>CM060925.1:10440000-12840000 GCA_030737875.1 Allium sativum
TATTTCTTTTCCCGCTCGCCTTGTTTTGACTTTTTCTGATTTGTATGACCCTTATATGTATGCAAACTTCTAATGCCCATAACTTCTTCATACTTTATCCGTTTTACATAAACATGGGGTTTATTTGAACCTGAATTCTTAGATGAATGCAATGGTAATGCCGGTTTCACTTAATTCTTAATATTTAATTAATTTATAACTAATTTATTATCTTTTAGTATATTTATAGCGTATTAAATTCTGGGGTGTTACGAAAACAGAATGAAAAAAGCATTCATTGGAAATAACGAAAACATTTGGAATGAAGTAGTGAAATATAGTAAGAATACATTTGCTTATGTTCTTACAATACTAATTAGTAGCATTAAAAATGAAATTATCAGTCTTGCATTAGCTTGCAAAAGGTAAAGTTTTACACTGTGTCATGCACTTTTGTTATACCTGTTTTGCATTTCCAGGGTAAACTTAAAAAGTTAACATATTTTCTGCATTTATAATTTTATATATAATCTGAATTTGAAATATGAATTTTGGTCTATATTTGATGAAGAAAATGGAATTCTGATCCCTATATGTTGCGGCATCAACCAAGCATTCAAGTGCTAAAAGTATTCAAGTAAGGAAATGGGTTGTGTTTCATCTGGCTTTTCTTTTGGATTGCTTTGATTAATCTGCACATGCTTAGCCTTATTTTTGTTGCCTCCAATTGATGCCTTGGCCATTTTTTATAATGGGGTTGCTTCTATCTAGTTGAAGTTCATCGTGCTTTATTGGACTGTTATGGTAGTCTCACATCACTCGGTTTGATTTCTTTCCCTTCCCTTGGCCAGCATTTTCTACTCCTATTTTGTCTTATGGTCTTGAATGTCCATGCATTTATTGGTCACTTGTTGGGTAATCTACTTGCAGCTGTAGGAACTTTCTATGGGTAGCTTGTTTTTGTTGTGGGTTACTCCTTTTTTGGAACTACTTCTAAATGAAAACAAATTCAATATGCCATGCTTTAGTTGTATAGGTGATAATATCTAAGTTCTCTTTTATTTGGAAATTGATTGCCATGGAGAATAATTTTTTGAGCAGCGGTTTTTGGCCAGTGGATATGTTTTGCAATTGCATGGATATCAATGTTGAACATTTACTTATCTCCTCTTGTAGATATCATGTTAACAATTTTTTTTGAGTGAAAGATATACAACCCAACTAGAACATTAAGGGTGCAAGTTATGCTGACATTTGCAAGAAATGTTGATGATGATTGCAAGAGAAGACATGTAGCAAGAGATGATGGTGATTATAAAGCAAAGGAGATGGAGTAATAAGAGAAATTTGGTGGCAATATCGAATATTTGAAATTTATTACGTTTTTGTATAAGTTAAAATTGTTGGTTATAATTTAAAGTTTATTTTATATGTTTAACCTTATATAAGTTTCGTTGAATTTCACTTATTGGAGTACTACTTGTGACACCCCACGTCCATTAATGTCACTCACAAAGGGAATGCATTAAGTTTCATGTAGCGTTATAAGTAAGCAGAACAGAATATTACAAGACAGAAAAATTATAACTTTATTGCAGCGGAAACAGAAATAAGTTTGATTACATCTTCAAATACCAAAACCAAGTACATAATATCAGTCTTGTACAAAAGCCATCAGAGTAACCATAATCCCACTCCAAAATGCCATATGTAAGAGAAACAAAGCTAAGCATTACTATCAGCACTTCCAAGCACTTTAAGTAGAAAGAAATCCGAATCAAGCTTCTACGTTCCTACCCTGAGAACCTTGGAGGGAGGAAAAGGAAGAAAAGAGGCGAAACAAAAAGGGGTCAAACATAAAGTCTGGCGAGTCCAGTGACTTTTAGCATATAAACCGATAATAGTATCATGACATGTAAATAAATCTAGATGAGAGATAATAATGACAGGAGTAGCAAGTATACTTAGGTTAAACACAGGAAACATAATGATATAGACCAAGCTATACTTTTTACATACTTTTCACTTCTCTGCACTAATATTAGTATAACAAGGTTGGTGTTACCCTAATGTCTAAACTGAAACAGAATGATCTCTACAGAAACAGAATGCTATTAATGAGCCTTTACCACCCTAACAGGGACAGACGGTACAGAAACAAAAGCAGAAACGAAATCAGTGATAGAAACAGAATAATCCCTAAGGAAACAGAATATTAGAATTAGGTGTACAATAGTGACGGGCCTTTACCACCCCAATAGATGGTACCACATAGAAACAGACAGGTGTTACCACCCCAACAGAAACAGACAGTACCCTAATAGAAACAGATAGAACTAGATGTACCCTAAGTTCTACCACAAGCGATTAGCTCCCTAATACATAAATAACCTGTGTCGGCCCCACTGAAGGGTGTATCACTCCCTAACGTGGCAACCTACAGAAAGACACAGACCTATTTACAGATGTCATGACGTCTTAACTTACCCAAAGCAGACCGGATCCATGCATGCACATGACCCGGTTGGAATGAGCCATCAGCACCCCTCGCCATTATCAGAATGAACCTCTTACAATTAGTTCAGTAAGCGTGCCCGGACCCCTACCTAATGATGGGTCAAAGTTTTGATACCAGAAAGGGTTACTGACTAATATGGGTCCCACACAACAGATGACACAAGCAATTACCCCTCCTAACCTTGTGTCCCCAGACTAACAGATTTCAGATTCCAGATTAACTTGCTTACAAATTTCAGATTAACAAGTTTTCAGATCAGACATACAGATTAATAGGTTTACAAATTAACAGATCAGATGTACGGATTAACAGACTTACATATTAATACGTTTCACTTAACCTTGCATTAAACCTACAGATTTACAAAACGGGTTTATCAGATTGATCCGCCCAATTGACTTAACCCCATCTACTTAACAAATAAATATGTATTATTGGTTAAGCTTGCCTTAACCATATCCACTTTCTTCATGTAATATTGGTTAAGTTGCCATCTTACATAGGTTAACTTAACCCTACCCACCTAACATGTTTTAGGTATCATATTCATATTTGATCAGCATTAATTAGCTATTAATGCATAGACCTCTCACATTAAGTCGATTGCTTGTGGCCACTGGATATGCCGGGCGGTTCCGGGGAGACTTCTGCCACAACCAGACTTAACCTTGTGTCTAAGCATCTTTTAGTTATGCCTACGACCTCTCATATTAGACTGGCCGTTTGCGGTTGTTGGTTAGGCCGGTTGGTTCTGGGCAGGCTTCTACCGCAAGCGGAGTCTAAGCATGCTTATCCTAGCCAATTTATTCATGTACATCGTAGGCTTTCCAATTATAGTATTCATTTTCCACATATTTCAGCAGATTAGTCAATTTAACAGATTAAACATCTCCACAAGTTACAGTAGGTAACTTAAAGTTCCATTATCATGTTCTACTCAATCTTAGATTGAGCCTACAGATTTACATACCAAATTATGTTCCTAATCCACAATATATCGTTCGCCCAAGTTTTAGTCAATTTTGTACAACACAGATTGTGCCCCCAAAACCCAAGCCATGGTTCAAAATACAAGTTATGCCAAATTATAGTCTTTGATTACAGTGTACGCCAATTACCAAAAATCCCAATTTAGGCGTGTTCATATTTAATAGTTATCCCTATTCCAATATAGGTTTTCATGCCTAAGTCATATATCATTATACACAGTAATCCCCTTCTTCCAAGTCATAAGTCATCATATAAAGTATGCCCCAAACATAGGTCTTAAATTACAACATGTGTTATACCCCCAAATCAATTACTTGGTTATAAATCAGTTTATGTCCAATTACATATCATTCAATATTTCCCCAAATTTAGCATTTGTCATGCCTAAATCAACCTAACATATATTATGCCAAATTTCCCAATGTTCCCTAAATTACTATTCGTACGCTCATCTCTATGAGATTTGGCCTTGGCTCGTGGTAGCCCGACTATAAAAGCAAAAAGGGAAGAAGGAAGGAAGAGATAAAGAACAGGCATAATGACAACAATAAAATAGATCCAATGGGTATAGAAAGACAGATCTAATGAACAGGAATAGGCATAGTCTCAGTTTCAGATTTATTAACATGTCAGGCTTACAATTAAATTTCATTTCTGAAAGTAACATGTACTCACCTGGGTTGGATCTAAAAGAAATAAGTGTTGTAGTTGTAGATCTACTCTCTTTTAATCCTAATCTGACTTGAAGAAGAAAGACTTATTTTAATTTAGATTTGAGCAGCATGGCTACACCATGAATTTATGTGGAGAAAACAATAGGTCTAGGGTCCCTTATATAGCATAGGAGTCAATGAATTAAGCCAACAAATCAATCCACGTTCAGAAAACCGAATCTGCCCAGATCCAAATTTAATTTGGGTGTCGACCCCAGTGTCGACAACGGTGTCGACCCCAAACACCCTGAGTGGACCCAGGGGTCGACCCAACCGGGTCTTGGGTCGACCCATAAAATAGGTCGGTTCGACGTTTTTCCTTCTCGCTTCCGCTGTTTTGAATTTTAGTTGATTTTATTTTATTAATTTATATATACGTATATTTCCCTTATATGTATACAAACTTTCAAGGTCCATAACTTTCTCATACATTATCCATTTAATGCAAATTTTAGGTCCATCTTGACTAGAATTTTCGAGTCGAACGCAATGGTATAGTCTGTTTTACTTAATTCGCAGTATTTAATTAAGTTATCTCATTATATTCATTATATAATGTAGTTAAAATGTCCACAATTTTTGGTGTGTTACATTCTCCCCAACTTACAGGATTTCGTCCCCGAAATCTCCAAGTTAAAAAGAATGTTATTGTCCTAAAAACCACAACCATCTACTCATCCATCATCCACAAGCATCCATTGTCCTTAGAAATATTCTAATACTTGTATGAACTTATGCAAAAGTGTGTGTACATGTCCCCTATCTAATGCAAAAGATCAGGGGGTATACAGATTCAGTTGACCTCCTTAATGTGAATTATGTTAGTGCCATGCGTCCAACATATATGCAATTATTCCTAATGTACTTTATAACTTCTATATGAGTGCACAATCATTCATTCATATGCAAAATCCATGTGATGCGTCAACCATTTTGCATCCATAAAAATTGAAAATGCACATACATCCATATGCAGTATGAGAGTGTTTTTGAGCCGATCTTGTGCCTAGTGTGTGCATATGCATCCATGAGCAACCACTAGAAATTACTTGCATCCACTTGCAACCATCAAATATAACATGTCTCAAACACATGTTTACACTCATTAGTTTCAACCTAAAGGTCGAAGACTCAATCGATAGGATATAGTCGAGTGATAGAAGCAAGTACAAATAAAACAAAAACTTTGTTCCCGTTAGGCAATGTCAAAATTGGAAATCTATCTCATACTTCGAGGTAAGCCCCTAACCTTATCAAGAACATCCGGACAATTTCAGACTACTGGTACAAATTGCAGATTATCAATTGATTCTAGGAAACTAAGCATGATAGACCCTTTTTGGGTTACAAGAAATCCCTTCCTAAAACCAAACCATATCCCATGAAATCCAGAATGTATGCATCACAGTCAACTCAACGCCTAACACATATACCCTCAAACCCCAACCTATCACAAACAGATGAGCCGTAACCCTTATGGGGTTTGAGACTATAATGGAACCAGAAACTAGACTAGTATTATGGTGCAGAACTCAACTACAGAATCAAAATGACAGAATCAAAAAGAGTTCTAACTCAATAATCAGATAAGGAAATTAAACCTTCTACAAAAAAATTACTACCTCTATCATGTCCACCAACCATGAGAGCATTCACCCGCCCTCCAGAAGATCCTGCCCTTTTCCCTTGTCCTTATTTCTTCGGGCAGTCCCTAGTGAAGTGTCCCATTTCACCACATTTGAAGCAAGCGCCCTTCCTCTTTCTGCAATCCTTGTTTAGATGACTCAAGCTTCCACAAGTAAAGTACTTTTCCTCCTTCTTATTCTCAGGATTTTCATCCTTCTTTTGTGTTTCCTTCTTGGGCCACACTTTCTTGTTCTGTAGTTCTTCGAGCTTATCCTCTTTCTTCTCACCTTTGGCTTCCTCATGTAACAATGCCATGTCATCCAGTTTCTCAAAGGTAGCCCCCATAGGAAAGTGGGACATAGCCAACCCGTGTAGCGTCTCATTCAAACCCTTAGCAAATCTCAGGGTCTTCTTATGCGGTGTATTCACCAACTCTAAGCCGAATATCACTAATTGGTTAAACTTGTTAATGTACTCCTTCACAGACGAACTCCCTTGTTTCAAAGCCAAGAACCTCTCCATGTATAAACTCTCCTCCGCTTTTGAAAGAAATTTCAACTCGAAACTTTGTCTAAAATCCATCCATGTCTCCACTGCACGTCCTCCATTAGTTACTTCCCACCAAAATGAAGCTTCATCCTTCATCAACCAAGCAGCTAGCTGGACCTTCCTTCCATCATCTATCTCAAAGATACCAAACAAATCTTCCACTTCCTTGAACCAATTTCTTGCCTCGACAAACATTTCAGTCCCATGAAATGGTTTTTCGCCCATCGCACGAAAGTCCTTACATGTCTTTGAAAAAGCGTCTACACGGGGAGGAGGAGGAGGAGGAACGATGGGTATAGCTGGAGGAACGTTTCCTTGGCCTTCGGCGGGTGCCGTGATCTCAAAATACCTACAGAACCATCCGGGTATTGCGACTCCCTCTGGGATATTAGGGATGTTTTGTTCCCTAGACATGCTGAGACGAATGAAAACGAGATTCAAAACAGAGAATCGAAAGATAGATATATGGCTTTAGGGGATTATGTTTTTCAAAATAAATTTTCCTTCTGAAATACTTCCTTTTTAAAACCATTTTTAAAATAGTTTTCAAAAACTTTTATCTAATCTGGTAACCTTCAGCTCTAATACCAAGTGTTTAACGACCCGTATTTTCAGTAATATAATATTTAATTTATTTAATTATTTATATAGTGAATTAGATAATATAAGGTTGTTTAATTAAAATTATAGTGAATATTTAATTAAAATAATAATTAAATAATATACTTAATTCTGAAATAATCAGAATTGGCTGAAATGACGATATGGTGTGAATTGGGAAATTCAAAATATATAATTCAGTTTAAAATTGAATTACGATAACGAATATATTTAAATAACGACAGTTTGAACGTATAATTATATTATAATTAAAATCGAACTTGAAATGGCGCTGCAGTTTGTAATTTGGCGATTCGAACTTCAATTGAATGTACAGGATTCGTTTTAAGCCGGATTTCTGTGAAACAAGAAACGTTCGGAGCTGGTGAAGTATATTTTTCTGATGGAAGAGAAAAATCGAGATTTCGTTGTGTAGCATTTGATTTATGTCCAAATCAAATTTTAAAATAGTCGCTATAGAATCGTTTATCGACCGTAACGGTTTATTCGATATAACTAGATATCAGTTTCGAATTTAGACAAGATTCCTTTGAGACATAGTGATAATTTAATTTTTAGAATTTTATTATAATTTTTAATTAATTAAATAAGCAACTTTTTATTTGGAGTATTTTGCACCCTTAATCAGCGATTTTGGGGTTTCACAATATGAGTTAATCTACCGGTATTTTTATATTTTTAAAATAATGGTACCTTACTGATCACAACGGTATTTTTATATCTGTTCATAACGACTCGTATGGGAACGAAATATTATATAGCGAGGTACATTAAGTTTTATAATTTAAAACTAATTTGTCTTCATTTTTAATGGTCAAAATGGTGCCATCGTCCTTTTCTTCTCTCAGCAACGTGGAGGCACGGCTTCTTCATAACAAACCCCTTAAAATCGTTATAACCTAACTCTCCATTCCCATTAATCGGTAAGTCAATAAACAAGCTGCCAGTTTTATTCAATAACCAAAAACGCAAGTTAGAAATCAGAAGAAATACAAATAAAATCCTGTAAATGGTTAAAGCCGTTTATTTAGGCTTGTTTTCATCTTCGCTCTTCGCTGATGCTCTTCGTTCATTATGTGATGGGAACTTACGAGGTTGCGACTTGAACAGCAAAGGCTAGGATTAGCCTGTTCTGGAAAACGCGAGCACAAATTCAACATCTGAGGTCTACCGTGAGTTTGTGAGGATGGATAGCATCTATATGTGTTTGTTTTGAGGGGTTCGGTGACTAAAAGAGTCGACAATTTTCAGGGTGAAGTGACTCTGGACCTGGGCGACGCGATCCCCAGGATGAAGCTCGAGTTGTAATTTACTGAGTGGGAATGGAAGCGTGTTGAAAAAAAGGAGTATATCAGAGGTTTTTGGGGTGAATTTCTGTGACCGAACGATGGAAGGTGAGAGCTCCAAAAGTGGCATACTGGCGTTGCCTGGAGTGGAGTCTCGTGGGTTTTCAATTGGTAAAGAAGAGTGCAGACATGTTTGGGGGACTGGAGCTGTGGTAAAAGTGGAGAAGACGGAGTGATTTTTTTGGGTGCGAGTTGCCTGATTTGGAAGGGGTCCATAAAGATTTTGATGAGAGGAATCAAGGGTATTTTTGTTTGAATTATTATTGAGTATTGATGAAGGGATCTAGATCAAATGTTGCGGTCGGTGTATGGGATGTTACGGGTACGTTGTTTCTGAGTGGAAGAAGATGAGCAGCAAGTTGAGTTTTTAACTATAAATTTAAGGGTAATTAATCTTGTTCTATATAGTGTTAATGACTTTGATTTAGTTTCAAACTTTTAAAATTTTATAAATCTCTCATATGGTAACAGAATTCAGTGAAACAAAATCCATTGGAGTCGTAGGAACGGACACTACAACATGGAACCGACTGGGAGTTGATTGGGGCTCGTTACAATTTATAGTGAAATAAATTGTCCGTCTGAATCAACAGACGCAAATCGTTATTTAACGGTTAACGCGAAATGTGAGTAAAACTCACCAACACTAAATAGTCATATTTTTATAATGTATTTTTAGAACTGTTAATCATCTGTTGATTGTTGTGTGTTTACTATTTGTTTGAATTGCTTATGTATTGGTTGAAAATATAGATAACGATACATATATAAATCGTTATTCAAATATTGATTCTGTTTAACAGAATATTTCATATTGAAATGAAATCGATGTTAATAATATTTTTTAACATCTGTGATGCAGGGAAACGGGTTGGAGGGACCCAACTGGGTTCCTCAATATTTAATTTACTGTTTTTTCATATACCAAAATATATGATGTGATATATAATCTGTTGTCGATTATGTGTGTTTAGACGATATTGGCCATCGTGATTTGATATGGTAAATACCGGAATGTAAAAAGGGAATTTTAAAAATGAATATTGAAATTAAATTATTTATAAAATCAAAGTATTTTATAAAAGAGAAAATATTTATAAAATCAAAGAAGATTTTATAAGAAGGAATTTATTTATAAATGGAATATTTATAAATAGGAAATATTTCTAAGTGGAATTATAAATAAAGGAAAATCTTTATAAATGGAATATTTATAAATAGGAGATAATTAGAAAAGGAGTAAATATTTGTAAAACATTTACAAATAGAAATAATAAAGGGATATTTATTTGATAAATAAACAGAATGGAAATGGCATATTTATTTAAGGAATAAATAAAGTTATAAAAGGAAATATTTATTTAGAAAATAAATTAAAGTTATTCGAAATAGAGTTAATCGAATATTAGTTATTCAAAATAGAGTAAATCAAATAGAGTTAAGAAAAATTAGAAACTAACTAGAGATTAGTAAATTTAATGGTTTTCTAAGTGTCTATCTGATGTTGGTTTCGGCCTTCGGGATTAATACTTAGGGAATTGTTCTCATACTAGATTATAGTCAGGGACTGATAGTTGTGGAAGAATAGTGAAACATAAATAAGCTATGGAAATGTTTTCCAGTGATTTATAACGTATATTTTCTAACTTAGAAAATTAGAGTTTATGAAAATATGGAAGTGGGAAATAAGGAAAGGAATAAATTAATGTTAAATTAATTTAAAGGGGTTAAATGTTAAATGATGATTGATCGATACAATTTCCATCTGGAAATAATATCGTTGTTTGCACACATGTTTTTCTTTGATAGTTAAATCACAGACTATCGAAGTTTTCGACCATTTTAACGTCGTTAATATGGAGAGACCGGTTGGATTATTATCTGAAGAACCACTCTGTATTGGTCGCACCTATTAGGGTGTATAATCGGGCAGGCAACATGGCTATGTAGGTCGCACCTATTAGGGTGTATAATCACCTGATCTAGAGTTTCATTTATTTCTAAAAATCTATTGTCGATGCTGTCCCATTCGGGAAATGGTTGCTAATCCCAACCGTTGGTGATATGCATTCGATACACTCAAGCGAAATGAGTGGTCGGTCATGTGTGGCCGGGTTGCAAGATGTTCTTGTTGAACTCAGTGTATTCCTCTCTAGAGGTACACTAGCAGAAGGTAGTTCCATACTTTGTCATAGTTGGAAATCCATTACCCAATACGTGCTTGCGGTTTTGATTGTATACTATATATGTGAAACGTGAGATGAAAGCGTTTCTGCTAGATGATTATTGTATTGTGGTTAATAGACATTATTATAATACCAAAAGGTTTTTGATATAAAGATATTCTGGATTCTCATAAGGGAGAAACCCGTTCCGTTATACGGCATTGTCTTATGAGATATCTTTTACTTGTTCAAACTGTTTTAAACTGTTTTACTCATACTAGTCCCATGACTGACCCGGAGTTTATTTTGTTTTGTTTCCCTAAACTCTTGGGTGCCCAATTTGTACGGGCAGTCAAGTAGTCGGGATTTACAGATATACTGGAAGAGCTTGGAGCAGGAGGCTTCAGGATTATATAGATATAGTTATTTTTGTTGTGTTGTAAGTGTTGTACTCTGATAATGTTATTGTATACATATACTGATTTTATTTCAAGGATATGTTATCTATTATATGTTGTTCGTTCCGCTATGAGATTCGTGTTACTCTGATGTTGTATTCTTCTTCTTCTATTCTAAGTTTCTATCTTATCTATTCTCACCCTCTAATTTCTTTCATTAACTACCAGTATTTTTCGATGTTTGGTTAGTCATCATTGAGTTTATGTCGATAACCAAAGTCGCTATAAAAACCGGGTCGTTACAAAGTGTGACACCCCACGTCCATTAATGTCACTCACAAAAGGAATGCATTAAGTTTCGTGGAGCATTATAAGTAAGAAGAATAGAATATTACAAGACAAATACATAAAAAAATATAACTTTATTGCAGCGAAAACAGAAATAAGTTTGATTACATCTTTAAATACCAAAACCAAGTACATAATATCAGTCTTGTACTAAAGCAATCAGAGTACATAATTTTTAAAACCATAATCCTACTACAAAATGCCATATGTAAGAGAAACAAACCTAAGCATTACTCTCAGCACTTCCAAGCACTTTAAGTAGAAAGAAATCTGAATCAAGCTTCTACATTCCTACCCTGAGAACCTTGGGGGAGGAAAAGGAAGAAAAGAGGCGAAACAAAAAGGGGTCAGACATAAAGTCTGGTGAGTCCAGTGACTTTCAGCATATAAACAGATAATAGTATCATGACATGTAAATAAAGCTGGATGAGAGATAACAATGATAGGAGAAGAAAGTATACTTAGGTTAAACAGAGGAAACATACTTTTCACTTCTCTACACTAATATTAGTATAACAGGGTTGGTGTTACCCTAATGTCTAAACTGAAACAGAAACGGAAACAGAGTGATCTCTATAGAAACAGAATGCTATTAATGGGCCTTTACGACCCCAACAAGGGACAAACGGTACAGAAACAGAAGCAGAAACGAAATCAGAGATAGAAACAGAATATTCCCTACGGAAACGTAATATTAGAATTAGGTGTACACTAGTGACGGGCCTTTACCACCCCAACAGACGGTACCACACAGAAACAGACAAGTGTTACAACCCCAACAGAAATAGATGGTGCCCTAACAGAAATAGACAGAACTAGATGTACCCTAAATTCTACCCTAAGCGATCGGCTCCCTAATACATAAATACCCTGTGTCGGCCCCACAGAAGGGTGTATCACTCCCTAAAGTGGCAACCTACAGAAAAACACAGACCTATTTACAGATGTCACGGCGTCTTAACTTACCCAAAGCAGACCGGATCCATGCATGCACATAACCCGGTTGGAATGAGCCATCAAGACCCCCCACCATTACCAGAATGAACCTCTTACAATTAGTTCAGTAAGTGTGCTCGGACCCCTACCTAGTTTTAGGTCATAGTTTTGATACCAGAAAGGGTTACTGACTAATATGGGTCTCACACAACAGATGACACAAGCAATTACCCCTCCTAACCTTGTGTCCCCAGACTAACAGATTTTAGATTTCAGATTAACTTGCTTACAGATTTCAGATTAACAAGTTTTCAGATCAGACATACAGATTAATAGGTTTACAGATTAACAGATCAGTTGTACGGATTAACAGACTTATAGATTAATATGTTTCACTTAACCTTGCATTAAACCTACAGATTTACGAAACGGGTTTATCAGATTCATCTGCCCAGTTGACTTAACCCTATCCACTTAACAAATAAATATGTATTATTGGTTAAGCTTGCCTTAACCCTATCCACTTTGTTCATGTAATATTGGTTAAGTTGTCATCTTACACAGGTTAACTCAACCCTACCCACCAAACATGTATTAGGTATCATATTCATCTTTGATCAGCATTAATTAGTTATTAATGCACAGACCTCTCATATTAAGTCGATTGCTTGTGGCCGCTGGATATGTCGAGCGGTTCTAGGTAGACTTCTGCCACAAGCCAGACTTAACCTCGTATCTGAGTATCTTTTAGTTATGCCTACGACCTCTCACATTAGACTGGCCATTTGCGGTTGCTGGTTAGGCCAATTGGTTCCGAGCAGGCTTCTACCGCAAGTGGAGTCTAACATCTTGTCTCAGCATGCTTATCTTAGTCAATTTATTCATGTACATCGTATGCATTCCAATTACAGTATTCAGTTTCCATATATTTCAGGAGATTAGTCAATTTAACAGATTGAACTTCTCCACAAGTTACAGTTGGTTACTTAAAGTTCCATTATCATGTTCTGCTCAATCTTAGATTGAGCCTACATATTTACATACCAAATTACGTTCCTAATCCACAATATATCATTCGCCCAAGTTTTAGTCAATTTTGTACAACACGGATTGTGCCCCCAAAACCCCAGCCATGGTTCAAAATACTAGTTATGTCAAATTATAGTCTTTTATTACATTGTATGCCAATTACCAAAAATCCCAATTTATTCGTGTTCATATTTAACAGTTATCCCTATTTCAATATAGGTTTTCATGCCTAAGTCATATATCATTATACACAGTAATCCCCTTCTTCCAAGTCATAAATCATCATATAAAGTACGCCCCCAAACATAGGTCTTAAACTACAACACGTGTTATGCCCCCAAATCAATTACTTGATTACAAATCAGTTTATGTCCAATTACATATCATTCAATATTTACCCAAATTTAGCATTTGTCATGCCCAAATCAACCCAACATATATTATGGCAAATTTTCCAACGTTCCCTAAATTATATTCATACGCTAATCTCTATGAGATTTGGCCTAGGCTCGTGGTAGCTCATCTATAAAAGCAAAAAGGGAAGAAGGAAGGAAGAGATAAAGAACAGGCATAATAATGACAATAAAATAGATCCAATGGGTATAGAAAGTCAGATCTGATAAGCAGAAATAGGCATAATCTCATATTCAAATTTATTAACGTGTCAGGCTTATAATTAAATTTCATTTCTGAAAGTAACATGTACTCACCTTGGTTGGATCTAAAAGAAATAGGTGTTGCAGTTGTAGATCTACTCTTTTTTAATCCTAATTTGAATTGAAGAAGGACTTATTTTAATTTAGATTTAAGCAGCATGGCGACGTCATGAATTTGTGTGGAGAAAACAATAGGTCTAGGGTCCCTTATATAACACAGGAGTCAATGAACTAAGCCAACAAATCAATCCACGTTCAGAAAATTGAATCTTCCCAGATCCAAATTTAATTTCGGTGTCGACCCCAGTGTCGACACTGGTGTCGACCCCAAACACCGTGAGTCGACCCCGGGGTCGACCCAGCGGGGACTTGGGTCGACCCATAAAATTGGTCGATTCGGCATTTTTCCTTCCTGCTTCCGCTGTTTTGAATTTTTTTGAATTTTAGGTTGATTTTATTTTATTAATTTATATATACATATATTTCCCTTGTATGCATACAAACTTCCAAGGTCCATAACTTTCTCATACATTATCCGTTTAATGCAAATTTTAGGTCCATCTTGACCAAAATTTCGAGACGAACGCATAGGTATAGTCTGTTTTAATTAATTCGTAGTATTTTGATTAAGTTATCTCATTATATTCATTATATAATGTAGTTAAAATGTCCATAATTTTTGGGGTGTTACACTATTCTATTGTGCAGTTTATATGATATGATTCTTCTTTTGGAATTCAGAACAATTAAATTTACTAAATTATATGGTGTGTATCCACAAAATTTGCATTAGCTACAGTTTGGAATAAAAGCATCAAAACGACATCATTAAATTTTAACGACTCTGTTACGACATTTCATACTTTAAAACACAAAAATCGCAACGATGTGCTAAGCTAGCGACGCCGTCGCGACACATATTTTGCATCAATATATAGGAGTAACAATGGCATTACTATATTTTAGTGGCATCATAGCGACACCACTCTTCTGACATTTTAATGACGCCATGTTATTTAGTGATGCTTATTATTCGGACGCACATTTGGCGTCGCTAAGGCATCACTAAAATTATTAGCAGCACCATATTGACACTAAAAGCGCATCAGAAAACCACAGATTTGTAGTTATTAAATTCCATGTGTAAGACTTTTAATTTCACTCCAAACAAATTCCATGATGTGAGACTTTTAATTCACTCCAAACTAAGGGCGTTACAATACATTTATTTAATCTTTGCATAAAGTGCTATAGAAGAATTTTCTAATAGTTAACAAATATTGTATAAGTCATGAAAATAGTCAAACGATGTTAATTGACTTGAGTTTAAAAGGGTCTTTGTATTTCTTATCGGTATCTGCCAAATGTTGGAACCGAATTAGCTAGACATATATATATATATATATATATATATAATGTGGTGGAATACAAAATCACCATAATAGAAGTAAGTTGTTGATTTTTTACCTAAATTATACATATATATATATATGTATATATTTGAAATTTGGTTCATTTTATTGCTTAAAAACTAAATAAAACCTCCTTTATAAACCTCGTCAAAACCCTATAACCCCCCTAACCTAAGTTGGTACCTTACAGGGAAAAAGAGTACTTATAATTTTGGTATGCACAAGAGGAAATTTAAAGATATATTCAAATCTAAACACAACATAAAAAATCAAAAAATAAAACTACGTTAAGTCCATCAGCACGGCCGACCCAAAAAGGACCATAAACTGGATACATCCACCACTTCAAAATTCAAATAAACTATTTATTCTTTACCCCATGTCATTCAATGCAACCCCGCACCTTTCCAACAATTGTTCATTCCTCAATTTTCGAGCAGGTTTTGAACCATGTTTTTTGATTAGATAAACGTTCTCTCTTTTAATCTTCAGTAAAGTAGCAGTTTCAAGAGTACTTCGACCATGAAAAATTTGTAGATTTCTTTCTCTCTAAATAAAATAAATCGCACTAGTTAAAGCCCCAAAAGCTAAATCACTTAGCCGATCCTTTGCAGTGAAATTTGAAACCAAAAATCTAGCTTCCTTCTTTAGATCTGAAAGAATATTAAGGGGCAATGATAATTTTTGTTTCAAAGATAACTAGATGAACGTAGAGAAATCACACTAGGAAAAGACGTGTTGAATGGTTTCTGAATGGCTATCATACAGAGGGCACATAATGTTTGCAACATTGCTGAAATGAAGAATTCTATCTTTGGTGCTTAATCTTCCCATTAAAGCTAGGTAAGATATGAATGACATTCTTCTACTATTTTTCTTATGCCATATAGCTGAAAATACTGGATCTGATGCTTCATGTGGTCTTATATATTCCCATGTTCTATGAAAAGAAAATTTACCCCTTCACACTATTCATATATGTCATGATCTAAATCAGACTGAATTGAAATCGTATTAATTTCCTCAATTAATTCTCTTGTTGCAGGATGGACTTCAGGATGGAATGCTTCATTTCTTATAATTATACTTACTCTTTGTTCTGTTTGACCAATCAACTGCAATCTATCAAAACCTAACAGATCTACCATGCATTTAAAATTGATCCATGGTTCAAACCGGAGGTAAGTATTCTCTCCTTTTGATATAACCTTATTAAAAAACTGCTTCAAGTTTGTTCTAACCTTAAAATGGATTTCCAAGTACTTGAAGCATTTGAATCTATAGCCAAAGACCAAAAATAATCTTTCTTACAATATCTATTGCGGACTCGTTTACTCCATAGCGATGCATTTGATAAAAAAATAGCAGTTTTATGCAAGCCACTCTCTTAAGTTTAGAAAATTTCTTTAGACCAATTCCTCCTTCACATTCAGGTTTACATAGAGTATTCCAAGCTACTTTATGAGTTGTTCCTCCCTAGAAAAATCAGCACATAGAGACTGATATTTATTCAAAGTAAACTCTGGTATTTGATAGATAAAGAGTCAGTAAAGAATAATTGGGTTATGACAGAATTGATTAATTCTGCACGGCCCGGAAAACTAAGTAGTTTTGTTTCATATCCCTGTATCTTACTTTGAACTCTTTGAATCAATGAATTGCAGGCTGAATAATGCAACTTATATGATGATAACGGTACTCCAAGACATTTTATTGGCAGAGAACCTTGCTCAAATCCCGGAATATTAATAATATCTAGTGCATTATTTACTGAAGCACAGAAAAATATCTTAGTTTTTGAAGCATTGACATTCAAATCTACATACAAATTAGCTTCTCGAATATCATCTTTAGAGTGTTTGCATTTTGAATTGAGGACTTGCCAAAAATCATTAAATCGTCTACGTATAGAAGATGAGAGATTATAGTCTGAACTTGACAACTAAGCTGAAATGTATTGGACAGAGTTGCTTCATCCATCAAATATGTGGAATACTTCATTGCTATAGCAATTAAATATGGAGACAATGGATCCCTCTGCCTTATAGCTCTGTTGATGATATGAAACCCTTCGGAATTTCTTGCACAATAATAGAAAAAGTTGTAGTAGCCATGTATTCATATATCAAATTTATGAAATGTGTAGGGAAATTCATTTTTGCCATCAAAAACAAAATTAATTATGTGTTAACTTTATCATAGGCTTTCCGTAAATCGACTTTTACTCATAATTTTGGCATTCCTGTTTTCCTGAAATCTCTCAAAAGTTCATGAGCTAAAAGTATATTATCCCCAATATACCTATCTTGAATGAAAGCACTTTGATTTACGGATATCATGAAAGGAAGAAATGGCTTTAGTCTATTACATAAAAAATTTGAATTTTTTTTATAATAGACATTACAACATGATATTGGTCTATAATGTTATATTTCAGATGGCCTTTCATTTTTTGGTATTAACGTTATAAAGGTATGATTTAAATCTCTGGGAAATTTACCTCATTGAAAAATATCAGAAATAACATCTAATAAATTGTCCTTTAATGCATCCTAATGAACTTTAAAGAATTTAACATTCATTGCATCAGGTCCCGGGCTTAATTCATCTTGGATTGAAAATACAGCTTTTCTTATTTTAGCTAAATCTACTTTCCTTAACAAGAATCTGTGTCCTATTCATTGACAGTTGAAATAGGTTGAAAACTTGGAAAACCATTTGAACTTGGACTATTGAACATATAAGTAAAGTAGTTAATAGCTTCAGTTTCAATTACATTTGATTTAAATAGCAAATTGCCATTATGATCAATCAAAGCTCTTGTATGATTAAAATATCTACGATTTGACATACGAGAGTAAAAGAATTTTGAGTTTGTATCACCTTGCTGTAAACATGAAATTTTGGCTTGCTGTTTAAAACCACTGAAATATATATGATGCACGTTTTGAAAATCTTTTTTTGCTTGCATGTAATCATCATAGATTTGAAGATCCTCTGGATTTAAATCTAATGCAGTCTCTAGTTAAGTAACAAGTTCTTCTGCTTGTTTAAGGTTTGATGTATTTCTATCTCCCACTTTATTCCAGTTTCTAAGCTTTTTTATTTTTTTTACAGTTTTTCATCTTTTGCAAGAACTGGAAACTTTGAAAACCCCAAACACTAGAATTTAAATCTTTCTGAATAGCTTCATAATACCTTGTTTGGCTTGGCCAATCATTTCTATATCTAAAAGGAAAACCTTTTATCTCTTGAGTTGGAATAATTGTGGTCACTTGATTTTTGAGGAAAGGAGAGAGCCTTCATATTTAGAAATTGATGCATACATACATTATTCACCAATATTTATCAATATGAGTTGCAGTTCACCTTTTACACCAAGTGAATTGAAAAACCAATATTTTTAATTCTGTCAAACTAGTTTGTATTATAAACTTTTGAAAGTCTCGTAGTTGTTGGAATGGAATTGGCAAACCTCCTTTTTTGTCATTTGGTGACAAAGCATTGTTAAAGTCTCCCATTAAAACCTATGATTTAGATTCTTTCACCAGCAATTGCCATAAATTAAACCTGTCTGCAAAATATTGCTTCAATATATCAATGTAATAGTCATTCCAAAACCACGTCTATTTTATGCATTTACTGTCATGTGTTGAGGAGAAAATGATAATACATTTGGATACTAAACATTACAATCCCAAATAAGCAAGATTCTGCCACTAGAAGCTTGTGAATTATTTGTTAAGTACTTCCAAAAATTAGGTAAAGAGATGAAAATAAAACTAAATTAGCATGAGAGAGTTTTGTTTCAACTAAACCAACAAGAGTTGATTTAGCTTTATTTAGGAGTGTGATCACATCCATCATATCATAGGTTGTGTTCATACCCCCTCACATTCCATGATAAAAGGGTCATTTGATGGTTGTAGAGTTCCTCATATTTCTTTTAGCAGGAGCAGAAGTTTTTGGTTTGGCACCTTGAAAGTAACTTGTATTTTTGTTAACAAATGAGGAGACATCAACCTGTTTGCCCTTTTCCAATTCTTTCACCTTATCATTATCTTCAATAGCATATTCTATATTATTTAACACATCTGGAATTACATCATCTGGTAGCTTAGTATTTAAAATTTCAAGGTCATCTGCAATATTTTCTGAAGAAGATTTATCTGGTTCATTTGAGGAAGAAATCTTTGTTGCTTGCATTTTAGGAGGTTCTTTTTCATTTGAAAAAAATATTCTTTGTTGCTTCTCGAGTTTTAGGATTGTCCACTTGAGCTTCTTCATTTGAATCTAGTTGGATCCATCTAGGATCGATAGATTCCACATGAAAATCATCATCGTGCCCAAAAGTACAACATTGAAGATACTTCACAGGTACAAATTCATGTTGTACTGTATTGATGTCAAAAGTTGGTCACTAGTGACAGTCAACCCCCATTCGTGACAAGAGCACACGAGTATTGATCACAAAATGTAAATAAGTAAAGAAAAAAAGGGAACACACAAGACTTTTTGTAGTGTTTCGGCAAAGATGGTGCCTACATCCACTTTATGTGTATTGATTTTCTTTCTTTTGGATTACAAGTACAATGCTTTTTCTGTTTTTAGAAAGAAGAAGAGTTGGCTCTTTATAGAGTAAGCCAAGAGATTCAGAAGTCTGAAGTAGAGAGCAGAGCATCCGAAAAAGGGTCCTTTTCCATTTAGAGTTTGGAGGTACTTATAGGTAGAGAAGTGGGCTGAATGGGCCGCCATGCAGATTTCCTCTTTTACGGAGCTTAGACACGTAGATTCAGGCCATTGAAGCAATTGCGGCGGTAGGACCCAATCGACTATTACTTAATAGTATCCTCGGAAATAGTGGCCTACGTGGCGATTGAGATGAGGTGTATCAAAAGTAGAGATTTGTCCGGAAGTGGTTGACTGCCTTTATTGCCTTGAGAGTCGGACCGAGTATTGAATAACTCAGTTTGATATTTCTATATGAATTCCGAGATATTTGGTCGATCCTATTTTATTGGGAACAATAAACTTGGTGAATTGAGATGAGCGGTTTTTCTGGGCTCAACGTGCCACATATTTGAAGGAGAACAGTTCGGACCGTCCAGGCTCAAGCTGAAGTAGGTCGGCTTGAGCTGAATTTCGCTTGGGATTCCTGGAGTGTAGGTCGCTCCATGGGTCGATCGACATTGAGAATAAACTTCTAACATTGGGCTTTGGCCTGTTGACCCGCGACAGCTTTTGCCAAAATGTTGGTCAACACTTTGCTCCTCAGAATACATCTTTCTTGATAAAGGAGGTATGTTCTGATCCTTGCGTCGAAGTCCAATGTGCGAGCAGTGATGGTTAAGCCGAACCATATTAAGGCCGGAAATCCAACGATCTTGGTGGTTGTATTGAGACCGGGAAACCGACAATCAAGGAGGATCGTATTAAGGTCAGAAAACCAACAACCATCGAGGACCGTATTAAGGCCATGAAAGTGATTGTTGACTTTGATCGTGAGATCCGACACCTTCAGAGAATGTATGAGCCATTCTTGGTCTAATGAAGGCTTCGACGTTGGCCGAGCGAGTATTAACCATACTCGACTTATAGATATGAATCAGCAGTTATCGCACTTGGCTTTAAGAGATGACGAGTATTAACCATACTCGGCTTATGGGGATAGCGAGTATTAACCATACTCGGCTTGTGGCAAGTTTTTATTATGCTCAACCCATGTCTGTATTATTTGTGAAACCCGACAAGTGGGAAGTGCACTTGGTTCAAAGAAAAGGTGAGTGAATCGGCTTATGGAGTAGGCTTAGATATGGTGCCAGACCTTTATCATGCGCTATGGATGATGGCTTAGCACTGACCATATTTTGGTTAGTGAGCACTAGTCAGGCTCGACTTAAATCATTCAAACATAATCCATGTTTGCAAAAAATTGTTCATTATCGCTAAAGAACTATTACAAAGAAATGAAAATAACTTATAAGAGAATGAACATTGATTCTAGAGCATGCCTAGGAGCAAAATTCTAACCCCGTACATGTGCACATCAACATGTTTTTTTTATTGAAAGAAATAATAATACATTAAAAATGAGAAATCTAAATCTATTCAAGATGATAATGCCGCGAGTGCTGGGTTTAGGGTCCTTTCTGTTTCTAAGAGCTCGAGGACCGACCTAAGGAGCTTGGGCAGAAGATTGAGGCGGCAAGGCTAGTGTTTTTTTTTTGATATACTTGGGAAGCTCCTCTCGTGTGACCCTATCCTCGATGAGATCGCATAGGTGCCTGCATTCATTGGTTCTATGACCAGCCATGTTATGGAATATGCAGTGCTTCCCAGAATTGAGTTCTTTCTGGGTTAGCTCTCTTCGAGTAGGTTTCAGAAGAGGCAGGGACCCTCGTTTTTCAAGGCAGATGTCAAGCAGGGAAGAATTGAGCTTGGTATATTGGTCGTACTTATTCTCTTTTCAAGGCCATACATTGCGTTCATTCTTTTCTGAGGCCTTTCCTCTTCCTTTATTCTGGCCATTGGCACTGGATGGACCTGCTTGTTTAGTGGCGAGGACCTCAAGACTCTCTATCTCAATGCTGGCACCTTCTTGCCGGAGAAATCGCTTGGCCTCTGCATAGATATCTTCAAATATATTTGAGGGATCTCTGGTTAGAGAGATAGAGAATTCTGGTCGGTTCTGGATGCCCGTAATGGCGGCCATGAGCACCAATAATGGCTCTGGCCGATCGATTGATGTTACGGCCGCATTGAATCTCTCAAGGAAAGACCACAGTGTTTCTCCTTGTTGTTTCTTGATGGTGGTCAAGAACATGACACTCTTGAGTCGCGAGATGTGAACTCTGAACTGATCGATGAAGCGAGTAACCAGCGTGTTCCAACTGCTGATCAACTTCGTTGTTAGCTGTCGAAACCACAAGCCGGCTATATCCGTGAGGAACAGCGGGAAGCATTTGGCCACAACTCTAGTCAATGCACCGAGCACCTCCATGTGACGCATGTACCTAATGAAATGGTTGGTCGAATCAGTCCGACCGTTGTAATGTTCAATGGCCGGGAACCTGAAATCTGGAGGTTGCAGGAGTTTCAAATTTCCCGAGTGAAGAGGTTGCGGTGGACATTGTCTACATCTTGCTGAGAAGAGGTGCCCCGGGTGAAACGTCAGATGATGCTTGCAAGCTGGCTTCCATCTCCGAGGAGCCATTGCCATGAATCCAGATCTGCATTCGGAAGAGCTTCGGTACGAGGATCCGACAAAAGCATGCTTTGAAGGGTGGCTGTTGGTTCAAATTGACCTCTGGGAATTGAGTGAAGGTGAGGGTGAGGATGATACCCGGTTGGTGGTCCTGGGCAGAGTGGCCCCTCTTGAACCTGATGAGAATTGGATCGAGACGTACCCATGACGGAGGGTCCGAGCTGATCCTACATAGCATTTGTTCAATGGTAGCTGTTAGACCCAAATGTGGTTCTAACACCCAAATTGATTAGAAACAAGATAAAATAAAGCAGAAATAAAAAAGAACACACAAGGTTTATAGTGGTTCGGCGAAGAAATGCCTACGTCCACTTAGTTTTCACTATATTCAGGAATTCAATTACAAATACAATGTAAGATTCGCTCACAACTCACTTTTGTTCACTCAGAAAGATAAAAACAAGAAATAAAAGATGGTTTGGATTTTCCGGGAGTGAAGGAATTCGGATGATGGAAGTACTTGGATTCTCAAAAGTGCTGAAAAAGATCCTTCTCTTTGTCTCTAGTTGGGGTATTTATAGGTGTGAATTTGCCTGAGATGCAATCCGGGTCGGAACACGTGTCATCCATCGCCCTCTCTTCGGGTTCGGATGGGCCATCAAGCAGACAACGCATCAATGAGATGGACGTTAGGGGTAGGAATTGGTCACATCCGGTCCGGTTCTCCAGGCGACTTTATAGGAGATTTTCCTGGATCATGGGTGCGGGTCGGATAGACCCAAATGTGGTTCTAACACCCAAATTGATTAGAAACAAGATAAAATAAAGCAGAAATAAAAAAGAACACACAAGGTTTATAGTGGTTCGGCGAAGAAATGCCTACGTCCACTTAGTTTTCACTATATTCAGGAATTCAATTACAAATACAATGTAAGATTCGCTCACAACTCACTTTTGTTCACTCAGAAAGATAAAAACAAGAAATAAAAGATGGTTTGGATTTTCCGGGAGTGAAGGAATTCGGATGATGGAAGTACTTGGATTCTCAAAAGTGCTGAAAAAGATCCTTCTCTTTGTCTCTAGTTGGGGTATTTATAGGTGTGAATTTGCCTGAGATGCAATCCGGGTCGGAACACGTGTCATCCATCGCCCTCTCTTCGGGTTCGGATGGGCCATCAAGCAGACAACGCATCAATGAGATGGACGTTAGGGGTAGGAATTGGTCACATCCGGTCCGGTTCTCCAGGCGACTTTATAGGAGATTTTCCTGGATCATGGGTGCGGGTCGGAGACATGCAGGTTGGGGGTTCGGATCGGAATACCCGACCCGAACTGGAGTAGCTTGAACGTCTCTTCTTCTCTAATCATACTCCGCTCCGCTCCGAAGTCGCGGCAAGCAGACAGCTTTCCGATCCACCTGAGATTCATTGGCCTTCCGATCCGATCAGGTATGCTTTACCAATTTATCCAGTAAGAGATATCCGATCCGAACAGAGAACTTTACCCGATCCGAACCGATACGCTGCTATTAATCTGAACTGTGGAGCTTCCCTCCGATCCGAACCGAAGTCACATAACTTGAAATACTCTTCAACGGTTGGTTTCTTGACTTTGTGTTGCCTAGTTCACAAAGTAGGCTAACATTTTGCCCCCTCAAAGGATGCTTTCGTTGTACAAAGCATGCTTTGATGTCGTTTTAACCGCTAGCTCTTGAATTAGAACAGTCAGGAGGGGCGCACAGATTTATTCGGTTCGTGTGTTAGAAGAACGCACATTCTCTTCATTCCTGAGCAAATTTGGAAATCTTTTCTTGACATATAATGCTTCTTGCAGGCGTACTCTACCTTTGTTCTTCTTCTTTTGAATTCAATTCGAGTTAGATGCTAAACTAACGTGTAAAATCTGCTCGGTTCGGATGCCGATCCGAAACGCTTTCATGGGTTTGGCTTTTTGACGTTGGGCCTTCAGTGAGAGTTGCGCTTCTGGGCTTCCACTCCGGTCCGAGCGGGTGAGTTAAAAAAGGGAGACGAGGAGTCAACACTATTCTCTATATAAACACCTCGCCGCCTTCATTCCTTCCTTCTTCGTTTCCATCGCCGCTCCCAACCTTAACATTGAAAACGTCAGAAACTCGAAAATTCTCAAACTATTTCCTGTAGACTTCCCGAATCAGACATATAGGTAGCTTTTCTAATCTCAAATAATCCTGTTGTAACCGTTCTCGATTTCGATTAGTGTTGGGTTAGGATGTTTTGGCCATAAGCATCATTCGAACCCTCCGCCGTTGCTGCTGGACGCGCCATCGCTCCGGGACGTTGCGAAGTTGAAGAGAGCGCGCATTTGTTCTTCATAGCGGCTTCGGTGATAAAATGGATTCATCTGTGAGTAGATGGGAAAGAAGAAAAGAGATAAAGAGTGGGATGACAAGCTGGAGTCGGCTCGGGTGGAAGACGAAGGAGCAGAAAGGAAAAGGAGGGAAAGGGGATCGGCTCGGGTTTCGTTCTTTGGAAAGATGGAAAGGAAAGAAAAAGTCGGTTCGGGTCGGAAAAGTAAATGGGATAAGGAGCTGAAGTAAACGGTTCGGTCAGGTGGTGCTGATTCGGATCGGATCGGGTCACCCGATCCGATCAGATCAGTTCTGCTTCCGAACCCACCGTTCCTATTGTCTTGAACTAGCCTTGCCTTACCGAAGCACCCGAACCGAATGTCTTCTGTATTGAGCCAATCATCACATGCATATCCGAACCGAACCGAACATATTGAACTTGACACATAAAGACCACCCAACTAACTCAACTAACACTTATTCTAGACGAATATGCCTCGCGGACAGTTAGGATAGTGCCTTGTGAACATAAATGAGAATCAAGGACAACTCGGACTATTACTTTCTCTTTAAAGCTTCGTCTTATATTGCTGTACTTTTATTTTGCACTTCCCGCATTTGTTGCACACACTTTAGTTCACACACATACACAAAAAAGGGGGACACGGGATAATTTACTCTAATCTACGCTATTGCTTCTTCAATAGTTCCATGACAATGAGGCCCAGACGCTCTTCTCGTTTAGCTGAGAGGAAAGAAGCTCCAGAAACTTCCCACAAAACCACTCTCGAGGATATATCTTCTTCATCTGACCCAGAATGGGATAGCGAGGGTCCGGATTACGGAACTGGTCATCGGGAAAGCGATGAAGTATCTTCAGAAAATGAAGTTTCCCTAGGCTTTGAGGAGGAAGGAGGGATTGGTGACAATCGAGCACCTGATGAATTTGACTCAGCCATTATATTGGAATCACCTCCAGATTCCGTAGAATCAACAATTGACAATGACCGACTTGTGAGAATCTGCTTGAAGTATGGAATAATGAAGAGAGACACTCTAGTGCCTTCACGTTCTGATCGTCCACATAACCCTCCAGAAGGATATATGACGGTCACTCGTCTGATGTGCATGGTTGGCGCTATTCCTCCTTTCTCGCCTTTCATTGTCGACTTCTTAAGACAAATGCGGATTGCCCCCATGCAGCTACATCCCAATTCATACGCCTATCTGCATACCTTATTCATAGCATATCGTGAAGTTCTAGGCGTAGAGCTTACGTTTGACGACGTTCATTTCTTCTATAATTTCAAACATCGGACTAGGGAAACCCCTTCTTTCTGTTACTTTGAGTCGGTCCCAAAGAGGAAGATAATCTCTACGCCGTTTAGCAGCAAGGCTGGAGATTCCAGACTGGAGTGGTTCTTTATAAAGCAACAGTCTGGATGTGCCAGAAGATGGACAAAATCAAGTAAAGCACTGATTTCCTGACCCTGGACTTTATGCACTTGAATCGTCACCCTGACCTGTTTTTCCTTTTTATTTGCAGTTGATAATCCCAAACAGGTATCAGACCAAGTGTTCTTTGATCGAATGCACCGTCTCCTCAATGGCGACCAAAAATTCCTTACTATTGACGAGGTTCTTAAAGATGAGTACCTTCATTCTCACGGGCTGCTATCCGTCTACCGTAGCATCGGTCATGGGACAGTTCCTTACGCATATATTCCTCCAGTGGAAACAGTTCCAGAACTAGGAGAAGGCTCGGGAATTCCTGCAGCTTCTCTTCAAACTTCACCCTCTCCCTCTTCCACTCAAGACGATGAGCTGGCTAATCTGGCCAAAAAACATCGCGAAGGGTATGTTGCCCCCGCGGAAACTACCTCGGTAGACAAATCAAGATCTCCCCAAGGGTCGCCACTTCACGCTTCCGAAGGGGATGTTCCTAGCGCCGACGAGCACATATTTCAGGGTTTGGGGGACCTCCCTTTACCCGAGGCTATATACACTTCGGAAGATTTCAGAAAGGACCCTCTAGTTTTTACTTCTTCTGAAGAGACTACTCCTGCTAAGGCCAAAGAGCCTGTCCGCACCACTTTAGCTTCAGACTCGGGTTGGTTGGGGGGACACGTACACCACATAGGATGCACTTTGCACCGTAGCACTAGCATTCATTGCACTTCTTTTTCCATGGATCCGCTGATTCTAAACTTCGTTTAACTTGTCGTGCAGGTACAATGTCTCGATCCTCTTATGACATAAGAAAACTTCGCCGCAGCATGTCTAATCCTCCCCAGGATGCCGAATATAACCGCCGGGATGACCGCGGCAGGGAGGAAAGGAGACCCTATGATCCTTATCGATCCCGATCCTCACGCTCCCGCTCACCAGTCCGACCGGAACAGGAAAAATACAAAAGCTATCAAGGTCGCAGGGAGGAGGATAGACCACAATCTAGGGATTCCACTTCCTCCCATGAAAAGCGAAGCAGAGAGAAAACACCTCCAAAGGAAACTGGGTCTAGAAGTAAGCAAAAAGTCCCTGCTACTAAGCGACCTCGGACAGATAAGGGCTCTACAGAATCTTCTTCGGGAAGGGACGCTGAACTAACAATCCTAGCCCCTCCTCCATCAGATGCGGGAACCGCCGTAAGGCTGGCATACTTAAAGGAGCAGTTTCCCGAGCACTACTTCGAGACTCTGACCTTTCTACCTTCACTTGAACCTATTTCTTCTAATTGGGCAGAGGAGGCCAGAGCAAAGATTGATTTGGTGGAAAAACAATACACCGAAATGTTCAAGTATTCCCGCACTCTTTCCAGAATCATTCGCACACTACTGACAAATGCTGACTCAATGCACAAAACTGCAGAAGAAGATGCTAAAGCCCTAAAAACCTTAGGAAAAAATTTAGAAGATACTCAAGCTCAACTAGCTATCGCTCAAAAGAACGCTTCTAACTTCAAACAACAGTTTGAAGACATGCAAAAGCGCTATCATGATTTGCTAGAATCCCACACTCAGGAACGTTCCGAGTTAAAGAAGCAGGCTGACGAAGCCAAATCAGAGGCTACGAAGGCACGTCTTGCTTATGTTGAGCTTGAGCAGAAAAATGCCGAGTTAGCGAAAAGGAGCGCCGAGTTAGAAAAGAAAAACGCTGATTTGGCTTCAAAATTGTTAGAGGCGGAAAACAGGGCTGCTCTGGCTGAGGGCAACGTTGAATGCGCTATTAAATCTGCGGAGGAAACCCGCAAACAGCTATCAGAGGCGGAGGCCGATATTCAGGGCTTCAGTGAGCTAATGATCGAGTTCTTCGCGCACATCATTCGTCGTCGAAACATTTCCTGGATCGAGGACTATCCATCCACTTTGGTTCATGTGTGGAATCAAATCGTCGAGTGGGAAAAAGAAGAGCTTAAGGTCGATTCCCTCGATGAAGATAAGTTGATGGAGAAGTACTTGAGAGACGACGAGCCGGAGCGCCTAGCTGAAGGTCGCCGTCTAATTGCCGAGGCCATGGAAGAAGAGAGGCAGAAGTCTAAACAGAAAACCATTCCTGAAGCTGGCTCCTCTTCTTCTGCTCCTGTAACTCCTGAAGTGGAAGGGTATGATCCCGAAAACCCGGGAATTCCCCGAACAACCTTGCTATCTCCCATTCCTGAAATAACTCCAGAGGTAGTAGTCACCCCTGCTGAAAAGTCTTCAGAAGGTATTCCTATTTTTTCTCCTCAATTTGTCAAGGCTACTACTACCTTTGGCTACATGACTGAATGTTCGATGAGAAATCCTTTGATCTCGCCTGAGTTGATAACCGATGTTTCTCATTTTGTAGGCGTTGAATCCTCCGCGAAAGCAGATGTTGTTCAAGGAGATACCACTGGGACAAAGCCCGCTGATAGGGTCAAAGAAGGGGAAGACAAAGCTGCTTCCACGGACCTAGGGGAGAGGAGTGAATCAACTAAGGTGACTACTCCCCATGACGAGGAAATGATTGCAGCGTTAAGAGACGACGGAGGAGACGAGGGGCATGATGAGGAACCAGAAGTTACAATAACCGGGGAGTCAAAAAGCGCTGAGGACACTACCTTGGCTGCCATGAAGGCTGACCAAGACAGGCGTTTGCAATTAAAGGCTGAAGAATTAGACCCTGAGGTCCTCAAGCCCCTTGCAGTTGTGGATGCAGGTTCAAGGTTAGTTGTTAAGCTTTCCACTAGATCTATTACCGAAGAACTTGCTAAAAAATCTTCTCTCGATTCCAGTGCCCCGCCCTCCGGGAAAAAGTCTGCTGGCCCCAGTACTACGTCTTCAGGGAAAAAGAGACCAAAACGGATCTTGACTGAAGCCGAGAAGGAAGCAAAAAATGCAGAAAAAGCTGTCAAGAAATCAAAGGCTCATTCTAAGCCCAAATAGTGGGTTCTCCTGTGTCCTTTTAGCATCTTTGTAAATCAATAAGTGCTGCCACAACAGCAGCTCCCGCATTTTCTTTTTTAGTCATTTCCCTGTACAAATTTATTCATTAGTAAATAAAAATAATTCACTTTTTGCAATGTTTATCTGTTAGCAGCTCTGCACTTATGTAAAAATGCATATCTATAGTTATGAAACAAAGTTGTGGAGAGGGGAGATATGTGTATATATATGTGTCCCCAGTCAATCTCCATAAGTTATTCAGTGCTTAACCAGGCAATCTGAATATTCCCGATTCTCTAACGGGATAGCATTTCCTGTATCACCAACTTCTGTTGTTTTTCCTGGCATTCCTTTTATACTCTCTCTCATTTTCTCGAGAGTTAGAGTTCGAGTTCAGCTATTTGTTTATTCCCCGGTCGTTCAACGGGAAAAGATTTCTTTCTCGGCGCTCGGTCAGGGACGCCTTTATACTCTCTTTCTCTCTGGAAAGTTAGAGTTCGGAGTTGAACCTTTTTCTCAGCGCTCAGTCGGAGACGCTTTTATACTCTCTCTCTTTCTCTGGAGAGTTAGAGTTAGAAATGTCGTTTTCTCATTCTGTCACATCCTATCGCACAAATAATCATTGTGCTTCTTTTCATGTCCAGACTGTTTTCAACCTTCTTTAGGCTCTCAGTTGTCCTGTATTTTATAATCACAATAGAACAACTAATGAATGTAAATGCATAAAAGTAAATAACACACAATATTTTTATAGTGGTTCGGCTAAATCATAGCCTACATCCACTTTATAGTTCTTTATTCATATCACCGGATTTTCCCAAGGCAAGTCGTGCCTTATTACAGAGTTTACAGGAAGAACAGCAAAAAGTATAGCATTTCTAATCCAAATATCGCATTAAGTGTTGGGCATTCCATGTTCGAGGGACTTCTTCGCCATCTACGGTCGTTAACTTGAATGTTCCCTTATCAAGTTTCCGTTGGATGACAAAGGGTCCTTCCCATTTTGGGCCGAGGTGAGGAAGAGATGGAAAAACTCTCTTTAGCACCAAATCTCCTGGTTCAAAAGTTCTGAGGCGAACTTTTTTGTCATAATAGTGCGCCATCTGACGCCGATGTCTTGCTGCACGCAAGTCTGCTTCATCTCTTTTCTCTTCGACTTCATCAAGAGACTCAAGTAAAAGTGCCCGATTCGTCATCGGGTCATAATATGTCACCCTGTGGGAAGGAACTTCCAGTTCAACTGGAATTACTGCTTCTGAACCAAAGGAGAGGGAGAAAGGGGTATGACCAGTAGCCGTTTTAAACGTTGTTCGATATGCCCACAAAGCTAGGGGCAATTCATCAACCCATTTTGCCTTTGCACGCTCTAATCGCTTTTTGAGGATGGATTTTATTACCTTGTTTATTGCCTCTACTTGCCCATTAGATTGTGGATAGGCAACTGCAGTATATCGTTTATCTATCTTATATTTCTGGCAAAAGTTTCTGAATTCAGTGCTATCAAATTGGGTCCCGTTGTCGGTAATAATTGTTCTTGGGATTCCGAATCGGCATATAATATTTCGGACCACAAAACTTATCACCTTTCTTGTGGTGATCTTAGTCAAGGGTTCAGCTTCCACCCACTTCGTGAAATAATCCACGGCTACTATGGCATACTTAGCTCCCCCTTTAGCAATTGGTAAAACCCCAATGATATCGATTCCCCATGTGGCAAATGGCCAAGGACTCACCATCGATTTAAGCTGGGTTGATGGTGCCCTGGGGATTTTGGCGAATCTCTGGCACTTATCGCAGCGTCGTGAATAATCAGCTGCATCTTTGTTGATCGTAGGCCAGAAGTATCCGTACCGCAATATTTTCTTTGCTAAAGTTTGACCTCCTGTATGATCTCCACACTCACCTTCGTGTACTTCTCTCAGTACACGCTTGATGTCGTCGTGTGCGATACATCGTAACAGGGGCATAGAAAATCCTTGTCTATAGAGGGTATCGTCTTGCATAACATATCTGGTAGCTCTGCGCACTACAGCTCTCTTTTCACTCTTCTTTAATGGGAGTGTCCCATTCTTGAGAAAATTCTTGATTGGAGTCATCCATGATTCCTTCTCTGGTTCCGCTTCAAGAACGAATTCTATGTCCATTGACTCAAAGCTTGGCGACTCCAACGTTTCAATTGGAATTACCTCGGTCCCCTCTGGATTGTCAGAACTAGCTAATTTTGCTAGTCTATCCGCTTTCTGGTTTTCTTCTCTGGGAATATGTGTTATGTTGTACCGCTCTAGGCTACTTAATAGCTCTTTCACTTTCTTAAGGTAAGCGACAAGTCGAGGTCCTCGAGCCGCGAACTCCTCTCTCACCTGACAAACAACAATCTTAGAGTCACAAAATATATCCATCACTTTTACTCCAAGGTCTTTAGCGAGTTTCAGCCCGGCAATCAGGGCTTCATACTCAGAGTCGTTGTTTGTTGCCGAAAATTCTAATCGCAGAGCGTAATATAACGACCGTCCCTCCGGAGTGACTAAGACAATTCCAGCTCCGGATCTTCGGTCATTTTTAGCTCCATCTGTATATAATTCCCACGGATTCATCTTTAGCTCATCCTCGGATTTAACCACTCGGTCATTGATTATTTCTTCCTCTGGAATGGTGAATTCCGCAATAAAGTCTGCTAGAGCTTGCCCCCTGATTGACTTTCGTGGTTGAAAATTCAAATCAAACTGGCTTAGTTCTATGTTCCATTTAATCAACCTTCCCGACGCTTCGGGTCTCTGCAACACTTGTCTTAACGGCTGATCGGTGTATATGGTTATTGGATGGGCTTGGAAGTAGTGACGAAGCTTTCGGGATGCAATCAGGAGGCTATAAGCAAGCTTCTCGATCTTTGGGTAGTTGCGCTCTGCCGCTGCTAATTTCTTACTCACATAGTATACTGGCCTTTGTACTTTGTCCTCCTCTCGAACCAGAACTGTGCTGACAGCGTGAGCCGAGACTGCTAGATAAACAAATAGTTCTTCATGGTCTACGGGCTTTGATAAGATTGGCGGTTTTTCTAACAGTTCTAACAGATTTTGAAAAGCCTCGACACAATCGGGAGTCCACTGGAAGTTCTTCTTTCCCCTTTTTATCAAATCAAAGAATGGAACACATTTATCGGTGGCTTTGGAGATGAATCTACTTAGCGCCGCTACCTTTCCTGCCAGACTTTGGACGTCTTTAATTTTCCTTGGTTCTTCGATATTTCTAATCGCCGCTATCTGGCTAGGGTTGATCTCAATTCCTCGGGAACTCACAATGAAGCCAAGGAACTTTCCCGACGCCACTCCAAATGAACATTTTAAAGGATTCAATTTCATACGGTATTTTCGCAAGATACCAAACATTTCTGCTAAGTCTTGCGTATGACTGGAGGACTGCTTTGATTTAACCAGCATATCATCCACATAAACTTCCATGGTTTTTCCTATCTGATTGTAAAACATTCTATTTACCAACCGCTGATAAGTAGCTCCAGCGTTTTTTAATCCGAATGGCATTACAACATAACAATATAGTCCCAGATTCGTAATGAAACTTGTATGCTCTTGGTCTGGTACATGCATAGGAATTTGATTGTATCCAGAATATGCATCCATGAAAGAGAGAAGTTCATGACCTGCTGTCGAGTCTACAAGCTGGTCGATCCTGGGAAGTGGGAAACTATCTTTTGGGCAAGCCTTATTTAAATCTGAAAAGTCAATACAAGTTCGCCACTTTCCGCTTGGCTTCTTTACCAGAACGGGATTCGATATCCAGTCGGGATAGGTCGAATCTCGAATAAATCCATTTTGCTTCAACTTCTCTACTTCCTCTTTGAGGGCAGCCGACCTCTCTGGGCCCAGCATGCGTCTCTTTTGCTTTACAGGTGGATGCTTCGGACTTACATTCAATTTGTGACTGATAACGGAAGGCGATATCCCACACATGTCAGCATGGGTCCAGGCGAACACATCTAAGTTCGCTTTTAAGAAGTTCGTCAGCTCTTCAGCATGACGTGGATCCAATTGGGAACCAATCTTCACAACTTTCGTCGGATCAGCTTTATCAACAGGTATTTCCACTGTTGCTTCATTAGGAGTTGCATTCCTAGCCTCTGGTTCCTCATCTTTTCTAGGATCCAGGTCTTCAGGTGTTCCTTTTCGCAACTCCCTTGGGTTCAACCTCTCTAATTGCTATGCTGAGTCCCCCTTTGAGGGAGATGAGGCCTCCTTATTCTCAGCACTAACTCCTTTCATCAACATCTTCAGTTCGGCCACATAGCAGGCCCGTCCAGAAACCTGATCCCCTCTTATTACTCCAGTCCCGGCTTCGGTTGGGAACTTTAGTAACAAGCACCAAGGGGCGATACAAATTCTAAACTCAGCGAGGGCAGGCCTCCCTAAAAATGCGTTATATGGCGAATCTACGTCCAGTACTACAAACTGGAGCATTCGCACTCTTCTACGTTCTCCTTGCCCTAGGGTCACAGGCAACTCTATATATCCCATAGGAGCTGTCGTCGCTCCGTTGAAACCTCTAATCCATCCTTCACAAGGTTTCAGATCTTCAGGCTCAAGCTTCATCTGATCAAATGACTTCTTGAACAAAATATTAACGGAACTTCCGTTGTCTACTAATACCTTATGGACCAACGCTGGCCTAATAGCGGTAGTAATAACCAACGGATCATTGGTGGGAGATTGTATTCCCGTGTTGTCTCGGCTGCGAAACACCACGTCATCGAACATGGTTTTTTGTTGTTTGATGGGGGTGGTATCTTCCAACTCGTCACCTTCATTCACATCTAGATGTTTGGCGGCATTCACATATTGGTCCATTGACCTAAAGCTTCGAATTGCCGGGTGAGGTCCGCCTACTATGGAGTTGATGACGATCCCTTTGCCTTTCTGCTGCGCGGTAGGCTTAGGAGCAGGTAGGATTTGCTTTGGAGCCTGCTCTCCTTGCCCCCTATCCCTCGGGGCAACCTTGTACTCATCCAACTTTCCCTCACGCAGCAGCTTTTCAATTACATCCCTCAAATGTCGACACTCATTGGTCGAATGTCCATGCGTTCCGTGAAACAAGCAAAATTTCCCTGTCGCCATTTCTTTTTCGGTCGAATCACGAGGTGGCGGTCTTTTGTATTGCAACACGTTATACGTGTCCAGGTAAATATTTTCCAACGTGTCATTCAGTGGTGTGTAGTTCTCGTAGTTCTGGAATCGGGGCCTTTTGTTTGGGTCGCTTCCCCTATTTCTGTTTCTCCTGTTACCGTTCGAATTACGGTTGTTGTTGTTTCCCCCGCTTCCAGTATTGCTGTTTCCACCCTTGTTTCCTACATTTACTTCAACCTTGCCAGAGCTTTCCCCAGACTGCTTCACTGCAATATTACTCTGCACATTCTCCTTTGAAGCTGTCTCAGACTTTCTTTTCCGGTTTGCCCGGGCCTCCTCTCGTCTTAGATAAATATCGGCTTTTTCGTAGAATATCGCCCTTGTGGGGGGTGTCTTCCCAGAAAGGTAGTCTCCAAACTCAGATTCGGGATCGACTCCTTCCTTCAATGCCATCAGAATTGTGGGCTCATGCGGGTCACTGACCTCAGTTACAGCTTGGTTAAAACGATCTAAATATGCCCTTAAAGATTCTCCTGGTGCCTGTTTGATCCTTGACAATTCAATAACGCTCTTGGACTTTCGAGCATGTAGTCGGAACTGGTTCATGAAACGCTCGCTTAGTTCTTTGTAATTAGAAATTGAACGAGGAGGAAGTCGGGTAAACCAAAATAAAGCCACATCTTCTAGGTAGATTGGGAACGCTTTGCATTTTACTTCATCGGGGGCAGCAGCGGCATTCATAAGCCACGAATACCGCATCAAGTGCTGTCCTGGGTCAGTCCTTCCGTTATATTTATCCATCTGTGGCAAATTAAAGCGTCGGGGGAACTGGAAGTCTAGGATGTCGTCAGTGAACGGAGTATGGCTTTGCTCTATGCCGTAGTCTTCATTTGTATAATTCCGGCTCTCGGACATAATTCGACGAACCATCGCCTGCACATCGGCACTAGTTAGGGGCTGCTCAGGTTCCCTGGCCCTAGTGTCCGAGTTCCTCCGGGGCTCTTGCTCAGGAGACACCCTTCTTCTTCGAGCTGCCTCTGCTCGATTCCTTTCCCCGCGTTCCCGGTCGATCTCGGGAAGAGGGGATTGGAGTCTTTGCCCCCGAGATGGGCTATCGTTTCTTAATGCTCGTGCGATATCCTCGCGAGATCCCAAAGATCCAAACGTTAGCTGCTCCACGTTCTGAGGTCGTTCGAGTGGCCTTCGCTCACGGGGCCTCTCTTCCTCAGAAGATGAAGATTGATCTACTGGGGTATGACGAACTGGCGACGGAGTTCTTTGCCGGCGGAGCTCACTGATTTCCCGACTCATGAGCCTCATACTTTCCTGCATCATGAGGTTGGTACGCTCATGAACTCTCATAGCTTCCCTCGTGCTCTCAAGCATATTGAGCAAGCGCGAGAAATCTCCTTGAGTGATGGGAGCAGATGGATTGGCCTGGTCTCCAACCCTGGCAGCTGGAATTGGAGCATTCGCGGGGACTCGAGTAGATGTTCCAGCTTCACCAAGCATCGGGTCGGATCGGAGGTAGGAAGTCGGGTCGGATCGGAGCTGGGGTCCCTGGTCGGATCGGTGTGCAGCGAGCAAGTCGGGTCGGTTCAGACTGGGGGAGTGCACTGCTTCAGAGTCTCCTACCCGGTTCGGATCGGAGCTTTCCCCTTGCTGTCGGTTCGGATTTCCTGCATTGACTCTCCCTGCTGCTGAACTCTGCCCCCTAGACCTTGTTACAACAGCATGTTGCTGATCTTCATCAGCTCCATTTCCTTGAACAGACTGGACTTCCTTGCCTTTTCCTCGGGCCATGAGTCTTTGACAATTGCTTCAACGAATGTAAGAAAGTGGAGACACTTATGGATTCACTTCTTCGAACTCAACGGTCCAAAAAGTAGAAAGAGATCCCGGAAAATAAAGAATTTAGATGAGGATTCTCAGTGAAAGCACCAAAATGTTAGACCCAAATGTGGTTCTAACACCCAAATTGATTAGAAACAAGATAAAATAAAGCAGAAATAAAAAAGAACACACAAGGTTTATAGTGGTTCGGCGAAGAAATGCCTACGTCCACTTAGTTTTCACTATATTCAGGAATTCAATTACAAATACAATGTAAGATTCGCTCACAACTCACTTTTGTTCACTCAGAAAGATAAAAACAAGAAATAAAAGATGGTTTGGATTTTCCGGGAGTGAAGGAATTCGGATGATGGAAGTACTTGGATTCTCAAAAGTGCTGAAAAAGATCCTTCTCTTTGTCTCTAGTTGGGGTATTTATAGGTGTGAATTTGCCTGAGATGCAATCCGGGTCGGAACACGTGTCATCCATCGCCCTCTCTTCGGGTTCGGATGGGCCATCAAGCAGACAACGCATCAATGAGATGGACGTTAGGGGTAGGAATTGGTCACATCCGGTCCGGTTCTCCAGGCGACTTTATAGGAGATTTTCCTGGATCATGGGTGCGGGTCGGAGACATGCAGGTTGGGGGTTCGGATCGGAATACCCGACCCGAACCGGAGTAGCTTGAACGTCTCTTCTTCTCTAATCATACTCCGCTCCGCTCCGAAGTCGCGGCAAGCAGACAGCTTTCCGATCCACCTGAGATTCATTGGCCTTCCGATCCGATCAGGTATGCTTTACCAATTTATCCAGTAAGAGATATCCGATCCGAACAGAGAACTTTACCCGATCCGAACCGATACGCTGCTATTAATCTGAACTGTGGAGCTTCCCTCCGATCCGAACCGAAGTCACATAACTTGAAATACTCTTCAACGGTTGGTTTCTTGACTTTGTGTTGCCTAGTTCACAAAGTAGGCTAACAGTAGCGTTTTCCTCTGCCACAATATGGACGGGTATGGTAGAGTGGTCTCCCTTGTTAGAAGGGAAGGCTCCACTAGCTCTTCATTGAAGGGGAAGAGTGGTTAGACTGGTTTACGGTAAGATTCCATGTTGTAAGAGGAGTGACATTGATTTTGATGGGCCCGATGGTTTCTCTATTGATCCAAGGGGTCGAGCTATCCCCAAGAGTGGAGGCAAAGTAGCCGAATGACCTCCATCTTGATCGCGGGCCTCCTGTGAATCTGTAGCTATGGTTGTACTAGTTGCTGGAAGCGATACTCCTGGCAGTAATTGGTCGAGAGGTTAAGACGAGCCAGGAGGAAGCAAAGATCAGATCTTATCAGTGGCCTGATTGGGTTCAGACCGAAGATCTGTTGTTGCCCTAGTCCCAGTCGGTGGAGGAATTTTTGTTGAAGCGTTAAGTCTCATCTCCATCCAGCGAGAAGGTAATCCATCAATTGTTGGTGACGTTCGAGGAGTTTACTCCAAGATGTCATATGGTCTTTGAACTCGACAGGAATCTTGTCCATGTCATCCCTAGTTAGATATCGGGACACGTCTTCATGAGAGGAGGATTCCAAGCTTGCTTCTGCAGCGTTTGCATCGGTTACGTCATTGTTTGTGGGATGGGAGGATGTCACGTCTTTCTTCCGCTTGATTGCCATAGGTTGGAACTTGCTGAAGGTCGTAGGGTATGTCAGTGTGATCCCCTTCCTGGCACGCCATAATGTTGACATCAAAAGTTGGTCACTAATGACAGTCAACCCCCAATCGTGATAAGAGCACACGAGGTGTGCAGTTAAAGTGCTTAGCGGTTCTATAGCGGCGGAGGTGCAAAAAAATGTAGCAGGGATATAGCTGAAGCACAAAAAGGTTCATTAGATGTAAAACCAAATATTTGAAAATTAATTAATCATCCTTCTCACATTATATGTGCATAAGAAACTAATATTACTTCATCTTATACAACAAAATCACGGAATACAATAATTATACATGCTAAATTTGATGAGTGTAATAGATTGCTACAATATATTAGGCACTTATGCCTTAAATTTAGCCCTTTACGCTAACTTTGCTGAGTTTTCTAAAAGATAACTAGTCAGATTAAGCTCTATATATTAATATTGCTAACGCGGACGCTAAAAAGTCTTGATTTAGCGGATGCAGCGGAAAAAAGCGGGGCTAGAAGCGAACCTACTGTTCATCAACGCTAAATTAAAATAGCGTAGCAGTTGAAAAGCGCTATAGGCTATAGCGGGGATATTACGGGGCTTTAACCACATAGCACATGAGTATGGATCACAAAATGTAAATAAGCAAAGAAAAAAAAAGGAACACGCAAGAATTTTTATAGTGGTTTGGCAAAGATGGTGCTTACATCCACTTTATATATATTGTTTTCTTTCTTTTGGATTACGAGTATAATGCTTTTTCGGTTTTTAGAAAGAAGAAGAGTTGGCTCTTTATGGAATAAGCCGTGATAGTCGGAAGTCTGAAGTGGAGAGCAGAGCATCCGAAAAAAGGTCCATTTCCAGTTAGATTTTGGAGGCATTTATAGGTGGAGAAGTGGGCTGAATGGGCCGCTATGTGGCTTTCATCTTTTACGGAGCTTGGACACGTAGAGTTAGGCCATTGGAAGCAATTGCGGCGGTGGGACCTAGTCTACTGCTAATTAATAGTATCCTCAGAAATAGTGGCCTATATGGCGACTGAGATGAGGTGTATCAAAAGTAGAGCTTTGTCCAAAAGTGGTTGACCGCCTTTATTACCTTGAGTGTCGGACCGAGTATTGTATAACTCAGTTTTATATTCCTGAATGAATTCTGAAATTTTTGTTTGATCCTATTTTAATGGGAACATTAAACTCGGTCAATTGAGATGAGCGGTTTTTCCGGGCTCGACGTGCTGCATATTTAAAGGAGAACAAGGTGATCAGCTTGAACTGAATTTCGCTTGGGATTCCAGGAGTGTATGTCGCTCCATTGGTCAATCGACAATGAGAATGAACTTTCTGAAATTGGGCTTCTGCCCGTTGATCCGCGATGATTTTTGCCAAAAATTTGGTCAACATACTGCAATAACTATCTTCTGTCCATTGTGAAGTAGTAAGGGAATTTCAATTTTATGTCAGTTTGAGTATCGATTGAAATAAGAACCCTCGCATATTTTGTAAACCTTTTTTCCGCAGTATTTTCATCAATCAAAAGTGGTTTTGAAATAGAACTAGTCAACATTTGAATTGATTCTTTAGTCCATAGCTCAAGTGGTAGATCTAATAAATTGATCCAGATCTGAACCATATTACTACGTTTTTCTTTGATATCAAAACCAGGATGCCAAGCTTAAACAAATAATAATCTAGCATATGTTAAGCTTTCTATTATACGAGAATAGTCCTCTTTGCTTTCAAACTGAACTATAAAATCATAGCTAGGAGAGATATGAATATTAAAAGTTCCCAATAGCTTTCATACCTTCGTGATACATTCCTTTAGCTTAATTGTAGATAGTCCTAAGTAGATCGCAATCAAAGCTACTGTGGTTACCTAAGAAAACTCATATTGATTATATATTTTCTCAGGAATGAAAACGTATTCCAGAGCTGGTTTTAAAAAGTCGATCTTCCTGCTATTCGTACCTGATGCCTGATCTAGATTTGAAGCATGATTCAATGATATATTTGGATAAAGATTATCAGATGTAGATGATGAAGACATATTTGCGATGAAAGAAGAAGGTTGTGAACGTGGGAGAGAGAAAGTGGAAGAATTTGCATGAAATTTGTCGTTAAAGTTGAAAAACAGTTGTAAAGTTTACATGTAACTACACAATGTGCATATATATATATATATATATATATATATATATATGTGTGTGTGTGTGTGTGTGTGTGTGTATGTATGTATATTAGTTATATTGGAAATTATGAAAATTAATATTTACACGTAACTACACAATGCATACTTTTCACCTTCAATCAAGAATAATATATCTTATAGACATATATAATTTCCTCTTGATTTAGAAAGTAGCTGTTTCACTTGGAAATTATGAACAACTCTTTCAAACGAAAGGTTAGTGTGAACTCCCTGTTTCATCATAAATGGCACAACATGATTATCAAATCATAGAATATTTAAATCTTAGACTTCTCCATTTATGAATCGCAGATGTACTATAAGAATTGAAGAAATCCTCAATCCGATTTGAAAATTAGGGTTTGCTTCTTAAAGAAGAAGAAACAAGATTGAGAAATGACGAATCCTCCAAAATATGGCCGCTGTGGTCTTATTTATAGAGAATTCAGAGCCCCTTCTCCTATTGGGCCGTTGGGCCCGCAGGAGCCTCTGTCGGCCGCTTTTCTCCTTGGTCTCGGATGTTTTAGCTTCCAACCGCTTTGTAGTGTTGATTATAGCTTCCAGAATAAGGGTCCCGATCAGTTGGAGCTTCTTCGAGATTGATATGAGCTTGTCGATGTAAATGGCTTTCGGAATGCATTTGTTCTCCCGGTAATAGCTTCCGGGTGTAGGCTTTTGGTTCTCTTATGAGTACTTGAGGAGCTTGCCCTCATGATGTATGTAGATAGCTATCCGTTCGGAACCCCTATCGGTGTTGGTGCTTGGAATATTAGTATGGATATCCTATATCCCCTATAGAATTTTGGTTTGCCTTCAGGTGGAGCTTTCAGATGGAGCCTAACCTTCCGGAGGGTGGCTTCCGGTGTTTCACTTATTGTTTAATAGAATGCCCTCCCATTCTTGAATATTTCGGGGCTAGTTCCGGATAACCCCTAGGTACTTTAGGCTTGGCATCTTTAAAGCCTTTATCTCATAATGTATCGATGTTTAAGCAGGTTAGTACCGACAGCCCTTCCGTCTTTCTTGGTTTTGATTAGTGGAACTCTTGACTCCCTTCTTATTAGCTTCTAACTTGGATGACCTCTTGATATAAAACCACCCAACCGGATAAACCCTGCCGGACAAACCTTGCCGGCATTCTGTAGCTTTCGAGTTTTCTCTAATGTTTGGATTTTTCTTTCCAGAGGATTCTTCTGTGCCTGCACTCATCCAATACCCCTTCACTTGTAACAGCCCGCATTCTACGTATCGGAGGATCGTAAAATATTTTTATTTTATTTCATGAGGGTGGTATCATTCACTTATTTTAATATGTTGTTTATGGGGATGTGACACATGTCCATAATTTTTACCAATTTTGTTTGTGACCATTTTGCCCCTATTAGTCTTGTAAAGGGCATAAATTTTGACTTAGGTTGAATTAGGTGTTGAAATCTATGCTATTGGAAAGGAAATGATGTTTCCCTTTCCGTAGAGTGGTCACATTAAAGATTTGGCTCAGCGGTTTGGGAGAAATCGCTGTTTTAAGGTTTAATAGTTGGTTGTTCAGGTTTTGGGAGCCTTATTGGGCTGATTTGTAGAGGCCCATTAGTCGGCTGGTGGGAAGCTATAAATAGGGGGTGAGAGGTATGGAGAATGGTTTACTTTATCCATTCTCTCATTTTGTGGCCTTGTGCTTCTCCTTCCTCTAACATCTTTCCACCATTAAAATCGAGATCTAAGGAAGGGAATCCAAGATCTACACCATTTGAAGCTATCATTTGAAGTGAGAGTTCACCAAAACAAAGGATTTGGATCAAGTTCTTTGCTGCATGGAATCTAATTTCACCGTTTTTTCTTTGATTTGGAGAATTGGTGAGTGATATGCATCTCTCACACGGATTCAATCAAGTGTATGAATGTTTGATCATGTTATTCATCAAATTCAAGTCGTTTTCCTTAGATCTACATCATGGTAAGCTTATTTTAACATGAATCTCCATAGGATCTAATTTAGCAACTTATAACTGGTAGATTTTCATATATTTTCATATGTTATGCAAGTTAGATCCATAATTTAGTTCATATGTCGATTTATCATGATTTTGTTGAAATTTGCATAATTTTAATGAAAATCGTCATATGCATGTTGTTAGTGATTTCATAACATGTTTATAGTCGTATGTGATGAACTGGATGAATAGATTTCGTCGATTGGTGAAGTTTTGGTCGAAACTGGACTTGAATTAGGGTTGTACGGGCCATGGGTTGAGCATGGCTTAGGGAGCAAGTCACAGGGGTTCGGTCGTGCATGTGTGGGTCGAGCAGAAATGCATGCGATCGAGTAGCATATAGGTTGGGTCGAGCAGAGGGGGCTCGAGCATGTGTGGCTCGGTCGTGCAAGGACTTGGGTCAAGCCGTGTTGGTCGAGCAGAACCTATTCGGTCTGGTTGGGTTGAGAAAGCAAGTGGGTCGAGCAGTGTTGGACTCGGGTTGATCGCGCCCGAAGGTGTCGAGCACGAAGGGTGTCGGATCGCACACAACTGGGTCGAGAAAGTTGGTTAGGGGTAGTGAGGTGATCGGTCGTGCATGACAGAGGTGGTCGGTCGCACACACAAGACGAGGTCGGTCACTAGGAGGAGGTAGGTCGCACCAGGATCATATTCTGAAAATTTATATTTTTCGGGTATGAACCAAATTTGAACAAAAGGGTCTGGAAGAAAATTCGAGGGCAACTTCTTGAACCCTAGCCACAGCGTAGTGATGTGATATGGCTCAGTGATGTTGTGACTTCACCGAGAATTCAAGTGGGAATATTCGAAGTGTTGAACGTGTTCGTTGATTGGTGTAGAACAATGAATGAGGTAGCAACTCAAAGGTCGTTAGTTGGTGGATAATGGTTGCCTAAGAAGGTTGCTTGGGCTATGAAAAGTCGTCCGGTTGGACGACTAGAGATGCGAAGGCCGAGAGATTATCTATGTCGTAAGTCCCAACAGGCTCAAAGCAGGGGTGCAATGGGGGCACCCAAAAGACCAGAAGGTTGCTGGTCAAGTACCCTAGGTATTGTTGAAAGGCCTAGTTGTCAATGTTGGACAAACATACGAATCGTTGAAACGCATATGGAGTTCATGCTAGAACTGGGGTTACCATTATCCCTTGACATATGGCAAGGTTGGTCGTCATACGACTTACGATGGTTTTGAAGCAGGATTAGCAGTGATAGCCAGAGTCTGTCATGTTGACTAGTTGCCTTGTTTTTACTGTCTTATGTAAATTGTCCAACGTCGAAGGATATGTTTCTTGGGTGCTTGTATGGAAGTAGGATTAGCAGTGATATTCAGAGTCTATCATGTTGATTAGTTGCCTTATTTGTACCATCTCACGTAAATTGTCCAACGTCGAAGGAGATGTTTCTTGGGTGCTTGTCTGATATTGGTTTAGGCCTCTGGGGCTTTTGCTCGAGGGATGTTGAAGTCGATTAGGATGGTTTACGTGAGATACATATAATCTAGATGCTATGAGTGATAGTGGTGTTGGCTTCTGATTTCTATGAATGAAAGGTTGAAGTGTTTGATGTAAAGGCTATCACTATCCGATGTGAGGAAGACGAGGTTGAGCTCTTCTCTGGTGTTGTCGGTGGATTAGTTTTTTTATTTACCTATTCTCATATACTTTATTGATAATGTTAGATAGTTGTTTTATTGCTTACTAGGATTGCTGTCTGACTCAAGATTTTATGTTTCCCTCTTATTACCTTGGGCTATTTATCTGGTTGTGGATGGGCTGACTTAGTAGCAGGTGACATGTGATTAGTATGGACGATGATGTTGTGCAAAGGCGAGCGAGAGGCTGGCGTATTATCTTACTTACTATCTAGTATTTCAGTTTTTTGAGTTGGTCTCTGAGTGTTGTAGTGAGGCTTCATGTATAGACTGATATTCCTATGATGTACGGATAACCTTTCAGGGTGTTGTGAAAGTTTTCAAAAGTTTGTTATATGATGCTCCACTATTTCTACATGTTGTATATGTTCTATTATATTTTCTTCTTACGCTGTGAGTTTTACGAAAGGTACTGATGTTGTTGTTTACCTATGATGATCGTCCACAGCTGCCTGACACACCTTTCAGCACATTATTCCTCTTGTTTAGTGCAGGGGTTGTGGGCAGTCGTCACATTTGGTATTAGAGCTCTGATTAACGATTTTAGCCAAAGTTCAAGGACGTAATTATGTGTGAGAGACGTATTTGTAGATTTCAGTTGGATGTATACTATATGATACTATATAGTATAGTAGTGTTTTACCTTTTTAGCAGTTTTCTTGCAAGTGGATAATCATTCTAATTTGCAGATTTAGAATGAGTCAACGAACCACAAGACATACTACTAGGGAGGGGGCTGTGACTGGAGGGGGTAATGGCAGTATACCAGACTATCCAACCATGTTTGAGGCCATGATGGAAGTAGTCATGCGAAGGTTGCGTGCTCTAGTGGCAGCCACTATAGATGTAGGTGTACGAGTTCCTAGGGTTGTGGATTTTGCGAAGTTGTGCAAATATTATACATCTCTAGGAGGGAAACCATTCAAAGGAACTGAGCTAGATGAAGAAGTTCAGAGGTGGATGGATATTTGTGTCCATATTTTTTGAGACTTTGGGTTGGAGGATGCAACTAAGAGAAAGCTTGCGTCAAAGCAGTTGCAGGGAAGGGCCACGAAGTGGTGGAATTCGGTTGTACTTGAGACTCCAGAAGAGGAGATTTCATGGGAGCAATTCTGAGCTAAGTTCGAAGCAAAGTTTATCTTCACTACTCAAAAGTCAGCTTTGTTCAAGAAGTTCGTAGAGCTGAAACAGAATGGTCGTTTTGTGCTTGATTAAGTTTCTGATTTTGGGACCTTGTCCAAATATGCTCATTCATACATTGACACACCCTATCAGAAGAACAAGAAGTTTGTTATGGTTTGGATATTTATATTGGAAGATCGTTGGTGGATCATCTTGTCGATCCATTTGAGAAGATTGTGGAAAAGTTGTTCGCCATGAGAGCTTGTATCCTAAGGAAGTAAATGTTGTTGCTGCAACTAAGGAAGTACAGAAACAACAGGAAGGTGGTAATAATAAGAAGAGGAAGCAATAATAGCAGAAAGGGAAGGATGGATAGAAGAAGCCTAAGAGTGAGGTGGTTTGCATTAACTTCCAACAGAAGGATCATTACTCAAATGAGTGTAGGAATCCTAAAGCTGAGAAGAAGTACTTCAAGTGTGGAAAGCCTGGGCATGAGAAGAAATACTATCTAGAATCAGCTAAGGGAAAGAAGGTTGTGAAGGCGTATGCTTTGGAAGCTACACCATCTTCTTTATGAGCTCCTACTGCAGAGGAGAAGGGAAAGGGTGTCATCTTCAAGGTACTCTTTCAGATAATGGTGTTTCAGTTCATGTACTGTTCCATATTGGAGCATCACATTCTTTCATTTGCAATGAGCTTGTGTGCCGCTTGGGTTTGGAACCCGAGATTTGTGATAGACCATTTATCATGACAAATCCAGTATGGGGTTCGCCTAGTTTGTGCATGTTGTGTCATGGTCTAGTATTGTCGAGTCAATGTTGCTCTTTTGTGTGATTGCTTTGTTCTTAAATTCGCTGGGTTTGGGATCATCTTAAGCATGGATTGGCTCAAGAGATATGTGACAAGGGTGAATTGCAAGAAGTTAGAGGTGAGAGTCGGGAATGTGGAAGGGCGAAAGGTGTTAGTTAGATGTAAGCCCGAAGACAGGGTCTTCGTAAGCTATCTATATTGCTTGTGATTACACAAGGAAACGTGTCATCTGTGCTGATCACGAATGAGTTTGAGGATGTCTTTGACGAGGTCAAAGGTTTGCCGCCGCATCGTGAGATCGAGTTTAGAATCGATTTGATCGAGGGTGCTAAACCAATCATTATGCCTCTTAGGCGGAGGGCGCCTAGAGAAGAAAGGGAGTTAGAGGTGCAAGTATATGACATTGTGGGAAAAGGATTCATTCGGAAGAATGTTTCTGAATGGGGTGCACCAGTAGTGTTTGCAACCAAGGCAAATGACTCGTTAAGCTTGTGTGTGGACTATTGTGAGCTGAACAAGATGACCAAGAAAAACAAATATCCATTGCTGGGGATTGATGACTTGATCGATCAGCTTCACGAGGCCAAAGTGTTTTCTCAGATGGATTTAGAAACGGGATTTCACCAGTTGAGGGTCGCGAAGGGAAGTGTGCTAAATACTACTTTTAGTACACCATCCGGTTTCTTCAAATGGTCGGTGATGCCATCTGGGTTGACTAACACGCCATTGTATTTTGTGGATCTTATGAATAGAGTTTTCAGAGATCAGTTGAACAAGTTCGTGCTTGTGTTCGTGTTCTGGTTTACTCTCGGAATAAGGAAGAACACAAGATGCACTTGAGAGTTGTGTTACGAAAGCATCAGTTGAGAGCTAAGTTTTCGATATGTCACTTCTGGAAGAATAAAGTGAGGTTCTTAGGCCATTTATTTTACGGAAACGGGATAGCGGTTGACCCCGCTAAGGTGGCAGCAATCTAAGACTGGGTTCGACCTAAGAATGCGACGGATGTTCGGAGTTTACTTGGGTTGGTAGGATATTAGCGACGGTTTATCAAGGATTTCTCCAAGATAGCTGCACCGTTTACAGGATTGACGAGGAAAAACCATGTGTTCACATGGGATGCAAAGTGCGAGCAAGCATTTGGAATCCTGATGGTGAAACTAACGAGTGCTCTTGTGTTGACTATTCCAAGTGGGAATGAGGAGATGATGGTATACACTGATGCATGTGGCACTGGACTTGGGAAAGTGCTAATGCAGAAGGATAAGGTTGTGGCCTACGTGAGTCGACGGCTGAACTGAGAGAAATTACCCAAGTCATGATTTGGAGTTGGCGGCGATTGTGTTTGCTCTAAATTTGTGGAGACATTACCTACTGGGAGTTCAATTCGAGTTGTTCACGGATCACAAGTCATTGAAGTATCTTTTCTCCCAAAAGGATTTGAATCTTCGACAGCATAGATGGTTAGAGTTTTTGCCATCGTATGATTTTGGTATAGCCTATACTCCGGGAAAGGGTAACACAGTTGCTTATGCATTGAATCAAAGACACACAAGTTTTAGAGCGACGTTTTCGGAATGGAAAAGCCTCGAGTATTTGGCAAGGTTTGATTTCAGGCCAAGGTGTGAGTTGGAACCTAAAATGTTGGCAAGCTTATCGATAAGATATACTCTTATTGAAAGGTTTGGTGAAACCTAAAAGCGAGATGTGAAGCTTTTCGAGTTTATTTAGAAGCTAGAACCAAAAGATAAAGAGTTTGAAGTCGATCGAGAAGGTTGGCTTTGAAAGCAAGGGCCACTAGTTGTTCCTGATATCGACGGATTGAGAGATGATGTTCTGAGGGAATGTCATCAGTCAAAGTTGATGATTCATCCCGGTGGTAATAAGATGTATTAGGACATAAAGCAAGTCTACTACTGGGAAGGGATGCAGCAAGATATTGGGAAGTTTATTTCCAAATGCATGAACTGTCAGTTGGTGAAAGCTGAACAGAAGAAGATGAGTGGGTTGCTTCATCCATTGGAAGTTTTTACGTGGAAATGGAAGCATATATCAATGGATTTTATCGATGGACTACCTAAAACTAGGGAAGGAAATGAAGGGATTTGAATCATCGCGGATCGCTTGAACAAAAGTGCAAAGTTCATTCATGTCAAGTCGACTAGGACGACATCGAAGTTGGCTGAACTTTATATGAAATGGATAGTTCGATTGCATGGTATCCCAAAGAGTATAGTGAGTGACCGATGTCCATTGTTTACGAGTGGATTTTGGAAAATTTTGCAAGAACTTTGGGAACCGAGTTGTGTTTAAGTACGACTTACCATCCCCAAACCGATGGTCAAACCGAGAGGGTTAACCGAGTTTTGGAAGACCTTCTGAGGGCTTGTGTATTAGACTTCGAAGGATCATGGGAAGACCACCTATATCTAGTGGAATTTTCTTATTATAGATACGAGTCGAGCATTGGGATGACACCATACGAGCTGTTGTATGGAAATCCGTGTAACTATCCATCTTTTTTATTAGAAACTGGAGATAAGTTGACAGTTGGGCATAAAATGATTAGACAGACCTCGGATTGTATTGAGATCATTCGACAACGAATGAAGGCAGACCAAGATCGTCAGAAGACTTATGTTGATAAGCATAGAAAAGATTTGGAGTTCAACGTGGGTGATATGGTCTTTGTAAAGATTTCATCGTTGAAGCATGTGGTCCAGTTCAGAAACAAAGGAAAGTTTGTTCCGAGATTCGTTGGACCATTTCCGATAGTCGAGCGATTTGGAAAGCTCGCATATAGATTGGAGTTATCCGACAAGATGTCAAGTGTGCATAATGTTTTCCATGTGTCGTTTCTACGGAAGTACGTGCATGATTCGAATATAGTGGTGTCTCCAGAGACGTACGAAGACCTAGAAGTCGAGACCATAATTGCAAGACCTCGTAAGCTGCTTCATGTTGTGGGGAATGGCACGAAACAGCTTCGGAGGAAGGCAGTTAGACTAATCAAGGTACAATTGAGTGAGGATGGCGATGATTGTACATAGGAGACGGAAGAGAGCATGAAGGCGACTCATCCATAACTCTTCATCGGTATGACCCGTTAGTATCGTATCGCCTTGCATCATTGTAATTTGTGCTATGGTTGTTTTTAGAATTCCGCGTGTTACGATAGGGCTATGGATGAATGGTCTGATGGCTGCTAGTTTGGATGATAGAATTGGCTGCTCATGAGTGATTGGCATGCAGAATTGTTGTGGTTGCTTATGTTTGTTGGAATTTCGGGGGCGAAATTCCTGAAGGGGGGAGAATGTAACAACCCGCATTTTACATATCGAATGATCGTAAAATATTTTTATTTTATTTCCTGAGGTTTGGATCATTCTCATATTTTAATATGTTGTTTATGGGGATGTGAGACATGTCCATAATTTTTACAAATTGTAAGACCAAAAATTGGCTCTAACACCCAAACTAGTTATGATTTCAATGAAATAGAATCAAAAAGAAGTAAAGAACACACGATTTATAGTGGTTTGGCGTTAACGAGCTTACGTCCACTTTGTTTTCTTTTAATTGATGATTTGAATACAAGTACAATAATGAATCTCACTCCACTTCACAATTACAATGCACAAACTCACTCAAATCTCTCAAAAATGGACCTTAAGAGATGATTTTGATCTGAATATGATTGTAGAATTTAGTTATGGAGGAAGTATGGACTGAGAATTTTCCAAAAGATCCATTCAAATGCCTCCAGTTGGTGTATTTATAGGTGAAAAATCTCTTCAAAGTGGCTCCGATTCAGAATTGCGTGGCATCCATCCCTTGAGAGTCGGGTTCGGAGGCTCCAAGATGGCTACAATGCATTGATTTAGTAGGAAATTGTGGGAGAAATGGTCATATCTTGTCCGAGTCTTCAGGGGATATGCACAGCAACGGCTACAGATTCAAAGGGAGAAAAGGGGTTCGGATCGGGGCCTCCGATCTGATCCGGTGTTGCAACTTGCTGTCCCTTGATGCTGCTGACGTACTCATCCGATTCGAACCGTTGGGATTGCTTGCTTTCTTCTGATGCCGCTGAAGCGTTCCTCCGATCCAAACAGCCGAAGCAACCTGCTCTATGACGTTGATGCCACACTTTTCCGATCCGATCCGATGTAATCTCTGCATTCTTGATTGTTACTTACCTCCTACGCTATCTTCCTCCGACCCAATCTGATTAGTGTATTTTTTCACTATTCGCTCTACGTGTAGCCTAGTTCACAAAGTAGGCTAACATTTTGCCCCCTCGAAGTACACTCTTATTTAAGATAAAGTGTGCTTTGAACCAATCTACAGAACATCCTTTGAATTAGAATCATTGAATGATCGCCTCCATCTACTTGTAGTGTCACTTCATAAAGTCGTGGCTTTTGCTGCTTATTTATATCCATAACCCATATGAATTACTTTCTTCATTTTCAAACAACTTGGAGAGCTTTTATTTAACATTCAGCAATTCTTCCAGGTGAGCTTTTTCTTTACTTCTCCTCAAATTCATCTCGCGTGTCAAATTAGTGTATATGGCCTCTTTCGGTTCGGATTCCGATCCGAATGGGTTTTCTCCTGTGGCACACCTGATCGGATACATCGAACCAATGATTTTCTCAGGGATCAACAGGCCATAGCGCCTTGGTGGGCTTGACCTCCGGTCCGAACGGGTGAGGGATTCTAGGAATACGAATGGTCATCACGACTTCATATAAGTACCCCCCTCGTCTCCTTCTTCCTCTTCCTATCTTATTATCCTTTTCCAGCGAAATTTACATCAAAACCTTAGAATTTTAAAAACTCCGAATCTCTTCTCGTTTTAATCTCCGAATTCAACACATAGATAGTTGTATAATCTTGAATCTCATATTTATAATTGCTTTTAGCTTAGATTCACGGTTTTCTTCGAACGATTCTGGCGATGTATTCGATGAACTTCGCCGCCATGACCGCCTCCACTCCAATGTCGTCGTTAATGGTGTTAAGTTTCTCTCGAGGCGACGGTGGAGGGGGCTAAAATCCTTTATTGAGCGTTCGAATGCGTCAGTACTTGATTTCAGTTAGGACTTTCAACGTAGGACTGAGCTTGACCCCAAAGAGGAGAAAAAAGGGAGAGAAGAAGTGCAGGGGATTGGTTCGGGTGACAGGGCAAAGACGATGAAAAAGGGAGAGAAGGAGTGCAGGGGATCGGTTCGGATGACAGGGCAGAGACAAGAATGGGGCTCAACTGACCGAATCGGGTCGGACTTGCAAGCTAAAAGAAGTACAAGATTTACTTGACTGGACCGGATCGGAATGTGAAACAAAGAAGAGGAGAAGCATGGTCGTTCAAGTCGATCCGGACCATCCAAGTGTTCACCTCCGAACTGATCTGATTTTGGTCACTGGGCATCCACTCTTGTCCCAGGCTAGCATAAGGCCTTCTCCCCGATCCGACCCTAGTGTGTGCATCCGAACCGAACCGAAAAATAGCCTAAGATTGTGCATAAGACCTTTCTTAGTTGGTCAAATCAATTCTTAATATAATCTTCAACTTAATGGACAGTTAGGATAGTGCCTTGCGAACATAAACAAATATCAAGAACCGTTCTGACCATTACTGCTTCCTTGGACCTTTACATTATGCTTTCATGTATTTGCTTTGCATCTTTATTACATGTAGCACACACTTTAGTTCACATACACACACGGGGGACACGGGCAACTTTACTCTAATCCTTGTCATTGTTTCTCCAATAGTCTAGTGATCATGGCCAAGAGACGTTCTTCTAGATTAGCAAAGAAGACGGAAATTGTAGAAACTTCTGAGAAATATACTCTCGGTGATATATCTTCTTCTTCAGACCCTGAATGGGACGATGAGGGATTAGATTATGAAGTAGGGGCGCATAACAGCGAAACGCCTTCTGATAGCGAAGTTTCTCTAGGCTATGAAGAGGAAGGAGGGATTGGAGATAATCAAGCTCCTGACGAACTTGAGTCTGCCATCATATTGGAATCACCTCAAGATTCTGTTGAATCGACGATTAACAACGACAGGCTTGTTCGAATATGCTTAAAGCATGGGATACTGAAAAGGGATACCCTGGTGCCATCGAAAACTGACCATCCTCACAATCCCCCAGAAGGATTTATGGCAGTTACTCACTTGATGTGTATGGTTGGGGCTATTCCACCGTTCCCGTCTTTTGTTGTCGACTTCCTAAGACAGCTGCGGATTGCCCCCATGCAGTTACACCCTAACTCTTATGCTTACTTATATACCTTATATATAGCATACCGAGAGACTTTAGGTACAGAGCTCACTTTCGACGATGTTCACTTTTTTTATAATTTCAAACATCAGACCCGAGAAACTCCTTCCTTTTCTTACTTCGAATCAGTACCAAAGAGGAAAATCATTTATGCGCCATTCAGCAGCAAGGCTGGTGATTCTAAGCTAGAATGGTTTTATATAAGGTAACAGCCGGGATGTGCCAGGAGATGGACAAAATCAAGTAAAGCATTGGTTTCCTAGTTCTCAACTTTAAATATTCAAACCAACACATTAATCAAATTTCTTCTTATTTGCAGTTGATAATCCAAAACAAATATCGGGTCAAGTGTACTTTGATCGGATGCACCGGCTCCTCAATGGCGACCAAAAATTTCTAACCATCGATGAAGTCCTTAAGGATGAATATCTTCATCTTCACGGGTTGTTGTCCATTACCCGTAGCATAGGTCACGGGTTGGATCCATATGTATACATCGCCCCAGTGGACATAATTCCATAAACGAGCGAGAGCTCGAAAACCCCCACAATGCCACTTCGAACTTCACCTTCTCCATCTTCAACTCAGGACGACGAGCTGGCCAACATAGTCGAAAGGCACCGAGAAGGGTACATCGTCCCTGAGGATGCTATTTCTCCTGAAAAGTCGACGTCTTCCAATGAACCGCCAATAGATGCTTCCCAAGGAGATGCCCCTAGTACCGATGATCCAACATTTCAGGGTTTAGGAGATCTCCCCTTACCTGAAACTATCTATACTTCAGAGGATTTTGGTACAAATCCTTTAGTTTTCACTTCTTCAGAAGAGACCACTCCCGCTAAGGCCAAAAAGCCCACTCGCACTAGTCTGGCTTCGGACTCGGGTTTGTCGGGGGGAACACCACTTACGATGCACTTAACACAATAGCACCACATTTCGCAACACTTACTTCTCATGAGAATACTGATTCTGAATTCCATTTGCATTGTTGCGCAGGTACAATGTCTCGCTCTCATTATGACATCAGGAAACTTCGTCGTAGCATGACTGGCCCTCCTTCTGACGTTGAGCGTGATCGCCGCGAAGGCCGGGGTAGAGAAAATAGAATGCCTCATGACTCTTATCAGTCGCGGACCTCGCGCTCTCGCTCCCCCGTTCGGTCGGATCCAGAATGATACAAAAGCTACCAAGGTCGTCGAGGAGAAGACACGTCGTAGTTAAAATATCAAACCTCTCCTCAAGAAAAACGCAGTAGGGAAAGGAGCCCACTGAAAGATACCGACTCGCGAGGCAAGCATAAGGTTTCCGATAAGCGGCCTAGGAAGGATGATACGGCCGTCGTGCCTGCTCATCATAAGGATACTAAGCTATCGTATTGCCCACCTCCACCGTTGGATGCTGAGTCTAAAGTTAAGCGGGCATATTTGGAAAAACAATTCCTCGAACACTACTTTGAAAACCTGACTTTCTTACCTTCTCTTGAACCTATTTCCTCAAGTTGGGCAGACGAGGCCAAAGTGAAGATTGACGCAGTTGAGAAACAATATTCAGAGATGTTCAAGTATTCACGTAATCTCTCCAGAATCATCCGAACTCTAATTATGGATACTTAGTCAATGAAAAATACTGCAGCAGCTGACGCTAAAGCCTTGAAAAACTTGAGGAAAGATCTTGAGGACACACAAGCTCAACTTGCCGTTGCTCAACGGGACGCTACCAACTTAAAGCAGCAGTTTGAAGAGCTACAAAAACGTTATCATGACTTGCTCGAGTCTCATAGTCAAGAGCGCTTGGAGCTGAAAAAGCAAGCAGAAGATGCTAAATCGGATAACGCCAAAATGCAACTTGCTTGCACTGCTCTTGAACAAGAAAAGGCCGAGTTAGCGAGGAAGAACACTGAATTGGAGAGGAGAAACGCTGACTTGGCTTCCAAGTTGGTGGAGGGCGAGAATAGGGTTGCCCGAGCGGAGGGTAATGTTGAAAGTGTTATTAAGTCCGCCGAAGAGACCCGCAAGCATCTGTCTGAGGCCGAGGAGGAAGTGCATGGTTTCGGTGAATTAATGATTGAATTCTTTACGCATATCATCCGCCGCCGAAACATCTCTTGGATTGAAAATTATCCGAATACCTTGGTTCACGTATGGAGTCAAACCGTTGAATGGGAGAAAGAGGAACTCAAGGTAGACTCCGTCGACGAGGACAAGCTTATGGAGAAATATCTAAGAGATAACGAACCAACATGCCTGGCCGAGGGACGCCGCCTCATCGTTGCTACTATGGAGGAAGAGAAGCGGAAGGCTAAACAAAAGAACGTCTCTGAGGCTGGTTCTTCTTCCACTACCACTGAAACTTCTGAAGTAGAGGGATATGACCCAGAAAACCTGGGGATCCCTCGGGCATCTCTTTTATCCCCCATACCCGAGACGGCGTTGGAGACGGAAGTCACTCCCATCGAGAAAGCGTCAGAAGGTATTTCTACCTTTTTGCCTCAATTCGTCAAGGCCGTCTCAACTTTTCACCACAAAATCAGACAATCGATGGAGGACCCTTTATTTTCTCCTGAGTTGATAACTATTGCTTCTCATTCTGTTGGTGTCGAACCGACCGAGAAGATTGGTGGGCCTCAGGGAACCACCACTGGAGCAAAACCCGCGGAGAAGGCTCAAAGAGAAAAGGACAAGGCTGCCACTATTGATTCAGGAGAGGGAGCTGAACCGTTTAAGGCTGATGCTCCTCATGATGACGAGATGATTGACGCCTTGAAAGACGATGGCAGCAATGAGGGACATGAGGAAGACCCTGAGGTGGCTATAGTTGGGGAGTCAAAAAGAGTTGATGACATCACTTTGGCTGCATTGAAAGCTGAGCAAGACAAACGTATGCAGCTTAAAGTTGAAGACCTGGACCCCGAAAGCCTTAAGCCTCTCGCGGTGGTGGATGCTGGATCAAGGTTAGTTGTTAAGCTTTCAACTAGGTCTATTACAGAAGAGCTTGCTAAAAAGTCTTCTCTTGATTCCAGTGTTCCAACTCCTGGGAAAAAATCAACCGATTCCAGCACTTCGGTCACAGGGAGGAAAAAAACCAAAGCGCATTCTAACTGATGTTGAAAGAGAGACGAAGGATGCTCAGAAGGCTGCTAAAAAATCCAAGTCCACTCCAAAGTCTAAGTGATGAAGTGCTTTGTTTTATTTTAGCATTTAATTGGCCCGCAATTGTTGCAGCGAGCGCGACCCTCGCATCTTCTTTTTCGCTTGTTTTCCTTGTACAAACTCACATGTTTGTGAATAAAAACAGTTTATTTCCTATAATGTCTGATAGTCGTTAGTTCAGTACTTAAATGAAAATACACAAGTATGTCAAATTAAAGTCATATAATGAAGTCATTGTTGGAGGAAACATGTATGCGCATATATGCCCCCAGTCAATCTTGAATAACTGAGCAAAAACTTCTCAAGATTAAATTAAATTAAATTAAAGAGTCCAAATGTCCCCGATTCTCTGACGGGGGCCATATTTCTTTCGTCATTGGTGCCTGTTCTTTCCGGCATATTTATACTCTCCTGTATCATATCCAGGTTAGAGTTTTCGCTGAGGCGGTCTCTCATCTGGGTGCACCTTCACGCCTCAGAGGACGTTATCTTCCCGTCCTTTATACTCTCTCTCGATTCTTGAGAGTTAGAGTTAAGAATGTCATCTTCCCATTCTTCTATGTCTTATCGTACAAATAGTCGTTGTGTTTGTTCTTGCATATAAATCAACTCCAACTTTCCAAATTTTAATTTAACATTTCGTATTCCACAGTCATAATAGAATAATAGTTGAAGATACAAATAATGCAGGAAAGTAAATGACACACGATATTTTTATGGTGGTTCGACTAAGTCATAGCCTACATCCACTTTATAGTCCTTTGTTCACATAAACAGACTTTTTAAGGCAAGTCGCGCCTTTTTACATAGCTTATGAAAACAAAAGAAATGACATTTCATATTTAGCTCAGATATCGTCGTAAGTGCTGAGCGTTCCAAGCTCTGGGAATCTCTTCACCGTCCACAGTCATTAGCTTGAATGCTCCCGTATCAAGCTTCCGTTGGATGGTGAATGGCCCTTCCCATTTTGGACCCAGTTGGGTCGACGGCGGGAAGACTCGCTTTAGTACTAGGTCTCTTGATTCAAAGGTTTTGAAGCGAACTTTTTGGTCATAATAGCGTGCTACTTGATGTCGATGACTTGAGGCACGCAAGTCGGCTTCATCTCTTTTTTCTTCAATCATAACAAGAGATTCTATGAGGAGTGCTTTATTCGTCATCGGGTCATAGTATGCAACTCGATGAGAAGGGACTGCTAATTCTACCGGGATTACTGCTTCTGACCCAAAGGAAAGTGAATAGGGAGTATGGTCGGTGGCCGTCTTAAAGGTTGTCCTGTAGGCCCATAGAGCTAATGGCAACTCGTCCACCCATCTAGCTTTGGCTCGCTCCAACCTCTTCTTCAAAATTGATTTAATGACTTTGTTTATGGCTTCGACCTGGCCATTTGATTGCGGGTGAGCTACTGCAGTATATCGTTTATCGATCTTGTATTTCTGGCAAAAATTTCTGAACTCGATGTTGTCAAACTGCGTCCCATTATCAGTTATGATGGTTTTAGGTATCCCAAATCGACAAATAATGTTTATTACCACAAAATTGATCACTTTCCTTGCCATGATGGTTGTTAGAGGTTCAGCTTTCACCCACTTTGTGAAGTAGTCCACGGCAACGATCGCATACTTAGCTCCTCCTCTGGCAATAAGTAGCACTCCAATAATATCAATCCCCCACATGGCAAACGGCCATGGACTTACCATCGACTTGAGCTGAGTCGGAGGCGCTTTGGGAACTTTGGAATATCTTTGACATCTATCGCAGCGTCATGAATAATCAGCTGCGTCTTTATTCATGGTAGGCCAGATATATCCGTACCATAATATTTTCTTTGCCAGGGTCTGACCCCAGTGTGATCTCCACACTCACCTTCATGCACTTCTCGTAGTACACGTTTGATGTCGTCGTGTGCGATACACCGTAATAGGGGCATTGAAAACCCTTAACGATAAAGGACGTTGTCCTGTAACACGTATCTTGTAGCCTTGCGTATTACAGCTCGTCTTTCGCACTTTTTTAATGGAAGGGTTCCGTCCTTGAGAAAATTCTTAACTGATGTCATCCAGGATTCTCTTTCAGGTTCAACTTCTAAGGCTAGCTCTTCTTCCATTAGGTCGAAGCTCGGCGATTCCAACACCTCGATCGGGACCGTTTCGTATTCTTTAGGATTATCATAACTTGCTAGTTTCGCCAGTCGATCTGCTTTCTGATTTTCCATTCTTGGAATGTATGTTATGCTATAATGCTCCAAATCTTCCAATAATCCTTCACCTTTTTAAGATTAGCACTAAGTCGATGTCCTTTAGCAGCAAATTCTTCCCGAACTTGACATACAACTATCTTGGAATCGCAATATATATATATCTAATGTCTTCACTCCCAAATCTTTGGCGAGTTTCAGCCCAGCAATCAGGGCTTCACACTCAGAATCATTGTTAGTAGCAATAAATTCCAACCGTAATGCATAACAAATAGATCGTCCTTCAGGAGTTATTAAAACAACCCCGGCGCTGGACTTTCTATCGTTCTTGACTCCGTCCGTATATAATCTCCACGGACTGAGCTCCAACTCTTGATCCAAAGTAACTATCTTGTCACCCACCGTTCCTTCTTCAGGAATTGTAAATTCAGCTATGAAGTCAGCCAAGGCCTGCCCCCTTATTGATCTTCGTGGTTGAAAGTTCAGATCAAGCTGACTCAACTCGATATTCCATTTGAGTAATCGTCCCGACGCTTCGGGTTTCTGCAGCATTTGTCTCAAAGGTTGATCGGTGTATACAATTATCGGGTGTGCCTGGAAGTAATGGCGGAGTTTATGGGAGGAAATCAGGAGGCTATAAGCAAGTTTCTCTATCTTCGGGTAGTTACGTTCTGCAGCAGCTAGTTTTTTTACTTACGTAGTACACAGGTTTCTGGACCTTATCCTCCTCATGTACCAATGCTGTACTGACGGCGTGAGATGATACTGCCAAGTAGACGAATAGATCCTCGTGTTCCACAGGCTTTGATAATATGGGAGGCTTTTTTAAAAAATCTAACAAGTTCTGGAACGCCTCTACACAGTCGGGAGTCCATTCAAAATTTCGCTTTCCTCGTTTTATGAGATCGAAGAAAGGTACACACTTGTCTGTTGCCTTGGAGATGAACCTGCCTAGTGCGGCAACCTTGCCAGCTAAGCTTCGAACATCTTTAATCTTCTGCGGCTCCTCTATGTTCCTGATTGCTGTTATTCGGTCCGGATTGATTTCAATTCCTCTGGAACTCACGATAAAGCCGAGGAACTTGCCTGATGCCACACCAAAAGAACATTTCAAGGGATTCAACTTCATCCCATATCTTCGTAATATGCCAAACATTTCTGCCAAGTCCTTCGTATTATCGGGAGACTGCTTGGATTTCACGAGCATATCATCCACGTACACTTCCATGGTTTTCCCGATTTGATTGTAGAACATGCGGTTGACTAGGCGTTGGTATGTGGCTCCCGCATTTTTTAATCCGAATGGCATTACCATGTAACAATACAATCCCAAGTCTGTGATCAAGCTTGTATGCTCTTGATCTGGTATGTGCATGGGAATTTGATTGTACACGGAATAGGCATCCATAAAGGATAAGAATTCATGCCCGGCAGTTGAATCTACTAGTTGATCAATTCTGGGGAGAGGAAAGCTATCCTTCAGGCAAGCCTTGTTCAAATCAGAAATGTCGATGCACGTTCTCCACTTCCCATTTGATTTTTTGACCAGGACAGGATTCGATATCCAGTCGGGATATTTTGAATCCTTAATGAATCCAATACCTTTTAATTTTTCTACTTCTTATTTCAAAGCTGCTGACCGCTCTGGGCCTAACATCCGTCTCTTCTGCCTGACTAGTGGGTGCTTTGGATTGATACACAAGGAGTGGCTCATAATGGTAGGTGAAATCCCACACATGTCAGCGTGAGTCCAGGCAAACACATCCAGATTTTCCTTCAAGAAATCAGCCAATTCCCCGACTCTAACTAGATCTAGTTGCGAGTCGATCTTCAGTACTTTTGTTGGGTCAGTTTCATTAATAGGTATGTCGACTGTTATTTCATTGGGAGTTGCCTTCATGTCCCCAGGTTCTCTATCCTTTCTGGGATCTATATCCTCTAGCACGTCTGGGGGCGACTCTCTTGGGGCAGGACCCCTTAGTTGCTATGCTGAGGCCCCCTTTGGAGAGGCGGAATCGTCTTTAGCATCTATATTCCGCCCCTTCATTAGCATCTTTAACTCTGCCACGTAACAAGCTCGTCCTGTAGCTTGGTCGCCTCTCATCGTACCAACTCCCGAGTCAGTCGGGAATTTTAATAGCAAACACCAAGGCGCAATGCATTCCCTGAATTCGGCAAGGGATGGTCGGCCCAGGAAGGCATTGTAAGGTGACTCCAAATCCAGAACTATAAACGGCAGGATCCGTACTCTCTGGTGGTCCCTCTGCCCCAGTGTGACTGGTAATTCCACAAAACCCATTGGAGCTGTAGATACTCCATTAAAACCGCGTATCCATCCTTGACATGGCTTTAAGTCTTTTGCTTCGAGCCTCATTAGTTCGAAGGCTTTCTTGAAGAGGATATTGACCGAGCTTCCGTTGTCCACTAGCACCTTATGGACCAGAGCGGGGCCAATTGTCGTGGTTATCACTAGCGGATCGTCGGTTGGGGATTGAACTCCAAACTCGTCTCTATTACGGAATACGACATCATCGGACAACGTTTTTTGCTGTTTTATTGGAGTGACATCTTCAAGGCTTCTGCATTCTCCTACTTCATAATGCTTGGCGGCGTTGACGTACTGGTCCAATGCTTTAAAACTACGACCAACCAAGTGAGGCCCACCTATAATGGAGTTAATGACGATCCTCTTACCTTTTTGCTGAGACGTGGGTTTTGAAGCAGCTTGTTCTTGGTTCGGGGCTTGTCCCCCTTGCCCCCTGTCCCTTGGGGCGGCTTTGTACTCATCCAACTTCCCTTCTCGCAGCAATTTTTCGACGATATCCCTCAAATGACGACACTCATTGGTGGAATGACCGTGTGTACCATGAAACAAGCAAAACATTCCCGTTTCAATCTCCCTCTCAGTAGAATCTCTGGGTGGTGGTTTTTTATGCTGCAATTTGTTGTATGTGTCTAGATAAATGTTCTCTAATGTATCATTTAACGGCATGTAATTTTCAAAACTCTGGAATTTGGGTCTTTTATTAGAGTTATTCCCACGGTTTCTGTTCCTTCTATTGTCATTCCCATTTCTTTTATTTTTACCACCACTCTGGTTGCCAACATTTACTTCAACTTTTCCTGAACTGTCACCAGACTGTTTCACGGCGACATTGCTCTGGACACCTTCCTTCGAGGCCCCTTCTGACTTTCTCTTCCGGTTTGACTTAGCTTCTTCTCGCCTTAAACAGACATTAGCCTTTTCATAGAATAATTCTCTTGTAGGAGGTGGTTTTCCAGCCAAGTAATCCCCGAACTCTGTGTCGGGATCTACTCCTTCTATCAAGGCCATCAGGATAGTGGGCTCCTGGGGATCAGTGACTTCGGTGATAGCCAGATTGAATCGATCCAAATATGACTTCAAAGACTCTCCTGGGCCCTGTTTAATTCGTGACAACTCTATGACGGTCTTGGACTTTTGGGCATGGAGTCGGAACTGATTCATGAAACGCTCACTCAATTCTGTGAAGTTTGACACCGACCGAGGAGGAAGTTGAGTGAACCACATTAATGCTACATCTCCAAGACAAATGGGGAAAGCTTTGCATTTTACGGCATCCGGAGCTGCTGCCGCATTCATGAACCATGCATATATCATCAGATGCTGCACTGGGTCTGTTCTTCCTGAATATCGATCCATCTGAGGCAAATTGAATCGTCGGGGGAACTGGAAATTCAGGATGTCGTCTGTGAAAGGGGTATGACTTCGCTCAATGCCCCAATCTTCAATGATATACCGCCGGCTTTCAGACATGATCTGGCGCACCATTGGCCATACATCGGCGTTGGTTAATGTCTGCACTGGCTCTCTAGATCTAATATTCGGATTACCCCTGGGTTCCTGATCAAGGGATAACCTTCTGTTTTTGGCGACCGCCGCTCTACGCTGTTCTCTGCGCTCTCGGTCGACCTCTGGAGGTAGAGGTTGGAGAAGTTGTTGCTGAGTGGGGTTAGTAATATTGGGATCCCTGGGTAAGACGTGGGATTCGCGCATAGGTAGTAACATGGGCTATTGCAGACTTGGGTCATCAGGGCCCAATACACGAGCAACATCTTCTCGGGATCCTAAAGATCCGAAAGTCAATTGATCTATGTTCTGAGGTCACTCAAGCGGCCTTCTCTCGGGAGGATGTTCCTCCTCCGAAGAAGACGAATCATTTGTAGGAATACAGTGCGGTGGGGAAGGAGTCCTCTGCCTCCGAAGCTCTTGTAATTCTCTACCCATGGTGATCATATTTTCCTGCATGCGAAGGTCGTCACGCCTTTGGGCTTCCAATGCTTCTTTAGTGCTTTGAAGCATGTCAAGAAAACATGAAAAATCTCCCTGAGTAATGGGTGCAGATGGATCAGGCTGAACATCAGTCATAGTGGCTGGAATCGGAGCGTTGGAGGGAGCTCAAGTAGAAGTTCCAGCCTCACCCTGGTTCGGAACGGATCGGTTCCCAACAGCCTGGTCTGTGCGGTTCGAAGGGAAAGGTTGAGAGCGCCCTACATCATCGGTTCGGATCGGTGTTAACACGATCCGATTTGTTTCCTCTCGGTTTGGATCGGCACCTCCGATCTGGTTCGGATCCTCCTGGTTGGAGTGATCTGCTCCAGAGCTTTGAGCACGTGACCTTGTTAACATAATAGCTTGCTGATCTTCTCTGGGTTCATTTCCCCTTGCACCTTGCACTTCCTTTCCTTTGGTCTTACCAATAACAGTACTTGATTCTTCAACGGTTAGTCAACAAATATTGAAAGATGTCAGAGAGAAAGGATTACTTCTTTGAACTTGAAGGTCCAAATAGTAGAATGATAATCCCGAAAGAGCTGAGAATTCGAAAGTTTCTCAGTGAAAGCACCAAAATGTTAGACCAAAAATTGCTTCTAACACCCAAACTAGTTATGATTTCAATGAAATAGAATCAAAAAGCAGTAAAGAACACACAATTTATAGTGGTTCGGTGTTAACGAGCCTACGTCCATTTTGTTTTCTTTTAATTGATGATTTGAATACAAGTACAACAATGATTCTCACTCCACTTCACAATTACAATGCACAAACTCACTCAGATCTCTCAAAAATGGACCTTAAGAGATGATTTTGATCTGAATATGATTGTAAAATTCGGTTATGGAGGAAGTATGGACTGAGAATTTTCCAAAAGATCCCTTCAAATGCCTCCGGATGGTGTATTTATAGGTGAAAAATCTCTTCAAAGTGGCTCCGGTTCGGAATTGCGTGGCATCCATCCCTTGAGAGTCAGGTTCGGAGGCTCCAAGATGGCTACAGCACATTGATTTAGTAGGAAATTGTGGGAGAAATGGTTAGATCTTGTCCGAGTCTTCAGGGGATATGCGCAGCAACGGCTGCAGATTCAAAGGGAGAAAAGGGGTTCAGATCGGGGCCTCCGATCCGATCCGGTGATGCAACTTGCTATCCCTTGATGCTGCTGACGTACTCATCTGAACCATTGGGATTGCTTGCTTTCTTCTGATGCCGCTGAAGCGTTCCTCCGATCCGAACCGCCGAAGCCACCTGCTCTATGACATTGATGCCACACTTTTCCGATCCGATCTGATGTAATATCTGCATTCTTGATTGTTACTTACCTCCTGCGCTATCTTCCTCCGACCCAATCCGATTAGTGTCTTTTTCACTATTTGCTCTTTGTGTAGACTAGTTCACAAAGTAGGCTAACACAAATTTTGTTTGTGACCATTTTTCCCTTGTCAGTATTGTATAAGGCATAACTTTTGACTTAAGTTGAATTAGGTGTTGAAACCTATGCTATTGGAAAGTAAATGATGTTTCCCTTTCCATAGAATGGTCATATTAAAGATTTGGCTTAGCTGTTTGGGAAGAATCATTGTTTTAAGGTTTGATAGTTGGATGTTCATAGTTTGAAAGCCTTAATGTGCTGATTTGAAGAGGCCCAATAGTGGGTTGGTGGAAAGCTATAAGTAAGGGGTGAGAGGCATGAGAATAGTTTACTTTCTCCATACTCTCATTTGGTGGCCTTGTGCTCCACCTTTCTCTAACACATTTCCACCATTAAAATCGAGATCTGACGAAGGGAATCAAAGATCTACACCATTTGAAGCTAGATCTACATAATTTGAAATGAGAGTTCATCAAAACAAAGGGTTTGGATCAAGTTCTTCGCTGTTCGAAATCTAATTTCACCGTTTTTGCTTCGATTTAGAGAATTGGTGAGTGTTACGCATCTCTCACACGGATTCAATCAAGTTTATGAATGTTTGATCATGTTTTTCATCAAATTCAAGTCGTTTTCCTTAGATCTACATCATGGTAAGCTTATTTTCTTATGAATCTCCATAGGATCTAATTTAGCAATTTATAACTGGTAGATTTCCATATATCTTCATGTTTATGCAAGTTAGATCCATAATTTAGTTCATATGTTCGTTTATCATGATTCTAGTGAAATTTGAATAATTTTGGTGAAAATCGTCATATTCATGTTGTTAGTGATTTTATAACATTTTTATGGTCGTATGTGATGAATTGGATGAATAGATTTCGTCGATATCGTCGATTGGCGAAGTTTTGGTAGAAATTGGACTTGAATTGGGGTTATACAGGCCACGGGTAGAGCATGGCTTGGGAAGCAAACCACAGGGGTTGGCCGTGCATGTCTGGGTCACGTAGAAATGCACACGGTTGAGTAGCATATAAGTCTGGTCGAGCAGAGGAGGGTCGAGCATGTGCGGGGAGGTCGTGCAAGGACTTGGGTTAAGCAGTGTTGGTCGAGCAGAACTGGGTCGGTCTGGTTGGGTCGAGCAAGCAAGTGGGTCCAAAAGTGTTGGACTCGGATCGGTCGTGATATAAGGGGTCGAGCACGAAGGAGGTCGGGTCGCACACAACTCGGTCGAGCAAGTTGGTTAGGGGTAGTGAGATGGTCACTCGCGCACACAAGACGAGGTCGGTCACCAAAGGGGAGGTCACTAGGGTCATTTTCTTAAAAAAAATCGTGTACGACCCAGATTTGAAAAACGGGCCTAGAAAGGAAAATTTGGGGGCAACCTCCCAAACCCTAGCCGTGGCGCAGTGATGTGATTTGGCCCAGTGATGTTGTGACTTCGAGGAGAATTCAAGTGGGAATATTCAAAGTGTTGAATGTGTTTGTTGATCGGTGTAGAACAACGACTGAGGTCGCAACTCAAAGGTCGTGAGTTGATGGATAATGGTTGCTTGAGAAGGTTGCTTGGGCTGTGAAAAGTCGCTGGGTTGGATGACTAGAGATGCGAAGGCCGAGAGATTATCTATATCGTAAGTTCTAGCAGGCTCAAAGCAGGGGTGCAAAGGGACATCCAAAAGGCGGAAGGTTGATAGTTGAGTACCCTGGGTATCGTTGAAAGGCCAAGTTGTCAAGGTTGGACAAACATACGTATCATTGAAAGGAGTATGGAGTCTGTGCTATAACTAGGGTTACCATTAGCCCTTGACATATGGAAAAGATGGCCTTCATATGACAAACGTTGGTTTTGAAGAAAGATTGGCGGTGAAAGCCAGAGTCCGTCATGGTTGATTAGTTGTCCTGTTTGTACCATCTTACGTAAATTGTCCAGCGTCGAAGAAGATGTTTCATGGGTGTTTGTCCAATATTGGTTTAGGCCTCTAGGGTTTGTTCTCGAGGGATGTTGAATTCGATTAGGATGGTTTACGTGAGATACATATAATCTGGATGCTATGAGTGTTAGTGGTATTGGCTTCTGATCTCCATGAATGAATGGTTGAAGTGTTTGATGTAAAGGCTATCATTGTCCGATGTGGTAAAGCCGAGATTGAGTTCTTCTCTGGTGTTGTTGGTAGATTAGTTTGTTTATTTACCCATTCTCATATACTTTATTGATATTGTTTGATAGTTGTTTTATCACTCACTAAGACTGTTGTCTGACTCAAGGTTTTATGTTTCCCTCTTATTACCTTGGGATGTTCATCCAGTTGTGGATGGGCAGACTGAGTAGCAGGTGACAGGTGATTAGTGTGGATGCTGCAGCTGAGCGAAGGCAAGTAAGAGGCTTGTATATTATCTTACTTACTATCTAGTATTTCTATTTCAACTGTTTGAGTTGCTCTGTGAGTTTGTAGTGAGGCTTCATGTACAGACTTTGGTATTCCTATGATTGTTGTGAAAGTTTTCAAAAGTTTGATCTTTGATGCTCCACTATTTCTACCTATTGTATATGTTCTATTATATTTTCTCCTTATGCCGTGAGTTTTACGACAGGTACCGATGTTGTTGTTTACCTACGATGATCGCCCACAACTTCCTGGCGCACCTTTCAGTGCATTATTCCTCTTGTTAAGTGCAGGGGTTGTGTGCGGTCATCACATCACTTGTCAGCCTGTTTGTGGATTAATTTTGGTAGTAACATTTGCTCCCCCTAGTGAAGGGGTATTTTCGACTTTCCAAGTCAAACTTTCCTTTCTAGATTCTTTTTCATTCTATTTTTGAGTGGTTTTTAACGTTGGACTGCATAACGAAACCTCCAAGGTACTTCTCTCGCGCTAGTTCTAACTTGACCATTAAAGGTTGGAAGTCGGTGACCGATTTCTTGTTTTGATGGTAGCTTTAAACTAACTCTTACTCGGGTAACCTAAAGATTGAAGACTAGAAATCCCCTTCCGGTATTAGTAGAAGCCCTAAACCAACCCTTGTTTTGTTTATTAAAGATTGAAGAACAGAAATCCCCCTCCGGTATTAATAGAAGCCCTAAACCAAACCTTGTTTGGGTAATTAAAGAATGAAGACCAGAAATCCCCTTTTGGTATTAATAGAAGTCCCAAACCAACCCTTGTTTTGGTAATTAAAGATTGAAGACCTGAAATCTCCTTCCGCTATTAATAGAAGTCCCAAATCAACTCTTGTTTGGGTAATTAAAGATTGAAGACCAAAAATCCTCTTCCTATATTAATAGAAGTCCTAAACCAACCCTTGTTTGGGTAATTAAAGATTAAAGACCAGAAATCCTCTTTCGGTATTAATGTTTTGGTATCCCTTTTGGATTTGATTTATGAAGCAGAGGTTTTACATACTTTTTGAGCCACTCTATAGGATTTAGTTGTCAAAGCAGAGGATGTACGTGCTTTGTTGGCCACTCTCTGGGCTTGTGCGTCCGGTGCACTTGGCTTGCTTATCCACAAGCAGGGTCCAAGGATCTACCTGACCTCCCTCCAAAAGGCACCTTATCCTGACCACCGTAGGCGATGATAAAATCATAGAGACTTAAACTGGGCCATTGTAGACACGGAATTAAGATTTACTCTTTTGATGCTCTATACTGACCATCATAGGTACTGATAGAGGCTTACATGCCACCCCCTCCAAGGGTTGCCCTATCCTAACCATCGTAGGCGATGATAGAGGTTTGTGTTCCCTTCTGCAGGTAACGCAGAACATAAGCAGAGTAAGACATGCTCTTCTACGTGCAGAGGTAGGATGTGCTTAGTTCATAGCAGAGGCAGGGCATGCTAATTTTAGATGCACCGCCACGGCCATTTCAAGTGTGAAACGGAAGCTTGCACTTTTGATGCTTTAACCTAGCTCCCTCTGATTTGGACATGGAGAAAGACTAAACACCACCCCCCTCCGGGGGATGTCGTGCCCTGACCAATTTTGGAAATTACAAGGGATTTGATCCATTTGTGATTTGACCTATTTTAGGTTTCTTTCATCTTTGAAAGGGTTTCCGTGCCCTTGGTTATGTGACCATCTTTGATGGAAAGCCTTTTTACCTTACTCTTTTATCATTGGAAAGTATGGTCTTAAATGTTCCGAGTTCCATGTTCTCAGAACGAGATCACCATTGGGTCTACATAATCGATACGTCTCGGGCATAACTTCTTGACGGATGATCAAGGGTCCTTTCCAATTTGGGCCAAGCGGGCCATCCGCTGGGTTCTTTGTGTTAGCCATTACTCTTCATGAAACTAGCTCTCCTTTTACGAAGTTTCTAGTCTTGACCCTTGTGTTGTAGTATTTCATGATTCTCCTTTGACATTCAGCTGTTCTGATTGCAGCCTCATCTCTCAATCCTTGTATTAGGTCTAAGGATTACTTTTTCAATTCCTGATTGGGATTAAATGCATATGCTATCCTTCTATGTGATGGGATTTCAATCTCAACTAGAAGCATGGCTTCACATCCATATGTTAAGGAAAAAGGGGTGTGCCCCGCTGCTGTTTTGGCAAAAGTTCTATATGTCCATAGCACTACGGGTAACTCTTCGGCCCAATTTCTTTTGGGCTAGTTTAGGCGCTTTTTAAGAATTATCTTTATGGTTTTGTTGGAAGCGCCGACAGCTCCGTTAGCCTTTGGATGGGCTAACGAGGAAAAGCTTTTGATAATTTCATTTTCTCACAAAACCGAGTGAATTCTTCACTCTCGAATTGTGTTCTATTATCTGATAAGATCTTGCAAGGGATTCCAAAGCGGGTAACAATATTATTTATTACGAATGTCAACACCTTTTTAGACGTGATTGTTGGAAATGTTTCTGCCTCCACCCATTTGGTTAAGTAATTGATGGCTACTACGGCATACTTAGCTCCACCTTTGGAGATTGGCAAGGGTCCGATTAGATCTATCCCCCACACATCAAATGGCTAGGGGCTTGAGATAGTGCTTAGCTTTCTAGGGGGAAGCCAGGGTACCGTAGAGTACCTTTGACATTTTTCACACCTTTTGACATGTTTAACTGCTTGATTGACCATATGTGGCCAATAATAGCCTTGTCGCATAACCCTTTTGGCTAGCTCCATAGCTTATATATCTTAAGTAAGGAAGTGAATGTCCCTTTTTTTAGAGTATATTATCCATAATCACAAATGCAAGAGCTTGGTGTTTTATCCTTCTTGGGTTTTTCTTTCTAGGGGTAAAGTTTTGTTTAGGAGGTAATTTACCATGGAAGTCATCCAGGTATTTTCATGATGGCAATTTGTCTCCATTAAAGGAGGTTCCACATTAGAGTTTTCCTCTTTGTTCCCTTCATCCACCCTCTCAAGGCTTGGGATCTAGTTAGGACTAATAATTCTTTTCCCGTTTCTAATTCTTCATGCTCGATACTAGGTCTTTCTTGATAACCCACGGGAATTACTCGAGTTTCAGGGGGCCCTCAGGAACTGGCTAATTTGGCTTGTGAATCCACTTGAGTATTCTCTCCTCGGGGTATTTGATGAATTGAAAAATCCTCAAACCGGGAATGCATCTTTAATATCCTTTTCACATATAGGGTTAGCTATGCATCCTTGGTTTAAAAGGTTTGCTTTATTCGGTTTACCATTAATTGCAAATTACTAAAGATTTCTATTCGAGTTATCTTCAAATGTAGTTCCAAATTCAAACTGGCCATCATTGACTCGTATTCGGCTACATTGTTAGTTGTTGGAAATCCTAATTTTGTGGCATAGTGCAAGCGTTATCCGTCAGGGGTAATAATAATATAACCTGCCCCTGCTCCCTGTTCGTTTAAGGCTCCATCTACAAAAAGTTGCCACTTGGCCTTTAAGTCATTCTCTTTAACTGGTTGTTCTGTAATGAAGCTTGTGCACTCGTTCACGAAGTCTACGAGAGCTTATCCTTTAATTGTTGCTCGAGGATGAAACTCAATCTCGTATTGGCTAAGTTCAACTCCCTATTTGACTAACCTTCCAGAGGTTTCTGCCTTACTGAACACCTGTTTAAGTGGAAATCTAGTTAAAACCTTAACGGGGTGAGCTTGGAAGCACCCTCTGAGTTTTCTTGCGGTAAGTACTAGGCAATATGCTGGTTTTTCCATTACTGGTTATCGGGTTTCTACATCCTTTAGCCTTTTGCAAAAGTAGTAAATTGGATGTTGAGTTCCATTACTTTCTCTTGTAAGGACCAAGCTTACCGCATATTCTGAGACGGCCATACATAGGTATAAATCTTCTCTTTTCTTGGGACTGGATTGAATTGGAGGATTTCCCATATAAACTTTCAACTCTTGGAAGGCCTTTCTACATTCTTCGTTCTGTTCGAAGTTCATCTTTTTCTTTATAACATCGAAGAAATGAACGCATTTGTTAGTAGCTTTGGAAATGAACCTACTGAGAGCTGCTACTTTTCTGTTCGAGCTCATGGCTTCTTTGCTTGTTCTAGGTTCTTCCATGTCTCTTATGGCCTGGATTTGGTCAGGGTTAGCTTCAATCTCTTGCTTACTTACCACATATCCTAGGAATTTTTCAAATTGAACTCCAAAAGAACACTTTTGTGGGTTTAACTTCATTTGATAACTTCTTAGAACATTGAACATTTCTTCTAACTCCTTCAAATGGTTTTCTGCTTTGATGGACTTTATTAGCATGTCATCCACATATACTTCCATGTTGCGCCCTATCTATTCTTGAAACATTCTATTTACTAGCCTTTGGTATGTTACTTCCGCATTTTTCAATCCAAAGGGCATTACTTTATAGAAAAATGTTCCCCAATCAGTGATAAAGCTTGTGTGCTCTTTGTTGGGTTTATGCATTGGAATTCTGTTATACCCCGAGTAAGCATCCATAAGGGAAAGTATCTTGTGACCACTTGTTGCATCGACCAACTGGTCTATCCGCTGAAGGGGATAGCAATCCTTTGGGCAAGCCATGTTTAAATCCATGTAGTCAACACTTGTTCTCCACTTCCCATTGGACTTCATTACTAGCACAGGATTGGCTAACCATTTGGCGTAAAGAACTTCTCGTATAAACCCGTTTGTTTCTAACCTTTTGACTTCCTCCTTAAAGGCTTATAATCGGTCTCTATTATATTGTCTCTTCTTTTGTCGAACTGGGGTTACTGAAGGATCAATGTTTAAGGCATGACTCATAATAGAAGGGTTGATCCCGACCATGTCCGAATGGGTCAAAGCAAAGATACCTTTATTGAGCTGTAGAAACTGAATTAGGTCGCTTTTAAGGGGTTTTGTCGGCCTTTTCCCTACGTTGACAACTTTTTCCTTATCTTTGAATCTATATTTACCTTTTCCACGTCTTTTATTAGTTTCATTCTTTTAATATCCCTTCTAGAATACAAATCTGTGACAATTTCTCCTTCTTCAGTCAAGTTTACATCATCAGCTCTCTTCCTTTTTCTTTTCAAAGAAGTGTACCTACAATTTGCATGCTTGTTAGCTTTATTAATTCTTAGCTTCGAATGTGGGATGTAAGAATCCCTTATCCAAAGGTATAAAAATAGTAGAAGAATCAAAGTACAAAGAATACTACCTATGGTATTTGTCAGTTGTTGCGAAATACAATTCGTGAGAACTGAATTGTTCTCCTTTGATAGTATCCGATCCCTGCTTGGTTAAGAACTTTAACATAAGGTATTTGAAAGAGACCAAAGTGTCCATTTCCTCCAAAGATGGTATTCCAAAGAAGGCGTTGTAATAGGATTGTTGGTCGATCACAACAAAGAGAGTTTTGAAGGTCCAATGGAGCGGAGACAGCCCAACATGAACTAGAAGGTTGATATGCCCTACGGGAGTTGATCCCTTGTTATAGAAGCAGAAGATCCATTCGTTGCTTCGCTCCAACTTCTTCTTAGAAATTCCCATTTGATCGAAGATGCTTGAAGATGACATTAACGGCACTCCCGGTGTCCACAAGGATCTTCGAAACGACATAGAGTCTGATTTGCGCTGTTATCATAAGGGAAATATTATGCGGGTAGCGCTCCCCTTTCTTCATCTCTTCCGGAGAAACCACTAGGTTGTGCATTTTGAGAGCATAACGTGCATTCTTCAATGATTGTTCTTCTCGAATGGAAAATATTCCCTCTATACCTTCCTTCATGTATTGACTCCTGACTCTTGGACAATCTCTGGTAGGGTGTGGCCCTCCATAGATCACATTGATTTGATTTATGGGAGGACCCAAGTCTAGGTTGCCCTTTTCCATAGTAGCTTCTATTGCGTTTGTTTAAACCTTTTGTTTCCCATTTGTATGCTGAGCAAATGTTGTCTTATTTAAAACAAATTCCTTTAGATGTCCCTCTCGGATTAGCTTCTGAATAATTCCATTCAATACCATGCACTCGTCAGTCTTATGCCTATTGGTCCTGTGAAATTCGCAATACTTACCACTAGAATAAGGTTCAGGGCAATTCTTGGCCTTGAACGAGATGGGGAAGTTATTAACCCTCACAACAGCATACACGAAGGAGATGGGCTTTCTATAACACCCCACATCCATTAATGTCACTCACAAAGGGAATGCATTAACTTTCATGGAGCATTACAGGTGTATAGAACAGAACATCACAAGACAGATATATAAAAATGGTACTTCAAAATTCAAAACAACTTCATTGCAGTGAAAACGGAACATAGTTTGGTTACAACGTCAAAACCAACAAATAAAACTAAGTACACAAATATCCATCTTGGACAAATTATTACATGGGAACCAAAAGCATAATCCCGTTACAAATAGCCATAATAAGAAGGTAAAGCTTAACATTACTTTCAACAACTCCAAGCACTTCCAAAAGAGAGAGATCCAAGTCAAGCTCCACTAATCCCACCCTGAGAACCTTGGGGGGTAAGGAAAGAAAAGAGGAAAAACAAACGAGGTCAGACATAAAGTCTGGCGAGTCCAGTGACTTTAACAATATAATCATTAAAGTAATAGGATAAGAACATAAACTGGATATAAGAAATGACTGTAACATAAATAGGTATGACAAGATAAGCAAGATGGATAAGATAAATGTTGATTGTGCTTCTAATCACTATAAGATAATTCCTACACTGCCCCAATACTAGTTACACTGAAAGTTGATCCCTCTTACTAATCATAATGATAATAATAATAATGGTAGTTTTGTGTACCCTAGCTGCTGTCATAGGTGCCGCCTGCTCCTATCTCCACTAGTTTTACCCACTACCCTCCCCATTCGATCAGCTCCCTAACTCGTAGATACCTGTGCTGGTCCCACGGTAGGGTGTATCACTCCCTAAAGTGGAAACCCGATACTTTAAAAAATGCACGGCTTATACATATACGATGCAATAACATCTTACCTAACCAGCCGGGCCCCACGCACGCACATGACCCCGTTGGACTTGCGTTGCCACGGCTAACCCGTTTTGACCTCTTACAATCAAACCCAGTAAGTGTGTCCCGTCCTCGACCTAGTTCGAGCTCACATAGATACTAAATGGGTTACTGGTTGAAAATGGTCCCCACACTTGACACAAGCTTCCCATCTATGCTTGGTCCCCACTAGGATTTCCCACTTGACCCCTTCTTATTCAAGTCTTCTTACATGTTTCAACTTGGTTAAGTGTTTCTAATTGTATTTCACATGTCACCCATGTCACCCACTTAACCCCATGTTCCACTACATGTCTTATCTTGGTTAACTGTTATTTAATTCATTATACCCGTAATCTTGCAAGACCTCCCACATTAGATTCTATTTTGCGGTTGCTGGATTTGCCGGGTGGGTCCGGGCAGGCTTATACCGCAATCCGAATCTAACCTCGTGTCTTTGCCTTATTACGCATCTAGTTTATGCCTTTGACCTCTCACATTAGACTGTCGTTTGCGGTTGCTGGATGTGCCGGGCGGGTCCGGGCAGGCTTATACCGCAAACCAAGTCTAACCTCGTGTCTTAGTCGTTCATTATCACACTCTATTATTCAAACCCAATTTGAGTTAATATCCATATTCCAATTGTCCATAATTCCCAATTTAGCTATGTTCATAATTCTCATTCTAATTATGTCCATAATTCCATGTACATAAATTATAACAATTTATGCCCCAGGTCAATTACATGATTACAAACTAATTTATGCCAATTACATAATATTCAATGTTTTCCCAAACTTTTCCCTAATGCTCCCACGTCATTCGTACGTATAGTTCACATAATATGTTAGGTTCGTCGTTAGCCTAACTCATAAGAAAAAGGAAAAGAAGAGGGAAAGAGACATCATTAACACATAATATAGATCCAATAATCATATGGGATATGAACTGGCATAGAACAAAGTAAAAGATTTAATTAGGCATATGAACATAAACTTGCATAGATCTAATTAGGCATATGAACATAACTTGCAAAGATCTAATTAACATAAACTTGCATAGAATAGAATAGATCTAATTAACATAAACTTGCATAGATCTAATTAACATAAACTTGCATAGAATAGAATAGATCTAATTAACATAAACTTGCATAGATCTACTTAACAAAAACTTGCATAGAATAGGATAGATCTACTTAACAAAAACTTGCATAGAATAGGATAGATCTAATTAACATAAACTTGCATAGAATAGGATAGATCTAATTAACATAAATTTGCATAGATCTAATTAACATAAACTTGCATAGAATAGAATAGATCTAATTAACATAAACTTGCATAGAATAGGATAGATCTAATTAACATAAACTTGCATAGAATAGAATAGATCTAATTAACATAAACTTTCATATATCTAATTAACATAAATTTGCATAGAATAAGATAGATCTAATTAACATAAACTTGCATAGATTTATAAAATAGATCCAATAATATATGATAACAGAACTGGCATATACCAACAAAGTAGATCTAATAGCATATGATAGCAGAACTGGCATATATCAACAAAATAGATCTAATAGCATTTCATCTCACATGCATATTCATACAGTCCAATTCACAAACTTATCACCATTATTTTTTATTAATTATCCTGTGAAAGTAACTGTACTCACAAGGAATGGATTAAGGAAGAGAATTAGGTGTTTGTTGTTGTTGTAGAGTTTTGATTCTTCTCTTATACTATGAATTCCCCTTTTTGATTTGCTTTAGTTATGATTGCATCAGCATGGAGGCGCAAGAATTAGTGTATTGTGAATTAGATTTAGGTCTAGGTATGTTTATGTAGGTGTAGTAGATGTATAAAAGCCTTTAGATCTGACTTGGATTCATCTAAAGCATTCAGATTAAAAAGACACATCACCCAGCCAACCAGAAGAAGCCACGTCGGCCCTAAAACTCAAAAATCGTCATTAACTAACAAAAATGCGCCATGTGTGCAACATGATGCGCAACAGCAGGGGTGTTGACACCCACACGTCATATATATATATATACACACACACACACACACATATATATATATATATACACATATATATATATTTATTTATTTTTCTGTTTAACCATCTTTTCAATTAATCCTCCAATTGGCCCTTTTCACACTAAACCGTTTTTTAATTGAACTGCGTTCACACTAGGCCACTTTTTAGCCATTCCCCTAAAACAAAAATATGAGGCTGGTGGGGAACGAACTCTGTACCTATTGTGTACATGTCACATGTACTAACCAAATGAGCTACTAAGTCTTTTGCTAACAAGACATAGGACAAAACTACACATTATTCTTTCCTGATTCCTCTTTTTCATGTTTTGTTGCAACATTTAATTTAAAGATATCTTCTTCACTTTAAATCAATTTTCTACAAACTATAAGTCCAAATTGATCATAAAATCGCCGCGAACGCAATGACACTAATTTCATGACCAAATTCTGGAGGCTCTTCAAATTTTCCTTTTTATTTCTTTTTAAATGTTCGCATGCATTTCTTCGCATTTCATGTATTACATGTAATTTCTTTTATTAATATTTTTCTTTAATTTACTACATTAACTTATTACATGCAATTTTATTGTCATTATTTAATTTCTCTCAAAATATATCTATGCATACAATATATATACATATTTCCACATTTTTAATTTCATTAAAAATGCAGGGTGTTACGTTCTCCCCTCCTTAAAGGATTTCGTCCCTAAAATCTTCAAGTTAAGAAGAATTTATTCTACCATTCATCATCCATCATCCACAAGCATCCATTGTCTTTAAAAGATTTCTAATGCTAGATGAACATATGCAAAAGTGTGTGTATATGTCCCCTATCTAATGCAATGACCAGGCGGTCTACTGATTCAGTTTAACTCCTTAATGCAAATCATGAAAGTGTCATGCGTCCATTATGTATGCAAAAGAATCCTAATGGTACATATTATTTCTACACGAGTGCACAATCATTCATCTAAATGCAGCATCCATATGATAACACAATTAATATACATCCATTAATTTAAGTATGCACACTTATCAATATGCAATATGAAAGTGATTGAGCCGATCTAGTGCCTAATGTGTGTGTAAATGCATCCACGAATAACCACTAGCAAACACTTGCGTCTACTTGCATCCACCAAACATAACATGTCTCAAACACATGTTTACTACATAAAGATCGAAGATGTAATCGAGAGGACATACTAAACGATAGAACAAGTATAAACAAAGCGATAGAAAAAGGAGAAGTTAAGAACATACCCTCAAAAAGGAAAGGGTACGCCGCACGCATCTTGTCTTCTGTCTCCCAAGTCGCATCTCCTTGATCATCTCCCCATTGGACTTTAACCAACTTGACCTCTCGGTTGCGTAACTTCTTGGCCTCCGATCCAAGGATGCATGTAGGAGCTCGCCTAGTCGTGGCATCTCGCTCCACTTCCACTTCTCTAAGCATGCTCGGCTCCACCACCTCCGTGGTACCATTTAAACGCTTCCTCGAATGTGACACATGAAATATGTCATGAACACAACTGAGCTTCTCTGGCAGCTTCACTTGGTATGTCATCTGTCCAATCCTCTCTGAAATGGGGAATGGCCCTACGAACCTCGGTGCCAATTTCCCTACAGACCCAAAGCGAACTACGTTCCTCAATGGTGATACTTTAATAAAAACCATGTCTCCAACACCGAGCTCAAGATCAGTTCTTCTCTTATTAGCGTATGACTTTTGTCGGTCTTGTGTCGTCTTCATTCGTCTTTGATTCAAGTCTATCTTCTCAGAAGTTTCCCTAACCATATCTGGCCCAAGTAAAATCTTATCCGTAGATTCCCACCAACAAGTAGGTGATCGGGAAGGTCGTCCATATAGAGCCTCAGAAAGTGCTATCACAATACTAGCTTAATAACTGTTGTTCTAAGCGAACTTCACAAATGAAAGGTGTTCTTGGTAAGTCTATTAATAAGCTTACAACATGTTATTCTCATAGTCTATTCACTATCCCTCTTATGATTATAATAACATGTTCTACTTAATTTATAATTAAGTACATCTTAATTCACATATACATTGGTTAAGAGAATTACTCCCTAAGTATCAACCCTGAAAACTGAAATCAACATCAGATTGACACTCACAGAATTACTCAACTCAACCAATCTTATGTTATGTCATTCATATAACTTATGGAAACACTCTCCTATTTCCATAGCGGAACTTCTAAAGGGTGAAGCAAACTACCAGGCTTCTTTTGCTCATCCTTATCTTGTTGGCATACTAAGCATCTGGAAATGAACTCAGCCGCATCCTTCTTCATTCCAGCCCAAAAGAAATGTAACAACCCGCATTCTATGCATATGAAGATCGTAGAATATTTATTTCTTTTTCTTGTGAAGTCGTATGGTCGTGTACTTTTGGGGAACGACTAGTGGGGTCATTTCCCATGTTCATGATTTTTATCGATTTTTAAATAACCGTTTTGCCCCTGGCGAATCTTGTTTCACCTATAACTTTTGATTGGTAAGGAATTTTGACTTGAAACTACTTCCATTGGATTTGAATGATGGTTTCTCTTTCCGTAGAGTGGTTACATTAGCCAAACGGACTTACCGTTTGGGAGATATGACTGAATTAAGGTCTAGAAGGGGAAAAACAGCTTACTGGGCTTAATTGGTTAATTACCAGCTAGGCCCAATGGGGGATTTCGGGTTATGAGTATTTAAGGACTGATAGGGTTAGGAAATTCGGTTTTTAGTCATTTTCCAGCCGCCACAAACATATCTTTAACCCTAGCCATGGCCTCCACTTTCTAAAAACACCCCAAATCACCTTCTAATCACTAATTAAGAAGATCTACACATAATCAAGGAGAAATAGTGTCAAATCAGAGGTGGAGCTGTTGCTAAGCATTGGGATTCGACCCAAAACAGAGGATATTTCATATCTATAGTTTAGTTTGTGGCAAAGGTGAGTGATTTGCATTGTTTTTCACTAATTATGGCTAATTAGGGTGATTAGTGATAATTAGCGAAATTAAGCATGATAAAATTCTGGAAAAATTTGTAAAATTCTAAAATGTTATTTTAGGGCTCTGATAAAAATTTGGGTTAATTTGGATAAGTTTTGCTAATTGTATGCTTAAATGTAACAACCCGTATTTTCAATAACCTGTTATAACATAAATCGAGGCAGAATTTAATTCTAAAATCTGAATCAAGGGAAACGGCCTATGCCATTGCGTTCGTCTCGGAAAAATACGCGAAATAGAGTCCGAGTTTTCGAAAATCGGAGTCCGTATGACCCAGTTAAGGCCCATTGAAGTTTTCAGAAAATTCCTAAGTAAAAACAGATTTGAATTTCAAGTTTAAAGATGGAAATTAGGGCAAACTGGCGCAGGGGGGAAATTCCCGCCAGGACCCCCATGTCGACAGGCATGTCGACAGGGTCCCCAGGGTGTCGACAGCCCTGTCGACACAGGGTGGCCGGGCAGTTTTGCCTGGCGCACCATTTTGGGTTTGGTCTGGTCTTGTGGCTTGGTTCTAGAGGATTCCGAGATCTGATGGACCTAATTCAACCTAGGGTTAATCCTATGGTCTAAATCACTAACCTAATCTATAAATAAGGCCCTAACCTACCCTAAATCACTCATTATTCAATCTAGCAACTAAACTATGTCAAAATCCAACCTCTCATGGCCTCCACTCTCTTCATACAATTCCTAAACAAATTCCTAAGAGATTTCCATGCATACAAGTGTATTTAGGCTTGTATGATCCTCTTTAGCTTGCATTAAAGTCTTGTTTCTCTATTGTCATCATAAAGGAGGAGTCTTGATCAAGTTTGCTTGCATTTTTGGGGTTTTAATTTGTTGCATAAGGGGTTTCTTACATTTGCTATACTCATTTGAGTTCGCAAAAGCATTGTAAGCCCTATTCCTCTCATACATGAACTTTGAAGTTAAATGCATGATATGCAAGTGCCATATGTTGTGCAAGTTTGTTTATGCAAGTTTATATATGCAAGTATGATATGCAAGTGCCATAAGTTATGCAAGTTTGTTTATGCATGTTTATTTATGCAAGTATGATATGCAAGTGTCATATGTTGTGCAAGTTTGTTTATGCAAGTTTAATATGCAAGTATGATATGCAAGTTGTCATAAGTTATGCAAGTTTGTTATGCAAGTATGATATGCAAGTTGCCATAAGTTATGCAAGTTTGTTTATGCAAGTATGATATGCAAATTGACATATGTTATGCAAGTTTTATTATGCAAGTTTGATATGCAAAGTTGTCGTATGATATGCAAGTATGCTTATGCAAGTTTGGGATGGTCATGTGGTTCATGTTAACATGTTATGCATGCTTTTGGGCCTAAAAATGTAATATGCAAGTGTATGAACACATGAATCTTTCATATGCCACCATGTTGAACTTGTGGCTCTAACACTTTTATGTCATGATTATGCCAAGTTCCCTCTTTCTATCCTTTATGCGCTATTGCGATATGTAAGCGATGGGATTGCGTTTGGGGTTGGGTAAACTTAAAAGACATAAAAACATGAACTTGGGAATTTACCTATTAAGTTAGGTCTACCCCTTGGGAATTTACCTATTAAGTTAGGTCTACCCAAGTATTTGTTAAACTTGTAATGTGTTTTGGAAACATGGTGGACATGACACTTAGAAAACATAAGTGTGGCCAACTCGAGGTTGGGTTGAGTTTGTAGCGTAATTCTACCCGGAACCTACCGGCTTAACTAGTGGCTACAAACAATATGATACAATGTGAGAAGTTGGTCATGTGATGCCAAGACCCAAGGTTAGACCAAGTTGTGGTGTAAATCTACCCGAAACCCACCGGCTTAACTAGGTAACCGCAACAAAGTCTAATGTGAGAGGTCAAGGCACAATTAAATTAATTAATGCCTCATGATTAGGGTTAAGTCATGGCCCATTAATACTTAACCAATTTGGGGATTCGAGGGATTGAAATGGGGTTAAGTTGTGAACTGTTGGTTACACTTAACCAATTTAATCCATTTGGGGGTTCGAGGGATTGAAATGGGGTTAAGTGGTGAACTGTCGGTTACACTTGACCAATTTAATCCATGATTAGCGAAGGGTTAAATCGCACTTAACCCTCTTAGGAAACCCTAGCAACGTGGTCTGTTCCAGCAGTAATCCCAGTTTGGTATCATTCACAACCCTAGAGGCTAGGCTAGGGCGGGGCACGATTACTGGACTGATGTAAGCGACCAAAAGCGATGGCTGAGTGGTACAGCGGTGCGGGTCCAGGCGGGTTACGGACGTGCACGTAGTCCGGTATTGGACAAACTCGAGGCACGGGTACCAGTAGGTTTAGACTGTGCATTATTGCTTCAGTGTCTGGGGTTGACACCCGAGGGCTTGATACACCCGAAGGTGGACCCAGCACAGTCTGACTACAACCATATGTGGGCCGTATGGACACCAACACTTGACGTGTTAGGTTTATAGGGAGCCGATCGACTAGACCGTTGGGTTGGACCTTGTATTAAGGTCACCTCAAGTTATTGGGCCAAAGTTTGGGCTGAGGGATCAATACCTGTTATGTTAGTTTGCTAGTACACCCGTGGTGCAAAACTTTAAATCCTGATTATGCGATGACACCTTTATCTACCTTGATAGTGAATCATCATGTTGTTATCCTTATGTTCATACCTGCTGCTCATGTCAGTTAACTTTATCAGTTTACATTGATTGTAGTAGGGCTTACTTAGTCTTTTTGACTGACCTGTTTTCTTTCGCCTCTTTTTTTCCGTTCCCCCCCCCCCAGGTTCTCAGGGAGGGAATACAGGAGCTTAGCTTGGATCGTACCCGCTTTCTTGGATAGTTCATGTATGCTTTGGACTTGAGCTCGCTATGATTTTTCCGCTTTGGGGATAGCTACTTATGTTTTTAGTTTTCAGATGATGTTGTTTATGTACTAGACTTATTTTATTTTGGAAAATTGACATGATGTTGTACTAAGACTTGATTTGAAATAGTTTGAAAATCTTTCGCTGTTTTGTCCATGTTATTTACTCTGGTTACATATATGTATACACATGTTCTTGTTCTGCCTTGATATATCATTATGCATGTTTACCTTGTTTTAAAACGCCCCACCAAAGTCAGAGTCGCTTGCAAGAGCCACCCTGGCAGAGGTGGGGTGTTACATTTGGTATCAGAGCCAGGTTTACGAGAAGGAACAAAAAGGTTTTTAGAAAACTTTTTGAAAACTATCTTCAAAATCAAGTATAAAGTATTTTCCAAAGAAAAGTCTAGTTTATTTTAAAGGCTATTCCCCAAGAAGCCATTAGCAAAATTCCTTCGTTTTTCTCCATTCTGAATCTATCTTTTTTTCCTCGTTTTCAGTATGGCCGATAACTTTGCCATTCCGGAGGGAGTACACGTACCTGTTTGGTATAGGAGACTTTTGGAGGCTAGGGCGACTGAAGCCGGCCCCGCAAATATTACTCCTCCTCCGGTAGTTGATGTTCCTCTTCCTCCTGTCGCTGAGGTTCCTCTTCCTCCTTCCCCTCAGCATCCTCAGACTGACTTCGCAGAGGTTTGCCAAGATTTTAAGGCGATGGGTTGCAAGAATTTCGTTGGAACCGAGACTTATGTGGAGGCAAGGAATTGGTTAAAAGAAACCGAAGATCTTTTTACCTTCTTTAATATAGATGACCGTTGGAGGGTTTTATTAGCAGTATGGTTGTTAAAGGAAGAAGCTGCACGTTGGTGGGTGGTCACCACCGTTACTAGGCCAATTGAGACTTGGGAAGACTTTCGGGGAAAGTTTGGACTAAGGTTCCTATCGCTGTAGCAAGGGGACATGACTATTAGGGAATAGATAGATCAGTTTAATCAACTGGCTCAGGTCGGTTTAGACTTAGTTAACACAGCTCAGAAGAAGGCCCTATACTTTGCTCTAGGATTAAACGAGCCATTACATGGTTTGGCCATGACTCATATACCCTTGGGGGCAACTTTTGAGAGTTTGGTGAATATGGCCCTACTTAATGAAGAGAGTAGGAGTGACAAGGAGGAGATCAAGATGAATGATACTCAAGCCAAGAAGACTGATTCCCAGTGGAAAGGAAATCAGGGTAATCCAAGCGGTTAGAGCAGTCAAGGCAATAAGAACAAGAACAAGGGCAAGAACAACAAGAGGAAGTGCCATTATTGCGGTTCAGTTGGGCATCTTAGTAAGGATTGTCGGAAGAGAAAAAGGAATAATGGTGAATGCTTTTTCTGCGGTGAAACTGGACATTTCAGTAAGGATTGCCCGAAGAAGCAAGGGCAAGGCCAGGGTCAGACTCAGCGTGCTGGACCTTCAAGAGGGCAAGTTCATGCTCTCAATGCTGCTCCCGTTCCCGGTCGAGGTAGTATTTCTGTTAAAAGCCTTGTATATATTTCTGATTTTCCAGTTCGTACCTTGTTTGATTCTGGTGCATCGCATAGTTTTATCTCATCTGATCTTGTTGATAGTTTGCACCTTAGTACTAGCTTGGTAGAGGATCCCGGTCGTGTCTCAAATCCTATTGGGGGTTCCGCCCATTTGTCTATGATATGTGGGGATTTGAGGATCTCTATACAGAGTATAGAATTCTCGTGGGATGATTATATTCTCGGTTTCAAGGGGATATGGGTTGGTTTTGGGCATGGAATGGTTGTCCTGTTCTGGAGCCATTCTTGGTTTTTGTATAAGGTTGTGAGGCTCATGACTCGCCTCGGTAATACCCTAGAAATTTCTAGCAACCCTATGGGTCCCGTCATGTTATGTTATCTTGAATCCCTCAACTCGTATATCGATAGTTTGCAATCTGTGAGGGTGGTCCGAGAATATCCTGATATCTTGGGGGAAGTAAAGGGGTTACCCCTAGACGTGGGATAGATTTCCGCATTATCTGGTTGGTAATACCAAGCCAGTTTCGTGGCCGGTTAGGCACATGACCTCACGAGATGAGAGTTAAGAAAGCAAGTCAAGGAGTTGCTTGAGAAGAACTTCCTGAGACGAAGCATTTTCGAGAAGGGTGCTCCAGTAGTATTCGTTACTAATGTGGACAGTTTGCTTCGCTTATGTGTTGATTATCGCGAGAAGAATAGACAACCGTTACCGAGGATCGATGATTTGTTTGATCAGCTTGTAGGAGCATCTGTTTTCTTTTGATCTAGCTACCGGATTCCATCAGCTTAGGATGGCTGAGGATGGAATAGACAAGACTGCGTTCAGAACTCCGGATGGACTCTTTGAGTGGCTTGTCATGCCATTCGGCTTGACGAATGCACCCGCATATTTCGTGGACTTGATGAGTAGGGTGTCCAGAGAGTTCTTGAACAAGTTTGTCGTGGTCTTCGTAGATGATATTTTGGTCTTCTCTAAGGATGAGGAAGAACATGCAAGGCACCTCGGGGAGGTGATGGATACGCTTAGAGCGCATCAGTTGAAGGCCGAGTTCTCCAAGTGTCACTTTTGGAGAAGGGAAGTTAGATTCCTTGGGCATATCGTATCCAAGCAAGGCTCAGCGGTGGATCCCGCTAAGGTGGTTGCAGTTCAGGATTGGAAGACTCCAAGGAATGAAACCGAGGTGAGAAGTTTTCTAGGTCTTGCGGGTTTTTATCGGAAGTGCATCAAGGACTTCGCGAAGATTTCAGTATGTGGCAACCTTTGATTTCTCTTTGGCGATGGAGTCAATGACCGGTTCTTTAGCATCTCTGGAACTCAGGCCTACCCTTCTTGATCAAGTTGGGGCTTCACAGAGAGAAGACCCTCACATAGTCGAGATCATGGATAAGCTGATTCGAGGAGAGACGTCTAGTCACCTCGCTCGATATTCTGTTGATGACAAGGGTTGGCTAGATGAAAGGTTATGTGTTCCCATGGTAGAAGATTTGGTAAGAAAAGTTCTGAAGGAAGCGCATCGCTCTAAGTTGACTATACATCCAGGCGAAGATAAGATGTACAAAGATATGAAGCATATTTTCTTTTGGCCTGGGATGAAAAAGGATGTGGCAGAGTTGGTTTCTAGATGTATCACTTGCCAGCAAGTTAAGGCCGAGTCAAAGAAGCCCGGTGGGCTATTGCATCCTCTAGACGTTCCACTGTGGAAGTGGGAGAGTATCTCCATGGATTTTATTGATAGGCTTCCAAGGTCAAGAAAAGGGAATACGAGCATTTGGGTTATTGTAGATAGACTTACGAAGAGTGCTCATTTCATTCCGGTGAAGAGCAAGAAGACCGCATCTTGGCTAGCGTCCGTATACCTTCGTGAGATTGTGAGACTTCATGGAGTCCCTTCTAGTATTGTCAGTGACCGTGACCCAATCTTTACAAGTCAGTTCTGGAATAGCTTGCAAGAGGCTATGGGCACGAGGTTGAATCTAAGTACTGCTTGTCACCCACAGACGGACGGTCAAACCGAGAGGGTGAATAGAGTACTCGAGGATCTATTGAGGTTTTGTATTCTGGACTTTGGTTGTACTTGGGAAGACCATCTTCCTCTTGTTGAGTTCGCATATAATAACAGTTATCAGGCAAGCATAGGGATGGCACCATTTGAAGCTTTATATGGGAGGCCGTGCAAGCCGCCCACATATTGGTGGGAGACTACAGATAAGCTCATATTTGGGCCTGATATGATCAGAGATACATCCGAGAAGATCGAGTTGATTCGGAGATGAATGAAAGCGGCCCAAGACCGACAGAAATCCTATGCTGATAAGTGAAGATCCGATTTTCGTAAAGGTTTCTCCTTTATGGAATGTGGTCCGATTTGGAGCCGTTGGGAAGTTAGCCCCGAGATTTGTTGGACCATTCCCCATTGTTGAGAGGATCGGGCAGATGGTTTATAGAGTGAAGTTGCCCGAGAAGCTCGCCGGAGTACGCGATGATTTTCAGGTCTCGCATCTCCGGAAGTGTTTGCATGAATCAGCAGAGGTTGTGGAGCCAAGTGTTTTGGGAAGATGTGGAAGTAGAGAGAGAGGCTACCTTGAGGAGAGCTCCAATTCGTACCTTGGGGACGGAGACCAAGAAGCTAGGGAATCGAGAGGTCAGGCTGGTGAAGGTTCAGTGGGGTGAAGCCGAAGAAGGCGCAACTTGGGAAACCGAGGAGAAGATGCGTGGGATTTATCCATTCCTTTTTGAGGATACACTCTCAATCTCTTTTCTTTGTGAGTGTATCTTTCTCTTTGCTATCCATATTTATCTAGTTTATCGTGTTAATCTTGTCATGAGAACCTTAGGTAGAAACCCTTTGGATGAAACATGTGTTTGAGACATGTTATGCTTGATGATTGCAAGTGGTTGCAAGTGTTTGCAAGTGGTTGCTCGTGGATGCATTATACACGATTAGGCACTAGATCGGCTCGCACACTCCTCATATTGCATATGCATGAGTGTTTATTCATGGATGAAAATTGTGTGTTATCACATGGATGTTGCATATGGGTGTATGTTATGTGCACACATATAGATGATATACATTATGTTAGGAATTGCATACATATGGATTCATTTCACTAACATAATTCGCATTGATGATATTTGCATTAGATAAGTACATATACACACACCTTCGCATATGTTCATCCAGCATTTAGAATCTTGTAAGGACAATGATTGCTCGTGGATGATGCTTTGAGTAGATGGATGATTGGATGGTAGGATACGTTCTTCCTAACTTGAAGATTTCGGGGACGAAATCCTTTAAGGAGGGGAGAATGTAACAACCCGTATTTTCAATAACCTGTTATAACATAAATCGAGGCAGAATTTAATTCTAAAATCTGAATCAAGGGAAACGGGCTATGCCATTGCGTTCGTCTCGGAAAAATACGCGAAATAGAGTCCGAGTTTTCGAAAATCGGAGTCCGTATGACCCAGTTAAGGCCCATTGAAGTTTTCAGAAAATTCCTAAGTAAAAACAGATTTGAATTTCAAGTTTAAAGATGGAAATTAGGGCAAACTGGCGCAGGGGGGAAAATTCCCGCCAGGACCCCCATGTCGACAGGCATGTCGACAGGGTCCCCAGGGTGTCAACAGCCCTGTCGACACAGGGTGGACGGGCAGTTTTTCCTGGCGCACCATTTTGGGTTTGGTCTGGTCTTGTGGCTTGGTTCTAGAGGATTCCGAGATCTGATGGACCTAATTCAACCTAGGGTTAATCCTATGGTCTAAATCACTAACCTAATCTATAAATAAGGCCCTAACCTACCCTAAATCACTCATTATTCAATCTAGCAACTAAACTATGTCAAAATCCAACCTCTCATGGCCTCCACTCTCTTCATACAATTCCTAAACAAATTCCTAAGAGATTTCCATGCATACAAGTGTATTTAGGCTTGTATGATCCTCTTTAGCTTGCATTAAAGTCTTGTTTCTCTATTGTCATCATAAAGGAGGAGTCTTGATCAAGTTTGCTTGCATTTTTGGGGTTTTAATTTGTTGCATAAGGGGTTTCTTACATTTGCTATACTCATTTGAGTTCGCAAAAGCATTGTAAGCCTTATTCCTCTCATACTTGAACTTTGAAGTTAAATGCATGATATGCAAGTGCCATATGTTGTGTAAGTTTGTTTATGCAAGTTTATATATGCAAGTATGATATGCAAGTGCCATAAGTTATGCAAGTTTGTTTATGCAAGTTTATTTATGCAATTATGATATGCAAGTGTCATATGTTGTGCAAGTTTGTTTATGCAAGTTTAATATGCAAGTATGATATGCAAGTTGTCATAAGTTATGCAAGTTTGTTATGCAAGTATGATATGCAAGTTGCCATAAGTTATGCAAGTTTGTTTATGCAAGTATGATATGCAAATTGACATATGTTATGCAAGTTTTATTATGCAAGTTTGATATGCAAAGTTGTCATATGATATGCAAGTATGCTTATGCAAGTTTGGGATGGTCATGTGGTTCATGTTAACATGTTATGCATGCTTTTGGGCCTAAAAATGTAATATGCAAGTGTATGAACACATGAATCTTTCATATGCCACCATGTTGAACTTGTGGCTCTAACACTTTTATGTCATGATTATGCCAAGTTCCCTCTTTCTATCCTTTATGCGCTATTGCGATATGTAAGCGATGGGATTGCGTTTGGGGTTGGGTAAACTTAAAAGACATAAAAACATGAACTTGGGAATTTACCTATTAAGTTAGGTCTACCCCTTGGGAATTTACCTATTAAGTTAGGTCTACCCAAGTATTTGTTAAACTTGTAATGTGTTTTGGAAACATGGTGGACATGACACTTAGAAAACATAAGTGTGGCCAACTCGAGGTTGAGTTGAGTTTGTAGCGTAATTCTACCCGGAACCTACCGGCTTAACTAGTGGCTACAAACAATAGGATCCAATGTGAGAAGTTGGTCATGTGATGCCAAGACCCGAGGTTAGACCAAGTTGTGGTGTAAATCTACCCGGAACCCACCAGCTTAACTAGGTAACCGCAACAAAGTCTAATGTGAGAGGTCAAGGCACAATTAAATTAATTAATGCCTCATGATTAGGGTTAAGTCATGGCCCATTAATACTTAACCAATTTGGGGATTCGAGGGATTGAAATGGGGTTAAGTTGTGAACTGTTGGTTACACTTAACCAATTTAATCCATTTGGGGGTTCGAGGGATTGAAATGGGGTTAAGTGGTGAACTGTCGGTTACACTTGACCAATTTAATCCATGATTAGCGAAGGGTTAAATCGCACTTAACCCTCTTAGGAAACCCTAGCAACGTGGTCTGTTCCAGCAGTAATCCCAGTTTGGTATCATTCACAACCCTAGAGGCTAGGCTAGGGCGGGGCACGATTACTGGATTGATGTAAGCGACCAAAAGCGATGGCTGAGTGGTACAGCGGTGCGGGTCCAGGCGGGTTACGGACGTGCACGTAGTACGGTATTGGACAAACTCGAGGCACGGGTACCAGTAGGTTTAGACTGTGCATTATTGCTTCAGTGTCTGGGGTTGACACCCGAGGGCTTGATACACCCGAAGGTGGACCCAGCACAGTCTGACTACAACCATGTGTGGGCCGTATGGACACCAACACTTGACGTGTTGGGTTTATAGGGAGCCGATCGACTAGACCGTTGGGCTGGACCTTGTATTAAGGTCACCTCAAGTTATTGGGCCAAAGTTTGGGCTGAGGGATCAATACCTGTTATGTTAGTTTGCTAGTACACCCGTGGTGCAAAACTTTAAATCCTGATTATGCGATGACACCTTTATCTACCTTGATAGTGAATCATCATGTTGTTATCCTTATGTTCATACCTGCTGCTCATGTCAGTTAACTTTATCAGTTTACATTGATTGTAGTAGGGCTTACTCAGTCTTTTTGACTGACCTGTTTTCTTTCGCCTCTTTTCTTCCGTTCCCCCCCCCCCCCCAGGTTCTCAGGGAGGGAATACAGGAGCTTAGCTTGGATCCTACCCGCTTTCTTGGATAGTTCATGTATGCTTTGGACTTGAGCTCGCTATGGTTTTTCCGCTTTGGGGATAGCTACTTATGTTTTTAGTTTTCAAATGATGTTGTTTATGTACTAGACTTATTTTATTTTGGAAAATTGACATGATGTTGTACTAAGACTTGATTTGAAATAGTTTGAAAATCTTCCGCTGTTTTATCCATGTTATTTACTCTGGTTACATATATGTATACACATGTTCTTGTTCTGCCTTGATATATCATTATGCATGTTTACCTTGTTTTAAAATGCCCCACCAAAGTCAGAGTCGCTTGCAAGAGCCACCCTGGCAGAGGTGGGGTGTTACATTAAACATGATTAAGAAGGATTAAGGGAAAAACATGAGTTTTGGGTATGTTTGATCCTTATAAACATGTCATATTATTGTTTTAGTGTTTATGGTTGGTGTTATATGTTGCTATGACTGTATGGTATGCTTTGTGATCGATTAGAAAAGTAAGATTTGTCGAAAACGTCGTCATATGGCGTAAAACAGTCGCTGGAAAAGTTGCAGGAAAATGACCTATAACCGGATCGGATCGCCCCTTACCGGACCGACCTGATGTGCTATCCACGAACCAAATTGAGAGCTAAGAGTTGATCCATGTGTCACGAACTAGTCCACTCGCACCTGAAGTTCATGACCCGACCCGCTCGAGTGAAGATGTCACGATCCGAACCGCTCCAGCTTGGTGGACCACGAACTGGAGTGCGAGTCGATCACGAACGAGAGTGCTACTCCGAAGCGAACCGTTGGAGGAAGGATGTCACGACCCGAACCGTTGGAGGAAGGAGCACGACCCGAACCGGAGTATACACCACGAACCGACTTGAAGCATGCATGATCGATCGTAACCGAGGAGCTTGGACTTGAGGCGTGGACTACGAACTGAACTGGGTGTACAATCTGAAGTAAAGAGAAGTGAAGAACCGAACCGAACCGATCCAGAGAAGACTAAAACCCAAGAGGCAAAGGTAGTCCAAATGAGAAGTTAGAACTCAGGATCCAGACGGGAACCAACTAGTTAGCTTCACGATTGGGCTTTGCCGCGGGACGTGTGCAAAGGGGTTATCGGTATTCATAACTTTGATTCACCACTGATAGATAGATAGTGGGCTTGTAATGATAGTTGTACGGGGTTGGACTCCGTCATGGCCCAAAGGATTAGGTGACCAAAGTGGTGGATATCGTATGCTTTATGCACTGAGTGAGAGATGTGAGGATGGTTGTTATGATTGATTGTTTGCCATCACTATGTCATGCACACCCCCACCCCCATACCTTTATACCTTTTGTTTAGTGTCACCTTAGAGTATAGTACAGTATGTTGTGCTAACTCTTTAGTTGCAGGTTCAGGTATTATTGGATTATACCTGTTATTGTTTTGTTTAACTGTTTATCTCTCATACCAGACTTTTTGTCTGACCCAGAGTTTTATGTCTCTTCTTATTACTCTGGGTGCTCACACGAGCAGACTAGCGACATGTTAGGTGGATGCACGAGTAGCTGTACTGGAGACGAGCAGGAGGCTTCTATGTATGATATTTATACATACTCCCTGTGTCGCTGCTGGTCACTACTTTGGGCATTAGTATTGTACCTTCCTTATTTTTCTTTAGAGACAATTTTCAAAAGAGGTAATAATGATGATGTGGAACATAAGCTGTATTTGGATTTTCCACTGCCATGATGTTTAGTTTTTAGCTTATGCACTGTCTCGCCTGTTTTATGTCAAAGTTATGTTATTATTATATTTTATTCCATGCGCTGTGAGATATACTACAGGTTCTTTGTTAGTTCAAATTCCCTTTCTTTTCCTTTCTTCTGACGACCGTCCCGTGCTAGTTGGACAACAACACAACGCATTTCGAGGGAAATGTCGGCTGGTGCAAGGCGGGCCGTCACATTTGGTATCAGAGCTCTAGGTTGCATAGTTAACCTAAGGAAAGACACCAGGGGGAGATAATACATATATGAGAGCGCGTATTTGTTATATTTTGGTTTTCAAAAGTTATGTGTGTATATATATATTATTAGTATATCTAAGGATGAAGTCGCACTGCACGAGCACCACATTGAGATGGTTAATCGTTTTCTCTTTATAGATTGAATGATGAGCCGAAATACGAGGAGTACGGGTTCAGGAGCAAACAATAGGGATGTTCCTGATATGAGGACGATGTTTACTACCTTGATGCGAGAGATGCTTAGGGATGCTCGGGGAGCAGTTCCTAATGCTGCTAACGGTGGCGGTGTAGTAGTGCAGGCGCCTAGGGTCGATTTCGCCAAACTAAACAAGGATTATACTAGTCTTGGTGGGAAGCCGTTCCATGGAACGGAGTCGGCTACAGAAGTTCAAGATTGGCTAGATAGTTGCAAGCGCATCGTCGAAGATCTGGGAATCGAGGATGCAATGAAGAGGAAGCTAGCATCGCGTCAACTGCAAGGACAGGCTATGAATTGGTAGAATGCTATTAAGGTAGCTACCCCAGAGGATCAGATTACTTGGAATCAGTTTAAGACTCGCTTTTGTGATAAGTTTATTCCAGCTGCTCAGAAATCAAAATTGTTCAGGAAGTTCTTGGAACTTAAGCAGAATGGTAGGGTAGTCTCGGAGTACATCGCTGAATTCGATACTTTGTTGAAATATGGATTGTCCCTCATCGATACAGTCGAGAAGAAGAACGAGAAGTTCATAACTGGCTTGGATGGGTACTTGGGGGAAAGACTTATAAACCATATTGATGAGACGTTCGAGTCTATTGTAGGAAAGGCATTAAGGTCAGAGAGCTTTTTTCCTAAGTTGAAGACGGAGGTTGCTATTGCATCTACAGAGGAGCCAAAGCCACAAGTAGGCGGTGAAGGCAAGAAGAATTATCATAACAAGAGGAAGCAGAACCCGACCAAGGATGGTCAGAATAAGAAGAATAAGAATGGTGGCGAGTGCTTTAGTTGTGGCAAAAAGGGCCACTATGCCAGAGATTTTCGAGAAAAGCCTGGGGAAAGGAAGTGCTTTAACTGCGGCCAGGTGGGACATCACAAGGATGATTGTCCACAACCCCTAAAGAGAAGCAGATTGTGAAAGCATATGCTATCAACGCTGTCCCTTCTTCGTCGAATGCTCCAACGGCGGCGCAGAAGGGAAAGGGCGTCATTATTAAAGGTATGCTTTCCGTTTATGATGTTCCAGTTAGAGTGTTGTTTGATACCGGGACTTCCCATTTCTTCGTATCTAGTGACCTGGTAGATAGGTTGGAATTGGAACCTGAGATAGTCGATAGACCTTTAGTAGTGACGAACCCGATAGGTGGTTTGACTGATCTTAGTATGATTTTTTGTTATTTGGTCTTATCGAGTCATGGATGTATGTTTGCTTTATTTAGGCTTTATTGGGTTTAACATTATTTTGGGGAGTCGATCTACTCCAATGGTATAGGGTGGTATTAGGTACCTACCTAGTGATGGCGATAGTAACTGGAGTTAAGGAAGCTGAGAGGTTATCATTGTAATAAGTTCTAGTTGTCTTTGGGAGGAAAATGAGTGCTCCAGTGCTGGGTTGTTTTGCTAGTATCACCTCACGTGGATTATCTGAATTTGGAGAAGATATTCCTTGGGTGCTTGTCTGATATTGGTTTAGGCCTTTGGGGCTTGTGCTTGGGGAATGTCGAGTTTGATTAGGATGGTTCACGTGAGAGATAAATAGTTGTTGTGATTTTTCATTGGATGATATCTTGGTTTACTTGAGGAGTGATGGGCAGCCGTGACATGATAAGACTATTCGATGGTATGGACTGCCCCGAGTTAGACTCGATAGGGTTATGAGATGACTCGACTGAGACTCGAGAAAGATGCAAAGTAATGGATTGTTTAGGACCCTATGTTGATATTCTCTTTGGATAGTAGAACCTTGAAGGAATAGGATGTGTTCGTTGATCATGGAAGATGCAATGAAGATTAGGACGATTCAAGTTAGACTTGAACTCGTAAAAGAAAATGGGTGTTCGTTGATCTTGGAGATGCAAAGAATAGGGAGACGACTCACGTTGGACTAGAGTTTGTCGGTAATGGATACTGAAGACTGGGTCTGAGTTATAGATTGACTCGAGTTAGACTCGAGAAGGCTGCAAGGAAATGGATTTGGCTCCAGTTGGACTCGAGAGGGCAGCAAGATAATGGATAGACTTGGGTTGGACTCAAGTATTTTAGGCGGACTTAAAGCAGGGGTATCTGGGGACGCCCGTTACCTTGGATCCGTTGACGTGATCTAGTTATCCTTGGAGGATAAACGTGCGTTGGACGTACAGTAGTCCGTTTAGAGGCTGGGCTTCCATTAGTTATTGATGTTGGTTGGACCAGACATACAGATATCGACGTATTCATGGCTTTAGCAGATGATAGATAGAACTTGTTTGATGGATGCTATGTTGTTCCTATTTTTCTTCTATTGGGTAGACTATCACCTGTGGGGTTCTAGCGATGGGGAACAAAGAGATGGTGGTATATATGGACATTAGGGTACGTATCAGTGCAGTGAGGTAGCCATTACTCCATGGGGCAGAGTGATCGTAGCAAGGCTATGAGCCAGTGCAGTGAAGTTGTCATGACTTCATGGGGCAGAGTGAACATGGCAAAGGATTTAGGTGCAGTAACAGTTGCATTGAGTCGGAGACATGCCAGTTTAGGGGTTATGTTTCTTTGATGGAAGCTATTGGAGTATATCACGAGATATGATTTCAGACCTAAGTATGGATTAGATCCAGAAATGTTAGCAAGTTTGACGATTAGATTGATTTTGATTGAGTGGATTGGTTCCAGTTAGAGGAACGATCCTAGCTGTTGGAAACCACCTCTAAGGTAGAGATGGATATCGATGGCGAGAGATTGATCAAGTAAGGACTTGATCGAGAAGGATGGCTTCAAAAGAATGAAAGGCCGGTTGTACCCAACGAAAAAGGATTGAGTGATGGAGAGAGACATTGGGAAGTTATCTCCAAGTGCATGGATTGCCAGTTAGTTAAAGCTGAGCAAAGGAAGCCTAGTGGTTTGTCACAACCGTTGGAAACAAGTCTCAATGGATTTCATTGATGGTTTACCAAGGATTAAACAAGTTGTGGTGGTGTTTGGGTGAATCGTGTATTAGAGGATTTGTATATTGGATTTTAGAGGGTCATAAGATGACCATTTGCATTTGGTTGAGTTTGCATATAACAATAGTTATTAGTCCAGTATTGGTATGGTTCCATTTGAAGCTTTGTACGGAAGACCGTGCAACTCACCATCATTTTGGTTGGAGACTGGTGAGAAGTTTACGCTTGGACCAGATATAATAAGAGAAACTTCAGATAAGATCAAGATTATCCAACAACAAACGAAGGCCGCTCAAGATGTGTTGGTCCATTTCCAGTTCTCGAACAAGTTGGAAGCTTAGCATATAAGGTTGGATTACCAGACAAGATGGAAGGAGTTCACAATGTATTTCATGTTTACCAATTAAGGAAGTTTGTGCATGACCCTAATGTGGCTATTTAACCAGATCAGTTGGATGATATCGAGGTTGAGCCCGAGGCAGTTGGGAACCGCAAGTCTATGCGTATTGTTGGGAACGATACAAAGCAGCTTCGAAGGAAGGTGGTGAAACTAGTCAAAGTCCAGTGGGGTGAGAATGAGAAAGACTATACTTGGGAAATAGAGGAGGAAATAAGGAAGAAGTATCCAAAACTCTTTGCCTGGTAAGGTTTTATGTATCGGTATAGTACTCCCTTGTTAGTAAACCGCATGCTAGGATAGGCTTGTTGTGTTGTTTTGTATGCTTTAATGTTTGTAAATGTTTGGTAGGCATGCGGGATCCTTTGGTATGTTTTGGTTAAGGAATTTCGGGGACGAAATTTCTTAAGGGGGAGGGGGGGGGGGGAGAATGTAACGACCCGCATTCTACGCATCTAAAGATCATAGAATATTTATTTCCTTTTCTTGTGAAGTCGTATGGTCGTGTACTTTTGGGGAACGAATAGTGGGGTCATTTCCCATGTTCATGATTTTTATCGATTTTTAAATGACCGTTTTGCACTTGGCGAATCTTGTTTTGCCTATAACTTTTGATTGGTAAGGAATTTTGCCATAAAAAACTTCTATTAGAATCGAATGATGGTTTCTCTTTCCGTAGAGTGGTTACATTAGCCAAACGGACTTACCGTTTGGGAGATATGGCTGAATTAAGGTCTAGAAGGTGAAAAACTGCTTAACCGGGCTTAATTAGGTAATTAGCAGCTAGGCCCGATGGGGGATTTCGGGATTAGGAGTATTTAAGGACTGATAGGGTTAGGAAATTCGGTTTTTAGTCATTTTCCAGCCGCCACAAACATAACTTTAACCCTAGCCATGGCCTCCACTTTCTAAAAACACCCCAAATCACCTTCTAATCACTAATTAAGAAGATCTACACCAAATCAAGGAGGACTAGTGTCAAATCAAAGTTGGAGCTATTGCTAAGCATTGTGATTCGACCCAAAATAGAGGATATTTCAGATCTATAGTTTAATTTGTGGCAAAGGTGAGTGATTTGCATTGTTTTTCACTAATTATGGCTAATTAGGATGATTAGTGATAATTAGCGAAATTAAGTATTAGATCCAAATATGGCTCTAACACCCAAATTAGTAATGATTCTAATGAAATGAAAGCTAAAACAATGCAAACACACAATTTATAGTGGTTTGGCGTTAAGTAGCCTACGTCCACTTTCTACTCTTCGAATTGATAATTCAAATACAAGTACAATGATGATCTTCACTCTCTTTCACTTATACAATACATTATTTCACTCAAGATTATCTAAAATATTGTTTGAAAGATGATTGTGGTGTGAAAGAGATGATAGAATTCGGATTGCAAAGAAGTATGAGTTCTGAAAATGCCAAAAGATCCTTCCAATTGCCTCTTGATGTTGTATTTATAGGTGGAAAATTCCCCTAGAGTGGGATCGGTTCAGATGGCATCAATCCCGCCACAATCGGGTTCGGATGGAATCTGATGATAACAGCACACCAGGTTAGTGGCAAACATGGGTAGAACGTGGGCATAACCGCTCCAGGTATTAAGGAATCGTAGGGTGAAACCGTTGCTGCAAGGGATCAGATCGGCTGTATTATAGGGAATGGGATCGGATTAACCCATCCAAACCGATCCGTTCTTTAGAGAAGCTCTTTCTTTTTCTGCTCCCCTATAATTTGATTTGGCAATAAGGATCCGATCCGATCCGATCCGGCTTGTTTTCCTTCCCTTTCTGCTTTGTGTTGATCCGTCTCTGCCCAAGGAAACCCGATCCAACTATCTGGCAAGGTGCTCTTCATTGTTTGACTCTTTAACTTTGTGTATCCTAGTTCACAAAGTAGGCTAACATTTTGCCCCCTCAAGGGATGCTTCTATCAAAGATGGAGCGTGCCTTGACATCGTCTGTTCATTGGCCTTTGAATTTGAATCATTAAATAGTCACCTCCGTTCGTTCTCAGGGACGTGTTGCTTCATAAAAACCGTGTCTCTTGCCGTCTACATATATACACCATGTCGTATATGACTTACCTTCCTCATTTTTGAACAAATTTAAGAACTCTTCTTAATGTCCAGTAGTTCCTCCAGGTATGCTTTTCCCTTATTTTCCTTCGAATTTGATTCACATACCACTTCGATGTGTAAGATTCTATTCGGTTCGAATTCCAACCCGAACGGCTTCTGTCTTCGGTTTTACTTAATGTCAGACCAATGGGCCAGAGCACATTCGTGGGCCTAAACTCCGGTCCGAAATAGGGTAAAAGGCTGGGAATACAAAGGGTCACAATAAACTTATATAAATCCGCCGCCTATCTTCTTCTTCCTCCCTTTCTTTTATTGCTCTCGCCTAACAGATTCTGCATCGAAACCCTAACTTTCAAAAACTCCAAAATTCTCTTGTTAATCTTCAAATTAAACACTCTGGTAGGTTTAAAACTTCGATTATCCTTGTAATTACCAATTTTAGTTAGAATTTGTGGTCAATTTGAACGATTTGGTCATGGCTTTTGTTCGGCTTCGACGTCGTGGCCTCCTCTTCCCTCGCTGTCGTCGTTGGTGACTCCGTCACCACCTCGAGGCTTTGGGAGATAGGATTTGAAATGATAGGGGATAAATTGATCAATGGCAATCTCATTGTGACATACTTCTCAAAAAAGGATGGGTTTTCTAAGAATGAGATGGGTTCGGTTTTGATGAGGAAGAAGAAGAAGAAGAAGAGAATCAATGGAATTTACCTGACCGGATCGGGTCGGATTAAAAAATCAAAAAGGGGGAGCAAACCTCACTTGACTGGGTCGGGTTGGAGTGAGAAACAAGGAGGAAGAGAGGCATGGATACTCAAGTCAATCCGGACCGCTCTGAATGCCTATTTCTGAACCGATCCGGTTTTGCTTGCTGGATGTTAATGTCTGTTTCAGACCAACACATGGCTTTGCCCCCGATCCAATCCCAATACTTACATCTGAACCGAACCGAAGCAGTTCTATTCAATGCACAAGAATTTGTTCAACTAGCCAAATCAATACTTGACATAACCTTCAACTTAAAGAACAGTTAGGATAGCGCCTTACGAATATAAACGAACATCAAGAACTATTCCGAACATTACTGCTTTATCGAACCTTTGCATTATGCTCTCATGTGTTTACTTTACATCTTCTGCACACACCGTACACATTTTAGTTCACACAATTGCACGGGGGGATTCGGGCTATTTTACTCTAACTTGTGTTATTGCTTCTTCGATAGTTTAGCGACCATGGCAGAAAGACGTTCACTTAGATTAGCAAGCAAAAGAGATATTGTTGGATCAGCTGAAAATCCACCTATTAGGGATGTGTCTCCTACCTCAGATCCAGAATGGGACAGCGAGGGCTCAGACTATGAGATGGAAGCCCACAATAGTGAAGCATCTTCTGGGCATGATGTTTCTCTGGGTGAAGAAGAGGAGGGAGAAGTTGGAGATGATCGCGCTCCCGATGAGTTTGAAACAGCTAATATATCGGAGTCAGTCAAAGATTTTGTTGAGTCCACGATCGATGATGATAGACTTGCCCGAATATGTCTAAAGCATGGGATACTAAGAATAGATACCAAATTGCCTTTGAAAATGGATCGCCCTCACAATCCACCGGAAGGGTTTATGGCTATCACTCGATTAATGTGTCTAGTTGGGGCGATACCTCCATTTCCACCTTTTGTCGTCGATTTTCTGAGATAGATGCGGATTTCCACCATGCAGTTGCATCCCAACTCTTATGCTTATCTGTACACCTCGTATATAGCATACAAAGAGATTCTAGGCATAGAGCTTACCTTCGAAGATATCCACTTCTTTTATAATTTTAAACATTGGACTCAAGAGACTCCCTCCTTCTCATACTTTGAATCAGTCCCGAAAAGAAAGATTATCACCGTTCCATTAGCAGCAAGGCTGGCGACCCAAAACCTGAATGGTTTTATATCAGACAGCAACCGGGGTGCGCCAGGAGATGGACCAAATCAAGTAAAATGCCGACTTCCTAGACTTGGTTTTTGAATGTTCATGCCAACATATTAACTTGCTTTTATTTTCATTCGCAGTTGACAACCTAAAGCAAATATCGGGTCAATTATACTTTGATCGTTTACATCGGCTGCTCAATGGCGACCAAAAGTTCTTAACCATTGACTACGTCCTTAAGGATGAATATCTCCATCGTCATGGGTTACTATCGATTACCCATAGTATAGGTCATGGGACAGGTCCGTACGTGTACATACACCCAGTAGATATTATCCCTGATGCAGGTGAGGGCTCAAAAGGTCCCACGGTACCTATTAGGACTCCGCCTTCTCCATCTTCAACTCAGGACGATGAATTAGCCAACATAGCTGAGAAGGACAGAGATAAGTATGTCGTTCCGTATGAAGCCATTACTCCTGAAAAGTCAACATCCCCTAAAGAGCTGCCATTAGACGCTTCTCAAGGAGATGCTCCAACTATCGACGATTCTATATTTAAGGGTTTAGGGAACCTTCCCCTGCCCGAAACTATTTATACTTCAGAGGACTTCGGAACGAATCCTTTAACCTTCACTTCTTCAGAAGAGACTACTCCCGTGAAGACCAAAGAGCCTACTCGTGCTAGTTTGACTTCAGGCTTGGGTTTGTTGGGGGGGGGATCACTTAGGATGCACATAACACATCAGCACCGCACGTCACAGCACTTATGTCTTATGCGAATTTCAATTCTAAACTACACTTATATTGTTGCGTAGGTACAATGTCACGTCCTTATTATGATGTCGGGAAGATTCGCCGTAGCATGACCAGACCTCCTCCTGACACCGAGCATGATCGTCGTGGGAACCGGAGCAAAGATGACAGAAGGCATCATGATTCTCATCGACCTCATGCTTCACGCTCTCATTCTCCTGTTCGGTCGGATCCCGATAAATATAAGAGTTATCAAAGTCGTTGTAGGGGGGGACACACCACAATCCAAAGACCAAATTTCTCCCCAAGATAAATATAATCGAGAAAAGAGTCCACCGAAGCACACCGATCCGCGAGACAAGCATAAAACTTCTGAGAAACGATCAGAAAAAGGCGATACAACCATCGTCTCTGCTAAGCGGAAACATTTTGAACTATAGTATTGCAGACCCCCACCACTGGATGCTGATTCCAAAACGAAACTGGCTTATCTGGAGAAGCAGTTCCTAGATCATTACTTTGAGAATTTAACTTTCTTACCCGCACTCGAGCCTATTTCTTCAAAGTGGGCAGACGAGGTTAAGGCGAAGATTGATGCAGTAGAGAAATAGTACTCGAAGATGTACAAATATTCACGCAATCTTTCCATAATCATTCAGAACTTAATTACAGACGTCAATACAATGAAAAAGTCGCAGATTCTGATGAGAATGCTTTGAAAAATATGGAGAAAGACTTGGAAGATACATAGAGTCAACTTGCCATTGCTCGACGAGATGCCAACAATTTCAAAAAGCAATTCAAAGAATTACAAAAGCATTATCATGACCTACTGGAATCTCACATTCAAGAGCATTTAGAGTTGAAAAAACAAGCTAAAGACACTAAGTCAGAGAGTGTCAAAGTGCAACTAGCGTACAGTACCCTTAAGCAAGAAAAGGCTGAGTTAGCGAGGAGGAACGCTGAGTTGGAAAAACGAAACACTGATTTGGAGTCCAAGTTAATGGAAGCCGAGACTAGACCTGCCTTAGTCGAGGGGAATGTGGATAGTGCTCTCAAGTCCACCGAAGAGACTCATAAATAGCTATCAGAGGCTCAAAAAGAATTGCATGATTTCGGTGAACTAATGATTGAATTCTTCGCACACATAATCTGTCGCCGAAACATCTCTTGGATCGAAGACTATCCCACTACCTTAGTTCATGTATGGAATCAAATCATCAAATGGGAAAAAGAGGAACTTAAGGTAGACTTCGTTGATGAAGAGCAACTCATGGAGAAGTATTTGACAGATGACGAACCAGCACGCTTGGCCGAGGGGCATCGCCTAATTGCTACTGCCATGGAAGAGGAGAAACGCCAGACCAAAGGATAGGATATCCTCGGAATTGGCTCTTCTTCTGCTACTGTCAAAGCTACTGGGGCAGTGGAATATGATCCTGGGAATCCGGGAATTCCCAAGGCACCTCTTCTATCTCCTATACCTGAATCAGCATCAGAGACAGTGTCCGCCCCAGTTGTTGAGAAATCATTAGAAGGTATTTCCACTTTTTCGCCCCAATTTTCCAAGGCAGTCTCCACCTTTCGTCATATCATTGGGCAATTGATCGAGGATTCTTTGTTTTCTCCTGAGTTGATAACTGTTGCTTCTCATTCTATAGGTGTTGAACCAACCGAGAAGACCGACGAGCATTGGGAAGCCACCATTGGGGAAAAATCAGCGGAAGAGACTCAGGGAGGACAAGATAAGGATACCATCGTCGAGTCCGGAGGGGGAGATGAAGGTAAAGAGGAGGAATCCATCAATAAGACTCTCATACCACCTGGTGCCGACACTTCTCATGATAATGAAATGATAGACGCTCTAAAAGATGATGATGGTAATGATGGGCACGAAGAAGATCCTGATGTTTCTATAATTGGGGACTTGAAGAATCCTGATGATGAGACTCTGGCTGAAATGAAATGAAAGCCAAACAAGACAAGCATATCGAGGAGATAGACCCCGAAAGCCTTAAGCCCCTTGCGGTGATGGATGTTGGATCGAGGTTAGTTGTTAAGCTTTCAACTTGGTCAATTACAGAGGAGCTTGCTAAAAGATCTTCTCTTGATACTAGTGCTCAGACTCCTGGGAAGAAATCTGTCGATTCTAGGACCTCAATCACAGAGAAGAAGAAACCAAAGCGTCTCATGTCTGATGCTGAAAAAGAAGCTAAAAAAGCTCTTAAGGCTGCCAAGAAATCCAAGTCTACTCCAAAGTCCAAATGACGATGCGCTTTGTTTTTTTATTTTTGATGTTCCATTGGTCCTCTATTGTTGTAGCGAGTGCGGCCCTCGCATCTTTTGCTTGATTTCCCTGTATAAACTCACGTGTTTGTAAATAAAATAGTTTGTTTCCTGCAATGTCTAATAGTCATAAGTTTAGCATTTAAGTAAAAAACGCAAATGAACAGCATGTCATATTACAGTTATATAATGAAGTCATTGTTAAGGGGAACATGTGTACATATATATGCCCCCAATCAATCTTGGATAATTGGTTAAAACTTATTCAAGATTGATTGAATTCAAAATCCTGTTGCCCCCGATTCTCTGATGGGGCCACATTCTTTTCTCCATTGATGCTTGTTCTTTCTAGCATCTTTGTACTCTCTTGTCTCATAACCAGGTTATAGTATTACTGAGGCGGTCTCTTATCAGAGTGCACCTTCACGCCTCAAGGGACGTCGTCTTCCCATCCTTTATACTCCCCATCTCGATACATGAGAGTTAGAGTTAAGAATGTCGTCTTCCCATTCTTTTACATTTTACCATGCAAGCAGTCATTTTGTTCGCTCCTGCACATTAATTATCTCCAATTTTCCAAATCTAAATTAATGTTTCATGCTTCATGATCAAGATAAAGTAATTACTGAAGATATAAATAATGCAGGAACGTAAATGACACATGATATTTTTATAGTGGTTCAGCTAAGTCGTAGCCTACATCCACTTCATAATTCTTTGTTCATATAAACAGACTTTTTAAGGCAAGTCGTGCCTTTTTACATAGCTTATAAAAACAAAAAGGAAAACATTTCATATTCAACGCAGGTATCATCGCAGGTGCTGAGCATTCCAGGCTCTGGGAATCTCTTCACCGTCCACGGTCGTTAGCTTGAATGCTCCTGTATCAAGCTTCCGTTAGATGGCGTATGGACCTTCCCATTTTGGACCCAATTGGGTTGAAGGCGGGAAGAAACGTTTCAGTACTAAGTCTCCTGGTTCGAAGGTTTTGAAGTGAACTTTCCGGTCATAATGACGTGCTACTTGATGTCGATGCCTTGAGGCATGTAAGTCTGCTTCGTCTCTTTTTTCTTCAACCATATCAAGAGATTCTAAGAGGAGTGTTCTATTCGTCATCGGGTCATAGTACGCTACTCGATGAGAAGGGACTTCTAGCTCTATCGAGATTACTACTTCTGACCCGAAGGAAAGTGAAAAAGGGGTATGGCCAGTGCCCGTCTTAATGGTTGTCGTGTAGGCCCACAAAGCTCGTGGTAACTCATCTACCCACTTGGCTTTGTCCAACTCCAATCTCTTCTTCAAAATAGATTTAATGACCTTGTTTATTGCTTCGACTTGACCGTTTGACTGCGGGTGAGCTACAGAATTGTATCGTTTGTCAATCTTGTATTTCTGGTAGAAATTTTTGAATTCGATGTTGTCGAATTGTGTCCCATTATCAGTTATGATGGTCTTTGGTATCCCAAATTGACAGATGATGTTTCTGACCACAAAACTAATCACCTTCCTTGTTGTGATCGTGGTTAAAGGTTCAGCTTCCACCTATTTTGTGAAATAGTTCACGGCAACGATCGCGTACTTCTCTCCCCCTTTGGCGATAGGTAACACTCCAATAATATCAATTCCCCACATGGACAACGACCACAGGCTTACCATTAACTTAAGCTGAGTCGGTGGTGCTTTGGGAATTTTGGCAAATCTTTGACATTTGTCACAGCGTCATGAATAATCAGCCGCGTCTTTATTCATGGTAGGCCAAAAATATCCATACCACAACACTTTCTTTGCCAGGGTTTGGCCCCCGGTGTGATCCCCACACTCACCTTCATGTACTTCTCGTAGCACACGTTCGATGTCGTCATGTGCAATACACCGTAATAGGGGCATTGAAAACCTTTGGCGATAAAGGACGTCGTCATGTAAAACGTATCTTGCAGCCTTACGTCTTACAGCTTGTCTCTCGCTTTTCTTCACCGGAAGGATTCCACTCTTGAGAAAATTCTTGATTGGTGTCATCCATGATTCTCTCTCTGGATCCACTCCTAAGGCTAGTTCCACCTCCATCAAATCGAAATTCGGTGATTCCTAAACCTCTATCAGAACCATTTCAGTTTCTTCGGGGTTATCTGAACTTGCTAGTTTTGCTAACCAACCTGCTTTCTGATTCTCTGTTCTTGGAATATGTGTTATGCTATAATGCTCCAAATTGTCCAACAACTTCTTTACTTTTTCGAGATAAGTAACAAGCCTAGGTCCTTTAGTAACAAACTCCTCTCGTACCTGGCACACAACTATTTTGGAATCGCAATATATGTCCAATGTCTTCACTCCTAGTTCCTTGGCGAGCTTCAGCCCGGCAATCTGGGCTTCATACTCGGAATCGTTGTTGGTAGTAGCAAACTCCAATCGCAACGCATAGTAAATAGATCGTCCTTCAGGAGTGATTAAAACAACTCCGGCGCCGGATCTTCGATCATGTTTGGCTCCGTTCGTATATAGCTTCCACGAACTAAGCTCTAGTTCATGTTCTAAAGTAACCACCTTGTTGCCCACCGTTTCCTCTTTGGGAATTGTGAATTCCGTGATGAAGTCGGTCAATGCCTGTCCTCGTATTGACCTCTGCGGTTGAAAATTCAAATCGAATTGACTCAACTCGATGTTCCATTTAAGTATCCACCCTGAATCTTCAGGTTTCAGCAAAACTTGCGTTAAAGGTTGATCGGTGTATACAACGATTGGGTGAGCTTGAAAGTAATGACAAAGTTTGCGGGAAGCAATCAGGAGGCTATAAGCAAGTTTTTCTATTTTCGGATAATTACGTTCTGCAGCAGCTAGCTTCTTGCTTACGTAGTACACAGGCTTCTGGACTTTATCTTCTTCACGCACCAACGCTGTACGGATGACATGATGCCGCAAATTAAACAAACAAATCCTCATGTTCCATGGGTTTTGATAATATTGGAGGCTTTTCTAGTAAGTCTAATAGATTCTGGAAAGCTTCCACACAATCTGGGGTCCACTCAAAACTTCGCTTCCCCCGTTTTATCAGATCGAAGAAAGGTATGCACTTATCTGTGGCTTTGGAGATAAACCTATTTAAGGCAGAATTTTTCCAGCCAGGCTTTGGACATCCTTAATCTTTCGCGGCTCTTGAAAATTCTTTATTGATGCTATTTGAGTAGGATTTATCTCAATCCCTCGAGAACTCATGATAAACCAAAGGAACTTTCCAGATGTGACCCCAAATGAACATTTTAGGGGGTTTAACTTCATCCAATACCTACGAGGAATGCCAAACATTTCGGCTAAGTCCTTTGTATGGTCTGAAGATTGTCTAGACTTCACAAGCATGTCGTCCACATAAACCTCCATGGTTTTTCCGATTTGATTGTAGAACATGCGGTTGACCAAACGCTGATACGTGGCTCCTGCATTCTTTAGTCCAAACGGCATTACCACATAACAATATAACCCTAAGTCTGTGATGATACTTGTTTGTTCCTGATCTGATACGTGCATGGAAATTTGATTGTACCCAGAATAGGCATCCATAAAGGATAAAAGCTCGTGTCCAGCCGTCGAGTATACTAGTTGATCAATCCTAGGGAGAGGAAAGCTATCCTTCGGACAAGCCTTCTTCAAGTCAGAAAAGTCAATACATGTACACCACTTCCCGTTAGATTTTTTAACCAGTACAGGATTCGATATACAGTCGGGATATTTCGAATCCTTAATGAATCCATTACCCTTCAATTTCTCTACCTCTTCCTTCAAAGCTGCTGACCGCTCTGGGCCTAACATCCATCTCTTCTGCTTGACCAGCGGGTGCTTTGGATTAATGCTTAAAGAGTGGATCATAATAGCTGGCGAAATCCCACACATGTCAGTGTGAGTCCAGGTATAATACGTCCAAATTCACCCTTAAGAAATCAACCAACTCTTTTGCTCGAACTGGATCCAGCTGTAATCCAATCTTCAGTACTTTTGCCAAATCTGTCTCATCAATAGATATATCTATTGTCATCTCGTTGGGAGTTGCCTTTCTGTCCTCGGGTTCTCTATCCTCTATGGAATCTATATCCTCGAGCACATCTAAAGGGGACTCTCTTGGGGTTGGACCCCTTAATTGCTATGCTGAGTTTTCCTTCAAAGGGGGATAATCGTCTTTGGATTCTATATTCACCCCCTTTATTAGCATTTTCAACTCCGTCATATAACAAGCTCGTCCTGTAGCTTGGTCACCTCTCATTACCCCAATTCCTGCGTCGGTCGGGAATTAAAGCAGCAAGCACCAAGGTGCAATACACGCCCTAAACTCGGCGAGGGCCGGTCGACCTAGGAAAGCGTTGTAGGGTGAGTCTACATCCAAAACTACAAATTGCAGGATCATCACTCTCTGGCGATCTCATTGTCCTAACATCACTGGTAATTTTATGTATCCCATCGGAGCTGTTGACGCCCCATTGAAGCCCCGTATCCATCCTTCGCAGGGCTTCAGATCTTTTGCTTCGAGTCTCATTTGTTCAAAATCTTTCTTGAAGAGAATGTTGACTGAGCTTCCGTTATCCACCAACACCTTATGGATTAAGGCGGGGCCGATGGCCGTGGTAATTACCAGTGGATCTTCAGTTGGTGATTGGATTCCGGTATCATCTCTGCTATGGAATATGACATCATCCGACATCGTCTTTTGTTGCTTTACTGAAGTAATGTCTTCGAGGTTACTACATTCTCCTACCTCAAAATGCTTGGCGGCATTCACGTATTGATCCATTGCTTTAAAACTATGACTAGCTAGATGGGGTCCACCTATAATGGTATTGATAACAATCCGCTTACCTTTCTGCTGGGCTGTAGGCTTGGAATCAGGCTGGGCTTGATTCGGAGTTTGTCCTCCGTGCCCCCGGTCCCGCGGGGCAACTTTGTATTCATCCAGCTTTCCTTCCCGCATCAGTTTCTCAACTACATCTCTCAAATGGCGACATTCGTTAGTAGAATGGCCACGAGTCTCGTGGAACAAGCAAAACTTTCCCGTTGCGATCTCTTTTTCGATTGAGTCTTTGGGTGGCGGCTTCTTATACTTCAACACATTGTATGTATCTAGGTAAATGTTCTCCAACGCATCACTCAATGACGAATAGTTCTCAAAGGTTTGGAATCGAGGCCTTTTGCTAGAATTATTCCCTCGATTTCTGTTCCTTCTATTGCCGTTGCCATTTCTGTTGTTACTACCTCCATTCTGGTTACCGACGTTCACCTCAACCTTCCCTGAACTGTCGCCAGATTGCTTTATAGCAACATTACTTTGTGCGCCTTCCCTCGAGGCTCCTTCAGATTTTCTCTTCCTATTTGCTTGAACTTCCTCTCGCCTTAAGCGAATATTGGCCTTTTCGTAAAACAACTCCCTAGTGGGGGGTGGATTTCCAGATAGATAATCCCCGTATTCTGTATCTGGGTCAACTCCTTTATTAAGTCCATCAGAATAGTGGGTTCATGAGGGTCACTAACTTCGGTGATAGCTAGGTTGAAGCAGTATAAATATGATTTCAAAAGATTCACTTGGAGCCTGCTTAATCCTTGACAATTCTATGATGGTCTTGGACTTTCGGGTGTGAAGTCGAAACTGGTTCATAAAGCGCTCACTCAACTCTATGAAATTTGATATCGATCGTGGAGGGAGTCAGGTGAACCACATTAACGCCACGTCTTCCAGAAAAATCAGAAAAGCCTTGCATTTTACAGCATCTGGAGCTGCTGCAGCATTCATGAACCATGCATACCTCATCAGGTGTTGTCCTGGGTCCGTTCTCCCTGAATACCGATCCATCTGAGGCAAGTTAAATCGCCGAGGGAACTAGAAGTCCAATATATCATTCGTGAAGGGGGCATGACTTCGCTCAATGCCCTAGTCCTCATTGGTATATCGTCGGCTTTCGGACATAATCTGACGCACCATTGCCCATACATCGACATTTGTCAGCGTTTGAGTGGGTTCTCTAGGTCTAATATTTGGATTACCCCTAGGTTCCTGATTAGGGATAACCTCATGTTCCTAGCGGCGGCTACTCTACACTGCTCTCTGCACTCCCGGTCGATCTCAGGAGGAAGAGGTTGAAGAAGCTGTCGTTGCATAGGGTTGGTAATATTAGGATCCCGGGGTAGGACGTGGGATCCACGCATGGGTAGCAACATAGGCTGTTGCAGGCTTGGGTCATCATGCCCTAACACACGAGCGGTGTCTTCTCGGGATCCTAAAGATCCAAAAGTTAACTGATCAAGGGTTTGAGGTCGTTCAAGCGGCCTTCTTTCTCAAAGACGATCCTCATCTGAAGAAGATGAATAATCTGCTGCAAGGCGACGTGTCGGGGATGGCTTTTTTGCCTATGAAGCTCACTGATTTCCCTACTCCTAGTCTTCATATTCTACTTCATGATGAGACTGTTACGCTGGTGAGTTTCTAAAGCCTCCTTAGTACTCTGGAGCATGTCAAGAAAGCGTGAAAAATCTCCTTGTGTGACGGGTGCAGATGGGTCAAGATGATTGTTGGTCGCAGCGACTGGAATCGGAGCATTGGTGGGAGCTCGAGTAGAAGTTCCAGCTTCATTCTAGTTTGGATCGGATGGTAGAAAAGTTGCAGGACCGGATCGGTTCGGATGAGGGGAGTGAGTGACCTCAACGTCATCTGATCGAATCGGATCGGAATCACCAGGTCGGCCCGGACCCTCGTGACTGGATCGGCCTGCTCCAGAGTCTTGCCCACGCGACCTTGTCAATACCATGGCTTGTTGATCCTCTCTAGCCTCATTTCCCCTAGCGCCTTGCACTTCTTTTCCTTTCTTCTTGGCCATAATATTCGATTCTTCGATGATTAGCCAACAAGTACTTAAAGATGACAGAAACAGAGGATTAACTTCTCTGAACTTGAGGGTCCAAATAGTAGAATGATAATCCTAAAAAGCTGATAATTCAAAGATTTCTCAGTGAAAGCACCAAAATGTTAGATCCAAATATGGCTCTAACACCCAAATTAGTAATAATTCTAATGAAATGAAATCTAAAACAATGCAAACACACAATTTATAGTGGTTCGGCGTTAAGTTGCCTACGTCCACTTTCTACTCTTCGAATTGATAATTCAAATACAAGTACAATGATGATCTTCACTCTCTTTCACTTATACAATACATTATTTCACTCAAGATTATCTAAAATATTGTTTGAAAGATGATTGTGGTTTGAAAGAAATGATAGAATTCGGATTGCAAAGAAGTATGAGTTCTGAAAATGCCAAAAAATCCTTCCAAATGCCTCTTGATGTTGTATTTATAGGTTGAAAATCCCCCTGGAGTGGGATCGGTTCGGATCCACGTGGCATCAATCCCGCCACAATCGGGTTCGGATGGAATCTGATGATGACACCACACCAGGTTAGTGGCAAACATGGGTAGAATGTGGGCATAACTGCTCTGGATATTAAGGAATCGTGGGGTGAAACCGTTGCTGCAAGGGATCAGATCGGCTGTATTATAGGGAATAGGATTGGATCAACCCATCCAAACCGATCCGGTCCTAAGAGAAGCTCTTCCTTTTTTTGCTCCCCTCTAATTCGATTTGGCAATGAGGATACGATCTGATTCGGCTTGTTTTCATTCCCTTTCTGCTTTGTGCTGATCCGTCTCTGCCAAAGGAAACCGATTCGATCCGATTATTTGGCAAGGTGCTCTTCATTGTTTGACTCTTTAACTTTGTGCAGCCTAGTTCACAAAGTAGGCTAACATTAAGCATGATAAAATTCTAGAAAAATTCTAAAATGTTGTTTTAGGGCTCTGGTAAAAATTTGGGTTAATTTGGATAAGTTTTGCTAATTGTATGCTTAAACATGATTAAGAGGGATTAAGGGAAAAACATGGGTTTTGGGTAAGTTTGATCCATATAAACATGTCATATTGTTGTTTTGGTGTTTATGGTTGGTGTTATATGTTGCTATGACTGTGTGGTATGCTTTGTGATTGATTAGAAAAGTTAGATTGGTCGAAAACGCCGTCGTATGGCATAAAACAGTCATTGGAAAAGTTGCAGGAAAATGACCTACAACCGGATCGGATCGCCCCTTACCGGACCGACCTGATGTGTTATCCACGAACCGAATTGAGAGCTACGAGCTGATCCATGTGTCACGAACCAGTCCACTCGCACCTGAAGTTCATGACTCGACCCGCTCGAGTGAAGATGTCAAGATCCAAACAGCTCCAGCTTGGTGGACCACGAATCGGAGCACGAGTCGATCACGAACGAGAGTGCTACTCCGAACCGAACCATTGGAGGAAGGATGTCACAACCCGTACCGTTGGAGGAAGAAGCACGACCCAGACCAGAGTATACACCATGAACCGACTTAGAGCATGCATGACCGGTCGGAACCGAGGAGCTTGGACTTGAGGCGTGGACTACGAACTGAACTAGGAGTACGATCTGAAGTGAAGAGAAGTGAAGAACCGAACTGATCCGGAGAAGACTAAAACCCGAGAGGGAAAGGTAGTCCAAATGAGAAGTTAGAACTCAAGATCCAAACGGGAACCAACGAGTTAGCTTCATGATTGGGCTTTGCTGCGGGATGTGTGCAAAGGGGTTATCGGTATTCATAACTTTGGTTCACCACTGAGAGACAGATAGCGGGCTTGTAGTGATAGTTGTACGGGGTTGGACTCCGTCATGGCCCAAAGGATTAGGTGACCAAAATGGTGGATATCGTATGCTTTACGCACTGAGTGAGAGATGTGAGGATGGTTGCTATGATTGATTGTTTTCCATCACTATGTCATGCACACCCCCACCCCCGTACCTTTATACCTTTTGTTTAGTGTCACCTTAGAGTATAGTACGGTATGTTGTGCTAACTCTTTGGTTGCAGGTCCAGGTTCAGGTATGATTGGATTATACCTATTATTGTTTTGTTTAGCTGCTTATCGCTCATACCAGACTTTTTGTCTGACCCAAAGTTTTATGTCTCTTCTTATTACTCTGGGTGCTCACACGAGCATATTAGAGACATGTTAGGTGGATGCACGAGTAGCTGTACTGGAGACAAGCAGGAGGCTTCCACGTATGATATTTATACATAGTCCCTGTGTCGCTGCTGGTCACTACTTTGGGCATTAGCAGTGTACCTTCCTTATTTTTCTTTAGAGACAGTTTTCAAAGGATGTAATAATGATGATGTGGAACATAAGCTGTATTTGGATTTTCCGCTGCCATGATGTTTAGTTTTCAGCTTATGCACTGTCTCGCTTGTTTTATGTCAAAGTTATGTTATTATTATACTTTATTCCATGCGCTGTGAGATATACTACAGGTTCTTTTTTAGTTCAAATTCCCTTTATTTTCCTTTCTTCTAACAACCGTCCTGTGCTAGTTGGACAACAGCACAGCGCATTTCAAGGGAAATGTCGGTTGGTGCGGGGCGGGCCGTCACAAGAAAACTCGCTTCATGTCCTTATACATCTTGTCACCACCGGGATGTATGGTCATCTTCGAATGATGCGCTTCTTCAAGGATTGTCTTCCTCAAGCTCTCTTCTTATGACCCCTTCCTCAAGTAGCTCCCCTTCTTGCTTATGAGTTCCCTCTTCTCTCTCGGAGCCATGTGGCGCACTGGTAATGCAACTGGCTTTGCATTATCTACTAAGTATATATGGAGGTCTATCTCGCGCCTCGGGGGTAAACCCCGAACCTCATCAAAGACGTCACCATACTCACGGACTACATGAAAAATTTCCATATCATCGATGAATGTGTCAAGAGATTCTAGGTAGCTAAGCATCACCGGACCTCTAGGGTCACAAGAAATATCAAGTGTTCTTCCACAACAAGTCAACAATCTAACTACCCTCCTTTCACGGTCTAGGATGGCACCATACCTGGATAGCCAATCCATCCCTAGAATCAAGCCAAAGACAATGAAACCAAGAACATAGGCATTGCACTCAAACCCAACGCCCGAGATAGACACTCTCAAATCCTAGCAAACCGTAGATAAATGAGCCGAACCACCCATAGGATTGGAGACTATAATGAGATCCATAACTAAACTAGTATTTAGGTGTTGTGTTTCAACTAACAAAGCAGATATAAATGAATGCAAAGCGCAAGAGTCGAAAAGAGTCATAGGAAAAAGAAATCAAATCTTCAACCAAAACTTCTTATCTCTTTCCAATATACTGACCACGAGAACACAACCTACCCTCCAGAAGATCCTGCCTTCTGTCCTTGTCCTTGCCCTTGCCTCCTCTAGTAATCCTAAATCATATGTCTGCCTCACCACAGTGGTAATATCCAGTCTTCCTCTTCTTTCTAACGTCTTTCTTTAAGTGGCCAGGTATTCCACAATTGTGGTACTTCCTTTTCTCTTGGCCATTGTTATCCTTACCGCCTTTCTTTTGTTGTTGTTGTGCCTTCTTTGGATCCACTTTCGTATCATGTATCCTATCCATGTCTCCCCTACACGTTCTCCATTCGTGACCTCCCACCAAAATGAAGCTTCATCCTTCATTAACCAAGCAGCTAGTTGAACCTTCCTCCCATCATCTATCTCAAAGATACCAACAAGTCCTCGACTTCCTTGAGCCAACTTCTAGCCTCGACAAACGTCTCAGTCCCATGAAGCGGTTTTCCACCCATCGCAGGAAGTCCTTACATATCTTAGAAAAAGCATCTATACGCGGAGGAAGAGATTAAAAAGGGAAAGGGGGAGAGATTCGAAACAAAGAATCGAAAGACAGATATATGGCTTTTGGGGATTATGTTTTTCCATAAACATTTCTCTTGAAAATACATTCTTTAAAACATATTTTTGAAAATACTTCTTTACAAAAATGCTTTTGAAAACGGTTTTCAAAATCTTTTATCTGTTCTAGTAACCTTCAGCTCTAATACCACGTGTAACACCCCACGTCCATCAATGTCACTCACAAAGGGAATGCATTAACATTCATGGAGCATTATAAGTGTATAGAACAGAACATCACAAGACAGATATATAAAAATGGTACTTCAAAATTCAAAATAACTTTATTGCAGCGAAAACGGAACATAGTTTGGTTACAACACCAAAACCAACAAATAAAACCAAGTACACAAATATCCATCTTGGACAAATTATTACATGAGAACAAAAAGCATAATCCCGTTACAAATAGCCATAATAAAAAGGAAAAGCTAAACATTACTTTCAGCAACTCCAAGCACTTCCAAAAGAGAGAGAAAGAGATCTAAGTCAAGCTCCACTAGTCCCACCCTGAGAACCGAGGGGGAAAAGGAAAGAAAAGAGGCGAAACAAACGAGGTCAGACATAAAGTCTGGCAAGTCCAGTGACTTTAACAATATAATCATTAAAGTAACAGGATAAGAACATAAACTGGATATAAGAAATGACTGTAACATAAACAGGTATGACAAGATAAGAAAAATGGAAAAGATAAACGTTGATTGTGCTTCTAATCACAATAAGATAATTCCTACACTGCACCAATACTAGTTACACTGAAATTTGATCCCTTTTACTAATCATAATGATAATAATAATAATGGTAGTTTCGTGTACCCCTAGCTGCTGTCATAGGTGCCACCTGCTCCTATCTCCACTAGTTGTACCCACTACCCTCCCCATTCGATCGATCCACTAACTCGTAGATACCTATGCTAGTCCCATAGTAGGGTGTATCACTCCTAAAGTGGCAACCCGATACTTCTAAAAATGCATGGTTTATACCTGCACAATGCAACAACATCTTACCTACCAGCCCAGGCCCACGCACACACATAACCCCATTGGACTTGCGTTGCCACCGCTAACCCGTTCTGACCTCTTATAATCAAACTCAGTAAGCGTGTCCCGTCCTCGACCTAGTTTGAGCTCACATAGATATTAAATGGGTTACTGGTTGAAAAGAGTCCCCACACTTGACACAAGCTTCCCATCTATGCTTGATCCCCACTAGGATTTCCCACTTAACCCCTCCTTATTCATGTCTTCTTACATGTTTCAACTTGGTTAAGTGTTTCTAATTATATTTCACTTGTCACCCATGTCACCCACTTAACCCCATGTCCCACTACATGTCTTATCTTGGTTAAGTGTTATTTAATTCATTATACCGTAATCTTGCAAGACCTCCCACATTAGATTCTGTTTTGCGGTTGCTGGATTTGCCGGGTCGGTCGGGGCAGGCTTATATAGCAATCCGAATCTAACCTCATGTCTTTGCCTTATTACGCATCTAGTTTATGCCTTTGACCTCTCACATTAGAATGTCGTTTGCGGTTGCTGAATGTGCCAGGCGGGTCCGGGCAGGCTTATAATGCAAACCAAGTCTAACCTCGTGTTTAGGCGTTCATTATCTCATTCTATTATTCAAACCCAATTTGAATTAATATCCATATTCCAATTGTCCATAATTCCCAATTTAGGCTATGTTCATAATTCTCATTCTAATTATGTCCATAATTCCATGTACATAAATTATACCAATTTATGCCCCAAGTCAATTACATGATTACAAACTAATTTATGCCAATTACATAATATTCAATGTTTTCCCAAACTTTTCCCCAACATTCCCACGTAATTCATACTTATAGTTCACATAATATGTTAGGCTTGTCGTTAGCCTAACTCATAAGAAAAAGGAAAAGAAGAGGGAAAGAGACATCATCAACACATAATATAGATCCAATAATCATATGGAAAATGAACTGGCATAGAACAAAATAACAGATCTAATTAGGCATATGAACATAAATTTGCATAGATCTAATTAAGCATATGAACATAACTTGCATGGATCTAATTTGGCATATGAACATAAACTTGCATAGATCTAATTAAACATATTAACATAACTTGCATAAATCTAATATAATAAATTTGCATAGAATAGAATAGATCTAATTAACATAAACTTTCATAGATCTAATTAACATAAACTTGCATAGAATAGAATAGATCTAATTAATATAAACTTGCATAGATCTAATTAACATAAACTTGCATAGAATAGGACAGATCTAATTAACATAAACTTGCATAGAATAGGATAGTTCTAATTGACATAAACTTGCATAGATCTAATTAACATAAACTTGCATAGAATAGAATAGATCTAATTAACATAAACTTGCATAGAATAGGATAGATCTAATTAACATAAACTTGCATAGATCTAATTAATATAAACTTGCATAGAATAGAATAGATCTAATTAACATAAACTTGCATAGATCTGATTAACATAAACTTGCATAGATCTAATTAACTTAAACTTGCATAGAATAAGATAGATCTAATTAACATAAACTTGCATAGATTTATAAAATAGATCCAATAACATATGATAATAGAACTGGCATATAACAACAAAGTAGATCTAATAGCATATGATAACAGAACTGGCATATATCAACAAAATGGATTTAATAGCATACGATTCATCACACAGGAATATTCATATAGTCCAATTCACAAACTTATCACCATTATTTTTAATCAATTATCTTGTGAAAGTAACTATACTCACAAGGAATGGATTAAGGAAGAGAATTAGGCGTTTGTTGTTGTTGCTGTAGAGTTTTGATTCTTCTCTTATAATATGAATTCCCCTTTTTGATTTGCTTTAATTATGATTGCAGTAGCATATAGGTGCAAGAATTAGTGTATTGTGAATTAGGTTTAGGTCTAGGTATGTTTATATAGGTGTAGTAGATGTATAAAGGCCTTTAGATCTGACTAGGATTCATCTAAACCATTCATATTAAAAAGACACAACAGCCAGCCAACCAGAAGAAGCAACGTCTGCCCTAAAACTCAAAAATCGTCATTAACCAACAAAAATGCGCCATGTGTGCAACATGATGCGTAGCAGCATGGGTGTTGACACCCAAACGTCATATATATATATATATATATATATATATATATATATATATATTTATATCATTATATATATATATTTCTTTTTAACCATCTTTTCAATTAATCCTCCAATTGGCCCTTTTCACACTAAACCTCTTTTTAATTGAACTGCGTTCACACTAGGCTACTTTGTAGCCATTCCCCTAAAAAAATTGACGCTGGTGGCAATCGAACTCTATACCTCTTGTGTACAAGTCACATGTACTAACCAAATGAGCTACTATGTCTTTTGCTAACTCGACTTAGGACAATGCTACACATTATTCTTTTCTGATTCCTTTTTTTCATGTTTTGTTGCTACATTTAATTTAAAGATATCTTCTTCATTTTAAATCAGTTTTCTATAAACTATAGGTCTAAATTGATCAGAAAATCGCAATGAACGCAGTGACACTAATTTCATGACCAAATTCTGGAGGCTCTTCAAATTCTCCTTTTTATTTCTTTTTAAATGTTCGCATGCATTTCTTTATAAATCTTTTTCTTCATTTTACTGCATTAACTTATTACATGAAATTTTTTTGTCATTATTTAATTTTTCTCTGAAATATATCTATGCATACAATATATATACATATTTCCACATTTTTAATTTCATTAAAAATGCGGGGTGTTACACTTTCTTATGGCAACCAAGTTAGTATTAGAATCTTCCCATCTTTATCTCTTATGATTTCCCTTCAGGGGCTTTCGTCTGAAGTTCGACCTTCCTCTTTCCCCTCGAGGTCCGCACTTTCTCTTTGTGAAGTATAATTTGTCCATGCGAATAAACCTGTCAGCTTGGAAGTGGAAGTCTTGTAAGTCTTTATAGCTGTGAATGCATAATTCTTTCCAGAAGGGGGTATTCTCAATTAACCCTGAATGCACGGCTATCAAATTATCACGGTCGTTCATGTCCTTGGCCTTTAATGCCTCGATGTTGAACCTTTTCAGGTAATCTCCTAGAGACTCACCTTGCCTTTGTTTGATGTTAGTGATGACTGTGTAGTCAACTGTCGGATCTTTACAGATGCAGAACTGCGCGGAAAATTCATAGGAAAAATGTTTCCATGAATAAGTGGTGTTTTCTCTGTACTGACGATACCACTTTGTTGCGCCCCCTAGGAGGTCACTGGGAAAAGACGACATCTAATGGCTCCTGAAGCGTTGTAGAGGTCCATCTGGCTGTCGAAAGCCATTAGATGATCATCAAGATCAGTTGTTCCAAGATATGTTATGGTTGGAACCTTCACCCTAAATTGTATTATGGTGTTCATAATTTCGTCGATGAAAGGAGCTACTCTTTCATTGTCATTCACCATGTCATCCAGGGTCCTCTTCTCCTTGCTCCCCAACAAGTCTTTAACAGTCTTATGAGCAATGTCTTCAAGATAGGCCTCAGTGTTGTCGTAATTTGCTCTTTTAGTGTCATAACCTTTGGAAGTGGAACTCCCGGATTGCTTTCTCACATTGATTTCCTTAATGATCTATTCCCGTCAAAAAGGACTTTTTTATTCTTAGAGAAAGTCACTTTGAGCTTCTCTTTTACTTCAGAGCGTTGAATGGGAGCTTTTCTTCTTGGAGACTCATTCGTCTCTCTTTGACTGGACTTGGTAACCCTTGAAGACTTCTGCGCTTGAGCAGCATTCATTTGAGCTTGCATCTCTTGGAGTTGCGTAACAACCCGCATTCTACGCATCTGAGGATTGTAGAATATTTATTTCTTTCTCAAACGAAGTCGTATGGTCGTGTAACTTTGGGAGACGACTAGTGGAGTCATTTCCCATGTTCATGATTTTTGCCGATTTTAAATGACCGTTTTGCCCCTAGCAAATATTGTTTCGCCTATAACTTTTGATTGGTGAGGAGTCTAGACCTGAAACCTCTTCCATTAGATTTGAATTAAGGTTTGCCATTCCGTAGAGTGTCATATTAGCCAAACAGACTTACCGTTTGGGAGATATGGCTGAAACAAGGTTCAGAAGGTGAAAAACAGCTTAACCGGGCCTAATTAGGGTAATTAGCAGCTAGGCCCATAACCCATTTCGGGATTATGGTTATGGGGAGGCTGAGAATAGTTAGAGAATGATTTTTATTTCATTTTTCAGCCGCCACTTTCATTCTTGGAACCCTAGTAATGGCCTCCAACATCTAAAACACCTCCAAATCACTTTCTAATGGAAGAATAAGCTAATCAACATCAAATCAAGGCAAAATAGCATCAAATTAAAGACAAAGGCTGACGTGTGTATTGGAATTCGTGCCAAATAGAGAGTCATTTCAGATCTGAGTTTTATTTCTGGCTAAGGTGAGTGATTTGCATTGTTTTTCACTAATTACGGCTAATTAGGGGTGATTAGTGATAATTAACGAAACTATGGCTCAGAAAAATCTGGAAAAATTTGTAAAATTCTAAAATATTGATAAAAACTTGGGTTAATTTGGACATGTTTTGCTAATCATATGGTTAAATCATGATTAAAGGGATTAAGGGAAAAACATGGGTTTTGGGTATGTTTGATCCTTATAAACATGTTATATTGTTGTTTTGGTGTTTATGGTTGATTATACATGTTGCTATTACTCTTTGGAATGATTTTTAATTGCCTAGAAAAGTTAGAATGGTCGAAAACACTGTCATATGGCGTAATTAGCTCGTTGGAAAAGTTGCAGGAAATAACACAGAACTGGATCGGATCGGACCCCGAATCCGCTCGTGAGCATATATCACGAACCGAAACACCCTGACCTGCTCGTGATCTAGTAGCTCATCTCCGACAGCTCGCATCAGAGACCCACGAACCTCTCCAGCACCCGAACCGAATCACTCGAGTGAAGAAGCCTGATCCCGAATCGGAGCATCCACGAACCGGGAAGCTAAACCGATCCGATGCTCTGGAGGCGTCACCACGAACCACGAGCCTAACCGGTGAGGATATCATGGTCACGAACCGAAAAGCACCAGGGCACCACGAGCCGACCAGAAGGTGAGGACCACGAAATGGAGTATGCACCACGAATCGACCTGGGGAGTGCACAATCGAACCGAACCGAACCGAAGACGAAGAGAAGGACCGAACCGATCCAGAGGAGGCCAAAACCCGAGATGCAAAGGTCCAAAGGAGAAGTTGTAACTTAGGATCCAGATGAGAACCAATGAGTGAACTTCATGATTGGGCTTTGCTGCGGGATGTGTGCTAAGGAGTTACCGGCGTCCGTAGCTTTGATTCACCACTGAGACAGATATTAGGCTACAGATCAGTGCGGTGGGGTAGTTATTACTCCATGGGGCAGAGTGATCGTAGCATGGCTATGAGCCAGTGCAGTGAAGTTGTCATGACTTCATGGGGGCAGAGTGGACATATCAAGGAATAGTGGCTATGGATCAGTGTAGTGGAGTTGCCATAACTCCATGGGGTAGAGTGATCATAGCAAGTATTTGGGTGATCAAAACGGTGGATATCGTATGCTTTACGCACCGAGTGAGAGATGTGAGGATGGTTGCTATGCTTGATTGTTTGCCATCACTATGACATGCACACCCCCTCCCCCGTATCTTTATACCATGTGTTAGTGTCACCTTAGAGTGTTGTACATCTTGTTGCGCTGACTCTTTGGTTGCAGGTCCAGGTTCAGGTATGGTTTAGTATACCTGTTATTGTTCTGTTTTGCTGCTTATCGCTCATACCAGACTTTTGTCTGACCCAGGGTTTTATGTCTCTTCTTATTACTCTGGGTGCTCCTAAACGAGCAGACTAGAGACAGGTTAGCTGGTTATGCACGAGTAGCTGATCTGGAGACGAGCAGGAGGCTTCCACGTACTATATATATTTATACTCCCTGTGTCGCTATTGGTCACTACTTTGGGCATTAGTAGTGTACCTTTCCTTTACTTTACTTTAGAGACAGTTTGAAAAGTTGTAATAATGAGGTTGTGGAACATAAGCTGTGTTTGGATTTCCGCTGCTATGATGTTTAGTTTTTCAGTTTATGTATTGTCTCGCCTGTTTTATGTCAAAGTATGTTGCTAATATATTTTTTCCATGCGCTTTAAGATAACCTACAGGTTCCTTGATGATTCATCTTTCTGTATCCCTTTCCTTTTCCTTTCCTGTGGCGACCGTCCCGTACTGGTTGGACATCGGTGTAGTGCATTTCATGGAAATGTCGGCTGGTGCGGGGCGGGCCATCACACTTGGTATCAGAGCTCTAGGTTGTGTAGTTTAACCTAGGGAAGACATCAGGTAGAGATATTATACGTATATGAGAGTGCGTATTTGTGATATTTTGGTTTTCAAAAGCTATATATATATACATAGTATTAGTATAGCTAAGGTTGGAGTCGCACTGCACTGGCACCATTAAGGAGATGGTTAATCGTTTTCTTTACTGATAAGACGATGAGCCGAAATTTGAGGAATACGGGGCCAAGGGCTAATGATAGGGATACCCGTGACATGAGGACGATGTTCACTACCTTCATGAGGGAGATGATTAGAGATGTTCAAGGAGCAGCTCCTAATGCTCCTTATGGTGGTGGTGCAGCAGTGCAGGCTCCTAGAGCCGATTTCGCTAAGCTTAACAAGGATTATACTAGTCTTGGTGGGAAGCTATTCCATGGGATGGAGTTGGCTATGGATGTTCAAGATTGGTTGGATAGTTGTGAGCGTATCTTCGAAAACTTAGGTATCGAGGACGCGGTGAAGAGAAGGTTAGCATCCCGTCAGCTGCAAGGATGGGATATGAATTGGTGGAATGCAATTAAGGAAGCTACTCCAGAGGATCAGATTACATGGAATCAGTTTAAGGCTCGCTTTAGCGATAAGTTTATCCCGACTGCTCAGAAGTCAGAATTGTTTAGAAAGCTTCTGGAGCTTAAGCAGAACGAAAGGGCAGTTTCAGAGTATGTTGCTGAGTTCGATACTTTATCGAAGTATAGATTATCCCTTATAGATACTACCGAGAAGAAGAACAAGAAGTTTATAACTGGTTTGGATGGGTACTTGGGGGAAAAGCTTATTAACCACATCGATGAGACGTTTGAATCGATTGTGGGGAAAGCTTTGAGATCAGAAAGTCTATACCCTAAGTCGAAGACTGAGGTTGCATCTGCAGAGGAGCCAAAGCGGCAAGCAAGCGGTGGAGGCAAGAATGGTTCTCAGAATAAGAGAAAGCAGAATCAGACCAAGGATGGTCAGAAGAAAAAGAATATGAGAGATGTTGAGTGTTTTAGTTGTGGCCAGAAGGGCCATTATGCTAAAGAATGTCGAGTAAAACCAGCGGACAGGAAGTGCTTCGACTGTGGCCAAGTTGGACACCAAAAGGATAAGTGTCCACAACCTTTGAAAGAGAAACAGATAGTGAAGGCATATGCCATCAGTGTTGTTCCTTCTTCGTCAAATGCCCCAACTGCGGCGGAGAAGGGAAAAAATGTTGTTATCCAAGGTATCCTTTCTGTTTATGATGTTCCATTTAGAGTTTTGTTTGGTACCGGGGCTTCCCGTTCCTTCATATCTAGTGACTTGGTAGATAGGTTGGAATTGGAACCCAAAATAGTCGATAAACCTTTAGTTGTGGCGAACCCGATTGGTGGTTCGACAAACCTTAGTATGATTTGTCATAATGTGGTCTTATCGAGTCATGGATGCATGTTTGTTTGTGATTGCTTTGTTTTGGGCTTTACTGGGTATGGCATTATTTTGGGAGTCGATTGGCTTCAAAGATACGGGGTGGTGGTAGACTATGAGGGCTTTCTGGTGATAGTTAGAGCGGATGATGGGCGGAGGGTAGTGTTTGGTGGCCTACCTAGTGATGGGGTGATGGCTAGTTTTCTAAATTCCCTCGACATCCCGCATGATGAGTTGTCAGATGTGCCCGTTGCTGGCCAATATCCGGACGTCTTCGAGGAAGTGACCGGACTTCCACCACACTGAAAGATTGAGTTCCGTATTGATTTAGTGAAAGATGCCAGACCTATAGTGTAACACCCCATGTCCATTAATGTCACTCACAAAGGGAATGTATTAACTTCTATGGAGCGTTTTAAGTAAGTATAGAACATAAACTTAACAACAAGACAGATATAAACAGTACTCAAAAATTTAAAACTTTGTTTCATTGCAGTGGAAAACACATATGTTTGATTACATCATCAAAAACCAGAGTCAAAGTACATAATATCCATCTTGACTACCAAAGTACATAAATTGAAAGACATAATCCCCAATACAAAATAGACATAAATAAAAGAGAGGCTGAACTTTACTTCAGCGATCCAAGAAATCTTCTAAAAGCAAGAAGCACAGCTGTCCAAAATCAAGCTCCACTGGTGCTAGTTCCAACCTAAGCACCTTGGGGGGAGGAAGAAAAGGGGAGGAAACAAAGGGGATCAGACATAAAGTCTGGCGAGTGCGATAACTTTAACAATATAATTACCAAAGTAACTAGCCTAAGGCATAAGTTGGAAAATCCGGAAATGACTATGAACCATCGAGTATGGCAGAGTAAACAAGGAAACAAGATGAACAACGATATCGTTAGAGCGCACCTAAACCACTATAAGATAATTACTAAACTACCCCAACACTATAAGATAATTGCTATACTGCACCACCACTACTATACTGCACCACCACTAGTCACCCTAAGGTTGATCCCACCTACAGACTTAAATAATGATAATGGTAGCTTCGTGCACCCCTAGCTGCCTTCATAGGTGCCGCCTGCCCCTATCTCCACTAGGTGTACCCACTACCCCCAAGCGATCGGCTCCCTAACTCATAGATACCCGTGCTAGCCCCACAGTGGGGTGTATCGCTCCCCAAAGTGGCAACCCGATACCACAAATAATGCACGGCTTATACCTACACGATGCAACAACGTCTTACCTACCAGCCCGGGTCCACACACACATATGAACCCGTTGGACTTGCGTTGCCACCGCTAACCCGTTTTAGCCTCTTACAGTCAAGCCCAGTATGCGTGTCTCGTCCTCGACTTGGGTCGAGCCCACAAAGATACATATGGGTTACTAGTTGAAACGGACCCCCATTACTTGACACAAGCTATCCACCTAAGCTTAGTCCCCACTAGTACATTCCACTTAACCCACTTCTTATTCATGTTTCAATTACATGTTTCAATTTTGGTTAAGTGTTTCTAATCGTATTTCAAATGCCACCCAAGGCACCCACTAGATTCCACATGCCATCCAAGGCACCCACTTAACCCCCTCATGCTCCACTACATGTTTATCTGGTTAAGTGTTTCTTAATTCATTAAGACCGTAACCTCATAAAGACCTCTCACATTAGACTGGCATTTGTAGCAGCTGGATTTGTCGGGCGGGTCCGGGCAGTCTTACACCACAAATGAGCCTAACCTCGTGTCTTTACAATTTTTACGTATTTAATTTATGCCTAAGACCTCTCACATTAGACTGGCATTTGTGGCAGCTGGATTTGCTGGGCGGGTCCGGGCAGTCTTACACCACAAAAGAGCCTAACCTCGTGTCTTAGATGATTAATTACTCCTAATTAATCATTCCCCAATTTGAATTACTTTCCCTATTCAAATTATCAATCAATTTCAAATTTAACGATGTCCATAATTGACTCAATTATGTCCATCCATTTATGGTATGTAAAATCGTACCAATTTCCATCACAAGTTTATTTTATGCCCTTTAAGGCATTTATGCCAATTAAATCTTTTAATATTATCCTCTTACCCCACATTGTACATTTGTTCGTTTAACGTAAAATATACGTTAGACTCGAATAGTCTAACTCATGGAATAAAGAGAAAACATCACAACATACATATAATTAAAAATAGATCTAAACATAAGGGGTGAACTTGCATGTGTGAATGATGTTCTACATCTAAAACTTGCATAGGCCAAAGTTATAACTTGCATAAACAACATATGTCATAGATCCAAACCTAAAGGTATAAACTTGTTGAGATAATGGTCAAAAACTTGCATAAATCATGTATGTCATAGATCTACATCTAAAGGTGTAAACTTGCATAGGCAGTAACCACAAACTTGCATAACATGATTCATATTCAAACGCATGTATTCATATAAACTTGCATATGTGATTTATGCAACATAACAATGGTGTAAACTTACATCTAAACATGTAAACTAGCATGTAGAATTTGGCATATAACTCACACATGTCATAGCCTAACTTTAGATCTAAAATAGATGTCATGACGCATGTATATAATTTTCCCCAACTTGCATATGATTCATATCGTGATAAAAATCAAAACTTGCATACATACTTATGATTTATCATATGAATCAACATACCCAAACTAGCATATGAACAACATGGTGATTTGATTATACATAAGCCAATCATAGAATTACAACATGGATGATAGCATCATACTTTACAATAGATGTCACAACATAACATCATAGAATTCATCACAATTTTACAACATAATTATAACATGCGGTCAATAACTCACGTATATCGAAATAATCTGCATCATAACATAATCCAATTAATTTGCTAATTATTTTATTAAAATTATCGAACTCACAACTCAAAAGCGGTCTTGAGTTCTGAATTTTGAGTTCTGAAGTTGTATTAGCTTTCCCTTGAAGAAGATTCGTTGTTTAAAGTTGAAAAGGATTGGATTAGATTAGCTTTCTCCCTCTCTAATTGGTGGCGGCTATGCTGAGTTGCTAGGTGACGACATGGAGGCCATGAATCTAATTTTGTTTTGATTTTAGGGTTTGAGTCTAGATGTCTTTTTATAGAGTTTTGAATTAATTTAAGTTGTCCGATCAACCCAGAATTAATCCCAGCCAATCAGAGCAGATCAGAAACCCAAATGAGTCAGCATCTAGTCACAAATAGGTCATAAAACAATCTGCCCGGGGGGGCAGGTCGACCCTATGGTCGACCTGGTCAGGACAGGTCAACCCCCAGGTCGACCTGGCCCTGGCGGGAATTTTCCCTCCTAGCCTGTCTGACTCCGAATTTGAATTTTCTGAAATCTGTTTTGAATTTTCTGAAAATTCCGATGGCCATAACTTCTTCATACGAAGTCCAATTCACGCAAACTCGGACTCTATCTCAACCAGAATTCCGAGACGAACACAATGGCGCAACCCGTTTCCCTTAATTCTTACGTCTGATATTAGTTATTCTTTAATTTGTGAACGTTAGTGTTAACAGAAATACGGGGTGTTACATATAGTGATGCCTCTTCGTCGTACGGCGCCAAGGGAGCAGCGAGAGCTCGGGGTGCAAGTAAGCGATCTTTGAAGAAGGGATTTATCCGAAGAAGTGTTTCCGAGTGAGGAGCACCAGTTGTGTTTGCTACGAAGGCAGATGGTTCCCTTCGGTTGTGTGTAGATTATCGCGAGTTGAATAAGGTGACGAGGAATAATAAGTATCCTCTCCCACGAATAGATGATTTGTTTGATCAGTTAAGCGGAGCAAGAGTGTTCTCCCAGTTAAACCTCGCGACAGGTTTTAATCAGCTCAGAGTAGCAGCTGAGAGTATAGCTAATACGACTTTTCGAATGCCGTCTGGATTTTATGAGTGGTTTGTCATGCCATTCGGGTTGACCAATGCACCAGCATATTTTGTGGATCTTATGAATAGGGTATTCAGGGATCAATTGAATAAGTTTGTTCTAGTGTTCGTGGATGATATATTGGTTTGCTCGAGGACAGAGGAAGAACACAAGGAGCATTTGAGGATAATGATGGAGGTGTTGAGAAAACACCAATTGAAAGCAAAATTTTCTAAGTGTCACTTCTGGAGGAGGGAAGTGAGATTCTTGGGCCATGTCGTTTCAGAAAATGGGATTGTCGTGGATCCTGCGAAGGTGGCTACGGCACAAGATTGGTCTACGCCCAAGAATGCAACAGATGTAAGAAGTTTCTTGGGGTTAGATGGATATTATCATAAGTTTATCCAAGACTTCTCCAAGACAGCGGCACCGTTAACTCAGTTGACCAAGAAGAATCAAGCTTTTGTTTGGGACGAAAGGTGCAAGTATGCATTCAAGAGTCTAAAGGAAAAGTTGACGAGTGCACCATTGTTAGTTATTCCTAAAGGGAACGAAGAGATGATGGTATACACGGATGCATGTGGTACCGGACTAGGTGTTGTGTTGATGCAAGGAGGTAAGGTTGTAGCTTATGCAAGTCGACAACTGAAACCGCATGAGAAAAGGTATCCTACCCATGATTTAGAATTGGCAGCGATCGTATTTGCGTTGAAGATATGGAGACATTATCTCTTAGGAGAAAGATTCGAGTTGTTTACTGATCATTAGTCATTAAATTATCTTTTCTCTCAAAAGGATTTAAATCTTCATCAGCAGAGATGGCTAGAATTTTTGGCTTCATATGATTTTGGTATCGCATACATGCCAGGAAAAGGCAATACGGTGGCTGATGCATTGAGTAGGAGACATGCCAGTTTGGGGGCTATGTTTCTGGAATGGAAGCAACTGGAATATATCGCAGGATATGATTTCAGGCCTAAGTGCAAGCTAGAACCAGAAATGTTAGCAAGCTTGACCGTCAGACCCACGTTGATTGAGCGGATTAGTTCCAGTCAGAGGGACGATCCTAACCTATTGGAAATCATCTCTAAGTTAGGGATGGATATCGATGGTGAGCAGATGAACAAATATGGACTTGATCGAGAAGGATGGCTTCGAAAGGATGGAAGACTAGTTGTACCCAACGTGAATGGACTGAGAGGCGAAGTGCTTAAAGAATGTCATCACACAAAGCTAACTATACACCCCGGTGGTAATAAAATGTATTGAGACATGAAGCAGACCTACTACTGGGAAGGGACGAAAAGAGACGTTGGAAAGTTTATATACAAGTGCATGAATTGCCAGTTGATTAAAGTTGAGCAGAAGAAGCCAAGTGGTTTGTTACAACCATTAGAAATTCTCGAATGGAAATGGGAATAAGTTTCAATGGATTTCATCGATGGTTTACCAAGGACTAGATCTGGTCATGATAGTATTTGGGTAATTGTGGACAGATTGACCAAGATTGCAAGATTCATACCGGTCAAGTCGAATAGAACAGTGGCTAAGTTAGCGGAACTGTATATGAAGTGGGTAGTAAGATTTCATGGAGTACCTAAAGTCATTGAGAGTGACCGAGGTCCGTTGTTTACTAGTGGATTTTGGAACAGCTCACAAGAGGCTCTAGGATCAGAATTACATCACAGTACCGCATACATCGTCAAACCGATGGTCATACCGAGAGGGTAAATCAAGTATTAGAAGATTTTTGAGAGCTTGCATATGGATTTTGGTGGATCATAGGATGACCATTTGCATCTAGTAGAGTTTGCATATAACAATAGTTACCAATCGAGTATTGGTATGGCGCCATTTGAAGCTTTGTACGGAAGACCGTGCAACTCACCATCATGTTATTTGGAAACCGGTGAGAAGTTTGTGCTTGGACCGGATGTGATAAGAGAAATTTCAAGTAAGATTAAAGTCATTCAACAGAGAACGAAGGCTTCCCAAGATAGGAAAAAGAGTTACGCTGATAAGAGACGAAGAGACTTGAAATTATCTGTTGGTGACTTAGTATTTGTCAAGATCTCTCCGTTAAAGAGAGTGATTCATTTTGGTAGGAGAGGTAAGTTGGCACCAAGATTTGTTGGTCCATTTCCAGTTCTTGAACAAGTTGGGAATTTAGCATATAAAGTAGAGTTGCCAGAGAAGATGGCGGGAGTTCACAACGTATTTCATGTTTCCCAGTTAAGGAAATTCATGCACGGCCCCGATATGACTATTTCACCTGATCAGTTGGATGATATCGAAGTAGAACCCGAGGCGGTTGGGAACCGCAAGCCGATTCGTATTGTCGAGCACGACACGAAGAAACTTCGAGGGAAAGCGGTGGATCTAGTCAAGGTTTAGTGGGGCGAGGATGAGAATGACTGTACTTGGGAGACAGAGGAGAGCATTAGGAAGACGTATCCAGAACTCTTTGCCTGGTAGGATTTTAATTGCGATTTAGTTATTCCGCATGCTAGGATAGACTTGCTTTATTTGTTATGCATGTTTGATTGTTTATAAATGGCTGGTAGGCATGCAGGATACCTTTGTATGTTTTAGTTAAGGAATTTCGGGGGCGAAATTTCTTAAAGGGGGGGGAGAGGGTAACGACCCGCATTCTACGCATCTAAGGATCATAGAATATTTATTTCTTTCTCATACGAAGTCGTATGGTCGTGTAACTTTGGGAGACGACTAGTGGGGTCATTTCCCATGTTCATGATTTTTGCCGATTTTTAAATGACCGTTTTTCCCCTGGCGAATCTTGTTTCACCCATAAGTTTTGATTGGTAAGGAGTTTAGACCTGAAACCACTTCCATTTGATTCTAATGATGGTTTGCCATTCCGTAGAGTGGTCATACTAGCCAAACGGACTTACCGTTTGGGAGATATGGCTGAAATAAAGTTCACCAGGTAAAAAATAGCTTAACCGGTCCTAATTAGGGTAATTAGCCGCTAGGCCCATAACCCATTTTGGGATAGGGTTATGGGGAGGCTGAGAACAGTTAGAGAACGATTTTTATTTCATTTTTCAGCCGCCACTTTCATTCTTGGAACCCTAGTAATGGTCTCCAACATCTAAAACACTTCCAAATCACTTTCTAATGGAAGATTAAGCTAATCAACATCAAATCAAGGCAAAATAGCATCAAATTAAAGACAAAGGCTGATGTGTGTATTGGAATTCGTGCCAAACAGAGAGTCATTTCAGATCTAAGTTTTATTTGTGGCTAAGGTGAGTGTTTTGCATTGTTTTTCACTAATTACGGCTAATTAGGGGTGATTAGTGATAATTAGCGAAACTATGGCTCAGAAAAATCTGGAAAACTCTAAAGTATTATTTTAAGTCTCTGATAAAAATTTGGGTTGATTTGGACATGTTTTGCTAATCGTATGGTTAAATCATGATTAAAGGGATTAAGGGAAAAACATGGGTTTTGGGTATGTTTGATCCTTATAAACATGTTATATTGTTGTTTTGGTGTTTATGGTTGATTATACATGTTGCTATTACTCTTTGGAATGATTTGTAATTGCCTAGAAAAGTTAGAATGGTCGAAAACTTCATCGTGTGGCATAATTAGCTCGTTGGAAAAGTTGAAGGAAATAACACAGAACCGGATCGGATCGGTCCCCGTATCCGCTCGTGAGCATATATCACGAACTGAAACACCCCGACCTGCTCGTGATCCAGAAGCTCATCTCAGAACCGCTCGCATCAGAGACCCACGAACCTCTCCAGCACCCGAATCGCTCGAGTGAAGAAGCCCGATCCCGAATCGGAGCATCCACGAACCGGGAAGTTGAACTGATCTGATGCTCTGGAGGCGTCACCACGAACCACGAGCCGAACCAGTGAGGGTAGCACGGTCACGAACCGACGAGCACCAGGGCACCACGAGCCGACCAGAAGGTGAGGACCACGAAGTGGAGTATGCACCATGAATTGACCTGGGGAGTGCGCAATCGAACCGAACCGAAGACGAAGAGAAGGACTGAACCGATCCGGAGGAGACCAAAACCTGAGATGCAAAGGTAGTCTAAAGGATAAGTTGTAACTCAGGAACCAGATGGGAACCAATGAGTGAACTACATGATTAGGCTTTGCTGCGGGATGTGTGCTAAGGAGTTACCTATGTCCATAACTTTGATTCACCACCGAGATGGATGTTAGGCTACGGATCAGTTCAGTGGGGTAGTTATTACTCCATAGGGCAGAGTGATCGTAGCAGGGCTATGAGCATGTGCAGTGAAGTCGTCATGACTTCATGGGGCAGAGTAGACATTGCAAGGACTAGTGGCTATGCATCAGTGTAGTGGAGTCGCCATAACTCCATGGGGGTAGAGTGCAAGGATTTGGGTGATCAAAGCAGCGGATATCGTATGCTTTACGCACTGAGTGAGAGATGTGAGGATGGTTGCTGTGCTTGATTGTTTTCCATCACTATGACTCTCACACCCCCTCCCCCGTATCTTTATACCATGTGTTAGTGTCACCTTAGAGTGTTGTACATCTTGTTGTGCTGACTCTTTGGTTGCAGGTTCAGGTATGGTTTGGTATACCGGTTATTGTTCTGTTTTGCTGCATATCGCTCATACCAGACTTTTGTCTAACCCAGAGTTTTATGTCTCCTTTTATTACTCTGGGTGCTCCTAAACGAGCAGACTAGAGACAGGTTAGCTTCTTACGCACGAGTAGCTGATCTGGAGACGAGCAGGAGGCTTCCACATAATATATATATATATGTATTCTCCCTGTGTCGCTATTGGTCACTACTTTGGGCATCAGTAGTGTACCTTTCCTTTACTTTGCTTTAGAGACAGTTTGAAAAGTTGTAATAATGAGGATGTGGAACATAAGATGTATCTGGATTTCCGCTGCTATGATGTTTAGTTTTTCATTTTATATACTGTCTCGCTTGTTTTATGTCAAAGTATATTGCTATTATATTTTTTCCATGCACTGTGACATAACCTACAGGTTCCTTGATGATTCATCTTTCCGTATCCCTTTCCTTTTCCTTTCCTATGGCGACCGTCCCGTACTGGTTGGACATTAGTGCAGCGCATTTCATGGAAATGTCGGTTGGTGCGGGGAGGGTCGTCACAAGTCGCTTCTCCAAGGCCATAATTCTTGTGATATTATCTTCCATAGCATTTGGATTTGGTGGTTGTATTGCGTTGTATGTGGCTCCTCTTTCATTATTGTTCAGATTAAGCGTTAGATCCATGTTTCCTTCAAGGGTTGCATTAGGAGTCGGTTCCTTATTTCGCTCGTCCAATCATTTTGATTTCATCTTTCCTACCATGGAGCAATAAGTTTACCAATTATTATTTTCATAGATTAACCCTAAGGTCGGAGGTTCAAGCCCTCCTTCTAGCACCAAAATGTTAACGATATTTTTTGTCAATACCCGTAATGAGTTATACAGAACATGTATTTAGGAAATTTTATGTAACCATGATCCAGGGTTACTAAAAGACATTCATGGATCAGCGCTCCTTATCTAAATCTACCTTTCTTTAGGTATCAAAATTTCCATTCTGAAGATTAGTTATTCTTCCCTCAAGGGGTGAATATCACGCTTGCAATACTATGGAGTCCTGAAGTACCCTGAAGAAGGTTTATTTAGTTTGGCACAACTGAGACCTTACATAATCCGTATTCTTTAGATCATGAATAAGATGATATACATTGTGATAAGAGAAAAATAGGCTAATGCTTCCCGATATTCAGAAGGTAAGGGTACCGCAACGCTTATTAACTTAAATGATCCTTCCGCATCGAGCCTGCCCGAAGGGCTTTGGTTGTGTCAGTGATCAAGCCATAAGCTTGCAGTCAACCTCTTTTTCGGGGCTGAGTAGCATTAGGCTCATTATGAGAGGGTTGATTCATGTTGTCATCCCTTAAGGTAAGAAGGGGGAAGGCATCGGGTTTCCACGATGTCCTTCCTCCTTTACGAAGATGTCGTGAACAACTCTTTCATACGAAAGGTTAGTGTTAACTCCCTGTTTCATCATAAATGGCACAACATGATTATCAAATCACAGAATATTTAAGTCTCGGACTTCTCAATTTATAAATCGTAGATGTATTACAAGAGTTGATGAAATCCCCAATCCGATTTGGAAATTAGGGCTTGCTTCTTAGAGAAGAAGAAATAAGATTGAGAAATGAAGAATTCATCCTCCAAAATGTGACCCCTAGGGTCTTATTTATAGAGAATTTAGGGCCGCTTCTGCCGTTGGGCCTGTAAGTGCCTCTGTCGGCCTTTTTTCTCCATGGTCTCAGATGTTTTAGCTTTCGACCGCTTTGTTGTGCTGATTATAGCTTCCGGAACGAGGGTTCCAGTCATTTGATGCTTCTTCGAGATTGATATGAGCTTGTCGATGTAAATGGCTTTCGGAAGGCATTTGTGCTCCCGGTAGTAGCTTCCAGGTGTAGGCTTCCGGTTTTCTTATGAATACTTTGAGGAGCTTGTCCTCGTGATGTATGTAGATAGTTGCCAGTTCAGAACCCCTACCCGTATCAGCGCTAGGCATATTAGTATGGATAGCCTGTATCACCTTTAGGATTTCGGTTCGCCTTCCGGTGGAGCTTTCGGATGGAGCCTAACATTCCGAAGGGTGGCTTTCGGTGTTTCACTTGTTGTTTAATAGAAGTATCTCCTGTTGCTTAATATTTCGGGGCTAGTTCCAGATAACCCCTGGGCACTTTAGACTTGGTACCTTTATGTAACACCCTACCTCGGCCAGGGTCACTCACAAGAGAATGCACTAGCTTTGGAGGGACGTTGTCTAGGTAAACATGCACAGAAATATTACAAGACGGAACATATAAAACAGCGGAAGAAAAACCAAATTTCATTACCTCATAAAATTATAAGGTCTAAAGCCTTTTACATCAAAATGCCCTTTAAAAGCCATTACATTGGAAACCTGTCTTGCAATAGTTAAAGAAGCATAAAACCACAGTCATAAAATATTCCCCAAGTAAAACGGTAAAGCAGCCATAGCCAAGAAAAATCCAAGCCATACATGATGACCTTGAAGCAGAAGAAGTCCGAGCTAAATAACAGTATTTTCTCCCTGAAAACCTGGGGGGGGGGGGGGGACGGAAGACAAAGAGGCGAAAGAAAACGGGGTCAGTCATAAAGACTGGTAAGTCCTATCTACTTCCAGCATAAAAATAGGTAAAGGTAACATGACATGCATAAACTGAAAGTAATATGATGACAAGATAGACAAGCTAAACTAAGGTAACAGGATGAACTACTGTATCAAGATAAACTACGGTCACTATGAATCAAGTACAACATCCCAACGTTCTATCGAGTATAACATCCCAAGGTTCTTTCGAGTATAACATCCCAAGGTTCTATCGAGTATGACATCCCCAAGGTCATATCAAGTATATTTGCCCTGCACCTTCCGTACTAGTATCCCTACCCGTGTCATGTGTTAGCTACAAAATGTCCCTTGCCCAATGTCATGAAATGGTCCATGCCAACCTAATGTAGGTTTTCCCAACTCGTATGTTTCTTTCCATGTATATGTTTAGTCCTTTGCCGTAAATCCTACAGGCTTCCTCACGTAGTTCTATACTACTTCAACGTAGTTCCATTATCCTTGAAATCGTTTTGGACTGTCACCCTTGATCTAGTTGTATTTTCTTACCATGAATTCTCGAATGTTCGACTAGGATTTATGCCACCTAGGACCACTAGGGATTATACTACCTACTAAACATTTTCGTCACTCGGTTTGGGTTTAAGCCACCTAGGACCGCTAGGGATTACGCTACCCGTCAACCACGCCCTTTTTCCCACGTATGCATTGTGAATCGTTTTTCCATGTCTAGATACACATGTATCTCAATGTGCCATCCAAGACCCGTGCCAGCGCTAATCAAGAAATACAGGACTCGGTCGGGAGCTTTAGGTTATCTGCCGATGCAAATATCAAGGTCTGTTTTTCTACCGGTGGTTATGGTCCCACGTGACCCCTCCCTCAACTACTGAAAGGAAATCCAAGAAAATCATGCACGAGAACTATACTCCGGCCATCTATGCCCACTTTCCTATTGGCCAACCTCACCCATAACTAGATAGCAAGTATATGGTCTGTTGGGAGTTCTCTGCCTTTCCGCATACGTACACGATTGACTAAAGATGGTAGGTAGTCGACGATGTGCTATCACAGGGCTAAACTAGGTATTGCCGACTCCACGCTAATCCACCCCAGTCTTTAGGTTGCTCGCACAGCAACCAAGGCATACCCTTGGTTCTTCTACCGAAGACCTTAACCTCTGTGAGCCCATGAGGATCATCTGCAACCTCACAGAGGGATACCAAGAGTACCCTCACGTCCCCTGAAGCTACCGCTTCATCACCCAGTTCGCTGGAGCCTTTATCTAAGTCAGATAAACATTCGCTCCTCGTCGTGCGTTTGTTTTAAACGATGACCTACCGTATCAGGTTACTCATCTATCTGTGAACTGGTCCAATTCTCTTGACTAAGAATTATTACTTAGTTATCCTTAACTAAGGTTTATCACTTAGTTTCCCTTCCCGTTATCCTTATTAACTATGATTTTCCACTTAGTCCCCTGAACTAGGGTTTTGTCTAATGGGTTAAGTGTTGTCATTCGAGTTCATGACTTACCCCGCCTACTAATCATGTCAAAATTAGCTAAGTATTCAAGTTCAAGGCTTAGCCCTACAAACCATGTATCAAGTTGGTTAAGTATATCAAGAAGTTCATGACTTAACCCTAGGTTATCGTGTCGGATTGGTTAAGTATAGGTTAACTTAACCCTTTCAAATTACCATGTCAGATTGGTTAAGTATAGGTTATCTTAACCTCATCAAGCTACCGCATCAGATTGGTTAAGTATAGGTTGTCTTAACCTCATCAAATCATCGAGTAAAATTGGTTAAGTGTAGGTTAACTTAATCCCATTAAATTATCAAGTCGGATTTGGTTAAGCATATTTAAGAGGTTCGTGACTTAACCCTATCAAATTATCAAGTCAGATTGGTTAAGTGTAAGTTAACATAACCCCATCAAATTACCGAGTCGGACTGGTTAAGTATAGGTTAACTTAACCCCATCCACTAGTCGTATTTATAATGGTTAAGTATCATTCTTGTGGGTTCACTTAACCCTACCACGCATCGCGTTATCCCAGTCGGGTGTTATCAACCCATTTAGGTTAAACTAACCCATCCACTAATCGTGTTATATAGTTAAGTGTCTTTAAGTAATCAAGTCTGGTCTTACTTAACCTACCCATTCATGTCATATCGGTTGAGTGCCATTAGTCAAACTAACTTAACCTTATCATGTGGCATTAAGTAAATTAATGCACCCCAACCTCTCACATTAGACTTTGTTGTGGTTACTGGTTACGCCGGGCGGGTCCGGGCAGCTTTACACCACAACCTAGTCTAACCTCGGGTTTTTGGGCGCGATATGACCAACTTCTCACATTGGGTCTTATTGTCTGTAGCTACTGGATTTTCCGGGCGGTTCCAGGCAGATTTATGCTACAAACTCAACCCAACCTCGAGTTTGCAACTTTCATGTTTTCCTACTTGTCATGTTCATGTCAAATTTTAGGCTACGACAAAGTCCACATTTTCCACTTATGCCCATTGTCCCATTACTTAATTCATGTTAAGTTTCATAGCCCATCTCACGTTTGCCTAAACTACCCAAGGCATATTCCCAACGCAAGTGAAAGCGAGTCAACATAGTAGGAATAATATGACAACATATTGGCCCCAAACATATATGATAGCATAAAGGGATTGGCCTCAAGCATGTATGATAGCATAAAGGGATTGGCCTCAAGCATGTATGATAGCATAACACTAGGTTCATCATCATAGGCATGTAAATGGTCATGAGAGGTTTAGGTTCTTTTACATGCATAAGCCCCAAGTCAATTTCATATGAATGTTCCACAAGTCAAATTGTTTTAAGGGTTCATGCCAACATTCCACACGTCAAGATTCAATCTTGCATGATAAACTAGGTTAAACACAACATGAGTGGCATGATTTAGTCACTAAGAAATAGCCCAAAGTCATAGGTTCAAAAGAGGGGCAAGACTAGATTCACATAGACTAACATACTTAGTTTTCATCTCATTTTATTCCATGTCAACATTAGAACTACCGCTTAGATCTAAAAGTAGCTAGAACTTACAAAGAGTGGCCAAAGATTTATGAGCAAACATTTGTCGTAGAATGGTGTTGAGATGATGCTCTACTTCCTTGATTTGATGTAGATAGCTTGCTCCTTTGACATGGATCTAGTTTGAATGCTCAAGCCTTTGAAGTTGGAGATGGAGGCCATGATCAAGAAATATTTGGGCAGCACTTTGTTATTAGAGTGAATTGTAGTGAATTAGGCTAGGTCTTAGGGTGTTTTTATAGGAGAAGGAGCAAGTTTACGCCATAGGATCAACCCTAGAACAGATCTGAGCCATCAAAAATCGTCACAGGCCAACAAACCAGACCACAAGACCCTGCAGGTGCACACAGGCCAACCTGGCTCGACCAGGGAGGTCGACCCCCAGGTCGACACCCAGGTCGATTGGGCAGTCGACCTGGTCCTTGGGGGGTCGACTCCCCTGTCGACCTGGGGCTGGGCGGGAAATCTTCCCGCCCAGTCTGTTTGGGGCTAAATTCAAATTTCGAAAATCTGTTTTCGTTTTTTGATTTTTCGTGAAACTTCTAGAGGTCATATCTCGGTCATACGGACTCTGATTTACGAAATTTCGGACTCGTTTCCAACCAGAATTCTGAGGCGAACGCAACGACGTAACCCGTTTCGCTTGATTCTTATTTTAAAATTTAATTCTGCCTCGATTCTTGTCTTAACACGTTATTAAAATTTGGGTTGTTACATTCTGCCCTCCTTTAAGGATTTCGTCCCCGAAATCTCTAAGTTAGGGAGGATGTGTCCTACCATCCAATCATCCATCTACTCAAAGCATCATCCACAAGCAACCATTGTCCTTAAAAGATTTCTAATGCTGTATGAACATATGCAGAAAGTGTGTGTATATGTGTTCCTTATCTAATGCAAATGATCAGGCCTGATTGATCTTCTAAATGCAAAATATGTTTAGTGCCATGAATCCACATGTATGCAAATAGTCCTAGTCACATAAACACTATATGTGTGCACAACCATTCATCCATATGCAATATTCACATGATAACACATTCAAATTCATCCATAAACAAGTATAAACACGTATACATATGAAATATGAAATGTGACTGAGCAGATCTTGTGCCTAGTGTGTATTCGTGCATCCACGAGCAACCACTTGCAACCATATCAATCATAACATGTTTTCAAATACATATTTACATCCACAGGGTTCTACCTAAGGTCCTCAAGATAGGACCGAGAAGATAAGCAAGATAAACTCCTTTTGGATTACAAGAAATCCCTTTCTAAACCTAACCCATATCCTATAAATCCCAAAAGGTTTAGTCAACCTAATGGACACCTTCAAACCCTGACATGTATTATTAACCGATGAGTCATACCGCCTATGGAGTTTGCAACAGAAATAAGATCGAGAATAGGACCGAGAGGATATGCATAAAAGATAGCATGCGGGTAAGCTCTACAGGAAAACAGGGATCAATAATATACTCTTAAAAAGAGATATGATGCGCGTATCTTATCTCCAATCTTCTAAGTCGCATTTCCTTGAGCTTAATTCCATTGTGCTTTGACCATCTTTAACTTCATGATTTCGTGGCCTCTTAACTCCTATTTCCAAATATGAGCTGGAACTCACTTCATTGTCGCATCTCGTTCCACTTTTACTTATTCTCCCTCTAGTATACTTGGCTCAACCATATCCGTGCACTCATGGCTTCATGTAAGCTCTCCAAAATTCACTAGTGAATCATGGATCTCGTTTACTCGCTCTATGGCATTCCTCGCAGAAGAACTTATCTCTTGAAAACAAACAGATGCCAACGATGTTACCAAGTGTACTTACTAGAGTGATTCCCATAACTCATGCACAAGCGAAATGAACCATCCGCCTTAGTGGCGAACTCTACTCGAACGGATTACCAACAAATGCATCAAGAGATTCTAGGTAACCAATCCTGACAGAACCCTAAAGGTTACACTAGACTTCGAGGGTATTACCGAGGCAAGCCAAGAGCCTAACTATCCTCCTTTCAAAACCGAGAATGGCACCCTTACTGGATAACCACTCCATTCCTAGAATTCAACCCATAGCTTAAAAGCATAAGCATTATTCCCAAAAGTCATAGGCGTCCTCAAATCCAAACAAGTCATGAATAAATGGACCGATTCCTCAACAAGATTTGAGACAAAAATGGGATCCTCTATTATGCTAGTACGAAGGTGCAGAGACTCAACTATCGAAGCAGACTTAAATGATGCGGTGATCAAAGCAAAGTCCTGACGGGATGATAGAGAAGAAAAGCTAAACCTTTCACAGAAACGTTACCATCCTTCTTAGGTACGCTAACAGTGTGAGCATACAATTGCCCCCTCGATGATCTTGTCCTCGTCTCATAATACTTGACTATCTTTCTCTTTTTACCCTACTAGAGATACTCTCTTTTGTCATGGATATTATCATTCACCCTTTTCCTCCTTTGTGGATTAAGCCATACCAATAAGTTGCTTGTACTTAAGCTTGTATCTTTTATCCTTGTTCTTACTATCCTTTCTTGTAACGCGGTAATAGGTTTCTCGAGAACTGCCTCCATCGTACCGAAAACACTGACGTAGTTAGAAAAGTATTAGTCGCAGTTCAAACCACTGTGACTACAGGTGGAGGAAAGAAAGGAAAAGAGATTCAATCAAGGAAACAAAGGATAATGCTAATGGCCTTTGGGGAATAGCCTTTAAAAATAAAACTTTCCTTGAAAAATGCTTCTTTGTAAACGGTTTTCAAATAGTTTTCATAAGGTTTTAAAACTTTTGCCCAGTCTGGTAACCTTCTGCTCTGATACCAAAATGTAACACCCCACCTCCGCCAGGGTCACTCACAAGAGAATGCACTAGCTTTGGAGGGACGTTGTCTAGGTAAACATGCACAGAAATATTACAAGACAGAACATATAAAACAGCGGAAGAAAAACCAAATTTCATTACCTCATAAAATTATAAGGTCTAAAGCCTTTTACATCAAAATGCCCTTTAAAAGCCATTACATTGGAAACCTGTCTTGCAATAGTTAAAGAAGCATAAAACCATAGTCATAAAATATTCCCCAAGTAAAACGGTAAAGCAGCCATAGCCAAGAAAAATCCAAGCCATACATGATGACCTTGAAGCAGAAGAAGTCCGAGCTAAATAACAGTATTTCCTCCCTGAAAACCTGGGGGGGAACGGAAGACAAAGAGGCGAAAGAAAATGGGGTCAGTCATAAAGACTGGTAAGTCCTATCTACTTCCAGCATAAAAACAGGTAAAGGTAACATGACATGCATAAACTGAAAGTAATATGATGACAAGATAGACAAGCTAAACTAAGGTAACATGATGAACTACTGTATCAAGATAAACTACGGTCACTATGAATCAAGTATAACATCCCAAGGTTCTATCGAGTATAACATCCCAAGGTTCTATCGAGTATAACATCTCAAGGTTCTGTCGGGTATAACATCCCAAGGTTCTATCGAGTATGACATCCCAAGGTCCTATCAAGTATATTTGCCCTGCACCTTCCGTACTAGTATCCCAACCCGTGTCATGTGTTAGCTACAAAATGTACCTTGCCCAATGTCATGAAATGGTCCATGCCAACCTAATGTAGGTTTTCCCAACTCGTATGTTTCTTTCCATGTATATGTTTAGTCCTTTGCCGTAAATCCTACGGGCTTCCTCACGTAGTTCTATACTACTTCAACGTAGTTCCATTATCCTCGAAATCATTTTGGAATGTCACCCTTGATCTAGCTGTATTTTCTTACCATGAATTCTCGAATGTTCGGCTAGGATTTATGCCACCTAGGACCACTAGGGATTACGCTACCTACTAAAAGTTTTCGTCACTCGGTTTGGTTTTAAGCCACCTAGGACCGCTAGGGATTACGCTACCCATCAACCAGGCCTTTTTTCCTACGTATGTATCGTGAATCGTTTTTCCATGTCTAGATGCACATATATCTCAATGTGTCATCCGAGTCCCGTGACAAGGCTAATCAAGAAATACAGGACTCGGTCGGGAGCTTTAGGTTATCTGCCGATGCAAATATCAAGGTCTGTTTTTCTACCGGTGGTTATGGTCCCACGTGACCCCTCCCTCAACTACTGAAAGGCAATCCAATAAAATCGTGCACGAGAACTATACTCCGGCCATCTATGCCCCACTTTCCTATTGGCCAACCTCACCCATAACTAGACAGCAAGTATATGGTCTGTTGGGAGTTCTCTGCCTTTCCGCATACGTACACGATTGACTAAAGATGGTAGGTAGTTGACGACGTGCTATCACAGGGCTAAACTAGGTATCGTCGACTCCACGCTAATCCACCCCAGTCTTTAGGTTGCTCGCACAGCAACCAAGGCATACCCTTGGTTCTTCTACCGCAGACCTTAACCTCTGTGAGCCCAGGAGGATCATCTGCAACCTCACAGAGGGATACCAAGAGTACCCTCACGTCCCCTGAAGCTACCGCTTCGTCGCCCAGTTCGCTGCAGCCATTATCTAAGTCAGATAAACATTCGCTCCTCGTCGTGTGTTCGTTTTAAACGATGACCTACCGTATCAGGTTACTCATCTATCTGTGAACTGGTCCAATTCTCTTGACTAAGAATTATTACTTAGTTATCCTTAACTAAGGTTTATCACTTAGTTTCCCTTCCCGTTATCCTTATTAACTACGATTTTCCACTTAGTCCCCTGAACTAGAGTTTTGTCTAATGGGTTAAGTGTTGTCATTCGAGTTCATGACTTACCCCGCCTACGAATCATGTCAAAATTGGCTAAGTATTCAAGCTCAAGGCTTAGCCCTACAAACCATGTATCAAGTTGGTTAAGTATATCAAAAAGTTCATGACTTAACCCTAGGTTATCGTGTCAGATTGGTTAAGTATAGGTTAACTTAACCCTTTCAAATTACCATGTCATATTGGTTAAGTATAGGTTATCTTAACCTCATCAAGCTACCGCGTCAGATTGGTTAAGTATAGGTTGTCTTAACCTCATCAAATCATCGAGTAAAATTGGTTAAGTGTAGGTTAACTTAACCCCATTAAATTATCGAGTCGGATTTGGTTAAGCATATTTAAGAGGTTCGTGACTTAACCCTATCAAATTATCAAGTCAGATTGGTTAAGTGTAAGTTAACTTAACCCCATCAAATTACCGAGTCGGACTGGTTAAGTATAGGTTAACTTAACCCCATCCACTAGTAATATTTATAATGGTTAAGTATCATTCTTGTGGGTTTACTTAACCCTACCACGCATCACGTTATCCCAGTCGGGTGTTATCAACCCATTTAGGTTAAACTAACCCATTCACTAATCGTGTTATATAGTTAAGTGTCTTTAAGTAATCAAGTTCGGTCTTACTTAACCTACCCATTCATATCATATCGGTTGAGTGCCATTAGTCAAACTAACTTAACCTTATCATGTGGCATTAAGTAAATTAATACACCCCAACCTCTCACATTAGACTTTGTTGTGGTTACTGGTTACGCCGGGCGGGTCCGGGCAGCTTTACACCACAACCTAGTCTAACCTCGGGTTTTGAGCGCGATATGACCAACTTCTCACATTGGGTCTTATTGTCTGTAGCTACTGGATTTGCCGGGCGGTTCCGGGCAGATTTATGCTACAAACTCAACCCAACCTCGAGTTGGCCACTTTCATGTTTTCCTACTTGTCATGTTCATGTCAAATTTTAGGCTACGAAAAAGTCCACATTTTCCACTTATGCCCATTGTCCCATTACTTAATTCATGTTAAGTTTCATAGCCCATCTCACGTTTGCCTAAACTACCCAAGGCGTATTCCCAACGCAAGTGAAAGCGAGTCAACATAGTAGGAATAATATGACAACATATTGGCCCCAAACATATATGATAGCATAAAGGGATTGGCCTCAAGCTTGTATGATAGCATAAAGGGATTGGCCTCAAGCATGTATGATAGCATAACACTAGGTTCATCATCATAGGCATGTAAATGGTCATGAGGGGTTTAGGTTCTTTTACATGCATAAGCCCCAAGCCAAGTTCATATGAATGTTCCACAAGTTAAATTGTTTTAAGGGTTCATGCCAACATTCCACAAGTCAAGATTCAATCTTGCATGATAAACTAGGTTAAACACAACATGAGTGGCATGATTTAATCACTAAGAAATAGCCCAAAGTCATAGGTTCAAAAGAGGGGCAAGACTAGATTCACATAGACTAACATACTTAGTTTTCATCTCATTTTATTAAATGTCAATATTAGAACCACCGTTTAGATCTAAAATTAGCTAGAACTTACAAAGCGTGGCTAGAGATTTATGAGCAAACATTTGTCATAGAACGGTGTTGAGATGATGCTCTACTTCCTTGATTTGATGTAGAAATCTTGCTCCTTTGACATGGATCTAGTTTGAATGCTCAAGCCTTTGAAGTTGGAGATGGAGGCCGTGATCAAGAAATATTTGGGCAGCACTTTGTTATTAGAGTGAATTGTAGTGAATTAGGCTAGGTCTTAGGGTGTTTTTATAGGAGTAGGAGCAAGTTTAGGCCATAGGATCAACCCTAGAATAGATCTGGGCCATCAAAAATCGTCACAGGCCAACAAACCAGACCACATGACCCTGCAGGTGCACACAGGCCAACCTGGGTCGACCAGGGAGGTCGACACCCAGGTCGACTGGGCAGTCGACCTGGTCCCTGGGGGGTCGACTCCCCAGTCGACCTGGGGCTGGGCGGGAAATCTTCTTGCCCAGTCTGTTTGGGGCTAAATTCGAATTTCGAAAATCTGTTTTCGTTTTCTGATTTTTCGTGAAACTTCTAGAGGCCATATCTCGGTCATACGGACTCCGATTTACGAAATTTCGGACTCGTTCCCAACCAGAATTCCGAGACGAACGCAACGACGCAACCCGTTTCGCTTGATTCTTATTTTAAAATTTAATTCTGCCTCGATTCTTGTCTTAACACGTTATTAAAATTCGGGTTGTTACACTTTATGCCTTTCCTGATGTATCCGTGTTTAAGCACGTTAGTACTGACAGCCCTTCCGTCTTTCTTGGTTTCGATTAGCGGAAATCCTGACTCCCTTTTTCTTAGCTTCTAACTTGGATCACCTCTTGTTATAAAACCCACCTTGCTGGATAGACCTTGTCGGCATTCATTAGATTTTGAGTTTTCTCTGATGCTTGGCTTTTTCCTTCCGGTGGATTCTTCTGTGCTTGTGTTCATCCAATACCCCTTCACCTGTCAGTCTGTTTAAGGGTTAATTTCAGTAGTAACACTTTCTACCCTAGATTTCGAATTACTATAATTATATGTAGTATAGTACATTATGTCTTAGTAAAAATATAATGTAATACATAATTCCGTATGTAGTTTAATGTAATGATGCTATGAGCAATGGTTCAAGGAAGATAAGAATTCACCATGAATACTTGAACACGTACTTTGTACATACATTATATTTAGAAAAGTAAAATTCATAGTTTGAAAGTATATGTTGTAATGTCCCGAATTTCTTGGCCAACCTTGTAATCTATGAATCTTAGATTATGCGGATGATCAAATTCAATCGAATACTATTAATTTGAAGATTTTAGATAATTTTGATCGTTAATTTAAATTTCCTATGTGTATATTAACCGTTGATTTATACATACCAGTAAATGGTATTTAAACATTTTTATTTGCATTTTTAGCTTGTTTTAGTACATAGAAATTGCTTAAGTAAAAGTAGATTTTAATATTTAAGAGAATTTAAATTTATCATTTTTATTTAAATCTTAAGACACACACACACACACACACACACACACACACACACACACACACACACATATATATATATATATATATATATATATATATATATATATATACACATATAAGATTAGAACATGCCATATAATATTTCAAATGGGCGCAAATCAGATTTCAGTAATAAAAATATGATTTTGCACAGTGTTTTGCCATTTTAGATCCATGAAGTACACTAGCATGATATGATCAAATAACATAGATTGAATGCTTAGTTAGTTACTAGTATATATAGGAACCAATAGCTTGAACCTATGGTCAAAACATTTATGAAAAAAATCTGCTTGGTACATGAAGTGATATTCCAAAACAGTAAATATATATGTATAGTTTAAATTACTTAAGAAGCAAGTATGCCACCACAAACAAGAAGAACAGACTGCACATGTATATGTCCCCTAAATCTGAATTTAGCCGTTACTGTACTGTGAAGCCTTGTCAACATTTCCTTTCAACCAGACCTAGCATACCCAATAACCCCCAGTTTTGCACATGGATGTACAAAGATAGGCACATCAGTTTATTTAGCCATGCCATATATTGAAAATATAGATACACAGCTAATACATCAGCTATAAATATAGCTGTTTTTCCTTCCCATCAACTTTGAAACCGCATGTCTTCTCTAAATCAATCATCACAGTAGCTAGAATGTCACCTCCATCACGGCAAGACAACCCATAACCCTACCCTGTCAAGCCTTTAAAACCTACACCAAATACACCTATAAATAACCTTCATTTTCTGTTTGAATCCACACCTTAGAACTGCCTTGAACACTTCAAACTGGAAGAGGAAATCAGTGACCGAGACAAACTTGAACAAAGGAGATAGAACCTGGAGATGGCATGAGTATAGGTGAGTAAACTGCCTCCATATGAATCTGTTCCAACTTGTTTATGTATGATACTAATCTATAGGCTTGCATGTTTTGAGAATATTGATGTAGTTGATTCAAATTTGCATGAAAACCCGGCTTAGATGGAACCTGAAAGATAAACAGAGTAGGTGAAAACAATAAAAACAGTGAGCAAATAGGATAAATAAGCACTTCTTTTTCCCTTGTTATACATGTTAAATTTAAGATTAGATATATATATCTGTATACAAAGAAGTTAGTTGAAGATGAAGAGGCTGAAATATAATCTATATTATGTTTGAGAAGAAAAAGGACATAAACATTTGATAAATAAAACCTACAAAGAACAATGACAGTAAATTTTAAAGTAAACTTCAATTTTTAACTACGATCTGAATTACTTAATAAAAGTGTAAATATACACTTGTTTATATGACTTGGATACATGTTTTACCCGATGGAAAGCATTAAACAAAAAACCTACGAACAAATGAAGTATATTAGTGAGTAAACATTCCTTTTGTTTCTGGTTTGTTTCCAGTAAACCTGAGATTGTATACACATGAATTTTATTAGCTAAACATATATGATTTATTAAAGAACAATGACTGGGAATGTATGATATGGGCTTACTAAAAACTGAAAGACAGTAAACAATTTTTAAGAGTAGATTTCTCCTAAAATTCCCAATATTGAACTATGACCTGATAATTATGTTGTATAACTTGTTTCCATGACCTTTCCTATCACTAATGATGGGAGACATTAGATAAACGATCTGGAAATAGATAACAACATATTTTGTAAGTATACCCATAGCCATTTAGTTTAAATCTATTCTAAATCTATTACATATATGGTACAATTACATAGGCTTGTATGCTTCAGGATATCGACTGTAATGAATGCAACTGTATGTTTCAGTGTATTGAATAAGAGCGTATATTTTTTTTATATGTACAAATTACAGTACAGGGTTTAAAGAAATCAAAATCTCAATCATTGAAACTTTAAATTACAGACGTATGAACATGTTCTTGCTTGCAAACAAAGATTTTTGAAACAAAAATCCTAAATTTTAATACCATATAATTCGAGTTAGGTTTAAAATTCAATTTATGTTGGAATAATTAAATTCACGAGATCGACTTGATAATTTTCAAAACTGCTTTTATGCAAGCTTCTCTGGGAGTAGAAAAAAGCATGGACGGAATTTGATCAGCATCGGTTGCCTGAGGAAAGAAGACGAACTGATTTTGGGTTTTGGGATGGCAGTTTGGATATCAGTTTTGATCCGATGGCACGATCATTATGATGGATCAAGTTCATTAGAATTTAGGGTGGAGGTGCGCTTGGGTCTGGAGAAGATATAGGCGGTGGTATTAGGCGTAATGACGGTCGGGTTGGCATGGAAAGGTTGATCTTTGATGATACCCAAAAGCTTGTACTGACGGTTTAATGAAGCTGGAGAAGGGATTTTGAGGAAGAAGAGCTTTTAGGTTGAATCGATGGGACAGTAGCAATGTCAGGTGGAGGTACGTTTGTGGGGTAGGTCGCCATCGATGAATGCTGATGGATTTGGGTGTGCATGTGCACACATACGTTGGTGCAAAATGTTGCCTGAAACAGAGAAGGAAGAAGAAGGAAATTGTTAGGAAAATAAATTGGTTACAGGCAAAATAAAAGGTCGGTAGACAAGGGAGGGTTCATGGGTCGAGACTATTGGGCTTGGGCTGGGTAAGTCAAAGAAAAGAATAAAAGAAGAGGGAAAAAGGGAAGTGGCCATTTGGGCTGAATAAAGAAAATTAAAAATAAAAGTGAAAAGAAATTAAAGAAAGAGGGAAGTAAAGTAAAGAAACAAAGAAGGTGGGAATAAGTTAAAGAAAAGGGAAAAATCGAAATTTTGAAACTAAAAAAAAGGGCTTTTCTTTATAAAAATATAAATTTATCATTATTATAAAGGTATTTGACGGAAACAAAAGTAATATCTATAGAACAAAACAAATGGAATAAAGGTCGTATGGATAATACGTCTGGAAGGAGCAGATACAGATGACCAAACAGGGACAGATTTGTACTTGGTTAGATTAGACAATTCAGTAATAAATAAATAGGGTTAATTTATCTTTTTCTAATTAATTAAAATTAGAATAAAATATGGATACTCCTATTTCTAAAAATTCAAATAATTAGTCGTATTAGCTGAACTATAATGGACATTATGTAGTAATTAATGTCTTATCATCAGTGATATCTTATTTTTATGGACTCAATGGTTTTGAAATGGAATAAAAATGTCATTAGATCGATAAATATATTTTAAATCAAGAAATGATTGAAATTAACGATGGTCAAGTCAAATATTGCAATTCAGGTGATATGAATTTATATAATAAACTAGATGAACTAAAATGGGATCCTATACCAGTATTTATTAATGAAGTCTAGTTGATGGAATAAAGTAAGTTTAAAAGGAAGGCAATTCACAAGCCAATGTGAATAACATAAGAAGAAAATGTTTGCAGATAAGAATGGTTGTGAGGAATGTTAGTAAGAGGATTTTGGTTGACTATTAACTATGAGATATTTTCGAAGTTCAGTAAATAAATGGAATAAAGGCGATTTGGAGTAAATGTTGAATTATTAATTGATTAAGTAATTTTAAGGTAAGTAACGTTTACTTTTCATTTTAAATAAATATTTAAATTAATTATATATACATCTAAGGTAAACAAAATAGTAAGTATATTTTAAGTCGTAGATATTTAAATATGGATTATAACAATACTGTTATAATCAATATAGATAAATGAGATTCTTAAACGGAGTTAAATCCTAAGTATATATGAATTAGGAATAATTATTTTCCAATATTAGCTATTTTATAAATGACTTTTATTTGAATTGTGACGGACTAGATTTGTTGTGATAACTGATTTGTTGATTTGATTGATGATAATGCTGTAACATGACCCAATTAACTTGTTTAATCACATCTCGTTAATATTGACTTATACAAACTACTGTTGAAATTTGGGATGTTATATGTTTTCAGTAGATAAATCTGGATAATCAATTAAGGATAATAGAAACTCGTGAAATATATTAATCTGATTTCTTTAAATATCACTGAACCCTAAAAGATATTAATGTTCATCGATTCAAAGAAGCCGGAATTGGTTTTCTAAATGAAATCCAAATACCACTTTGTTTTGACCTAGGCGTTGATTAATTTGAAGTCAAATTGAAGACCATTGAAGACGGAGTTTATGCAAGGACTATTCTGTTTACAGGATAGTGCCTTCGATTTATCCAGTCCCAGGATAACTTGTATGGACGAATGTCTGACAGAGTTTACCTAACAAATTGCGTGAGTTGATCTCTTCTGAACTATGTTTGGTGGCGGAGGAATTCGTTTCCCTTAGCTTTATACTCATGGTTTTGGGGAAGTCAATTTGTGATTTGACGGGTTTGACGATGTGGCATTCAAAGTGAATGGAGATGTACTGTTCTAAAGGTAAGTTATGACCTCAAGCCTCACGACTAAGAAATAGCAAAAATCGGGCAGGCAACATGGCTATGTGGGTCGCTCCCATTAGGGTGTATTGTCACCATTTAGAGAATATTGATTTTGTTACTTTTTTCAATTATGCATCTCCTGGGAACGGTTATGTTGCTAGCAACCGTAGGTGGCAATATATTCGATACACTCAAGCGAAATGAGTAGTCGGGTTGCAAGACGTTCTTGTTGAACCCAGTGTATTCCTCTCTAGATATACACTATCGGAAGGTGGTTTCATACCTTGTCATAGTTCGAAATCCATTATCCCTAAGTTCCAAGCAGTTTTGTTTGTATACTATATACGTGGAGCGTGAGATGCAAGCGTTCCGCTAGATTCTAATTTATTTGTGAAAACCCTAGACATTATTATAATATCAGTATAATTATGATTTCAAAATGGTTTGGGTTATCGTAAGGTAAAAACATTCCATATTTATGTGTGGATCGGTCTTACGATTATCTTTTCTTTCTAAAGAAATTTTCCAAGTTAAGCAAACTGTTTAAAATCGTTTACTCACACCAGTCCCATGACTGACCCAGAGTTTATTTTTCTGTGTTTTCCCTAAACTCTTGGGCGCCCAAATTTGTACGGGCAGTCAAGTAGTTCGGGATTTTACAGATGATCTAGAAGGAACTTGGAGCAGGAGGCTTCAGCGTTAGATATATATAGAGTTTATTTCCGCTGTGATGTATATATAATGTACTCTAATACTGTATGTAAGTTCAGATAAAGTTTTGTATTTTTCCAAAGCTTATATCTATATTATATTTTATTCCGCTGCGATTGTGAGATTCAATGTTATTCAGTTCTTTCTTCTATCTTAATTCTTCTGTTCTAATTTTCTATCTCTTCCATTTCTCATCCTCTAACTTCTTTTTATTAATGATTCGTATTTTCGTGCATTTTGGGTCAGACTTGTATTGTATTTAGTTGACTCAAAGAGTTCGAATTTGCTGGTTGTTACAGTTGGTATCAGAGCTGAAGGTTGCATAGTAACCTTGACTCTGTGGCATGACTCGATAGAGATGGGGTTAGTAATACCCTAGATTGAGTATGAGCGTAAATATGTGAGCGCGTATTTGTTAATTTATATGAAAATTGTTGTATATTTTGTTGGTTGGTTTATCGAGTGGCTTAAGAATTCTGGTCGATACAGGAGTCGACACTGTATCGAAAAGTATTTTTAAACTCTTGAATAAAATAATTCGACACAATATTGTTTTAAAAACTGGGTAAATGTAATAACTCTACTCAAAAATTTTATTTTGATATAAAGGAATAATTTTCTTAAATTATTATAAATGACTGTGTTGATTGTTATTATAATCTGATAATAAGATCATAACATTGTGATGTCTATATAAAACCAAACTAGATTTGCACTAAAATGGAATATATAGATAAGATAAACCATAAATGGAATTTGAAGTTCGGGGAAATTTAAATGAATAAATAAAATTTGGAATTTCACCAAATAAATTCAGACTTGAATAATTAATTGGATATGAACTCATGGGGATTAAACAGATAAATTTTTGGATTTGTAACTGATTGGAATATAACTGGAGATTGGTTAAGTTAAATGATTTTTTTGGGTGTTGATCTGATGTTGATTTCGGTCTTCGGGGTTGATACTTAAAGAATTATTTTCTTACTGGTTTACGGTTAGAGACTGATGAATGTTGAAAAATAATAGGTGAATAAGATTGGAAATGTTTTCCAATTTTAATAACAGATAACTCTGGTTTTACAAATAAAGATGTTTGCCTTGATGGATACTTATAGATGAAAATGCATGAGGATTCAAGTTGGTGTTTTAGTTGGGTTTGGGAAACTTATGTGGAAAAACAAGTTCATTTTGTGGATTCTCTGATGATTTGAGAAGGTATAGGGAGGCGAATTTTGGAGTTGTACGATGGAGCCTTACGAGAGAGACGCTACCGAATTTCTCGAAAATTTAAGAATTTAATTCTAAAAGAGAATTTTGATAACAAAAATCGATTTACTGAGGACCAGATAAATTGAAGAGTTTAATAAATTGATTTATAATCAATTTGAGTAAATACGGATTTCATCAACAATTTGTCGAGAATGAGGAACGGAAACAAAGAAGATTGAGATGAGAAGCTGAAGACAGCATATGAGGAGTCTATCTGGAGTTTGGTTTAATAGCTGATTGCTGATGTGTATTGAATGCTTTGAAATGTTTGATAATTGACCAGTGTGTTTTGGATGCCTTTGTTTGTCGTGATTGCTAAGGGATGACCCATGGATGTGTCATGAGATAAGTCTATGATTTTGTTTATAGCTGGAACTTTCCCGTTACTCTTTAATTTCGGGGACGAAATTCTTTTAAGGGGGTAGATTGTAATGTCCCGGATTTCTTGGCCAACTTTGTAATCTATGAATCTTAGCTTATGCGGATGATTAAATTCAATCGAATACTATTAATTTGAAGATTTCAGATAATTTTGATCGTTAATTTAAATTTCCTATATGTATATTAACCGGTGATTTATACATACCAGTATATGGTATTTAAACATTTTTATTTGCATTTTTAGCTTGTTTTAGTACATAAAAATTGCTTAAGTAAAAGTAGATTTTAATATTTAAGAGAATTTAAATTTATCATTTTTATTTAAATCTTAAGACATGTAAGATTAGAACATGCCATATAATATTTCAAATGGGCGCAAATCAGATTTCAGTTATAAAAAAATGATTTTGCACAGTGTTTTGCCATTTTATATCCATGAAGTACACTAGCATGATATGATCAAATAACATAGATTGAATGCTTAGTTAGCTACAAGTATATATAGGAACCAATAGCTTGAAACTATGGTCAAAACATTTATGAAAAAAATTTGCTTGGTACAAGAAGTGATATTCCAAAATAGTAAATATATATGTATATTTTAAATTACTTAAGAAGCAAGTATGCCACCACAAACAAGAAGAACGGACTGCACATGTATTTGTCCCCTAAATTTGAATTTAGCCGTGACTGTATTGTGAAGCCTTGTCAACATTTCCTTTCAACCAAACCTAGCATACCCTATAACCCCTAGTTTTGCACATGGATGTACAACGATAGGCATATCAGTTTATTTAGCCGTGCCATGTATTGAAAATATAGATACACAGCTAATACATCAGCTATAAATATAGCTGTTTTTCCTTCCCATCAACTTTGAAACCGCATGTCTTTTCTAAATCAATCATCATAGTAGCTAGAATGTCACCTCCATCACGGTAAGACAACCCATAACCCTACCCTGTCAAGCCTTTAAAACCTACACCACATTCACCTATAAATACACTTCATTTTCTGTTTGAATCCACATCTTAGAACTGCCTTGAACACTTCAAACTAGAAGAGAAAATCAGTGACCGAGACAAACTTGAACGGAGGAGATAGAACCTGGAGATGGCATGAGTAAAGGTGAGTAAACTGCCTCCATATGAATCTGTTCCAACTTGTTTATGTATGATACTAATCTATAGGCTTGCATGTTTTGAGTATACTGATGTAGTTGATTCAAACTTGAATGAAACCCCAGTTTAGATGGATCCTGAAAATAAACAGAGTAGGTGAAAAGAGCAAAAACAATGAGCAAATAGGATAAATAAGCACTTCTTTTTCCCCTGTTATACATGTTAAATCTAAGATTATATATATATATATATATATATATATATATATATATATATATATATATATTTGTATACAAAGAATTTAGTTGAAGATGAAGAGGCTGAAATATAATCTATTTTATGTTTGAGAAGAAAAAGGACATAAACATTTGATAAATAAAACCTGCAAAGAACAATGACAGTAAACTTTAAAGTAAACTTCACTTAAACTTCAATTTTTAACTATGATCTGAATTACTTAATAAAAGTGTAAATATACACTTGTTTATATGACTTGGATACATGTTTTACCCGATGGAAAACATTAAACAAAAAACCAACGAACAAATGAAGTATATTAGTGAGTAAACATTCTTTTTTTTTCCTGTTTGTTTCCAGTAAACCTGAGATTGTATACACATGAATTTTATTAGCTAAACATATATGATTTATTAAAGAACAATGACTAGGAATGTTTGATATGGGCTTACTAAAAACCGAAAGACAGCAAACAATTTTTAAGAGTAGATTTCTCTTAAAATTCCCAGTATTGAACTATGACCTGATAATTATGTTGTATAACTTGTTTCCATGACCTTTCCCATCACTAATAATGGGAGACTCTACATAAAAGATCTGGAAACAGATAACAACATATTTTGTAAGTATACCCATAGCCATTTAGTTTAAATCTATTCTAAATCCATTACATATATGGTACAATTACATAGGCTTGTATGCTTCAGGATATCGATTGTAATGGATGCAACTGTATGTTTTAGGGTATTGAATAAGAGCCTATATTTTTTTATATGAACAAATTACAGTACAGGGGTTTAAAGAAATCAAAATCTCAATCATTGAAACTTTAAATTACAGACATATAAACATGATCTTGCTTGCAAACAAAGATTTTTGAAACAAAAATGCTGATTTTTAATACCATATAATTCGAGTTAGGTTTAAAATTCAATTTAGGTTGGAGAAATTAAATTCACGAGATCGACTTGATAATTTTCAAAACTGCTTTTATGGAGGCTTCTCTGGGAGTAGAAAAAGGTATGGACGGAATTTGATCAGTATTGGTTGCCTGAGGAAGGAAGACGAACCGATTTTGGGTTTTGGGATGGCAGTTTTGATATCTGTTTTGATCCGATGGCACGATCATTATGATGGATCGAGTTCATTAGAATTTAGGGTGGAGGCGCGCTAAGGTCTGGAGAATACATAGGCGGTGGTATTAGGCGTAACGACGGTCGGGTTAGCCTGGAAAGGTTGATCTATAATGATACCCTGAAGCTTGTACTTACGGTTTAATGAAGCTGGAGAAGGGATTTTGAGGAAGAAGAGCTTTTGGGTTGAATCGATGGGACAGTAGCAATGTCAGGTGGAGGTGCGTTTGTGGGGTAGGTCGCCATCGATGAACGCTGATGGATTTGGGTGTGCATGTGCACACATACGTTGGTGCAAAATGTTGTCTGAAACAAAGAAGGAAGAAGAAGGAAATTGTTAGGCAAATAAATTGGTTACGGGCAAAATAAAAGGTCGGCAGACAAGGGAGGGTTCGTGGGTCGAGACTGTTGGGCTTGGGCTGGGTAAGTCAAAGAAAAGAATAAAAGAAGAGGGAAAAAGGGAAGTGGTCATTTGGGCTGAATAAAGAAAATTAAAAATAAAAGTGAAAAGAAATTAAAGAAAGAGGGAAGTAAAGTAAAGAAACAAAGGAGGTGGGAATAAGTTAAAGAAAAGGGAAAAATCGAAATTTTGAAACTAAAATAAAAGGGCTTTTCTTTATAAAAATATAAATTTAATATTATTATAAAGGTATTTGAAGGAAACAAAAGTAATACCTGTAGAACAAAACAAATGGAAGAAAGGTCGTATGGATAATACGTCTGGAAGGAGCAGATACAGATGACCAAACAAGGACAGATTTGTACTTGGTCAGATTAGACAATTCAGTAATTAATAAATAAGGGTAATTTATCTTTTTCTAATTAATTAAAATTAGAATAAAATATGGATACTCCTATTTCTAAAAATTCAAATAATTAGTCGTATTAGCTGAACTGTAATGGACATTATGTAGTAATTAATGTCTTATCATCAGTAATATCTTATTTTTATGGACTCAATGATTTTGAAATGGAATAAAAATGTGATTTGATCGATAAATATATTTTAAATCAAGAAATGATTTAAAAATGAAATTAACAATGGTCAAGTCAAATATTGGAATTCAGGTGATATGAATTTATATAATAAACTAGATGAACTAAAATGGGATCCTATACCGGTATTTATTAATGAAGTCTAGTTGATGGAGTAAAGTAAGTTTAGAAGGAAGGCAATTCACAAGCCAATGTGAATAACGTAAGAAGAAAATGTTTGCAGATAAGAACTGTTGTGAGGAATGTTAGTAAGGGGATTTTGTTGACTATTAACTATGAGATATTTTCGAAGTTCAGTAAATAAATGGAATAAAGGCGATTTGGAGTAAATGTTGAATTATTGATTGATTAAGTAAGTTTAGGGTAAGTAACGTTTACTTTCCGTTTTAAATAAATATTTAAATTAATTATATATACATCTAAAGTAAACAAAATAGTAAGTATATTTTAAGTCGTAGATATTGAAGTATGGATTATAACAATACTGTTATAATTAATATAAATAAATGAGATTCTTAAACGGAGTTAAATCCTAAGTATATATGAATTAGGAATAATTATTTTCCAATATCAGTTATTTGATAAACGACTTTTATTTGAATTGTGATAGACTAGATTTGTTGTGATAACTGATTTGTTGATTTGATTGATGATAATGCTGTAAAATGACCCAATTAACTTGTTTAATCACATCTCGTTAATATTGACTTATACAAACTACTGCTGAAATTTGGGATGTTGTATGTTTTCAGTAGATAAGTCTGGACAATCAATTAAGGATAATAGAAACTCGTGAAATATATTAATCTGATTTCTTTAAGTATCACTTAGCCCTAAAAGATATTAACATTCATCGATTCAAAGAAGCCGGAATTGGTTTTCTAAATGAAATCCAAATACCACTTTGTTTCGACCTAGGCGTTGATTAATTTGAAGTCAAATTGAAGACCATTGAAGACGGAGTTTATGCAAGGATTGTTTTGTTAACAAGATAGTGCCTTCGGTTTGTCCAGTCCTAGGACAACTTGTATGGACGAGTGTCTAACAGAGTATACCTAACAGATTGCGTGAGTTGATCTCTTCTGAACTACGTTTGGTGGCGGAGGAATTCGTTTCTCTTAGATTTATACCCATGGTTTTGGGGAAGTCAATTTGTGATTTGACGGGTTTGACGATGTGGCATTCAAAGTGAATGGAGACGTACTGTTCTAAAGGTAATTTATGACCTCAAGCCTCACGACCAGGAAATGGCAAAAATCGGGCAGGCAGCATGGCTATGTGGGTCGCTCCCATTAGGGTGTATTATCACCATCTAGAGAATATTCATTTTGTTACTTCTTTTCAATTCTGTATCCCCCGGGAACGGTTATGTTGCTAGCACCCGTAGGTGGCATTATATTCGACACACTCAATCGAAATGAGTGGTCGGTCATGTGTGGCCGGGTTGCAAGACGTTCTTGTTGAACCCAGTGTATTCCTCTCTAGAGATACACTATCGGAAGGTGGTTCCATGCCTTGTCATAGTTCAAAATCCATTATCCCTAAGTTCCAAGCGGTTTGTTTGTATACTATATATGTGGAGCGTGAGATGCAAGCGTTCCGCTAGTTTCTAATTTATTTGTGAAAGCCCTAGACATTATTATAATATCATTATAATTATGATTTCAAAATGGTTTGGGTTATCGTAAGGTAAAAACCATCCATGTTTATGTGTGCATCGGTCTTACGATTATCTTTTCTTTCTAAAGAAATTTTCCAAGTTAAGCAAACTATTTAAAATCGTTTACTCACACCAGTCCCATGACTGACCCAAAGTTTATTTTTCTGTGTTTTCCCTAAACTCTTGGGTGCCCAAATTTGTACGGGCAGTCAAGTAGTTCAGGATTTTACAGATGATCTGGAAGGAGCTTAGAGCAGGAGGCTTCAGCGTTAGATATATATAGAGTTTATTTCCGCTGTGATGTATATATGATGTACTCTGATACTGTATGTAAGTTCAGATACAGTTTTGTATTTTTCCAAAGCTTATATCTACATTATATTTTATCCGCTGCGATTGTGAGATTCAATGTCATTCAGTTCTTTCTTCTATCTTAATTCTTCTATTCTAATTTTCTATCTCTTATATTTCTCATCCTCTAACTTCTTTTTATTAATGATTCGTATTTTCGTGCATTTTGGGTCGGACTTGTATTGTATTTAGTCGACTCAAAGAGTTCGAATTTGCGGGTCGTTACATATGTACCCTGACAGCATAGTGTATTTCACCATTTTTAAAGACTACCTTTCGCTAAAACTGTTATGCATCAATCCTATAAAAGCACAAGTTCAACAAATTAAACAACATATTAAATTTCTACGAATCTTTTTTTGTAAGCCGTTGGATAATGGATGGATTTTCCATTTTTTGGAAAAGTCGACGACGTTTTGAAGGACCCGACCTTTATTATTGAAGTATTAAAGATAAAATATAGAGCCATTACGATGAAAACATCATAATGAAGAAAACAGATATAAACAATACTTCAATCACATGAAGTACAAAAGAAAAACATAAAACACAGAAAAATAAAATCAAGTAGACACTAAATTGCATTCGTATTCCCGGTTCGATTGCAAATTGAGCAGCTTCAATATCTAGCCTTATTTCATGAATGATCCAAGCTTTAATGCAAACAATAGTTTTCCTCTTATCAGCATCAAACTTCTGACATTCCTTTCTTTCCAAATGCAACTCATGAATTTCTTCAAAATCATATTCATCAGCCTTTTCTCATTGTTCTTGCATCCTATCAGTCTATAAATTTCATCCAAAAGATTTGCACTATTGCTGACAGAGAAGCTCATGTCAGCTTTCATCAAAACAAAGTCCCAAATATATCTAACTTCACAGCATTCGAAGAACCAATGGTTGATAGTTTCAGGAAGTTGTTGGCAAAAACACACTGGTCATTAATATTAATACCTCTCGTTATGAGTTTATCGTTTGTATGTAAAGCACCAAAAAGAACTTTCCATTAGAGTAAATTGTCCTTTCCAGAATTGTCATACTTCCAACTCTCCTTCTCCATTTCTAGTTCGGAAGATCATCATCATTTTCCAAGAACTTGAATATTTTGTGAATAGTGAATTTACCCTTATCTTTAACCCAACTGACATTGGTTTCATGCATAGCATTGCTCCGGCTGTAACGTATCTGCCTCCAAATTTCATTGACTTTGGCACTTGAATTGGAAGGAAGATTGATACCATTGGCAAGAACTAAGCTGTTCAGCAATTCAAGTCTTTGAATACTAGATTGCAGTTCAAAATGCTCCAATTTTTTGATGAGAATGTCTCCAAAACCCACCCAAGGGTCCTACCGTAAAATTACCATGTTATCATTATTCAAATTGTATTTAACAATAGGAAGAAATGCTCCCCTTAATTTGAACAAGCACCTCAAAGTCTAGATGCATTTTTGCGGGATGTCCATACTCCAAAAACACTTGCTTTTAACAATATGCTTAGCTGACCAACAAGCCCAAAGCCCACTTTTATTGTTGAGAAAATTATTCAAATGGGATGTGTGTGCAGCTTTGTTCCATAAGTCAAGGTTTAGAATGCCCATACCACCTTTCAACAAGGGCTTCTCAATCTTAGAGAATGATGTAGGAGCTAATAACTTACTGGTAGTATTGCCTTTCCAAAAGAACTTCACTAGCTGATCTTATGAGATTAATAAGTTTTGACGAAAGAAGAAATGTATGCACCCAATAAACTTGCATAGATAATATTATAGATTTGATAATAGTGACTCTACCAGCTTGACTAAGAAACCTATTCGACCAACAATCTAATCTCTTAATAATTTTTCCATAGAGTGGTAGGAACTGCTCTGTGGTGATTTTTGATGTCACTAGTGGCAACCCAAGATAAGACACGGTGCTATTGTTATATTTTAACCTAGATAATTGTGAAATAACATTCATTTGATCATCACTGATGTCTTTAGTAGTAAATTCTGATTTATCAATATTTAATTCAAGACTAGTGCATTTATAAAATTCCTCAAGACAACTAAGAATATTACTTTTTGTTCTAGTGTTATGTTAAAAAAAATATAACTAAATCATTGGCAAACATAAGAGATATGATCAGAGGATTCTTACATTTAGGATGTAGAGGAAAAAGATTTTGTCTAACTAACTTATTGAGCATCTGAGTTAAGAACTCCATAAAAGTTATAAATAAATACGAAGAGATTAGATCACCTTGTCTGATTCCTTGCTTCCCTTTGAAAAAACCAACACAAGAGCCATTAAGAACAATAGAGTAATTAACTGAGGATAAGAAAGCAAAAAATCCATGATATAAAGGGAATGGGAAAATTCATATAACCAAGAATTCTAACAACGGCATCCCACTGTAACGACCCACTTTTTCCGTACAGTTTAAGCCAACATCTAACAACCCATGTCAACTCAAATTGCACAAAAAGTAGATAGTTAGGAGAAAGAAATTAGAGAGTGAGAGAAGAAAGAAAGAAATATTAGAATAGAAGAATAAAAAGATTAGACTCTCACAGCGGAATGGACATAACATAGTATATCAACATATTTTATTTAAAAGAAAACTGTATGCGTAAGTGATTACAATATCAGAGTATACATTCATATGAATCAATACACACAGCAGAATAAAACTAGTGCCAGTAAATTCGTAGAATACGTCTCGACTTCAGCTCCTCTTCTAAAACTCCAAGCGAACCAAACCTGGAAATATACTCGGTCTGACACAAGCACACCCGGATCAGTCTAGAATACGTTCAGTGGTAAATTCACATGACAAGCAACTTGCTTAACTTTAGAAATCATTTTTGAAAGAAAAGGATAATCGTAAAACCAATCCACATATAAACACGGACGGTTTTTACTTTATGATAACCCAAAACATTTTTGATATCAAAATCCAGTGATATTACAATAGTGTCTATTATATCACAAATAAATAACCATCTAGCAGAATGCATGCATCTCACGCTCTACATATTCATTATATAATCAAAAACTGCAAAGCGCTTATTGGAGTTTGGATTTCCAACATGACAAGATATTGGACCACTGTCCGATCAAAGTACTCTAGAGGGGATACACTAGGGTTCAACAAGAACATCTTGCAAACCGACCACACATGACCGACCACTCATTCAACTTGAGTGTGTCGAATATATTATCACCTACGGTTGTCGGCAGTCCAACTGTACTCCATAAGATACAGAATCGACAATAGGAACAAATAAGGATTTTCTTTAGATGATGATAATACACCCTGCTTGGGCGCGATCCAACTAGCCATGCTGCCTGCCCAATTTTTGTCATTTCCCGGTTGTGAGACTTGAGGTTACGATTACTTTTGTAGAGAACATCTCATGACTTTTAATGCCACATCGTCATATCCGTCAAATCACTAATTGACGTCCACAAATATACTCTGGTGTTAAGCAAGAGAATTTCTCCGCCAGCAAACTTGGTATATTTGTAAAAATCAACGTATGTGAGTTTCGGTAAATAGTATATCAGACATTCGTCCATAAAAGTCATCCATGAACAGGATGAACCGAAGGCACCCTGCTCCGCATCCTAGGAATCACCCTATAGATCAGTAACTAATAGTCCTTGCAATAGGAGGCTCTGATACCATAATAAGATCAAGAAATTTTGGAGAAAATTAACCTTGCTTTTCATTACAGAATACACCCATATATATACATGTTCAATCTGAGCATATTAGGAAACCTAAAAATATATAACCAAACATAGTCATACCAAATATATCCTAATATAGCCTGGTGCAACATGTCATATCAAATATATCCTGATATAATCTTCCATATCAAATATATCATATTAAAACTTATCGTGCTTTAGGTAGGTACCTAAACCACTTATAGGGTTATTTGGCAATCATGTGATGTGTTTCTTTCAAAGCACCCCTAGGTGTTTCTTCAGGAACACTCATCTCCTTTATTTGGCATCTTTATGACTTAATCCAAAATTATTTTGTATTGCCTTTTATACCACATTTTCAGCTTTGATTTACACCCTTTAATCCTTCAGGGATTTAAATCTATATTGCAGAAAGTCTATTAGGAACATAATTCTTAATTTATGCAAGTTACTTAATACTTTGCATAATTTTATATGTTAGCAAATATTTAACATCAATGATCAACATGTACTTATATCCCTTTATCCTCCCCTCAATGTTGACAAACAGTGTCACACTAAATAATAAACCATCTTTGTATTCTCATTATCACATTATTACTAGCAAATACTTTATACGTATTTCGATAGTAGGAGGATAATTCTCTTACTAGTTGATAAGATGCATTCATATTGTATTGCTTATTCCCTTTCATTGATCTAGTAACTTGGAGGAATTTTCTAATTATATATATTATTTAAATGCGCACATGACTTCGGGTCATTCAATATTGATGTCAATTGACGTTTTGAATTACTAAATAATATATGCGTACTTTATAATATGGGTTCATAACAACTTCAGGTTGTTAGTTAAATATTCACATGTATGTGTGCATATGTGCGTCCACGTATCACATATGTAATTATTTGCATATTCTTTCTCAATCGAGTTAACGATTTTAGAACAAATTGTTATAAGGTTCCAAATCATTAATTTGTTCTTATCAATCAAAGTCAATTCGAATCCTAAAGATCGTATTATAATGTCCAAAACATCTAGTTTGGAACTGTATTGAACTTCTGGTTCAAATAAAATATATCAACAACTTCAAGTTGTTAAAATTTATTCTTCAATACAATATGCAAATGTAAATATATAAGCAAGATACAACTCATTTTGAATATTTTGAAATCCTTGGGTGCATCATCATTGCCCCATACATTGTAACTTCTTTAAGAAGTACAATGTTATAATTTCACAAAGTGTCAATAAAGCTTCAAGCTCTTTAATTTTGAGTTATTTCAAGTTCATTGATTGATGAACTTTAGTTTTCTATGCCAATACACACACACACACACACACACACACACACACACACAAATATATATATATATATATATATATATATATATATATATATATCAAGCTTGATGAATTTGTGGTTCTCAATATTTTTACATACTTCTAATTTAGAATAATTGTCAAGATTTCAAACTTGTAAACTTTACCAAAAAGTTTTTTATAATTCAAGATTTCAGGTCTTAGACTTTGAGTCATACAACTTCTAGTTTAAAATTTTCTTTGCACAACTATAGGTTGTGGTTCTAACCTTTTTTGTTTCTTCCATTACATTAGATATTACTTGTTAAATACATCGAATAATAATACATATGTATATTCTTATTTCAAACACAAACATACATTATTTAACTTACAATAACTAATGAATTTAATACATTTATGATAATATGGTAATATAATATATTACCATAATGATAATTGTAATGCATTTATTATAAAAACAACGAAAATAACCATTATGTAGTCTAAATATATGAATCAAATAAATAAATTTCACTTAAATCAATTGAATAAAATTTGGATCTAGTTACAGTATTGATAGATGATAAAAATGAAATGAACAGCTTATAGTTGTACTGCATTTCTCAACAATCATATTTTTGGAAATACCATATATATGCATAATGTATAATTAAGAATTGAATAAAAGTGCATAATCATAGAACCAAGATTTTACATTCTTTAATATAAATGACTCGAAAAACTTGTAGATCTGTACATAAAATTAACAAACATAAAAATTACATGTCTTAGATTCAAACTATACAATCCATATAAAGTTCTTTTAGATCTTTCTGTTTACATCAAAATTACCTCTTACCATTATAGAAACTGCAGGTTCTAAATCTTTCATTTTTATAACAAAAATTGCTTTTGCATTCACTTCAAGTGTGCTAAATAAGATCGATATTTAGATCTTAACTTAATATGATCTTCGAGATGCATATTTTCTTTAAAGAGGTTTTTCTAAGAAACAATAAATAAAAATCTTCTGAAAATTATGATATGTTCTAAAATTACTGTAATAAAATTTCAGGTTTTATTATAATTTACATATTATTATTGTATATTTTAAATTGAAGCAATTTCTCTAGAAAGTGATTTTATTCACAAATGAGAGTCATTTTACTATTTTTCTTCAAGAAAATAGTATTTTTTATAAATGCAACGATCTCTTCTAACAATAAATTTCTTCAAGAAATAATGTGTAGCATAAAATTGGAATATATGCCTATTGCCTTTTACTGAAACTCCCTTTCATTGATTTCTCAAATCCTTCTCTATTGTTGAACTCTATGTCCTTTGCTGTAAGCAAATTTTAAGCATACTTGTATGCTTTGAGGCTTTATTCTAGCATCTAACGGTACATTTGAAGGCTTTATTGTAGCATGTGAACTTCAGGTCCCTTATTTGAAAGAATTTATTTACATCATGATTTTTCAATTTTATTTCAGTGATAATCAACAGATATTCTAGTTTTAGTCTTTTCAAAAAAAAAATTACATGAAAAATAATAGTAAATCGAAAAAGCTAAAATTAGAACTACCTGTAAATCATCAATAATGTAAACAATACTTGTATAATCAAATCTCCATCAAATTGAATTTGGAAAAGTCAAAATTAAATTCATAAAGGATTGAAAGAATAAATTTAGACACATATTTTGGATCAATAAAAATAATTAATTAAAACCTAATCTAGATCTACAAAAAAATAGACAAACAAATCTAGAAGAATATAAGATATAACAAATTCATAGATCCATTAATCGAAGATTCTCAAACAAAAAATAGTTATAGAACAAATCTAGAAATCCATGAATTAATAATCTTCAACTGAAAATAACTTACATGAAAAATCCACAGATGTAGATCTAGAAGATTTCAAAACATAGCACTAATAGAATCTCGTGCCATTAGAGAGAACATAAGATATTAGGAAGAGACTTTTCATTTCTATTGATTTAGGTGTATCTTACAATACAATCCCGTTATTTATATCACGTCGTTCGCCCATCACATTACTTCAAATACAAAAAATTCTATTTTCAATATTCATATTTACGGTGATGTAGAATAAAACTATCACTGTATTTTTTCCTTTTCCGACTTCTACTTCCAAGCGCAGGGTAACCCCAAGGAGGCATTTTCTCGACCCTAAAATGTCATTCTTTCTCCAAATTTTGGATTGTGAGAATTCGAACAACTCCTTTAAATACAATATCAGGAAGTACAACTTGCAACTTCAATACCCACAGGCTTATTAGCTAAATGGCAATTGGCATATACAATTTGCTCGGTTGCTTCTCGTGGATTTTCATAACTTTTCTACATAAAAATGGGATACGCATTTGAAATAGATGCTCGAGGTATTACTCGCTTCTGCTTCGTCCACACCTGCTTGAACGGGTGCTTCCCTCTAAGGCGGAGCCCTCCCCTACATCCAACCCGTAATCGCAACGACAGTCGGGCGAATATGCCCCCATCGTCTAGCGGTTCAGGACATCTCTCTTCCAAGGAGGCAACGGGGATTCGACTCCCCTTGGGGGTAGGGTACTACGAAAGGAAGTTGATCGATTTGAATCAGATTTCGGATCAGTCTATATTGATTGACTGCCTCCATGATGTTGTTGTTAGCACATACCGCTGTTTTTAGTTTTAGATCTTTCAAATCATTCGTACGGCTTGGAGGGAGATATTTCATATCCTTCACGATCCAAATCTACATGCCATGTAAATTACAGTAAAGTCTCTTAGCATATTAGCTAGGGCCCTCAATGGATACTTTCGGATACAGATAGTGCATATCCGTATCTAAAATCATTTTCGGATATCTGATATCTGTATCCGTGGATACAGACGGATATTAGATAATTACAATACCCGCCAACGATCGATAAATTAAGTAATATAAATGAAAATTTATAGTTTAATATAAATGTTTTTCAATTTCTTTGATTACTAAAATGTTAAAAATAAGCATATACAATAAAATTAAATAGATCTGAGTAGCTAATATGCATTTAGTACATATAATATAAACCTTCAACTTAGTAAAGCAATAAAATAAATTTGATTCATTGCACTAAAATACATATAATTTTGAGCATATTGTCAAAAAAATCGGATGAATGGATGCGGATATCTAAGTATCCGTATCCGCATCATTTTTTTGAATATCACATATTTATCCGCTTTTCGGATACGGATGCGAACGGATATCATATTTTTCGAGTATCCATTGTCAGTAGGGAAGTCCATGAATACCCAAAAAAATTGATATCCGTCTGAATCCGTATCCGATAATATGAAAAATATCTGTTATCCGGAAAGAGGATACTGATATCTGAAAAGCTTTTCGAATATCGATATGGTTATAGTGGTATCCGTATCCAAAAAAAATCCGTCTGACTAATTGATATAATATATATAACTCAAAACAGAAAAATAGAGTTAATAATTATTTTGTAACTGATAGATGTTACTAAAATATTAATTCTTATCCCTTTTTAGTGAAAAATGATCGATAGTTTTAGTGTTTAATTTTGAAATATTTTTGGATATGCTTATGGATATTAGTTTAAAAAATGCTTCATCATTACATTTTGTATTTCCTATTTTTTTTATAAACATTAGTAAAAAAAATGTTGATCCAATTTTTTTTATTTATATTCTTAAATTTATTAATTACTGGCGAAGCGGATAAATATCCGATATCCGTCTGTATCTGAAAATTAAGCGGATATGGATATCCGAAAATTAAATGGATACGGATATCCGATATCCAAAAATAATTTCGGATACGGATACGGATATAGCACTATCTGTATCCGAAAGCATCCGTTGACAGCCCTAATTATCAGCTCTAATATTAACATATTCACTCTTATTACTTTTCCATATTACAACAAATTCATTGTGTTATTGTCGATTAAACAAACAATTATTTTAAAAAAGAATTATATAATTAAACGATCGATTTTTCCACCATTGTGCACAACAACAAAAAACCATTAAAGTAGACGTAGGTGTAGTCAAATCTCGTGCGTCTTGCTTTTTTACATTCTCTTCAAACTTATATATCGTACTATTGCCTGATCTGATTCAACAACGTAGACTGTAATTAGTTTTTTCTTTTTTTGAAGAGTAAAAACATGAGCAGCTTTTGGTTTTACAAATTTAATCTAAAGGGCTTTGACACTATATTGATATCGCGTCTGATAAAACAGTATTAAACTAACATTCAAGCAAATGGAACGCTAAATTAAACTAACATCGTCGGATAAACCAGATTAGACGAACTAAAATAGCATTCATTTTCACCGTCAAAGAAGTGTTAAATCGGTTATATCAATACATCATCACACATGCATAACGCTAAGTTTATATAACATTACATACAGAGGAGCATTCCGAGAAGCACCCCCATCGGTTCGTTAGCTACGGTAATCCAAATTCAACAAGAATTTATAGATGTTCAATCCACATACATATTATCATCTATCCAAAATTCGAGTTCGTTCCAACATTCGTAAAATAGTATATTTGACATTTAAGTTTAAAAGTTCAAATAAATGTTTAAACAGTAAATAATCGAGTTAAGATTTTAAAAAAGTTACGAATGTCGAAAGAAGCTCAAATTTTAAATAGATAATATGCATGTGGATTGAACATCTACAAATTTTTGTTGAATTTGGATCACCGTATCTCACGAACCGGTAGAGATGCTACAAAACAGAAGTGCCCCGGAACGCTACTCTTATATATATAATGCTAAGTCCATATAATATAAGTTTTATCTGAAGCTATATTGACATAACATTCTTGCCTTTCAGACTAAATTTTAAAATTTATGTCCATTATTTATATGGTTTAAGTTTTTCCACATAACATATACCAGACAACGATTTCTACAAAAATTAAAATCCTTCAATATCAAGCGCACATAAAGAGCTCTTATGTTAATCCTGAAAAGGAAACGTACTAGATTTCTAAATGCAAACGCATTCAAAACAGTGGAATCTCTGCACCTACGTATGCTAAAATATAATCATGTTACAGTTGTGAAGCGACTATGCAAGCTGCTGACAGAAAAGGCATATTTATAATAGGCTAAGTTTTATAGTTCATTAAACTGAGGATGATGGCAAGAACTTGATAGCTGCAAGCCCTTTTATCGTTTAGGTTTGCTTTCTTCATAATCCAAATGGATAATGATGCTGAAAACACAAAACATACCACACGGTAATACATTCAACTGAGAGAAGAAAAAACTATAATAACGACGAAAGGAAAATAAACCTCCATACTGATATAACTGCTATACTGCTGGAACAACAAAATTTCTCTTATCGTACCATAAGTTCTACTTCGGAGCTATGGCTTTTGAAACTTTTTGTAAGACGCTGCGGCTGACTCTTGATGTAAGAACCAACCAAGGAATTATCCCAATCTTCATAAATATATATGTGATGATGATAAGAAATGCTCTAGCCTATCTTATCTTAAATAATTTATAAGAATGATAATATAACTTTTCACCTCTATAAAGCCACTAGTGCTAGCTCTCCAGGAAAAGAACCTCCCTGCAAAACTAATGAAGTTCAGGTTTTTACGGTAGCTGTATTTTTTCATACAAGTCCTCAGAGCCATTAAAGGAAGAATTACAAAGAAACCAAAAAGGAAAACAAAAAACAAGGAGAAACAGAAAAAACTAAGAAACAACTACAGTGACGTGAAAGCTTCTTTTTTCCACAATTTAATTATTTCTGTAACGCTGCTCTGGTATATTCCGTCTTAGCAACAAGATGGATATGAATAAAAATCTGACTCAAGTTATATGTTATATGTTGCAAAGAAAGGTTTTATTTTGGCAACGTCGGGTAACTTAGAAATTACCGAAAGGGAATAGAAGATGTTGAGGAACAGCTGCAATGGGAGAGTTCCAAAACCACCAGCACAATAACAGATATAACAGTGCCTGCAAAATCAGTACAGTAAGACAAAGCTTAGTACAGAATAAAAACCTGAAGGCATTTCATAGTTATAAGAATTGAAGGGGCACCCTGAAGGCACTTAGCAATCTCGCATATGCATCATTGGAGGGGCTGCTGTCCTTTTTCTGTTGCTCCTGATCTGCATTACAGTAATAGCGTACAAAATTAAAAAAATAAATAGAAAAACTAGGTTGTAGAGTATGGATGCAGAACAAAATAGGAACTTGATGTAGAAACGCTGGGACCTAAGAAAACTGACACCAACCTCATTATCACACAGATGTTGCATACTGTTGCTCCTAAAAAGTTATATGTACGAAGTGAATTCATTTGTACTGCCTACATGGTTTTTCACATCATAGATGTGTTCCTTTGTAGAGAATGTTACATGTATACGAAATTATACAGAATAGATGACATGATGTGCAGATCGAGCAGGGCCGTGATCTTCAGGTGCTACCTGGATAAGTCTAGGAAGTAAATCTGGTTGTGCAATAGGAGGCAAAAACACAATTTCTATGCCATCACCAATTCGTATCAATGAACCTCAAGTATGACTGATTGTGAAAGAAAGAAAGTGTGTGCTTTTAGGACTTAATAAGCTTCTATACTTCAAATGTGAATTAGTTAAGTCTTTTATTAAGAAAAATTGTCAAAGCTAAGAAAGAACCATGGCTGATAGTTTGAATGTAATTCATTCAATATACAGCAGTAATCTATACATAGTAGCCAGGTGCCTTTTTGGTGGGTTACCTAAAATAGGGGTACGATTACTTCTGTGGGTTACAATACTTAGGTACACTTATGTGGGTTACAATACTTAGGTACACATTGGCAAAGTCAGTACACTTTAAGTACCAACTGTGGCGATTCACGTAGAAAAACATATCCATACTATGATAAATCGTCAGGGCATGTCATACAACTCCCCTCTAGTATGTTTATGAAAATATTGGCAGTAATGCAAGTGGGTGATTATCAATAACCTAATGTTTACATCAATTATTTAAATGAACATAACCCAAGAATATAATAATAAAGAGAAAACACTGTCTGTACAGATAAAGCATCAAAGGTTTACGCACGCAACACAAAATTCAACTGTGAGGAATCTAAAGAGTTTATAATCTGATTTGGTTGTATTGTAGTCAATCTTATTTGATCCAATCTTAAATCTGCATGTATTTCGTAACTAAAGAACCAATACAAATATAGTTGACATACACTTCAAAAGTTCCTTCTCTTTAGCTGCTGCCGCTCGTCTAAGTTTTGCAGCTTGGGCAAATGTGGAAGGCCTAAATTTATATAACATCGTATGGTTAGAAAAGGGGGGTAAAAAATCAAGTTAGTACGTCAGCATGGCCTGTTAAAATGTATATTAGCTGATAGTGCACCAGGACAACGCTCACTTATCATCTGTTACGTTAGTTAATAAGGAAACTGGGAAGTCTTTACAGTCAAGAAAAATTCCTTATTAAGATTAGTCGATGCAGTTAGCGACATGAAAATAAATCAATAATGATAGCTAAGATGACTGGAAAACATACGTAGACAATTTGCTGGCCTCCTGTAAAAGTTGCTTTATCTCCTGTCGCAACTGAGTTTGTTCCTTGCTGATTGATCCTCTCTAACAAAGGTAATCCAACTTAGCAATTTAAATAATGAAACTAATTTAACACGCTGACTAGTCACAATAGAAACTGTCTTGCAAACAATGATGATAAAGAGACCACCTGCTGAAATGAATTAGTTCGAAATATCGTCAATGTACAACTACAAAGACGACCTAATGCATAGTAAAAATTCAACTGCAGCAAAGATTAATGCAAATTCACTGAGGTTTAGATATACATATTTTCCTCAAAATCATAAGCTGTGTCAAGTGTGGCAATTGAGATGGTTATACAGTTAATTCTTCCACTAATGCATGTTTATGCAATATAAGCATGCAAATTCCAACAAAATGTGCCTGTATGATGCAATTGTAAATGTTATAAAAGCAATGTTAACCTTCATTTCTGACTATAACTGTGAGGTAATATGTCTCTTATAATTGATTAAGACCAACTTAAGCTTTCGGCTTATTTTTCCACATGCTCGTTTTTTCTTCCAGCCATGAACAGAAATCAAGCTGAGAAAAACAAGGGGGAACCATCCCACCTTTTTTTTTATAAAAAAAAAAAAACTGTAGTGGATATTGAAATTTTGAATGGCATCGAATGAGTGGGTTTTAAAATCTTCTGTAGTGTCATCTCTATTGACCGGGATGTGAAACTGAATTTGACCATGCATAAAGCAACAGTAGTTTATATGGCTTTGTTGTTGTTGTATAAAGCAACAGTAGTTTCAAAATGATAATACATCCAATTTCGATGATTCAATTGTTGAAGCAGCTAAAGGATTCACAAAGATAATCTGCTCTTAAATACAGTACGGGTTTGCCGATTATTTATTTTCTTAAAAACAAAGGAATTCCTTTCTCCAAAAACCATAATCAAATATAAAACTAAACATCCAACAAATCAAATATCCATGGTTAAATTGTTGAAGCAACTAAAGGATAATAAGAGACAACTTTCCCTTAAATACAGCTTGGATTTTGCTGAGATAATTGTGTTTCCTTAAGTAAAGGAAATCCTTTTTTAAAATTCACAATCAAATATAAATCCTGGAATATCAACAAATTATAAGTCCATTTAAAATCAATGATCGACTATAAGTATATAGGATGGAAAAAGAGATGGTTGATCAACTTGTACTAGTGACTGTGTTTGGGTTTTCAAAGAAAAAAGAACCTAATGTCAAACAACTTGTGTTATGATTTTAAAGAAGAGACGGTTGAATGCGTAGAAGATCGCCTTCAATAGAAAATCATCTCATAATCGTGGACCATCTTTTGAAATCTTGATTGTATAAAAACTGATGCATGCACGTAGCAAGAAGGATTACTAATTCCACAAATTTAGTTGCTCCTGCTAGTTTCTTCTTTCACCGTTGGAGATGCCCAATGAAAATACTATTGTGGAACATGCATCAAAATTAAATAATCGTCGCTTCAATCATATGAGCTGCATTGTCTCCCAGTTCTAATGGCATGTGAGACAATGAGAAAGATATAGCTTAATGCACAAAATTCGACTCATCTTTTGAAATTTATGTTTCTAAACCTTGTTAAGTAGCACTACTACAGGATACAATGGTGGTACCTTTGGTGTCATATTTTTCGGTTTAAGTGTGAACTACCAAATATTATGTGGATATTTATCAAATTTTAATATCATTTAAAACTAGGATCTAACAAATAAACTTCCATTACAAACTGAAAATGCTCATTTATAAATATTGCCAAGTCTTACTAATTTTATCACTTAAAAATAGGATCTAATAAATTCAAAACATCAATAAACAAGTATTACCAAATCTTTATATCACTTAAAATATACAATCTAACGAATACAACATAAAAATAAAAGTTCAAACTAACTACACATGATTTCATCGCAAAAATATGACTAAATACTTATGCAAATCATTGCTCTTAAATGTGTTAAAACATTAATAATTTGTAGAAAAATATACAACATAAACAATTTATAGGAAAATATACATGCACAAAGCGCACATCATCATCACGCGCGAACCGCATGCTGTAGCGCTCATATTCCATAATCAAAGTACCATACGAGCAACAAGATATCATTTCAGTGAGCGTAGCGCTCTTATTCCACAATCGAAGTACCATATGAGCAATAAGATATCATTTCACTGATAATATTTATAATTTCATGACATGATTTTATTCATTCATCGTTAAATCTACAATTCATCTCGATTCATTCATCGTAGACATGATTGTTTTTGTCATGCAATCCAATTCACTTTATCACTTTGCCTTGTATATGATACAGATATTAGCATTCTTGACAATAAAAAGTTCATCGGTACTCAGCGGATCACTGAAAACATAATTTTATTCATCGTTAAATCTACAATTCATCTTGATCCATACATCGTAGACATGATTGTTTTTGTTCATGCAATCCAATTCAATTTATCACTTTGCCTTGTATGATACAGATATTAGCATTCTTGACAATAAAAAGTTCATCGGTGCTCAGTGAAAAAAAAGTATTATGTTAAATTAAATAAATATGCTGTCCAAGACTGAAAAATATATATTAGAAAATGAGGAAAAATCATATGAGCTCAATACTGAAGACAAAGGGACATTTCTTCATACATATAATTCTTCTATTTTTAGCATGGTTTAGAATAAACAGATGCTTTGATGTACAAAAATTGATTTCTAAAGCATTTATACATTATACAATATCTAACGTCATGTACTTCATGCATGCAAGTCAAATTAGTTAGTACATAAAGCACGTGCTCCATACATGCAACACAAAATGGTCAATACAAGCGAAAGTCGCTCAACATATAAGAGGTAAAATAACTATCGCAAATGAAATGCTATATGCATTTGCGTATAACGTATGATAATTATTACAAACAGCAAACCATACGCAAGTGAAAGACAAAAGGTTACAATTTGAAATCCAAAAGTTTACTTATCAATTGTTGACATCATAATAACAATTTAGCATATGTAAAAGCCTATTGAGAAGTTTAACATACAAGCAAAATATGGTGATCCCGTACATTAAATGTTGTTAACAATTGTTTTTTATCCTCCTTTTTACATTCTTAATACCGACGTCAATGGCAAGAAGACTATACATGACATAGTTGAAATTGTTATCAAAGAATAATTTGACATAAATCAAAAGGCTAATCAAATTAGTAAAGTTGATTATTGCTCGGTTTACTAGATTTAGTTTCATAGAACTGTTTATTAATTGTTGAAAGAGAAACATGTTTAACAGAAAAAAAAAACTATGAATAAGGTTGAAAGTTATACTGATGTTTTCTATTAGGTTGTGAGAATTTGGCACGTGCAATGCACATGCATGCCAAAAGATATCTTGGAACAACATACGCACGTAATCAAAAGAATCAAACCTTTGCATGTTGTATTAGTTAATTTCCATTTTGATTATAAAATCTGGTAAAAACAAAGGTTTCAAATTCCGGCCGGCATGCCAGAATCTCATCTGTTCCAATCTGATTATGGCGTGGTCCAGACCAGAATTTCATGATCATTCTGTTTCCGGTATGTAGTCAAAAATACATCTGCAGTGGCAATAAAATGGAACAAAAATGCCATAAAATACCTTTTTCTTCTTTGTTTTCAGTTCGTCATCTTGCTTTGATTTTTGTGCTGCTATTCATCTTAATCTTTAAATATAAGTTGTAGGTATATTATTCTTCGCGCATTCTAGTTCTCAAATTGGGGCAGGAATGAGATATTTGTTGAATAAAGGCATCGGATTAACTTTAAATGAAGAGAACTAGATAGAGAGAGAGGCGGTGAACTAGGGCATGAAATCAACTTCAGAGAGAGAAAAGGAGAACGGTTTAAGGATTGGGCCACAATTATGTTTTTTTTTTTTTTTTTTTTTTTTGCAAGGCAACCATAGTTATGTTTTATTTAGTAGTTGAACCATGTTGAATTTAGATTTTGGTAATAACTGCTAAATTCTGTTATATAAGCAACAAACCTTATATTGACTAGTTGTATATTCATGTTATAAATTGTTTATTTGTGGAGCAACACTTTGTAAAAAGATATACTAACACTAAAGAAATCATCTTTTGCATTAAAATTGTTATATATAACATATTTTAATTTGAAGAATGTAATATATATTTATGTTAGACGTGAAGACATATTAACACAAGCATCGGAATTCACAAACCGAAAATTAAACGAAATTTTGAAAACCGCCGATGACTGTATTTATCCTGCCTCCATAGTTTGAGTAGACTTTTACTGCTCTGGTTGAGGCTTCTCAAAGAACAGCTTCTTCAACCAATCAGGCTGGACGAGCCAAAGGGCGGTAGTGACGCCGGCAACACCCCCGCTAGCAGCACCGAAGACATCTGTGGACGTAATCCTGGCTTCATGAAATTCAGTAAAGCCGACATTTCATTGAAGAAAAATAAATCTAACTTCTGCTTTTCTTGCTAGATTTCGGCTTCTATAATTTCAACGATGATTTGATAAAATTGTCTTCTATTTTCAAATATTAAAAAAAATCAGAAAACTGAAATAATTAAAAAAAAAAAAACTCAAATCAACGAGTTTTCAATATAAATATGACATAATAAAGAATCGACAATGATTTAGGGAATACAAAAAAAAAAAAAAAACATTATAAAAAGTGAGAAATAGAAAAAGGATTAGATACACGATATTTTTGCCATATGGAATTCAAACGTGTGACGCCATGCATAACAATAAATGCATTTTTTGGAATATAGCCATCAGACCAGAAACTTGCAACTCTATTTCAACTACTAATAAGATATGCTCCAAATGACTGAAAAGTAACTGCACCACAAAGCACCAAACAAATGTTCAGCTATATATTTATCATGTACATGTTGAATATTATCAAAATAATCACCTAGTACTGTTTGATTGTTATGAGCCATAAAAATCTTGTCGAGAACAAACTCGTTGATGAATTGTCATATTGTTCAAACAATTTGACATGTACCAACTAAATAATTTCTCATAAGAAATTTTTATCACTACAAATAATATAATCGTTGTTTTCTTATAACAGAGCATGACTTATGTTCTATGCAATAACAAGAGTGGCCCTAGTTTAAAATAAGTAAGTCGATTGGCTAGGGCAGTCCCTAGAAAATGACAATACCGTACTGCTAAATCAAGTATGTAAAGGAGGTTTATTGTAGTTTAACGAGTAAGCAATGGTTTACAGGTAAATTTAGAAGCGATGTACTTACTTTTTTCAATAATTAGAAGTAGCTTAGGTATTGTTTGTTAGGGGCACCCAGGATCAGCACTTTTTTATTCCTGCAATTATATGGCGAGTGCACTTGTTGCTTTTGCATTTTTCAGTTGTTTCTTATCCTAGAATTTTTAAATGATTGTCAAGGACCACTAGATCAAATGGTGAGATCTCTAGATTACGGTTGTAAATGTCATGGGTTAAATATCACTCTTGTTATATGAAGATTTTTATTAATGATAGCATGTATATACATGCCTAAACTAATTAGCCAATGTGGAATCACCTTTATTTTATCTCATCTTAAATTCAGAAAATTTTGTGGCAACATCCATTGATGGGAACAGACTACAAGTATATAGATGGGACTGCGAATCTAGTTAACTGTATAGCTAAGAAATTCTCAAATTAGAAAGGATACAGCTATATATACCTGAAATAGTTTTACCCAAGAACTAAAATAAAATTTGAAGTTATTTGTTTCCAACTTTCAATATTGTTAAAAGATTCGTTGTTTGAATGTTCAAATACCCGCATGATCTCTAGAGTCTATTTGGTGTATTCGTTAAATTAGGAGGTGCTTCAAAATACACAATTATTTTTGGGACAGCCTAGTTTGGGTGATTTATGGCACATGTTTCTAAACACTACTTACCTATGCATTACTGTTTACTGTTTAGAATACTTGCACATATGCAACATGTATTTACATTCATTATCAAAGTGAAGTTACCTGTCTATCTTATATTTATTTTATCAAATGCAACATATAGCTTTATTAATTAACTTTACAAGAATATGTCATACTTAAGTTAGTGGACGGATTTTACACAGCAAAAGGCATCACGGTTTTGAATTTGATTATAGCAAAAGATATAATTATGCATATAACAATGTACCAAAAAGTACGTGAAAATTGTCAATGGTATTTCTATTGACAATTACTTAGAACATGGCAAAACAAGAAGAGTAAGTAAAAGTTCAACGACTTGCTCGTCAATAGAGAATTCAACATGTGACGGTTCACTCACTTAGCTCATCATTTGAGGTATGTTCACATGCCACTGAGGCATGCATTTAAAAATATATTGTCAATGTTTTTTATTGATTATTTTAATTTCAACAACACACTCACTTCTCTTTCTGATTTCAGACACAAAATAATGGGTGCCATGTGCACAAAAAAGCTCATTCCTTGTTAGCAACATGTATTTTTCTCGTTATTTTAATAATCATGTAAGTAGTGAATGTTAAGATTTTTCCTAGGATCACTACACCATTAGATTTTAAAAGAGAAAAAAAATGAAGAAAAACAATAGACAGAGAAATTCCTCCAAACAACCTTTATTAATTCCACCAAAAGATTACAAAAGAATTCCTAATTACTGAAAAGATAATTCAATCCCTGAAACCTTTTAAAAAAACTTTTCTCTCCATCTCTAATTAACAACGCATACATACAACAACAACCAAGCAACAACGCATACATACTTAAATAAAAAAATTACTTTATTGTCAAATCCTCATTTATATAGCAACAAATAAATTGTTGCATTCAATAAAAAAGTGTAGAACCTTCTTTTTTTTTAATTATGATTTGCATATCCCTATATGCAATATCATTTTGTGCAAGTCCAATTATTTGTTTCCCTTTTATTCCTTTTAATTGTCATTTTGTGTCACAAATCACAATCCTCTCCAAATCTACAAATAGAACAACAAATTTGAACTAAATATCCTCTCCAAATCACACAATCTCCACCGATAATATCTTCAAATTAAAAATATTGTATCATAAAATCCAAACAATCTCCACCTTAGCGCTATATTTCCACTGAAGCTCGCTAACTCTACCTATATCTACATACTCTAAAGAATCTCTAGTATCTCTACGAAAACAAACACCTCACTCCCAAAATAAATCTTTACCAATCTACAAATCATCAAAATATGAATGTCCTCCAATTGAACCTACATGTCATCGATAAATTAAAATTTCTTGTAATACCACAAAGATGTCCAAATAGACTTTGTGGTTTTCCTTTGCATGCTCCACCTTGATTCTGGCAAATTTGTCTCTCCAACTTCAAAATGAGAATTTCCTTCATTCTCCACCGTCTTTCCAAGCAGTTTATACACATTATTGCTTTCTTTTTTTGCACGCAACACCTCCCTCTTATCCTTTCAAACTCTTGAAACTCCACCGTGAATTGAAAAGTTGCAGCCTTTTACTTTTAATTGTCCTACAGAAATAATATTCTTTGTAATTTCTGAAACATACCTAACTTATGCAGTTTTACCAACCTTCCATGAAACATCCTTAGCCTAACAGAACCTGCTCCTTTAACATTGATTCAAGTCTCCACCGTTAGCAGTCTTCACCTTGCTCTCTAGCTTTGTATAATCAAAGAACGCTCCATTTTGGTGGCATACATGGGGAAACAAACACCCGAATTAAGCACCCACACATTTCCTTTTTTTCCCGTCAATACAAAGAATATCATTACTAATACCAAATTTAATTCATTGTCATCGTCTTCATCAACCTTATCTCTGTCTACCTCCAAAGCCTTCAATCTTTCTGTCCTTTTTAATCTTGTGGCAAAATTTTAATTGATGACCAGGTTTTTCACAATAATAACATATGAAATTCCTCTCTATGTTTGATTTATTTAGTCTTCTTTCTGATTTTGTTCTGTTACTCCTTGCTTCAAATGGATTTTCAATTTCTTTTTCTCCTTATCTTCTATTAGATTCATCATTTGTATTTCCTCATCAAGTAGGCTACTAACCACAGAACTCATTGAAACAACACCATTCAAATTAGAGTTGTTTAATGCAACCACTAGTGCTTTCCAAGTTTTTGGTAATGAACTCATTAACATCAAGGTCAGCATCTCATCATTCACCTTGTAATCTATGATGGCTAATTGATTCACAATAGCCTAAAAATTATTTAGATATCCTCCAGTTGACCCACCTTTAAATTTTAGATTGATAAATCTTCTCGTCATATTTGTTGCAGTGTTCTTTGCATAGATTTTTTTCTAATTTCTTCCAAATTTCAAAACGGATGTTTCGTTAGCAAAAATATGAAACATTGTATTCACCAAAAAATACTGAATAGTCGATGCAGATTTCCTATTCGAAGTTTTTCATTTTGCTTCAGATACATTGTCAGGTTTATCTCCTTCGTTTTTCAATGGTTGATGAAGATCATTAAGATACAGATAATCCTCCATCTTAATCTTCCATAACCCCCAATTTTTCCTTTTAAGTTTTCCAACATTTATCTTCTCCATAAGCTAAATTCTCCTTAAAAAAATTGGTGTAGTAAGCTCTGATATCAACTGTTAAGATTTTTCCTAGGATCTCTAAACAATTAAATTTAGAAAAGTTAAGAAATGAAGAAAAATAATAGACAAAGATTCCTTTCAACAACCTTTATTGATTCCACCAAAAAAATACAAAAGAATTCCTAATAATTAAAAAGATAACTCAATCCCTGGAATCTAGAAAACTTTTCTCTCCATCTCTAATGAACCATACATACATATTTATAAAAAAAATACTTTATGCTCAAATCCTCATTTCTATAGCAACAAATAAATTGTTGCATCCAATAAAAAAGTGTAGAATCTTCTCTTGTATTATGATTTGTATATCCTTGTATGCAATGTCATTATGAGCAAGTCCAATTATGTATTCTTCTTTTATTCCTTCTAATTGTCATTTTGTGTCACAAATCATAATCCTCCCTAAATTTACAAATAGGACAACAAATTTGAATCAAAATCACACCTTGATCCATAATATCTTCAAAATCTAATTTGAATTCAAAATATTGTATCATAAAATGATTTTTTTTCTATACTGGGTGATAGTTGATTTGTTTGTGTTATTTAATGATAGTCATAGATGACTAATGTAAAAGTGAGAAAAAATGTAACAAAGTATACTCAATTGGACATTTAAGATTGGGAATGATCTCACTCGGTGCGGCTTGAGTATTGAAGCTTTGGATCATACTACATAGAAAGATATGGGGCAATCATTTGGACATGTTAAAGAAAAGGTAGGATCAAATGTGAAGATGGATGCCTCTTGTTTAGATCTAGGATAAGATGTAAAAGAGAAAAGAGGGTATACCCACTCACACCTCATCTTGACTGTTGCTTGTTTTGATAATGCTATTTTCACTACGATGCCCTCTGCAAAATCACTTTTTTTACAGTCCATGCAATATCCTCTATTGACCCCCTATAATTTGGTGAACGTCTATGTCAAAATCCCATTTATTCAATTTTGGAGTCTCATCGACAATTCCCTTCATCTTCACTCGTTCATCTTTCAACTACCCACTAAAAAATTATCACGTATTCACCTCACCTATACCCACCAACACTCATCGACGGATTGTCAAGGATACAAAAAAAACTTCATTCCTATGATTTCATAAATCATGCTAAACATTTCCAAATCAAGAATTTTCAAGACAATAAAGTTCGTTACAATTCATATATTAATTTTTGAAACTGAGCGTTGCGTTTCTCAAAAGGCAGAGAAACTTTTTTTATTTCTTATTTGAGTGACATTGTCATATAAATAGATGTACGATAATAGTCCCAACCTTTGAAAAACTACCAAAAAACCATTATTATACCAGCCAGGTTCAGCTTCAATTTTTCTAGCAGAAGAGGGGTTTTGATATAAAAAATTGGTCGTAGAAGAAAGTCTAGATTTTAACATGTTTTATCAGACGTTTTTATAACCGGTTAAAACATAAGTTGATTATTCATTGGTTCATGAAGCTTAATTCAAAATTTTACTCACATACCAAAGAACTAGCATAAAATCAAAATGCTCTACAAGAAGTGTCCACAAGGAGCTTGATACGGTTCTAGAGTTACTGTTTGAAATGAAAATCGTTATTGAAAACATTATATACATGGAAATTACACTGGAGCTATAGTTATCAAGGCACGCGCTTAGGCGCGCCTAAGCGCAAAAAAACCCAAGGCTCAAGGCTTGCGCCTTTTTGCATTTTGAGTGCGCTTTTTTGCAGTTTGAGGCGCTTTTTTTTGGTTAAATTCAAAATTTGTTTATAAATAGTTAAATAAAAAATTTGATTGTTCAACAAATTATAAAATATAGTTTAAAATTTAAATCTTATTAATAAAAAATGTAAATAATTGAATGAATTATAAAATATGGTTTAAAAATTAATTTGTAGTTAGTAATATTGCAGATCAAACTCATATAAAAGGCACACAAAAAAGCCCAAGGCTCAAAAAAGCGGCTCAATGTTTACGTCTTTTTGCGCCTTAACTACTATGACTGGAGCACAAGTTAATGACATAATTTGCGACATAGCGGATCGGGACAAATTGATCCCCTTATGTAAATATGGTAAGATTTGGCATTTAAAGAAATTGTGTCAAATTTTGTTTCTTTTTGTGTCCTAATAGACCCAACCCCCAACACCCCCCCCCCCCTCTCTATCCCATGCATACATATGTATTCGCTTAGATAATTATCGCTAAAAAGAAATTAATGGTTTGGATAGCATAGCAATGATTCCGGACTTATTAGTTGTTAACGTTTGCAATTTTGTAAGATATCAAAGAATAAACGGGTGAATATGTAATTTTAAAAATTATACTAAAATTTTACAGTGGGATTCAAAGCAATTGTAATTGAAGAAGCCTACTACAAATTACTTTCACATGGGAATATTATATTAATATATGGGTTCTTTCCTTTTTTTTTTCTCCCTTTTTTTTATTTTCTTTTGTGACAGACCTACTGACTCCAACCCAATATCTCGCTTGTTTCGCAACTAATTTTTCGTTTAGTTCAGTTTTTGAACGAGAATCTTAAACCGGTTTGATTCATGAACAACAATAGTATCAGAGTAGTTAGGTGAATGGTAGGAATGTTACCTTTTTGAGAACCTTCGATAATACATCTAGAGCTTGAAAAAATAAGATGATTAAGAAAGTGTAAAGAGGAAAATAGGATCCTCCACCGCCTAGGGTTCCGTCGTCGCTAGGTATTCCGTCCATCTCCGTCTGGGCGAAGGATAAGAGCCAAATTGGACTTGCCAACAAATGTAAAGGTTGTTACGGTCTTGGGCTTGGGCTTAGACTTAAAGAATCTCCAAAAGGCTTGTTAACATTCAGCCAGAGAAATGGCTGGAGATGTTCTTAGAGTAAATTAAAAATAACTACTTTTGTTTTAGTTTTATTTTTAATTTAACTATGATTAGATAAGCTATGTGATGAAATTGAATTATTTGTAGACTATCAAATGCTAGAAAATTTTCAGTACAGAAATATTATTTTGTGCTTTCAAATATAAAAACAAATAATCTACTATATGCTTCTCCTAAAATGCCCTGCTAGATAGATCAACAACTACCTAAATTCATCGAACATGTTTGAAAGAAAACAAACAATTATGTAATATGACTTTCGAGTGGTTAGAATATAAGTGATTTCTCATTCAAAAATGAATCGTTGTGCTGCCACGCGGTCGTACACCTTGCATTGTCGTATCTACCCCATGAGCCATGCAAAGAACCTGGACGCGTAGCCTGACGGGGTGAGCGTTCGGTTAGTTTTAAGGTTAAAAAACTCAAGTAAATTGGAATCGAATTTTTTTCAAATCGAACCAAACCAAACCAAATTAATTTCAGTTAGTTCGGTTTGTAACCGATTAACCGAACTTGAAGAATGTGTTATTATTTAAATGATGAATTCGCTTAAAGTAAAATACAAATTCATATTTGAAGAAATTTTATGTTTATAATAAAATTTGACCTATTTGCATGTCATTGTATGTTATCACTAAACTAATTATTTAAACTACTACAGCATCATAAAACTAGATAATAAATTAAAAGTTCAGTTATTTGGTTAAATCGAGAACCAAAAAAAAAATTACAAACCGAATTCAAACCGATTTAGTTTTAAAACCGAACCGAACCGAACAAAATAAACCGGTTTGGTCGGTTAATTCGGTTTGAACCGAATATTGCTCACCTCTATGTCATAGAGACAATTATGTAATTCGTTACGCATATCTAACTCTTTAACTAATTTTGTTTGAAACAAAAGGCTTTTTCCTATAATATAATTGATATAATGTGTTATTTTAACTAGTTAACTTAATTAAAAATATGCTTATTGGAAAACCTATAAACGTTATATTTTGTGGTAGTAGTTACAAAGTGTAATAACCATGGGTAATTTATTATAATGAATATAAATATACTATTTTAACTATTCTTGGTCATGATGAATCAAGATTGAATATTGATGTATTTATTAATACTATAGTACATAACACTCTCCAATTATTTTATAGGAAATTACTCGTCGTTGTGTGGGGTGCTAGGTGTTACATGTTGATAGTAATTGGATAATTATGGAACTACTCACTCGATGGTCTTTTTTGTTAATATAACTAAGGTCAAACAGAAAATATCGACGTGACTTTTTTATATTATTCTCTCAACTTGAGAATACCATGGATCTTCAATATGAAAGCTCTGCTTTTATTATAGTCAAATTATGTCATGATGTCCATCGAGTGACTATAGTTGTGTCGAGTGTAGGTATTGGAAGTGAGGAGCAATTCAAGAGAGGATTCATCGCCTCGGTTATATGGGTTAGAACTCAAAGTCAAATTCTCTGGCCAAAGCATTTCAGTTAATAATAATAATTGTTATTAGTAAACCAAGAATTTTGCGTTTGGACTACAGTTGGATATGGATGATGTTCGAATTTTAATCATTATCAAATCCAATAACTGCATGCCAAGTACCACAGGCTGCAGTCTACGGACTACTCCGATGTCCCGTCTTATGCTAGCGAGACATGGAAATGGATGAAACCCGTGAAGGCCTTCTTTAATTCCCATGGTGGCAGAACCAGGTAGGACTTTGGTCCCTTCTCGATCCTGTCAGCATGGAATTCAGCAAGATCGCCTTCTCCCGTGCTTCCTTTGTTTGCTTTCATCTGGAATGTCTGAATTCCCCCGAAAGTTTCTCTATTTATGTGGCGGACCCTTCATGATGGGCTACCAATAGACGAGAACCTTCAAAGGATTGACATCCCTTTAGTGTCTCGTTGCCAGTGTTGTGGCACTGGGGACACTGAGTCTTTGGCTCATTTGTTTTTCCTTGGTTATACTGCCAACTCGGTTTGGAATTACTTGTGAAACTTGGTTGGTCTTCAAGGAAATGCGGCTTTGCTTTCCGATTTACTAACATTTTGCTGGTCCAGAATCTCAGGGAAATCTATTCGTTCTATCCTTTTTCGTCTTATTCCCTGTCTTGTCTGCTGACATGTTTGGTGTGCGCGGAACAAGTCAGTTTTCGAAGAGGAACCTATGGACCCTATTCTATCATCCGAAAAGTAAGGAATGATGTATTCCTTACATTTCGGGGTAGACCGTTTAGAGGGTCGATTGGTCCCCGTTCGCGAAGGCTGGCAAGTATATTTGATGTTTCCACTATACCAGCTGCCCCCCACGAGGGAATTGGTTGAACCTTTTGTTTTCCCAGGTTAGTGAGATTTGTCCCACCATCCTCTCCTCACCTCCCCACCCCCTTTTTATTGTTGATACTGTTTGCTAGTACTACAGGCCATGCTTTTACCGGTATGTTGGTTCGCTAGTACAGGGCTTTCCAGGTTTTGGGCCGATCTTTTGGTTTAGGTGTTGTCTTGTTAGTGGCGCTGATTTCTACCGCTCATAGCATGGATTATCATCATTAGGGGTTGGCTTCCCTGTCTGCTGGGTCGGTGTAGTTTTTAGTGCAGCTTTCTTGCATTAGCTGGGTGGATGTCTGGTTTGTCTAGTGGGAGCTTCACTCAGTCTCCCCTCTTGTCACCTTGGGTTCCTTGTCTGCATTGGCTAGTTTCAGCAGAGAGGGTGCATGGATTAGGTTTTTTTGGTCCTGTTGGCCGACTTATATTTTGAGCCTTTTATTTTTCCTTTTGCTCTTGCTTGTTCTTTTCTTTTGAGAGTGTACGGTTTATTTAGCCATCTCTACATAATCTGTTTTTGTGCGTCATTGGAGAAAGGCTAGTTTCTCCCTTTTGTTTATATATATATATATATATATATATATATATATATATAAAATCCAATAACTGCAAAGTGATATAGTTTTGACGAAGAAAATTATTGTATACAAATGTCATAACTTGGAGTAGATAATAATATAAATTTTAGATTCCAAGTAAGCAATAAATTTGGTCAAAATATCATATCACCTGCTAAGTGATGTGTGAACGTCAACATTTGAATAGTTTGAGGTTATTCACTGATCGAATTTAAACCCGGGAGTCGCGCAACCGAAGTGATGAATTCTCTATATGCTAAATGGTTTAATTATTATACAATTTGTATAAATTAATTAATATTTATGAAATGTGTAACAACTTGAATTTTTAATAGATTTGAAATTAGTAATTTGGTTGAAATTTAAAAATTTAATTTTTAAAACTCTAATATATTTTGAATTGAATAAAATAAATGAATTTATTTTTGTAAGTGGACAATAATAAGTAACGTTGAACAGTTAAATTAAACAATTGTCAAAGTTGAATGAAATTGTTTAAGTGACCCAACTTGTGTTATTCAAATTTAAGTAGATTTATAAAAACTAAAATTTAATGAATGAATATATTGATGTTCCAAATCTATTGAAATATAAAATTTTCTGAAATGTTGATTTTGTGTCAAATTTGATCAAAATCGAATTTTTACCAAAATTTGAATTCATCTTTTTTCTTATGAATCTATACTAAATTCTGAGTATCCCGCATTTTCCGGTTCATTGAAATTCAATTTCATTTGTTTGGAATTCGCGTTTGTAACTGTAAAATGCGCGAAATGGACTATGTTTACGTATGTAACTCTAACCCCTTTGTTTTCTTATTCTTGTGGTTTGTGTTTGTGTTTGGGCTAGATGAATGTATGTTTTGGGATTTTATGGGTTCAAAAAGCTTAATTTCCTTGACCTTCTTACGTTAAATTTTTGAAGCAACTTATCGATTGAGAAACTCTCAAATAAAAATCATGTATTATTTTTCCTTCTCATTCCCCTTTATCTCTTTAGAAATTTCTTGAGAAATGCATGGCTTCTTCCTCTTAGATCTAAAATTTATAATCTATCTTCCTACTCTCCAAATAAAACAAATCCCCAAAAAAAAAAATCATCTCCTCTCTCCTAAATTATCCCTCTCCATAATCTCCTCTCTAAAATTCAAATCACTAAATTCCTAAACCCTTTTCTCATTTCCCCTCTTTCCCTTGCCCTGCTTCAGCCCCTGTTGACCGGACCCGAACCTAAACAGACCACAAGCCCTAGCTTAGTCCAATTTTTCGTTTTCTTTTCTACTTTATTTCATATTTTTCCTCTGTCTTCCCGTAGCCATAACTTCCTATTAGAAAACTTTAATCCACTTTTTCTTTTTCTCTCAAACTGGATGAAATTGAAACAGCTACAACTTTCGTGCTGAACACTTTTTTAGATACCAAATTTTTCTAAGTCGAAAACGCTAATCTTTCAAATGCATTTTTGGGTTCAAATTTCTGATCCAAAAATTGTCTATCGTCGTTTCGGTCGTATCTTCTTCATATTTTACCCAAATCTAGTTTTTCTTTTCTTTTATTAAATTGAAGAGAAAAGAATTTGCAACAACTTTTATGTTATGACTTTTCAAATTCTGAGATTAACTAGTCCTAAAATTTAATCCAAAATAATCAAAGTTTTGTTCAGTTTTTGTAAATTTTGGTAAAAATCTAAATCCATCCTCCTTGCCTTCCCATTTTATGTTGTGTCAAGTTATGTGTTCGTGTGAGTAAAGTTGTTGTAGGAGTTCGATGTACGTGTGTGTGTTGAGTTTGAAACCTAAAGAATGCGTAGTTGGAGTGGTAAGGCATGAAGATGATGAGTGTGAGGTTGGATGTGCAACCTTGAGAGTGGCTAGTTGGAAATATATTTTGGAGTATTTCATACAAATGTATATATATTTGCATCATACAAATATATATACATACATATACATGTATATATATATTATAAAATAATTGTTTAAACCAAAATTGGTCCAAACACCAATGGTACTTTGGGAGTACTTCACCAAATGGTTAGAAATAAGAAGATGAGGCCACAATCGTAAAAAGTAAGTAAAAACACAAGAATTTTTATAGTGGTTCGATCTAAAATAGATCTATGTCCACTTTTGAATCACTTCTCATTATTACTCTATGTTTTCCAAAGTACATGAATTTATGAATTCACTCATATTGCTCATCTCCCTTTTTCTCTCTTTGTATGATCTAGATTTCGCTTGAACTTGCAAAGGAATCGATGAGATCTCTTGCTTTGTGATAGTGGATGTGTAGATCTTTGATCACTTTAGCAATTTAACGATCTTTATGGACTCCATAGCGATTTAGCATTAGATCTAGGCTTTAGAGAAGATTGGCGGAGATTAGAGTAGCTTGGATTGAACTTAAGAGAGAATTAATGGTGTTTGGAGAAGATGAGATCCACTTGATGTTGGAGGAAGATGGAGTGAGCTTGTGAAGCCATTAATGGAGCTTGAGAATGGTGGAAAACTGGAAATGACAACCCTTCGGGGTGGCAAAATCGGTCCCTTGAATGGTGGAGAAGTGGGCTATATATAGGTGTAGTTTGGGGGTAGTGGCAATGTTGTAATTACGGTATGCAGGGTTTGGGTCGGCCTCAAACTTATTTACGAAAATGCCACTGGGTTAAAACCCGACCGACCTACTTTACACCTGTATACAGCTGTCATATGACCCATATTTACAGTTTTTCCACCGCTCCACTATTAATGACCGACCCATTATCTACTTTGGTGTCGACCAGTTTAGTTGCCGACCAAATAATGAAGTATGGACCGACCCAAATATTATTGCAGACGCTTGTTCCTTCTATTTAATGACTGATCCACTTTATAAATAACTACTACCGTGTTCATACATGGTTATTCTATACTTCCAGTCCACGTGGCAGAGTTTTAGAGCCGACCTATTAAATTACCACAGATGCCACCGCTCTTTTATTTAATGCCGACCCGTTTGTATTATCTGTTGCCGACTGTTCCTTTTTGAGGCCGACCGATATGTGTTTGGATGTACATATCCATATAATAGCATTGCGTTGAACGTTGGACCAATCTCGTCGTTCTGCATGTGATCTGCAATCTTTCTACCTTCATGTATTCACTTCATTTATTATAAATTACACTGGTCTTTAGCCATTTAGTTTATCACATCTCAAGCTTATCAAGGTAACCGACCTATTTCATTTTGTTGCAGAACTAAAATCATGGAATCGCATATGTTTCATTGCTGGCCACGTGTGTTATCACCTTGCTGTGTCCATCCATATGTTCTCTGGCATGCATGCAATGCGTCACATGTTCACAGTTGTTTCATACCATAAATTGTTGGTTCACAGTATAAATGGTCCATTACTCAACATGGTATGCCACGTCTTGGTTCATAAAAGTCCATGCAACATAATAGTGCCGACCCATGCAGTTACATTGCAACCGTTCCATATTTATTCATCCTGGCTGACCAGTGAAGACTTGTATCCATTATAGACACGTGTTTACATGTCTTAACGGTTTGGCTTATACTTGTTTTGTTATACATGTTGTACTTCGTATTATTCTAGTAACACCCCGCGTTTTTAACTAAAGATAATAAAATAAGAATAACTTAATTAAATATGCATAATTAAGTAAAATGGGTTGTACTGTTGCATTCATCTTGGAATTCTGGTTCAGATAGACTCGGAGTTTGCGTAAAACTGACATCGTATGAAGAAGTTATGGGTTGTAGAAGTTGTTAGAGAAAATAGGAAACATCCCAGATCAATTTTCGGCCTCCGAACCCACGGGGGTCGACCCCTTTAAGGGGAGTCGACCCACATGGAGGGTCGACCCTCCCCCCCCCCCCGGGGCTGCAGATTTTGGCAGATTAGGTTTTTTTTGGAATTTGGACGTTTCCGATGGTTTTTAATCAAATCTAAGTGTCTTGGTTGCTCTAATACACCTATAAATAAGACCTTAGACCTAACCCTAAGCCTCATAATTCGGAGACTACGCTGAAACTCTACCATTACTCTCTCCCCCCTCAAATCTATTTAGAAAATTTAGATTATTAATAAGAAGATTTTAAAATTCAAGATCTGGAAGAGAGAATCGACATTAATAAAAAGATTGTTCAGAATCATGAAAAGCAAGGTAAAATTCTAGATCCAATCCATTCAAATTCTTACTCTTTCTTTCCCTTCTTTTTTAATGAAAATAATCAATCCACGGTTATCAGGTTTCGAATCAAATTAAAGGGGAAAGCCCACGGATGCTAAAACTGGATCAGACCAGAATTGGGGAAAGCATAAAAGGTGAGTGGATTTAAGTTGTACAGTTTAGGTAAGAATATGTTATCATTTACCATTCCCCTGTATGTATAATTGAAATGCAATATGTTGATAAATGTAACATATGTTAACAATGCCTAAAGTGATGGGTACGAAGTAGGAATAATTAATATGCTGAATATTAATTTGTTGAGATATGAACTTGTTAAATCTTGTATAGTAATTACTGTTACTCAAATTTCATGTTAATTTGTGTAAATTGTGTACCCAGGCCATTGATTGTAAGAATTGAGAAAGGTACATATTGGTTTATGTGATTTAAACAATTATATGGTTAATTGATTACATATTAGAAAGGAATTGATTATATGTGAAGAATTATAATAGGCATGATACAATCACATGTGAATTTTAAATTATAATGGATAATTGGAAGAAATAAACATGCCTAGACTGTGCAGAAGGTTTACGATAAATAAGAAATTTAACAGCTCTTAGACATGAGGTTAGATTTCACTTGTGATAAAAGTCTGCCCGGAACCGCCCGGCATATCCAGCATTCACAAGTGGTAAATCTAATGTGAGGGGTCTAAGTGCAAAAAAATTAAAAACATGTAATGGTGCTAAGACACGAGGTTAAGTCAACTTGTGGTAGAAGTCTGCCCGGACCCGCCTGGCAAATCCAGCATCCACGAATGTAGGTTGAATGTGAGAGGTCTGGTGCTTATATATATATATAACAAGATATGAATAAATGGCAATAATGGTAATTAAATGTCTAACTCAGAAACTAAGAAAGGAAGCGATGTAATGAACCGAGTTAGTGTGATGCGAAGGAAAAGTGATGTATTTCCCTAAATGACCTATTTCCGAGAATGTTGTTGCAAGTAAGCCACAGTAAATAAAGTAAGAAAAGTAAAGAAATTACTTGCTACCACGGAATTAGATGGGAATACGTTATGAAAATAAATCACTGATTCCTTCTATCAAACTGATAAGGTGCATGAAGTATTTTCCTTAAATATAATAAGGAACATATATTATAATGATTGAAGAATAATGATTTACAATAGTAAATGGTTTAAAAGGGGAATGATAATCACCTATTATAAATAAATAACATTAATGAAAATGTTGTATAATAGGTAGACTTGTCCTAGGGACAAGTAGAGATTATAACTTAGGTTATAATAAACTAATAAGGAAATCAGATAACTGGCGAAATGAGATAAGGGACACTTAATTGTAAATTAAGTAATCAGTAAATGGGGATAGCCAGAAACCAGTTGAGAAAAGGGGGAAATATATGAAATATAAGAAGTTGTACTTAATTATAAATTAAGTAATCTGTAAACTTGGAAGTCTGAAACCCGCTGATAAGAAAAACATGTTTAGGCTTGTCCTAGGGACAAGAGGAAATTATAACATAGGTTACAATAAATGGGTAGAGAAACTTATTAATGGGCTATGGTTAATAGAACTAAGTTAATAAGTAAACAACGATAAGTTGTATTGACAATGTAAAATGGAATTATGATTAAATGAGAAAGAATGAGGAAAACTTATGAAATAAGTTATGTTTAATCATAAATAATGACTGACATGTTAACAGAAAACATGTGAATTGAGATGTACTTAATTACATATTAAGTAGAACATGTTATTGTAATGATGAAATCAAATCAGAATAAAGAAAGGATTGTGGATTACAGACCATGGACCACAATCTAGAGAATAACATGTTGTGGGCTTATTAATAAACTTAAATGGGTTAAGTTATATAACTGAAATTAATAAGCAAGAGGAACTTGGTAACTTGATTAAGAATTCAATATGAATGAGAATAACCAAGTTAGATGGAAATCTGATGAGGTAAAGCAAGCGCGTAAAAGAATGTTTAGACATAGGGTCTAATAACTTATCAAAGTGGGGCGCTTGGACCAGTCCGCACGTTTGAGGGTGACCAACCCAACAGGGTAGATCATCCTGGTGTTATAAGGCACGAGGGGAGCGCACATTCATCTGATTATTATGTCGACTCCGAAGGACTGGAAGGGGAAGCACGCGGCTTTCTGAGATACATAAGATGCTTCTAGTAGTCCTAAGTGCGGTGGCAGATGTTTTAGGCTGTGCTCGCAGAGGTTGGATCTACGCGTAACTACTAGATGGGTGGGCCTTGACTGTAGAAGTAGCTTTGTAGTCAGAATGTTGTGACGCAGTGACACCAGGGTGATTCGGCGGTTGCCTCAACGCGGAGGCGAAGGGTCACGACCAACAAGGATAGTAGATCGTCGGACACCCGTCATCGGCAGCCAGTGGGATGCGAAAAGATCAGAGCTAAAACCAATAGACCATTCACCTTTCACTATCGGGGTACGGTGGTTGAGGGAAGACGCTAAATGGATGTTTAGATTGTTTTCTTCAGTGGAAGTCGTTTAGCTCTTGTAGCCTTTGATAGTTGAGGGAGGGGCCAGGGTAGGGCCATAGCCACCGTGAAAACAGACCCTAGGTATATCGGTATATAGAGGCTCTTTAAAGACGGGCCTATACAGATATGGAAATGCTCCCGACAGAGTTTCGTGTTTCTTGTATCGCCCTGCCACGGGACTCGATGCACATTAGAGGACGTGCGGTTATGGCATCGAGCTACAATTGACGATACGTATGTGGGACAGTCTAGATACATGCATATCGGATCTGGGTGGTGTATCGTAGACTTGAGGGAATTACTCCAGTATGGAATTTGATTCATCGAAGGCGGCAGTCCGTACGCTTACGTAGCATAGTAATGATAGATATATGCAAAACGTAACATTTCTATATAGAGATCCATACGCCACTACGATGTAGGATGAGGGACTATGTATATTTCGATGGTGTTACGGTGGAGACCGTGCGAGTGGAGTATTATGGGGTGTACCTTAATATTGGGGGTAGCTACATGTATACTAATTAGGTTAATCCACTGGGAAATAAATGGGCGCGATGTGTGTGTAAGACTTGAGTGATGTTAACTCAAGTAACCTAATGAATAAGAAAATGTGGTTGAACGTATATGTAGTGTTATCAAAAGTGTATAATTTAAATCCAGTCACCATAACTTGTGTTCTGACCCCCTCCTCATAACATACTCGCAGGTTAGATTTGTGGCAGAGACATGATAGCTTTGGATACTGGTTAGGCAGTATTATTAATACGGTAAGGCTATACTCTGAGTATATTATATTTCATCTATTCCGCAGTGAGATGTTTTCTGAGCTCTAACATATTTTATGTCTTTGTCTTTTCTGCAGGATACCAGAGCAAACCAATCCGAGTTTCATTGGATTGGAATTTTGAAAGAAAAGAAATCCAGTCTGTCGGAATTTGGGTTGTTACATCTGGTATCAGAGCTTAGGTTTAGGATTCCTATATAAATAGTAAGTGAACGTATTTGTATTTTTAAAAATATAAATATATTATATATACCTAGATCCGTGGAGGAACCCACTAAATAGAAAGAGTATAATATGGTAAGAAACGGGACGGTTGTTTTGCACACTAAAGGAATGAATAAGGAAATCTGAGACCCTTAGGTAATTTGGGTGGAGAGTGTACAGTGTACTTTGTATGGAAGGAAAGTGAATCCCATATGATTAGTATTTTGGGTTAGTGGGCTTGAAAACCTTATAAACTGGAGGTTGAAAAGAGAAAAATTGGATTAGGAATATATAGTTGAGAGAATTGACCTTGGGGAGTGTTTAGGAATGCCTAGAAAATTGAAAATCTGTTTTGAGTCTAACCCCATTGTTAACTTTTAAGAACTTGAAATTATAAAAGTTTTGGGAAAATGGTTTATGGTGTTCTCAAGTTTTAATCTTAAAAGTTATAATTTTAAAATATGTAAAGAAGCACACATATTGAGTTTTAAAGTAAAATTCTCTCAGTAAAAGGTTTATATTATAGAGCATGCATAGCTCTCTAGTTTTTCTTGTTACATTTCATACAAGAATTTTTAATTAAGAAAGATTTGAAATCTCTGTTCTTATGACAACCTTTTTGATAAATTATTTTAAGATAATTTTTTTGGGTGGACAAAACAAGAATAGAGTGGATGTTTGCACCTTATAGTAAGAGACTAAACCGACCTTATGGGTAAGAACAAGTCATAAACCCGATTGAGAAAATAGTTGTCTGTATCTACTCCACTTTTTTTGTGATTTGAAAAAAAAGATGATGATTTACATTTTTTTTTAAGTTGACATTTTTTTATGGTTTGGCAAAAGAAAGTTTTCATGAGGAAAATAAAGTTTTGACACTTTTAATTTTTAGAAGGAAATTTAAATGAAAAGGGCCAAACCATGTTTTAAAAGGATGGAGTAGGTAAGGATTAGTGCCTAGGGAAGACGGGAAAGTTTTAAGGCTATGAAGTAAATAACGAGAATTATCTTGGAATAATAGTAAGTTCATGTAGAATGCGTAAGCATTGAAAAAAAAACTAGGGTGTTGATTTTACATTTCTAAACTATTGGCCATCTTCGATCCTATATATAGTGACTAACAATTGGTTCTTGCTATGTTAGATCAAAGTTATCTTCCTTCAAATTGGAGTCGAGGTAAGAGATCTTCGACCCATGTTGAAGTTGCTCTACCTCGTTTGAATCATTACTGATTAGCTTGAGCTTTTATGGCAGACATTTCAGGTTTTTATTGCGATTAGCTATGTAGTAACCATCATCTTAATCCTTGCAATTACTTCAAATCCGATGTTTTCAATGACCATTTTCTTGCGATTAGTATTTTCATATCTGTAAATTCATGCCAAACTTAAGCTACTAAGACCTCCCGACCGAGGAGTAGGTGAGCTAACTTGACAATTCATCGATGTTGTCTATTTGTCTATATCGTTGCTTTGCTTTGATTCTTTACTCTAATCTTTGTCATCTCTATTGTTAATTTTTCAAGTTTATTCTATAATTTTGTACTTGTTTAAAAAGATACAATTATTCTTTGCATGTCGTATAATCCAAAGAGAAATTGAGAAAAATATCAATGTTATGCCTCTACTCTTATTTTTCTAAGAGTAATTATTTCAAGTAATTCCATTTTGGTAAATAAATCCAAGATTTTTGACGAAGTAATAGATAGTTGTAGCTTGTTCTTATATCTCCCTCATAAAGTGCAAGTGAACTCTATTACAAATGCTCCGCATTTTCATCATGGTGACTGCATAGCGCACATATTGGATTCATGTTTATGCATCTTTGAATTAGCTTCTATTTTGTTGCCACAAAATAGTTAACGGTATAGTAAGTCAAATAACTATGTTTAGTGCATGAATTTTGTTCCAAACAAACCAAGCCCATTTAGCATTTGCATGTGTATTCCTAATCGTTTCCCAAATGCTATTGAATGTGTGAATTCCATTTTTAGTGCCCATCCTCCATGTGTGAAAATTTTGTTAGAAAATGAATGAAGTGGTGTATTAGGGAAGAGGGATTTGCATTGGGTGGGAACAAAAGTCCCACATTAGGGAATATTTGTACCAACTTCTCTCTATATACTATAGCATATCATAGTATATCAAACAAATAAGAAGAGAGCATGTTGGCTTGTAGGAGCATGAAGGCATGTTGGCTTGTAGGGCCTTACTTAATATTATTAATAATATGTTATAGATTGGGGCCTTGCAGCTCTTAGGGTCTTGTGATTAAATGGGCCTCCGGGCGCCGCTTGGGCCTGGTGCACTGAAACGGTATTTTGATTGGCTGCATCCGTTCGCTTGAAAGGGTGCAACGGTTCCATTTCATATGCGTGTGCGTGGGTGCACTGCCTAGTTAAAGGGTTGCAACCTTTCCAGGGGTCATGACCACCCAAACAAGCTCCTCCCGCTAATAAATATGCAGCCTGAAGCTGAGACAGATTCTTTCTTTCTTTCTGCTTCTTCTTCCCTGAACACTCTGCTCTGAGTTCTATACTCTCTTCAGTTTGTTGTCACTCTGTCTAAGCGCACTACGCTGCGGGGCTAGTCCGTTTCATCTTGGAAAACAAATTACTGACACGCTAATCAATGCATATGGCGATAATATTGTTTCAAGAAATCAGTTTACACTTCACTCAGACAACACTACTCAGTAAAATGTTTTTCCTTCCTGTTTTACATTTGGTAAACTGCACGATGATAATTAGCACGCTCGTCTGACGATTCTATGATAGTTTTTTTTTACTGTAAGCAACACTATACTTGCAATAATAACAGTAATGCTTTGAGACGTTATCGATTACTCTGACGGAATTGCAACAGTTTGTAACAGTTTTTTTAACATTTCTGTTACTAGTTGATTAACACTTCTAATAATATTGAATGTTGCATATGACGATGTCGCAGAACAAAAACAATAACTCTGCACTAACACAGACGGTCATCAACGCTCAGTCTGCACCTGTGCTTCCTACAAATCATGGAGAAAGGCAAGAGAAGTTCAACGGTATCAACTTCAAGCATTGGCAATAAAAAATGTTATTTTATCTAACAATATTGGGACTTTTCAAATTTCTAACTGAAGATGCTTATGTAGTTGGCGAACTCGAACCTGATGCTACCAAAGTAGAAACTCTTAATATCTGGAAAAACTCCGATTTTATGTGTAAAAACTATATTATGAATGGTCTGGATGATAGCCTCTACAATTTTAAATGTACTATTGCTACGTCCAAACAACTCTAGTTGGTTCTGGAAAAGAAGTACAAAACTCAGGATGCAGGCATGGAGAAATTCATTACTGGAAAATTTCTCGACTTCAAAATGGTAGATTCAAAGACGGTGATCAATTAGACTCAAGAATTACAACTTATCATCTGTCAACTAGAATACAAAAGGATGACTCTCAACGAATCTTTCCAAGTTGCCGCAACCATGGAGAAACTACCTCCTTCTTGGAAGGATTTCAAGAATTACTTAAGCACAAGCGTAAGAAAATGACAATGGAAGAACTCATAGTTCGCTTAAGGATTGAGGAAGATAATGGGAATTCTGAAAAAAAGATTTCTTAAAATATGGCTGCCAAAGCAAATGTAGTTGAGTCAGACAAACCTAACAAGAGAAAACGAGAGAATGCTCAAAAAAAGTCAAAGAAATTTCAGCCTTCCTGCCATAACTGTGGGAAGAAGGGGCACAAAGCAGCCGACTACCGTGCACCCAGAAAGAAAGAGTCAGAAGCATATATAGTTGATGTTACCGAAGGCATTGCAAATATGGAATTATGTGCAACAATACCAGAATGCAACCTTGTTGGTAACTCGAAAGAATGGTTTGTAGACACAGGAGCCACTCGACACATATATGCTAATAAGTGGATGTTTACAACCTATAAAACTGCAACTCATGACAAACAACTTTTTATGGACAATTCATCTGCATTAAAGTTAGAAGGCAAGTGATAATTTGTGTTGAAAATAACTTCTGGAAAGGAACTTACCTTGAGTGACAAACATTTGATATGAAGTTTGCAACCTAATTGAGTGAGTAAGATATTGGAATAGTAAAACACACACACACACACACACAAAATAAAACAAACAAACTAGTATGGGAGACAACAAGAGAAAAAAAAAGCACTGTCATTCCCTGGAAAAAAAATTAGTATAAAGTCATGGATCAGCCTCTAACCTATGAATGCAGACCTGCCATAGCTCGGTATATGAGAGATTTTTAACCTAAGATATCAGCAGCTCCGTTCACATTGGTTTGACATCATAAGGTCAAATAGTTTATGAACTCATATAACTTCTAAGTTAAAAACAGTTTAATGCAGTTACATATGGAAATTAAAAATAGTTTGACCTAAGATTTCAGTTACCAAGCTATAGATTACATTGTGAAAAAAATATTATTGTAAAAAAATTGAAACCATACCTGGTCATGACTTGCTAGGATTTCTTGAGGCGAGTTCCTTGTTGCAAAAAAAATTAGGTTAAATATCTTAGGTTTCTTCAAAGACAGAAATGATAGTAACTTCATTTCATCCTTGCTTTCTTTTTCACTATTTTCCCACGATGATAATGATGATATAGAAGAGGTTCAAGCTTTCTGACTACTACAAGCTCGCATTCTCTTCTCACGCTCGTTAGGAAGGTCAAGGTGTCCATTCTCAATAAAAAAGTGATATGCACTTTAAATAATTAATTACATAATATATGCCAAATGTGAAAGTAAAAACTATATTACCTATGTTGCAAATATGACAGGCTGGTCTTATAAAAGATTGGTTGGAACGAGCACGGTTTGATAAAGTAAGACCATTTTGTAAGTAACAGATAGTGTGATTTATTGAAGAAGAATTGAATGAGAAAAAACAGCAAATCATATATTAGCAATTCAACCAATAAGTTCAAGTTTCAAGTTGAAAAAGAAAGCAAACTTGCCACTATTCTCTGTCAGACATAAAAGTACATCGAAACTGGTACAGATTCAGACCTGTTTTAGCTTCTAGGTTACATGCTCAATAAATGCACTAGGATATTGGTAGTTACGACACAAAACTTTTTTCGAATACTCAATAAATGCACTAGGATATTTGTAGTTTCAAAATCAATCTAAGCATAATACTACATAACATTAAAACATGTGACAAAAGGTGTTTACTTGAAAAGCATTAGAGCGTCTTCTGAGTTAAGCAGTACGCGCAGCCTCCCTATAATCATCAGAGACCAACTTCGCCAAAAACATATGAGATGATAGGTTTATTATTGTTATTATTTTCACTACACCAAAACAGTGGATTCCCAACAAGTACATGTGTTACAAATAATTTCTGTAACACTTTTATGTGTCACCAACGGCCTGTGAGGAATTTCCTGTAACACTTATAAGTGTTAGAAACAGAGTAACTGCTAACACTTATAAGTGTTACAAACAGAGTAACTGCTAACACTTATAAGCGTTACAAACATATTCATTGCTAACACTTATAAATGTTGGAACCATAAGATATGGTAACACTTATAAGAGTTACAAACATATTCATTGCTAACACTTATAAATGTTGGAACCATAAGATATGGTTACACTTATAAGAGTTACAAACGTATTTATTGCTAACACTTATAAATGTTGGAACCATAAGATATGGTAACACTTATAAATGTTAGTATCATAATCCTACTAACTCTTATAAATGTTGGCATACATAAATTGCTAACACTTATATAACATGTTTTTATGATTTTCAATCACATATATAATTCAACATATCAATTCAAATAAAAGTATTTAGTACACTTCCATATTTCAAATTCAATAATTTCACTTTTGCATAATGCTTTCAATTTCAAAATACCATAATATCAAGTTCAAATTACAAAAAACAATACAAAGTTTTACTAAAGATACATAGAAGTTTAGATATTATGAAGGCGAAACATGGACCATATCACAAAGCCTCCATCCGAAAATTCACAAAGCTTGTAATGTCCGTTTTGAGAACCATCGTAAATTGGTGCTTCCAGATCTAAAACTTCTGTTATCCAAACAACTTTCTCAACACCTTGCATATCTCTCTAAAATGACACTTGATTCGACACTTACTTGCAACTTGATTTTGTAATTTCATAGACCATTGCCGAAAATCGTCCTTTTTATTCTTGTCGGCAATTGCTTTTGAAGGTTATATCATCTTTACTTGCTTTACGGAAGAAGTGGAGCTAATTGTATCACACGTATTTGCTTTTTCGTTGCCATTACATTTCAAATTCTGTTTTTTTTCTCCTCCTCCACAAGTGCCTACAAAATATAAATGCACTCATTTTTACAAAACAACAAATCGCAAAACTGTTAAATAATAAGTGTTGTTGTAAAGAAAAAACTACATGTATTTATATAATAGTGCATTACAAAAACTGATAAATAACGAGCGTATATATAACAAGTGCAATGCAAAAACTTGGGCTCGACTCAGTTTGAAAACTAGTCGAGACCCGGTTTTTGCAAGCCGAGTCGCCTCAGTATTTGTAAACTAAGCCAACTCAGATTGCAAACTGAGCCGACTCGTTTTTTGCAAACTGAGCCAACTTGGTTCGCGAAAACTGAGCCGACAAAGTTTATGGAAACTGAGCCGACTTGGTTTGCGAATACTGAGCCGAGACTCAGTTTGTGCAAACTGAGCCGCCTCGGTTTGCGAATACTCAGTTTGTGCAAACTTATACCTCAAGCAGTTCTCAAAAATATATCCCACATTGTTCAGTCATACTTATACCTCAACTTCCAAATATAGGTTAAAACAATTGAAATACTTAATCTGAATTGTGATGTAAGTTGAAACCATGTATGTCAAGCCTCATGATCCATATTTTAGTAAATAAAATCCTCACAATTCAGATTAGATATTTTAATTGTTGAGTTGCGCAAACTGAGTCGCGCAAACTCAGTCATATTTAAAGAGTTGCGTAAACTGAGTTGAAAACTCCATTTGCAAACTGATTTTTTGCAAACTCAGTTTGCGGAAACTGAGTTACAATTCAGTTTTGAAAATGAGTGCAATTCAGTTTTCAACTGACATCTGCGTATTGCAAATGACAGGTTCCTGAATAAAATTAATACTATTTTCACTCATAATAAGAAATCGAATATGCATGCAAAACTTTCAAACTTCATATACATGAGAGTCTTTTAGGCATGCATAGTTCCTCGGTCTATAAATACAAGTTATAGTTCAAGTGTTCTCTTTGACTAAAAATGATATTCTAAGCAAGGTGAAATTGCAAATATTAAAAGGTCACCTGATAGGAAAATGATCATTTAAACAGTAGCCGAAGAGTCCAGACCAATTATAGTGTCAGGTCCACAAGCTAGTCCCCTTAAGACCATTATAGCTACATAAATAGAACAAGTTAGCACATATCACGCAAACTGAAAGTATTTACCATGTGGCATTTATTAGTTTAATTGGTAATCTATTGAAGTGTAATCAATAACAATGGTGCAAAATAATACCAGCGAGCATAATACAATGGTGCAAAATAACAATATTGATTTATTATCAAAATAACATATACCTCGTTTGGCACTCCATCTAGACCCTGCTCCGATGAATCACTAAACAAACTAAAGAAGCTGCATTTACAGAATATGAATGTAAATAAGAGAGAAATAAAAACAAAAGATGTTTGAAACTAAAGATAGCTGCATTCATTTATAACGATGGACCACATTTGGGCTATGCGCAACCATAGGCACCCGCTGACCCTCTCCCGCTACAGCGCAACCCACATCCTTGATTTCCTCTGGTACCTCGACCAGTTCAGAAAGACCGAAGTCCTGTCATCGCCTTCCCTTACTTCGAGCACCCACAACGACCCGTGCCATGCCATTGCCCTCCGAAGCAGGCCTGGGGAACTGGATGCCTTGGTGCGCAGGCTCAGGGATGTTTTTAAGGAAAATGGGGGCATGTAGGAGGTGAACTCTCAATTCAACCTCATCCAAAAACTCATGTCAACTGGAAAAGAGGAAAATGTAATTTTGATCGAGCATACGTACCTTAGAGAAATATCACCAACGAAATACATGTCAAACTAGTTTCTTTCATTACTGCGTCCCTATTATAGTCAACCATATTTTCCTTGCCTCCCCGCTTACAGCCCGACATTAGGCTGTCCAGTTAGGCATATTAATCAACTTACAGTACCTAATTGCCCCACCCTTCCCACTCCTCCACAAGCTTATTATCCATCGACTGCATCATGATTCTGGTGACTGTGATAATGAAGGCGGTGATTTGTTAGACTATGTTTTTGTCCGGCAGTCCCTAGTTGAACAAAGTACCACATAATGGGTACCTCCGGTTCTGCTATACTGCACGACCTCTGTTATAATGCAGGAAAAAAAGCGATTGGTAATATTTTGTTTTGTTAACTCTAGTATTTTATTATTGTCGAAGAAGATACCGAATAACAGTGCATAATGTTAATCGGTACAAAGACTGGAGTGATTTCGATCTGAGTTGTATAATTGAATGGAAAATGCGGGTAAGAGACATAACACAAAAGTCAGCAGCAATGTAGTTTCATGAAATATGGGTTTACAACTGTTTTATAAGGATGACAAAGTACAATAGATGGACCGCGGAGAGATAGCAACATTATAATAAAACACCAATTCACTGGGCTGAAAATATCTGATTTCCCTAGTTTCATTCACTGGGCTGAAAGTGGAGGAGCATTTTGCCAATTAGCACATGTGCGTGTACTTAAATTCAATTTGATTTAAAAAAGTGAAATGGAAAGAAAGCAATGATTTGTAGAAGTCCAAATATTTCAAATGTGTGTACATACAATTTTCCCCATAGGAACAATTCTTTCATATTTCAAATTGCATATCCCTGCCAGGATATTAGTGAATACCTTATCTAACATGTATTAATATATCACACAAACGGTGGCTACTCTAATATGGTATTTGTGTCGTACTATCAAAATAGGTAGCAGACAAATTTCTTTGAAAAAAATGAGATCAGAACTGAAACAGCATTAACAATGAACATAACTATGTTAAGAGTTGTTTCTCAGCTCTTATCCTGGAAGAATCATAATGTATCCTATAGTAATCAACTCAAAACTCAAAAGGAGACATGCCAAAGCTACAACCTCTTTGTTTACATGCTTAATATCGTTTGGGACTAACGGCGAACAATTTTATCCAAAAGTAGAGTTATCAATGGGCCTGATAAACAAAAGCACACATCAATATCATTTGAACCTGAGACGATGATGTAGCTCTTAAACGCGGAACAATACATCATACATGCATTCTATACTCTACAGTCGTGTTCTTTGTATGTAATTACCTATATAAATATAAGGCCATGGTTTCCAACTGGAAATAACTTGTAACATCAACATCCGTCCAATTCCACCTGACTGAGAACACAACATATATGTATTACAATTAAGAAAAAGGTAGCATCACCAGCAAGTGGAACCAATGGGATAAGATGTGTACCTAACAACCAAGTGGACTTAAGAAGAGCCAAAACAAAACTACAATTACAAGTATTATAATGTATGACCATATTAATACTACAAAACAAAACTACAATTACAATTACAAGTATTACAAGCATCACCAACAAGTGGAACCAATGGGATAAGATGTGTACCTAACAACCAAGCCTTTACCCATTTATATAAGCCCACCAACACCAACCAAATATCAGCAATGCATTCATTTCAAAATGTCCGACTCGGAAAAAAAATCCAAAAGCAAACAATTATAGCATTTCAGCAAGTTTAACAGGAGAAATTACCGTAGCTTCCGTGGTTGCAGTCTTCTTCCTTTTTGTGGTCGCATTAATTCTTTATCTTCATGCCAAAAGAAATTCAGGAGCTTTGGGCACACTAAGGTCTTCTCATCGCCATCTCGTCTTTGCTCAGTATGTACCCAATGTTACAAAAAAAACACTGGATTCAACCAATCTGCAAAGGATACCAATCATTACCTACTGAAGATTTTAAGGAAGTAATAGTTGATCAATGTGCAGTTTGTATATCAGATATAAAAGATGGAGAGAAGGTAAGAGTGTTGCGTAAATGCAATCATGGGTTTCATGTCCATTGCATTGATATGTGGTTCATGTCGAATTCGACATGTACACTTCGTCGTAATGCTGTCATGGTTGTTACTGATAGTAGCGTAATAATTGACATAAAAAAGCAGAAAAGCACAGGTCTGGAAGTGTTTAAGTCACCTATGCTGGACAGACTGAAATCATTAAGAAGAATCAAGAGTAGTGGAAGCCTGAATTGCGCTTATTATGATATCGAGCAAGGTGCAATGGTAAAGAATTGTTCGGTTACATAATTTCCTTGTTAGATTAAATGATTTTTCTTTTCAAATTAATTTTGTTTGTTGATATTTTTCTTGCGTGCAATCAGCTTACTCAGCTTATAGCATACAATTTTTTTTGTACTGTCTTGCAATTTACAAATACTGTACATTCATGACAATGTTGCGTAGTTCATTATTAAGTAAGCTAGAATAGATAATGCCTCTATATATTATCTCAATTTTAAATTAGATAACATTAGAAAATGTATGTCAAAATCATATTGAGAAGAGAAAATAAAATCATAGGGACAATTTCATATGCATAACATATTAATAATTAAGACGATTCAAATTGAATATTGTTGTTAAACTTCAGAACAGAAAATAAATAGAATAAAGTAGTAATGTACACACTTGATTTATGCCTTTTTTTTAGTTTACATTAATATCCACAAAACTTACAAGTGCATAATTCATATAGAATCAAATTGGAACCTGCAAACATGATGAGGAACCATTCATAAAATACAAAAGCATCCCATTTTGTGGCCACTACACCTTTTTATATCAATGAAACAACAAGTTGATCATCCACTATATAATATTCATTACTTACCACAATTAAGATTAACCATGCACCTTAATTTTGAAAACAATTTGAGAATAAAACTGTAGATATTAAATAAACATAAGATGGCGTACATAATGCAATAAATATTAGAAGGGGAAAAGAAATCCTATCCAAACTTAAGATCATTCTTAACAGTATGTTAAAAAACTTGGGAATGAAAAAGCTGATGTAAACTTTGCCTCTCATATTTCCGTAACCACCAAAGATAATAAATATCTCATTGTTTCCATATACCCCAGACCCTAATTCACCAAGTAAATCAATTAAATACTCATTACTGAAGTTCGGATTCAAGAAAAGCAAGAATAGTTCTTGGTATGATGCCCTTTACTCCACCATCGTCTATACTACGTCTTTCGTTCTCTCTTCAAAAACAAAACAAGGGAGGAAAACCTAAAAATATACAACAAAAACAACGAAATTGAAATCGAATTTTTTACCTATTATCGTGATTCCTAGAAGCCCCAATTCAAAGTAGAGGATTGAGAAACGAGTTGAGAAGCCCCAATTCCTAGAAGCCGTGATTCCTAGAAGCCCCAATTCCTAGAAGCCTCGATTTGAGAATACCAAAATCGTTGGTATCGATGATGTTGATATCGATTTGTGAGAGCCGATATCAATTCTTCGAAGTCCATTTTTCTTTTTATTTGCTAAAGACGCGGCCTTCATAGGAATAAGCATTGGGGGAAAAAATCTGAGGCAGCGATTAGGTTATTTCTGATAACTTACCGTTTTGCCCTCAAAACATAAGGGTTGACCAGGCATAACAACACATAGAAGTGTTGGCACATTTTTGGTGACACATTTTTGCTACCGCAACACATATTAGTATACAGATGATATAATTCATTTAAATACTCCATACTCTAATAAGAAATTTCTATTAAGTTATTTCTGTTAGGTTCATTGAACTAACAGAATTCAGATTTCCATTTATGCATTAAGAGTTGATGACTTTAGCCATTTCCCTAGGTTTTTGTTTGCGCTTTCAGTTCCGAATAGTTCACTACCTACGCATATATGGCACAAACATTAGCATGTAATTTACTCATTAACATGCACTTATAACATAAATCAGATTAAGATAAAATTTAAATTCAAGAAAAATATGCATAAATCATCCAAATATTTCAAAAGTACATTGCTTATTCAACTTAAAGCGTAGTTGACTTCTAAATTGTAAGAATATCCAAGTATGAAAAGCTTTTATCTTCTATGTCTTATCATTGTTTTATATCATATTAAGAAGATATAGAGATATACCTCTGTTTTGCAAATAGAAACTTCTCCCATCAAACCATAGTTCCTGGATGACCCATTACTAGTTGCATTAGTTTCTGTATTTCGGCATTGTAAAATAAAGCATTAAATTGAAATCAGCTAACGAGTTTGCATGCCTGTGTTATTTTCTATTCACTGCAACATACTAAAAAGGTGTCACTGTAGTAACAAATACAACCAAATTGCCTCATGACTCGAATGGCTCCAGTGCTAGTTACGTTGCTGCAGCAACAAAGGAAAAAGTTAACATCATAGCATTTTGTTGAAACAAACAAAGAGATAAATAAGAATCAGAATAAAACTTAAGGGGTTGCAAGGGATGACAGTAAAACTCATTGATAAAGTACATATCGATCTCGCTGTGCTTTATCCACTGAATGTATTATATCGCGTGGGTTGACAATTGCAGTAAGATTATTTTCTTGCTTGTGTTCGAAATAAGCATGATATGTGGCATGTTATTCCCCTGAAAAAATATGCACACGCAAGATGTAACCATAATCGTGGGGTTTACCTGCAACCATCCAATATAATACATTACTACTAAACCAAATGCAATATAAAAGAAAACTATTCTAGTATTGAAACATATTATATACGCATAATAACATTATATAAGAAATAAAGACAGACAATAGTTAACACAGGTTAATGAATTATGTAATGTGTGCAGAAACATAATTTCTATTGAAGGAAATGGGGGTCAAATGTCGTTAGTTCGCAAGTTAATGGATTCCCAAATCCTCCCTACACTCACACGTATGGTTGCATAGCCCATTGTCGGTCCAGATCAAAAGGCTTGTACTAATTTATGTTCATTACATTCGGCAGAGCCATGGAATTAGTGAAACATCTTTCAAGACATCAAGAAGTTTAAAGATCTAGAAAATGAAGGAAGGAGATAACTGTAAATACAATAAAGACAATTAACTAGATGGTTCATATCAGCAAGTTTCACAATAACATCCCTGAATTCATGAGAGAATTCGATGGCACTAGGTGGTGTTGTTCACCTTTCAAGCAAAGTTCTTGATATTTTGAATAGTGGTTGATCATTAATCATTATACGAAATCATTAATCACTGAACAGTAGTTGTTCATCTTCAGGTGTTTTTGATCATTAATCATTTTATTAAAAAAAATGAAAGGGAGGACGAGGAGGGTAAAAAAGGTTTACTCACCTTAACAATAAATTTCTTGAGCAACTCATGTTTCTGCATTTCTTCACCACTTGGAAGGCCCATACGTTTCTGCCTCTGAACAAACTTCATTACATTTTTTACAAAACAAAACTAGATGGAAATTTTAAATCATAAAATGGATGGAAAGTCGATTTTAATGAAGAAGATTGTGACTTAAATTTCCATCATCTTCTCAGTTGTCCGCCGAGTCTGCGGGTCCAATTCAGGCAGTCTATTCTTTATAGGTTTGACTTTCTTTTTATCGATTTTGGGGTCATCTTTCACCAATGATTTCCACCACTCCACTTGACTCTGTTTGGTTAACAGTATTGGAAAAACACATTAATAAAAAATATAAATCATCAATTTTAGAAATATAAATGAACAAATATAAAGTCATACATAATACCAAACATATTTAAACTTTGTATTATGTCCTAACAAGTCAAGAACAAAAGTGGACCGAATCATAAACATCGTATTCACAAATCTACTATGGGAAATATGGTGTAAACAAAATTCAAGAATAGTTAACGGTGTATATATGTTGGCCACTATTTGAATAAAACAAAATATTTTCAAGAACTTTAACTACAACCAAGCTAGATAAACGTCAAAGAAGGAGAACAAAATTCATGATAATCGCATACAATGAAGTACCTTCAATTTGAACATTGGTTTGGTTGAGAAGGCAAAAAGGAAAATTTATCTAAAAAAAGAAGGATAAAAAAGAAATGATGCAAGCACAACTTAAATCTGGTTCAAATATAGATAAAGAGATGTATGAGTCTACAAAAGAGTCATAAGGTGCAATGGTTGATGTTGAATTTAAAGTTGAACTTACTAGTTTATCGAAATGGACATCTAGGACAAACATTCCAAAATATGTTGGAGGAGCTCATCACATAGTTGGAGGCTGTTCGGAGGAGATTATATTAACAAAATAATATTAAGATAGAAAATAATATCAAAATACTAATGACTTAAGAAGTAATAAGGCATAAGAGTAAACACGAAATTCACTCATCTGCGGTGATGGTTAAATTGCAGCTTTGATTAATCTTTTGTCACAAACCAAAGTTAAAAGTGCAGTTTCCATGAATCCATGTCTTATTTTCAGATAGTCAACCAGTATGTATAAATTCATACCACTCACAATAATAAATACCATGTGAGCTCGCCATGTGATTACATCTACCTTGTGAGCTCTCTGTACAGTTTATACAGACCGGTTGAACTGCAAAGAATACTTGAACGATGAATCCCAATTTCGAATGTCCATATTAGTTGTAAAGCATTGCCAGCTAATGTAGTGCTCTAGAACCCTAATATCGCGGTGCCTTATATTACAATCCTGATAAAGAAGTTTTACCTTTTCTAATGATGAAAATAAAAATGCAAACTCAAAATGTAAGCACACTATAAATGTTTAGCTTGTTCATGAAGCTTATGTTAAATTGGCAAAATTTGGCTTATAAAAACCATTCTAATGATTGAATAAACTATTCTAATAAAAAATTATATTCACCGGGTAAATTTCAAGGAAATAGAAATTTTGACGTGTGTATATCAAATACTCTAATGTCTGAATAAACTAAACACCATCCTTGAAATATTAAAACCCTAATTTTATAGCATATATATGATAAAGTTATCATATTTTGAGTTAAAATAGAAAAATCACTTGGGATTCAACCTTAGCCTTCATTTTGGATATCTATGATTCAATAAGATATAAATAAATCTGACATGCGCAACCTTTCCTCTCTCTTACCCAAGTCCAACCTCTCTTTGGGATTTGAATTCTATATCAAGTTCCTTGAACTGTATTTGCCAATTCACCAAACTGTGGATTCACCCAACTCCAACGAACTATCAAAATTCTCATATCATTTCTTTTATGCCTACGAAGCTCTAAGTGAAAATCTATTCAACAGGCCCTTAGTTCGGAACGGTCGACAAGAGCGCTAAACTGTATATTCCAATTAATGATACTATCCCTCTAAAGAAAACGAAAAGAGGGCTTTCTGGTATCGTTTTTGTTGAAGGAATGGAACCTGGCAAGCATTAGAATGTTCCAAAGAAGAGAGTGTTCGACAATCAACTTCGTGACCCTAATGTCCAGTATCGTCATTCAAATCGTTGCTCGAGCTCAAACTTACCTTAACTCTCTATATAATCATTCAAATTTAGCAATGTTCACTATAAATACAATGAAGCAAAACAAGAAATAGAGTAGGAAACTGAATTCGAACTAAAATCAAATTAATTACAAGATTAAAAAGACTAATACCTTGTTTTTGAGGATCAGGTGTATAACCTCTTTATTCGGCAAATCGTCTAGAGGATAGTTTATAGGAGGTGACTGATTTGATTTGGAGGAGCTCGATATTTGATATTGAAGAGGAAAAGAGAAATCGTAGAAGAAGGTAAAGGATGCGGAGAATGAAGTTAACAGGCCGATTAATTGGATTCTGGGAACGGTTGGATCTATGCGTTGTGCAAGGGACACACACTTTTCCTTTTCCCTTAAATGAAATATTAATAAATAATTAGAAAATAATGGAAACACTTACATCGACATAAAAACACTAAATAACCATTTCAAACCTAGAAATGAAAAAAAGTGTTTCAGATAAAAAATAATATCAAATGTTTCAAATTTGATTATTTGGTGTAGTATAAGTTAGTATCATTTTTGATAAAGCGCATGGTGTAAGAGATAATTGAGTTTCATGGTTTCGAGAAGAATCTTTCCTAACTATGGGAATATACCATCAATGGATAGGGTTGGAAGCTTAGACATTGGAAGGAAAGTGGGTTTTCTTAGGGGTACTCAAACTAGAGTATTTACTTATTAAGAATTCGTTTGATCGGAATATTTTACTTTCTAAACCTTATCCTTTGGATATATATATATATAGTGTGGCCTTTATGTTGGAACATTTTGCTTGTATTTTAAGGAAGTAGTTGGACTTTAGTTGTATTAGAAAGATTTTCAGGATAAAGCCAAGTAAAGGAATTTTTGAAATAGTTGTGTTCCTAGACAAGAGTATAACAAGGAGGTGTTCTTGGCAAACTTGTGGGACCACTTTGAGTCGAGAACCCAGATGTGTTATGTTTTAAAGCATTTTGAAAGAAAAATATGTTTCATATGAAATTTGTTGGAAATTTCATAAAAGCAACTATGTCTGTTTCAAAAAGATTTTTTTTGCAACTAATTTTTTTTGCCTCATTAAGACTTTTTTCAATTAAGACTTTGTAAAATTATGTATATATATCAAGGACGGGAAGTAAGTAAGTCTGTATGGGGTTGGAAAATATATGTGGAATGAGCCAAGGGATACAAGATGGGTAAAGTAATGACTAAAAATATGGAAAAAGGAAAAGAATGACTTTACTTGTAAGACTGTGGTAAGCTTTTGGATTAGTTAACTTGAGAGTTTTTCCTCGAAGTAGCTAAGATAAGTAAGAAGAAAGAGCTTTACTAAGGGATTCAAGTTTCTTACCTACATTCTTTTGACAAGTAGTTTTCCTCTTTGATATTCTATCTGTTGCTTCTTCTTTTGATTAGGGGCTTCCCTCTAGTATATCCTTGAAAAGTGTAGATCTTAGGAATCAAGCTTATAGATGATAAATTATAGTTAAAACATGTGTTTGAGACATGTTATGATTGATGGTTGCAAGTGGATGCAAGTGTTTGCTAGTGCTTTCCAGCGGACGCATATACACATACATTAGGCAATAGATCAGCTCGAACACTTACATATTGCATATGAATGTGTGTACATTTTAAATTTTCAACGGATGAAAATGGTTGAAGCATCACATGGATGTTGCATTTGAGTGAATGGTTGTGCATACATATAGAACTTATATGTATCGTTATGATTCTTTTGCATACATATTGGATGCATGGCACAGACATGAATCGCATTAAGGAGGTCAACTAAATCAGTAGACCGCCTGATTTTCGCATTAGCATATGGACATGTACATGACACCTTTGCATATGTTCATACAAAGCATTAGAAATTCAAAGGACAATGGATGCCAGTGGATGATGAATGAGCAGATGGGTGCTAGCATTCATAACATTCTTCTAGTCTTGGAGATTTCGGGGACGAAATCATTTAAGGAGGGGAGAATGTAACAACCCAAATTTTTAACAAGTAATTAATTAATGGATTAATTAATTAAGGAAGAAAATGGTAAAATGGACATTACTTAATTAAATATTCAAAATTAAGTAAAACAGATTTTACCATTGCGTTCATCTCAAAATTTTGGTTCAGATAGACTCCGAGTTTGCGTAAAACAGATAACGTATGAAGAAGGCACGAGCTTTAGAAGTTTGTATACATATAAGGAGCTTAAATGTAAATATAACATAAAATAAAATCTAGAAAATCAAATGGACGAAGCGGGGAAAACGAGCGGGAAATAGGCCCGTTGTGGGTCGACCCACGCTCAGTCCGGGTCGACCCATAGGTTGACCCAAGGGGAGCTGGGTCGACCCAGGGTCAACCCACAACAAATCTAGGTGGATTCATCCGCCAAACCTGGACTATTTTGTGGCTTTATTCGTTGTTGACTCAGCATTATGTGTACGGTTTGGATTTAAAACCTAAAATCTAAAGGCTAAGAATTATCCTGCGTAATCTATATAAAGGCAGGCAACACAAATATATTCTTCATTCTTCTTCCTCCAAAGCTTTCTAATTAAAATAATGAAGATGCCGAGGTGCAACTCAAATATAGATTAGAGAGGACAATTATTACAATAAATCTAAAGTGGGCTTTCTTCTACAACAATTATTTTAGAAGATTTTCTAGATCTACAACTGCGTGAGTATATTGTGATTATTCAGATTTCTTTTAAGTTAAAATTAAATAGATATAATAGTTGTTGTAGTAATATAAAGAAAAAGAACATTGACAGTAAATATATTTTGGATCTGAAAAGTAACAATGTTTAGAAACATATTCTTATATGTTCTTTACTCTCAATTGCCTATTCGTTTTCAGTTATTTTGCTTGTATGTACATATCTTCCTTATCCCCTTTTTCCTGTTGTTTGTCTTATTTACACATTATATGCCTTTTTGAAAAGTATGGAATGACGTTAAAGGAAAAGTTGGGCATATTAGAATCTACACTGTGTAAATTGGTACTATTAGAAAGAGGAAGAATATGTAAATATGAATAGACTGAACTTTATTTTATATTAAGTAGGAATGTCATTTGTAAACATGAAATTGATATTAATATAACCATGAATAAGATGATATTTGACGTTGATGTGTGAACATAACATGTAGACATATTAATATGACATAGATTTGATGAACATTTGACATTAATTTGTAGTCATATTAACATGATATTGATTAAGTGAACATTTATTTGGCATAAATTTGTAGATATGTAAATAAGGCATTTATTCGAAAACATGTAATTAACATTAGCCTGTATATGTTAATTTGAAGGATATGTTAGCATTAAAGGGAATATGTAATATGAGGAATATGTCATATTAATTAGCATTAAAGAGGATATGTCAATTGGAAGAATATGGTAGTTTGTTACCTATTGACATTAATTTGGGAATATACGTTAATTGGGGAAAATGTATCAATTTAGGAGCATTCATGTTAATTTAGGAAAATATGTAATTGAATGTTTATGTTTATTTCATGATAAATTTGGGAAAGACATGACAATTAGATATTTTGTTCATTTACTGTTAATTTGGATAGTTATGCTCATTTGATGTTAATGTTCATTTACCTTCCTTTTCTCTGTTTCTATGTTTTATTTTATATGCCCATGTGATTTGATTGTATTATTCTTCCTCAAGTTTTCCTTTTTTATTTTACGCTATGCCTAGGCCTTTGGAAGCCTAGGCTATACCCGATTTGAGTGTGCGTATAATTAGCGAAATAATGAATAACATAAAAAGAGGAATATAGACATGTTATTAAATTGGGACTGTTTAACTATAATTTGGGAAAAAGGATAATATACACATGTTTAGACTTGCTGTAAACTGATAAAAAGGGAGAATGTGTATATACTTGCTGTAAATGGATAATATGCATTAACCTGTATATGTTGTAAATTGGGAATATAGTTGATGAATAATATGCATTTGTATTGGACATGTTAGATTTGACTTAATACATACATTACGTAAATGACATGTTATGAAAATGTAAGTACCAGATGTATGTTAAGTAAACTGAGTTACTGAAATCTATATGTACATCTGGGTAGGTGCTTGTTTGGGGAAGGGGTTGTACACTGATAACATTTAGATAAATGTCATTTTACAACCAGGCTTATTAATGAACTTAAACCCGCTAAATTACACATATTAATCAATAATCTAACACTATGCCATAAATGACCTAACACAATAAAAAATTGTTGGCACAGACCCAAAAAATGTTGGCATAGGTCTTTGACAACGTTTTTTGGGTGATGCAATTTTCACCATTGCTGCAGACCTCAAAGGCAACATTTTGACTATTTACAACAACACAACAAAAATTGTTACAGTGGAACCCTATTTAGGTTTATGGCAACATCCTTAGATGTCTGTAGAAACATCCCAAAAATGTTTATATATATATATATATTAATTTTATTTATATATCTTGTGGAGCCCAAAATGTGAGGCCCGCTCGGCCTACGACCCAATCTAATTCAATCCCTACGATAACACTTTGTATGACTATTGCAACATTATTTCAGGCAACATTTATAACCCGGTGGCAACACTATATTAAAGCTACTGCAAACTACACTATAACTACTACAACATCGTACTAAAGAGACATTAAAAGCTACAATATCACATAAATACTTGCATAATACACAGTACACATCACAAATTGTACAGTACTTATAACTTACATAAGCATCATAATACGCAGTACACATTAGAATCCATGTCAACAACTACAAAATATCAAGTACTTATCACTTAAATGACTAGAATTCATAAATGAAACTAAAAGCTAGTGCCTCCAGTCAAATTAGTTCCTGTAGATTCAACTCCGGGTTGGCATCGCCTAATTTTTTAAGCACCCAAGCCAAATTCTCTTGTACCTTCTGATTTACCTTGGATTCTAGCTTTGCTTCCATTTCTTCGACAAGTCTTTGCCTTAAGTCCTTTATATAAGCATTTGTTAGAGGCTCGGCTGATTGGTTTGTACACTTTTCATGCCTCTGTAAAGCAAAGGACGACCATATGATCTTCTATACGAAATTACAGTTTCAACAGTATTTCCTCCTTCTCCACTAGCTGCCTTTTGAAGTAAGTACTACAAAATAAAGTCACATCTAAATTACCCTACAGTAAATGCAGATAATGCAACAAATGCTTACATATAGAGAGAAAGCAGCAAATTTACATATGAAAAGAATGCAACAAATTACCCTACAGTAAATGCTTACATATGCAGAAAATGTGTATAGTAAATCCATAGAAAGCCACATTTTGGAAAACAATTCGTTTATGTGCATGTATTTAGAAAATAATTTTCAACATATATACTGGTAAAAATTGGAAAAAAAAACAATGTACGTTTGCGATCAGACATCATCGTATGTTTATAGGCAAGTAGAAGGCATATGTATAACCACATTCATAATGCAGAGATTACCACAATCATAATGCAAATTCTTACATATGACAGTTTTATGCAGGTTGGCCTTGTGGAAGTTATCAGAAAAGGTAATAAATTTACATGGAAGGGGGGTGCAAGGATTTCTCTTTCCATATTAAAATAGACAGAATTTATGATAGCCATAATATTTTTCTTTGTCCATATTAAAGCATGGAAGTAACGGAAGGACATCTTTATCGACAGCCATAATAATTTTATGATAAAAAACAGATTAAGAGCAGCATGTTCCAATTAGAATGTTGCATGAATAATCAAGCTATGGTTTTACATACCTATCTCGATGTCAAGTGCACAAATGTCATGAAAACAGTTTTAAGTGCACAACCAAGTGCATGCATAGAGCACAAGTGCATAAGGTTACTGGTGCGAAACTCAGGTTTTACAAGTGTTTCAACAAAGTGCATGGCCAATAATAGTTTCACATAGCCAAGAGCCAAACTCAGGTTCAACAAAGTGCACATGAGCAAACATATATGCACATGAGCAAGACATGGACAATGTGCAACATGTTTCAAAACAGAAAAAAATTATTACTTACAAGTTTATACTTCATTACTTGAGGACTAGACACGTACTCACTCCCATCTGTTTCTTACGACTTTTAAGAAAAAGTGTTGCATCTGATGGTGTCTTCTGATATACTCAAACAGGATTGTTATCCCGACAGGGATCTGAAATAACCTACAAAATCAAAGGAAACCAAGTGAAGTTATGCATTCAACAAAAAATGTTTCATAGAATAGGTACAAGGATCATGTCAAAGCAACCTTGGCATTATGACCAAAATTCTTATTATATTTTACAGCACAACATAAAAAAAATTATTAGCTTAAGGAAGACAACAAACATAGGAAGCTTATTTGCCTTCCTAAAGCACGAATCTGCCACGAGTCTGGCTGACGACTTGCCAGGTACTGATTTGCATCGAGTTAACACCATATTTTGTGGTGGTGATAGTGCACGTATACCAAAATTTTTGGTTGTGGTTTGCATCTAGAAGACTGTAATTAATAAACAAATGTATGTATACCTGAATCTTATGACGAAGCTGGATGAACGACTTTGGACCAACGACTTGTTTTTCTAGCCTTTCCTCATTAGTCTCATAAGCTTATAATAAACTGTTTTTATGCGACTCTTGTACCCTCTCCCTCATCCTATACACAAATTGGTAAACGAAAATAAATTAGTTATGAAAATCAGGATAACTTACAAGCAGCCAAGTAATTAAAAAATACTAAATTAATTATGAAAATCAACAGATACGAAAGTCATCCCTTAATTAAGAACCGATACATAAATAGAAGTCACTTGGTCAAATTTGCTACACAAGAAATCAAGAGGCAATTTCCTCTATCATGCTAGGTGGAATGAGGATTTGTGTTGTCGGGACATCATCTCTATACCATTTAACATCACAAGCTTGATTTCCTATTCCATAACCACATTGTATATCATGTAAAACTGGATCATCTTCATTTCCATTTTCCTTTTCGACATCACACCGGTCCCTTGGCAATTTCTTGATAACATTATAAAGCGCCTTATCAGTTGGATTTTGTACATAAAATATTTTTTGTACTTGTGAAGCCATAACATACGGATCAGATTTCTGATACAATCTATTAAAATTAACTCGAGTCATCCAATACAAATCTTTCTCTTTTTAGTACCAGCAACACTTAAATAAAACCACTGAAATCTCTCCTCAATAATCAATTTCTATTATTTCTTCAATTGCTCTGTAGTAACTAACATTGCCAACCAATGGATTCTAATCTTTTAGTCTTTCACTATTCTGTCACAGCAGTCAAGAATACACCACTATTCTGTGTTTTGCACTTAGCATCTCTGTATTTTGAATGGAATTTGTATCCATTAATAACGTATCCACTAAATTTCCCAGCTGCCCGATTAAGGCTCATTCCAAGCACTTGTAGCTCTTTCGAAATGTCCACTTTTTTTCCAACCTCATCCTTCAGCCATTTCCAGAATTCTTCGGTATATGCTCTCTCTCTCTTTTATATCTTCTCGATATTTCAGACCATCAATTAAAGCTTGATATTCCCTGGAATAATTATGATGATATTAAATCGATAAAGAAATATTTTAATTCTTTAGCACTAGCTAGAATAAAATAAGAACTTAAAAACTTAATCTTTTAATTTTTCTATTTCCTCGTTACCACAATTGAATAGAATGTATCAATGACATGCCATCCACTTACATTCTTTTAGATGAATAGCTTTTTCGTCTTTATTTCTTCTTGTACCAATAGCATATTCCATATTTTGTGGACAACTTTCAAATTTAGGTACTACATCACCACTTAAGAATCTTGAGCGGAATGTCAAGTATTCTTCAGGCAGATAACCTTCGGCGATGGAACATTCCGGTTTAGATCTGTTGCGCACATAAGATTTGAGTTTAGCTAATAATGCTCAATTGGAAACATACATCGAACATGCACAGGTCCACCGTACTCAACTTCCCTGCACAAGTGAACCATTATGTCAAAGAAAGCCGGTGGAAGTATCATCTCAAATTGGCAAAGAATTTCGATAATTTCTTGTTGTTGCCTCTTCACATCTTCCAAGTCAATTATTTTGCCCCAAAGACCTCTTTTGAATGCACTAAATATTATCAGCGGCAATGCAACTTCAGGCTTCAGTGTTTTTTCACAGCAAATTGCAACAAGTAATGAAGTAAAAAAATGAGAATCATGGGTCTTGTACCCTGAGATAGTCTTTTCTTCCATGTGAGCATACCAACTGATATTGGCTGCACAACCATATGGTAATTTAGCATTCTCCAGTTCTGAGAAAAATAATTCTTTTTCTTTATTCATCAGGTCAAATATGGTAGCCCTAATCTCAAAGTGTTCACCGTCACTTGATAAAGTAGGATGCAGAACCTTCCTGATGCCCATTTCTTGTAAATCGAAACGAGCATTCAAATGGTCTTTTGACTTGCCACTAATATTTAGCAAAGTACCGAGTATGTTGTCGCATATGCTTTTCTCTATATACATAACATCAAGGTTATGTCGCAATAAATTGCGGCTCCAATACGGTAAATTGAAAAATATTGACTTCTTTTTGAAAGGAGAATCCTTTTTCTTCCCCAAATTATTTTTAAAGCCACAAACATTTCTTCAATGTCTATTCCTGATAAACTTCCCAGAATCTGTCATATTTCAACTTCACCATTGAACCTCCTTTTATCAAACCTCCACTTGTGTTTCGGATCGAGAAATTTTCTATGATTCATGTAGCAAATCTTTCTACTATGTTTCAAGTAAATTGAAGAAGTCTCATAATGGCATATGGGACAACCCAATTTACCCTTTGTGCTCCAATCGGATAACATTGCATACTCCGGAAAATCACTAACGGTCCAAAACACGCCTGCACGTAACATGAAATTTTGATCAGTAAAGGCATCATAAGTTTCTATGCCTATATCCCATAATTCTTTCAACTATTCAATTAGAGGCGGCATATATACATCAATTTTATTCTTTGGAGACTCTGGACCGGAGATGATTGTTGAAAGAAATTAGATTTTTGGGCTCCATGCACAACCAAGTTGGAAGGTTGTAGTTAACTAATACAATTGTCCATGTACTGTAAGCTATACTCATTGTATGAAAAGGATTGAATCCATCAGAGGCTACACCTAATTTGATAATTTTATTTTCTGATGAAAAATCCGGATACATAGCATCCATTGCCTTTCAAGACTCACTTTTAGTTGGATGTCTAAGTTTTCCGTCTTCTTTACATCCCACGGAATGTCATGTCATAAGTTGTGAAAACTCCTTGCATATAAACAACCTTTGCAGTCTTGGTTTTAGAGAAAAGTAAAACATCACTTTTGATGGGACTTTGCGACTCAACTTCGCTGGATCATTGTCATGGGTGTCTTCCTTTTTCACTGGTTCCTACCTCAAAACAACAAAAATTTCACAGCCATCTTTATCTTCATTTTTTGCCCAATACAGCATGCAATCGTTTGGACATGCATGTATTTTTTTTGTATTCAAGACCTAAATCTTTAATGATATTCTTTGCCGCTCTGACGGATAAAGGTATATGGGCCTGTGGAAAAGCCTCTCTCATCAACTCTAGTATATCCCCAAATGCAGACTCTGCAATTCCATGTACACATTTTAAAGAATAAAGCCTGATGATAAAAATTAATCTTGAAAAATTTGAACAGCCAGGATATAATGGATGCTTTCCATCTTCGACAAGGTGATAAAATCTTCTAGCATTGGCTTTCAGTTCATCAGAATTCTCATCCTCATAGTTATGCATATGTCCATAAGTAAGGTCCAACATTTCACCAAGATTATCTCCAAAATCACCAGCTTCATAGTCTATATCTTCATCACTCCTTCCAAAATTTTGGTGAGAAACCTCACATATCCATTTCACATACAATGGAGATGGACCATTGTAGATGAGATTGTAACACCCCACATCCGTTAGTGTCACTCACAAAGGGAATGCACTAAGTTCTGTTGAGCATTTTGAGGTAAAAGATGCAGATAAATTACAAGACAGACAAAAATTTCAACAGCGGAAAATAAAACTTTGCTTTATTAATAAAATAGTTTGTACAACGATTTCCTTATAATATCAGAGTATCATCTGTCTTACAAAATAAAGAAGCATAAAACAACATTTATATTCCCCAATTTTAGCAAGAGCCAGCCATAGCATCTGAAAAGAGAATCCAAGCAAAACTTCGACAAATCTTCAAGCTGGGAAAGAGTGACAGTCCAACTTAACCTGAGCTATACTAGTCCCTCCTTTACTACCTTAGGGGGGGACGGAAGAAAAGAAGACGAAAGAAAAACAGAGTCAGACATAAAGCCTGAGTAAGTTCAGTAACTTCTAGCATGTGAACATGGAAAAACAGAACGACATGAATTAACTGAATACAAGATAACACCATGACAATAGGGTCAGCAAGATTAGACAAGATAATCACAAGACATGCTAAGATAAGATAAACTGGATATGCTCTAATACTTTCGCCGTTTCGCTATTTCCTTGTTATACTGGTTTCTATATCTCTGCACCACCTAACTAGTGTCCCAACTAGTAACGATAACGTGATCCCAATCCCTGTAGTTTCCATTGCCTTCAGGCATACATTTATTATTTATTACCTAGATCTAATCTAGGGTTTTCTATCAAATGCTTTCTAGATTCAAATAGAGTTTACGCTTTCTGCTGAACGCTTCTCGGATTCAGGGTTTATGCCACCTAGTCCAACTAGGGATTATGCTACCTATCGAACGATGCCCCAAAGTCTAGGACACACTACCTAGAGTGGTATATAATCCTATACTTCCCCACGCATGTATCGCGAATCGTTATCGCTTGTCTAGATGCACATGTCCTGTAATGTGCAGCCCGAGTCCTGTGGCAGGGCAAATCAAGAAACACTAAACTCGGTCGGGAGCTTTCAGATATCTGCCGATGCAGATGCTAAGGTCTGCTTTTATTCCAATGGCTATGGTCCCACTCGACCCCTCCCTCAACTAATGAAAGGCATACCTTGAAAAATGAGAATTATACGCAGGCCCCCTATGCCCCACTAACCTATGGCCATCCTCACCCATAACTAGATAGCAAGTATATGGTCTTTTGGAGTTCTCCGCCTTTCCGTTTCACGTATCTCGACTGACTCAAGATGGATGGTAGACGACGAGTTACTATCACAGGGCTACCATTTTCTCGCCGAATCACGCTGGTCCATCCTAGTCTTTAGATTGCCATATTTTGCAACCAAGGCATACCCTTGGTTCTTCTAACGCATACCTTAACCTCTGTGAGCCCAGGAGGATCATCTGCAGCCTCACAGAGGGATACCAAGAGTACCCTCACGTCCCCTCGAAGCCTCGGGCTTCGTAACCCAATTCGTTGGAGCCTTCGTTTTACTCAGACGGACATTCGCTCCTTTCCGTGTTATACTAAGAATTACTACTTAGTTTTACTAACTAAGGTTTACCACTTAGTTTCCATTTAACTAAGGTTTCCTACTTAGTTCTCTTTCCCGTCAATTTGGATTGGTTAAGTGTCATTAGTCAATTTAAGCTAACTGAACCCTCTTCATTTATCCTGTTAAACTGGTTAAGTGTTATCAGTAATTCATGTTGACTTAACCCCACCACAAACCAAGTTATATTGGTTAAGTATTTCTTATTACTTAACCCTACCCGTTCATCCTGTATTGGTTAAGTGTTCCTTTTTAACTTAACCTTGCCCGTCTGTTTTAACTAACATGTTATTAATGGTTAAGTGTTATCCCTTCATGTTTTAAACTTAACCCTATTCCTTTATCACAATCTGATGGTTAAGTGGTCAAGTTTACTTTACCCTACGGTCTAGTCTAGCTAACATATCAAATTGGCTAAGTGTATTAAATTTTACTTAACCCCAACCTCTAGTCTAGTTAACATGTTAATTTGGTTAAGTGTATTAACTTTACTTAACCCCACCTTCTAGTCTAGTTAACATTTTAATTTTGCTAAGGGTTTTCTTAGTTACTTAACCCCTACAAATCTTGTCTTGTTACCGTGTTAAGTTGGTTAAGTGTCCTTATGAACTTAGCCCTCCCATTCTAGCTTAACTGTGTTAGGTTGGTTAAGTGTTCCTATGGACTTAACCCTCCAATTCTAGCTTAACTGTGTTAAGTGTCAGTATGAACCTAACCCCACCCATCGATTTGGTTATCATGTTGAATTGGTTAAGTGTCTTAGTTAACTTAACCCTACCATTCTTGTTCTAGCTTTAACTAAATAAATTAAAGCCGCGACCACTCACATTTGACAGATATTGTTGCGATTACTGGATGTGCCGGTTGGTTCCGGGCAGGTTTACATCGCAACTCAGTCTAACCTCGGGTTAGGCATATTCGTGTCTTCTAAGTTCAAAAGGGTTTTGATTAATTTTCAAATCAGACTTTGAAAGCAACCATCCCGTCCGTCGGATCAGTTAGGGATAGCCAGGGAGAGCAGGAAACTTGTATTTTCCAAACCCAAGCCTAGACACTATCCTCTCTGTCATCCTAGAACTTTCTGGTGTGTTATTAAAAGAGATGTCGTTAATAAACCTTTAATTTGTCTAAATTTACATTTTCTCATTTAGGACAAATTCTATAGGTAAATCATTCCTAATTTACTTATTTCCTAATTACTCTTTTAATGTAAATTGTCAACATTTATTCTTATGGCCCATTTCCCCCTCTATATCATATTTATGCTTTTTGGTATGTAAACTATACCAAATCAAGTGTCACTAACCATGATTTTGCTAAACCTGACAAGTACTCCTAATTATGGCCAATTTCAAATTTATGCTAATACACTTATCATGCCAAATTAGCTAATCCAATTCTGATTTAACATTCTAATTACAGTTCATGTCAAACTAGACTTATTATTCTAGTTCACAGTTCATGTAAATGCTAGATTTACAAGTCAATACTAGATTCAAATTACACATCCTATAATTCATGTCAAATTTATCCAATTTGCATTTTTATAAACATGCCATATTACATGTTCCCAATTTATGCCAATTTCCAAGTTTATAACTACGTTTTTAGTAAGTTTCATATTTTGCCCAAATCATATTACCACCGTTCGTATAATCCTGATTCAATCTAGATTATAGATAAATCTAGATTCGTAGAAAATAGGGAATGAACCAAAGATGCTATGAAAAAGATAGACATAACAACTGGCATAAAATGATAATTTACTAATTACAGACCTAACGAATTACACTGAAATTGATCTAAAACATCGAAAGCCTACAGGTCTGAAAATCTTATGACATAAAAAGGGTTGAATAACGACGTCGGTTCAAGAACATGGGTAGACATAACTTAATAGATAAATTCCCAAGATCTAAAACCAAAGAAAACCAAGAATAGACAGAATAGATAATCAGGTTTAGACCCAATTTCACAGTCACAAAACTTAAGCAATATTTTCCTAGTTATGAATCATAGGTGTTTAATCACAGCTGTTCTAGTTATGTCATAAGCAATAGTTTATGTTTCCTAATCAAAGGCACAGGCTTGTGTTCATAGTCAAGGAAATAATTCTCATAGTCACAGTCACCGTCATAGGCAATGTTCATAGTCATAGGCAAGGCCTAATTGGTCATCGAATCATAACAGTTCTTAATTTGGTCCAAGGATATAAGCACTGATTTGAATAGAAAGATTTGGCATATTCTTTTATTCCTTTAATTTCATGTCACGAACAGAGAGAAATGTTCAAATCTAAAAAGTAATCGACTTACAGAGATTAGATTAGATTCGTAGAAAAACAGTCGTTGAAGTCATTTGAATCTTCACTAGAATCCTAGCTTGACTTGAATCTCCTCTTGAAAGTCTTGAGCAGCATTTCATCGTCTTGATTTATTTTATATATTATTTATTTATACATTTTCTCAGAGGCAGCATAAGGATAGAAAAAAATTGTGAATAGAGAAGGAGACTAAGGCTGTTTATATAGGATTAGGCGGACGAATCTGGTCAGAATGGCGTCTGAATACAGAAGAACGAACCAGACTGCAGATCTGGAAAAAGCAGGGAGGTCGACCCCCAGGTCGACTACCCAGTCGACCTGGGTGCCTCAGGTCGACTACCCAGTCGACCTCGGTCTTGGGCGGGAAAATTCCCGCCCAGCCCAATCTGGTTCCGATTTTGAATTTTGAACTCGTTTTCTGATCTGTTCGAATTTTAAATCGAATTCTGAAACTTCTGAAGACCGTAACTCCTTCATACGGAGTCCGATTAACGCAAACTCGGACTCTATCTCATGCAAAATTCCGAGACGAACGCAATGGTGTAGCCCATTTCCCTTGATTTTGAATTTAAAATTTAATTCTTCCTTGATTTGTGAATCTTAGTGTTACAGAATTACGGGGTGTTACATTCTCCCCCACTTAAAAGGACTTCGTCCCGAAATCTTCAAGTTAGGAAGAATGTGTCGTACCTTCCAATCACCCATCTACTCAACCATTCAATCACAGGCATTCATTTTCCTTAAAAGATTTCTAATGCTTTCATGTTATTATGCATAGTGTGTGTATATGTCTTTATCTAGTGAAAAATCAGGCGGTCTACTGATTCAGTCGACCTCCTTAATGCGAATCATGTCAGTGCCATGCGTCCAATCATGTATGCAAGCACCCCTAGTTATGTAAATACTACATGTGTGCATTACCATTCATCCATATGCAACATCCATATGATAACATATCAAGTTCAACTTACAAACAAATACATATTTGTAAATGCAATATGAAAGCGTCTGAACTGATCTAGTGCCTAATACGTATGTATATGCATTCACGAGCAACCATTAGCAACCACTTGCAACCATCAACCATAACATGTTTCAAATACATGTTTACATCCATTGGCTTCTACCTAAGGATCGAAGATACGACCTAGAGGATATACTTTGGAAAGAGAGAAACAATTATGCGTAAAGCTCCTACAAAAAAAAGAAATCAAGGATGCACCCGGTATGATGCTAGTATCTATCCTTCTTGAGCTTTACTCCACTGTATCTTAACTAATTTAACTTCACGATTGTGAAATTCCTGATCTCCATTTCCAAAATAAACAGATGTCAATCACGGTACCAAGTATATGTACTAAGATGATTAGAGGTCTCCCTCTTATCCGCCATGCCATCACTATAAGGGTCGAAAGGTTACTACGTGCTTTTTAGAGTGCCTGCCACAACTATTCATCTCTCACACAAACCATCCTAGTCGAACTCGACATTCCTCAAGTACAAGCCCCAACGGCCTAAACCAATATCAGACAAGCACCCAAGGAATATCTCCTCCGAATTTAGACGATCTACGTGAGATGATATAAGTAAACTCGATAGCTATTCTCAAATCCCTACTAACCAAAAATAAACTGGTCGGACCACCAATTGGATTTGAGACTCTAGTGGGATCTTTCTACTATACAAGTACTATGGTGCAGAGACTCAACTATGGAAGTGGGTATGAACAAATGCGAAGCGCTAAAACCAAAGGAAAGAGTACGAACAGCAAAACTAGACTCTTCCAACAGAACTTTACTGCCTTTCTCCTAGGTACACTTGGTGGCGAAAGTGTGTACTTGCCCTTCTGAAATTCTTGTTCCACGTTCTTGCCCTTAATTACATGCCTTATTATACCCTAGTAAAGATACTACCTCTTGTCTTAGGTTTTATAATTCCTTCCTCCTTTGTGAGCTAAATCTACATCCATGAATTCCTCATCCTCTTCTATGTGTAGTCATGTTGACAAATCTCTCGAAAGATGCTTCCGTCGTACAGAAAACCCTATAAGCTTGAAAGAAAACTGGCCGTAGGTGAAACTACTACGGTTATAGATGGAAGTCGGGCACTACTTCGCCCATCGTTGAGGTTACCTCCTAGAAAGCCAGGAGCCCCAGAGACTCAAGAAAGAAGGAGAGAATTCAAACAGAGGAAGAGAAGATAGTCTGTATGGATTTGGGGAATATGCCTTTAAAACAAATCTTTTCTTTTAAAAATGCTTCTTTTAAAACCGTTTTGAAAATAAATTTTCAAATCCTTTATCTGATCCGGTAACCTTCAGCTCTGATACCATGTGTAACACCCCACATCCGTTAGTGTCACTCACAAAGGGAATGCACTAAGTTCTGTGGAGCATTTTGAGGTAAAAGATGCAGATAAATTACAAGACAGACAAAAATTTCAACAGCGGAAAATAAAACTTTGCTTTATTAATAAAATAGTTTGTACAATGATTTCCTTATAATATCAGAGTATCATCTGTCTTACAAAATAAAGAAGCATAAAACAACATTTATATTCCCCAATTTTAGCAAGAGCCAGCCATAGCATCTGAAAAGAGAATCCAAGCAAAACTTCGACAAATCTTCAAGCTGGGAAAGAGTGACAGTCCAACTTAACCTGAGCTATACTAGTCCCTCCTTTACTACCTTAAGGGGGGACGGAAGAAAAGAAGACGAAAGAAAAACAGAGTCAGACATAAAGCCTGAGTAAGTTCAATAACTTCTAGCATGTGAACATGGAAAAACAGAACGACATGAATTAACTGAATACAGGATAACACCATGACGATAGGGTTAACAAGATTAGACAAGATAATCACAAGACATGCTAAGATAAGATAAACTGTATATGCTCTAATACTTTCACCGTTTCGCTATTTCCTTGTTATACTGGTTTCTATATCTCTGCACCACCTAACTAGCGTTCCAACTAGTAACGATAACGTGATCCCAATCCCTGTAGTTTCCATTGCCTTCAGGCATACATTTATTATTTATTACCTAGATCTAATCTAGGGTTTTCTATCAAATGCTTTCTAGATTCAACTAGAGTTTACGCTATCTGCTGAACGCTTCTCGGATTCAGGGTTTATGCCACCTAGTCCAACTAGGGATTATGCTACCTGTCGAGCGATGCCCCCAAGTCTAGGACACACTACCTAGAGTGGTATATGTTCCTATACTTCCCCATGCATGTATCACGAATCGTTATCGCTTGTCTAGATGCACATGTCCTGTAATGTGCGGCCCGTGTCCAGTGGTAGGGCAAATCAAGAAACGCTGAACTCGGTCGGGAGCTTTCAGATATCTGCCGATGCAGATGCTAAGGTCTGCTTTTATTCATGTGGCTATGGTCCCACTCGACCCCTCCCTCAACTAATGAAAGGCATACCTTGAAAAATGAGAACTATACGCAGGCCCCCTATGCCCCCACTAACCTATGGCCATCCTCACCCATAACTAGATAGCAAGTATATGGTCTTTTGGAGTTCTCCGCCTTCCCGTTTCACGTATCTCGACTGACTCAAGATGGATGGTAGACGACGGGTTGCTATCACAGGGCTACCGTTTTCTCGCCGAATCACGCTGGTCCATCATAGTCTTTAGATTGCCATATTTTGCAACCAAGGCATACCCTTGGTTCTTCTAACGCAGACCTTAACCTCTGTGAGCCCAGGAGGATCATCTGCAGCCTCACAGAGGGATACCAAGAGTACCCTCACGTCCCCTCGAAGCCTCGGGCTTTGTAACCCAATTCGTTGGAGCCTTCTTTTTATTCAGACGGACATTCGCTCCTTTCCGTGTTATACTAAGAATTACTACTTAGTTTTACTAACCAAGGTTTACCACTTAGTTTCCATTTAACTAAGGTTTGCTACTTAGTTCTCTTTCCCGTCAATTTGGATTGGTTAAGTGTCATTAGTCAATTTAAGCTAACTTAACCCTCTTCATTTATCCTGTTAAACTGGTTAAGTGTTATCAGTAATTCATGTTGACTTAACCCTACCACAAACCAAGTTACACTACACCAAAACAAGAAATTCGTAACAAAAGTATTTTTTTAATACTAACACTCATTTGCCGTTATAACGTAACAACGCATAAACTCGTTACAATCGTTTAAAGTACCGTTATAAAACGAGCAAGAATATATTATAACTATTTTGCACCGTTATAAAATTTAATGAAAATAACAAACGAGGGGCAAACGTGGAAACCATTAAAAATTTAACCCTCTCACGCTCCCTTTACCTCAATTCACAGCCGCCTCTTCCCAAAATTTTCACGAAATAGAAGCGGGAAATCATTGTACGCGATATAAAGAGGGAATCGAAAGGAAAACTTCTCAAATCGGAATCGAAGCGGGAATCGAAAGCAAAGCTTTTTCTTCAAAGATTTTACCTGTTTATTATCACGGAGGAGGTAAGGGAAAACGAAGGTACTCTATTTCCGATCGATGATTAATGGATGTGATTTATGATTATAATCCTTATCATCGTTTTATTATAACAAGTGTTTGGTTTGAAGATCATTTGTTTATTATAAATTTAAATGATTAATGGATGCGATTTTTGATTATAATCCTTATCATAATCATGTATGCTACGGCTGTTCATTTTTGTGAGTGCCTTTGCTAAAAAAAGCTGGAAATGAAGGTGTGGTCAGAGGAGACAATCACAATCTTGAAAAACATGGAATACCTTCTGAACCAATAGCTAGAGCTTAACAAAATCACAAGCTATCTTAGCAAATAAAGTTGGATTACAGCTAAATTAATGCAGTTTGATTAAGACTTTTGTTTTAGGTCGGTTGAATGTTAATTTTCCAAACATACATCAACATCATATACCCAGCACACCTGTTTATTTCTTCAAAACTCATTCTACCAACGAAATTTCTTCACATATTAAGAAACAATGCTGACATACACTTTTTTGGTATTTTATACCGAGCAAACTATTTGCATGCCCCAGTTGATGTTAACGTACATAATGGATTACTTGGGAGAACAGTCGTGGTTGTCTTCTCATAACTCAAGATTGTTCACAAGGGTATTAACATAGGCAAGTGTTTATGTACAAAAACGTTGTGTCTATGTTTTGAGGTTCGACAAATAAAAGGCTTAATGGCCGAAGAGGCAAAGTAAAAGGTGTATTTGATGAATAAAAATGAACAGCTTGAAACAGGAAATGTTTTTTTTTTTATATTTGTTTTGGTTTTTTATATATAAAAGAAAAAAATTGTGAATTAAACCATAATTGTTTTTTATGTATTAATGCAAAGGCTGTTTGTCTAATGTAACTTCTAAGTCGTACTTTGCATATCAGTCCATCTTGTATGTCAAGTTGTGGCAACATGGTCTCCAAATAGAAAAAACTCTAGTAATTTTGTATGTCAAGTTGTGGCAACATATCAGTCCATCTTGCATATCAGTCCATTTTTGCTGTTGAGGATTATAATTTTGCTCTCCAACTAGTAAAACGAAGCTTGAACAATTCTTTGTTCCAGGAAGTTATTTCAACAATTTTTGGTTGATGGCTATACAATGATCGAGGAAGTCATTTTAATTTTGAAAATATGTAATACGTGGAGAATACTTATTTCTATGCTGAATGTATCAATTCTAAGTTTATATTCAATTCAGTAAAGCATAAATATGTTTATAACAAAGAAATTTTGAGATTTAATTAATATAAATGAAAATTTTAAATTTAAGGACCACTTAAAAAAGATAAAGCATAACTTCTCTCAGGCTATCAGCGTTATTCATTTGCGATGGTGTTGGACATTGAAAGTATTACAATTCCCAAAAAAGCATAACATAAGTTATGAAATCCTGAATTATAGCATCCTAAATATAATTTCTATTTAAATAGATACACAAGCAAGAACATACGTAGGTTTGGCAGAAAACATGAGAAAAATAAATGGAATACAATATATTTGATGCATTCGAACATCAGAGAAAACAGCAACAGGGAGAAGAGCTAAATGAGGAGATCCATTAGCAAGGAGAGCAAAAAGAATGCTCATGTCTGGCTATAATCCAGCTTTGTATTGCTCTGGCTGCTATTGCATGTTTAGCATCTCCACTAAGTGAACACTCTCCTTTTAGTCTTGGATCCATACAGTATTTTGATTTGTCCTTGCACAATCTTGGAGTAGTCAAAGCAACCGGGCTTTGCTGACCACCGTGCAGTGTAAGATCAACTGAGTTTTTTTTCCTAGTGTAAGGTCGCAAAAGAACCACACCAAATCCATACAACACTCTATTAAGTTAACTGAATTGTGGCATACTCTATGGTGCATGATAATATTCTTTTTTATTTCTGCATGGTCTACAGGATGGCAGTCCACTGACAAGGTCATGTGTGATGCACGAAGGTAGTCGTATAAGCTTTATAGTCGGTGCACCCTATCGACGACAATCATACCTGAATTTTTTTATAACATTGGTACAATGAAGACGAGAAGGCATATCGAGAGCCTTTGTTTGAGAGATTGAAATTTACATTTTTTTCTTCAAATTCTACATGTAAAAGAATTTTTACTGATTTAATAGTTGATGTATAATATATGGTTACTAATTGAACAAAACTGTTATGTCTCGACTGAATTATTAACTCTCCAAATCACCAATATATCAAGTTGAGAAAAAGGGAAAGTTAATATTGTAAAGTAAACAGAGTGAATGACATTCAATTCTAACTTCAACAAAAATACTTAAAAATGTTTAGCACACCAAAAAATTCAAGAAAAAACAAAGATAATCTGACAGTAGACCAATCTCTAGCTTGTACGAAGCAATTCTGTGAAAAGAAAACAAAATTATCTTACCTTGTGATCGGGAGTTCCGGCTACCATTTTGAGAATCCTATGCATGCATTTCTTCACAAATCTAAAGCATGCCTCTCTTCACGAATCTTTTTAATGACATCCCCTCTTTTCCCAATAGAGCATTCAGCTCCATTGGTTTGAGCTAGCTGCCAATAAGACGCGTTAGCTCAAAGCCTCCGGGACTGTTTCCTGTCTCTTCTCTATATCGTTGCATAAGCAGTGTACCATTGTATGCTTAAATCACTTTATAGTTAATTTTTCCATTAATGCATTTCATGAAAAAGTTGATTAATAAACCCAAATGAAGTTTGTCTTGCATAATAATCAATTTGCTAATTCCATAAGCAGTGTACCATTGTATGCTTAAATCTACAATATTTACCTTGGTCTTATTTTCAGTTATAATCATATTTGTTAATTTGCAAACGCTTCATGTGAAAATATTTGAACATCGCAGCGCAAATTGTAGAGTAGAGAATAATAATTATAACAAAATGATACTTCAGTCCAACGGGGAAAGAGAATCATTCTAACAGAAATACAACGATTTAGATCTAAATCACAAGAGTCTCAAATTCAATTATTTTTATTTCACTAAACAGGCTGACGTTGAGCTAAATGAAGTGCATCAACACTCATAAGTTATAATAACAGAGGGTTGTAGGATATATTTGACTTACTTGCTCCTATGTTGTATTGATGTTATTATTTGAGCTTAGAATATCACATGGATACATGATGGCCTCGGATTTTATTGTAATTGGGGTTGGGTCTGGGTTTTTTGATACTTGTATTCTGCTTACTGCTCTTTTATTATTTTTGTTTTCTATTTAAAAATGCAGATATGTCTATGCACTTCCTTGTCTCTATGTCAATAACATATGTACATTCATCATGCCACTGTGACTTATTGTCACATTAGTTTTAATTGTAATAGGATGACATGAAATATCAAATGAAAACAAACACCAGTGCAAACAAAAACAAACTGACAGAATTTTTAAATGGGATGTTTATACATTATATATATAAATATGCAACAATTCATCTGCCTTCAATTCATGATTATTGTTATAGAGCCAAATGGCAGTTAAATAATTATTTCTAAAAATTTGTTGGCTAATCTGAAAAATCTGAATCACGGGTCTTTTGTTTTTCTCCTACATATAGTTCCAAATTAGGTTGGGTTTATGTATAAAAGGTAATGTGATTTAAAAAAAACATGAACAAATAAACCATGATGCTCATGAACAGAACAAAAGTTATTCCTCCATTATTGGAGGACCATTTATCTACTTCTGTCTCCACTCAGAATGGCTGCTTATTTAAAGATGGATTCTCCACATAGTTCACAATAATTTCCTTGTTTCCAGAAGTTCTCGGCATCACCATAGGCATGATGCGTCAGTATTTGATTAGTTTGCTATAGTTTCAGATTGTTTGAAGGTGTATCATGAATTCATTAATCTTCCTCTGTTTCTCATTTTCTTTTTTAAATGGTTAATTTTTTCAACAAATTATTTCATTACTTTTCTTTGTAATCTCAGTTCTTAATCTTTTTCATTTTTTTGTCTATTTATCAAATCTGTACAGTATAACAGTTTTCTCGTTTATGGAGTTAGTACACTTATTAATTTTGTTACATACACTCTTTAGTTGAACAAGTAAAACATAAGAACATTCAGATTTTTTGGCAAATGCTAACATTCAGATTTTATGTGCACCAATTAACAGTAAATGTTAAGTCCTCTGAAAGTGAACTCTATTTTAACGTGAATGGATAATTGGTCCCAAACTACTACTGGCACTATTACATGATACTAAAAGGGCCTTGCTCCCATTGCGTATGTAGTGAAATTTTCGAATATCCAAATTAAGATATAATGCTCATGAATACACCGTTGAAAACTGAGATGTAGAATGGAGGCTGAGTTTAGATTATTAATTAATATTTTCATGGATGATTAAAAAAAAAAACTGTTTTTTGTTGTCTCGCCATGGTTCTTGATAAAAGCTGTTTTTTTAACCAATAATTGTTCTTGATAAAAGCTGTTTTTTGTGGAAATTTTGATTTACAACCACATATACCCAACAATATCATCATTTTTCGTGCTGCCGATCATAAAACATGTATCAAAGTCAGCGTGTTGGCTTTGTAACGTAACAGTAAAAGGTAAACTTGAAGTTACAGTTCAGATTTGCACAAAGTCTTTCTTGATGCCTATTTGTCATTTGCCCGAATCCAGCACTTTGGGAGCAAAAAAAAAAAAGAGAAGTTCTCTAAGTTTCATTAACCTTTTTAATATTCATATTAATATTTACATTCATTAGATAATCATGAATCATGCAGATGACTGATGAGCATTAAACTATTACAGATATTATAATGTAGTCTTTCAACAAAACGCATAATGGTGGGTATGATTGCGACACGGTTATAAGGTGAAGCAATATGTTCATAACTTTTGTGGGGTTGAGTCCCTTGCTGAATTCTCTCACATAGCAGAAAGTCTTGTTCATTGAATTATGTTGCTCTGGCATACACCTGTGAGCACACGAGCTCAGTATTTATCTGATAATATACAGCTCATAAGTCAGCAGCCAAACTTAAAAAAAAAATGTTTTTTGTTGTCAGGATAATATCATTATTTCTGTGTAATTTTGATTTACTTCAAACTTAAAAAACTCCTCAACTCGGTGAGCCACTCTGTCAATGCAAGCCATCCAACTCTGTTAATACATTAACTCACTTTAATTTTTGTTATTTGGGTATTATGCAGGCGCTAGTTGAAGCAGCAGAGGAAAGACAAAAGGAAGGTCTCAATGACAACAATGAAAGTAGAAGTTTAGAAGATTTTGAGAATGATCCCATTGCTGAAGTGTTTGGAAATGAGAAAAGAAAAAGCTATTGTCGTGCAGTTAGCTCTTCATCGACTATAAAGCAAGTGAAGCTTACACAAGCAGCAAAAGCAATAGCCAATTTCAAGGAAGACGAAGATAGAAAGTGGAAAACAAAGATGGAAAACAACCAAGAGAGACTAGCTGAACAATTTACATCAATGAATTCGGTTATGATGAATATGCAACAAACTTTATTACAATTTATGAATCAATTTGGAGGGAATCTGGGATCAAGAAATGAAGTTGCTTCCAACAACCAGCATGAGAGTCCTAGAGCTAGCTTGGGTGTTCAATCCAATGGTGCTATTGGATCTTCCACAAAAGATAGACAGTCTGTGGTCTTATTGTCAGAAGAGTTGAAAGAGGTTGCTAAAGGCCATCTTGGGACACAGAAAACATGCCATCATAGAGAGGTGATGCATGGGGAAAGAGTTGCTTGGGTGGAGAAAGTGTTTGATCCAGAAGCACCTATTTATCAAGCACCACAAAATGGTAATTACAAGCTATTTGATATTATTGATGGAGGTTTTGTTATTTGGCCTGAGTGTCGTATTCGCTATTTGTAGGATCTATAATTTATTTCAAAGTTATGTTAGAAGTTGTAATATTTTGATTTCATACTCTTTGGTTATGTATGATGAACTTATGAAATTTCGAATTTTCCTTCAATTTGTTATCAAATATTTGTGCAATTTAAGGTACATGCTTAAATGTGAAATCGTTTATCATTATCGAAATTCTATAATTTTTGATATATATATATACCTGCTGTATTATAACCAAGAAATATGTAGTGAATGCTAGTAGGAAGGTAGTAATATATTGGTTGTTAATTGTAACGAATATATCCGTTGCTAGTGAAGAAATTTATAACGAACATACTCGTTGCAAATGAATATATACTCGTCGCAAATGAATATAATTATAACGAGCATATTCGTTGCAAATGAAGATATTTATAACGAACTATTTCGTTACAATACATATCGGCAACACCTACCTGAGGAAATTTAGTAACAAAAACTTCCCGTTACAAAACGGTGATAGTAATAACGAACTATTTCGTTACTAAATTTCATCTTCCCAACGAAACAGTCTGTTAGTAAGTTATAACGTTAATAACGAGTATAGACCGTTACGAATATTTGTAACGACATTCCCCACGCCTGTACCGCTCACGACCCTATTTGTTATAAATTTACTTTGTAACGACTATGTTCGTTACAAATACACTGTTTTGGTGTTGTGTTATATTGGTTAAGTATTTCTTATTACTTAACCCTACCCATTCATCCTGTATTGGTTAAGTGTTCCTTTTTAACTTAACCTTGCCCGTCTATTTTAACTAACATGTTATTAATGGTTAAGTGTTATCCCTTCATGTTTTAAACTTAACCCTATTCCTTTATCACAATCTGATGGTTAAGTGGTCAAGTTTACTTAACCCTATGGTCTAGTCCAGCTAACATATCAAATTGGCTAAGTGTATTAAATTTTACTTAACCCCAACCTCTAGTCTAGTTAACATGTTAATTTGGTTAAGTGTATTAACTTTACTTAACCCCACCTTCTAGTCTAGTTAACATGTTAATTTGGCTAAGTGTTTTCTTAGTTACTTAACCCCTACAAATCTTGTCTTGTTACCGTGTTAAGTTGGTTAAGTGTCCTTATGAACTTAGCCCTCCCATTCTAGCTTAACCGTGTTAAGTTGGTTAAGTGTTCCTATGGACTTAACCCTCCAATTCCAGCTTAACTATGTTAAGTGTCAGTATGAACCTAACCCCACCCATCGATTTGGTTATCATGTTGAATTGGTTAAGTGTCTTAGTTAACTTAACCCTACCATTCTTGTTCTAGCTTTAACTAAATAAATTAAAGCCGCGACCACTCACATTAGACAGATATTGTTGCGATTACTGGATGTGCCGGTTGGTTCAAGGCAGGTTTACATCGCAACTCAGTCTTACCTCGGGTTAGGCATATTCGTGTTTTCTAAGTTCAAAAGGGTTTTGAGTAATTTTCAAATCAGCTTTTGAAAGCAACCATCCCGTCCGTCGGATCAGTTAGGGATAGCCAGGGAGAGCAGGAAACCTGTATTTTCCAAACCTAAGCCTAGACACTATCCTCTCTGTCACCCTAGAACTTTCTGGTGTGTTATTAAAAGAGATGTCGTTAATAAACCTTTAATTTGTCTAAATTTACATTTTCTCATTTAGGACAAATTCTATAAGTAAATCATTCCTAATTTACTTATTTCCTAATTACTCTTTTAATGCAAATTGTCAACATTTATTCTTATGGCCCATTTTCCCCTCTATATCATATTTATGCTTTTTGGTATGTAAACTATACCAAATCAAGTGTCACTAACTATGATTTTGCTAAACCTGACAAGTACTCCCAATTATGGCCAATTTCAAATTTATGCTAATACACTTATCATGCCAAATTAGCTAATCCAATTCTGATTTAACATTCTAATTACAGTTCATGTCAAACTAGACTTATTATTCTAGTTCACAGTTCATGTAAATGCTAGATTTACAAGTCAATACTAGATTCAAATTACACATCCTATAATTCATGTCAAATTTATCCAATTTGCATTTTTATAAACATGCCACAATACATGTTCCCAATTTATGCCAATTTCCAAGTTTATAACTACGTTTTTAGTAAGTTTCATATTTTGCCCAAATCGTATTCCCACCATTCGTATAATCGTGATTCAATCTAGATTATAGATAAATCTAGATTCGTAGAAAATAGGGAATGAACCAAAGATGCTATGAAAAAGATAGACATAACAACTAGCATAAAATGATAATTTACTAATTACAGACTTAACGAATTACACTGAAATTGATCTAAAACATCGTAAGCCTACAGGTCTGAAAATCTTATGACATAAAAAGGGTTGAATAACGATGTAGGTTCAAGAACATGGGTAAACCTAACTTAATAGGTAAATTCCCAAGATCTAAAACCAAAGAAAACCAAGAATAGACAGAATAGATAATCAGGTTTAGATCCAATTTCACAGTCACAAAACTTAAGCAATATTTTCCTAATCATGAATCATAGGTGTTTAATCACAGCTGTTCTAGTTATGTCATAGGCAATAGTTTATGTTTCCTAATCAAAGGCATATGCTTGTGTTCATAGTCAAGGAAATAATTCTCATAGTCACATTCACAGTCATAGGCAATGTTCATAGTCATAGGCAATGTTCATAGTCATAGGCAAGGCCTAATTGGTCATCGAATCATAACAGTTCTTAATTTGGTCCAAGGATATAAGCACTAATTTGAATAGAAAGATTTGGCATATTCTTTTATTCCTTTAATTTCATGTCACGAACAGAGAGAAACGTTCAAATCTAAAAAGTAACCGACTTACAGAGATTAGATTAGATTCGTAGAAAAACAGTCGTTGAAGTCGTTTGAATCTTCACTTGAATCCTAGCTTGACTTGAATCTCCTCTTGAAAGTCTTGAGCAGCATTTCCTCGTCTTGATTTATTTTATATATTATTTATTTATACATTTTCTCAGAGGCATCATAAGGATAGAAAAGAATTGTGAATAGAGAAGGAGACTAAGGCTGTTTATATAGGATTAGGCGGACGAATCTGGTCAGAATGGCGTCTGGATACAGAAGAACGAACCAGACTGCAGATCTGGAAAAAGCAGGGAGGTCGACCCCCAGGTCGACTACCCAGTCGACCTGGGTCTTGGGCGGGAAAATTCCCGCCCAGCCCAATCTAGGTCCGATTTTGAATTTTGAACTCGTTTTCTGATCTGTTCGAATTTTAAATCGAATTCTGAAACTTCTGAAGTCCATAACTCCTTCATACGAAGTCCGATTAATGCAAACTCGGACTCTGTCTCATGCAGAATTCCGAGACGAACGCAATGGCGCAGCCCGTTTCCCTTGATTTTGATTTTAAAATTTAATTCTGCCTTGATTTGTGAATCTTAGTGTTACAGAATTACGGGGTGTTACAAAGATGATCATAAATTATATCATGATGACGTCACTTGCTATTATAACAATTCTTGCAAGGGCACTTCATTTCATTACCAATGGCGAATTTAGAAAAACCATTTGGTATAAAGGCTTTTATCCCACTAATATATCTTTTACTAAACTTTGGAAGTTCAATCCAGATGTTTTCGATGTCCATCACTTCATTTATGAATATGAAGATTTTAACATAAAAAAGATAAAATGTGTCTGTGTGTGTCCAACAAGAGGAAACCTAAGACAAGTCGAATTGTTAATTCAGGCCGACCTAAGAATTTATAAGTAGTTTAAATTGAAACCCTAAAGTGATGTGAGAGAGTGTTATACCTCAATATCGAAATTGAAGCCCTAAAACAATGTGAATAGTGCTTGAACCCCCAAATCGAAGCTCTAATTGAATTGAAATCATTGAACAAAGCTTGAACCCCCAAATCAAATCTCTAATTGAACCGAAATCGTTGAACCCCAACTTAAGAATGTTTGCCTGAACCTTTGCATGAAACAGAGAAGAATCAAAATGTTATTTGCAAATAAAAATGTTATTTGCTTAACGAAACCTGGAAGAGGGAAAATGAAAATAAGATGGGGGGGAACGAAAAGAGGGTAAGAATTGAATCGCGCCAAAGAAAATTTGTTCTTTGTAGAAGAAGCGATCAGGATTGACGAGGTGTCTCGTTCTCCAACGTAGGATTTGATTTAAGTGGATCGCCACGTAAGACATGGAAAGGTTTGCTATAGCAACAATATATAAAATGTTGCATCATGTTACACTTGTTTAGCTAGGCCAACACATTTTTACGGCTAAGGTAACATAAAAAATAAAACGTTGCAGTATGACCAAAATATTATAACCATCGTCACATTTTGGCGGGCAACACCTTGCAAATTCGTTGCATTAGGTTGTTTATGGTGTAATGTAAAAAGGTCCCAAGTCTAGTTGTTGTATCAGGCTTTTCAAGACTCTTAAAACCCTAGGTACACGGGGATACAAGCCTGGGGGGTAGCTTGTGTAAAGTGTTGTGGAACCCATATCAGTGAGTATCCCTGTTGGTATCTCGGTAGGGTCCCCACACTAGGTAGGGATCAGGGCACGTTTTACTGAATTTGATTATAAGATGTTCAAGGTTTAGGGGTTGTACAGGGCGCGTTCCGACGGAGTCATGAGCGTGCATGAGTCCGACTGCCAGAAACTAAGCCGCAAGTAACACCTACAGATATGGTTGTGTTCTATAAGTTGCTAGGTTAGGGACTGATAAACCCTACTGCCGGGGCTAACACAGAATATTTGGGTAATAGAGAGCCAATCACATGGGTAGTAATTAGGGTAACACCTAATCATGGTCCTGATACGTAATTAGGGTAACACCTAATCCTATTCCTGATATGTAATTAGGATAACACCTAATCCTGTTCCTGATATGTAATTAGGGTAACATCTGACCCTGATATTCTAGTAGAAGTGCAAAACAGTCAAATTTGCCTGATCTGATTTCTAGTATTGTTGTTATCATCATTGTATGTTATAAGAATAAGCCAGTCCTTGTTATCTGTTCATATCAGCTATTATTTACCATTAGACATGTATAGAAATCTACCCTTTTATGTTGCTAGAACCACTGTTTATCTGCTTTACTTAACTTAGTAAGTTGGGCTGTTAATCCCAGCAGCTCATCAGCCTTTATGTCTGACCCATTTCCTTTCTTTCTTTCTCTTTCTTTCCCCCAGGCTTATTAGGAGAAAGTTTATAGCTCTGATTTCTTTGTTAGCTTTGTCATGATGAGATTCTGCAAGTTGGACCACTACCTGTTCTCTTTCCAAGGTTAGGTTGTATCTTTTTGACTATATTTGGGGATAATATTTACTCTGATGTTGTTTTCGACTGAGGTTTTGAGACATAACATTGTGTAACTTCTTAATTAAATGAAAGTTTGCTTCCGCTATAAATTTATTTTTATGTCTTGTGAAATCTTAGTCTCTGTGATGTTTTCTGTCTTTATACCTACAATACTCCATACTTTCTTAGTGAAATCCTCATATGGGTGACACTAATGAATGTGGGGTATTACAGATTTCGACAATGTATTCAAGTTTTAGAGTGTGTGTGTGTGCGACGAATTAAAACATTGTATTTAAGCAGGGGTTTTAAATGAAAAAAATTTGATAAATAAGGAATGCATTTATAGTTTTAGATGGGGTATTTCAATGAAATGTGCTTCTAACAGTTGCATATAACATAAAATAAATGGTAGAGATTTTTTAAAATAAAAAAACACAATGACAGTCTTCCATGATCATAACTGTAGTGTGTGTACACTACCTATCATGACCTCACATGGGCAATTCCAGCATTTGTTTAAAACCAATTTATTTCTAGCCATGTATTCAATGAAAATTACATTATACCGTGCTTTATTTTCTTCCACTAGCGCAATAATGAAAGAGACATGAGAATTTATTAGCATTCACCATATTGATCGCTACTATTAAACCCTAAATGTTACGGGATTAGGCATCCAACGCATGTGTGCCTGTTCAATAGGAGGGATGTTCAATGCCTAGACTATATGTGTATAGAAAAAGTGTCAAACTCTAAGCATTTTTTTAATAATTGCATGAAAATTGGTTGTCTACTAAATAAACATACGAAATTTCACGTTCGTAAAAGCTATGTTTGATAATATGCTTTACTCTAAATTTTGTAAGTTAACTTATATACATTTCTAGATTTTTGTTGAAATTGGCCAATTGAATGGGATACATATAATAGTATACAAGGAGACCCAAAATTATGAAATGGAATTTACGGAACTCCTGAAAATGAAAAACCTGTGATTGGATCCTAAAATTACTTCAATAATAATAAATGCAGCAACATAGCCATCATCGTGAATACACTTAGAAAGCGAACGTAGAAAGGGAAGGAAAGGGAAAGAAAGGAAAAACACAAGTGGAGAAAAGGCACACAAATGCACTATAGTAGTGAAAATACCGGTACTGATACGCCGTACCTGCATGCAAATACTTACTAATCAACTTCACACATCCATCCTTCAGAATTGTCCATGATCAGATCACCAGACCAATATGGAAAATTACTCAGCAGTGACCTCTTTTGGTGCCTCCTCGACCTTAGCTTCCTCTTCTACCACCGGAGATGCTGCTGTTGCAGCTTCCGGCACCTCTTCGTCCTTCTTATCTTCTCCAACCTCTTTCACATCTTCGTTCTCAGCTTCTGTTGCTTCTTTCACTTCCTTAGTCTCAACTTCTTCCTCCTTTACTTCTTCTACTGCAGCAGCAGGAGAAGGCGCTTCTTCTACTACCTGTGCAGTTGTCGCACTAGGTTCTTCTACTGCTGCAGCAGCTGGTGTTGAGATATCTTCTGTTGTAGCTGGCACTTCTACCTTTGTTGCTGGTGCTTCCTGTGCTTCTTTTGCTTCTTCTATAACACCTTCTTCTTCTATAGCTTCATGTGGAGCTACCTCAATAGCAACTGCCTTAGATTCGATCTTCGCTTCCTCTGCAATCACTGGTGCTACACTTTCGACTGCTGCTACTGGAGCTGCTTCTACCTGAATTCATTCATTTCATTAGTGTTTGTACAGTATAAATCATATGTCATAATGTCTATATTAGATGCTCAAATCTCATTGTATCGACTTAGCACATGTCATTGTCAAAAGAATATATACATGCAGGGCCGACTAAATGTTTCTTTGACTCCTTGAATAGTGAAAGTTTCATAGGATTCATTTGCATTGAAAGAATATAGGTTTCCAATAATGTATGGAAATGTATCATATAACTATAAGGAATGAGATCTCACCAGGTCGTTGCCATTTGGTCTGAGATTAAGAATAATAACCGATGAGTGCAGGAATAGCAAATGAGTAGCTAAGGCTGATGGCGCTGATATGAATGAATACATATGTAGCTACGGAGTGTTTATTTATAGTTGTGGGTTCAATTACGTTTAGGATCCAATCACCTCTAATTTCTAATTTTTGAGATCATGGATTTTTTGTTTTCCTAATCAATAATTTGCCAAATCACCTCCAAGGTTGTGGTTGATGTCCACTTACTTTCACTTAACTCTAGAAATATATAGACAAAAGCTGTAAGGTTAAAAAGCTTTGATTTGTGCACTTAGAAAGTTGTAAAGTTGAATTTTATATCTGAACTAAATTAATATATGGAAATAACATTGTTACTAGTACAAACATAAGGATACATACAATTTGGGCACTTTTACAAAGTAAATTAATTAATCGATTGGCTATATTGACATACCAATAACTGAACTTCTATATAAAAACACTCTTGAAGTTCAAAAGGTAACAAGAAGAAAACAAAAGGAAAATATGATACCTAATGGGAAATGGGAAGGAGAAAGCTTAGCCATAGCAAGCTTCATGTTTATATGGGAAATGGCAAAGCAGTCCTTCCACTACCAATTTGAAACTTATATCACAAATGAAGTTATAAAAATGCTATGTTTCCTTTAAATCCAACCTCATGTGGTGGACCAGATAGGTTCAAAGCAGTATACTCTTCAGAGATGTTCACAACTTCTTTTCTAAGTGCAAAATGCTAAACTCTATGAATTCTTCTAATATACTGCTTATTCATAAAGTCAAGAATGTTGATCATGTTTAATAGTTTCATCATATCTCTCTTTGCAACATAATATATAAGTGTTTCTCCAAAATTTTAGCATGTTGATTAAAGTTTGTTTTCCTAACATTATATACAATAATCAAGCATCTCTCCTTCCTTCTCACAATATCTTAGATAATGTTCTAGTCACTCAAGAATTTAAGCATGTAGGTTAAAGTATGTTTTCTTAACATAATATACAATAATCAAGGATCTCTCCTTATTTTTGAAAGTGTGTGTTTTTTTTAGGAAATGTTCGTTCAAATATGCCAATATCCACAGAAAAAAGTCTTTCTTGACAAAGTGAGTACAAATTTACTATACTTTATGTTGTAGCAGTCCTTCTCTCTTTAGTTTTAGAGCTTGATCACTCTTTCTTCCCGTGTGTATCCTTAATTATATGTTGATGGAAAAAGATTGGGTTTATCTACACAGGTAAATAGATAACTTAATATTCTCAACCGTGTTTAATTTCAGAAAATAAAAATATTTGATGTTAAAACTAAATTATTATGTTGTTATTGTTTCGTTATAGAACTTCTAAGGAGTACTCACAATGGGCAAGATGTTTCGTAGATGTTGCAAAGAGAAATATAAGAAATGTAGAGAAACTTTTACGTACTTTTTTAGATTGCCAAAATCTTAGTCGACAACATGATGAAATTATCGTTGAGCATTTAATTATAATGGGATGGATCCTAAGTACAAAAGCAGTACTAAGTGGTATCATCATGGCGAACAATTAAATGTGCGCGTAGACTTGAAGTTGGACAATACATTTGTTTAGATTAGTTTGGCAGGTATTGCAAGCAAAGTCTATGGAGGAAAGACTTCAGTTAAAACCATCTAACATTAAATGTATGGATGAGTGAAAGAAATTTACCAAGTTCGGAATTCAAGGTACGAGAATTTTTTTTATATACATTCCATGTTACTTTATCTCTTGCTTCTTTATTGTCCATAACTGATGCTTCAACGTACGAGAAACTTTGTTTTAGGCTTCAACCTTGTTTTATGTGTTTTCCATGTTATAAAAACTGTTCACCATCTTTGTTTTCTGTGTTTCCTCTTCTGTGCTATTTTGCATCCTATAAGTGTATTTAACTATGTCGGAGTCCACTGACACATCAAGGCACATAGGCAAGCATTCTCTATGCAGACTGTTCATTTTATATTAAAGTACTTATAATTTGAAAAGATAAGGTATTAATTTGAGCAACTTGGAAAGATTTTTGGTTTGTGATGATCGTTTTAATAATCATGTTATTTGTAATGTCAAGAGGGCTTTCTAGTTTGTTGCATATCCCCATATATTCTCATACTGATCAGAACTTGACAGGGGACTGGATTTATCCTGCAAAGATACGTACATTATTTGCATTATAAATCAAATAGTTTGAGCTTTGTGATAGAGGATAGAACGATAAATATTGATGAATAACTGTAGAATAGTCCTTGTTTCCCGCTATATTTCCATGAGTGACAAACGAGAGGTTAAAGTTGTGATTCACTTTACTATATGAACCTTTGATGCATTTGATACTGATTGGAATGTATCTAATGCACTAGATATTGACTGAAACGTCAAACTTTGTCCGTTTTTAGATGTTACTTAGTGGTTTATTATTATTATTATTATTATTATTATTATTGTTATGTTATAAACAATATACAATCAAAAAGCCATTAGAGGAGGAGAAAGAAAGCCATTAGAGGAGGAAAAAAGACATTTTTATTCATTCCAAAAATTAGTACATTATTTACATTACATGAGCTCCTTATATAAAGCCTTAGGAGCCTGGAGTAAAACTTATCCCACAATGTGGGACTAAACATAATATGACAAAAGCATATTCATATATATATATATATATATATATATATATATATTACAACACTCCCCCTTGAATATGCGAAAGATGATAAGATTAATTGCCTCATTAGAAACCTTTTTATGAAAAATCCTGTGGGAAAAATCATAAACAAGGAAAAGTACAATTTTTATTTCATCTCTAGGTAACATATTTACAATGTTCCAATGAGGGTTGATACTTCTGGATTAAAATAATGTCTCATTAAAACCTTACTAATAAAAACCCAGTGCGAAAAATATTAGTGAAGGAAAAGAGTACATTACAGCATAATATATGCTCCCCCGGATTCGTAACGCATTATTCAAATAGTTTGGTGATGCAAGCGGTGCATACCAATTTTATATATCATCTTCTGCAACATTGATTTTGGAAGTGCCTTCGTGAATGGATCTACTGTATTTTCTTGAGATTGTACTTGCTTCACTTCTGCCTTATTGTCCCTTTTTGGAGCTCATGTGTGAAAAAGAATTTGGAAGAAATGTGTTTTGTCCTATCAGCCTTGATATATCGTGCTTGAATCTGAACTACGCATTCTACATTGTTTTCATAAATAATTGATCTTTCTGTAGTTGAGGGAAGTTGACATGTGCTTTGAATATGTTCAATTGATTATCTTAACCAAACACATTCTTGACTTGCTTCAGGTAGTGCTTGTATTTCAAAATGATTGGATGACGTTACTACCAATGTTTACTTTGTAGATCTCCATGAAATAGCTGCATTGTTGTTTGTAAACACATATCCAGTTTGTGATTTTGCTTTATGTGGATCAGAAAGGTAACTTTAACACTCCTCCTTGAATATGTGTCTTCAAATTCTTGAATTCTCTTATAGTAGCTTGAAATTATCCCCTTTGAAAGATTATTGCTCCCCCTCATAGTATATTACTCGCAAATATCTATTTGGATGACATAGATATTGTTTGTTGTCTCGTTAAATACCTCTATTAGGAAATCCCAATGGGAAAAACCTTGATCGAGGAAAAGAGTGCAACTCTTGAAATTGTAAAAACCATATTAAAATGATATTTCTTATAAGAGTTTGATACTTCAGGATCAATGTAATGCCTCATTAAAACCTTACTAAGAAAAATCCTATGGGAAAAATCTTAATGAAGGAAAAAGAGTACAAAAACATATTTTCAATAATTTATTACATTAAATGTAGAATGATACTTCTGGATCAATATAATTCTTCAGTAGAAATCTTACGAAGGAAACCCAGTGGGAAAAACCTTAGTTAAGGATAAAAATACAGATTAACTTAAATAACATATTTGAGATGTTATTCCTTGATGTGGTGCTTGATTCTTCAAGATCAAGATAATGCCTCGCTAAAACTTTCAAATATTACTTTGAGGATGATACTTCTGGATCCATAAATATGTATCTCATTGACAATATTACTCAAACAAATCTTGTATAGAAAATAAAATCAAGAGATAATAATCTCTAGTCTTCATACTTCCGATGTTCATCATTTATTAACATTTACCTCATTAAAACCTTCACAATGGAAAACCCTATGGGAAAAAACCAAAATGAAGGAAAAAGAGTACAACATCACAAGATAATTCTTAATGAACTTTTCTTTAAAAACTTTTGTGTGCGTTTTCATGCCTCTGGCATGTTTTCTTATTTTAAGCACCTTTTGTTTGCGCTTGCTTGCTATACACTTCAAGTGTTTACAATTTTGTGCTTCAATCAGGTTTGCACACTGCAATACATTTGTAATGGACAATAATAGTTTCACTACAGCAATACTTAAAAGTAGGAAGTAATCTACTCATCTTGAATTATATCAAGATTTTCATTACAACAATACTTAGAAGCATGTTGTCATTTATATTCTATGTTCTTTACATTCTTTATAATTACTAAAGTTATTTGTATTCTTCAGGAACCTGTACACTTCAATGAATTTTGCATATCGCAACCATACTCAAAAGTATATTAAATGTTTCATCAAAAATACTTAAAAACATGAAATAATCTAGTCTTCATGAATTATATCATGATTTTCATTATAACAATATTTAAAAGAATGTTGTAATCAACTCTCTTTATTCTTTGTATTCTATATAACCAAAAAAGTAGTTTATGTTCTTCAGGAACTAATATTCTTTCATCATTTAGTGTGATTTAACAAATATTCATACCTTCGAGGTTTATTCACTACTTTGCGGACTATAGGTCCACATTTCTTAAATAGAGAAAGATTCATGATGGCCAGTCATGATTTAACATAAGCGCTTTACTTTTTATAAATGTATCATCGGTGATTATATATTGTCAGTTCTAGATATAATTTATTGAGATCTCTTTATTTATCTATTTTAGGTACCTAAACCACTTCTAGGGTTATTTGACAATCATGTCATGGATCTCTTCAACAGACTCCTTTGGTGTTTCTTCAAGAACACTCACTTCCTTCATCTAGCATCTTCATTACTTACTTCAAAAGTATTTTGAACTGACTTTAACCAATCTTTAAATGTGGTTTATGCATTTTGATCCTTCAGGGATTCAAATATATATTGAAGCAAGTCTACAAGGGATATTATTTATAAGTTATTCGTGTGTCAATTATTTAACACTAATACTCAAAATGAAATTATATCCCTTTATCCTCCCCCTCAATGTTGACAAACAATGTTATACTAAATAATAATCATCATGGGATTCTCATTTTGATCCATTATAACATTGCTGCTAGCAAATACATTATATGTATATCAGTTGTAGGAGGATAACCCTTTAAATTGTCAATAAGATGCATTCATTTTTTTTTATTACTTATACTCTTTCATTGATCTAGCAATATTGGAGGAATTTTATTATTATACAGATCATTTGAATACACAGATGACTTCAGGTCATTCAACATTCATGTTGATTGAAATTTAAATCACTAAATAATATGTATGCATAATCTATAAAACAAGCTTATAAAAACTTCAGATTGTTAATTTAATATTTACAGTTACGAATATATAAATACATGCGTCCACGTATTTTAAATTTGCATAGTCTTTCTCATTTGAGTTAGTGATTTTAGAATAAATGATTACAAAGATCAAGCAGTTGATTTCAATGTATTTATCAATGTCATTACAAATTCTTCAGGATCATATGATAATGCTCAAAACTTCTGGTTTGAAAACATATTGAACTTCTGGTCCAAATAAATATATGAACAACTTCAAGTTGTTAAGTTGATGGAGTTTTGATATCGCTTCTAGGATATTCCATAAACACCATTTGTGGAGTTTTAATACATATTTTCTCTTATAGGAGAAATTTATGAACTTTTCTATAAATATTTTATCACTTTAATTGTAGAAATCTCTTCTGGAGATATTTTATTATTTTCAGATAAACAGATCTCTTCCAGTGATATCTTACCATTTCCAAATATACAAATATCCTCTAAAGATATTTTGTTATCACCGCTTCTGGTATGAACTTATCTCCTCCAAAGATAAATATATACAAACTATTGAAATATCATATCAATATGCAAAAATACATATCAAACTTTAAATGTATTAACAAAATTAGATGCATTAAATAAGAATAAGAATCATGAAAAGAAATCACTACTTCCGGAGTGTATGATATTCCTTCAGGGAACATATCTTTTATTTATATAATTGCAATGCAACAAAAAAAATCTCTGACGTCACTTCTAGGATGTTGGATTTTCTATATAAAAATAAATCTCTAGAACATCTATTCAAGAGATTAATATGCATATTATATCTTCAGGATATTCAATTAACATAAGTTGTACATGAAAGATGTTTGTTAAATGAAACCCATTTAGAGATTTTCTATTGAATCCAATGTTATTGTCACATATTATTATGTGTGTGTGTGTGTCTTTTAACTTCTTCTGGAAGTACAATTTTTTCATGTCACAACTTCAAGAAATCTTCGGGTTTATATTTCTTAAGTATTATGATTTATTTATTTCCTTTAACTTCTTCAGGAAGTAAAATCTTATCATTTTACATAATTTCAACATACCTTCAGGATACTTATTCATGAACTTCAAGTTCATTAACTTTTTTTTATGAACTTTGGGTTCTCAATTTATGTGTAAACTTCTTGTTTAGAAGCTTACAAATTTTGACAAGTTAAGAAAAATATTGATATGAATTCAAGGCTTCAGGTCCTGGGTTTTGAGTTATACAACTCCTTGTTAAAATAATTTCTTCACACAACATCGGGTTGTTGTTGAACCTATTTCTTCCATTATATCATATATTACTTGCCAAATAAATATTAAAAAAAAATCATACTTATATCTGTATTCTCAGCATGAACATATAACATTTAATTTTCAATAACCAATGCATTTATGGTAATAATAATTGTAATTAACATTTATATAGCCTAGGATATAGCTAATGTCACAGTAAAATGATTTCATTACAAATATATGAATCAATTAGGAAATGGTACTTAAAGTAACACAATTTCATCTCAGGTTTAAGTCAATATTACTCAATGATAAAACTAAAATGAATATCTTAATAATGAAATTTATTTCTCAATACTTTGATTTCCTAAAATAAATATCTCTTCTATATATATACATAATCTTTATACAAATATAATAACATCTTCAGGAAGCAACAAATCTTGCATCTGTAATTTTAGCAAATGAGATATATTGCATAAAAGCTATCTATCTCAAATAACAAATGCATTCAATAATTCATGGAAACTCAAAAAAATTTGACTATAAAGGAATTACAAGTTCTCAACTTTTATTTCAAATACTAAAAATTAAGTTTGTCGTGTATGCTTTCATTAATATTTCCATTCACTTCAGGTGCTAAATCAAAAATAACTTCAATAAATGAAAGCTTTTCTTTTTCTTCTTCATTGCTTTTTCAAATCCTTTTCTATTACATGTCATTTGCTATAAGCAAAAAATTAAATGCAATTACATGCTTTGAGGCTTTTATTTCATCTTTCTCATTTGCAAATGAACTTCAGGTTCTTCATTTGCATATGAACTTCAGGTTCCTCATTTGCATATGAACTTCAGGTTCCTTATTTGTATATGAACTTCATGTTCCTCATTTTCATATGAACTTAAGGTTCCTTATTTGCATATGAACTTCAGGTTCCTCATTTGAAAAAAAAATTGTTTACATCATGAGTTTTCAATTTCACTTCCGGTGATAAATCAATATTGCTATTGAGTTTAAATGCTACATCATCATATTTTATACCCATAATACTGTTGGGTGTACATAAAAAAATCATACATATTTTATTATCATTATATCCAAAAGAATTACATATGAAAAATAATAGTTGATCGGGAAGGGTAAAACTAGATCTACCTCTACATCATCAATAATGTAAATAATACATAAACAATCGATTCTCCATCAAATTGGATTTGGGATCAACAAAAATAATTAGATCTGAAAAGTTAGATCCATTAGAATATAATCTATATCTACAAAAAATATATAGGAAAAGAGATCTCGAAGTTTGAGTCGGTTCTAAAAGAACAAAAGATATGACGAATTCATAGATCCATTGATCAAATATTCTCAAACAGAAAATAATTGTATAACAAATATATAAATCCATGAATTGATATCTTCAAATAAAAATTACTTACATGATAGATCCATAGATATAGATCTAGAATATTTCAAACAATAGCTCTAATAGAATCTCGTGCTGATAACGTGTTATAAACAATATACAATTAAAAAGCCATTAGAGGAGGAGAATAAAGATACTTTATTCATTCCAAAATCAATACACTATTTACATTACATGAGCTCCTTATATAAAGGCTTGGGAGCGTGGAGTAAAACTTATCCCACAATGTGGGACTAAACAAAGTATGACCAAAGCATATTCACACACACACACACACACACACACACACACACATATATATATATATATATATATATATATATATATATTACAACATGTTATTTTATTTATTTATTCACATGTTTCATTTTTGCTTTATATATGCCCTTATAATTCAAGATTATGATAGCCTCAATCTGTTCTCCTTCATTAGTGTAAAAGCTATGATTGACTTGTTAATATAATTAGGAAAAGAATGGCTCTATCCATCCTGACCTGCAATTGGGATTTAGCTTTTTTTATAAAATATTTATATATAACTAAAATAATTGGGCAGAAGTTGATATAATATATAATATGTTCAGCAAGACAGTGTATCTGTAATAACTAAGTTGAGATATCATACTATCGTATGATTATTATTTTAGGCTATGAGCGGGGAAAAACAAAGCTATTAGACAAAAGTAGTTGCCACACACGTGCAGTTGTAAAGGAATGGAACGACTAGCTGAAAATTTGGTAAGAAAACAGTAGTTATTATTTACTGCAATATTTATGAAAACTTTTAAGTTAATGAAATTTGTTATTTAGTGTTCTTTTGAATGTAGAAAAGAGAAAGAAGAAATCGCTCTGCCATCTCTAGAAGGTAGTCTAGATCAAATCTCGCACTAAGAAACATGGTGAACCGGTGAATATGATTGTTGCAGATGGTATTGTAAGTTCATACTTTTCAAATACGTATGGTAGATATATAAATTTTATGTTATAGTGAGTTCTGAAAAAACAATAGATCTCATATATGTGGTATTGAAATTTGAAAACTTCTGAGTGTGTTTCCCATTTTAATTTAAATACTATGTTATGCAATAATATGAAATTAACCATGTTTTGTAGGGAAAGATTAAACAAATTGAAGGTGTTTCACAATCGAGCTCACTGATTAATTATAGAGAATATGCTCTTACATAAGTGTTAGGGAAAGAAAGACCAGGTCGACTAAGAGTGTTGGGAAGAGGAATGAATCTTAGTAGAGCAGCTTTATCGCAAGTTAAGGATAAGCATATATTTCCACTTGAAAATAAAGTGTTGGACTCTGAGAAGAAATTTCTACAACTAGAGATAAATCAAGTGAAAATTATCAATGCATTTTGATCACTTGTTTTTATTCATTTGTTTTGTGTCTCGCCATGTGGTTTTTTATTTTGTTAAATTAAAAGTAGACAATAAGTTTTGCAAAGCTTAGATAACATTATTAGTAATTTATTTTTATTTTATATACAATAACTGTGTTCAACTATGAATTAGGCAATTTTATCTTTATAAACATCCCTTGGTCAACCCCTCATGTTCTTCAAAAATATAAATGTTATAGTCAAACCATTGCAAGTAATTATATGGCTTTTAGATGAAAATTGTAATGAAAAACCACCAATTAATCTTGTAAAATTCTTCTGCTCGAAATTTTGTAGAAGACAATTTTTTAATCAATTTGTTTGCTGGCATGTCATCTGTGACGACCTGAAAATACATATCCTTTGAATCGAGTATAAACCACACATGTAACACCCCACGTCCGTTAGTGTCACTCACAAAGGGAATGCACTAAGTTCTGTGGAGCATTTTAGGGTAAAAGAGGCAGATAAATTACAAGACAGACAGAAATTAAACAGCGGAAAATAAAACTTTGCTTTATTGATAAAATAGTTTGTACAATGATTTCTTTACAATATCAGAGTATCATTTGTCTTACAAAATAAAGAAGCATAAAACAATATTTATATTCCCCAATTTTAGCAAGAGCCAGCCATAGCATCTGAAAAGAGAATCCAAGCAAACTTCGACAAATCTTCAAGCTGGGAAAGAGTGACAGTCCAACTTAACCTGAGCTAAACTACTCCCTCCTTTACTACCTTGGGGGGGGGGGAGTGGAAGAAAAGAAGACGAAAGAAAAACAGAGTCAGACATAAAGCCTGAGTAAGTTCAGTAACTTCTAGCATGTGAACATGGAAAACAAATCGACATGAATTAACTAAATACAAGATAACACCATGATGATAGGGTCAGCAAGATTAGACAAGATCAACACAAGATATGCTAAGATAAGATAAACTGGATGTTCTCTAATACTTTCGCCACTTCGCCATTTCCTTGTTATACGGATTTCTATTATCTCTGCACCAGCTAACTAATGTCCCAACTAGTAATGCTAACGTGATCCCAATCCCTGTATTTTCCATCGCCTTCAGGCATCCATTTATTTATTGTTTAATCTAGGGTTTTCTACCAAGTGCCTTCTAGATTCAACTAGAGTTTACGCTGTCTGCTGAACGCTTCTCGGATATAGGATTTATGCCACCTAGTTCAACTAGGAATTATGCTACCTGTCGAACGATGCCCCCAAGTCTAGGACACACTACCTAGAGTGGTATATGTTCCTATACTTCCCCACGCATGTACCGCGAATCGTTAACGCTTGTCTAGATGCACATGTCCTGTAATGTGCGGTCCGAGTCCTGTGACAGGGCAGATCAAGGAATACAGAACTCGGTCGGGAGCTTTCAGATATCTGCCGTTGCAGATGCTAAGGTCTGTTTTTATTCCAGTGGCTATGGTCCCACTTGACCCCTCCCTCAACTAATGAAAGGCACACCTTGAAAAATGAGAACTATACGCTGGCCACTGGTGCCCCTACTATCCTATGGCCATCCTCACCCATAACTAGATAGCAAGTATATGGTCTTTTGGAGTTCTCCGCCTTTCCGCTTCACGTATCTCGATTGACTGAAGATGGATGGTAGACGACGAGTCGCTATCACAGGGCTACCGTTTTCTCGCCGAATCATGCCAGTCCATCCTAGTCTTTAGGTTGCCATGTATTGCAACCAAGGCATACCCCTGGTTCTTCTACGCAGACCTTAACCTCTGTGGGCCGAGGCGGGTCATCTGCAGCCTCACAGAGGGATACCAAGAGTACCCTCACGTCCCCTCGAAGCCTCGGGCTTCGTAACCCAATTCGTTGGAGCCTTCTTTTCAATCAGACGGACGTTCGCTCCTCCTCGTGCTATACTAAGAATTACTACTTAGTTTTATAAACTAAGATTTACCACTTAGTTTCCAGAATCGTTGTTTCCTTAACTAAGGTTTACTACTTAGTTATCTTTTCCGTCAATTTGGGTTGGTTAAGTGTCATTAGTCAATTCAAGCCAACTTAACCCTCTTCATTCATCCTGTTAAACTGGTTAAGTGTTATCAGTAATTCATGTTGACTTAACCCAACCACAAACCAAGTTATATTGGTTAAGTATTTAACCCTACCCATTTACCCTGTATTGGTTAAGTGTTCCTTTAACTTAACCTTGCTCGTCTGTTTTAACTAACATGTTATTCATGGTTAAGTATTACCCCTTCATGTTTTAGACTTAGCCCTATTCCTTTATCACAACCTGACGGTTAAGTGTTCAAGTTTACTTAACCCTACGGTCTTGTCTAGCTAACACATCAAATTGGCTAAGTGTATTAACTTTACTTAACCCCAACCTCTAGTCATGTTAATTTGGCTAAGTGTATTAACTTTTACTTAACCCCACCTTCTAGTCTAGTTACCATGTGAAGTTGGTTAAGTGTCCCTATGGACTTAGCCCTCCCATCCTAGCTTAACTGTGTTAAATTGGTTAAGTGTTCCTATGGACTTAACCCTCCCATTCTAGCTTAACTGTATGGCCCTAACCCCACCCACCAGTCTGGTTATCATGTTGAATTGGTTAAGTGTCTTAGTGAACTTTAACCCTACCATTCTTGTTCTAGCTTTAATTAAATAGATTAAAGCCACGACCACTCACATTAGACAGATATTGTTGCGATCACTGGATGTGCCGGTTGGTTCCGGGCAGATTTACATCGCAACTCAGTCTAACCTCGGGTTAGGCCTATTTGTGTTTTCTAGTTCAAGGGTTTTGACTAATTTTCAAATCAGGTTTTGAAAGTAACCATCCCGTCCGTCAGATTAGTTAGGGATAGCCAGGGAGAGCAGGAAACTTGTATTTTCCAAACCCAAGCCTAGACACTATCCTCTCTGTCACCCTAGAACTTTTTGGTGTACCATTAAAAGAGATGTCGTTAATAAACCTTTCCTCATTTAGGACAAATTCTATAAGTAAATTAATCCTAATTTACTTATTTCCCAATTACTCTGTAAATTGTCTACATTTGTTTCTATGGCCCATTTCTCCCTCTAAATCATATTTATGCCTTTTTGGTATGTAAAGTATACCAAATTAAGTGTCACTAACCATGATTTTGCTAAACCTGCCAATTACTCCCAATTATGGCCAATTTCAAATTTATGCTAACATACTCACCGTGCCAAATTAGCTAATCCAATTCTGATTCAACAATTCTAATTCATGTCAAACTAGACTTATTACTCTAGTTCACTATTCATGTAAATGCTAGATTTACACGTAAATACTAGATTCAAATTACACATCTTATAATTCATGTCATATTTATCCAATTTTCATTTCTATGAACATGCCATTGTACATATTCCCAATTTACGCCAATTTCCAAGTTTATAACTATGTTTTTGGTAAATTTCATATTTTGCCCAAATCGTATTCCCACCGTTCGTGATTCAATCTAGATTGTAAATAAAGCTAGATTCGTCGATAAAAGGGAATGAACCAAAATGCCATAATAGAACGGACATAACAACTGGCCTAAGATGGTAGTTCACAGGCATATAGATTACGACGTAGGTTGAAGAGCGTGGGTAGACCTAACTTAATAGGTAAATTCCCAAGATCTAAAACCAAGGATAGACAGAGTAGGTTCAGAACATGGGTAGACCTAACTTAATAGGTAAATTCCCAAGGTCTAAAACCAAAGATAACCAAGAATAGACAGAATAGATGATCGGGTTTAGACACAATTTCATAGTCACAGAACTTAAGCAACACTTTCCTAGTCATGAATCACAGGTGTTTAATCACAGATGTCCTTGTTATGTCATAGGCAATAGTTTATATTTCCTAATCAAAGGCATAGGCTTAGTCGAGGGAATAATCCTCATAGTCACCATCACAGTCATAGGCAATGTTCATAGTCATAGGCAATGTCCATAGTCATAGGCAATGTGCATAGTCATAGGCAAATGTTCATAGTCATAGGCAATGGTCTTAGGTCCATAGTTTCATAGTCATGGTCTTATTTGTCCTCGAATCATAACAGTTCTTAATTAGGTTCAGGAGTATAGGCACTGATTCGAATAGAGAGAGAAAGATTTGGCATATTCTTTTATTCCTTTAATTTATGTCACGAACAGAGAAAATGTTCAAATATAGAAATAATTGACTTACAGAGATTAGATTAGAATAGAAAGATGGCGTTGCTATGATTCGTAGAAAAACAGTCGTTGCAGTCATTCGATTCTTCACTTGAATTCTAGCTTGAATCTCCTCTTTGAAAGTCTTTGAGCAGCACCTCCTCGTCTTGATTTATTTTATATATATTATTTTATTTATTATTTGATTAAGAGGAGGAGAGGAAGCCATGTTCACTAAGAATCTTTGCAGCATAAGGGTAGAGAAGAATTGTGAATAGAGAAGGAGTCTAGGGCTGTTTATATAGTGTAGAAGTCAACGAATCTGGTCAGGATGGCGTCCGAATACAGAAGAACAGACCAGGTGCAGAAAACAGGAAAAAGCAGGGGGGGTCGACCCCCAGGTCGACTACCCAGTCGACCTGGGTGCCCCAGGTCAACTACCCAGTCGACCTGGGTGCCTTGGGCGGGAAAATTCCCGCCCAGCCCAATCTGGGTCCGAATTGAATTTTGAACTTGACCTGTTTTGAATTTTGAACTTCGCTGAATCTTCCGGAGGCCATATCTCCCTCATACGGACTCCGATTTACGCAAACTCAGACTCGTTTTGATGCAGAATTCCGAGACGAACGCAATGGCGCCACCCATTTCCATTGATTTTGATTTTAACTTTTAATTCTGCCTTGATTTGTGAATCTTAGCGTTACAGAATTACGGGGTGTTAAATTCTCCCCCACTTAAAAGGATTTCGTCCCCGAAATATTCAAGTTAGGAAGAATGTGTCCTACCATCCAATCACCCATCTACTCAACCATTCACTTAAAGGCATCCATTGTTCTTAAAATATTTCTAATGCTTTCATGTTCATATGCATAGTGTGTGTATATGTCTTTATCTACTGTAAAATCAGGCGGTCTACTGATTCAGTCGACCTCCTTAATGCGAGTCATGTCAGTGCCATGCGTCCAACCATGTATGCAAGCATCCCTAGTTATGTAAATACTATATGCGTGCACGACCATTCATCCATATGCAACACCCATATGATAACATATCAAGTTCAAAATACATATCTGTAAATGCAATATGAAAGCGTCTGAACTGATGTAGTGCCAAACACGTATGCATATGCATTCACAAGCAACCATTAGCAACCACTTGCAACCATCAACCATAACACGTTTCAAATACATGTTTACATCCATTGGCTTCTACCTAAGGATCGAAGATACGACCTAGGTGATATACTTCGGAAAGAGAGAAACAATTATGCGTAAAGCTCCTATACAAAGAAATCAAGGATGCACCCTTAAGAAAAAGGGTATGACGCTAGTATCTAGCCCTCTTGAGCTTTACTCCACTGTATCATAACTAATTTAACTTCACAAATGTGAAGTTTCTGACCTCCCTTTTCCAAAATAAACAGATGTCAATCACCGTACCAAGTATATGTACTAAGATGATTAGAGGTTTCCCTCTTATCCGCCATGCCATAACTATAGGGGTCGAAAGGTCACTACGTGCTCTTTGGAGTGCCTGCCACAACTATTCATCTCTCCCGCAAACCATCCAAACCGAACTCGACATTCCTCAAGTACAAGCCCCAAAGGCCTAAACCAATATCAGACAAGCACCCAAGGAATATCTCCCCCGAATTTAGAAGATCTACATGAGATGATATAAGCAAACTCAATAACTATTCTCAAATCCCTACTAACTAAAAATAAACTGGTCGGACCACCAATTGGATTTTGAGATTCTAGTGGGATCTTTCTACTATACAAGTACTTTGGTGCAGAGACCCAACTATGGAAGTGGATATGAACAAATGAGAAGCACTAGAACCTAAGGAAATAGTACGAACAGAAAACTAGACTCATCCAACCGGACTACCTTTCTCCTAGGTACGCTTGGTGGCGAAAGCATGTACTTGTCCTTCTGAAAATCTCGTCCTTGTTCTTGCCCTTGTCCTTAATTATATGCCCTATCATACCCTAGCAAAGATACTTCCTCTTGTCTTAGGTTTTATAATTTCTTCCTCCTTCGTGAGCTAAATCTACATCCATGAATTCCTCATCCTAGGGTTGTGCTCCCTAGCCAAACTCCTCATCCCCTTCCGTGTGTAGTCATGTTGACAAATCTCTCGAAAGCTGCTTCCATCGTACAGAAAACCCTATAACCTTGGACGAAAACTGGCCGTAAGTGAAACAACCACAGCCCTAGATGGAAGTTGGGTACTTCTTTGCCCTTCGATGAGGTTACCTCCTAGAAAGCCAGGAGCCCCAGAGACTCAAGAAAGAAGAAGACAAGAATTCAAACAGAGGAAGAGAAGATAATGCGTATGGCTTTTGGGGAATTTGCCTTTAAAACAAAACTTTTCTCTGAAAATGCTTCTTTAAAAACCGTTTTGAAAATAATTTTTCAAATCCTTTATCTGGTCTGGTAACCTTCAGCTCTGATACCACGTGTAACACCCCACGTCCGTTAGTGTCACTCACAAAGGGAATGCACTAAGTTCTATGGAGCATTTTAGGGTAAAAGATGCAGATAAATTACAAGACAGACAGAAATTAAACAGCGGAAAATAAAACTTTGCTTTATTGATAAAATAGTTTGTACAATGATTTCTTTACGATATCAAAGTATCATCTGTCTTACAAAAAAAAGAAGCATAAAACAATATTTATATTCCCCAATTTTAGCAAGAGCCAGCCATAGCATCTGAAAAGAGAATACAAGCAAACTTCGACAAATCTTCAAGCTGGGAAAGAGTGACAGTCCAACTTAACCTAAGCTAAACTACTCCCTCCTTTACTACCTGAGGAGGGGGGGGGACGGAAGAAAAGAAGACGAAAGAAAAACAGAGTCAGACATAAATCCTGAGTAAGTTCAGTAACTACTAGCATGTGAACATGGAAAACAAATCGACATGAATTAACTGAATACAAGATAACACCATGATGATAGGGTCAGCATGATTAGACAAGATCAACACAAGATATGCTAAGATAAGATAAACTGGATGTTCTCTATTACTTTCGTCGCTTCGCCATTTCCTTGTTATACGGATTTCTATTATCTCTGCACCAGCTAACTAATGTCCCAACTAGTAATGCTAACGTGATCCCAATCCCTGTATTTTCCATCGCCTTCAGGCATCCATTTATTTATTGTTTAATCTAGGGTTTTCTACCAAGTGCCTTCTAGATTCAACTAGAGTTTACGCTGTCTGCTGAACGCTTCTCGGATTCAGGATTTATGCCACCTAGTTCAACTAGGAATTATGCTACATGTCGAACGATGCCCCCAAGTCTAGGACACACTACCTAGAGTGGTATATGTTCCTATACTTCCCCATGCATGTACCGCGAATCGTTATCGCTTGTCTAGATGCACATGTCCTGTAATGTGCGGTCCGAGTCCTGTGACAGGGCAGATCAAGGAATACAGAACTCGGTCGGGAGCTTTCAGATATCTGCCGATGCAGATGCTAAGGTCTGTTTTTATTCCAGTGGCTATGGTCCCACTTGACCCCTCCCTCAACTAATGAAAGGCACACCTTGAAAAATGAGAACTATACGCCGGCCCCTGGTGCCCCTACTATCCTATGGCCATCCTCACCCATAACTATATAGCAAGTATATGGTCTTTCGGAGTTCTCCGCCTTTCCGCTTCACGTATCTCGATTGACTGAAGATGGATGGTAGACGACGAGTCGCTATCACAGGGCTACCGTTTGCTCGCCGAATCACGCCGGTCCATCCTAGTCTTTAGGTTGCCATGTGTTGCAACCAAGGCATACCCCTGGTTCTTCTACGCAGACCTTAACCTCTATGGGCCCAGGCGGATCATCTACAGCCTCATAGAGGGATACCAAGAGTACCCTCACGTCCCCTTCGAAGCCTCGGGCTTCGTAACCCAATTCGTTGGAGCCTTCTTTTCAATCAGACGGACGTTAGCTCCTCCTCGTGCTATACTAAGAATTACTACTTAGTTTTATTAACTAAGATTTACCACTTAGTTTCCAGAATCGTTGTTTCCTTAACTAAGGTTTACTACTTAGTTCTCTTTCCCGTCAATTTGGGTTGGTTAAGTGTCATTAGTCAATTCAAGCCAACTTAACCCTCTTCATTCATCCTGTTAAACTGGTTAAGTGTTATCAGTAATTCATGTTGACTTAACCCTACCACAAACCAAGTTATATTGGTTAAGTATTTAACCCTACCCATTTACCCTGTATTGGTTAAGTGTTCCTTTAACTTAACCTTTCTCGTCTGTTTTAACTAACATGTTATTAATGGTTAAGTATTACCCCTTCAAGTTTTAGACTTTGCCCTATTCCTTTATCACAGCTTGACGGTTAAGTGTTCAAGTTTACTTAACCCTACGGTCTTGTCCAGCTAACATATCAAATTGGCTAAGTGTATTAACTTTACTTAACCCCAACCTCTAGTCATGTTAATTTGGCTAAGTGTATTAACTTTTACTTAACCCCACCTTCTAGTCTAGTTACCATGTGAAGTTGGTTAAGTGTCCCTATGGACTTAGCCCTCCCATCCTAGCTTAACTGTGTTAAATTGGTTAAGTGTTCCTATGGACTTAACCCTCCCATTCTAACTTAACTGTATGGCCCTAACCCCACCCACCAGTCTGGTTATCATGTTGAATTGGTTAAGTGTCTTAGTGAACTTTAACCCTACCATTCTTGTTCTAGCTTTAATTAAATAGATTAAAGCCACGACCACTCACATTAGACAGATATTGTTGCGATCACTGGATGTGCCGGTTGGTTCCGGACAGATTTACATCGCAACTCAGTCTAACCTCGGGTTAGGCCTATTCGTGTTTTCTAGTTCAAGGGTTTTGACTAAATTTCAAATCAGGTTTTGAAAGTAACCATCCCGTCCGTCGGATCAGTTAGGGATAGCCAGGGAGAGCAGGAAACTTGTATTTTCCAAACCCAAGCCTAGACACTATCCTCTCTGCCACCCTAGAACTTTCTGGTGTACCATTAAAAGAGATGTCGTTAATAAACCTTTCCTCATTTAGGACAAATTCTATAAGTAAATTAATCCTAATTTACTTATTTCCCAATTACTCTGTAAATTGTCTACATTTATTTCTATGGCCCATTTCTCCCTCTAAATCATATTTATGCCTTTTTGGTATGTAAACTATACCAAATTAAGTGTCACTAACCATGATTTTGCTAAACCTGCCAATTACTCCCAATTATGGCCAATTTCAAATTTATGCTAATATACTTACCATGCCAAATTAGCTAATCCAATTCTGATTCAACAATTCTAATTCATGTCAAACTAGACTTATTACTCTAGTTCACTATTCATGTAAATGCTAGATTTACACGTCAATACTAGATTCAAATTACACATCTTATAATTCATGTCAAATTTATCTAATTTTCATTTCTATGAACATGCCATAGTACATATTCCCAATTTACGCCAATTTCCAAGTTTATAACTATGTTTTTGGTAAATTTCATATTTTGCCCAAATCGTATTCCCACCGTTCGTGATTCAATCTAGATTGTAAATAAAGCTAGATTCGTCGATAAAAGGGAATGAACCAAAATGCCATAATAGAACGGACATAACAACTGGCCTAAGATGGTAGTTCACAGGCATATAGATTACGACGTAGGTTGAAGAGCGTGGGTAGACCTAACTTAATAGGTAAATTCCCAAGATCTAAAACCAAGGATAGACAGAGTAGGTTCAGAACATGGGTAGACCTAACTTAATAGGTAAATTCCCAAGGTCTAAAACCAAAGATAACCAAGAATAGACAGAATAGATGATCGGGTTTAGACCCAATTTCATAGTCACAGAACTTAAGCAACACTTTCCTAGTCATGAATCACAGGTTTTTAATCACAGATGTCCTTGTTATGTCATAGGCAATAGTTTATATTTCCTAATCAAAGGCATAGGCTTAGTCGAGGGAATAATCCCCATAGTCACCATCACAGTCATAGGCAATGTTCATAGTCATAGGCAATGTCCATAGTCATAGGCAATGTTCATAGTCATAGGCAAATGTTCATAGTCATAGGCAATGGTCTTAAGGTCCATAGTTTCATAGTCATGGTCTTATTTGTCCTCGAATCATAACAGTTCTTAATTAGGTTCAGGAGTATAGGCACTGATTCGAATAGAGAGAGAAAGATTTGGCATATTCTTTTATTCCTTTAATTTCATGTCACGAACAGAGAAAAATGTTCAAATCTAAAAATAACTGACTTACAGAGATTAGATTAGAATAGAAAGATGGCGTTGCTATGATTCGTAGAAAAACAGTCGTTGCAGTCGTTCGATTCTTCACTTGAATTCTAGCTTGAATCTCCTCTTTGAAAGTCTTTGAGCAGCACCTCCTCATCTTGATTTATTTTATATATATTATTTTATTTATTATTTGATTAAGAGGAGGAGAGGAAGCCATGTTCACTAAGAATCTTTGCAGCATAAGGGTAGAGAAGAATTGTGAATAGAGAAAGAGTCTAGGGCTGTTTATATAGTGTAGAAGTCAACGAATCTAGTCAGGATGGCGTCCGAATACAGAAGAACGGACCAGGTGCAGGAAACAGGAAAAAGCAGGGGGGGGGGGAGGGGGGTCGACCCCCAGGTCGACTACCCAGTCAACCTGGGTGACCCAGGTCGACTACCCAGTCGACCTGGGTGCCTTGGGCGGGAAAATTCCCGCCCAGCCCAATCTGGGTCCGATTTGAATTTTGAATTTTGAACTTCGCTGAATCTTCCGGAGGCCATATCTCCCTCATATGGACTCCGATTTACGCAAACTCGGACTCGTTTTCATGCAGAATTCCGAGACGAACGCAATGGCGTGGCCCGTTTCCCTTGATTTTGAATTTAACTTTTAATTCTGCCTTGATTTGTGAATCTTAGCGTTACAGAATTACGGGGTGTTACAACACAACTCCGATCCAAATGGATAAGAACTCTCGACCGTCCACTAGCGAGACGGATTTTCGACCTTTGAACATCAACAATTAATGTATCTAAAGATAATCACTGTCAAAGGTCCAAATGTCTAAATCCTAATCATGAGTGTTTTTGGGTAATAACACATCAGAATACAGGTAAAAACACAACGAAAAAGGATAAACTTCTCATTACATTACAACAAGTTCAAAATACAACAGAGTCATGCGAAAGAAGTACACGAACTGATACATGAAAATATTTTACAATGACATATGTCTGACAAAACGATACACTGACTAATTAAACATAAGAACGGGGAAAAAATAGACAATGTCTTCAAAAGATAAGTCCAAAATGATCAGCACCTCCATGATAAACATCCATTCCAAAATCCTAGCTCCAGCAACTAACTGAAAATCCCAAAACACTAGGATGACCTTATGGAAAATATGGGCATCTAGAGTTTAGGTGAAGGAAACAATAAACTCTGGATCATTCATGGAACTGGTGTGTAACAACCCGGATTTTCAGAACTAATTTAAATTTTTTATTCTAGCAATTTAAATGCATTTTGAATATTTAAAATGATTTATTTTAAATAATAACGACTAAAAATTTATTTTAATCGAAGTTAGAACATATAATTTTATTTTAATTATAAAACGAGCCCGAAATGGCGCGATAGTTTGAAAAATCAATTTTAAACTTTAACTGAATGTACATGATTCAATATAAGTCAGAATTGGACAAAATAAGAAATATTTGAATCTGTTTAATAATATCTTTCTAACGAATGTAAGATACTAAGATTTCACTTTAGAAATTGTAAGTTATGTCCAGTTTAAATTTCAGAATAGTTGCTATGGAATTTATATATATTTTAATATAATATGCCCTTAAAAATAGCCATTTTGCAAATGACCTCCGTTTTCGATGAAACCACTTTTGTTGGTCCGGAATGTCAAATTATTGTTATATTCCAATTTTCATTATTTAGGGAATAAATATGTGAGCGTGGCAAAAGAAAACGTGTTTTGTTAATTTCAATCAAATTAGATCGACAAGAAAATGGCAATTTTTCAAACTGTCTCCAAATTCGACGAAATTAGTTTAGTTAGGACCATATCGTCAAAACATAGCTAGATTTATTTTTCGGGAATTTTTGGAGTTAGTATGTGGCCCTAGTAAATTAAAATATACATTTCAAATTCAATATATATTGATATATATTTTAATTTTGACAAAAACTGATCGAAATAGTCGAATTGGCATGCGAAACATATCCCATTGTGTCCGAAATGGGGGTAATTAGCTAGGGGCGACAATCGTTGGGTTTGATTTGGAGTTCATATTAATAAACATGAAGTTTTGGAAATAAATAAATTAAATAATATAAAATAATTATTTATATATACTATTTTCCGGAGTCAAAACCCTATCCGCATTTCACAAAGTCAGAGCCGCCACTAATGATTTTTATGGCCAGAAACTATCGGCTTTTCTCCCTCTTGATCTCGAAATCTGTCAATTGATTTGAGAAACTCCCCCCTACAAACCTAAAGAGCTCGACGAGCTGTGTAGATCCAATAGTTGTGATGGTTTAAAATCTCGTCGTTCGTGAGTTAGGGAGCTCGAAAGCTTTGGCGTTCGAGGTGGGATGGTTTGTGATTGAGGGCATCAGGTAGTACGGTTTTTGAGGCGTGTGGGAGAGTAATGGGCGGCGCTCCACGTGGCATGCCTGGATCAACTTCTGACCATCTACAGGCGGCGCGAGGTGGTTCTTATTTTCAAGACGACGGGTTTGAGAGTCTTCATATTGAAGATGATGAGTAATAACAGGAGCAGCCAGATTTTGTTTTAATCAATGTAATTAATAGCTAATTATAATTTTATTCCATAATTAATGTAATTAAAATGTTTAAATCTTTGTATCTAATTCAAATCAAAACAGAATTGGAGGAGGTTTAAAGTGTAACAACCCGTGTTTTATAACGTGTAATAACCATAAATCAGGGCAGAATTAATTTTTAAAATAAGAATAAAGGGAAACGGGTTACGCCATTGCGTTCGTCTCGAAATTCTGCTTGGAAACGAGTCCGAGTTTTCGAAAATCGGAGCCCATATGACCAAGTTATGACCTTTCGAAGTTTTCAGAAGTTTTCAAGTTCAAAACAGCTCAATTCGAATTAAAAAATTCGAATTTCAAACCTTCAAATGGACTGGGCGGGAAATTTCCCACCCAGGACCAGGTCGACCTGGGGGTCGACTATGTAGTCGACCTACCCAGGACCAGGTCGACCATAGTGTCGACCTGGGGTCGACCTGGTGCACGAGCCCATTTCTGAAGCTGGATTCACTTTGATGTATTTGGCCTCGTTTCTGTCCACATTCATTGACTTGACCCTATAAATACAGCCCCTAACACCAGTCTCTCTACACAAAATTCTTTCTGACCTTAAGCTACTCTGATTCTGATTGAAAAGTTTGAGAAAAGGACTGCTTCTTCTACGTTGAGACTGCGTTAAGGGAATTGCTGATTTGGGGATTTCTATTAGGATCTGATTAAGCATATATAGATTCAACTATCGACTCTCTTTTTCTAATTCTCGAACCACGATCTGTAAGCCCCAGTTATTTTTAGAATTAAACTGTAAATGTAATATGAATATGATGTAAATTTAAATTGGACCTACGTATGATGACTGTTTACATTCATTCTCGTTCATCTTGGATCTTGACTCTTGGATATTACCATGACATTGATTTGGGGCCTATTCATGTTGTAAATCAAAAAGAAAACCCCTCATATTATCATGTTGAATCTGCAATTAGTCACTAGTTTATGACTATCACCTTATGTCAATCGTTACCATGACTATACTGTCACCTTATGTCAATCACCACTATGACTGTACTATCACTTATGACAACTGTCATCTTGACTAGTACCTTATCTTGCTAGATTTGGAATCTTTATGTTTGAGGCCAATATTTCATATGCCAGTAATGTTTTAATCTTTTATTTCAAGTCATATCATGCTATTCTAGTAATCACTTTTTCCACCTTATACCCGTTCCTTTTTATGTTATTCCCTATTAGATTTATTTGAATCGATTCGAACTTACGTGCGATGGGAATACGATTTGGGTAGACTAGGTAAAACATAAATTAGCTTTAAACTTGAACATGAACGTTGTTATGACTTGAACCTGAATATGGATATGAACTTGACACGATTTGACATGAAACATGACCTGAAAACTTGACATGAATCTAGACATGAAAACTTGAACGTGGGCATGACAATTAGATAACTTGAAAATGGCCAACTCGAGGTTGGGTTGTGTTTGCAGTGTAAATCTGCCCGGGACCGCCCGGCAAATCCAGTGGCTGCAAACAATAGGATCCAATGTGGGTAGTTGGTCATATCGCACGTAAAAACCCGAGGTTAGACTATGTTGTGGTGTAAATCTGCCCGGAACCGCCCAACAAATACAGTAACCACAACAGTTAGTCTAATGTGAGAGGTTAGCGTGCACTAATGAATTAATGTCGCGCGGTAGGGTTAAGTCATGAACCACTTGAATATGCTTAACCAACTTGACACGATGAATTGATAGGGTTAAGTCATGAACTGCTTGAACACACTTAACTAACTTGATACACGATCTGCATAGGGTTAAGTCATGAACTGCTTGAACACACTTAACCAACTTGATACACGATCTGGATAGGGTTAAGTCACGAATTTGGATGACAACACTTAACCCATTAGAAACCCTAGTTACGCAGTCCTTTTCAGCAGTAACCCACTTAGATGTATCACGATACCCTGGGACTAGGTATGGTGGAGCACGATTACTGGGCTAATTGTAAGCGACCAGAACGATGGCTGAGTAGGTGCGCCATTATAGGTTCAGGCGGGCTACGGTCGTGCACGTAGTCCGGAGTTGAAAAAGCAGGCATTGGGCACCCGTAGATTTACATTGTGCGTGCTTGATTCGTGTCGGTGGTTAGCAACATAGGACTTGATACACCCTATTGTGGACATAGCACAGGTAACTACATTTTAGGTAGGGTCATATGACACAGACACATGACAAGCTAGGACTTGTAGGGAGCCGATCGACTAGTAGATCATACTGTAGGACCCTGTAATGGGTCACTTCATGGTACTGGGCCAAGGGATCATTTCATGGTTAATACTTGACATGGGTTAGAATACTAGTACAGTTGGTGCAGCGAACCTTTAATATGCGATGCCATACTTGACTTATCTTGTTATCTTAATTATCCTACTAGTTTTGTTATCATCCTTATGTTTAATTCCAGTTTTCACATATCATGTTACCTTTACTAGTTTTCGTACTGAAAGTCACTAGGGCTTACCAGTCTTTATGACTGACCCTTTTTCTTTCGCCTCTTTTTCTTTCGTTTCTTCCCCCCAGGTTCTCAGGGAGGAAACACTAGCTCTTAGCTTGGATTTAGCTTGCTTTCTGACAGCTCATGTACGGTTTGGTCTTGGGCTATGCTATGGTTGCTTCTGCTATTTATGGGAGACAAATTACTTTTGTTTTAAGTTTATGCTTCTTTATTATGAACTTGATGTAATGAAATATTTTTTATCTTGGATATATGAGCTTTTGACTCTTTTCTGGAAAATAATAAAAAGTTGGTTTTTAATTTCTACCGCTGCTTTATTTATGTTCTTCCTTGTGATATCTATGTGCATGTTTACCTCGATAATACTCCACCAAAACTAGTGCATTCCCTTTGTGAGTGACCCTAGCGGAGGTGGGGTGTTACATTTGGTATCAGAGCAGAAGGTTACCAGGCTGGGCAAAAGTATTAAAAACCTTCCGAAACTGTTTTCAAAACCATTTATAAAGAAGCATTTTTCAAGAAAAGTTTTATGTTTAAAAAAGGTTATTCCCCAAGAAGCCATTAGCACTTTCCTTTGTTTCCTCATTTGAATCTTTTCTTTTCGTTTTTTAGCATGGCCGATCTTAACCTTCCTGAGGAATACCCGTGCCTGGATGGTTCCGAAGGTACTTAGAAGCCAGGGCCAACGACGCGGGCACGGCATACGTCCCTCCTCCTCCTCCCCCAGTGGCTGCGGTTCCTCCTCCTCCTGGTACCGCCTTTGCCAAAATATGCAAAGACTTTAAAGCAATGGGCGGCAAGAACTTCATTGGAACTGAAACCTTTGTTGAGACACGAAACTGGCTAAAGGAGATAGAAGACTTGTTCATTATCTTTGATATGGAGGACCATAGGAAAGTTCAGTTGGCAGCATGGTTGTTGAAAGAAGAAGCTGCATTTTGGTGGGAAGTCACCAACGCTACCAGGCCAGTTGAGACATGGGCAGACTTTCGAGAAAGGTTTGGGCTTAAATTCTTATCGTCAGTAGAAGAGAACCTTTAGATGGAGAGGTTCCTAGCCCTCAAGCAAGGGGACATGTATGTTAGGGAGTACGTGAATAAGTTTAATCAGCTTGCTCGGTTCGGTTTGGATTTGGTCAACACAGCCCAGAAAAAGGCTGTACGCTTTGCTCGAGGATTGAACGAGCCACTACACAGCTTGGCCCTAACTCATATACCCATGGGGGCGACCTTTGAAAGCTTGGTGGATATGGCTCTACTCCATGAGGAAGACAAGAATAGCAAGAAGGAGGATAAGCCTAATGAAACTCAGAATAAGAAAGCTGACTTCAAGAAGGGGAACAACAAGAATAACAAGAGCAACAACAAATCACGTGAGACGAGGAAGTGCAACTTCTGTGGTATTACTGGACATATATTTAAAGACTGTAGAAAGAAGAAGAGGAAGTTGAGTGAATGCTTTCATTGTGGAGATACTGGACACATCAGCAAGGATTGCCCTAAGAAGCAAGGACAGGGGCAATGGAAGACCCAGCGAGCAAGGCCTTCTGGAGGGCAGTTGCATGCTCTCAACACCACTCCAGCTCCTGATCGAGGTAGTAATATTTCCGTAGAAAGCCTTGTTTACATTTCTGACTTTCCTGTTCGAACCTTATTTGACTCTGGCGCATCGCATACTTTTATTTCTTCTGATATTGTTGAAAATCTGCACCTAAGTACTAGTCTGGTTGAGGATCCCGTTATAGTTTCAAATCCAATTGGGGACTCTACCGATTTATCTACGATGTGTGTGGATTTGAGGATCTCTATCTTAAGCGTAGAACTCACGTGTAATGCTTATGTTCTCGGATTCATGGGATATGGTTTGATCCTAGGTATGGATTGGCTATCCGATTATGGAGCCATTCTTGATTGTGAACGAAGGGTAGTGAGGATCATGACTCGCCCTGGTAATACCCTTGAAATTTCTTGTAACCCTAAGGGTCCGGTCATGTTATGTTATCTTGAATCCCTTGACTCGTCCGACGATAATTTGCAATCTGTAAGAGTGGTCCGAGAATATCCAGATGTCTTTGATGAAGTGAGGGGGTTACCTCCTAAACGCGAGATAGACTTCCGAATTTATCTTGTTGATAATGCCAAGCCAGTTTCATTGCCCATTCGGCACATGGCCCCGCGAGAAAGAAGAGAGATCGGTAAACAAGTTAATGAGTTGCTTGAGAAAAATTTCATAAGGCGAAGCATTTCTGAATGGGGTGCTCCGGTGGTATTCGCTACTAAGGCGGATGGATCGCTTCGTCTATGCGTAGATTATCGTGAGTTAAACAAGCTGACAAAGAAGAATAGGCACCCACTACCAAGAATCGACGATCTGTTTGACCAGCTTGTGGGAGCATCTGTTTTCTCTCAACTCGATCTAGCCACAAGATTCCATCAGCTCAGAGTGGCTGAGGATAGCATTGACAAAACAACGTTTAGGACTCCAGATGGGTTCTTCGAATGGCTCGTCATGCCGTTTGGATTAACGAATGCACCCACGTACTTTGTAGATTTGATGAGTAGGGTGTTTCGGGAGTTCCTTAACAAGTTTGTGGTAGTTTTCGTGGATGATATTTTGATCTTCTCAAAAGATGAAGAAGTGCATGCTAGGCATCTCAAGGAAGTCATGGAAACACTTAGAGCACACCAGTTAAAGGCTAAGTTTTCCAAATGCCATTTTTGGAGGAAGGAAGTTCGGTTCCTTGGACATGTAGTTTCTAAGCAAGGCATAGCCGTGGACCCCGCAAAGGTAGTTGCGGTACAGGACTGGAAAATTCCTAAGAATGCAACGGAGGTGAGGAGCTTTCTCGGTTTGGCGGGCTACTACAGGAAGTTCATTAAGGACTTCGCTAAGATTTCAGCCCCTCTTACTAAATTGACAAAGAAGAACTTACCTTCTGCATTGGACATACAATGTGACGCTGCTTTTCAGAGACTTAAGAGAGCCCTCACCACAGCTCCAGTTTTGGCATTACCCGATGGAGGTAATATATTTACCGTGTACACAGATGCGTGCGGCACGGGGTTAGGCGCTGTCCTAATGCAAGAAGGAAGAGTAATATGCTACAGGGGCAGACAACTTAAAGCCCATGAGAAAAACTATCCCGTGCATGACTTGGAGTTGGCCGTGATTGTTTTTGCACTTAAAGCTTGGCGCCATTATCTTCTAGGGGAGAGGTTCGAGCTGTATACCGACCACAAATCGCTTAAGCACCTCTTCTCACAGAAAAACTTGAATCTGAGACAACGGCGGTGGATTGAGTTCTTGGCATCATATGACTTCGATATAGCTTATACCCCTAGCAAGGGTAATGTGGTGGCGTACGCGCTAAGTAGAAAAAGGTTGACTTTGAGCCCCTTGTTTGTTGAAAGGAAAAGCCTTGAGTTTATAGCAACCTTTGATTTTACACCTGCTGTTGAGTCATTAACTGCTACATTTGCATCTCTTGAGTTAAGGCCTACACTTCTGGATTAAGTAGGGACTTCACAGAAGGAAGACCCGCAGATAGTCGAAATCATGGTCAAGCTGATTAAGGGTGAGACGTCAAGTCACCTTAGTAGGTATGCCATATATGACAAGGGATGGCTAAGGCGCGATGGAAGGCTATGTGTCCCACAAGTGGGAGACCTGGTAAGGAAAGTTCTCGAAGAAGCGCATCACTCGAAGATGACTATACATCCCGGAGGGGATAAGATGTACAGGGATATGAAACGCATTTTCTTTTGGGTTGGAATGAAAAAGGATGTGGTAGAGTTCGTTTCGAAGTGAATGGTGTGCCAACAAGTAAAGGCCGAGTCGAAGAAGCCTGGTGGGCTATTACATCCTTTGGAGGTTCCACAATGGAAATGGGAGAGTATCTCGATGGATTTCGTGGATGGACTGCCTAGGTCACGGAAGGGAAATACTAGCATATGGGTCATAGTTGATAGACTCACGAAAAGTGCTCACTTCATTCCGGTGAAAAGCAAGAAGACCGCATCAAGGCTAGCGTCTATTTACCTTTGAGAGATAGTACGATTGCATGGAGTTTCTTCTATTATAGTTAGTGATCGTGACCCGATTTTCACTAGCCAGTTCTGGAATAGTCTACAAGAAGCAATGGGAACACGACTGAACTTGAGCACGGCCTATCACCCACAGACGGATGGACAAACCGAAAGGGTAAATAGGGTACTAGAAGATCTCCTGAGGCTATGTATTCTTGACTTTGGTGGTACTTGGGAAGACCATCTTCCTCTCATGGAGTTTGCATATAACAATAGTTACCAAGCTAGCATCGGAATGGCACCATTCGAAGCCCTGTATGGAAGACCGTGCAAGTCGCCAACTTGTTGGTGGGAGACGACAGACAGACTTATGCTTGGGCTCGACATGATAAGGGATACTTCTGAGAAGATTGACTTGATACGAAGACGGATGAAAACGGCCCAAGATAGACAGAAATCTTATGCGGACCAGAGAAGGACAGACCTAGAGTTCGAAGTCGGAGATATGGTCTTTATAAAAGTTTCTCCATTACGCAATGTAGTTCGTTTTGGAGCAGTTGGAAAGCTAGCACCAAGGTTTGTAGGACCGTTCCCCATCATTGAGAGGATTGGACGGATGGCCTATAAGGTAGACTTACCCGAGAAGCTGGCTGGGGTGCACAATGTCTTTCACGTCTCGCATCTCCGGAAATGTTTGCATGAGTCAGCCGAAGTGGTTGAGCCAAGCATCCTTGAAGACGTAGAAGTGGAAAAAGAAGCGACAATGAGGCGAGTTCCGATTCGTATCTTAGGAACAGAGATTAAGAAGCTAAGGAATCGAGAAGTGAAGCCAGTGAAAGTGCAGTGGAGTGAAACCCAAGAAGACGCAACTTGGGAAACCGAAGAAAAGATACGCGCGCTTTACCCATTTCTTTTTGAGGGTACATTCTCGATCTCTTTTTCCTATAAACTTGAAAACCTTTTCGTATCATGCTTCTAATATCTACGTTTGTCTTGTTATCTTCTCAATCTTATCTTGAGAACCTTAGGTAGAACCATATGGATGTAAACATGTGATTGAAACATGTTATGGTTGATGTTTGCAAATGGTTGCATGTGGTTGCTAGTGGATGCATGACACACATTATGCACTAGATCGGCTCAGTCACATTTTCATGTTGCATATGCATGAGTGCTAATACTTGTACATGGATGGAACTTGTTATGCTATCACTTGGATGTTGCATATGGATGAATGTTTGTGCACTCATGTAGAGATTATAAACTATGTTAGGAATTTGCTTACATGTTGGATTCATGACACTAACATATTTTTCATTAAGGAGGTTTACTGAATCAGTAACCGCCTGATCTTTTGCATTAGATAAGTACATATACACACACTTTCTGCATATGTTCATACAGCACTAGAAATCTTTTAAGGACAATGGTTGCCTGTGGATGATGCTTTGAGTAGATGGATGATGGATGGTAGGACACATCCTCCCTAACATGGAGATTTCGGGGGCGAAATCCTTTAAGGGGGGAGAATGTAACAACCCGTGTTTTCATAACGTGTAATAACCATAAATCAGGGCAGAATTAATTTTTAAAATAAGAATCAAGGGAAACGGGTTACGCCATTGCGTTCGTCTCGAAATTCTGCATGGAAACGAGTCTGAGTTTTCAAAAATCGAAGCCCGTATGACCAAGTTATGACCTTTTGAAGTTTTAAGAAGTTTTCAAGTTCAAAACAGCTCAATTCGAATTCAAAAATTCGAATTTCAAACCTCCAAATGGACTGGGCGGGAAATTTCCCGCCCAGGACCAGGTCGACCTGGGGGTTGACTATATAGTCGACCTACCCAGGGCCAGGTCGACCATAGTGTCGACCTGGGGGTCGACCTGGTGCCCGAGCCCATTTCTGAAGCTGGATTCACTTTGATGTATTTGGCCTCGTTTCTGTCCACATTCGTTGACCTGACCCTATAAATACAGCCCCTAACACCAGTCTCTCTACACAAAATTCTTTCTGACCTTATGCTGGTCTGATTCTGATTGAAAAGTTTGAGAAAAGGACTGCTTCTTCTACGTTGAGACTGCGTTAAGGGAATTGCTGATTTGGAGATTTCTATTAGGACCTGACTAAGCATATAGAGATTCAACTATCGACTCTCTTTTTCTAATTCTCGAACCACGATCTGTAAGCCCCAGTTATTTTTAGATTTAAACTGTAAATGTAATATGAATATGATGTAAATTGAAATTGGACCATGTATGATGACTATTTACATTCATTCTCGTTCATCTTGGATCTTGACTCTTGGATATTACTATGACATTGATTTGGGGCCTATTCATGTTGTAAATCAAAAAGAAAACCCCTCATATTATCATGTTGAATCTGCTATTAGTCACTAGTTTATGACTATCACCTTATGTCAATCATTACCATGACTATACTGTCACCTTATGTCAATCACCACTATGACTATACTATCACCTTATGACAACTGTCATCTTGACTAGTACCTTATCTTGCTAGATTTGGAATCTTTATGTTTGAGGCCAATATTTCATATGCCAGTAATGTTTTAATCTTTTATTTCAAGTCATATCATGTTATGCTAGTAATCACTTTTGCCACCTTATACCCGTTCCTTTTTATGTTATTCCCTATTAGATTTATTTGTATCGATTCGAACTTACGTGCGATGGGAATACGATTTGGGTAGACTAGGTAAAACATAAATTAGCTTTAAACTTGAACATGAACGTTGTTATGACTTGAACCTAAATATGGACATGAACTTGACACGATTTGACATGAAACATAACCTGAAAACTTGACATGAATCTAGACATGAAAACTCGAACATGGGTATGACAATTAGATAACTTGAAAATGGCCAACTCGAGGTTGGGTTGAGTTTATAGTGTAAATCTGCCTAGGACCGCCCGGCAAATCCAGTGGCTGCAAACAATAGGATCCAATGTGGGTAGTTGGTCATATCGCACGTAAAAACCCGAGGTTAGACTATGTTATGGTGTAAATCTGCCCGGAACCGCCCGACAAATCCAGTAACCACAACAGTCAGTCTAATGTGAGAGGTTGGCGTGCACTAATGAATTAATGTCGCACGATAGGATTAAGTCATGAACCACTTGAATATACTTAACCAACTTGACACGATGAATTGATAGGGTTAAGTCATGAACTGCTTGAACACACTTAACCAACTTGATACAAGATCTGGATAGGGTTAAGTCACGAATTTGAATGACAACACTTAACCCATTAGAAACCCTAGTTACGCGGTCCTTTTCAGCAGTAACCCACTTAGATGTATCATGATACCCTGGGACTAGGCAAGGTGGGGCACGATTACTGGGCTGATTGTAAGCGACCAGAACGACGGCTGAGTAGGTGCGCCATTGTAGGTTCAGGCGGGCTATGGTCGTGCACGTAGTCCGGAGTTGAAAAAGCAGGCATTGGGCACCCGTAGATTTACACTGTGCGTGATTGATTCATGTCGGTGGTTGGCACCATAGGACTTGATACACCCTATGGTGGACCTAGCACAGGTAACTACATTTCAGGATAGGGTCGTATGACACAGACACATGACGAGCTAGGACTTGTAGGGAGCCGATCGACTAGTAGATCGTACTGTAGGACCCCGTAATGGGTCACTTCATGGTACTGGGCCAAGGGATCATTTCATGGTTAATACTTGACATGGGTTAGAATACTAGTACAGTTGGTGCAGCGAACCTTGAATATGCGATGCCAGACTTGACTTATCTTGTTATCTTAATTATCCTACTAGTTCTGTTATCATCCTTATGTTTAATTCCAGTTTTCACATATCATGTTACCTTTACTAGTTTTCATATTGAAAGTCACTAGGGCTTACCAGTCTTTATGACTGACCCTTTTTCTTTCACCTCTTTTTCTTTCGTTTCTTCCCCCCAGGTTCTCAGGGAGGAAACACTAGCTCTTAGCTTGGATTTAGCTTGCTTTCTGACAGCTCATGTACGGTTTGGTCTTGGGCTATGCTATGGTTGCTTCTGCTATTTATGGGGAATAATTTACTTTTGTTTTAAGTTTATGCTTCTTTATTATGAACTTGATGTAATGGAATAATTTGTATCTTGGATATATGAGCTTTTGACTCTTTTCTGGAAAATAATAAAAAGTTGGTTTTTAATTTCTACCGCTGCTTTATTTATGTTCTGCCTTATGATATCTCTGTGCATGTTTACCTCGATAATACTCCACCAAAACTAGTGCATTCCCTTTGTGAGTGACCCTAGCGGAGGTGGGGTGTTACATAAAGTGTTGGAACCGTAATTTCGAGATCTAAACAATGGAATAGACTGGAGGAATTTTGGAGATAGTTGGCATTTTTGGTGAAATTAAACGCCCTGTTTAATTTTATTAAAAAATATAGAAAACCAATCGTATCATGCAATTTCTATCCAACCAAGGTGAGAACTCCTCACTAAATTATATTTTATCATGTTATTTTATTCATGTATAAAAAATATATAGAATTGCCAGTATAGGTTTTTATCAGTTTTAATCATTATAAATTATTAGCTCACCTCCCTCGTCCAAAGACCATGGACGATTTAATTGATTGTATTGTGTTTTGTTTGTGATGTTGTGATGATTAACACCTTAAAAATAATGTTGACACTAATGTGATAGTCGAAATTAAATTATAAATATCTATTTATAATTTTAACCAGTAAAATTGGCTAAGTAGAAAAATAATTCAATCGAATTAGAATTGGTTAAATTTATTAACCAATGATTTATTTAAATAAACTGTTATTGTTTGAAAACCCCACACGAGTATTGGGATGATATTTGACATATACTAATCCCAATATTTAGTTGTATGTCAATCGATGGGTTGACAGACTGTGATGAGCGTTATTTGTTTATTTTAATGTTCACACAGTTGTAAACTTCACTGTGGATGTGGATGGACTGGTTAATGATTATTTATCATTATTGTTGAATACATGCGATGTATGAAATCCATATAAATAATATTATACGGTAATTGATTGGGTCTCATTCGAATTTGGAAAATAAAGAATATTTTAAAATAGTATTCCGTAAAGGATATAAAATATTTATACGTTGAATAAAATATTCATGTGTTGAATAAAAATATTTAAATAATAAAAATATCATTTTTATTGAATGTATAAACCATTAAAGATATTCATGTGTTGAATAAAAATATTTAAACAATACTTTAAGATAATATTCCGTAGATTAAAATGTGAATTTGATGTCCGATTTTGGATGGACATAAAAATATGGAAATATATAAAGTCGTGTTGATTAGATTTGCTCCATTTTGACATGAACGATATATATATCAATTTTATTCATTTTTATAATGAATATCGAAAAGGAAAATATTTCAAAATCTGATTTTTGAAAAGATTATCATTTAAATATTATAATGATATAGAATATTCAATTTTGATTTAAAATTGAAAATGAAGTTTGGATCGTTTTAAAATGAAATAATAAATGATTTATAAAATAGGCTTTAAATGGAAATCGACAAAATATATATAATATATATTATATATATAATGGCCTGAATAGAACGCGCCGCGCGCGACCGTTTGCAAATTTCGACCATTGACTTCGAATTGACATTACGGGAGATCCCACCGTCGGATTCTCCTAAAGCCAGAACCATTGAATTCGTATCGAGAAGAGCTTTCCAATGAGTATAAGAGATTTGAAATCTAACAGTTAGATTTGGAGATATGTCCAAATCAATTTCAGAAAAGGTCGCTATGGATGCAGTTCGGTGGCCGTTATTGGAAACCGACTGTACGGGCGATACTAAAATTATAAAAAATATGGAAAAATTCTGTAAAATCATAATAAATGATTTGGAAAGATTTTAGGTGAAAAATTCCATATTTGAAAAGATAAAAATGTATTTTTATCGAAATGAACTAGTTATTAACTAGAATAATAATCCCATGTGTTTTAAATAAAATAAATTGGACTTTGAAAATGGTTTTAAAATAATCAGAATTTTCCCACGAATAAATTGGAATGGCTATGGAATGGAAATAATCTTCGGAATATTTCGATATTGGATTCCGTGATTATACAGATATTGTTATGGTAATTTGGAAGACACATATATCATTATTCACAATACGATATCCGTTGGTTTCAGAATTTGATATTGAATATAAACCGATATAATTTCTATTCAAAGCCTTGTATTTAATATCAAATTGGATTTTGGGTTTGTCGTGAATGGTGTGTTCATTAACACTGTTCTTGAACCCAATTGAGAAAAGAATAAATCTTTTAATTAAGATTAATGAAGTTTACCAATTAATTAATATTTAATTGGAACTGAATTGAAATTGGATTTTGGGTTTATCGTGAACAATGTTTTAAATAACATTTGTTCTTTAACCCAATTAACAGTGAAGAAATGATTTGGAATTTATAAATCTTTTTATTAAGATTTAATGGAAAATTTTCCAAAGTAAAGTTTCTAATTTAGTATATTAAATTGGAATTGAGCAGAATTTGATTTGGTAGTAATCGAGATGGGTTTCTATGAATGAATACTGTTACTATGTATGGAATTTAAAAGGCCTTGCCGATATTCCATTTATATTATTAGTATGATACAGGGATTTATATCGATTATACACTTTATGATTTCCGTTAAGATTCCATAGTTAATGGAAGAAGATTTGGGTTTATCGTGAACTATGTTTTAAAAGACATCAGTTCTTTAACCCAGTTAAAGATAAGATTAATTTCTTAAATTCGAATAATCATTAAGTAATGATTTTTGAGATTAAAACTGAACTAGAGTTTTAATGAATCTTTAATTAGATTGAAATGTGAATGAGGGGATTAAATTTATCAAATTTATGAAATGATCGAGGATGGAGTACCACCAGTTTTACTCCAAGCGATATTTAAATCTTTAATTAGATTTGAACGTGAAATGGTAATTAAATTTACCGATAACACTGTGGGTGTTAGATATGGAGTACTACCAATTTTGCTCTATGGGATGAATTGGTTGGGATTGGGATTAATAAATAAATGATTACTTCGGTAAGGTTTGCTAATCTCGACTAGTTTGGAAAACATTAATTTGGTTTAAATTGTGAAAAGAATATTCTGAATTGGAATGGGGCGTATGATGTATTTTTATAGCACTTGATTATAAAATATGCGAGTTATTCGGAAAGATCGGGTTTAACCCATTCTGAATAATGAATACGACGACTAACAGTCAAAGAGATTGAAGACAGTGCAAGACCGACGATCTACACATTGAAGGGATGAGTTGCTACTGATGCCCATGATTAGAGTAGCTACCTTGAAGGGGCTACAGTGGTAGCCGTCCGGACGTATTTGTCGATTGTTCGGATATGCGAGGACCTCTTTCCTATATTGCACATACGGGACGAGGAATAAGGTGACTCCAGCTTCGTTCAAACCCAGAACGGACTAGTAAATGGATGGTATGTCTCACGTTGTATTCCTTTATGTTGTATTCGTTGATCTTTGCTAAATATATATCTGTTTGGTGGCGGAGAATTTATTCTCTTGCTTAACACCCTTCTCTGAGACGTATGAGCTCAAAGGTTATGTATTGGCAGAAATCAATGGTATGGTATGGATTAACAATGTGGCATGCTGAGATACATGGATCAAGGCTTTTGTCGAAAAGCAAAGTCTTGTGGATGATGATCAAAGCATAGCTTTAATTAGCATAACTTTGTGTAGCGTTACTTCGCGAGCCTCACACACCGGTATGATGGTGAACTGATGGTCAGATCAGTATGCTTTCGATATGAGGATGGATTCGGTCGACCGAGATAAGGTGAATGTGGTCGCTCCATGCTCAGAGGGATAGGGTACACCCCCCGATTCCCATATTGGATAGGGTATACGGCTTTTTCTCATGCACGGGACGCAAGCCGTTGAGATACTTGATTTCCAGGATAGTGCAGATGTGCATTATGGCGTTTTCTCATGCACGGGACGTAAGCCGTTGGGAATTGCATAACGCGATAGATCTTTCGAATCAGGAGCCATCAGTATGGAAATCCAAACTTCCAATACGACATTTTGCGGTTTTAATTGTTAATCTATATAAGGCGACATAATATATGGTACCTATGTCGCCTATGATTGGTACATTTACTTTCGAAATTGATTTCTATAATATACACTTATAGTAATAATAAAAGATAAATTTTGCGTACCAAGCATATTTGGCTATTATAAGGTAAAACTCTACCCTCCGGCTTGCGTTGCATTGTGTGATGGGACCTGAGTCTTACAATAGCTTCATTTTTCTTTATTTAGCATCGCGTTGTTTGTTTTATGCACTGGTATTCTTGGAGGTAAACCCGTTTCGTGTTATACGGTGTGGTCCCTTGATTTACCTAACTTTAAAATCAAATTAATAACTGTTTTAGTTCTCACACCAGTCCCATGACTGACTTGGAGTTTATTGTTTTAACCTAAACTCTGGGTGCCCTTATTTTCCACGCGAGCAGCTAGTATTTTTGGTTTTCGCAGATATTTCTTTTCACAGGATCTTGGATTACAACTAGAGCTATATTCGGAAAGCTTTGTATCCATATATCTCTTTCAGTCGTGTCAGTTGTTATTTTCCGCTACGCATTATACTTATGTATTATTTTCCGCTGCTATGTAATTTTTAAAATCTCTGATATTTTTCTGTACTGTATATTATTCATACTTTGATATATTCTTGTACTCTGATGTAAATTGTTGTAATAAGCAATGAAATGTTCTATTGTTTGTGTCCTGATGCGTCGTGTTCTCAAAGCAATCCGGACTTTCCCGAAAGAGGAAGTTTGGGTCATTTCATGGTGTGAGGAAAACAAAACAATTTAAATCATTTTAAAGTAAGGTAATTCATAGGATCACGTCATATAACATGGAACAGGTTTTCTCGATATGAATACCAGTGCATAAAAGTTCATAATGCTCTTTAGAAAATGAAGCTACCATAAGCTTTCGCACCATACACACAATGCAAACGAACACTTGGGGTGGGGTTTCACTTATGATAACCAAAATATGCTTGATATGTGAAATTTCTCTTATATTATTATTTTTAAATGATAAACAATTATTATTTTCTTTTCAAATAAAACTTCAAATCTTTTTCAATTTAAATTTTAAACTTTACATTTGAATTATTTTTAAATTCATACTAAATTTTGAATCAACCATCCCGTCCGCCGGATCAGGTAGGGATAACTTGGGGGAGTAGGAAACTAGATTTTCCAAACCCAAGACAAAACACTATCCTTTCTGTCACCCTAGAACGTTTTCGGTATTTTTCAAAAGAGACTTCGTAAATACATATGTTACCATATATGTGTCATTCACTTAAGAGTTAATAACATTAACACTTAATTATTCAATGAATACCATTTCAAACAAGTGTTAATACACCTTAACACTTTCAATTAACAATCTAATAACATAACCATTAGCCAAATTTACATCCAATTACCTAATTAACATCCAATAACCTAATTAACATTCAATAACAACACAGGGTGTCATTACCTCAAGAATTCACACCATTAACACATAAAGGTGATTTTTTCTACACTTTCAACTAAGTATCCCCACTGTTAACATATGAAAATGATGTCTGAACACTTTAAACTAAGTGTGTACATAATCAACACATAAAGGCGACGTTTTTAACCCTTTAATCTAAGTGTTTGCATAGTTAACATATGAAAGCAACATTTTAACACTTTAATCAAAGTGTTTACACCTCTAACATACCAAAGTGACATCTTTATCACTTTTAAGTAAATGTTTTCACTTTAAACATACAAAGGTGATGTTTTTAACATTCCTACACTAAGTGTCCATGTTTCTCACACTTAGTTACAACCAAAACTACTCAAACTCAGATCAATCATAACCATGTCCAAACCAAATATACATGTAATAAAATATAAACTATATTAACACAAAAGGTTAAATTTTCTCCTCACTGAGAGTTCCACTCCTTCACTCTTTAAATGCTAGAACTTTATATTTGAAAACCAGCACAAAGTTGGATTCTTTTGAGTTTAAAACTTGTAAAAGTTAGATTTTTGGGAGGTAGGAACCTAGATCTGTACAAGAGTGGATTAGGTGAGTGTTTTAAAGTAGAAAAGAGGAGATTTTTAGGTTGTACAGTTGCAAATTATTCACGACATAGGGGTGTTTGGGCTTAAAGCTTGCAACTGAGGGAAGGAGGTTGCTACTTAGGAGAAGCAGAGAGGAATTGAAGTGTTTTGAAGTTAGAAGAGTGGGGAGAAAGGGGAGAAAGAGTTGAAGCCGTAGGTTTCATGGAGAGGAGTCATTTTTGTGGAGTTTTGGAGAAAATACGCAAAGTTGGAAAATGAAATGGAAGAAAGGAGATGTGTCGTCTTATTAAGAGAAGAGAAGGGACAAATTTGTGACAACTCAAAAGTGGTTTTCAATAATAAGAAGACACCTCAAAATGAGGGAAATGATGTGGTTCTTTGCCTCAGAAAGTGGAGAGTGATGCATTGATTTGTAAAATAAAGGAGGAGGAAGAAATGACACCTCAAAAGTGAAAATTAAAGAAAGAAGGACACCTAAAAAGTAAAAGATGATGTGCACATGGTTTGGTTTTTAAGTGGAATTATGAAGTGGCAACATTGGTATTTATTTGTTAATTAATTTAAGGTTTTTTTAGTTTAGCTTAATTGTTTCATTCTTTTGTTAATGTTGTTAACTAAAACACCTAACCAATTACTATAGAAAAGTTATAAACTAACAATTTATTTTTCAAAAAATATTTTATCCATTATTTAATTTAAATTGAAATTAAATAATATACTTTAAATTCATAATTTAAAGTGACTAAAAATATGGATCGTTACAACCGCCTCTACTTAAAACAATTTTGTCCTCAAAACTGGACGAAGCAAAAGATAAGCTGAATAAGAAAAAAAATACCAAAAAATAAACATACCTGATAATAGTCAGGTATGGATATCAACCCGGCATCTAGGGTAGAATTTCCTAATACTTTCCTCTTTTTCACAAGTACAGTCCCTCGGATCTCCGCTCCACTGGACTTTGACCAATTTGATCACTTTGTTTCGGAGCTTCTGCTCTTCACGATCGATAATCTTGATCGGTTATCGCCTTATTACCAAATATGGAGTAATCTCAAAATCCAGCTGAGTTGCTTCCTCAACGATATCATTTGGATTGTGAATGTGCTTTCTCAAGTGGGATACATAAAAAACATCGTGCACGCCGTACAACCGTTCCGGAAGTTGAAGACATTAAGCTGATGGACCAAATCTCTCCAAAATAGTGAAATGTCCGATAAATCGAGGTGCTAATTTTCCTGTCTTCCCAAATCTGATGACTCCCCACATTGGAGATGTCTTCAAGAATACTGAATCACCAACGGTGAATTCCAAAGCTTGCCTTCTTTTGTCGTTATAACTCTTCTGTCGACTTTGAGCGACTTTTATCCTCTTTCTAATGAGATCAGCTTTTTCTAAGCTTCTATGATCATACCAGGGCCAAGAATTAACTGATCTCCTTTTTCTACCCAACATACTAGAGATTTGCACGATCGACCATATAATGCTTCAAACAGAGCCATTTTTATGCTAGCATGATAACTGTTGTTGTAAGGAAATTCAACTAAGGCCATATAGTCTTCCCAAGAACCACCAAAATCAAGGACATGGGCTTGCAACAAGTCCTCCATGTTTTGATTTAATCTCTCAGTTTTCCCATCAGTCTGTGGATGGTATGCAGTGTTGAAATTGAGCTTGGTTCCCAACGCCTTCTGAAAAGCTTCCCAAAAATGACAAGTGAAGATCGGATCCCGATCGCTCACTATGCTACTCGGTATACCATGGAGTAGAACAATCTCCTTAATATATAGATCTGCCAAACTTACTGTAGTTTGAGTTAGCATGACTGGAATAAAATGACCAGTTTTAGTAAGTCAATTAACAATCACCCAGATTATTCATTTGGTTCCCTTTTCAGATCGTGGCAACCCATCGAAATTTGGTCCCACTTTCATTTTGGAACTTCTAGGGATTGAAGTAGTCAGGCCGCCTTTTTCTGATCACTCTTAATCTGTTGGTAGGTAGCACATCTGCTAACATAGATAAAGATATCTCTCTTCATTGTTCTCCACCAAAATGTTCGCTTCAAGTCACGATATATTTTATTTACTCCAAAGCGGATGGTGAATTTTGACTTGTGGCATTTCCCAGTACTTCTTTCTTAAGTTCTTTAATGTTTGGAACACAAATTCTTCCTTTTAGTCTTAGAATCCCTTTGGTGTCGACTTCAAAACTTGATCTTTTATTTTGTTGTATATCTCCTAAGGACTTCCGGAGAAATCAGTATTCCTTTTGCTTACTAGAATTTTTTTAATCAGAGTAGGAGTGACAACAAGATATCCCATGAAGGTATGTGTAACGTCCCATACTTTTAGGAATTTAATAATTAATTTATTAAATTATTTAAATAATGGTTTGGTAATTTTAAACAACCTGAATTTAATTTTATTGAATATTTAATTAATATAATTAATAGAATAATGTATTTAATTCCGAAATAATCGAAAATAGTAAAATAGGCAATATTGTGTGAATTAGATAGTGTAAGAGATTTGGTTAAGTTTAGATTCAAATTTTAATAACGAATCTATTTAATAAATGACACTAAAACGTATAAATTATATTATAATTATAATCGAGCTCGAAATGGTGCGGTAGTTCGTAACTTGGCGATTCGAACTTTAATTGAATATACAAAATCCGCTTTAAGTCGGATTTCTATGAAGCAAGAAACGTTCGAATCTGTTGAACAATATTTTTCTAATAAAAGAGAAAAATTGAGATTTCATCATATAGATTGTAAGTTGTGTCCAAATCAATTTTCCAGAAAATTGCTATGTAATTCGTTTATAATTAATGTCAATTTATTTATATTATAACAGGATTTTAATATAAATTGAATATCGATTTATCTTGGATTTTTGAAATATCGAGTTATAAATCCAGATATGTATATTTTGGTGATGTATGATATTCTATTAAGATATATACGATAATATTAATTTATTAATATTAAATTTAATTGTTTTTAAATATATTAATATTTAAATGGGTTCATTTAGAACTCAAAAAACAGCCATTTTGCAAACGAGCTCCGTTTTCGATGAAACTTATTTTGTTGGATCCGGAATATTAAATTATTGTTAGATATCCAATTTCGGGATTTTTGGAGTCAATATGTGGTCGTAAGAAATTTTAATGTGAAAAACGCTCAATAATTTGACTTTAAAAATACGCTGTGTAAGCAAACGGACTCGGAATTCGACGAAACAACTTTCGTTGGGTTTGTAATGTCAAACTATAGTTGTATGTCCATTTTCATCGAATTTGGATATATTATGTCATTATAGGAATTTTTAAACAATAAATGGAGATAACGATTGGTTATAAATGAATATAATAATCAATGAAAATAATATTTTCCTATCCTATAAATATACCCTAAATTCTCCTAACCCTAAATTTTCATTCCTCTGGTTAATTAAAATTCCGTCGTCATTTTTTTCTTGTTCTTCAGTAAAACGTGAAGTTTAAAAATCGATTAAAGTTCTTACAACAATTCTAAACTGCTGAAATCAAAGGCGTTGAGTTTGGTATGAGTTGCTCTTCACTCAAGCGTACTTTTGGGAGGTGCAATTCAAAATTTGAGGGTACTTGGTGTTTCCGGTGCAAGTAGGGTTACGATTATCGATCGTTGGAGGCGTCGATGTCAGAACGAAACTCTAGGGGAGGTGTGGACTGTTTGTCATGAGTATAGAAGAGTAAAGTTGGATTGATGGTGTGAGTGTTGGTGGAATTGGAATATTGTTTCGGTTTTACTGTGTAAGCAAGGAAGACGTGGTTTTGTTGTTCAAGAAATGAAGGAGTTGGGAAATTTTCCCTAGGTAGTTGATAACGCATGAATTTGTTTTATAATCAAATGATTATGGAGTAGAAAAAAAAGGGATTAAGGTTGAGTGTGCGTCCATCTTGTGTGACCCGAGGAGAGTAATGTCGGCAGTGGGACTGGAAAACAAGCAGGAACGGGTTTTCGTGAGATTATCTGAGGAAGAGGAGTGCATCAGTAAATGGAAACGACATGGGTTTCTACTGGAGTATGAGTCTGTTTCCTTTTCTTTCTTCTCTTTTAAACAGAAGTGAAGGTAGATGATACTGTTGGTCTGGTTCCATGTTTGAACAACAAAGGGGGACTGGATGTGTTCATGAATCACAGTAATGGAGAAAGTCGGTCGATGCGATGACAAGAGGAAGTCGGGTTAGTCTTGGTTGGGGAGAAGGTTGTTGTTGGAAGTTGTGGAATCGTCGGGATGAGCTGAAAGTGGTGAACTGTTGGAAGTCGGGTATTTCAAACAAAAGAGAAGAAGGATTTATTATAACTAGGGTAATTAGTTTAATTAAAAGTAATAAGTGACTTAACTAATTTCATTTTGAAATCATTTACTTAAAAAGTGTATAACTAGTTCATATGAAAACAGAAAAGGACGAAATCAATCATGTTGGAATCGTAACGACAAAATCCACATTGTGGAACTTGTATGGCAGAGAACTGAGCTACTGGAATTTAATGATAAAATCAAACACTCATTTGATTTTAAACGGAACGAAATAAGAATCATCAACTAAGAACCAAAGTGAGTAAAACTCACTAATCTGCCAGTTTATATTTTTATAACGTATTTTTAGAATTGATAAATGATGGTTGATTACTGTGTGTTGATTGTTTGGATGAACTGCTAATTGATTGTTTGAAATTATAGATCTAGTATTATATATATATATATATATCGTTAATCAAATACTGATACTGTTTATCAGAATATTTCATATTGAAATGAAATTGATGTTAATTATATTGTTTAGCATCTGTGACGCAGGAAAATAGGTCGGAGGGATCCAATTGGATTCCTCAATATTTATAATATTGTTTTTCATATATTGTGATATATGATGTGGTATATAATCTGTTATTGATTATCTGTGTCTGGATGACGTTTGATCCATTTTGTTTGGTATTTTTAAATACCATAAGTGATATCGGAATATATATTAAAAGGAAAATTTTAAGTGGATATTGGACTTAAGTATTTTATAAAATCAATGGATTTTATAAAAGGAAATATTTGGAAAATTAATAGAATTATAAAAAGGGAATTCACGAGTTATAAAGGGATTTCGTGAAGTGAAATAAAGCAGATTTTAAATAAAAAATTTGTTTTAACATATAAATTGAGAAGATTAATTTATAAGCGATATTTATAAATTAATTAAAAATATTATTATTGGATAAAATGAATATATATATAAGTATGAATTTATATTAAGAAGTAGAAATCGGTTTTAACACCGATATTTTATGGAATATAAACTTAACATTTATAAAGGGAATTATAAAGGATGAAATATGAAATTGAAAACGGGAAAAATCTATTTTAAAAATAGAAATGAAATTTTGAATAGCTAGAAATAAATAACTTGTTTACTAATAAAAACAAGTAGTTTGATTTATAAACAACGTTAATTATTAGTGGATAATTTGGATTGTAAATTCAGCAGTGAATTTAAAACGGGGAATTTGGAGTTGTTTTAAAAAGGAACCGATGGAATTTATTTCGATGTTCGAAATGTGAATAGGATTAAATAAAATCCATAAAGATTTCTAAATAGAATTCAACTAGTCCAAATGTTATAAAATAATTTATTTAAAAAAATTATATATTGAATAAATCGGGATTTGACAAGCTAATTAATATTCGGTTTGAAACCGATATTTTATAATCAAATATAAAGGCGATAGAGAATTATAGACTTACTAAATAAAATCAATTATGAAGTTGACATGTAAACGAGATTTGATAAATAAAACAGAATGTGAATAAGAAGTAATAAAATGATTTGATAATTGGAGTTTAAACTTGTGTTAGTATTTAAATTATGAAATCAAGTTTTGATTTGATAAAACGAGTCTAGTTTTTTGTAAAGGAATAATATTCACGTTTTAAAGTGAATAACGATTTAAAAGAAAATGTTTTGCAGAATTAAAACAGTTATAAAAGGAAATTGGAAATTATTGAGAAGTACTAAGTTTAAAAATGAATTTAAAAATTAAGTTGACCTAAAAGGGTAAAATATGCTGGAGTTCGTAATCTAAATCGAATATAGTTTATTCGAAAGAGAGATAATCGAATATAGTTTATTCGAAATAGAGTTATCGAATATTGTTTATTCAAAAGGGAGTTATCGAATAGAGTTTATTCAGAAAATGGTTATCGAATATAGTTTATTCGAGAGAGAGTTATCGAATAGAGATTATTGGGAAGAGAATTATACATTGGGATTCGACTATATCGAATGTAGGAAAGTACTATTTACTTTCCATTTTTTAAATCAAGATTTATTTATTTAGTAAATCATTTATTTACTTATTTAAATTAAGGCACAAAAGTTTCATTTAAAGTTAGATATTTCAGAAGTAGGGATTATAAAGCTATCGTTACTACCAACGTTTTTCATAAAAGAATTGGATTTATAAACTGAATATGAGAGTTGCGTAAGCAATGATTTGATAAGAAGATTTAAATGGAGTTAAGGAAATTAGAAACTAACTGGAGATTAGTTAAGTTGAATGGTTTTCTGGATATCGATCTGATGTTGGTTTCGGCCTTTGGGGTTGATATTCAGGGAATTGTTCTCTTATTGGTTTATAGTTAGAGACTGATAGATGTGAGAGGTTAGTGATGCGTGGATAAGAGATGGAAATGTTTTCCAATGATTAATAACGTATATTTTCTAAATTTAGAAAATAAGAATTCACGAATATATGGAAACGGGAAATGTGGAAATGAATAAATAAATGAGGAATAAGAAACAAGAATCCGTTTTAAGTCAGATTTAAACTTCAATTGAATATACAGAATCCGTTTTAAGTCAGATTTCCGTGAAACAAGAAACGTTCGAATCTGTTTAACGATATTTTTCTAAGAAAAATGGATGAGAAAAATCGAGATTACGTCGTGTAGTTTTTGAGGTATGTCCAAATCAAATTTCCAAAAAGTCACTATGGAATTCGTTTATAATTTATAACAATTTATTTATATAATAAAAGTATTTTATTATACATTTAATATTACTTGGATTTTTAAATATTTAGTTATAAATCCAAATATGTATGTTTTGGAGCTGTATAATATTTTGTATGAATATATACGATAATATTAATTTATTAATATTAAATTAAATTATTTTGAATATGTTAATATTTAATTGGTTTATTTAGAGCCATGAAAATAGCCATTTTTGCAAACGATCTCCGTTTTTGACGAAATTAATTTTGTTCGATTCGGAATATTAAATTATTGTTAGATTTTAATTTTCGTGATTTTAGGAGTTAGTATGTGGCCGTACGGAATATAAATGTGAAAAACAGTCAATAATTTGACTTTAAAAATGCGCTGTGTGAGCAAACAGATTCAGAATTTGACGAAACAAGTTTCGTTGGGTTTTAATGTCGAACTATAGCTGTCTGTTAATTTTCATCACATTTGGCTCTCGTGCGCGACCACATGAATTTTTAAATGATGAATTGAGCTAATAATTGAATATAAATTATTTTTAAAAATATGAAGCTTAACTTGTAAGCAACCCTATTCTATAAATAACCCTCTCTAAACCCTAAATCATTCATTCTTCCTGGTCAACTAAAAATCATGCCTCTACCCAAAAACAAAACCATGTTCTTCCTCAATTTAAAACAATTCGAAATCCTAATTAAATCAAAAATGGTTTGATTCATTGTGCTTCTTTCTCAATAAGTTCAATCCCATGTAAATTTTATAGTGTTCGACATTGTTTTGAGGACCGGTCAGCGGCAGTTTAGGGTGGAATCGGTCGTTCACGAAGTTTTTTTAGGGCAAGCTACCTGAAGCAAAAGGATGAGGCAGTGGAAGAGCTAACTTCTGGCAAGGGTGCGATCAGCTAAGTTCATCTGTGGTGGCGTGGGTAGCTAGGTAAACGGAAGGCGTTCAAATGGAGATACTGGAGAGACAATGGGTTTCTGGTGGTCGTCAGTTCCGGCGTCGAGGTCTCCTGCAGGGACGGTGATAATAGTCAGGGGGGTTCGATGTCCGGCAACTTGGTGATGGTGGCACTAGCCATAGAAGTCACATTTCATGGCTTTGGGATGCTCCAGAATTAGGTACGATTTTCTTTTAACTGGGAGGAGTTGGGTATTTTATGTTAAAGAAAAAGGTGTGGTGCTTTCGTTTGCATCATAACTGGGAAATTAACGAAGTGGAGATATTGTTTTCTTTAGGGTAGTTTTGAATTGCATAAGCAATAGTTAGTAGCTGGCTTTTTAGAATGGGGAAATCTCATTTGTATCAGGAAGAAAGGAGATCTAAGCATGGTCCATTATATTAATACTGGTAGTAAATTTAATGTTGTGACATTGAATTGCCTAAAAAGACTTCGAATTGATCTTCTTGAGTTGTTAGAAGTGAAACAGTTTTAGTATAAGTGATCGAAGCATTGTATGAACTGTTTAAAAGGATTAGCAGTGTTGTCATAGATGGTGGAGTACGGGTTTCAATGATTTGTGCATCGTGAAAGGGAAGTGAAAGGTTCCGATTATAATGATGTGCGGCTTCGTTGTTGCCGCAGGCGGTGACCTTGTTTTACACTGAAATGGAAGGAGGATAATTAGACCATAATTTATTAATCATGGTAATTAGAAGTTTAATAATGTGTTAGTTAATTATAAACTAATTTAATTCATATTAAATATTATAATAACTGTAACTAATTTGGTTGTGATTAGAATTGGACGAAATGAACTACGGTGGGATCGTAGCAGCAAGATCTATGCTGTGAAACTAGCGTGATTGAGAATAAAAGCTGCTGGAATTTCGTGGGGAAATCAAATGTTTGTTTGACTGTAAATGAAACCAAAGCAGAATCGTCGACTGCAAACCAAAGTGAGTAAAACTCACTAACTCTGCCAGTTTATATTTTATAACGTATTTTTAGAATTGATAAACGATGATTGATTGCTGTGTCTTGATTGTTTAGATGAACTGCTAATTGAATGGTTGAAATTATAGATCTAGTAATATATATATATATATCATTTATCAAATATTGATTCTGTTTATCAAAATATTTCATATTGAAATGAAATTGATGTTATTTATATATTTTAACATCTATGATGCAGGGAAACAGGTTCGAGGGATCCAATTGGATTCCTCAATATTTATAATACTGTTTTTTTCATTCATATATTGTGATATAGATGTGATATATAATCTGTGATTGGTTATGACGATACCGGTCTTGTTATTTGGTATTTTAAATACCATAAGTAATACTGGAATGTAAAAAGGGAATTTTTAAAAGTGTATATTGAAAATAAAAATATTTATATAAAATCAATGGACTTTATAAAAAGGAATTATTTGAGAAATTAAATAAGAACTTCTGTATAGAAATTAGTAACAGGTATATGGAAGTTTTAAAAGGCCTTTTTGGTATAAATATTGAATGAAGGTAATAAGATGTAAATAAATGAGTATATGGAGTAAATATAATATTTGGAAAATTTATAGAATTATAAAAAGGAATTTGCGAGTTAGAAAAAGAATTATGAGAAATTTCATATAAAGTATATCTTAAATAAAAATCTGTTTTAATAAACAAATTGAGAAGATTAATTTATAAGCAATATTTATAAATTAATTAAAATATTTATTATTGGATAAAGTATATACATATATATATATGAATATATATATATATATATGTATATATGCAAGTAGGAATTTATATTGAGAAGTAAAAATCTGTTTTAACACCGATATTTGAAAATGGAATGTAAACTTATCATTTACAAAGGGAATTATAAAATGGAATGTGAATAAGAAGTTATAAAATGACTCAATAATTAGAGTTTAAACCTATGTTAGTACTTAAATTATGAAATCAAGTTTTGATTTGAGAAAACGAGTTCAATTTTCTGTAAAGGAATAATATTATTGTTTTAAAGTAAATAACGATTTAAAAGCAAACGTTTTGTAGAATTAAAATAGTCATAAAAGGAAATTGGTAATTTTTGGGAAGTACTAAATTCAAAAATGAATTTAGAAATTGAGTGGACTCGAAAGGGAAAAATATGTTGGAGTTCGTAACGTAAATCGAATATATTTTATTCGAAAGAGTGATTATCGAATATAGTTTATTCGAAAAGAGAGTTGATCGAAGAGAGTTGTAACACCCCGTAATTTCTATAAATATTAAAATTTACAAATTTAAGGATACTTAATTTTTAGAAGAAGAATTAAGTGAAATGGGTTACACCATTGCGTTCGTCTCGGAATTCTGGTTGAGACAGAGTCCGAGTTTGCATAAATCAGATACAGAATGAAGAAGTTATGGAGATTAGAAGATTTAAGTTTAAATCAGAATTAAATAAATAATTAATAAATCAAAATTCGAAATTCAAACCAGCAAAAAGAAGTGGGTGGGAAAATTCCCTCCAGAGGGTGTCGACCCCCTTAAGGGATGTCGACACAGGTGTCGACCCCCTTATAGGGGTGTTGACATAGGTGTCGACCCCCCCAGTAGGAGTCGACCCCTGGTGACTGTTCTGGACAATGACGATTTTTGAGTCTTAGGGCTACATGGCGACTTCTGATTGGCCTGATGATGTATTTTCTTGGACTGGATGGTTTGGATGGATCCTATGTTGATCTAAAGGCTCTAATTAATCCTGCACATCTATATAAGAACACATAAACTTAAACCCTAACCTCATAACCCTATTCTATAATGCCACCATGCTGTCCATCTCTAAACTAGCCTAGCCTCCTTCTTCTCCAAACTAGAAATCAAACTAGATAGCTTCAAATTTAAGTGAAGGTTCTCCACTTCAACCAACAAAGAAAGATTAGAATCGCTACAACGTCAACTAATTCACTTTTTCTAATCAGATCACTGTAAGTTCAGTTATTATTTAGATTTGAACACATAATAGAAATCATGAATGTAATGAATCGAATCTAGAACTATGCCTAATTGTAAGATAATCAATTCTGATTCATGCTTATCCTTTTATCAAATCTGAATTACCTATGCCTATGAGACTGTTGTGATAGATACAATGGAACCTATCATGTTGTACACCAAATTGGTAATTCTTTTATGTTTAATTCTATCGAATCTTTATTCCAATGATGTAACTTGTTCAGTTTGCTCATATTTATTATTAGTATACAAAAAATCTATTGGGATCATGATTCTTGTGTTTGGTACACCTTTTCATGCCTACTTTCCTCAATGTCAATTCCTGTGTCTCCTCTCTATCCCCTTTCTGTTTTATTTTATGAGTACTTGGAATTTGGAAACCTTATTGAATCTTGTTGTACGTTTGATTGTAACGCGGGGAATTGGGTATAACTTATTGGAGAAATTTTGGACATAACAAGTAAATGAGACATAACTTGAATTGACTACAATTGTGGATAGTTGGCATACAAAAATCTAGGCTTGGACATGTATGGTAAATATGTAAATTGGCTAAAAGATGAACATGCCTAACCCGAGGTAAGATTGAGTTGCGGTGTAAGGCTTCCCAGAACCGCCCAGCACATCCAGCGACCGCAACAACAAATCTAATGTGAGAGGTGAGCGTATTAAGCCCAAAACTGAGGTTAGAATGAGTTTGCGGTAGAAGTCTGCCTGGAACTGCCCGGCACATCCAGCAACCGCAAACAACAATTCTAATGTGAGAGGTTGAGGCATTAATGAATGAATTAATGCTAATGAACAAACATGCTAAGAACGGTAGGGTTAAGTTAACGTAGGCAACACTTAACCAATACAACATGTTAATTAAACAAATGGGCGGGGTTAGGTTAAATTGAGAACACTTAACCGTTATAACATGTTGGTTAGGAAACCCTAGTAACGGGTACCCATTTCAACAGTAACCCACATAGATGTATCACGGTACCCTGAACTAGGCAGGTTGGGGCACGATTACTGGGCTGATTATAAGCGGTCAAAATAGCGGTAGGTGGTGCGTCAGTGTAGGTTCCGATAGAGTACGGACATGCATGTACTCCGGAGTGAAAAAATCAGGCACTGGGCATTAGTAGTTATACACTATGCATCTTGAATTGTGTCGGGTTACCATCATAGGGATTGATACACCCCATGGTGGAACCAGCACAGGTATCTACAAACATGCAGGGCCGAATGACACAAGTAATAAATGCATGCGAGTAGAAGCCGATCGATAAAGGGATCACTTTATTATGAACACATGAGGCTAGTTGAAACAATTGTTAGTAGGTGTAGAGAAATAGAAATGAGTGCGATAGCATATTCAATTTATCTTGCCTTACCTTGTCTTATGTTATCTTGTCACTATGGTATTGTCCTATATTCAGTTTATTCATGTCATGATCCTTTTTCTTGTTTACATGCTGAAAATCACTGGGCTTACCAGGCTTTATGTCTGACCCGTTTTCTTTTATCTTCTTTTCTTCCGTTTCCCCCCCTCCCTAAGTCCGTAGGGAGGGAATACTTTAGCTTAGTTCATACCTTTTCCAACTTGAAGAGAGTAGATGTATTGCTTGGATTCTCTTTCCTTGGGCTATCGCTGTGATTACACTTTTATTGGGGATTTATGCTGCTTTACTACTGTTTTATGCTTATTTATGTATTTGGAGTTTTCAGTCAAGAATGTGGTTTTATTTTAATAACTTGGAAGTTGGGTTTTGAGACAATGGTTGTAATGTTTTGACTGAACCACGCTGCTTATGAAATAATTCCAATTTTTCCGCTGTTTTGTATGTTTGTCTTGTAAATTATCTGTATCTTTTACCTATAATGCTTCACCGAAGTTAATGCATTCCCTTTGTGAGTGACCTTAGCGGAGGTGGAGTGTTTCAAGAGTTAATCGAAAAAGAGTTATCGAATATAGCTTATTTGAATGAGAGTTATCGAATAGAGATTTCTCGAGAAAGAATTATACATTGGGATTCGACTACATCAAATGTAGGAAAGTACTATTTACTTTCCGGATTTTAAATCAAGATTTATTCATTTAATAAATTAATAAACTATTATTTATTCAAATTAATGAATAACAGTTATATTTTTAAGTTAGATATTTCAGAAGTAGGGATTATAACGTTATCGTTATAACCAATGTTTTTCATAAAAGAATTGGATTCATAAACTGAATTCGAAAGTTGCATAATCAATGATTTGATAAGGAGTTAAGAAACGAAGTTAAGGAAATTTGAAACTGAATGGTGATTAGTTAAGTTGAATGATTTCCTGAGTAGCGATCTGATGTTGGTTTCGGCCTTCGGGGTTGATATTCAGGGAATTGTTCTCTTACTAGTTTACAGTTAGAGATAGATAGATATGGGAAGATAGTGATACATGAATAAGAAATGGAAATGTCTTCCAATGTTAATAACATATATTTTTCTAAATTTAGAAAATAAGAATTTATATATATATATGGAAATGGGGAAACGATTAAATTAATAATAAATTAATTTAAAAGGGAAAAATGTTGATTGATGATTGATCGATAGAATTTCCATTTTGAAATAAGATCGTTGTGTGTATGGATGTTTACCTTTGATAGTTAAATAACCAACTATCAAAGTTTTGACCATTTTTCTGTCGTCAATACAGAGAGACCGGAATCAGTTTTATTATCTGAAAACCACTCCGTATGGGCATTAGTGTTGCGAATCAAATATGATGATGATAATTGAAGACGGAGTTTATGCAAGGGCTGTTCTGGCAAACCCTAGGTAGAAATTGCCTAAGATGGGTTTACAGAATAGTGCCTTCGGCTTGTCCAGTCCCAGGACAACCTGTATGGAATAATGTCTGACATAGTATATTTAATAGATCGCGTAAGTTGATACCTTCGAACATATTTACGTTTGGTTGCAGAGGAATTCGTTTCTCTTAGCTGTATACTCGTGGTATTTTTGGAGAAATCAATTTGTGATTTGGCAGGTATGACGATATGACATTCAAATTGAATAAATGTGTGATCTGTCACAGATAAGCGTGACCTCAAGCCTCACAACTTGGAAATGGTATAAAATCGGGTAGGTCGCATGGCTAAGTGGGTAGCTCCCAATTAGGGTGTATTGTCACTTGATCTAGAGAAATTTCATTTACTTCTTTATTTTATTTCGATGTTGTCCCTTTCGGGAAACGGTTGCTGATCCCAGCCGTTGGTGATAATACATTCAGTTCACTCAAGCTAAATGAGTGGTTGGTCATGTTTAGCCTGGGTTAAAAGATATTCTTGTTGAACCCGGTGTATTCCTCTCGAGAGATATACAGTCGGAAGGTGGTCCCATACCTTGCCAGTTGGAATTCATTATCCAATAAGAGCCTACGGTTTTTGATTATATATTATATATGTGGAACGAGAGATGAAAGCGTTCCACTAGAGTGTTATTTATTTGATTCAGACATTATTATAATATCAGAGGAGTATGGATTTTAAAAGAATGTTTTGGGTTATCGTAAGGTAAGAACCATCCGTGTTTATGTGCGGATCGGTCTTACGATTATTCTTTCTTTTAAAAAGGATTTTAAAAGTTAAACAAATGTTTTGGGTTTACTCACACTAGTCACATGACTGACCCAGAGTTTTTTGTTTTGTTTTCACTAAACTCTTGGGTGCCCAATTTTGTATGGGTAGTCAAGTAGTCGGGATTTACAGATACTAGAAGAAGCTTGGAGAAGGAGGCTTCAGCAACATTTTATAGCTATTGTTTATTTCCACCGTGATGTAAGTGTTGTACTCTAATATACAAATACAGATTTGTGTTTCAAAGTTATGTTGTATAATATATTTTATTCGTTCCGCTGTGAGATTCGTGTTACTCTGATTCTGTGGTTTTATGTTCTTCTTCTTATATTCTAACTTTGTTTCTTTCTATTTCTCACCCTCTAACTTCTTTCTATTAATGATCGGGAATGTTCGATGCCTGAATAATTGACAAGGGTTTTATGTTGATTTTCTGAGTCGAAAATCCCCAGTTCGTTACAAATTTACAGAATATTGCCTTCGATTTGTCCAGTCCCAAGACAACCAGTATGGAAGAATGTCTAACAGAGTATGTTTAATAGATCACGTAAGTTGATCTCTTCAAACATATTTATGTTTGGTGGCAGAGGAATTCGTTTCTCTTAACTGTATACCTGTGGTATTTTTGGAGAAATCAATTTGTGATTTGGCGGGTATGACGATTTGGCATTCAAAGTGAATAAATGTGTGATCTATCAAAAAGATATGTTATGACCTCTAGCCTCACAACCGAGAAATGGTATAAAATCGGGTAGGTCGCATGGCTAAATGGGTAGCTCCCAATTAGGGTGTATTGTCACCTCATCTAGAGATTTTCCATTTACTTCTTTAACCTATTTTGATGCTGACCCTTTCGGGTAATGATTGCTGATCCCAACTGTTGGTGATAATACATTTGGTTCACTCAAGCGAAATGAGTGACAAGTCATGTTTAGCCTGGGTTACAAGATGTTCTTGTTGAACCCGGTGTATTCCTCTCTAGAGATACATAGTCGGAAGGTGGTCCTATACCTAGCCAGTTGGAATCCATTACCCAATATGCGCCAACGGTTTTGATTATATATTATATATGTGGAACGTGAGATGAAAGCGTTCCACTAGATTGCCATTTATTTGATTTAGACATTATTATAATATCAGATGAATATGGATTTTTAAAAGAATGTTTTGTGTTATCGTAAGGTAAAAACCATTCGTGTTTATGTCTGGATTGGTCTTAGGATTATTCCTTCTTTTAAAAGGATTTTAAAAGTTAAACAAATGTTTGGGGTTTACTCACACTAGTCACATGACTGACCCAAAGTTTATTTTGTTTTGTTTTCCCTAAACTCTTGGGTGTCCAATTTTGTACGGGCAGTCAAGTAGTCGGGATTTTTCAGATATACTTGGAGAGCTGGAGCAGAAGGTTTCAGTATTATATAGCTATTGTTTATTTCTGCTGTGGTGTAAGATTTATACACAAATGATGATTTGTATATATATACAAAAGACAGATTTGTATTTCCAAGTTATGTTGTATACTATATTTTATTCTTTCCGCTGTGGGATTCGTATTACTCTGATTCTATTGTTATGTTCTTCTTCTTCTTCTATTCTAATTTTCTATCTTATATACTCTCACCCTCTAACTTCTTTCTATAAATGATCTGGAATGTTCGATGCCTGAATAATTGACAAGGATTTTATGTTGATTTTCTGGGTCGAAAATCCCAGTTCGTTACAGTATGTTTCTGGCTTAAAGCATCGGCTTCCACATTGGCTTTTCCTAATGTATACTGAATATCTAGGTCGTAAAATGCCATAAATTCTAACCATTTTTATTGCCTTAGGTTTAGATCCTTCTGGATGTAGAGATACTTCAAAGATTTAAGGTAAGTGAATAAGTCAAATTTCTCACCCAGTAGATAATGCCTCCATATCTTTAAGGCGAATACTATTGCTAGCAACTCCAGATCTTGAGCTGGGTAGTTCTTCTCATGTGTTCGTAATTATCTACTTGCATAGGAAATCACGCTACCATTCTGCATCAGAACCGCATAAACACTATCGCTACTCGCATCTGTATACACAGTCAATCCTTGATTCCCATCTATAATAACTAACACTGAAGCAGTGGTCAGCCTCTTCTTTAATTCTTGGAATGTTGCCTCGCATTCGGGAGTCCAATTAAACTTTACATTCTTCATAGTCAGCTTCGTTAGCTAACATAGAAATATCTTACACAAATTTGCGGTAATACCCCATCAATCCTAGAAAGCTTCGAAACTCCGTTGGCGTTCAGGGTTGCTTCCAATCCAAAATTGCAAAAATCTTACTTGGTTCCACAACAATCCCTTCTTTTGATGCTACATGGACAAGGAATTTCACCTTCTTATCCCAAAAGTAGCACTTCGAAATTTTTGCAAACAATATGTTCCTCCTTAATATTTCTAGCACAACTCTCAATTGTTTAGCATGCTCTTCTTCCGTCTTGGAGTATATTAGAATGTCATCAATAAACTCTATTACGAACTTATTCAACACTTCCCGAAATACCCGCATCACCAAGTCTACGAAGTATGCAGGGGCGTTGGTTTGACCAAAGGGCATAACTAACCATTCATAGAAGATATCGGGCCTCCGGAAAGTTGTGAGATGAATACAGTCCTCAGCGATCCTCAGCTGATGATACCTTTAGACTAAGTACATCTTGGAAAAGTATTTGGCACCATGCATATGATTGAATAAATCATCAATCCTGGGAAATGGAAATTTATTCTTAAAGGTCTGCCAATTTAAGTCTTGGTAGTCCACGCACAACCTTAGCGATCCATCTGACTTTGTGGCAAACACTACGACTGCTCCCCAGTTTGAATGACTGGGTCGAATAAAACCATTTTCCAAAAGTTCCTGGGTTTGCTTAACTAGCTTTTGCCTATCCTTTGGAGACATACGCCGACTAGCATGCACTACAGGTCTTGCATTTGGCATAAGATCAATTCTAAACCCGATTTCTTGATGTGAAGGTAAAGATTTCACTTCTTCAAAACATCAGGAAATTACCTTACAACAGGAATGGTGTTCAGATTAGTGCTAGGAAATCCTAGAGTATACATCAAACTATCCCTTTTAGGACTTGAATCATTGCAAAGGGTCTCAATATGATATCCAAACTTTTCTTTTATTGATGCAATCCTTTCCGCACGACCCAATTTAACGTCATATTTATTCAACCAATCCCTTCCAAGCAAAACCTCAAATTCTTTAAAATCGAGGACAAAAAGATCGATTGGAAATTTGTGAGGAGGATAAGAAATAGGAACTTGATTACAAACTAAACAAAGATTTGCTATTCCTCTTACGAGATTCGTGCCATAAATGAAATCCTCAACAAGTATAACGTCAAGTTTTAATTCGTCTACCGTACGTTGAAAAATAAAGCTATGTGATGCATTGGTGTCAAATAAAACTCTAACTAGATTATCATTAATGAAAATATTACCTTCCATGACTTGATTCCCTTTGTCTGGTTTAGAAGTGGAGGGTTCATCCTTCAAAGCATAGACTTTGGTGACTGCAGCTGGCTTGATTAGGGGGGCATTCCTTTGCAAAGTGTCCAGGATTATGGCAGTTATAACATTCTGACTTTTTAACTTTGTCAGACTTGTCTTCTTTCTTCGGATTCTTACATGTATTTGCGTAGTGGTCCTTCTCGTGGCTACTGTAGCAAGTGATGTCCTTCATCCTGTCTTCTGAAACTTCCTTCTTATTTTTCTTGGACCAGGGCATTTTTCCTTTGAACTTCCTTTACTCTCCATCTTGGTTGTTGTTCTTCTCTTTCTCAGACTCCGGCTGATCCAAGGTATTGTATCTATACCCCATGTCAACCATGTCCTCAAAGGATTTTTTCACATGCGCCATCATTTATCTTCTATAATGCATATTCATCCCCTTTATAAACTTCTCATTCTTCTTGATAGGTGTACTTACCAATTCTGGGCCGAAACAAGAAAGTTCGTTGAACTGATTCAGATACTCTTCAAAGCTCATATCTCCTTATTTTAAATCAACAAACTTTCCATACATTCGGGAGAATCCTACAGCTGGCGTATATCGCTCTTCAAAGGCCTCCTTAAATATTTCCCATGAAATATTATCTTCAGGTTCCCTTGTGTGATGGTTTCCCACTAAACTAAAGCTCCATCTTCAAGCCGCCACGTAGCTATATCCCTTTTCTGTTCATCACTTAGGAGCAAACCCTTGAAAATCCTCTCAAATGACTTCATTCAAGATTGTGCTTCAATAACAGACTCAGTTCCTGTGAATCTTTTGCCTCCAAGTTTGGCAAAGTTTTTATAGAGATTCGACAAGTCTCTTCGAATTTGATCTTGCCCCTGAACCTCATTAAAAACAGCTGGGCTACACCCATTTGTAGTGGTATTGCTTTGTACCCTACGTCGTCCTCCGTGGTTGCTCATTTCTTACCAATCTGTTATAGTAAGAAAGCTCAAATTAAGGCATATGAACTAGATATCTTAGGTAAAAGCAATAAAGATAGATAGGAAATAAAGGAGTGCGGGTTTCTTTTTCTCAGATCTATACTCATTCTAGGGTATTACTAACCCCATCTCTAATGAGTTATCCAATGGTTATACCCTCAAAGCTAACCTTTAGCTCTGATACCAAACTGTGACGACCTGAAAATTCATACCGTTTGAATTGAGTATAAACCATATAACTCCGATCCAAATGGATACGAACTCTCGACCGTTCACTAGCGACCTGGATTTTCGACCTTTGAACATCAACATTTAATGTATCAGAAGATAATCACTGTCAAAGGTCCAAATGGCTGAATCATAATCGTTGGTGTTTTCGGGTAATGACATGTCAGAATACAGGTAAAAAACACAGCGGAAAAAGATAAACTTGTCATTATATTACAACAAGTTCAAAATACAACAGAGTCATACGAAAGAAGTACATGAGCTGATACATGAGAATATTTTACAATGACATATGTCCGACAAAATGATATACTGACTAATTAAACGTAAGAACAGGAAAGAAAAAGACTAAGGCCTTTCAAAAGATAAGTCCAAAAAGATCTGCACCTCCATGGTAAACATCCATTCCAAAATCCTAGCTCCATCAGCTAACTGAAAAACCCAAAACACTAAGCTTCCCGTGTGGAAATTATGGGCATCCAAAGTTTAGGTGAAGGAAACAATAAACTCCGGATCATTCATGGAACTGGTGTGAGGAAAACAAAACAATTTTAAATCATTTTAAAGTTAGGTAATTCATAGGATCACGCCGTATAACACAGAATGGGTTTTTCCATATGAATACCAGTGCATAAAAACTCGCAATGCTCTTTAGAAAATGAAGCTACTATAAGCTCTCACGCCACATGCACAATGTAAACGAACACTTCGGCGAGGTTTCACTTATGATAACCAAAATATGCTTGATACATGAAATTTCTCTTATATTATTATTTTTAAATGATAAAATATTATTATTTTATTTTTAAATAAGACATGAAATCTTTTTTAAATTAAATTTCGAATCAACCATCCCGTCCGCCAGATCAGTTAGGGATAACCAGGGAGAGCAGGAAACTAGATTTTCCAAACCCAAGCCTAGACAACTATCCTCTCTATCATCCTAGAACGTTCCGGTATTTTTTGAAAGAAACTTCGTAAATATATATGTTTTCAGATATGTGCCATTCACTTAAGTGTTAATGACATTAACACTTAATTATCCAATGAATATCATATCAAATAAGTGCTAATACATCTTAAAACTTTCAATCAACAATCCAATAACATAACCAATAACAAAATTGACATCTAATAACCCAATTAACATCCAATGACCAAATTAACGTTCAATAACAACACAGAGTGTCATTAACTAAAGAATTCACACCACTAAACATAAAGGTGATTTTTTCTACACTTTCAAAAAAGTGTCCACATTGTTAACATATGAAAATGATGTCTTAACACTTTAAACTAATTGTGTACATAATCAACACATAAAGGCGACATTTTTAACCCTTTAATCTAAGTGTTTACATAGCCAACATATGAAGGCAACGTTTTTAACACTTTAATCTAAGTGTTTACACCTCTAACATACCAAAGTGATATCTTTATCACTTTTAAGTAAATGTTTTCACTTTAAACATACAAAGGTGATGTTTTTAACGTTCCTACACTAAGTGTCCATGTTTTTCACACTTAGTTACAACCAAAACTACTCAAAATCCAACCAATCATAACCATGTCCAAACCAAATAAACATATAAGAAATATATACTATATTAACACAGAAGATTAAATTTTTCCTCACCGAGAGTCCCACTCCTTCATTCTTTAAATGCTAGAACTTCATATTTGAAAACTAGCAGTAAGTTGGAATCTTTTGAGTTTAAAACTTGTAAAAGTTGGATTATTAGGAGGTAGGAACCAAAATCTATGCAAGAGAGGAGTAGGTGAGTGTTTTAAAGTAGAAAAGAGGGGACTTTTAGGTGGTATAGGTGCAAAGTGGTCACGACATGGGGGTGTTTGGACTTAAAGTTTGCAATTGAGGTAAGGAGATTGTTATTTTGGAGAAGTAGAGAGGAATTAAAATGTTTTGGAGTTAGAAGAGTGGAGAGAAGGGGGAGAAAGATTTGAACCCATTGGTTTCATGGAGAGGAGCCATTTTTGTGGAGTTTTGGAGAAGAGAAGTGATGTTGGAAAATGAAATGGAAGAAAGGAGATGTGTTGTCTTCTTAAGAGAAGAGAAGAAACAAATTTGTGACAACTCAAAAGTGGTTTTTAATAAGGAGAAGACACCTCAAAAGGAGGTAATTGATATGGTTCCTTTGGAAAGTGGAGAGTGATGTGTTGATTTGTAAAAGAAAGGAGGAGGAAGAGATGACACCTCAAAAGTGAAAATTAAGGAAAGAAGGACACCTCAAAAGTAAAATATGATGTGAACATGGTTTGGTTTGTTTGTGAAAATTAAGGAAAGAAGGACATCTCAAAAGTAAAATATGATGTGCACATGGTTTGGTTTGTTAAGTGGAACTCTAATGTGGCAACATTGGTATTTATTTGTTAATTAACTTAAGGTTTTGTTAGTTTAGCTTAATTGTTTCATTCTTTTATTAATGTTGTTAACTAAAACACCTAACCAATTACTACAACAAAGTTATAAATTAACATTTTATTTTTCAAAAAATATTTAATCCATTATTTAATTTAAATTGAAATTAAATAATATACTTTAAATTCATAATTTAAAGTGATTAAAAATACAGATCGTTACATCATCTCTTTTGTTTTGTTTTGAAACATAACAATTTTATACTATTGTATGTATGATTTTATAAATACTGAGAAAACTTAGTCGTGATCGATCAATAGGTTTAGGTATCGGAAGAAAGATAAACTGTAGTATGTAGCTTACCATAAGAGCTAATACGGTCATCATATCATATGATATTTTATCGAAATACCCCACCTCAGTTAAGGTCACTCACAAAGGGATTGCCTTAACTTTAGTGGAGGTTTATAAGTAAAAGCCACAGATAAACTCAAGACAGATATAAATACACATATTTTAAACAGCGGAAACCAAACAGACTTTTATTTCATCAATATGTGTTTAAACAAAACATTTCCATAATTGTCTCAAAATACTTCCAACGTTACAACCTCATTACTGTCTTGATTAATAAAGAAGCATAAAACATAAATAAAGTGACAAAAATCCCCATAGTGATATCCAAAGCCATAATCTGAGCCAGAGAGATCCAAATTATACATCTACGGTCTTGGAGCTTGTAAAGAGTCTGACTGAGCTGAGTTGTTCCCTCCCTGTGGACCGGGAGGGAACAAAAGAAAAGAAGACGAAAAGAAAATAGAGTCAGACATAAAGCCTGAGTAAATCTAGTAACTCTTCAGTATGTGAATAAGAAAAGGGAGTGATAGATATAACTGAAAATAGGAAGGTGTCACAAGCTAAGGAAGTGTCGTTTAGAATCGAATGTATTGTCGCACCCACGCTATATCTCTGCACCTACTTGAGCTTATTTTATCTGGAACCCCATGCTGAGGATGAAGTGATCCCCATTTTCTAAAGATCGGCTCCTACTCGCGTAAACATGTGTCATACGGCCCCCCAAGAATTGTAGATACCTATGCTGGTCCCACCATGGGGTGTATCAAGACCCATGGTGACGGCCCCGACACAAATTCTAGAAGGCATAGTTTATACTACTGGTGTCCCCAGTGCCCTGTTTGTCTGCTCCGGAGTGTGTGCACGCCCGCACCCCGTTAGACCTACACTGTGCACCCACCGCCGTCCTTTTGACCGCTTACCATCAGCCTACTAATCGTGCCCCACCCTGCCTAGTTTCAGGGTACCATGATACCTAACTTGGGTTACTGCTGAAACAACTACCTCGTTACCAGGATTTTCTAGTCAAACATGTTAAGTGGTTAAGTGTTTGTATTAACCTAACCCCACCCATCAATTCTTGTTAACATGTTGAATTTGGTTAAGTGTTATAGTTGACTTAACCCTACCATATGTCCTTAGCCTCTTAGAGCACCTGACTACTCACATTAGACAGGTATTGCTACGGTTACTGGATGTGCCGGTCGGTTCCGGGCAGGTTTACACCATAGCTCAGTCTAACCTCGGGTCATTATTGGGCTCAATGATCAACCACCCACATTGGATAGGTATTGTTGTGACTACTGGACAGCCGGGCGGGTCCAGGCAGGTTTACATCACAACTCAATCCAACCTCGGCTTAAGCATATCGTGTTTTCTAAATTTACATATTTTATTACTTCTCAATCATATGTGTAAATTTCATGTCTTTTATTCTTGGGTATAATAATACATACCGCTTAAATGTCGTTGTCGTTGGCATGTGCCAAACATGCCAACATATATTTTCATGTTTTACACCCAACGTTATTACCCCCGTTTGTACGTTCACAACATTATAACAAATGTTGGGCTCGACACAATTCAGCCCAACTTTTGAGAAAAGAGGAAATCAGGCATATGTAACATTTTACAATACATAAAGGTGTGTGGCGCATGAACTTGCAATTTAGCGATTCAACTAACATATAATATGGGTCATGTGAACTTGCATTCAAATCAAAGTATAACTAAGTAGGTGACATATGAAATGGCATGGTTTAGGCTAATACAAACTTGTGTTTAAATATGTTTAACTTGGCATAATGTCAACCACAAAACTAGCATGTTGTATATTCACCAAAATGTCCAGTTATAACATCTGATCACATAGCTTATTTCGACATGAACTTGTATAGTTTATGAAACCCAAACGATACTTAACATAGACCCAATTATACTTGCAAATTAACATAAGAATGATATCATAGGTTTTGGGTCATGTAGGCATAAAAGGTTTCAAATCTAGAACATGTTTACATAAGCCTAAATTTAGACTTAGTGAATGTATATAGTCCATGCCATAGGCATAAACATAAAGGGATCAAATTCTATTTTTTGCCACAAACTTGCAAGTGCCATTGTTTTCATATACAATTTTTCAATAGGCTTGCATCAATCAATTTAGGCCACAAATATCAATACACAAGTCATGATAGAATCATTACAATACACAGAATTTTTATCATATTCATACAATAACATAATTCTATTTTCATTTACATCGAATCACATCACAATTTTTATTCATATTCTGAAAGGTCACTATACGTACAACGAATGCAGAATCGTGAATTCTGGAGTCTGGATTCTGAAATTGAGATGCGCTCCTTTGGATAGATTAACGTTGCGTCGATTAATTTGATTAAACTTTAATCTTCTTCTTAATTTGATTCGTCTCTAGGCTTTACTCTCTTGATGGCTATGCTCAATTCCTCACTGGCAGCATGACGACTCCCTTCTTATTTTTTTGTGTGAATTTTCAGTATAGACTTAGGGTGTATTTATAGTTTTTTAAATTGTTTTGAGCCGTCAGATGAAGACAGGAGGAATCTAGACCATACAAAGTTCAAAGAGCCAATCAAGAGGTGACATGTCAGCCCTAGTGACACACCGAGCCACAGAAATTCGAGCCAGAGCCAGAACCAGCCACCCAGGTCGACCAGGTAGGTCGATTGGCAGGTCGACACCCAGGTCGACACTATGGTCGACCTGGGGTGGCCAAGTCGACACTATGGTCGACCTGGGGAGGCCAGGTCGACACCATGGTCGACCCTATGGTCGACCTGGTCTCTAGGCGGGAATTTTCCTGCCCAGCCCAGTTTGAACCTGTTTTTCAAATTTTGAATTTTAAACTGAGCTGTTTGAATTTAAATTTTATTCTGAAACTTCCGAAGGTCATAACTCCTTCATACGGAGTCCGTTTCGTGCAAACTCGGATTTTATCTCAAGCAGAATTCCGAGACGAACGCAATGGCGTAACCCATTTCCCTTGATTCTTTCATTTAGAATTAATTACACTTTAATTTGTGAAGCTTAACGTTATAGAATTCACGGGGTGCTACATTCTTACCCCCTTAAAAGGATTTCGTCCCCGAAATCTTCAAGTTAGGAAGAATGTATATCCTACCATCCAACAGTCCATCTACTCAACCAACAAACACAGGCATCCATTGTCCTTAAAAGACTTCTAATGCTTCATGATCATATGCATAGTGTGTGTACAAGTCCTTATCTAATGCAGAAATCAGGCGGTCTACTGATTCAGTTGACCTCCTTAATGCAAATCAAGTAAGTGTCATGAATCCATTATGTATGCAAATTTTTCCTACTCATAATTCTACATGAGTGCACGACTATTCATACAAATGCGATGACCATATGATAGCATATCAAGTTTTAACCATATACAAATAAGAATACATATATATGCATAAGCAATATGAAGTGACTGAGCCGATCTATAACCTAGGTTGTGTGTGTGTATGCATCCACTAGCTTCCACTAGCAACCATTTGCAGCCATCCTCCATAACATGTTTTCAAATACATGTTTGCATCCATTTATTTTCTACCTAAGGAGGTAGGAAAAGGACCAAGGAGAAATACCTAAAAAGATAGATAAAGCATAACTTAAGGAAAAAGAGAGATCAAAGATGTACACTCAAAAATAAGAGGGTAGGCAGTGCGTATTTTGTCCTCAGTTTCCCAAGTCGCTTCTTCCTCGGCATCGCTCCACTGAACTTTAACGAGTTTGACTTCGCGGTTGCGTAGCATTTTCACTTCAGTTCCTAAGATGCGGGTTGGAAATCTCCTCACAGTTGCTTCACATTCCACTTCGGCTTCTTCTAGAATGTTAGGTTCCACCACTTCCGCAGACTCATGCAAACACTTCCGGAGGTGAGATACATGAAATACGTTGTGAACTCCGGCCAGTCTCTCGGGTAGCTCTATTCTATAGGCCATCTTCCCAACCTTCTCGATGATAGGAAACGGGTCTACAAATCTTGGTGCTAGCTTTCCCGTGGATCCAAAGAGAACGACGTTCCTCAAAGGAGATACCTTAAGGAAAACCCTGTCCCCAACCTCAAACTCAAGGTCGGTCCTTCTTTTGTCGGCGTAGGATTTTTGTCTGTCTTGGGCAGTCTTCATTCTCCTATGTATCAAGTCCAGTTTCTCTGAAGTTTCTCGAATCATGTCTGGCCCAAGTATGAGCTTATCTGTAGACTCCCACCAACAAGTTAGGGATTTGCACGGTCTTCCATACAAGGCTTCGAAGGGTGCCATGCCTATGATAGCTTAGTAGCTATTGTTGTAAGCAAATTCCACTAAAGGAAGGTGATCCTCCCACGTCCCTCCAAAGTCAAGAACGCAAAGTCTCAAAAGATCTTCTAAAACTCTATTCACCCTTTTCGTCTGGCCATCGGTTTGGGGGTGATAGGTTGTGCTCAAACATAACTGTGTGCCTACAGCTTCTTGCAGACTCTGCCAAAACTCACTTGTGAAAATAGGGTCTCGGTCACTAACAATGCTGGAGGGTATCCCATGGAGTCGAACTATTTCCTTGAGATAAAGAGATGCTAGAGATGCGGCAGTCCTTCTACTCTTGATAGGTACAAAGTGGGCGCTTTTAGTAAGCCTATCCACTATTACCCAAATGCTAGTGTTGCCTCTTCTCGACCAAGGCAGTCCATCAATGAAGTCCATTGAAATGCTATCCCACTTCCACTATGGGACCTCTAAACGATGAAGTAGTCCTCCAGGTTTCTTCTGTTCCGCCTTGACCAGTTGGCAGATCATGCACATAGAAACGAAGTCTGCCACGTCTTGCTTCATGCCGCTCCAAAAGAAAGTCCTTTTTATATCCTTGTACATCTTATCACCGCCAGGGTGTATAGTCATCTTGGAATGATGCACTTCCTCGAGAACCTTCTTTGTCAATTCCCTTGCTTGTGGGACGCATAATCTTCCATCTCGCCTCAGCCAACCCTTATCATTGATGGCGTACCTACTAAGGTGACTAGAAGTCTCACCCCAAATAAGTTTATCAATCACATCAACAAGCTGAGGGTCTTCACGTTGTGCAGCCCCTATTGAGTCCAAGAGAGTAGGGCGTACTTCGAGATATGCTAACAAACCCGGTACAAAATCAGAGGAGGGCCTAAAGTTAAAACTGGCTATATACTCCAAGCTTTTCCTTTCCACAAAGAGCGGGCTTAAGGTCAGTTTCTTTCGGCTCAACGCGTCTGCTACTACGTTGCCTTTTCCGGGAGTATAGGAAATTTCAAAGTCATATGAGGCAAGAAACTCCATCCATCTTTGCTGCCTCAAGTTAAGATCCTTCCGCGAGAAGAGATATTTCAACGATTTATGGTCAGTGTATAATTCAAACCTCTCACCTAGGAGATAATGGCGCCAAGACTAAAGTGCAAGGACGATGGCGGCTAACTCAAGATCATGGGTTGGGTAGTTCTTTTCATGAACTTTCAATTGTCTTCCGCCGTAAGCTACTACCCTTACTTCTTGCATTAGAACAGCGCCTAGTCCCGTTCCACATGCATCTGTGTATACTGTGAACATTTTACTTCCGTCAGGCAGAGTTAGAACTGGGGCTGTTGTAAGAGCCCTTTTTAATCGTTGGAAAGCAAACCCGCAGTCCAAATCCCAAGTGAACGCCAGATTCTTCTTTGTTAGCCTTGTGAGTGGAGCTGAGATTTTCGCGAAATCCCTAATAAACTTTCGGTAAAAACTGGCTAGCCCAATAAAGCTTCAAACTTCGGTTGCATTTCTTGGTGTTTTCCAATCTTGTACTGCCACCACTTTCGCGGCGTCCACAGCCAACCCCTCTTTGGACATTATATGCCCCAGAAATCTTACTTCTTTTCTCCAGAAGTGACACTTGGAGAATTTGGCTTTTAGTTGATGAACTCAAAGAGTTTCCATGATTTCTTTCAGATGCTGAGCATGCTCTTCCTCATTCTTTGAAAAGATTAAGATATCATCTACGAAGACAACCACAAATTTGTTGAGGAATTCTCTGAACACCCTGCTCATTAGGTCTACGAAATAAGTGGGTGCATTTGTCAAGCCAAAAGGCATGACAAGCCACTCGAAGATACCATCTGGGGTTCTGAACGCCGTTTTATCAATGTTATCTTCAGCTACTCTTAGCTGATGGAACCCAGTTGCCAGATCAAGTTGGGAGAAGACCGTCGCACCTACAAGCTGATCAAACAAATTGTCGATTCGGGGAAGAGGGTGCCTATTTTTCTTGGTCAATTTGTTTAACTCCCTATAGTCGACGCAAAGGCGAAGCGAACCGTCCACTTTGGTTGCGAACACCACATGAGCACCCCATTCCGAAATGCTCCGTCTAATGAACCTTTTTTCGAGAAGTCCTTAACCTGCTTACTGAGCTCCTTTCTCTCCTTTGGAGCCATGTGTCTGACAGGTAAAGCTACAGGCTTTGCATTATCAACAAGATATATGCCGAAGTCTATTTCCCATCTCGGAGGTAAGCCTTTCACATCCTCAAAGACATCTGGATATTCCCGGACTACTCTAACTGATTGCAAATTTTCATCAGAAGCATCAAGGGACTCTAGATAACTAAGCATAACAGCACTCAATGGATTACAAAAAATTTCTAGAATGTTACCAAGCTGGGTCAAGAGCCTAACTACTCTTTTCACACGATCAAGGATGGCACCATTACTGGATAACCAGTCCATGCCTAAAATAAAACCATATCCCGAGAAGCCTAAGACAAAGGCATTACAACTAAACGCAATGCTGAGAGTAGAAATTTTCAAACTCAAACAAACCATTGACAAGTAAGCGGAGCCCCAATTGGATTTGAAACTACTAAGGGATCTTCTACCATACTAGTGTCTAGATGCAGAGATTCTACTAAGGCAGATGAGACAAAAGAGTGTGATGCGCCAGAGTCAAAAAGTGTGCGAACTGGATGATCATTAAGATAAAATACACTTTCTACAGAAATATTACTACCTAAAGTTCTCAAGATAGGATTGAGAAGATAAGCAGGATAAAACAAAGCATCTAGGAGAAGAGGTTAAAGAGGTAACCCCAGAAGGTCCTGCTTGCGGGCCTTGCCCTTGTTTCTTAGGGCAGTCCTTAGCCATGTGTCCAGCCTCACCGCAATAGAAGCAAGTAGCACTAATCTTCCTCTTCTCCTTTCTGCAGTCGTTCACCACATGTCCATCAATGCCACAGAAATAACATTTCCTTTTCCCACGTGTCTTGTTATTATTGTTGTGGTCCTTTCCACCTTGACTATTATCCGTCTTCTTGTTCAGCGATTCTCCCGTTTGCTGGTTCACGTAGAGGAGGAGGAGGAGGAGTAAAAGCATCTGTAGCTGAGAAGTAGGGTCCCCAGACATGCTGAAACAGGAAGGAAAAATTCAAAACGAAGGATAGAGAGGGATAGATAGGGCACATGGCTTTGGAGGATCTTGTCTTTTTATAAACATAACACTTTTTCTTGAAAAATGCTTCTTTAAACTTTCTTTTGAAAACTATTTCAAAAAAAAAAATTATCTTATCTGGTAAACCATGCTCTGATACCAAGTGAAACACCCCACCTCCGTTAAGGTCACTCACAAAGGGAATGCCTTAACTTTGGTGGAGGTTTATAAGTAAAAGCCACAGATAAACTCAAGACAGAAATAAATACACATATTTTAAACAACGGAAACCAAACAGACTTTTGTTTCATCAATATGTGTTTAAACAAAACATTTCCATAATTGTCTCAAAGTACTTCCAACATTACAACCTCATTACTATCATGATTATTAAAGAAGCATAAAACATAAATAAAGTGACAAAAATCCCCATAGTGATATCCAAAGCCATAATCCGAGCAAGAGAGATCCAAATCATATATCTACGGTCTTGGAGCTTGTAAAGAGTCTGACAGAGCTAAGTTGTTTCCTCCCTGTGGACCGGGGGGGATGAAAGAAAAGAAGACGAAAAGAAAATAGAGTCAGACATAAAGCCTGAGTAAATCTAGTAACTCTTCAGTATGCGAATAAGAAAAGGGCATGATAGATATAACTGAAAATAGGGAAGTGTCACAAGCTAAGGAAGTGTCGTTTAGAATCGAATGTACTATCGCACCCACATTATATCTCTGCACCTACTTGAGCTTATTTTATCTAGCACCCCATGCTGAGGGTGAAGTGATCCCCATTTTCTAAAGATCATCTCCTACTCGCGTAAACATGTGTCATACGGCCCCCTAGAATTGTAGATACCTATGTTGGTCCCACCATGGGGTGTATCAAGACCCATGGTGGCAGCCCCGACACAAATTCTAGAAGGCATAGGTTATACTACTGGTGTCCCCAGTGCCCTGTTTGTCTGCTCCGGAGTGTGTGCACGCCCGCACCCCGTTAGACCTACACTGTGCACCCATCGTCGTCATTTTGACCGCTTATAATCAGCCCAGTAATCGTGCCCCACCCTGCCTAGTTTCAGGGTACCAAGATACCTAACTTGGGTTACTGCTGAAACGGCTCCCTCGTTACCAGGATTTTCTAGTCAAACATGTTAAGTGGTTAAGTGTTTGTATTAACCTAACCCCACCCATCAATTCTTGTTAACATGTTGAATTTGGTAAAGTGTTATAGTTGACTTAACCCTACCATCTGTCCTTAGCCTCTTAGAGCAACTGACCACTCACATTAGACAGGTAATTCTACGGTTACTGGATGTGCCAGTCGCTTCCAAGCAGGTTTACACCGTAGCTCAGTCTAACCTCGGGTCATTATTAGGCTCAATGCTTAACCACCCACATTGGATAGGTATTGTTGTGACTACTGGACAGCTGGATGGGTCCAGGCAGGTTTACATCACAACTCAATCCAACCTCGGGTTGAGCATATCGTGTTTTCTAAATTTACATATTTTATTACTTCTCAATTATATGTGTAAATTTCATGTCTTTTATTCCTGGGTATAATAATACATACCGCTTAAATGTCATTGTCGTTGGCATATGCCAAACATGCCAACATATATTTTCATGTTTTACACCCAACATTATTACCCCCGTTTGTACGTTCGTAACATTATAACAAATGTTGGGCTCGACACAATTCATCCCAACTTTATAAACGTGAGAAAAGGGGATATCAAGCATATGTAATATTTTACAATACATAAAGGTGTGTGGCGCATGAACTTGGAATTTAGCGATTCAACTAACATATAATATGGGTCATGTGAACTTGCATTCAAATCAAAGTATAACTAAGTAGGCGACATATGAAATGGCATAGTTTAAGCTAATACAAACTTGTGTTTAAATATGTTTAACTTGGCATAATGTCAACCACAAAACTAGCATGTTGTATATTCACCAAAATGTCCAATTATAACATCTAATCACATAGCTTATTTCAACATGAACTTGCATAGTTTATGAAACCCAAACGATACTTAACATAGATCCAATTATACTTGCAAATTAACATAAGAATGATATACTAGGTTTTGGGTCATGTAGGCATAAAAGGTTTCAAATCTAGAATATGTTTACATAAGCCTAAATTTAGACTTAGTGAATGTATATAGTCCATGCCATAGGCATAAACATAAAGGGATCAAATTCTAGTTTTTGCCACAAACTTGCAAGTGCCATTGTTTTCATATACAATTGTTCAATAGGCTTGCATCGATCAATTTAGGCCACAAATATCAATACACAAGTCATGATAGAATCATTACAATACACAGAATTTTTATTATATTCATACAATAACATAATTCTATTTTCATTTACATCGAATCACATCACAATTTTTATTCATATTCTGAAAGGTCACTATACTTACAACGAATGCAAAATCATGAATCCTGGATTCTGAATTCTGAAATTGAGATGCGCTCTTTTGGGTAGATTAACGTTGCGTTGATTAAATTGATTAAACTTTAATCTTCTTCTTAATTTGATTCGTCTCTAGGCATTACTCTCTTGACGGCTATGCTCAATTCCTCCCTGGCAGCATGACGACTCCCTTCTTATTTTTTTGTGTGAATTTTCAGTATAGACTTAGGGCGTATTTATAGATTTTTAAATTGTTTTGAGTCGTCAGATGAAGACAGGAGGAATCTAGACCATACAAAGTTCAAAGAGCCAATCAAGAGGTGACATGTCAGCCCTAGTGACACACCGAGCCACAAAAATTTGAGCCAGAGCCAGACCCAGCCACCCAGGTCGACCAGGTAGGTTGACTGGCAGGTCGACACCCAGGTCGACACTATGGTCGACCTGGGGTGGCCAGGTCGACACTATGGTCGACCTGGGGAGGCCAGGTCGACACCATGGTCGACCCTATGGTCGACTTGGTCTCTGGGCGGGAATTTTCCCGCCCAGCCCAGTTTGAACCTGTTTTTCAAATTTTGAATTTTAAACTGAGCTGTTTGAATTTAAATTTTATTCTGAAACTTCCGAAGGTCATAACTCCTTCATACGGAGTCCGTTTCGCGCAAACTCGGACTCTATCTCAAGCAGAATCCCGAGACGAACGCAATGGCGTAACCATTTCCCTTAATTATTTCATTTAGAATTAATCACACTTTAATTTGTGAAGCTTAACATTATAGAATTCACGGGGTGTTACATTCTTACCCCCTTAAAAGGATTTCGTCCCCGAAATCTTCAAGTTATGAAGAATATATATCCCACCATCCAACAGCCCATCTACTCAACCAACAAACACAGGCATCCACTGTCCTTAAAAGACTTCTAATGCTTCATGATCATATTCATAGTGTGTGTACATGTCCTTATCTAATGCAGAAATCAGGCGGTCTACTGATTCAGTTGACCTCCTTAATGCAAATCATGTAATTGTCATGAATCCATTATGTATGCAAATTTTTCCTACTCATAATTCTACATGAGTGCACGACTATTCATACAAATGCGACGACCATATCACAGCATATCATGTTTCAACCATATACAAATGAGAATACATATATATGCATATGCAATATGAAGTGACTGAGCCGATCTATAACCTAGGGGGGTGTGTATATGCATCCACTAGCAACCACTAGCAACCACTAGCAACCATTTGCAGCCATCCTCCATAACATGTTTTCAAATACATGTTTGCATCCATTTGTTTTCTACCTAATGAGTTAGGAAAAGGACCAAGGAGATATACCTAAAAAGATAGATAAAGCATAACTTAAGGAAAAAGAGAGATCAAAGATGTACCCTAAAAAAAGAAGAGGGTAGGCAGCACGTATTCTGTCCTCAGTTTCCCAAGTCGCGTCTTCGTCGGCATCGCTCCACTGAACTTTAACGAGTTTGACTTCGCGGTTGCGTAGCTTTTTCACTTCAGTTCCTAAGATGCGGGTTGTAAATCTCCTCACAGTTGCTTCACGTTCCACTTCATCTTCTTCTAGAATGTTAGGTTCCACCACTTCCTTAGACTCATGCAAACACTTCCGGAGGTGAGATACACGAAAGACGTTGTGAACTCCGGCCAGTCTCTCGGGTAGCTCTAATCTATAGGCCATCTTCCCAACCTTCTCGATGATAGGAAACGGTCCTACAAATCTTGGTGCTAGCTTTCCTGTGGATCCAAAGCGAACGACGTTCCTTAAAGGAGATACCTTAAGGAAAACCCTGTCCTCAACCTCAAATTCAAGGTCGGTCCTTCTTTTGTCGGCGTAGGATTTTTGTCTGTCTTGGGCAGTCTTCATTCTCCTATGTATCAAGTCCACTTTCTCCGAAGTCTCTCGAATCATGTTTGGCCCAAGTATGAGTTTATCTACAGACTCCCACCAACAAGTTGGTGATTTGCACGGTCTTCCATACAAGGCTTCGAAGGGTGCCATGCCTATGGTAGCTTGGTAGCTATTGTTGTAGGCAAATTCCACTAAAGGAAGGTGATCCTCCCACGTCCCTCCAAAGTCAAGAACGCAAAGTCTCAAAAGATCCTCTAAAACTCTATTCACTCTTTCCGTCTGGCCATCGGTTTGGGGGTGATAAGCCGTGCTCAAACATAACTGTATGCCTACAGCTTCTTGCAGACTCCGCCAAAACTCACTTGTGAAAATAGGGTCTCGATCACTAACAATGCTGGAGGGTATCCCATAGAGTCGAACTATTTCCTTGAGATAAAGAGATGCTAGAGATGCAGCAGTCCTTCTACTCTTGATAGGTATAAAGTGGGCGCTTTTAGTAAGCCTATCCACTATTACCCAAATGCTAGTGTTGCCTCTTCTCGACCTAGGCAGTCAATCAATGAAGTCCATTGAAATGTTATCCCACTTCCACTGTGGGACCTCTAAAGGATGAAGTAGTCCTCCAGGTTTCTTCTGTTCCGCCTTGACCCGTTGGCAGGTCATGCACTTAGAAACGAAGTCTGCCACGTCTTGCTTCATGCCGCTCCAAAAGAAAGTCCTTTTTATATCCTTGTACATCTTATTACCGCCAGGGTGTATAGTCATCTTGGAATGATGCGCTTCCTCGAGAACCTTCTTTGTCAATTCCCTTGCTTGTGGGACGCATAATCTTTCATCTCGCCTCAGCCAACCCTTATCATCGATGGAGTACCTACTAAGGTGACTAGAAGTCTCACCCCAAATAAGTTTATCAATCACATCAACAAGCTGAGGTTTTTAACGTTGTGCAACCCCTATTGAGTCCAGGAGAGTAGGGTGTACTTCGAGAGATGCTAACAAACCCGGTACAAAATCAGAGGAGGGCCTAAAGTTAAAACTGGCTATATACTCCAAGCTTTTCCTTTCCACAAAGAACAGGCTTAAGGTCAGTTTCTTTCGGCTCAACGCGTCTGCTACTACGTTGCCTTTTCTGGGAGTATAGGAAATTTCAAAGTCATATGAGGCAAGAAACTCCATCCATCTTTGCTGCCTCAAGTTAAGATCCTTCCGCGAGAAGAGATATTTCAACGAATTATGGTCAGTGTATAATTCAAACCTCTCACCTAGGAGATAATGGCGCCAAGACTTAATCGCAAAGACGATGGCGACTAACTCAAGATCGTGGGTTGGGTAGTTCTTTTCATGAACTTTCAATTGTCTTCCGCCGTAAGCTACTACCCTTCCTTCTTGCATTAGAACAGCGCCTAGTCCCGTTCCACATGCATCTGTGTATACTGTGAACATTTTGCTTCCGTCAGGCAGAGTTAGAACTGGGGCTGTTGTAAGAGCCCTTTTTAATCGTTGGAAAGCAAACTCGCAGTCCAAATCCCAAGTGAACGCCAGATTCTTCTTTGTTAGCCTTGTGAGTGGAGCTGAGATTTTCGCGAAATCCCTAATAAACTTTCGGTAAAAACCGGCTAGCCCAAGAAAGCTTTGAACTTCGGTTGCATTTCTTGGTGTTTTCCAATCTTGTACTGCGACCACTTTCGCGGGGTCCACAGCCAACCCCTCTTTGGACATTATATGCCCCAGAAATCTTACTTCTTTTCTCCAAAAGTGACACTTGGGGAATTTGGCTTTTAGTTGATAAGCTCAAACAATTTCCATGGTTTCATTCAGATGCTGAGCATGCTCTTCCTCATTCTTTGAAAAGATTAAGATATCATCTACGAAGACAACCACACATTTGTTGAGGAATTCTCTGAACACCCTGCTCATTAGGTCTACGAAATAAGCGGGTGCATTTGTCAAGCCAAAAGGCATGAAAAGCCACTCGAAGAAACCATCTGGGGTTCTGAATGCTGTTTTATCAATGCTATCTTCAGCTACTCTTAGCTGATGGAACCCAGTTGCCAGATCAAGTTGGGAGAAGACCGTCGCACCTACAAGCTGATCAAACAAATCGTCGATTCGGGGAAGAGGGTGCCTATTTTTCTTGGTCAATTTGTTTAACTCCCTATAGTCGATGCAAAGGCGAAGCGAACCGTCCGCTTTGGTTACGAACGCCACTAGAGAACCCCATTTCGAAATGGTCCGTCTAATGAATCCCTTTTCGAGAAGTTCTTTAACCTGCTTACTGAGCTCCTTTCTCTCCTTTGGAGCCATGTGTCTGACAGGTAAAGCTACAGGCTTTGCATTATCCATAAGATATATGCGGAAGTCTATTTCCCGCCTCGGAGGTAAGCCTTTCACCTCCTCAAAGACATCCAGATATTCCCGGACTACTCTAACTGATTGCAAATTTTCATCAGAAGCATCAAGCGACTCTAGATAACTAAGCATAACAGTACTCAAGGGATTACAAGAAATTTCTAGAGTGTTACCAAGCCGAGTCAAGAGCCTAACTACTCTTTTCTCGCAATCGAGGATGGCACCATTACTGGATAACCAGTCCAGGCCTAAAATCAAACCATATCCCGAGAAGCCTAAGACAAAGGCATTATAACTAAATTCAACACTGAGAATAGAGATTTTCAAACCCAAACAAACCATTGACAAGTAAGCGGAGCCCCCAATTGGATTTGAAACTACTAAGGGATCTTCTACCACACTAGTGTCTAGATGCAGAGATTCTACTAAGGCAGATGAAATAAAAGAGTGTGATGCGCCAGAGTCAAAAAGTGTGCGAACTGGATGATCATAAAGATAAAATACACTTTCTACAGAAATATTACTACCTAAAGTTCTCAAGATAGGATTGAGAAGATAAGCAGGATAAAACATAGAATCTAGGAGAAGAGGTTAAAGAGGTACCCCCAGAAGGCCCTGCTTGCGGGCCTTGCCCTTGCTTCTTAGGGCAGTCCTTAGCCATGTGTCCAGCCTCACTGCAATAGAAGCAAGTAGCACTAATCTTCCTCTTCTCCTTTCTGCAGTCGTTCACCACATGTCCAACAATGCCACAGAAATAACATTTCCTTTTCCCACGTGTCTTGTTATTATTGTTGTGGTCCTTTCCTCCTTGACTATTATCTATCTTCTTGTTCGGCGATTCTCCCGTTTGCTGGTACACATAGAGGAGGAGGAGGAGGAGGAGTAAAAGCATCTGTAGCTGAGAAGTAGGGTCCCCAGACATGCTAAAACAGGAAGAAAAAATTCAAAACAAAGGATAGAGAGGGATAGATAGGGCACATGGCTTTGGGGGATCTTGTCTTTTTATAAACATAACACTTTTTCTTGAAAAATGCTTCTTTAAACTTTCTTTTGAAAACTATTTCAAAAAAAAAATTATCTTATCTGGTAAACCATGCTCTGATACCAAGTGAAACACCCCACCTCCGTTAAGGACACTCACAAAGGGAATGCCTTAACTTTGGTGGAGTTTTATAAGTAAAAGCCACAGATAAACTCAAGACAGAAATAAATACACATATTTTAAACAGCGAAAACCAAACAGACTTTTATTTCATCAATATGTGTTTAAACAAAACATTTCCATAATTGTCTCAAAATACTTCCAACATTACAACCTCATTACTATCTTGATTATTAAAGAAGCATAAAACATAAATAAAGTGACAAAAATCCCCATAGTGATATCCAAAGCCATAATCCGAGCAAGAGAGATCCAAATCATACATCTACGGTCCTGGAGCTTGTAAAGAGTCTGACTGAGCTGAGTTGTTTCCTCCCTGTGGACCGGGGGGGAATGAAAGAAAAGAAGACGAAAAGGAAATAGAGTCAGACATAAAGCCTGAGTAAATCTAGTAACTCTTCAGTATGTGAATAAGAAAAGGGAATGATAGATATAACTGAAAATAGGAAAGTGTCACAAGCTAAGGAAGTGTCGTTTAGAATCGAATGTTCTATCGCACCCACATTATATCTCTGCACCTACTTGAGCTTATTTTATCTAGCACCCCATGCTGAGGGTGAAGTGATCCCCATTTTATAAAGATCGTCTCCTACTTGCGTAAACATGTGTCATACGGCCCCCAAGAATTGTAGATACCTATGCTGGTCCCACCATGGGGTGTATCAAGACCCATGGTGGCAGCCCCGACACAAATTCTAGAAGGCATAGGTTGTACTACTGGTGTCCCCAGTGCCCTGTTTGTCTGCTCCGGAGTGTATGCACGCCCACACCCCATTAGACCTACACTGTGCACCCACCGCCGTCATTTTGACCGCTTACAATCAGCCCAGTAATCGTGCCCCACCCTGCCTAGTTTCAGGGTACCAAGATACCTAACTTGGGTTACTGCTGAAACGGGTCCCTCGTTACCAGGATTTTCTAGTCAAACATGTTAAGTGGTTAGGTGGCTTTATTAAACTAACCCCACAATTCTTGTTAACATGTTGAATTTGGTTAAGTGTTATAGTTGACTTAACCCTACCATCTGTTCTTAGCCTCTTAGAGCACCTGACCACTCACATTAGACAGGTATTGCTACGGTTACTGGATGTGCCGGTCGGTTCCGGGCAGGTTTACACCGTAGCTCAGTCTAACCTCGGGTCATTATTGGGATCAATGCTTAACCACCCACATTGGATAGGTATTGTTGTGACTACTGGACAGCCGGGCGGGTCCGGGCAGGTTTACATCACAACTCAATCTAACCTCGGGTTAAGCATATCGTGTTTTCTAAATTTACATATTTTATTACTTCTCAATTATATATGTAAATTTCATGTCTTTTATTCTTGGTTATAATAATACATACCGCTTAAATGTCATTGTCGTTGGCATGTGCCAAACACGCCAACATATGTTTTCATGTTTTACACCCGACGCTATTACCCCCGTTTGTACGTTCGCAACATTATAACAAATGTTGGGCTCGACACAATTCAGCCCAACTTTATAAACGTGAGAAAAGGGGAAATCAAGCATATGTAACATTTTACAATACATAAAGGTGTGTGGCGCATGAACTTGCAATTTAGCGATTCAACTAACATATAATATGGGTCATGTGAACTTGCATTCAAATCAAAGTATAACTAAGTAGGTGACATATGAAATGGCATAGTTTAGGCTAATACAAACTTGTGTTTAAATATGTTTAACTTGGCACAATGTCAACCACAAAACTAGCATGTTGTATATTCACCAAAATGTCCAGTTATAACATCTAATCACATAGCTTATTTCGACATGAACTTGCATAGTTTATGAAACCCAAACGATACTTAACATAGATCCAATTATACTTAACATAGATCCAATTATACTAGGAAACAATGCAGTTAAAATTTGGATAGAAACCGTAAAAGAGCCAGCAGTAGAGCTGTTGAGGCAAACATTTGAACTACAGTACATGGAAGACAACCTCTCTTCTGTTATAGTTTGGCCTGCTACGCACGTCGTAATGGAACGAATTTTGAGTAAGCCTTTACCATTTAATTTTTATGTTAGTTGTTGCATTTTCAGACTTGTTTTCATTTCAATGCATACTAAATAGATTAATAGAGATATACGTCGTGGATATATGCTAAATACCTATCTCATTCTTCGAGTCCACATCACATTCTTAGCCATTTTTTATTGGGAACATTCATACTTACCAATGCAATGATTTTATGGATATAAATTGAACCTTTTCATGTCACAACATAATATTTAATATAAAATAAATGCAAAAATTTGGGTGTGTTACATATATAAAAATACACTAGAACATGTTTGTTTTAATGTAGATTGATATAAAATAAGTGTGGTGCTAAGAGCACCCCAATATGTTCTTTCTAATACCGCAATTAAAAAAATAAAACTCATTAAATTTTGTATGCTTCCTAATACCACACATTACCTTTCCATTCTAATCTCTCACACAAGCATTATTTGCTGAACTAATCACGTACTAAGCTAATCTAAAAACCCTAATCTCTCGTATTCGCTTTCTTCTTTGCATCTCTCGCAGGAAAATTCAAATTCGTATGGTAATCTCCCAATTGTTTGGTGATCTGAAAACCTTAATCTCTCACTTTCTCTTCTAGTTTGCTTAATTCAAACCTTATTCACGGCTTTTTTTTATATTCCTCGGCATTGCGGCGTCGAATTCGTTGATCGGTTATAGATCTAGGGTTTAACTCGTTGATCAATTTTAGAAATGAGGACGAGCAAATATCGAGCGAAATAAAATTAAGATTAAACAGTGTGGTAGCCCCTATTTTTTCAGTGTGTAGTATTAAGAAGAGTGTATTACTAATTCTTGTGGTATTTATTAATCGCAGTATTAGGAAGAACCAATTGGGGTGCCCTTAGCACCACACTAAAATAATATGCCACTGGCCTTTGTTATGAAATATTGTCGATTTGTTATTTAAAGATAGCTGCGCAATTGTCATGTATCATTTGTGTATATGTATTTTGATGCACCAAAACACATATAAAAGAAGTTGATTTTTTTTAAGAGAAGAAATTGAAGAAAACAATATTTAGATGACATGAACTGTAAATTTACATTTTATTTGCATGTTCAAAGGGTTTTCCTTTTAGTTCTTCAGCCACATCATGTTTACAGTGTGATAGCTCTATGTATTTTGTAAAAGCCACTGGATTACAAAGTGGGTCTCTTATTGTTAAACTTTGGGGAACCCACCATGTGGTAGTGTGCTTTTGTGCATAGCGAAGTGCGTCTCCGTGTTAGTGAGTATGTGTGTTGATATGGGTGTATAAGGAAATGCATGTGTAATATGGGTGTATAAGGATGTGTGTTTGATTGATTTGTGGTTTTTTTATGGTTGCTTGATTTTCCATACTTTATTATGCAAGTTCATCCATTTGGGCTTCCCTTTATGAGCCTTCCTTGAGTTGGTTTCGTATGCTATATAAGTTGGTGCAATCTAACATTATGCACAAGCTTTTGATTATTTTAATAGTAAACGTATGTACATTAAAAATAATAATAATCATAAATAAATAAATAAAATGTGCAGGGGTTCAGGGTTTGCGCGTGGAGGAAGCTGCCTGAGACCAACATAAACAAATATAAAATATAAATGCATGTATCCCTCTTATTCCATTTTCCTTGCTCGTGCATGCTTCCTTTTAGGTACAGCCGTGTATTTTTAGATTAGCCCACCCTTTGCATGAGTTCTGACTTATTCACTGCTAATATAGGTTAAATGTGCTGGTTCCATACATGTTGAATATTTCAACAAGTGAATATAGCTCTTTGATGCATCTTATTTTTTTATGCATATATTTTTCCTCTTATTTTTCTGATGCTAATATATTGCATTGGTAAGTATGAATGTTTCTAAACTAATATTTTTTATTATCGATCTTATTTTATTATTTCTGTTTTCAGTGCTGCAATTGAAACTTTTGGAAGATTATTTCCTTTTTTGGATTCTTCCAAAAATAGTATTTTGTTAGGAACTCATGTTTTACATACAACAGTACCGGCTATATGTGTATGCAGGTTGCAGTATTTAGATATTAAAGTGTAGTGAAAATGATTGTAACCAAAATGGAGCAAATAACAATGTTTGCATTAGTTTTTAGTTTGTCATGTATGGTACTAGGTGAAGTTGTTGGCCAAGATGAAAGCGCACCCTGTGTTAACACCAAAATTTATACCATCCAATTATAAAGAAGAAGATGATCCGAAGCAATAAGAGCAAAGGGCTACGGGCAATGAAACCTGAATCATGGAGAAAAGGGCCTTGAAGGAGGATAAGGCGCTAGAAGGGGCAAAGTCTGAAAGCCAAAACCAGCAGCAAAGAGGATTCAAATTAAACAAGCATCAACACTTAGGCACAAGAATATCAATCCAAAGCCGATAGCGGAAGATTGAAGGTAATAAGGAAGACTTCGGAAGGGCAACACCGACACTTAATGAGATGCAGAGAAACAATCCCGGAAGCATTCCACATAATACCGGGAGTCGGTAATAAGAGGTTGTCTAAAGGGATATAGTCCAAGACCTAGCAGAAGAAGAAAAGAGATCGCAAGGTCGGTACTGGTAAGAAAGGAAAATACCAGCAGGGGAGTATATTCACTGAACGATTAGCAAGGGCACAACCTCGAAAGCATAGCACATAGAACCGTAAGCAAACAGAGGTGAGCAACCGAAGGCATATAAACTGGAAGCCTAAAGCCACTGAAGGGAAGCACTTCATCAAGCAAGAGACGGTAGAGGGCTATCGGAATTACTTAATTCGGTACCAACACCAACATTAGAGGAAAGTTCATAAATCGTCTGAAAGGGGTCTTGGCTGAGGTTATTGTTAGATCAAGACCGAAACCATGGGTTTTCAGAAGGAGAAAGGAGGTAGTCACTCTAACATGCTTAATTCCAACACCTATAACGACAAGTGAAAGCTACAGAGCCGAAAGCCAAGCTAAGATGAAGCAAAAGGCTACCAAAACCATCATCAGGAAACAACTTTAAAGTCATCGTAAGGCATACTGAAGGCGTGATGTCACAAATCAAGCTCTTAGACACCGAAAACCGAAAGGTTTGGATGCAGACCGAGACCAATGGTCCGGGGGCTAAGAGCCAACAAAACCAAGCACAAAAGTAGACCGAACCCAATGGTCCCAGAGTCGAAAGCCTATCATCGGAAGGCATATCGAAGGCATATGCGCAACACACTGTGGATTTGCATCCGAGACCAAAAGCTTACCGGTGAAACTCCGAAAGACATATCATCGGAACCACTCCCAGACCCCGAGATTGATATTCTGAAGGCCTAAAAAAATCAATGAAGACATTCAATAAGAAGAAAGGAGGCTGAGACCTTTCTGCCTGAATCAAAGTCACAAGAGCGGCTGAAACCTTATTAAAGCATCCGAAAGAGGCTTCTGTCGGGCTCACAACAGAAGGGGGCCCAATTTGCCTATAAATAAGACCCTAGGGGTCTCATTATAGGGGATTTTTCCTCATTCCACAATCCTGCTTTCATTTCCTAGTGAGAAAACCCTAATTTGTAAATCAATTTGGGGATTTCTTATGTAACCTCCTCTATGAAAAAAATCATCAAAGCCCTTAAACTGGACGTAGGTTAAATCTGAACTGAACCACTATAAATTGTTGTGTTCTTTACTATTTCGCCTATTATGTGATGTATTGTTGTGTTGTGTAGTGCTTCTCAATCCAACCCTTTCAGCTGGTACATGGCTACCTTGTGCTTTTCCCCTCAACAAAGGCTTCATACGCAAGTCTTACCCTTCCCCTTCCTCTTAGGCTACCAAAATATCCTTTTACAAGCTATTTAGTTTCCTATCTTGCAACGAGCGTACAAAACCCTTATCCTAAGGTAACTGTTGCCCTTTGACTCTTGTAAGTGTGATACTCACCCCATGAGGGAAGAGTTACTAATCTTCGGGCTTGAGACCTTGATATCTAGGAAAAAGTGAACTAACTCAAGTTTGTGGGAACTGAATAATCCCATTTTGCCCTTAGTTCCATTTTCTTAGACCTATCTCCGATGTTGAAAAAAAATATCGTTAACATTTTGGCACTAGAAGGAGGGCAAACCTCTGTCTCTATTCCTACCTCTAACCTTTCGGATAATTTACCACATTTCCAACTGTGTTATTCTGTCCCGGGTTGGACTAAGCTTTGAAGAAGTTAAGATTATAGATAAAGAGTCTCAACAAGGAGCTTCTGAATATTGAGTTACTCCTTCAAACATCATTGATCTAAGTTATTTGAAGGATAAAATAACCTTGAACCTCCATCCTTATTGTGAACCTTCCGATGATTCAATCGAGAAGGAGTGGTAAAGATGGATCCAATATGTCATCCATCCCAGAGAACAACATCAACTTAGCAAAACTAAAAACTGGAGGACCTTCAACCTTAATGAAAAGAGCAAGTAATGAATTGGAAATACTACACTTGGCCATGCAGATTGATGCACCTAGAGAATTCATTAAAGAAGACTTAGTCTGAAGGTCCCTTTAAGTGGAACCTTATGAACCAGAATAAAAAATAATGGCACCTAGAGAGCTTTATAACCAAACTGGGTCTTCATCAAATCTATAGAGCAATCCAATTTCATGGAAAAACAACCAAGCATCAAAATAGGTGGTTAGCTCGGAAGAAGATGAAAGCCTAACATGGATAGAAGATAGGAAGTTGCAGGGAATCCTCTTCTCTAGAGAAATAATGATGGTGAAGGTTCCGTCTGAAATAAAAGATGACAAACTCGCATATGATGGGACTACAGACCCTGAAGAATACCTTACCATGTTCGAGAATTACATGGATACATATAACGCTTCTGAATCCCTTCGATGCAAGGTCTTCAAACAACTTTTCGTGATATAGCTCTTAAATGGTGCAAGCATTATCATGGCCCGGTCATCACAACTTGGAAGTAATTGGCCACCGCATTTAGCACACAGTTCCATATGCAAAAGGAATTGGCAAATAGCATTTATGAGTTAGATAGAATAAAGCAAATACCAGGGGAGTCACTTAACTTCTATCTAAAGAGGTTTCACGATAAGTCTCTCAAAGTGAAAGGGGCCACAGATAAGGAGAAGCTAAGAACTGTGCAATCAGGGTTGCTTGTGCCATCCTCCTTTTGGAAGGAGCTCATCCTAAATGAATGCGAAAGCTTGAATGATATGTATTCCAGATCTGATAAATTCATTCTCATGGAAGAAATACTTAACACAAGGAAAAGCTTGAAGCAAGAACAAAAGGAAGAAGGGCTTGGTTCCAATCCCCTTACAGAAGGTTCTACAAAATCGAAAAAAGAAAGTTTATTCTCTTATCACAAGATGGAAGGACACAAAACCAAACATTGTTGGAATTTGATAAAAAGAAATCAAGCGAAAAAGTAAAGGAAGCTCATTTGAGAAATTCGAAGTAAGACCAGTGGGAAGCCGGTCAGAGACATGTCAACATGGGAATGAGAACTTAACAGTCAGTCTTCCATCTCAAATGCTTACTTCCGTTAGTCATTTCACTTTATATCTTGCTTGTAGTCAAACAAATATTGATACAAGTTCGAGTGCCTTTACAGGTAAAAACTAAAATCTGTTCAAGCTTATGCATACAACAAGAGCTCAGAGGGAGCACCTAAAGTGCGCCCAACCACTGTCTATGACTCATCCCGTAGAAGGGAACGAAAGCTCAAAAGGGAGCACTTAAGGAACACAACGCATGATTAAATGCACAACAAAATTATCAATCAATGACAAGCTTCGGTGGAAGTCGTTCAGATAAACATGCAACAAATGAATGATTAAGCACCCGTCGTAGCTCGGCTTAAATAAGATTCTTCTAAATCTTATCTCCACTATTTCAGAATTTCATGAATTTTGTCAAACATGTTATATTGACATACTTAAATGCTTCTATGAAAGGTGTGGAACCTACCCCTGATAAATGACATCAATAAAACCTTTAGAACGAAGGGAGAACAAATAGAGCCTTTAGAAGGAAAGGCACAACGAACAAAGCTTCTGGGGGAGAAGCTACATCAACAAAGATTCTAGGGTTAGAAGCTACATCAACAAAGCTTCCAGGGTTAGAAGTTAGGGTTAGAAGCTACATCAAAAAAGCTTCCAGAGGGAGAAGCTACAAAACAAAGCTTCCAGAGAGAGAAGCAACAACAAACACAACTTCCTAGAAGAGGAGCGACAAACAATGCTTCCATAGAGAGAAGTAACAACAAACACAACCTCCCAAAAGAGGAGAAACAAACAATGCTTCCATAGAGAGAAGCAACAACAAACACAACCTCCTGGAAGAGGAGTGTCAAACAAAGCCTCCAGAAGAGGAGCAACAAATAAAGCTTCCAAGAAGGGAAGCCACAAAGTTAGATCTCCACCTTGTGGAGTTGCCTCTTAAGTGGGGCTAATAAACAAAGTTACATTCTCCTACGATGGAGATTGTCTCCTAAGTGAGGCTAACGCCCCCTACAAATTATAGTACCCCTAACTAGGGGTAGTAATGCCTACATCTTCCTATATAAAGGGACCAATGTCACTTTTTTAGAGAGCATTCATTCATCTGCATATCCCATGGGTTAGGAATAAGACTAGACGTTAGATACCCAATGACCAGAAAGTTGAGAGGAACATCTACCGAACGATTAATCAAGTCAAGATAGAGTTCATTTATTTCAAAAGAAGTCCTCTACATATGCGTTCGAGAAGTTATCCCTCGGTACATTTATGACTCTTTCACTCGTATGGTTCCTCTAGGTAAACTTCTGAGGAATCCAAGATAACTTATGGTTGCTTGATCACTTTCAGTAATGTTGAGATAAGTTGACACTGTGCACATATATAATAAATGGATGATTTGTGATGCTTTCATTAGTTGGCCTTTGAGTGAACTTTCAATGCTTGCTTTATACTCTTATTAAGACATTCCACTAGTGGCATTTTCCAGTAACTACCAGTTGGTGCATGGTTTCTACGTGATTTTTGATTTCTATTTACCTGATTATGAGTCTTAGGGTTTCCATAAGATTTCTGACTTTCATTTACCCGAGTGTGAGTCTCGGACTTTCTGCATGATTTTTGATTTATTCTTACCCAAGTGTGAGTCTTGGGGTTTCAACATGATTTCTGATTTATGTTTACCTGAGTGTGAGTCTCACGGTTTCCATAAGATTTCTTACTTTTTATTTACCCGAGTGTAAGTCTCGGGGTTGCTATATGAATTTCTAATTTACCCGAGTGTGAGTCTAGGTGTTTCTATGAGATTTCTGATTTCTATTTACCCGAGTGTGAGTCTCAGGGTTTCCGTATGGTTTCTAGTTTCCAACTTACCCGATTGTGAGTCTCGAGGCAACCATTAATTTCTATATAATTTCTGTTTTCTACTTACCAGAGTGTAAGTCTCTGGGTTTCTACATGATTTTCAATTTCTACCTACCTAAGTGTGAGTCTTAGGGTTTTTATGATAATTTATGATTTCCATTTATCCGACCATAAGTCTTGGGATTTCTGATTTCCTATTTATCCAGGTATGAGTCTTGGGGTTTCTACTAATTTCAACTTGCAGGGTTCCGATCTTCTATCATAAATATCTGGTTTAGGTATTGGACTTCTATTATAGCGAAAGGAATTTTGTAACACCAAATCAAATTAGAGCTTTGGGCCTTTCCCTCATTATTCTAGAAGGAATTTGTAACACCCGAAATTTTAAATATTAAAATTAACAAATTAAAGAATACTTAATTTCAAATGTGAGAACTAAGGGAAACGGGTTACGCCATGGCGTTTGTCTCAAAATTTTGCTTGGAATAGAGTCCAAGTTTTTGAAAATCGGACTTCGTATGAACAAGTTATGGCCCTCAGAACTTTCAGAAATTTATATAGAACAATTCTGAAAATTAATTACCAAGGCAGGTCGACCTACCCCAGGGCAGGTCGACTTGGGGGTTGACCTCCCTATATACAGGTCGACCTGGGGGTCGACCTACCCCCCGGGCAGATCTGAAAACAGTCGATCCTGACCTGTTGCTGAGTCTTACCTGACCTGTTGCTGAGTCATTAGGGCTGATGTGGCTGTTCTAGATAATTCTATCTTGTCTGGATGGTCTGGATTAATTCTACGCCTACACTCAAACCCTATACTTGATCTAAATTAGTCACTTGGCCACCATGTTGCTGCTAGGATAGTTCTTCCTAAAGCTTAGAGATTAGCAAATCAGAATTCTAATTCAAAAGACGAACAAATCAATCTCTTCTATAGACTATCTTTGTGAGTATAATATCTTTCACAAAATAATTAGTTAATTTAATTGTGATAAGTTATAATGGGATTATGAGAATATGACTTTGAATCATGTGATGCTATCATTGACAGTTGTGTTATTGTTGATCTATTCAATTGTACAAATTTTACTTGATTCATCTTATGCAAATTTGGGATGTTATGTATATGAATCTTATGCAAGTTTGGGATGTTAAATCATATGTATATGAATCTTATGTAAGTTTGGGATGTTAAATTATATATGAATCTTATGCAAATCTGTAGGCGGATTATACACAAGTTCATATGTGAATCAAGTATATACATGTGCTAGTTTATATGCAAAATATGTGATATTAAGTTACATGTTTAGGTCCATATGCAAGTTTGTTTCTACATACGCTAGTTTATATGCGAACATGTGATAATTTCATATGCAAGTTTGTAGAAAATCCATATGCAAGTTTAGGTGAAAACTATATTCACATTTTTAGGTGAAAACTTTATTAACATATGCAAGTTTGGGTGAAAACTATATGCAAGTTTAGGTGAAAACTATATTCACATTTTTAGGTGAAAAACTATGAATTCATTTGCAAGTTTAGGTGAAAAACCATATTCACATATGCAAGTTCACCATTTCATGTTTAGATCTATATTTAGATCCATGGTAGTTTATGCAAAATTATGTTATATATGTTTGTTGCCCATGCAAATTCTTAGCTATGCAAACTTATGCTATAACTCTTAGATCTATTTTTTGTGTTATGCAAGTTGTGATGTTGCTTTTCTTTTTATAAGTTAGACTACTTGCGAATTTAACATACTTCATGTTAAAACGTACGAACGACGTGGGGAAAATGGGAAAAATATTAATTATGTAAAATGTGAATTGGCATAAAATGGCTTTAAAAGCTTATAATTAAAGTGAGACGTTAATTGGTATAATTTATATACCTAAAAAGTATGGACATAATTTAGGTGAACAATTATGGACATGGATTAAATTGGGAAGTTATCGGCAATTTGAAATAGGGATATTAATTCAAATTTAAGTTGAACAATAATGTGAAATAATAAATGCCTAAGACACGAGGTTAGACTCGTTTGTGGTATAAGACTGCCCAGACCCGCCTGGCAAATCCAGCAACCACAAACGGTAGTCAAATGTGAGAGGTCAAAGGCATAAATTAAATGCGTAATAAATGCCTAAGACACGAGGTTAGACTCGTTTGTGTATAAGACTGCCCGGACCGACCGGGCAAATCCAACAACCACAAACGGTAGTCTAATGTGAAAGGTCAAAGGCATAATTAAAAGATGCTTAGACACGAGGTTAAGTCTGGCTTGAGGTGGATGTCTGCTTGGAACCGCCCGGCATATCCAGCGGACACAAGCAATCGACTTAATGTGAGAGGTCAGTGCATTAATAATTAATTAATGCTGATCAAAGATGAATATGAATGACAAACAGAAGTTTGGTTGAGTGAGTAATTCTCTGAGTACCAATCTGATGTCGAATTCGGTCTTCGGGGTTGACACTTAGAGAGTTATTCTCTTAACCAATGTATCTAAGATGTACTTAATCATAAATTAAGTAAAACATGATAAGTGGATAGGGTTAAGACCAGCTTAACCAATAATTTGATAAGTGGGTAGGGTTATGACCAGCTTAACCAATAATTTGATAAGTGGGTAAGGTTAAGGCCAGCTTAACCAATAATTTGATAAGTGGGTAGGGTTAAGACCATCTTAACCAATAATATGTATTAATCTGATAAGTGGATAGGGTTAAGACCAGCTTAACCAATAATTTGATAAGTGGGTGGGGTTAAGACCAACTTAACCAATAATTTGATAAGTGGGTAGGGTTAAGACCAGCTTAACCAATAATATATATTAATCTGATAAGTGGATAGGGTTAAGACCAGCTTAACCAATAATTTGATAAGTGGGTGGGGTTAAGACCAGCTTAACCAATAATTTGATAAGTGGGTGGGGTTAAGACTAGCTTAACCAATAATATATAAATGGATAGGGTTAAGACCAGATAAACCACTAATATATGTAGATCTGATAAGCAGATAGGGTTAAGACAAGCTTAACCAATAACACATGTTGATTTGATAAGTGGGTAACATGGGTGACATGTGGGATATAATTATAAACACTTAACCAATTTGAAACATGTAAGAAGACATAAATAAGAGAGGGTTAAGTGGGAAATCCTAGTGGGGACCAAGCATAGGTGGAAAGCTTGTGTCAAGCATGGGGATTCTTTTCCACCAGTAACCCATTTAGTATCTAAGTGAGATCGATCTAGATCGAGGACGGGACATGCTTACTGGGTTTGATTGTAAGAGGTCAAAACGGGTTAGCGGTGACAACGCAAGTCCAACGGGGTCATGTGCGTGCATGGGCCCAGGCTGGCAGTAAGACATTGTTGCATCGTGTAGATATAAGTCGTGCATCTTTAGTCGTACCAGGTTGCCACTTTGGGGAGTGATACAACCCACTGTGGGACCAGCACGGGTATCTACGAGTTAGGGAGCCGGTCGAATGGGGAAGGTAGTGGGTACGACTAGCGGAGATAGGGGCAGGCGGCACCTATGACAGCAGCTAGGAGTACAAGAAACTACCATATTATGAATAATTGTTGTAATTAGACTGGGGAGGGTAATGGGTACAACTAGTGGAGGTAGGAGCAGGCGGCACCTACGATAGCAGCTAGGACTACACAAAACTACCATTATTATAATTATCATTATTACGACTAGTAAGAGGGATCAACTTCCAGTATGGGACTAGTAATGGTGCGGTGTAACTAGCATTGGTGTAGTATAGTAATTATCCTATAGTGATTAGGAACGAAATTAACGCCAGAATATTCCTCTTTTTTGTTTTGCCTTGCCCACTTGTTTCACAGTCATACCTTGTTCTACCAGTGTATGCCTTATCCTAGTTACTTTAATAATTATATTGTTAAAGTTATTATAATCGCCAAATTTTATGTCTGACCCCCTTGTTTTCGCTTCTTTTCTTCCTTTCCCCACACCCCAGATTCTCAGGGTGGGACTAGTACTAGTGGAGCTTGATCTTGGATCTCTTTTTCTCTCTTTTGGAAGTGCTTGGATTGCTGAAAGTAAAGTTCAGCTCATCTCTTTTATGGCTACTTGTGTTTGGGATTATGCTTTTTACTTTATGTACTCAGAAACCAATTTGTCAAGATGGATATTAAGTGTACTTGGTTTTACTATTGGTTTATGAAGTTGTTGTAATCAAACTATTTCTCCGCTGCAATAAAAGTTGTTTTAAAATTTTCAAGTACCAATATATGTATCTGTCTTGTTATATTCTGTTCTATACACTAATAGTGCTCCATGAAAGTTAATGCATTCCCTTTGTGAGTGACATTAATGGGCGTGGGGTGTTACACGTGGTATCAGAGTTGAAGGTTACCAGAACAGATGTGAGATTTTGAAAAACTGTTTTTCAAAAGCATTTTTTTTAAGAAATACTTTCAAAATTATGTTTTTAGGAGAGTATTTCCAAGAGAAAAGTTTGTTTTAAAAACATAACCTCCAAGAGCCATATATCTTTCCTTCGATTCTCCGTTTTGAATCTCTTCCTCTTTCCTTTTTGAATTTCTTCCTCCACGTATAGATGCTATTCCTATGATATGTAAGAACTTCCATACGATGGGCGGAAAAACCACTTCATGGGACTGGGACGTTTGTCAAAGCCAGAAGAAAGTGGAGGACTTGTTGGTACCCTGAAGATAGACGATGGGAGGAAGGTTCAATTAACTGCTTGGTTAATAAAGGACAAAGCCTCATTTTGGTGGGAGGTCACTTATGGAGTATACAGAGGAGAGACATGGATAGGACACACGATAAGAAAATAGGTCCAAAGAAAGGCGGTCAGGATAACAAGAGGCCAAGAGAAAAGGAAGACTAGTTGTTATCGTTACAAAGAAACAGGACATCTTATTAGGATCGTCCAAAGAAGCAAAAGGCAAAGGTAAGGACAAAGTAAAGGATCTTCTGGAGGGCAGACGCGTTCTCTCACGGCTGGCATACCTGATAGAGGTAGAAACATTTCTATTGAAAGTTTGGTTTTTTCTATTTGATCATCATGTTCGTACTTTGTTTGAGTCTGGCGCTTCACACACGTTTGTATCTGCTTCGTTAGTTGAAACACTGTACCTAAATACTAGTCTAGTTACGAATCCCATAGTAGTCTCAAATCCTATTGGTGGTTCGACTCATCTTTCGATGATTTGCTGCGATTTTAGAGTGTCTTGGGCGTTGGGTTTGAATGCAACACCTTCATTCTTGGCTTCACGGGCTATGGCTTGATTCTAGGCATGGATTGGCTAGCCAGATACGGTGTCATCCTAGATTGTGAAAGAAGGGTAGTTAGATTATTGACTCGTTGTGGAAAGACCCCTAATATTTCTTATGACCCTAGGGGTCTAGTGATGCTCAGCTACCTAAAATCTCTTGACGCGTCCAACGGTGATTTGGAATTTGTTCGTGTGGTTCGTGAATATGGTGACGTCTTCGATGAAGTTCGGAGTTTACCCCGAGGCGCAAGACAAACTTTCGTATATACCTAGTAGATAATGCAAAGCCAGTTGCATTACCAGTACGCCACATGGCTTTGAGAGAGAGAGAGAAGAATTCAGTAAGCAAGTGAGAGAGTTGCTTGAGAAGGGGTTCATAAGAAGGAGCATTTCAGAATAGGGATAGTTGTGGATCCTTCAAAGGTGGTGGCAATCCAAGATTAGAAGATTCCTAAGAACGCAACAGAAGTAAGAAACTTTTTAGGACTGGCGGGCTATTATAGGAAGTTCACTAAGGACTTCGCGAAGATATCATCCCCACTTACTCGGTTAACGAAGAAGAGCTTGACTTTTGCTTGGGATGTTGACTGTGACAATGCTTTCCAGCATTTGAAGAGGGCTTTGACGATAGCTCCGGTTTTAGTTTTGTCAGATGGAAGTAAGTCATTCACAATGTATACTGGTGTTTGCGGGAAAGGGCTTGGAGCAGTTTTCGATGCAAAAGGAAAATGTGATATGAAAAAGACGGTAAGTTCGAGCATCGCTCATCATCCATAGATGGGTGGACGGACAGAAAGGGGTGAATAAAATCCTTGAAGATCTTTTAAGGTTATGTATCCTAGATTTTGGAGGGACATGAGAAGAGGCAACGAACTTAGTAGTGTTCTCGACGTGTTTCATGTATCGCATTTGCGGAAGTGTTACAAGATACCGCGGAAGTAGTGGAGCAGAACATGCTTAGAGGAGTGGAAGTAGAGTGAGATGTCACGATTAGACGAGCTCCTACATGCATCCTTGGGACGGAGGTATAAAAGCTACGCAACAAAGAGGTCAAGTTGGTCGAAGTGCAATGAGGAGATGATCTAGGAGACGCGACTTGGGAGGCGGAAGACAAGATGCATATGTTGTACCCTTTCCTTTTTGAGGGTATGTTTTTAACTTCTCCTTTCTCTACCACTTTGATACTTGTCCTATCATTTAGTATTTACGATGACATCTTCGATCCTTAGTTACGAAAAACCCTATGGTTGTAAACATGTGTTTGAGACATGTTATGTTTGGTGGATGCAAATGGATGCAAGTGGTTGCTAGTGGTTGCTCGTGGATGCATGTACACACACATTAGGCACTAGATCAGCTCAATCACTTTCATTCTGCATATAAATGTGTGTGCATATTTAAATTAATGGATGTATAATGGTTGTGTTATCATATGGATGCTGCATTTTGATGAATGATTGAGCACACATGTAGAAATAATATGTATTGTTAGGATTCTTTCGCATACAAAATGGACGCATGGCACTATCATGATTTGCATTAAGGAGGTCAATTTAGATAAGGAACATATACACACACTTTGCATATGTTCATACGACATTAGAAGTCTTTTAAGGACAATGGATGCCTGTGTTTGTAGATTGAGTAGATGGATGATTGGATGCTAGGATATACATTCTCCTTAACTTGGAGATTTCGGGGGCAAAATCCTTTAAGGAGATGAGAATGTAACACCCCAAAATTTTAAATATTAAAATTAACAAATTAAAGTATACTTAATTTCAAATGTGAGAATTAAGTGAAAAGGGTTACGCCATTGCGTTCGTCTCAAATTTCTGCTTGGAATAGAGTCTAAGTTTTCAAAAATCGGACTTCGTATTAAGAAGTTATGGCCCTCAGAACTTTCAGAAATTTATATAGAACAATTCGGAAAATTAAATACCAAGGCAGGTCGACCTGGGGGTCGACCTACCCCAGGGCAAGTCGACTAGGGGGTCGACCTCCCTATATACAGGTCGACCTGGGGGTCGACCTACTCCCCGGGCAGATCTGAAAACAGTCGATCCTGACTTGTTGCTGAGTCTTACTTGACCTGTTGCTGAGTCATTAGGGCTGATGTGGTTGTTCTGGATAATTCTATCTTGTCTGGATGGTCTGGATTAATTCTATCTTAATCTGACGGGTTAGGCTGATTCAAAATTCTATAAAAAAAGCCCAGACTCAAACCCTAAACCTGATCTAAATCAGTCACTTGACCACCATGCTGCTGCTAGGATAGTTCTTCCTAAAGCTTAGAGATTAGCAAATCAGAATTCTAATTCAAAAGACGAACAAATCATTCTCTTCTATAGCCTATCTTTGTGAGTATAATATCTTTCACTAAATAATTAGATAATTTAATTGTGATAAGTTATAATTGGATTATTAGAATATGACTTTGAATCATGTGATGTTATCATTGGCAGTTGTGTTATTGTGGATCTATTCAATTGTACATGTTTTACTTGATTCATCTTATGCAAATTTGGGATGTTATGTATATGAATCTTATGCAAGTTTGGGATGTTAAATCATATGTATATGAATCTTATGTAAGTTTGGGATGTTAAATTATGTATGAATCTTATGCAAGTCTGTAGGCGGATTATACACAAGTTCATATGTGAATCAAGTATATACATATGCTAGTTTATATGCAAAATATGTGACATTAAGTTACATGTTTAGGTCCATATGCAAGTTTGTTTCTACATATGCTGGTTTATATGCGAACATATGATAATTTCATATGCAAGTTTGTAGAAAATCCATATGCAAGTTTAGATGAAAACTATATTCACATTTTTAGGTGAAAACTTTATTAACATATGCAAGTTTGGGTGAAAACTATACGCAAGTTTAGGTGAAAACTATATTCACATTTTTAGGTGAAAAACTACAAATTCATTTGCAAGTTTAGGTGAAAAACCATATTAACATATGCAAGTTCACCATTTCATATTTAGATCTATATTTAGATCCATGGTAATTTATGCAAAATTATATTATATATGTTCATTGCCTATGCAAGTTCTTGGCTATGCAAACTTATGTTATAATTTTTAGATCTATTTTATGTGTTATGCAAGTTGTGATGTTGCTTTTCTTTTTATAAGTTAGACTATTTGCGAGTCTAACATACTTCATATTAAAACGTATGAACGATGTGGGGACAATGGGAAATTGTGAATTGGCATAAAATGGCTTTAAAAGCATATAATTAAAGTGAGATGTTAATTGGTATAATTTATATACCTAAAAAGTATGGACATAATTTAGGTGAACAATTATGGATATGGATTAAAATGGGAAGTTATCAGCAATTTGAAATAGGGATATTAATTCAAATTGAAGTTGAACAATAATGTGTAATAATAAATGCCTAAGACACGAGGTTAGACTCGTTTATGGTATAAGACTGCCCGGACTTGCCCGGCAAATCCAGCAACCACAAACGGCAGTCTAATGTGAGAGGTCAAAGGCATAAATTAAATGCGTAATAAATGCCTAAGACACGAGGTTAGACTCGTTTGTGGTATAAGACTGCCGGACCCTCCCGGCAAATCCAGCAACCACAAACGGTAATCTAATGTGAGAGGTCAAAGGCATAATTAAAAGATGCTTAGACACGAGGTTAAGTCTGGCTTGAGGTGGAAGTTTGCCCGCAACCGCCCGGCATATCCAGCGACCACAAGCAATCGACTTAATGTGAGAGGTCGGTGCATTAATAATTAATTAATGCTAATCAAAGACGAATATGAATGACAATCAGAAGTTTGGTTGAGTGAGTAATTCTTTGAGTACCAATCTGATGTTGATTTCGGTCTTCGAGGTTGATATTTAGAGAGTTATTCTCTTAACCAATGTATCTAAGATGTACTTAATCATAAATTAAGTAAAACATGATAAGTGGATAGGGTTAAGACCAGCTTAACCAATAATTTGATAAGTGGGTAGGGTTAAGACCAGCTTAACCAATAATTTGATAAGTGGGTAGGGTTAAGACCAGCTTAACCAATAATTTGATAAGTGGGTAGGGTTAAGACCAGCTTAACCAATAATATGTATTAATCTAATAAGTGGATAGGATTAAGACTAGCTTAACCAATAATTTGATAAGTGAGTGCGGTTAAGACCAGCTTAACAAATAATTTGATAGGTGGGTTGGGTTAAGACTAGCTTGACCAATAATATATATTAATCTGATAAGTGGATAGGGTTAAGACCAGCTTAACTAATAATTTGATAAGTGGGTGGGGTTAAGACCAGATTAACCAATAATTTGATAAGTGGGTGGGGTTAAGACTAGCTTAACCAATAATATATAAATAGATAGGGTTAAGACCAGCTAAACCAATAATATATATTGATCTGATAAGAAGATAGGGTTAAGACAAGCTTAACGAATAACACATGTTGATTTGATAAGTGGGTAACATGGGTGACATGTGGGTTATAATTATAAACACTTAACCAAGTTGAACATGTAAGAAAACATGAATAAGAGGGGGTTAAGTGGGAAATCCTAGTGGGGGCCAAGCATAGGTGGAAAGCTTGTGTCAAGCATGGGGACCCTTTTCAACCAGTAACCCATTTAGTATCAAAGTGAGCTCGATTTAGATCGAGGATGGGACACGCTTACTGGGTTTGATTGTAAGAGGTCAAAACGGGTTAGCGGTGGCAACGCAAGTCCAACAGGGTCATGTGCGTGCGTGGGCCCGGGCTGGTAGGTAAGACATTGTTGCATCGTGTAGATATAAGCCGTGCATCTCTAGTCGTATCGGGTTGCCACTTTGGGGAGTGATACACCCTAGTGTGGGACCAGCACGGGTATCTATGAGTTAGGGAGCCGATCGAATAGGGAAGGTAGTGGGTACGACTAGCGGAGGTAGGGGCAGGCGGCACCTATGACAGCAGCTAGGAGTACAAGAAACTACCATATTATGAATAATTTTTGTAATTAGACTGGGGAGGGTAGTGGGTACAACTAGTGGAGGTAGGAGCAGGCGGCACCTACGATAGCGGCTAGAAGTACACGAAACTACCATTATTATAATTATCATTATTACGATTAGTAAGAGGGATCAACTTCCAGTATGGGACTAGTAATGGTGCGGTGTAATTAGCATTGGTGTAGTATAGTAATTATCTTATAGTGATTAGGAACGAGATTAACGCAAGAATATTCCTCTTGTTTGTTTTGCCTTGCCCACTTGTTTCACAGTCATACCTTGTTCTACCAGTTTATGCCTTATCCTAGTTACTTTAACAATTATATTGTTAAAGTTGTTATACTCGCCAAACTTTATGTCTAACCCCCTTGTTTTCGTCTCATTTTTTCCTCCACCCCTCACCTCCCCCCTCCCCCCACTCCCCCCGCGGTTCTCAGGGTGGGACTAGTACTAGTGGAGCTTGATCTTGGATCTCTTTTTCTCTCTTTTGGAAGTGCTTGGATGGCTAAAAGTAAAGTTCAGCTCATCTCTTTTATGACTACTTGTGTTTGGGGTTATGCTTTTTTATTTATGTACCCAGAAACCAATTTGTCAAAATGGATATTAAGTGTACTTGGTTTTACTGTTGGTTTATGAAGTTGTTGTAATCAAACTATTTCTCCGCTGCAATAAAAGTTGTTTTAAATTTTCAAGTACCAATATATGTATCTGTCTTGTTATATTCTGTTCTATACACTAATAGTGCTCCATGAAAGTTATTGCATTCCCCTTGTAAGTGATATTAATGGACGTGGGGTGTTACAGAATTTCTGGACTTTTATGGCTATATCCAAATATGGAATTCAGTCCTACTATCTAATTTTTTGAAAGAGAATTTTCAAATCAATACTCAAGTTGGAACCTCAGGTCTCCTATTTTAAAACCTTCCAACGAGGGTTATGATTTCTGAACGCCTCACACAAGGAGGTTTCCTAAACCTATGATAGTTGAAACCATTTTATCATTATCACAAGTTTTATTTGCTATGCGATTCTAATCAAAACAATGCTTGACACATTGCATGGGAAATCATATTACTTTTGTTTAACACACTATGCCTATCAAGGGTAAACCCTTGATTTTATATCGAGAATACTCAAGTATAAGAGCATTAATTTTCCCATTCAATGATAGGAGGGTGTTAAGGGGGGTGTTAAGTTATAAAACTATAGCATTCCACATGGATACGTGTTTGAGCCTGCACGTTATTCATAACTAGATTCATAAGGATTCATAACTTGAAAGTAATGTTCAAGTTCTATCCATTATGAAAGTTCATGTTTCCCCTTGCATCACTATTTTGAAGTTATACAAAACTAATTCCAGAACCTTTCTAATATTTCTTAAGTTACATAAGAGATGGTACAGGAACCGTAGGATTTGTCTTAAAGAACAAAAGCTCCTTTATACTAGAGGGGGGGCTAAATGTTAACACCAAAATTTGTACCGGCCAAATGTAAAGAAGCAAAAGATCCGAAGCAATAAGAGAAAAGGGTTACGGGCAATGAAACCTGAATCATGGAGAAAAGGGCCTTGAAGGAGGCTAAAACGCTAGAAGGGGCAAAGTCTGAAAGCCAAAACCGACAGCAAAGAGGATTCAAATTAAACGAGCATCAACACTTAGGCACAAGAATATCGGTCCAAAACCGATAGAGGAAGATTGAAGGGAATAAGGAAGAGTTCGAAAGGGCAACACTGACACTTAATGAGATGCAGAGAAACAATCCCAGAAGTATTCGACTTAATATCTGGAGCCGGTGATAAGAGGTTGCCGAAAGGCATATAGTCCGAGACCTAGCAGAAGAAGAAAAGAGAACGCAAGGTCGGTACCGGTACGAGAGGAAAATACCGGTAGAGGAGTATATTTACCGAAGGTTTAGCAAGGGTACAACCTCGAAAGCATATCACATAGAACCGTAAGCAAACAGAGGTGAGCAACCAAAGGCATATAAACCAAAAGCTTAAAGCCATTGAAGGGAAGCGCTGCATCAAGCAAGAGAGTGCAGAGGGCTGTTGGCATTACTTAATCAGTACCGACCCCAACATTAGAGGAAAGTTCATAAATCATCCGAAAGGGGTCTCGGCTGAGGTTATTATTAGAACAAGACCGAAACCATGGGTTGTCGGAATGAGAAAGGAGGTAGTCACTTTAACATGCTTAATTCCGACACCTATATCGACAAGTGAAAGCAACAAAACCGAAAGTCAAGCTAAGAGGAAGCAAAAGGCTACTGAAACCATCATTAAGAAACAACTTTAAAGTCACCGTAAGGCATACCGAAGGTGTGATGTCACAAGTAAAGCTCTCAAACACCGAAAACCGAAAGGTATGGATGCGGACCGAGACCAATGGTCCCGGAGCCGAGAGCCAACAAAGCCAAGCACAAAAGCAGACCAAACTCAATTGTCCTAGAGTCGAAAGCCTATCACCGGAAGGCATATGCGCAACACACTGAGGATTTGCATCCGAGACCAAAATCTTATCGGTGAAGCTCCGAGAGACATATTTACGGAACCACTCCCGGAATCTCGAGATTGATATTCTAAAGGCCAGAAAACATCAATAAAGACATTTAATAAGAAGAAAGGCGGTCGATACCTTTCTACCGGGACCAAAAGTCACAAGAGTGGCCGAAACCTTATTAAAGCATCCAAAAGAGGCTTCTTCTAGGCTCATAACAGAGGGGGGGCCAATTTGCCTATAAATAAGACCTTAGGGGTCTCATTTTAGGGGACTTTTCCCCATTCCACAATCTTTCTCTCATTTCCTAGAGAGCAAACCATAATTTGTAAATCAATTTGGGGATTTCTTATATAACCTCTTATATGAATAAAATCATCAAAGCCCTTAAAGTGGAAGTAGGTTCAATCCGAAATGAACCACTATAAATTTTTGTGTTCTTTACTATTTCGCATATTATGTGATGTATTGTGTAGTGCTTCTCAATCCAACCCTTTCAACGGTTCTTCACTACCTTGTGCTTTTCCCCTCAACAAAGGATTCATACGCAAGTCTTACCCTTCCCATTAGGCTACCAAAATATCCTTCTACAAGCCATTTAGCATCCTATCTTGCAACGAGCTTACGAAACCTCTTTTCCAAGGTAATTGTTGGCCTTTGAGTCTTGTAAGTGTGATACTCACCCCTTGAGGGAAGAGTAACTAATCTTTGGACTTGAGACCTTGATATCTAGGAAACGATGAACTAACTCAAGCTTGTGAGAACTGAATAATCCCATTTTACCCTTAGGTCCATTTTCTTAGGCCTATCTCCGGGGTTGACAAAAAATATCGTTAACACCTTGATTATATTCATTCTGATATATTTGTTGGCCAGGATTCACATAGTTTATTTGCTGCAATATGCTTGTATATTCAAAAACTCCTTATCAGTGATTCATTTCTGCTTCATATTGTGTAATGTTTATTTAACATTGTATCTGTGCAACGCTTTTTTTTCTTTCTTTATGAGTTGAGCTCTTTGTTGTATACAGGTCGACGAACGTCGATTAGAATCTAGTGATGAGGCAAATGAAAATAACTTGGACAGTTGGGCCTGAATCTGAACTTTGTTATTGTGAAGTAAGATGGAAGTGCTAAGTTGTTAAAAGGAAACAAAGAATGAATTTTAACTAGTAGGTTTGGGGTGTTGTCTTTTGTGTACTATGTTTTTTCTAGTCTTTTGTGTGTTAACCGAAGAAATATGAACCATGTTTTGTCTATTGTGTACTCAAGTTGACATCAATGGGAATTGAAAACATATTTATTGAATTAGTTAACTCTTGGATTGAATTTTTTTGTTAGTTAATACTTTATTTTGTTATCATGAATATGTCTTACATTTACTGATTATTATATTTTTTCGTTCATACATTGCTCTTTAACTTGTTATGAAGATTCATTTTGATTGCTATAATTAAAATGTATGAGATATAAAAGGATTTAACAATACTATAACATGTTAATTTAATAGCGTCATATAGAATCTATCGAAGAAATATGTTATAGTGGTAGTATTGTGTTATAAAGATTCTCAATTTCATTGAGATTTAGATGTATCATAGCGGTAAAGATGAGCTAGTGTATTTAAGTAACATAGCAGAAAAAATGAACTGTTGAAGGATTCAGCAAAACTATAACATGTTTACTTAATAGCATCATATTACTGCTATCGAATAATTATGTTATAGCAGAAAAACTGTGTTATAAAGATTCTCGCTTTCAATGAGATATAGGTGTATTATAGAGATCAGGATGAGCTACTATAATTAAATAACATAGTGGTGAACTTTTGCTATACAACCATGCCTTTTTATAGCGGCGGTTTGTACGTTATAAATATTCAGGAGTTTTTTATAACATGCTGATATACATCGCTTATCGAACCGCTGTAATACTGATTAATAGCGGTTATCGGCCGTTATAAATGCCATTTATGTTGTAGTGATATTCTTCATAATGGTTTCAAGACTCTCGAATGATCATTTTAAATTTCAAGTTCCAATAAAGATTAGATTTTAATGTATTTGGTTCTCATCTACATTTCCCAAATACTGTCCTTGTTTAAAATTTTCTAAATTAGTTTTACTTATCGTGTTGTGTTCGTTTACTCCAAGGGTTTAAAGGCTGGCTCATCTTCTTCCTGCGTACTATTTGCCATGGAATTTCCAATGTTTCTCTTCCATAGAAAGTTTAAAGAAATATTCCAGTTTATTAAGGGTTGTTGTGGAAATTTTAAAATAATGCATTTAGAAAAATATAATTGAGTATGCAATGGATTTCACAAGCTCTAACCTTTCCCTATGCTAAGAACCTTTGCCTTCCATCCTTTGATTTTTCATTCAACTGTATTCAGGAAAATGATAAATACAAGTAGCATTATATTCAGTTCTTACACTACATCGAAATGATAGTTATAACTAGCATTATATTTTGTTTTACACTGTACAAAATTCTAGTTAAATTTAGCATTGTCCTTCGGCTTATTATTTTCCAAAGTTTGTCCTTCAGCCTAAAAATGAAATAAGGTGTTTTTCAACCTAATTTTTCTTCTTCAATATTTGTTCTTCTGCCTATTTTCCACTCATACAAACTTAGAGTTTTCTTGATCAACTTTGCTGGGGATGCAGCCATTGTTTCAAATCTCGCAAATATCGCCCGAGATCTCCTCCGAGATCTCCTTTTGGGCTCCTTCCGAAACGGAACAACAAATATCACTCTAAATCTCCTTTCGAATATATCGCTCGAGATATTGCAATACTGAACAATATATCGATCGAGGAGAAATACGGGAATATCGCCCGAGATCTAAGTTTTTTTGGTTAAAATTTAAATTTGCGCCTCAACTAGAACTATAATTAAAAAACTCAAATCTAGCCATATTAATCTTTTGTTATTTTACATTTTGCATGTTAAGTGACTAAATTATATGTTCGTATATGTTTTACAATGCTTATGATTTTCATATTCGTCTTTTGGCATACATGTTACTTATGAAATTATGTACTTTATGGTCTATTTATGTTGAATTTTTTTAATGCTTTGGATCCTTTTAATGTTTCTTGTTTAACAATATTCATGTTTTAAGCACATTACGATTTAGAGTATGAATCTATCTCAAAATAAAGAATAATAAAGTTATTTTGCATTTCAAGTTTAAGTTATTATGTTTTTGATAGCATTCGTAAAAATCATTTTGTTAAAATATCATTTTTAAAATATCATGTACCCCGAGATTGTTCTGATATAAAGTTTTAGACCCGAGAAGAAAATCCGAGACCAACTCCCGAGTTAGACTCATCTCGTCCGAGATCTCCCCCGATACGAGACCGTGTCTATAAAATCCCCGAGACGAAACGCGACCGATATCCGAGATTTAAAACCTTGGATGCAGCTACATATGAAAAATCCTCAATGAATCTCTAACTGCAGCGGGTCAATCCCATACAACTCCTTATTTTGGTTAGAATGTTTGGACAACTCCTATTTTGAATGGTTTATATCTTAAATGAATTCACTGTAAAACTGTTTTCTGAAAAACATGGTCAAGAAACTTAGATGATGTTTGATTTATACTTGTAATGACCCGCCTTTTCGACCGCTCCAAGTCGGTATTTAAACTAACTCAAAACGTTCAAAACGACAGCTCGTTATTTAGCTTAGCAGGTTTAAATTGGAAATCATACAGAATCACATAACAGCAATAAATCGGAAAATTTTATATACAAAATCAAAGGTATACAAACTTATTTTACAGCGGAAGAATAAAACGTATACATGAAATTTTTTAAGAAATAAAGTTTTACGGTTTTGTCGGGCTTGCGCGCTCATGCGTCTTCACGTTCTTCTCCAGATTTGCGAGCTGAATCTTTAAATCTGGAACACTTAGGACCTGACCCGAGCGTTCCATGCAAAATACAAAAAAACACCCGAGTCAGGATTAAACTTATTTCAGGTTAGTTATTTCGAATAATCACAAAATGAAATAGTTAACTCTGACGATATATTAAATATTTCGTAAAATAATATACAGTGAATTGCCATGATATTCATATCACAGTGGATTGAATCATTCGCATGCCTCAATAACAAAGGGTGCAAAAGCAAAGTAATGTGAGGCATGCTATTGTAATAATTTCAATGCACAGCTCTACAATTATCTAAATTCATGCAAAATATCAACCAAAATGGGTACGCAACAATGTCATTATGGATCCAACAAGCAACATACAATGTGGATTCAAGCTTGAACCATGTAAATGAGATGACAGGAAGCAACGTGAGGGTTTACGGCAATCTTAAGGGACGAAAATCTCAAATGTGCAGGGTTCCTTTTTTCAATAATAAAAAAAGTATTCATGGGTACTGCATATGATATATATAACACATGCAAGACCAGAATGGATTCTTCCCAAGCAAAACAATTTTCACTTTCCATTTTGTGTTCCATAATAGTTTACTTTCTCTTCCAAAATAATACACACTCATTTAAGCAATCCTGGAGACATAAGTGATGCACAAAATATTTTATATTTCCACAAAAAGGATCCCAAAGTTACTATATGGATTTGAATAGTACATTATAGTAACCTCAGAGTATTAACATGCTGACTAGACAAAAAAAATAAGATGACCAACTTGTAAATGGTTAAAAGGACTAAAGTAGCAGATCTGACGGTGAACAAAATCATAAAGGTACAGACAAATGCTCATGACATGCGTGAAATGATCAACTCAACTTCACAGGGTACACTAACATAGTAATGAATCTGAACCAATGTACTAAAGCACAAAATCCCGCAACAGGTTGTGTACCCAACAATGAAATCAAGGTAGACTAGTGCAAGCAAACATTGACAACATGCAAATGAACAACAAGTAAACCATACTACTACAGTGGCCACAAACGAATTACATTTAGTGAAATCGAAGTAAGAAGCTTGCAATAAGTTCAAATCGTAAGTTAAACTTACCTTTATTTATCGGTGGACAGTGGATAAAGAGATTCGCGAGTCGGTGCACTACAGGGTGCTAACAGCGGGACTGATTCCGAGGAATGGAAGCACATCTCGCGGTTGCTGGAGTTTGGCGATGGCCTGGACTTGAGCATGGATGCGTAGACAGGGAGGCTACACGGTGCAAAGGAGCGAACGGTGGTGCAAAGGAACTGGCTTGGGTGTTGGACGAAGAGGTGATGCCTGGCATGTGTGCGCGCATGCAGAAAAGAGGCGGAGCAAACACAAACGAGGTGGAGGCGATTTCAGATTGGTCAGTGACGGAGGTGGGAGGAACGACGATGTTAGCGGAGGCACGATTTAGGGATTAAGGATTTCGATTTTGGGAAACAAAATTTGATCGGTTGAGGGAAAGGTTACGAAGAGAATTTGGGGAAGGAGTAAAAAGGGTTGACAGACATTAAAAATGATTCTGGGGAGGCCATGATTCACGGTTTTGGGTAAAATTGAATTTTGGGTGAAAAGTAAAATGAACGAAGGCATACAAATGGAGAATAAAAGGAATTTCAGCGATGAAAAGGGTTAAACAAGGACACGCGCTAACACCGCAGAAGAAAATGAACATGTTTCAAGATCACCAGTAATTTTGTACAGGTGTATATTTTCCTTAAACAAATAACTCCTAGGTATAAATACCCTATATTACACTGTTCGACGACGAATATTCTATGAATTAGAAAATCGTCGTGAATATTAAAATAAACCGCAAGCGCACGGCGTACAATTGTTAGTACGTGGCGAATACGGGTCGATCCACAGGGAAAGAATTAATTCTAAAATTACTCAATCAAATTAGACCGAATTCGAGTGATGATTTAACTACAACTAAACTAGTAAATTAAAATTAATAAAAAACTATGAGATAAATGGCAACTCAGGAATAAATTCACATTCTAGATCATGTAGTACAACAAGTCATGAAATTACTATCTCTCTTTTCTTTTGGTCATTTGTGAATTTAGTTGATATGATTATTATAAGTATAGCTTATTTATGCTATTAACTAGCATAACATAAACTATCAAACTATATCATACCCACTAAATCACCTTACCAGATCTAATGAAAAATGAACAAGTTGAAATTGAAATATACTTTAAGCATGGCCTATGAACTATTAATTAGAACTATAGACCATCAAATTTTTGGTTTCAACCTCCACTTAATCACCATGACATCAACATAACATGAAACACAAAGAAAGAATGAAAAGATAAATTATGTTGCAACTACATGATCAAGAGAGCTTCATTACCCCTAAGTTGAAAGGGATTAGCCTATCATGTTTATTATTCTAACAACGAACGTAAATTGCAACATAGAACAAAAATCAAGAGGAAAAAAATTTAAAAAATAAAGGACAACCTATTCTATTTGCATAAAATAAATCTAATCTACTTGCAGAAAAGAAAATAACATGTAAATAAAAACTACAACTAAAGAGAATAGGGAAGAGGAGTTCTATTCTAAGAGAAAGATTATAGAATAAAACTAAGTGTGTTTACAAATAAAGGAAATACAGTGTATTTATAGTTGGTATGACAAAGACTATTTGGCTATCTACACAATGTGGGACTAAAGATTTAGCCCAAAAAACACATAAGCCAGTGTGAACGCAGCGTGAATGAAAGGCCATGCAAATGAGCCAACGTGAACGCGGTGTGAATGGATTTGCAATTGGCTTAGCTTGAGGGCATCAAATGGCATCGATTCCAATTGTTCTCATCATGAATAGGAACTCCTTAACATCTGCGACAAGCTATCTTTATGAAAAGGCCTTGAATCATTAAAATATGCGGTAGAAGGTGGTTGAATATCAATATTTCTTCAATCTTTAATCTTGCTCTCAAAATCAACACTCTTCGTACACCAATTCTTCAAGCTTTTCAACAATTAAGTGCATCAATCTATTCATCATAAATAATCTGAAAACACAACTATAAATACACAGTATCAATTATTTTAAATATAAAATAAGATAAATAAGCGGATAAAATATACACATTTACGTGTATATCAAATACCCCCACACTTATCTTTTTATTCGTCCTCGAATAAACTAAACTAAGATATGTCACACTTTCATAGGAAACACGATTGCATTTTGCATATGCAACAAGCCGTTAAACCTCTGGGTGTCCCCAGTAGGACGAGTGTTGTCTCATGAGGGTTTTCAGCGGATACTACCCACAAAATCCAAAAGCAATAAGGTATGTACAAAATGCAAAATTAGAAAATATTTACAATATGAATGCATGTTTTTAAAGGAATATTTACAAATGGACAATTTACTTTTTAAATATTTCACGAATGAGTTACACAAATTTGGGTCGTCACTATGAAATTTAAGTCCATTACTAATCAAAACTTCAAACAAAAGTCATGTTATCATCACAAACTCCTCCAGCTTGGCCAGTTGTTTTGGTAGAAACATAGTGCAAATATGAAATGAATTCTATAATCGATATCAACAATCGTAAAACGACATCTCAACTTCCTTTTTGTTAACACATTAGGTCGAATAAGTGAAGAGTGTGCTTGGATTTCAAGTGCTTACTCTCTCTTTATTACAAAGTATTTACATTATTAGTATTTACAAACACCTAACCGAAAAGACCAAGGTATACCACCCGTGAGAGTTTGGGACAGAGCTTGGCGGATTGTGCAGACTGACGCTAACTTTGTCAACAAGATGTCGGTAATCCTTAGGTGTCCAACTCATAAAATGAGACCAAGATATACCGACGATGACTTTGTCAACCAGGTGTCGGAAAGAGCTTGCCGGGTTTGCACACCAACGCCAGATGTACCAGCAATGTTGGATACCCTTGGATAATTATAAATATATATACACTTTTTTTCTTCTTTTTTTTTACATAAGAGAGAGAGTTAAGCGAGAATTTCTCAGCACAACTTCACTTAAACGATCTAAAATGTTATCGCAATTAGTCTAAATCAACCATTCATTTAATCGGATTACAGTTCAGAAAACATTTCATACTCATCACCTACGAATTTCCCAATATACCAGTTACACCAAATTTGCTCATAATTCAAACTTTCCTTTCATTATCTGCTAAGAGAAGTAAATTTCCAAATATTTAAATCGAACGACCAAAATTATATGCTAACTCCATTATGTCTTATTTAAAAGTAAACAGAAGGGCGAAACTTTTATTCTTTTTTTTTAAGAAAAAGAAAAAAAATGCATAAAGAGAAAGGGAAAAATGCTAACTTAAACTATGCAAAACGGAATGAAAATGAAACTCCCCCACACTTGATTTCGACTATGTCCCCACAGTCAATGCATGACACAATGAGTTGAATGGAAGAGAAATATTTACATATTTACAAAAAAAAATGGTTAGTGCGACTTATCAAATATGTGTGTAGAAAATATGTAGTCATCGAATAGATGAACCGGTCCACAATTTACCAATGGATCAGCCTCGTAAGGATTATGAGATACAAATTAAGCACAGAAAACCAAATCATACATAATTTTATATCACATTTCAGATTTGGAAAAACAAATTTTGTTTTTTCAAACGTTTGAGTTGCTAATTTTAAAATTTTGAGCTTACAATTGATCCGAAAATCAAATTGAATTTCTATAGCAACTACAGAGAGGTCAGTGAACCGAGGTTCAGAAAAATTTCAAAAACAAAGTTTGACTTGATTAAATGATGTATAAATTGAGAGATATGTGCGTCATCCCCCCCCCCCCCACACTTGTTTTGAGAAGTATTGTTTAGTTTTGCTTTGATATTTGAAATTTTGTTAACTAAAGGTTCATTCGTAAACCTAAAGTTAAAACCAAACAAATGAATTTCCAGTAAATTTCGAAATTGTGTTTTCTCAAAATCAGAGTTATTCCAGAAAAAGTTCATATACTGCAGAAATTTATCATTGAAAAAAAAATGATCACAGCGAGATTCAGTTGAAACGATCAAGTCGCAAGGAGTTTCAACAGTTTCAGAAAAATCGTTATTGTGCTTAAGATCACATTCAGCAGTTTCATTGTTTTCAGCCTCAAGAATTTCAAAGTTATCAAAATTTTCATTTTTCAGATTCAGACCCAACAACATTATCGTCAATCAAGTTAAGAAGTTTTCGTTCATCAAAGTCATCTTCACTTAAACAGTTGTTAACAACTTCATCATTTTGTCATGTTGATAATCTAAAGTTGCTAAATTTTCAAAATTTTCAGAATCTGAGAGAGGAAGATCAAATTGAAGATTGACGTCTGCGTTTTCAAGAGAATTCAAATTCAGATCAATTACAGAGCTTTCAACAACTTCATTAAGATTTTCATCAATTTCAAAAGTTGTTATTTGAAAATCGTCGATTTTGGGCAAAGGCGGATTTTTATTCGAATCGTCATAAGTTTGGATTCGATTTTGTTTCTCACGAAGTTCAAGTAATCGTCAAGTATGTTCGTTTGCTCAACAAAATCAAATTTATAATTATTTACATGAGAATTTTCAATTTGAAATTGTTGAGAACAATTTTTTTCAGAAGCACCACAATTGAAATTATTCCCATTGCCAAAATCATTTGAAAAGTGATTTACATTTCCATTTTGAATTTGAAATTCATTTTGGAGTTCAAAATTGAATTGACAAGTGTTATAATTAGAATTAATTGAATTTGGAGGTGAAATCGAATTTTGATTATTTTGAAAGCTTTTACTTGAATTGTTGCATATGTATAAATTACACAATTCATTTATTTCTTTATTTTGTTGTATGCTCATTTCAAGTAAAGATTCAACATGTGTTTCAAGAGTTGAGGGCTGATCGTCATTTTGAAAATTTGGTAGTGTATAAACGGGATTATCTTGAAAATTTTGAAAAATTGGTGGCATAAAATCCAAATTGTTTGTACAATAGTTGTTATTAAAATATCCATATGAATTTGGTGTAAAATTATATGGATTATATTGATTTTCACAACTATCGTAAAATCCGTAGGAATAAGGGAATTAAGACATTTTCAAGAAAAGCTCTTAAAAAATATGTTAAAATAAACAACTTTGGATTATATGAATACAAGTCTAGGCCAGGTTCGGACAGGGATTATCAGTGTGCCACGAATCACCATAGAAACATGACTGAAGGTTTAAGTACCTGTTTGAGTTCTAGACTCTACCGTTCCTTAGACACCTTAGAGAGTATCAATCCTAATTGTCAATTTAACGAATATTTTGTCCTATGAGCTTTGAGGAATCCTCGATTTGATTTCAAAAATAATGTATTCCACGTTTGTTTTAAAATTTACAACCACACATCAACAGGCAAAATAATCCATCACAGACAGTCACAGAATAATAATTGCAGAAAAGAAAAAAATTACAAGCAAGCCGATGCCCTGTAGAAGATTTTTACAAGAAATTTCAATATATTTTTCTTTGCAGCAGAGCACCTATAGAGTTTAGGAATCACTCACAGTGGGGTATGGCTGTCCTTCCAGAGCTATGAGACTTTACTATTTACTTCGTTTGACCCTAGAACTTTGTTAGCTTTGCTTGAACGATTTTCTTCACTATGGGTTCCTTGATTCAATTTTTGGAGATTTCACTTTTTTATCCGCTGAGTTCTGCAATACCTAAAAATCACACTCCCAAACAAAAGTCTACAAGCACAAATCAGGCACATCCAAATTGAAATCAGAGCATTAAAAATTATTAGCAATTTTTTTTTTTTTAAGCAGCAATTTTATTTATTACCAAGCGCGGCAAAGCGATGTTGTTCCTTCTTGATCTTGCAACCTGAAAGAGATTCGAACACAATATATACACAATAAAAAGGATTTTTTTTTAAAGAAGAACAACAAAATAAAACAAACACATAAGATAAACACAAAAACAAAGTGACACAAAACACAACAACAAGTGAACAAACACCAAATACAAGAACAAGAAAAAAAATTAATAAGAAGAACAAGAAAACTAGCACCCACAAAAAACAAATAAACAAAAGTGAAAACAAACAACAAAAGTGGAGGAAGGGTTTGTTTGCGTGGTGAATGATTTGGATAAGAGGAAGGGAAGAGGGTCGTGAAAAGGTAAGGTGAAAGGACAGGGATGGTGAAGGATGGGAGAAGAGTTCTGAATTGAGGAAAGAAGTTTTGTAGATGGAGTGACGTGATTTTTAGTGAGGATGTTGGGGTATATTAAGGCAGAAAGGGGAAAAATTACAGAGGAAGGAAGAAACAAAAATATGGCAAGCAATAAATTGGTTTTTTTTATTTGTGAAGAAAGGAAATAATTTTGGATAAAAATTGAAAGAAATCAAAGAAAGGATAGAAATAAAAGAGAAAATGGGAAGATTTTTATTATGTGTAAGAATTGAAAGTGAATAGAAAGGGAAAAGAAATAAATTAGAGAAATGGAAGTGAAGGAACAAATAAGTGTGGGGGTATTAAGGTATTAAGGCAGAAAACAGAAAGACAATTAATGAGAGAGGAAAAAGGAAAGAAATAAAGAAAAACAATTGGAGAGAAGATTGAGAAATAAATTAGAAAAGAAATGGCAAGTAATAAGCAAGGAAAGGGAAGGAAAGAAATAAGTGAGAGGAAAAGAAAGGGAAACAAATAAAGGAAATTGGCAAAAGTTTTTTTTAATAAAAAAAACAAAATAAAAACACATACACGAGAAGAAACAAACACAAAAACAAAAGTAAAACAAAACACAAACACAAAATGAAAAAAAAAACACAACTCTTTTTTTTTTCCTTTTTTTTTAATGAACACAAAAACAAGCACACACAAAATGAAACAACAAAAGATCAAAACAAAACAGAAAACTATGAACAACACACAAGTTTTTTTAGAAAAACAACAAATAAGAAGATTAACTCGAAGAATAAAAATAAAATAAAATTCTTTCTCCGGCAACGGCGCCAAAAATTTGTTCGACGACGAATATTCTATGAATTAGAAAATCATCGTGAATATTAAAATAAACCGCAAGCGCACGGCGTACAATTGTTAGTACGTGGCGAATACGGGTCGATCCACAGGGAAAGAATTAATTCTAAAATTACTCAATCAAATTAGACCGAATTTGAGTGATGATTTAACTACAACTAAACTAGTAAATTAAAATTAATAAAAAACTATGAGATAATTGGCAACTTAGGAATAAATTCACATTCTAGATCATGTAGTACAACAAGTTATGAAATTACTATCTCTCTTTTCTTTTGGTCATTTGTGAATTTAGTTGATATGATTATTATAAGTATAGCTTATTCATGCTATTAACTAGCTTAACAAAAACTATCAAACTATATCATACCCACTAAATCACCTTACCAGATCTAATGAAAAATGAACAAGTTGAAATTGAAATATACTTTAAGCATGGCCTATGAACTATTAATTAGAACTATAGACCATAAAATTTTTGGTTTCAACCTCCACTTAATCACCATGACATCAACATAACATGAAACACAAAGAAAGAATGAAAAGATAAATTATGTTGCAACTACATGATCAAGAGAGCTTCATTACCCCTAAATTGAAAGGGATTAGCCTCTCATGTTTATTATTCTAACAACGAACGTAAATTGCAACATAGAACAAAAATCAAGAGGAAAAAAAAGGACAACCTATTCTATTTGCATAAAATAAATCTAATCTACTTGCAGAAAAGAAAATAACATGTAATTAAAAACTACAACTAAAGAGAATAGGGAAGAGGAGTTTTATTCTAAGAGAAAGATTATAGAATAAAACTAAGTGTGTTTACAAATAAAGGAAATACAGTGTATTTATAGTTGGTATGACAAAGACTATTTGGCTATCTACACAATGTGGGACTAAAGATTTAGCCCAAATAACATATAAGCCAGTGTGAACGCAGCGTGAATGAAAGGCCATGTAAATGAGCCAACGTGAACGCGGTGTGAATGGATTTGCAATTGGCTTAGCTTGCGGGCATCAAATGGCATCAATTCCAATTGTTCTCATCATGAATAGGAACTCCATAACATCTGCGACAAGCTATCTTTATGAAAAGGCCTTGAATCATTAAAATATGCGGTAGAAGGTGGTTGAACATCAACATTTCTTCAAGCTTTAATCTAGCTCTCAAAATCAACACTCTTCGTACACCAATTCTTCAAGCTTTTCAACAATTAAGTGCATCAATCTATTCATCATAAATAATCTGAAAACACAACTATAAATACACAGTATCAATTATTTTAAATATAAAATAAGATAAATAGGCGGATAAAATATACACATTTACGTGTATATCATACACTATATATACAAACACTAATGAGAATTTACATATTTAAAACCAATTTAAATCTAAGTAAAATAAAACAAATTCTCGAATTACATAAAATTCAAAAATTCAACACAAATAAAATAAATTATCTTAAAACTTATCAAATAAAATAGAATCAAAGATTGAAATTTTAAATTCACACTTCTAAAAATCAAATCAAAACCAAGTAAAATAGGCTAAATTTCATATTTATAAACAAATATCAAATTTTAACCAAATATAAATTTTCTAAATATCGGTTCAAATAAATTTCATAAATTTAAAATCTTAAAAATCCTGTTTCGTTACAATATTATATTTTGTCTACTTAGTTTTCAACATTAATTACAAAAAAAAATAAAAATCGAGGGACGACGGAGGGAATTGAGGAACGATGGCGGGGAGGACGAAGGGATGAGTGTTCTCTCTTCTTTCCATTACTTCCCAAAACACAAAAAATAAATAGAAGGTTTTTCTTTTTTGAGTGTTAGCTCGTTTTTTAAAACGGCTCATGACATACATGCGTCCTTCCCATTTTTATATGGGCGAAAACCCAAAACTAAAAGCGGTAAACCAAACATCATCTTAACATCGTGTTTCAAAGATGGTATTTGGAAAACTTAACCTTCAACTGATGTTGGCTCAAAGTCTCTTACACTGAGGACAAAACAAGATAGTTCTCAATATGTGAAAATCAAAATTCATCTCTTATTTTCATGTTTTCCTATGTGAAAAACCTTCTTGAAAACATGTTTTATCTAGTAATATACGAGCGAATATGCTTATATATTTTTTTATTTATTCCCACATCATGGGATAAGTTTAATAACTAGCTCCAAGGCCTATATATAAAGGAGCCAATGTAATAGAAATAGAAAACTAATATCCTAAGTGAATAAAAGTCTCTTCCCTTTATTTTCTCCAACATATTCTAATTTCTTTATTTTATAATACGTTATCAAAATGATAATAGATTGATCAAATCTTTCATGTATATCAATGTCTATTTCTTTTCTTTAATGTAGATTTCATATTTGATAATAGATCCTCAAAACGATAAGTTATTTTTCTGATCTGAGTAATCAAATCTTTCAGATCTTATTTTGTTAATTTTATTTCTTCTACATCTCATTGTATCATTGATCTACTCATTCATATCTGGTTCCTTTTGTACATCTTATTTTTTTGTCCTCATATTTTAGATCTCGTTTTGTTGTATATTTCATTTTTTATTCTGATTTATATTTTCAAAAGTATTTTTTAATCATTTCTTGAAGAAACATATATAAGAATAATACAAATCTAGAAGATTATATTAAGTTTAGATCCAACATTGAAACTGATTTAGCATACCCAAAGTGAATTGAAATACACTGTAAACTTAATTTCTAGCATTTGAATTAGAAGTAAAGAACCGCAGTTCCTATAATGCTAAAAGTGAGTTTCCATAAAAAATTAATTTTAAGTTTCTTTGTAATAAAGGATCAGAAGTCCCAAGAAAAATTTCTTAGATACACAAATCACTAAAGTGAAATATATGAGATCTATTGTTCATACATACATACATACATATGTGTGTGTGTGTGTGTGTAATTAGATAATGCTTAAAAGACTATCATTTTCCTAGTCAAAATTCATTAACTTGATTTCCTTATAGCTATATAGTATGACACTTATTAATGATCTATAAAAAACAAAGTTGCATGTTATTTGATTGTTTATATGTCTGGTTTAATTGTTGATGTAAAATCAGAATAAAACTCTAGCAGAGTTAATTAAGTCGAACTAGATAATCAAATAGTATCCAAGTAAATCATTAAATGCCACAAATTTGGATAAAAAAATTTGAAACAAAATTATAGTGGAAATTAAATTAACCTTAGTGGTAAGCATTTTGATGCCATTAAAGTTATATAAAAATAACTATTAATGTAATGGCTCAATTGACCTGAAGAACAATGAGCAATAAGATTTTATGCTCCAACCATTAATTTGATTGAATTGAAACCCAAAAGAATTGTATATTGAAATAGCTTATTGATAAAATATTTTGCTGGAAGCAATCAACAAATAAATAAATAAAAATCAATGATAGGGCAAAAATGATTTTTTATGCTTATTTATATTTGGAAGAGATTTTTCTTATATGTCTAAAGTTGAGAAAAACTTTCATTCAATTTAAAATCTTCAGAAGAGATAAAAGGATTTATGTCCATGATTATTTACTCTTTGCATTATTGTTACATATTAGAGATATCAATTAGTAAAAATATTAAATTTGTTTGCTTTTATTTATTTATTTTGAGTTGTAAATACTATGAAAGATTAGTTTATTTATGTGCATTTAGCATTGATTACATTAAATAAATATAATGATACGCTTGATATTTATTATGTTGTCATCCAAATCAAGGAAAAATCAATTGAAAATATGTTATTTATATTTGCCATCTTTTGAATCAAGATTAAAAAACTAGATTTTTTTTATACATCTAATATAACTTAAACCAGAAGTTTAAGTAAGTACTATAAAAACTTAGTGTAGTGTCCCGAAATTTCGGTCCATTTTGAGCTGACCAAATAACACAAGTCCAACCCCAATTGCACTGGAAATCAGAAAAATAATAGAAAGAAAACAGAGGGTGAGAATAGATAAGATAGAACTTAGAATAGAAGAAGAAGATGATACAACATCGGAGTCCCACGAATCTCACAGCGGAACGAACAACATATAATAGATAACATATCCTTGAAATAAAATCAGTATATGTATGCAGTAACATTATCAGAGTACAACACTTACAACACAGCGGAAATAACTATAGCTATAAAATCCTGAAGGCTCCTGCTCCAAGCTCTCCAAGTATATCTGTAAAATTCTGACTACTTGACTGCCCGTATAAAATTGGGCACCCAAGAGTTTAGGGAATACAAACAAAATAAACTCCAGATCGGTCATGGGGCTGGTATAAGTAAAACAGTTTAAAACAGTTTGAGCCATTAAACGATATATCATAAGACCACGTCATATAATGGAACGGGTTTTTCCCTTATGAGAATCCAAAATAATCTTTATATCAAAACTCATTGATATTATAATAGTGTCTATCAACCACAATATAATAATCATCTAGCAGAAACGTTTTCATCTCATGTTCTACATATATAGTATACAATCAAAACCGCGAGCGCTTATTGGATAATGGATTACCAACTATGACAAGGTATGGAACCACCTTTTGCTAGTGCACTCTAGAAGCGATACACTGGAGTTCAACAAGAACATCTTGCAACTCGGCCACACATGACCAACCACTCATTTCGCTTGAGTGTATCGAATATATTGTCACCTTACGGTTGGTAAACCAACATAACCATTCCCAGGAGATACAGAATTGAAAGAAGTAAAAATATGAATATTCTCTAGATGGTGACAATATACCCTACTTGGGTGCGACCCACTTAGAGATGCTGCCTGCCCGATTTCTGTCATTTCCCAGTGGATGAGGCTTGAGGTTATAACGTATCTCTATACAGATCAGGTCTTCATTTACTTTGAATACCACATCATCATACCCGTCAAATCACAAATTGATTTCCCCAAAAATATCACGGGTATAAGCTAAGAGAAACGAATTCCTCCACCACCAACGTAAATACGTTTGAAACAATCAACTCACGTGATCCACCAGATATACTCTGTCAAACATTCTTTCATACAGGTTCTCCTGGGACTAGACAAACCGAAGGCACTATTCTGTAAACATGATAGCCCTTGCATAACTCCGTCTTCAGTTTGTCTTCGATCTATTTGATTCGAAATGCTAACGCCCATACAGAGTGGTTCTCGGATAATAACCCAACCGGTCTCTCATATTGACGATGGAAAAATGGTCAAAACTTTGATGGTCTGTGATTTAACTATCAAAAGAAAACTCGTGTGTAAACAATGATATTATTTCCAGATGGAAATTTTATCGATCAATTAACATTCGACATTTATCCCTTTAAATTAATTTATCATTAATTTATTCATTTCCTTATTTCCCGTTTTCATATATTCGTAAATCCTTGTTTTCTAAACTTAGAAAATATACGTTATTAATCACTGGAAAACGTTTCCATATTTATTCCGATTTCTTATTTTCTATTATCAGAAAACATTTCTAATTCTTATTTGGAAAACATTTCCAAAACTCCTTCATTTGATTTAAACTGATGTTTAAATAAACATCGCTATGCCAACACAAACTATTACGCTCATTAACTAAATTCACTTAACCTACCTTTACTATCAAACTTTAACCATTCCTTAGTTAAGAAGGAAGTCAAACAAGTTTGGGTATAATTACCTCTCAGACCTTAACTGAACAACGTTTTAACTTCGGAATAGACAAAGTTTATCTTTTTAAACCTTTAACACACTTCCTTACGTAACTCTCGGATTATATTTACAAATCCTCTTCTTTTATGAAAACATTGGTTATAACGATAACGTTATAATCCCTACTTTCGAAATATCTAACTTCAAATATAACTTTTATTCTTTAATTTGAATAAATAAATAAACACCTAATTTATAAATAAATAAATCTTGATTTAAACACCGGAAAGTATAAGTACTTTCCCGAATTCTATATAATCGAATTCGACGATTAACTCTCTTCGAATAACTAATATTCGATTGACTCACTTCGAATAAGTGATATTCGATTATCTCCTCTCAAATAACTAAATTCGATTAACTCCTCTCGAATAACTAAATTTGATTAACTCCTTTTGAATAACTAAATTCAATTAACTCCTCTCAAATAACTAAGTTCCATTAACTCCTTTCGGTTAACTAATATTCGATAACTCCTTTCGATTAACTAATATTCGATAACTCCTTTCGATTAAACTAAAATCGATAACTCCTTTCGATTAAACTATAATCGATACGCTTTCATTTAACTCTATTCGAATAAACTATATTCGATGTTCCTTTAACTGTATTCGAATAACTAATATTCGACTAACTCCTTTAGATTAACTCATTTGGATTAACTCGGTTTGATTAACTCATTTTGACTAACTCAACTCAATTAACTCGACTTATTTAACTCAAGTTGATTAACTCCTATCGAATTACTAATATTCGATTAACTTATATTCGAATAACTATGTCTGTTTAACTTTATTTCGAATAGCTAATATTCTATTTAACTACATTCGCTTTACTCTAGATCGCAGCGATCACAATGGTTACGCTTGATTCCCTCATGAAACATCAGACCGCCGTAGGCTATCTACAGCCCTGTGAATTACGCTAGCAGTCGTACGAAATGGCAACTCATCCTGAATAACTATATTTGACTAACTCTATCTCAAATAACTATATCCGATCAACTCTAATTGAATAACTAATATTCAATTAATCCTAATTCGATTAACTGCGTTCAATTAACTCTATCTGGTTAACTCTAACTGGTTAACTCTAGACTAACTCTATTCGATTACAAATGCTTCCTTTCCGATTTGTCTATATTTATTTCATATAAATATTTCCTTTATATGATTCTATTTATTTTCTCAAATAAATTCCCCTTTTATCTTTATTTATTTTCTAAATAAATAATTATTTATCAATTCTATTTGTAAATGTTTTACAAATATTTCCCTTTTTATTTTATTTGTAAATGTTTTACAAATGTTCCCTTTCTACTGTAAATGTTTTACAAATATTCCCTTTCTATTTTATTTGTAAATGTTTTACAAATATTCCCTTTTCATCTTTCTATTTATTTAAAAAATATATATTTTCCTTTTCCATATGTTTCACAAATATTTTCCTTTATAACTCTTATTTATTTCCCAAATAAATAATCCCTTTATACTTCTATTTATTTCTTAAATAAATATTCCATTTCAATTCTATTTATTTAACAAATAAATATTTCTTTTACATTTGTTTTACAAATATTTCTCTTTTATAACTCTTTGATTTTATAATTATTTCCTTTTATAAAATCCTTTCCTTTTATATATAAAATCCATTGATTTTATATAAATAATTTATTTTCAAATATACTTTGAAAATCCCCCTTTTTCATCCTTGTATTTCTTACGGTATTTAAAATACCAATTAACAGTGATCGATATCATTCAAACACACATAATCCACAACAGATTATACATCACATTATATATTATAATATATGAATAGAACAACATTATAAATATTGAGGAATCCTGTTGGATCACTCCAACCTGTTTCCCTGCATCACGGATGTTAAACAGTATAATTAACATCTATTCCATTTTAATATGAAATATTCTGCTAAGCAGAATCAATATTTGATTAACGATTTATATAACCAATACACAAGCAATCAAACCAAATAGTTAACACGCGACAATCAAAAGATAATTATCAGTTCTAGGAATACGTTATAAAAATATAACTGTTCAGAGTTGGTGAGTTTTACTCACATTTCGCGTTAACCGTTAAATAACAATTTGCGTCTGTTGATTCAGACGAACAATTTATTTTGCCATAAATTGTAACGAGCTCCAATGGACTTCCATCAGTTCCATGGTGTTGTCACCGTCCATACGATCCCAACGGATCCAGTTTTGTTGAATTCTGGTATCATATGGCAAAGTAATTCAATTTCGAAGTTTATATACATTTAATTTAAAATTAAATATTATTTCCTAACCGAGCTTACCATTTCAAAAACTCGGCCCACTAAAAAGAACAGACCCGCACCCCTTTCATTTGCTTTCTTCCCGAAAGCAGCCATGCTCTGCTTCATACCCGAATGGCCATTTCCCATTTTAAATCACCTCGTCGCTCCATCAACTCTCAGCTAAACCACAAACTAAAAATACCATTTGATTTCTCTTCGAAATCGTTCTCACCTCATACCAATTACGATGAACTCGCCCCAACCCTTCATATCGCGTCGTCCAGCCCTACAATGGCACCACACAGCAATCTGCGACACTTATATCCACGAAATATACCAAAAACTCATGTGCGCACTCCGTTTGAACTTGTGAATCCATATATACACTCAGAAATCCAAATCAATACATCTGCTCGAATCACTCAACCCTAGGACGAATGAGAACGACTGTACAAAATTTTATCGAACAAAAACCTCATCGAACCCAACAAAATTGACATGAGCGTGAAGAGAATCATTCCAGTAATCCATTCATAAACGTTTCAAGATTTTAGAGTTTTTATTTTGATTTCTAGAGATTTATGAAGATTGATTTTCATGTTTTCCTGAAGAATTGTTGGCGGCAGAAAGAACGATTTTATAATGAAGACGAGATTTTTGTGTGGCTGTAAAGGATGGGTGCGTGTCTTGTTTAGGGTTACCAATATCTTAGGATATTTTAGTTTTATATTCATTTATATTTGTTTCTACACTCTAAAAATCCATACGAACACACACAATATTTAAAAATCATGAAAATTGGCGTATAGCTTGACATCACGGACCCAACGAAACTGGTTTCATCGAATTCCGACTCCGTTTGCTCACACGGTGTATTTTTAGCCGTTAGAATGCTGACTGTTTTTCACATTAAAAATCCGTACGGCCACATACTGACTTCAAAAATCGTGGAAATTGAAATCTAGCAATAATTTGGTATTGCGGATCCAACAAAATTGATTTCGTCGAAAACCGAGGTCGTTTGGGAAACTGGCTATTTTTAAAGCTCTAAATAACCCAATTAAATATATAAATATATTTAAAAATAATTAAATTTAATATTTAAAAATAAATATTATCGTATATATATTCACATAAAATATCATACAACTCCAATTGGATTTATAACTTGATATTCAAATCCCGGTTGAATCGATATTCAATTTATATTGAAAAATCCATTTAAAATATGAATAAATCGTTATAAACTTATAAAGGAACTCCATAGCGACTTTTCTAAAATTTGATTTGGACATAAATCAAAATCTACATGATGAAAACTCGATTTTTCTCTTCCATTAGAAAAATATACTTCTCCATCTCCGAACGTTTCATGTTTCACAGAAATCCGACTTAAAATGGCTTCTGTATATTCGTTTAAAGTTCGAATCGCCAAATTACGAACTGCAGTGCCATTTCGAGCTCGATTATAATTATAATATAATTATACGTTCAAACTTCGTTTAAATAATATATTCATTATTCAAGTTCATTTCGAAACTGAATTATATATTTTGAATTGTCCAGTTCACACGATATTGTGAATTCAACTAATTCTGATTATTTCAGAATTAAATATGTTATTTAATTATTTATATTAATTAAATATAAATATTATTAAATTCAAGTTATCGATATCGCCAAATCGATATTTAATAATTAAATAAATTAATAATTCTACCGTAAAAGTACGGGACATTACATTCTTCCTCCCTTAAAATAATTTCGTCCTCGAAATTGCTAAGGTAGAAAACAAACCTTATTGACTGGTCAGAACTCATTTGTTTACTTCTTAATTTCAGTTTCACTGAACCGATAGACTTTAATTAAAATATTAATTAGTTCTTATCAACGAAAATTTTCAAAAATCCTAAAAAAAAATAACACTCGAAATTTTCGAAAAATTTCGCTAGCATCTCCTTTGTACTGGTCAATCGGTACAACTACAACCCGCCTCTCTGGGCCTTCTCCAACCCAAAAGAAAATCAAACAGCCAAACGGCTTGCCGATTCAGCTCATCAAAATCTCAAACCCATATATATAATATAAACATATGCCTTTTTGTCGGGCATATCATTATATCCTTTACATCTGCTGCTAATTCAGCATATACCAATGTCATCCCAATCAAACTCCAATCACTTTTATCTCCAACACCACCATTCGCTTATCCAAGCCAAATTCAATTTCAAATCAAAGTTCCATTCTTGATTTTCAAATTTTTAACTCATCAATCCCATACCATTTCGGATTCCTATGTCACAAATCCAATTTTCTCGATATCATTCTAATTCAATTCAATTTCCACTTAGTTGGTTTTCAATTCAATTCCAATTTATTTCCACAAATTTTTATTGTTTTTAATTCACGGTTTATTCCTGGGAGTTATAAACAGCTTTTCTTTTCTCAAAATCAAACTTTCCTTTTTAGGATTTCAAACAACTTGTTTTTCTCAAAACAATTCACAAACAAAATCTTTGGTAGTAATCCGTCACTTACATACTCGAAAATGAACACTAATAATGGCGTGATTCATCATCAGGGTTATTTCCCAGCTATCAAAGTGAGCTCAATACTATATCACTTTTCAAAACTCATTCTAAATGCTTCCATTTTAAAATACATTTCAAAATATCATTCACAATGTTTGTAAAACAATTTAAAATCTCCCACGATTTTAAAATTCTCATATATTTAATTCAAATCCATTTACAAACACTTTTCCAACTTTTCCAGGGTTGAATTTCAATTCTGATTTAAATCCATATTTAATTCATTTCGATTCCATATATTTCACTTATATGAATTCTGATTGATTATTTACATAACCATTTAATTTATAATCTTACTCGATTATAATAAAAACCAACACATCCTATATATTATAATCATTTCAATATAAATTCTTTATATCAAAAATATAATTTGAGTACAATTATTTTGTTTACCCTATTTCAAAACATACAATGTCGGCTCATCGTATTCGAGTGTTTATAAATCCCTACCGATACAGTGGATCAAACTGATTGACCAAAATTCATAAACAATTCAACCAACAAATCTCCACAATATAAAACAATTTTTATATCAAATAACAAATACGTTCACTTGTATATATACACTCAAACTCAATCTAGGGTATTACTAACCCCATCTCTATTGAGTCACGCCACAGAGCCAAGGTAATTACTTAACCTTAAGCTATGTTACCAACTGTACTGTCCCGAAATTCCGGTCCAATTTGAGCTGACCAAATAACACAAGTCCAACCTCAATAGCACTGGAAATCAGAAAACTAATAGAAAGAAAACAGAGGGTGAGAATAGATAAGATAGAACTTAGAATAGAAGAAGAAGAAGAAGAAGAAGAAGAAGAAGATACAACATCAGAGTAACACGAATCTCACAGCGGAACGAACAACATATAATATATAACATATCCTTGAAATAAAATAAGTATATGTATACAGTAACATTATCAGAGTACATCACTTACAACATAGCGGAAATAACTATAGCTACAAAATCCTGAAGCCTCCTGCTCCAAGCTCTCCAAGTATATCTGTAAAATCTTGACTACTTGACTGTCCGTATAAAATTTGGCACCCAAGAGTTTAGGGAAAACAAACAAAATAAACTCCGGGTTAGTCATGGGAGTGGTAAAAGTAAAACAGTTTAAAATAGTTTGAGCCATTAAACGATATCTCATAAGACCACGCCGTATAACGGAACGAGTTTTTCCCTTATGAGAATCCAAAATAATCTTTATATCAAAACTCATTGATATTATAATAGTGTCTATCAACCACAATATAATACTCATCTAGCAGAAACGCTTTCATCTCACGTTCTACATATATAGTATACAATCAAAACCGCGAGCGCTTATTGGATATGGATTACCAATTATGACAAGGTATGGAACCAACTTTCGCAAGTATACTCTAGAAGCGATACACTGGAGTTCAACAAGAACATCTTGCAACTCGGCCACACATGACCAACCACTCATTTCGCTTGAGTGTATCGAATATATTGTCACCTTACGGTTGGTAAACCAACATAACCATTCCCGGGAGATACAGAATTGAAAGAAGTAAAAATATGAATATTCTCTAGATGGTGACAATATACCCTACTTGGGTGCGACCCACTTAGCCATGCTACCTGCCCGATTTCTGTCATTTCCCAGTTGATGAGGCTTGAGGTTATAACGTATCTCTATACAGATCACGTCTTCATTTACTTTGAATACCACATTATCATACCCGTCAAATCACAAATTAATTTCCCCAAAAATACCACGGGTATAAGCTAAGAGAAACGAATTCCTCCACCACCAACGTAAATACGTTTGAAACAATCAACTCACGTGATCCACCAGATATACTCTGTCAAACATTCTTCCATACAGGTTGTCCTGGGACTGGATAAACCGAAGGCACTATTCTGTAAACAGGATAGCCCTTGCATAACTCCATCTTCAATTTGTCTTCGATCTATTTGATTCGAAACGCTAACGCCCATACGGAGTAGTTCTCGGATAATAACCCAACCGGTCTCTCCGTATTGACGACCGAAAAATGGTCAAACTTTGATAGTCTGTGATTTAACTATCAAAAGAAAACTCGTGTGCAAACAACGATATTATTTCCAAATGGAAATTTTATTGATCAATCAACATTCAACATTTATCCCTTTAAAATAATTTATCATTAATTTATTCATTTCCTTATTTCCCGTTTTCATATACTCGTAATTCCTTATTTTCTAAACTTAGAAAATATACGTTATTAATCACTGGAAAATGTTTCCATATTTATTCCCATTTCTTATTTTCTATTATCAGAAAACATTTCTAATTCTTATTTGGAAAACATTTCCAAAACTCCTTCATTTGATTTAAACTGATGTTTAAATAAATATCGCTATGCCAACACAAACTATTACGCTTATTAACTAAATTCACTTAACCTACCTTTACTATCAAACTTTAACCATTCCTTAGTTAAGAAGGAAGTCAGTCAAGTTGGGGTATAATTACCTCTCAGACCTTAGCTGAACAACGTTTTAACTTCGGAATAGACAAAGTTTATCTTTTTAAACCTTTAACACACTTCCTTACATAACTCTTGGATTCTATTTACGAATCCACTTCTTTTATAAAAACATTGGTTATAACGATAACGTTATAATCCCTACTTTCGAAATATCTAATTTCAAATATAACTTTTATTCTTTAATTTGAATAAATAAATAAACACCTAATTTATAAATAAATAAATCTTGATTTAAACACCGGAAAGTATAAGTACTTTCCCGAATTCGATATAATCGAATTTGACGATTAACTCTCTTCGAATAACTAATATTCGATTGACTAACTTTGAATAACTAATATTCGATTATCTCCTCTCAAATAACTAAATTCGATTAACTCCTCTCGAATAACTAAATTCCATTAACTCCTTTCGAATAACTAATATTCGATAACTCCTTTCGATTAACTAATATTCGATAACTCCTTTCGATTAGACTATAATCGATATCCTTTCCTTTAACTCTATTCGAATAAACTATATTCGATGCTCCTTTAACTCTATTCGAATAACTAATATTCGACTAACTCCTTTGGATTAACTCATTTGGATTAACCTGGTTTGATTAACTCATCTTGACTAACTCAACTCAATTAACTCGACTTATTTCACTCAACTTGAGTAACTCGACTTATTTAACTCAACTTGATTAACTCCTATCGAATAACTAATATTCGATTAACTTATATTCGAATAGCTAATATTTGATTTAACTCCATTCGCTTAACTCTAGATCGTCGTGATCACAATGGTTACGCTTGATTCCCTCAGGAAACATCCGACCGTCGTAGGCTATCTGCGGCCCTGCGAATTACGCTAGCAGTCGTACGAAATGGCAATTCATCCTGAATAACTATATTCGATCAACTTTAATTGAATAACTAATATTCAATTAATCCTAACTCGATTAACTGCGTTCAATTAACTCTATCTGGTTAACTCTAACCGGTTAACTCTAGACTAACTCTATTCGATTACAAATACTTCTTTTCCGATTTGTCTATATTTATTTCATATAAATATTTCCTTTATATAATTCTATTTATTTTCTCAAATAAATGCCCCTTTTATCTTTATTTATTTTCTAAATAAATAATTCTTTTTCAATTCTATTTGTAAATACTTTACAAATATTTCCCTTTTTATTTTATTTGTAATTTTTTTACAAATATTCCCTTTCTGTTGTAATTTTTTTTACAAATATTCCCTTTCTATTTTATTTGTAAATGTTTTACAAATATTCCCTTTTCATCTTTCTATTTATTTAACAAATAAATATTTTCCTTTTCTATTTGTTTCACAAATTATAACTCTTATTTATTTCCCAAATAAATAATCCCTTTATACTTCTATTTATTTCTTAAATAAATATTCCATTTCAATTCTATTTATTTAACAAATAAATATTTCTTTTACATTTGTTTTACAAATATTTCTCATTTATAACTCTTTGATTTTATAATTATTTCCTTTTATAAAATCCTTTTCCTTTTATATATAAAATCCATTGATTTTATCTAAATAATTTATTTTCAAATATACTTTGAAAATCCCCATTTTTCATCCCAGTATTTCTTACGGTATTTAAAATACCAATTAACAGTGATCGATATCATTCAAACACACATAATCCACAACAGATTATATATTACATCATATATTACAATATATGAACAGAACAATATTATAAATATTGAGGAATCCAGTTGGATCCCTCCAACTGTTTCCCTGCATCACAGAAGTTAAACAGTATAATTAACATCTATTTCATTTCAATATGAAATATTCTGCTAAGCAGAATCAATATTTGATTAACGATTTATATAACCAATACACAAGCAATTCAACGAAATAGTTAACACACAACAATCAACAGATAATTATCAGTTCTTATAATACGTTATAAAAATATAACTGCTCAGAGTTGGTGAGTTTTACTCACATTTCGCGTTAACCGTTAAATAACAATTTACGTCTGTTGATTCAGATGGACAATTTATTTTGCCATAAATTGTAATGAGCTCCGATGGACTTCTAGTCAGTACCATGGTGTTGCCACCGTCCATACGATCCCAACGGATTCAGTTTTGTTGAATTCTGGTATCGTATGGCAAAGTTATTCAATTTCGAAGTTTATATACATTTAAATTAAAACTAAATATTATTTCCTAACCGGGCTTACCATTTCAAAAACTCGGCCCACTAAAAAGAACAGACCCACACCCCTTTCATTTGCTTTCTTCCCGAAAGCAGCCGTGCTCCTCTTCATACGCGAATGGCCATTTCCCATTTTAAATCACCTCGTCGCTCCATCAATTCTCAGCTAAACCACAAACTAAAAATACCATTTGATTTCTCTTCGAAATCGCTCTCACCTCATACCAATTACGATGAACACGCCCCAACCCTTCATATCGCGTCGTTCAGCCGTACAATGGCACCACACAGCAACCTGCGACACTTATATCCATGAAATATACCAAAAACTCGTGTGCACACTCCGTTCGAACTTGTGAATCCATATATACACTAAGAAATCCAAATCAATACATCCTCTACTCGAATCACTCAGCCCTAGGATGAACGAGAACGACTGTACAAAATTTTATTAAACAAAAACCTCATCGAACCCAACAAAATTGACATGAGCGTGAGGAGAATCATTCTAGTAATCCATTCATAAACGTTTCATGAATTTAGAGTTTTTATTTTGATTTATAGAGATTTATGAAGATCGGTTTTCATGTTTTCCTGAAGAATTGTTGGCGGCAGAAAGAACGATTTTATAATGAGGACGAGATTTTTGTGTGGCTATAAAGGATGGGTGCGTGTCTTGTTTAGGGTCACTAATATCTTAGGATATTTTAGTTTTATATTCATTTATATTTGTTTCTATACTCTAAAAATTCCTACGAACACACACGATATTTAAAAATCACGAAAATTGGCGTATAGCTATAGTTTGACATAACGGACCCTACGAAACTGGTTTCCTCGAATTCCAACTCCGTTTGCTCACACAGCGTATTTTTAACCGTTAGAATACTGACTGTTTTTCACATTAAAAATTCGTATGGCCACACACTGACTTCACAAATCCCGGAAATTGAAATATAGCAATAATTTGGTATTATGGATCCAACAAAATCGGTTTCATCGAAAACCGAGGTCGTTTGAAAAACTGGCTATTTTTAAAGCTCTAAATAACCCAATTAAATATATAAATATATTTAAAAATAATTAAATTTAATATTTAAAAATAAATATTATCGTATATATATTCACACAAAATGTCATACAGCTCCAATTAGATTTATAACTTGATATTCAAATCCCGGTTGAATCGGTATTCTATTTATATTGAAAAATCCTTTTAAAATATAAATAAATCGTTATAAAATTATAAAGGAATTCCATAACGACTTTTCTAAAATTTGATTTAGACATAAATCAAAATCTACACGATGAAATCTCGGTTTTTCTCTTCCACTAGAAAAATATACTTCTCCAGCTCCGAATGTTTCTTGTTTCACAGAAATCCGACTTAAAACGACTTCTGTATATTCGTTTAAAGTTCGAATCGCCAAATTACGAACTGCAGCGCCATTTCGAGCTCGATTATAATTATAATATAATTATACATTCAAACTTCGTTTAAATAATATATTCGTTATTCAAATTCAATTCCAAACCGAATTATATATTTTGAATTGTCCAGTTCACACGATATTGTGAATTCCACTAATTCTGATTATTTCAGAATTAAATATATTATTTAATTATTTATATTAATTAAATATAACTATTATTTAATTCAAGTTATCGATATCGCCAAATCGATATTTTATAATTAAATTAATTAATTATTCTACCGTAAAAGTATGGGACATTACACTTAGTAAACTTGAATTTTACTAGTCACATTATGTTATAAAACCTGAAGTTTTGAAAAATCATTTTTATGTGCATATATTTAGCTATATAGTTGGAGAAATACATTTTAATATTCTTCGAAAGAGATAACTCATATGCAATGCTATTTTTTATAGCACTATAAAAGAATTATGGTGAAATGTTTTCATATAAGTTACAACACTTTAAAAAGTGATATGGCGATAAATAACCCAAAAAAAATTGAAAATCAAAATACAACTATTAACTGTGGATACAAAATACATTTACAAAATTTAGTCTATCGTTATTATGGACCTGTAGTTCCATTAGATAATTTAAAAGAAACTAGTGATTAGTGATATATTATTATTTTTTGAAAATATTCTATGAATTGTTATATAACGACGGTCGGAACAAAGTCCTCCCCCCTCCTCCATCATAGGGCGCACGCATATAAGTTGGCACACATCTTTGTAACAAAAGGAATCCCTGATGTTACGTGCCTACCAACTCATATATATACTCCACTCCTTCAAATTATTTCGTGATGTGGGACTATTTATTCAAACCGTCATTCCTACCTTATCAACATGCGAGACAATCCTAAAAGTCTCCCCCTTGACTCGCATCCTACGAGTATCTTTTGAGAGCACTGCCTTGCCTACATAGCCCAGTCCGTAACCTTCGGCTTTGATAACACTGTTATGTAACGATGGTTGGAACAAAGCCCCCTTCCTCCAATATAGGGCATACGCATATGAGTTGGCACACACATCCTTATAACAAAAGGAATCCCATATGTTACGTGTCTACCAACTCATATATATACTCCACTCCTTTAAATTATTTCGTGATGTGAGACTACTTATTCAAACTGTCATTCCTACCTTAACAATATGCAAGACAATCCTAACATGAATTCCATATCATATGCGTAACTATTTCTTGGAGAAATATCTTTAGACATTCTCCTAAATATATCATGAATATATCATATCATACTTTGGCAAAAGATGTAAATATCTTCTTGAAAATACTTGTATGTGCAACCAACTTATTTTTATAAAATGCTAAGTGTTTGGAAGATGTTCTTACTTTGTTATAAGTATATCATTTTTATTTAGTTCTCTGATAAGTTATCATAATTAATGTTCAAAAGTGATATTTATGGTACAATGAAGGAATAATTTTTTACAAACTGAAGTTGTTTATATATTCTATTTGAACCAGAAGTTTGATATAGTTCTAAGCCATATTTTTTGAACAAAGGATTCACATTGACATTGATCTATAAATAAGAATTAATAATTTGGTAATTCAAAAATCGCTGACTCAAACGAGAATATGCAAATTTATAATATATTTGTAATACGTGGACGCATGTGTGTGTGTGTATACGTAAATATTCAACTAACAAACCGAAGTTTGTTATGATCTTTTCTTATAAATTATGCATAGATATTATTTAGTAATTCAAAAAGTCGATCGACATAAATATAATATAATATGAATAAGTAATATAATTGATCTATATAATTAGAAATTTCCTCCTAGTTACTAAATAAATGAAAAAGAATAAGTAATATAATATGAATGCATCTTATCAACTAATAAAAGCATTACCCCTTACAATTGAAATATATATAATGTATTTGCTAGTAATAATGTGATAAGGATTAAAAATAAGAATCCAAGGAGGGTTATTATTTAATATGACAATATTTTCAATATTGAGGGGGGGATAAAAGGATACAAGTTTATAATGATCATCGGTGTTAAATACTTGTTATCATAAACAATGATGCAAAATATTAAGTAACTTGAATAAATTTTCAATTATATTCCTAGTAGACTTTCTCCAATATAGATTTGAATTAATGAAGGATCAAAATGTGTAAAACACAACTGAAATGTGGTATAGAAATTAACTCAGAATATTTTTTGACTAAGTCATAAAGATGTCAAATAAAGGAAATGTGTGTTCTTAAACTAACACTTAAGGGTGCTTTGAAATAAACTCATAACATGCTTTATAAATAACCGTGGAAGTGGTTTGCGTACCTAAAACATATGATAAATAAAAAGATCTCAATAAATCATATAGAACGTGAATTAATAGATTAAGAACCTTGAATTAGAGGAGAACGTGATCGGCTATCATGAATTATTTCCTAAATGAGAAATGTGGACCTGAAGTCCGCAATATATATATATATATATATATATATATATATATATATATATAATGACAAAAGCATACTAAAATTACTGAAACACCATACAGTGTGTCAATAGCATGTTATGTGCCATGAGTATTATACTTTCAAAGATAATTGAATTGATTAAAGTAGTGAAAGTATTTGAAACGTTTATAATACCCGGAAAGTATAAATGCTGAAAGTATATAAATTTCGAAAGAATGTAAATAAGTTTGGTAGTTATAAAGAATGCAAATAACAAGAAATGTAGATTACATCTCCTTTAGTACTGTTGTGGTAAAAATCTTGATAAAATTTATGATGAGTAGATTACTTCCTTCTTTTAAAAATTGTTGTAATAAAACTCTTAATATTCATTGAAGTGGTAGTTGCGATATGCAAAACTTATCAATATATACAAGTTTCTGAAGAATATAAATAACATTTGTGATTATAAAGAAAACCAATGACATGGATGACAAACTACAACATTCTTTTAAGTATTGTAGTAATGAAAATCTTGATATACTTTAAGATGAGTAGATTGGTTCCTGATTTAGTGTTGTTGTAATGAAACTTGTCTTACTCATCAAATATACATTGCAGTATGCAAACCTGATTGAAGCACAAAATTGTAAGCACGTGAAGTGTATTCATAGATAAATACTAGTAGCATACAAAGCGCAAACAGAAAGCGCTTTAAATAAGAAAACATGCGTGAAGCATGAAAATGCACATGAAGTTTATAAAGAAAAAGTTCATTAAGAAGTATTCATAAGCAATTTGAGTTATCGAAAGATGAATTGATTCAGAGGGAATTATTAAATCAGTGTGCATTCATTATAAGTATGTTATAATGCACTTTTTTCCCTTAACTAAGATTTTTTTCATTGAGTTTTCTTAGTTTTGTTTTAATGAGGCATCGCCTAGATCCAGAAGTATTAACCCAAAAAGTGACAAATGAAAATAAGTTATAATATACTCTTTTTCTTATTTAAGATTTTTCCTACTGAGTTTTTCTTATTAAAGTTTTAACGAGAAGTATTGATTCTATTCGATATAGTAAATTATTAAATCGTATTATATTGTACTTTTTTTTCCTTCACTAAGATTTTTCGCATGGTGTTTTTCTTAATAAGGTTTTTTAACGAGGCACTATCCTAATCCAAAAATATCAATCTTCACTAGATGAAATGAGATATTAAAATATGTCATTGTATACTTTTTCCTTCACTAAGATATTCTCATTGAGTTTTCCTAAGTAAGGTTCTAATGAGACATTATTTCGATTTCGAAGTATCAAACTTTAGGAGGAGTATCATTTTGATATGATATCTATAATCTCACACGTTGCATTTTTTTCCTCATTCAAGGTTTTTCTACTGGATTTTCCTAATAGTTTTTTTTTAATAAAGCAACAAACAATAGCTTTATGCCTTTATCGATCGAATGAATATATACAAGCAAGATAATAATAAAAAAAAGCAATCATCATATCTACTTCAAAAGGGATAACTTCAATTTAGCAGAGCATTCATGATTTTGAAGGCACACTCAAAGGGGAGCGTTGTAATATATGAGTGAATATGCTTTTGTATTTTTCTGCTTAGTCTTACATCATGGGATAAGTTTAATCACTAATTCCAAGATTTATATAGAAGTTAACGTAATAGAAATAGAGAATTAATATCCAAAGTGAGTAAAAGTCTCCTCTCTTTATTTTCTTCAATGGATTCTAATTTATTTATTTTATAACATTCTAAACTACACTTCTATTTTTATTTTTAGAGAAAAAAATCGTTTTTTCAAAAGTAAACTCAAGTTTGATTGTACAACTCCATGATCAACACTTTGTTTTTCATCTTTATTATTATTATTATTATTATTATTATTATTATTATTATTATTATTTCATAATTTACAAATATGTACAGTTAAAAAACTTTAAATACTTTTATGTTTTCCCATAAAAAATTACATGTTTTCCCGTAAAAACACTAAAACCCGTAAATACATTAAAACCTAGGAATTTTAAGAACCTGTATGCGAGAAAGAACCGTGTAAAAGATGATGTTCTATAAAAGGGCGAATTCTATTTGCTCCCCACATTTTGCCTTTTACACCCCAATGTTTAAACAAAAAATATTTCACTCTGTTTTTTGCTTTACTCACCCCAAAGTTACCAAAACCACCCTTCGATATATATTTTAACAAACAAATAAATCTACGTTAACGATGAAAATAAATAAAAGATAGATCAGAAACAACTAAGCAATAATTCATATTTATTTATGTATATTCGTTTTGCAATCTAAAAAAGTTGCATTTTAGTTCAATTTAAAAATAATTGAAATATATATTACACTTGAAATTATAAAAATCAAGCAACGTTAAAAAAAGCATAAGAGTTGAGAAAGAGTAAATTTAAAATAAAACACCAGTTTTTGGAAAAAGCATTATTTTTATCATCAAAATCATTTGTCTTTTCAAAATATGTTAGTATCATTGTATTTTTTATAATTAAAGTAACAAAATGAAAAGGTGAATAGGGGTATATTTGCCACTTTATTCTTTTAGTTTTGTAACGGGGTGAAAAAGGCAAAACCGGGGATGTTAATAGAATTTGCCCTATAAAAGTTCCTTTTTAATATTGTCTGAAAAGTGGAAATCAAATTAGATAAATTCAGACCAAAATAACCTTAACTCGTTCGTTTTAATCGACGGAGACTTCAGTATATTTTATTTTACATAATTTGAGAAAACTGGCTAAATGCAAGCACTGTGAAGATAACGGGGCAAAATTACACTTCGCTTTAAAATTCAAAAATGTAAAACACAGTTTTTGAATCTTCCACAAACAGCCGTCAAAATTTAAACGACATACAGCTCAGAAATCATCAAAAACTAAATATTCAAAAGATGCAACCCAGGAAACCACGAGTTCAAATTACAGCCAGCAGCTAACAAGACCACATTTGTTCTAGTCTGTCACAAATATTAAACGTTTGCAACTAAAGTTCCACAAATAATAGCAATACATGTCCTTTGAAACAGCACTATTAAAGTAGACAAACAAACAAGCAAAGATTCAATCTCTGTACCTAGAAGCAGCTCTCCTCATATCTTCAACAGTGGATGGGAAAAGCTCGACATACCTCGACCCAATCATATTCCTATCCTTGCACATCGCTTCCTTCGCCTTCTCCGCAGACTCAAACTCAACGTAAGCCTCACCCGTAGCTAACCCATCCGCCCTCATCGCGATATGCACTTTTCCTTCTTCAACTTCATGCCCCTTGAAAAATTCAACTATATCTGAAACAGTTGCAGAATAAGGAAGACCCCTAAGCTTAAGCACCTGCGTATACTCCATCTTCTCCTTCTCCTCCTTAATAGACGACGTTGCATTAACAGCATTAGCAGGAGCAACACGGCTTCTTTTCGGCCTAGGAGGAGATGGCTCGTACCAACCTCCGCCCACGACTTCTTCAGCAATAGCATTGTAGTAGTCATGCTTTAAACATTTGAAAACCTCAACGTACCTTCTTCCAATGTGCTGCCCGCTTCTCGCTAGAGCTAATTCAACCTGCATGGGCGATGCAAACACAGCAAACGCCTCACCCGAAAAGCGGCCGTTTCTGTTTACTAAAAGGCAGTCTACGACGTCCAGGCCTGCAAAAAACTTGTAGACGTCAAGCTCTTCGCTGTTGAAAGGAAGGCCTCTGAGTCGAACTACTGGGAAAGTGGGAAGGCTGTTCATGCCGCCGCTGCTGCCAGTGATGTTGCTGTTGTAGTTGTTGACGGGTGCAGGTGGGTAGTAGTACGGGTTTGGGTATGGGTCCACTGGCCGTGCCCGCTTTGATAGGTTGTTTGCATCTGGAGTGTTCCGAGCTGCGAAGTATGGATTTGAAGAGTCGATCATTCTTTGCCTCATTGCGCCCTCGTACCCAGAATACCCCCCTCCCATTGCCCTTCAATTTGTTTTAAAAAGTCCCAAGAAAACAAAAAAAGTTTCGACACTCAATCCCCGTTTGATAAACATACCCAACTAAATTAAATGTGTGCCTTATAACTGTTTATTCTTTTAAGCAATGTTATCAAACTTAAGCTATAATTTATTTAGAAAGCCACTGATTTTAAATGAATGAAACATATGTATATTTTATAATGGCAGTTATATTATACTGGTAAAACATGAGCACTTGAGTAATAGAAGAAAATGACTAGAACACTGAATAGCAGCACTTGAATAATAGAAGAAAATGACTAGAACACTGAATAGTAAGTTACAAAACAGCACAAGTTATAAGAACGTTGTAGGTGTGACATCTGTGTGGAATAAACATGAAGCTATTACTATTACAAAACATTGATTAACCACATTATAAGAGCCGCAGCTGTAACGAAAGAAAGTCAATGAGGGTGGAGTTAATGAAACACAAGCATGGTCAATCAATATATCAATGAAAATGGAAGAAAAAAATATGCATGCCATTGTTTGCCTGATTGCCAATACAAATCAATCCGACTAGCATAGAAACTAAATTGTCCTTTAGGTTTCATTTAATCCCCAGACAGGAAATAAACTTGATAACTTAATATAGACTTGATAACTTAATACAGACTGTGTTGCAGTCATATAACTGGTAAAAATTTCCACATTTTCAATTACATATACTTCAGCATCTTCTATTGGCCAACGCTTACCATGCAAATATACTTGGGTTATAATGTGACTGAACTTTCGAGGTTTCACAATTAAAGGTTTAGCAATCCAACTCTATCATAGCGAAAATGCGTTGTGTCAAAAAAAGGCGGAATTATTTATTATCTTTGTTCAATATCACCCTAAGCAAAACAACCAAATTCCATCAATGGACTTACATGGCATGCAATTTCCCAAACAAGAAACAAATTTGATAGAGGATGTAGAATGGTAAAAACTTTATGATTTGATATCCGAATCAAAACCATAAACTATATAATTATTACTTCTATAAGAAATTTCAGTGTGATCTAATTCTCAATATTAACTCAACCATACAGTTTTCATATGTCTAATGCATACAATGGGTTTATCAGTTTTTTCATATGACCAATGAACAGAATAACAAGATTTACCGTAACCTTCATGACGTTTTTCTTTATAAGTTTGAATTCTACATATCAAAGCTATATTAAAAATCATAATTCAACGAGTTCGAATCCCGCTCTGCATACATAAATTATATCACAAGTTCAAATTCTAATCTCAAAATAATTGTCACAATATTTCTCTTTATGATATTAAACTTTTACCTATCAAAAGTACATAAAAAATTGAAACAGGCAAATTTGACATATATTGGTCAAAATTAAGCATACTTCCTACATGAAAAGATAAACAAAAGGCAAGTTCCCCTATATGTTTCAAATGGGCGAAAGTACTGTTTAAACCCCGAAATTTCACCCATGAGCATTCCAGATAACCAAACGATTCTCAGGTAAACGCATCAATAGTTGGTGAATTCCTAGTTAATCCAAATAACCATACAACCACCCAACAGCAACAACATAATCACGAAAGAGAAACTTAGGGTTTGAACTTACCCTCTTGGTCCGTACATGGTTGAATCTGCAGTAAGACGATTGGACGCCGCTTAAAGTTGAATGGAAATCAGGAAACTGTTGAAGAGCACCGGCTGATTGGTTTTTGAGAAACCCTAATTTATTAGTTTATTACTTGATTCTCCGTAGCGAATAATTGGAAGGACCCTTCCGCAAACAAATGTATTTCAAGGAAAAAGCCCGGTTCAATTAATGGTACTCACTTCTTTCTACAGAAACGGTAAATAATAACTACCTAGCCGTAGCGTGCGGCTTTGGTGCCGTTCGGACCCGTCACAAACCGGTCATACTAGCATTTTTTGACAAAATTAAAACTGGACATAGTAGCATTTTCGTTTGGACATTCTTACAACGGTTCGAAATGGAGCCCGTGGGATAGACGACACGTCCGACGCATCGACTCCTAACGGCTCTATTTCGAGCTCAACAGTTTTTTCTCGATCTCTTCAAATATCTCTTCTTCTTCTATTTCTTCTGCTTCACCAACAACTCTCTTCACTCACTCTTCTCCCTCTACAACTCTCTCCCAAAACAACGTCGAACCGACAATCGAAGCATCGTTGTTCCAGCAAGACAACTAGGTTGTTGCCACAATGTGTTGTTACTACATACGTCAGCTGCGGCAACAACAAAAAGGAGGTTCACAAAGTTATAGCGAAAGCTATAATGCTGCAGCAATGTAAATTAATGGACGAAAAATTCTGGAAATGATCGACGCCAACATAGTTTGATAAAAACACGGTAGTCTTACAAGAGAATGAGTAAAATGGAAAAGCTTGAACAACAAAACTGGTGCTGGTTGGGATCATGTTCGACAGACTGTTTCAAGCTCGGAGGAATGGTGAATTGATCGTTTAAAAGTCTTTTTTTTCACAAATGCAGTTTTGTTGTTTAGAAAAACTATTAGTAATAACTGTTTTTCTAATAGGAATTTGGTCCGACTATTATGAAATATAAAAGGACACCGCTTGACCATTTGGATCTACAACAACAACTATTTCAAGAAACAAATGCAACTGAAAATATGGCGTATACATTAGCTTATACGACCACTTTTACTCAAGAAGAACAACCACAACATTTTACTCCTTCGGCGCCTGAACCGTATGCAGATCCATGGGTTTTTGATGGATTTCAAAGTCAGTTAAATGATACAGACGAACAAAGGCAATGTATACTAAATTTGAATTCACCATCAAATCCTTCTTTGTATCAAGAATTGCCGACACAAACTCATGTTCAAGAAACTCCCATGCAGTAAAATCGACATGTTGGTTCATCTTGAAATCGATGTAGAGTTTTCAGAAAACTTCGTGGTGAAATCAACGAGAAAATGGCTGACATCGTCAATTATATCATGCTCAAAAAGTGAAAAAGTCTCATACAAGAACGGAATCCGAACATGAACGGTTCAAACACAAACTATATACGGTCGACAGGAAATTCTTTAAGCTACGCAGATTTGATACCACGCATTAAATATTTGAGTGAAGGGGCGGATTTTATTTTCAGTGAAGATTTACACATTGTTAAACTGTCCAACAACACAGGTTTATTCAACGCCCTAAACGACGACGACGCAAGATCATGGTTTTCGCATGAGGCGCACCTCGAACGTATTTCTGTTAATTACAAAGTCTATTTGATCAACCAAGGATGTGACAACAAATAGGATTTTCTACTACTATTTCAGTTTCTGTTGTATTTCTACATATTTATGTTATGTTTCAATGATACTGTTCCGATTTATACAATTCTCGTTTAACATAGTCACTTAAATTAATAATCACAAATTAAAATGATTCACTTAAATGGTCCGTATAAAGCCGCAAACGCATTCATCGCTTAACTAAATGATCCGCTATAACTCTCTGCTTCCGCTTAGCACAAATGCACCATTTGTCTCATTGATTTCCCCATTGTCGGGCCAAATGCATTGATTTCCCCAGTTGAATACAGGGATTTTTTTTAATTTCGTGCTTCATATAGGGCTATCAACGGATACAAAAAAAAAAAAAAAAAAAAAAAACGAAATTCATTCTCATCCGCATTCGAAAAGCAAGTAAATATTCGATATCTGAAAAAACGAATGTGGATGCTGATATAGCCACATCCACATCCAAAAATTATCTATTATGATCATATATGTCTACTTTATCTCTTTAATAATCAATTTGATAGAAAAAACTTTATGATAAACTAACTTATTTCATTTATATTCCTTAATATATCGATCATTGGCGAATCGAATAATTATCCGATATTCATCTGTATCCGCGGATGCAGATATACGATATCCGAAAATGATTTCGGATGCGGATATGACACTATCCGCATTCAAATGCATGCGTTGACATCCCTAGCTTCATGTAAACATATTACCCTAACATGTCCATACACATTAAGGAAAGGTTCTTTTTGTTAAATATTCTAATGCTTGCCTTATGTAATTTGACTTGAATTTGAAATCTGAGATCTTTTATCTTTTTTGTGAACTAAATTAGAAATTTAATCAAGTAATAATTTTGCTTTTTGATACATTCGTTGTGTGTTTTTTTTCTATTTTGATTTTTATTTTCTATTTTGATATTCAAAAAATTGGTTGTGTTTCCTATTTCAATTTGTCAATTTGTGATCCAACATATTATTAGCTAATCAATATAATGTGGCCAATATTTACAAGAATAAAAAAACACAATCAAGCATTTTAACGTTTGGTGAATTAAATTATATATGGATAACACTGAACTGGAATTCACTAATTTAATGTTTTGAGACAGTTTAGCTAAGTTCTCTATTAATTTTTCAAAATGCACAAAACATATGGTCAAAAAACTATGTAAATTAGGTTGCTCGTTTTGAAAAATAAGGTAAAGCACTATAAATTTCAAAACTAATTTCAATCTATATATATGTATGTATGTATATATGTATGTATGTACATATAAGAAAATAAAATAAAATAAAAAAAGGATAAAAACGTAAAAAAAATATAACATGAAAATTTGTAAAAACGTATGCAATTATTCAAGACAAATGAAAGTATAACCAATAATTTTAAGCAACTATTTGATAAATAGTTATAAAATTATTAAAAACGACCTATTTCTATGAAAGTTTTAGACAAGTTTGCAAATTTATAGAATTATTGCATACATTTTTGCAAAAAATTATGCCTGAAAATATTGGCTTATGGAGTGAATATTTGTAGACATGTATGTAATTATTAAGTGAATATTTGCCTCTATGTCTGAAATATTTCTCAATGAATACAAACATTTCTGCAATTATTCTTTGGTTTTATCCAGATGCCTAGTTCTAATATTTACAATTTTATAATTTTTTTAAGGTAATGGAACGGAAAAATGAAATGAATTTTCTACAATAAATTAATTTTAAGAGCCCGCTTTACAATTGAAAATTTCACAGGGATGTACACCGCATTATGCTTGACTTTTTAGATATAAGACTAACATTCACAAAAAAAAATTAGTGGAATACATCAAGCAGTTAACGCAATCACGCATTTTAATGCTAACCATTGAACTACATGATCAACATAATAAATAATCTAATAATTAGTAATAAAAAGAAATAAATTACTCACATTTGGTCAGTTGGGCTTTCAACAAGGAATCTATATTATTTATGGATCCAAATTTTGGGCAGCCTAATTAGGGCAATAACAGTGGAGAAGATAAAGCTACACAGTGGAGAGATCAAGCTGCTTGGACGAAGAAGATAGGTTGCATTTGCCTACGGTTTGCATGGTGGAGGTGATAGCAATGCATGGTATTATCCTGCACAAGAAGGAAGAGAACATGCTTTTCTTTTACTACCTCCCGTGCGGTTGTTGCCATATGCATTTGCCACAATAGCCTATGCTATGGGTCGGGCTATTAACATGTGACCCGTATGTTACAAGTAGTATATTGATGGAATTTTGCAAATACTTTTGGAAAATGTTTTTTATCAAACAATATATTAGATGAACCTTTTAAGAAGAGTCTAGGCATAATGAACAGTGGTTTATTCGCTTTAAAAAGCTGGTTTGTGTAACAATCCTTTTTTTTTTTTTTTTTTTGGAAAGTTAAATGCAAAATTTTATTACAACTAAAGAATTTACATGATAAACAACTTGTAGCTAATACATAGCTAACCCTTACATCAAACAGTTACGATACAACACATACAAGTACTTCACATGACCAAAATTCATTGTTTTAACATACAAAAAAAAAACTGCTAAAATAAAAAAATTGACTTTCTTCTAACTGGCTTTACATAATCTATGGAGAAACCTTCTTGCTTATTTTAAATCTGCATCATAAGATAGCCCCAAGAATCAACAACAGATTTTATCATAAACTGCAGGAGCATCAAAACTACAGCAGCATCAATTTCATGCACCATATATCATATAACTAAAAACTGCCATACCGCCAAACTACAGAGTAACCAATACTACATCACAATAGAAGCCGACTGTAGAGTAACCAACATAGAAAAACTACATTATAAACTGTAGCAGCATCAGGTGAAGAAAGGGTCGAAAAGAGGAGATGGATTACTTCTTGTATGTCTTTTAGTTGATTTCAACATATTGCTCAAAGGATATACATCCTCTAATGCGTACTCCCTACCTTCATCCATGTCATCCCAGAATTTACCCTTAAGTTTCTTTAACTTGGATGAAGGAATTGCACTAGAAGGTCCAGCAATTGATAACAAGGCAGCATCTACCACTGGAAAAGTAAGGCTAGATCATCTCATGATAGGAGGTGGTAAAATGATATTGGAAGGAGGTTTTAAACTTGCATATGGAGAAGACTTACCCAAAGAAGAAGAAGAAGAACTACTCAAAGGAAGGCTTATGCTGGAAGGAGCAGATGAGCTAAAGGTAGATGTACATGACTTAGTGTTATCAGAATATGACTGTAAAGATTATGTCAAAGTAGCTGATTTACTCAAAATAGAAGATGCAGAAGAAGATAACCTAGTGGCGACATGTACATGACTTAGTGTTATCAGAATATGACTGTAAAGATTATGTCAAAGTAGCTGATTTACTCAAAATAGAAGATGCAGAAGAAGATAACCTAGTGGCGACATCAGAAGAAGAAAGCATTTCAGATTTGTCCCCAACTATTGTTTCCTCGAAAATATTTCCAACTAAAGAAACATCATCTACATCTTATGACGTATTATTATCCATGTCAAGAGATGGATCCACATACTTATTTAAACTCTCATTAGCCTGATCAGTACTATCATTTAACCCATTAGCTTCCTTTGCTAATCCCTCATTAGACAAAATATCAAACTATTAGTATTATCTTTACTTGTATCTACATAATTATCTTCTTTAGAATTATTAGCACCACCATTTTTCTTTCTCCATTCCTTCTTTCTCTTAGGATTAACATATGTCCAACTGTGCTTATTTACTTCAGTGTGTATATTCCTATCCTGTCTACCAATATGAACAAAAGTATTCACATTATGTTCCACCAATCCAGCATGATTCTGATTCCCACTATCCACATTATTCTTATCATTAACTTCATAGTACACAGTATCATGTCCAAACACTTTGCAACTAGTACAAAGTCTAGGTTTCCAAGCATAAGCTATCTTCATCGAGGGACAATTACCACCCGAATCATCAATAATAATTGTATCAGGAAGCTTAAAGTAAGAACTAACCTCTATTAATGCCTTTGCCTATGTAATCTGTTTAAACATTCTGTACTTGTGTCATAGCAAATTAATGTACCTACATGATTAACAAGCCAGTTTATGTCTACCAACGTCCAAAGAATCATAGGATTTCTATATAATTGGAACCATATAGGTACTTTCCTAATCATAGATTGTGAACACCCAATAGATGGATCCCACACTGTTATGATAAACATTCTCCCACGAATGAAAATAGGATCAGCATGAAGAATCTTTTCGCGATCAGATTCATTAGAAAATTTAAAATAGAACATATAACCATCAGATTTTATATCAACATCCCCAAGTAACCTCCATCGACTCTTTAAAAAAGTAGAAACAACCTGAAATGAAAGAGTACCATTGAGGAGGAAACCAACCAAGAAATTACTCCAATAGTTGAGCCCTTCTTTCTTCACCAGATCTGGAATTTGTTTCTTTATACCGTCCCTAGCTATCTCAAAATGAAGAGGCTGATAAGATCTAGCATTACGAGGTTAACCTTTGAAAAGAGTAGCATAATCAGATTTCACAAAAGAAGGATAGGATTCTTTCGAAGGATTCTCCGTATTAGTAACAGGGGGATCTACCTGCCAAGAAAATGGATTTGCACTGGTAGGAGGTGGATTTGGGGATTTAAGAGGAGGAGAACGCAATGGAAGAGGGGGGAAGGAGGAATCGAAGGCAGATGAGGAGGTTGAAGAAGAAAAAGGAGTTGTCGTTTCCGCCATTACAAAAGTCGTGAAAGATAAAGCATCATTTTCAAATTAATCACAACCCATTTTCTAAACCTAAAGCTAAGTGATACAGATGCTACAGTCATCTCTAGTATTAACTTCTGATGATAGAAAACGGAGAGTTAATAAATCAAAAACATTCAAGAACATGGGAATATGAAAAATCTTGAAATAACATTTATTAATTAAACATTTGTTACATATTTCCTTTTGATAACTCATACAGAGAAAATACAATTATTGTAAAACACAAGAGTGACATATGAAGATGCCCTCTTGGATGATCAGAGTCTAGGTAAAAGGCAATAACAACTTCGCCTTTAGACTTACCCATACGAGATGGATAAACATACAACAGAATACTCCTTATTAGCTATAGCTTCTTTCTCGCTCTGAAAGCTTTAGTCGAAGAAAATAACTTGAAAATCATAACCATCAACCTACGAAAAATGAGAAGTCAAGAGTTTAAGGAGAAGAACAAGAAATATGGGTCACTCAAACAGACCGGTGTGAAAAATATCCTTTCTACCCAACACCTGTAGGTGTCTCGCTAGCAAGACCATGTCGCTTAGTGGAACGGGTTTTCCCTCGTTAGTATCGAATCATAGCAACAAACCTATGCTCATGCACTTCATTGGTTTGCACATTAATACAAAACAATTACGATAGCAATATGATATGCAACATGCAATCATGTCGTGGATTCCCCATCTCTCCTGTCTTAACGGATTCTTTATATGCCTTTCGACCTACCAATTTCATAGGTATCATTCTAGTATCCTAAAGGAACTTTTCTTTCTTTCAATGTTGGGACACCCTCATTTGGCTTCTGGATTAACTATCCCTAATAAATTTACAAAGTAATCCCTTCAATGGATGTTAGCTAACCGTCAGGCACGCCTTAGATTTATTCTGTAGGTTAACTAAGAACCTAATAGTTTTATTTTGGGAGATAACTATAAACCATATAGTCTTATACCGTATAACTATAAAACTTTTACCTGATGTGAATAGCCCATCACACATCTCATAGTTTTATATGTATGTTAACTAAGAACCTTGTAGCTTTGTACTATAGGGTAAGTATAAACCTAGTAGTTTTATTCCGTAGGATAATTGTAAACCTTTCTCTAAATTCATGTAGTTTTATCTGTAGGGTTACTATAAACCTTTTGTGTACCAAATGTGGAACACCCATCGACATCTCATAGTTTTACCCTAAATTAACTAAGAGCCTATTGGTTTGTTTTATACTTATTTACCTGATAATTATTTATGCCAAATTGGTAAAAAAAAAAATATACTCCCATTAGTGCTCCTAATGTGTTCAGTCAAATGCAATGACACAGTTCGGTTTCCTACCATTTCAAACAAGAGCCCAACATTCTGCAAGCTGGACCTAATAGTGATAATGATGCAATCAGTTCACTGCCAAAGGCATCAAGCAAAACAATGGGTTTGGAAAACCCTTTCCGACTGTAAACCCTCCTTCCTTAGGTGTCGAAATCAACATGTTAAAACCTCATAAGAAAACAAAGCCATAGAAATAAACATTGTAAGAAAACAAGCCTAAGAAAACATACAACAATCAAGTTGTTCAACATGTTAAGGCTTATGTTTGAACTCATCCCTTTCGATTCCACCAAAGAGTATTCAGGCGACAACCTCTTTCTCTTACATTTTGGTTTTGAAAACAAACCCCATTCAACCCTTTTCATAAGTATCGAAGCTAGTAGCATTTCAAATGATAGGCAAAACTGTATCGACATCATGCAAATAATCAAGACTTGCCTACATAACTATGGAAACAGGGTATAGAGGCGATAATCACTAGCTACTTTTGAAAATAATAGGAGATTATCCTTGACAACAGTGTCGACGCCAATAGGTCATGGAGGCAAAGCCTCTAAACATCTTTAATAAAAAGTTACTTATCGATAACAATTGTGTCCACGGAAATAGATTAGAAAATAACTTTAAAAAGATTTTTTGTTATAGGCAATCAATTTCTAGGGTTTTTAGAAGCATGAGCTTCAATCTAGAAAATGAGTATAAACCAACTCCTTCAGTGCTACGGGTCACCCGAGACATGGCCAGAAATCGTTAGTTTCGAAAATAGTTTATAAAGGCATCTATAAAACATCAAGCAAAAGCAATCCATTTGGCAGCAGCTGTGTCGAAAGAAACTGTAGCAATAAGCTAACATACTCCTTCAAATAAACCTTGTCGACATTACCCGTGTTGACATGACTCTAAAGCAATAGGTCGTAAACAATCATTGCCCACACCAATTTTATCAGCAAGCTTCATAGGTAATATGCTTGTAAACCAACAACAACCAATAAGTCAAAATTATATTGGAAAATCCACCCTTTTAAATCCATTGAAAAGTGTTGAGTTCATAGCCTTTTATTTAAGTTTAAGGCTTAAAATATAACCCCTTTCTGTTCCCTTGAAAGACAATAAAGTGGTAACCACTTCTTCTTTAAAAATTAAAGTCCTCATCATGACAATCCCTGCGAATCTTCTGAAGGGTGTTGAGGCGGTTGCCTCTAGCTAAACTCAGAGTTAGACAACTAATCCTTCAAAACGTGAAGGAACCCTTCCAACACCATTGGACATCACAAAAGATAATATGCTTCTGATCCTTCATAAAACATAGTTTCAAAAAATAAAACTCTTCGATCATGTAGAGAGATACCCGAATGATAGCCCATCTTATCTTTTATAAAGAAAAATTTAACATAAACAAACCCTTAAAGGGGATCCTTTAGATTTTGTCGTAAGGAACTTAGCCATTACGCTCCTAACTTCTATATGAAGGAATTTTAGAAAATCACACTCCTTTCGTTGCCCACAAAAGGTGTAGAGGCAATAACCTTAGATACTTTTAAGGAAATCTCTTTATATACGTAAGTTTTTAGCTAACCAATCTATTCATCTGTGCTGAAGGGTTTGGAGGCATTATATTTCAAATTAATATAAAGTCTGAAGTTCCTTCAGCTCCAACGAAAGATTCTGAGGCAATATGCTTATATATGGCCTGGAGAAATAAGTATAATTCAACATCGTCGAAACATGTCGAAGAATAAGTCTTTGTCCTTACAAAACAAGGTAAGGGAAAATAATTCCTTTTGACCACGTTACAGGCATTGGGTCTTAGCCCCAGATTCTCTTATCTAATTTTTTTTAGAAATAAGCTTCTTTCGGTACTCGAAAGTGTAAAGGCAATAGGCCTTTAAGCTTTACAAAGTCATAGTTAAAGGAAAATAACCCTTTGACCATGTTCAAGGGTACTAAGGTTTTATGCTTTAGGCTTTAGGGACTGCAGAATGTATCGTTCAGGCAAAGCAAACACTAGGGGGAGTGAATAGTGTTTGTAGAAATTTAAACAAAACTAAAAACTAATGAGAACTATGGCATAAATCAAACACCACAAACACAAAACAAAAATAAACAAAAAAACAAGATGTAGAAAAGGAAAGAACACACCGAATTTTATACTGGTTCGGATTACTCCTACGTCCAATCCCACACAACGCTAGGTTGTGCATAGTTTTATTACTCTTTAAAAAGTCAATTACACCCTCCTTGATTTTATGGCTCACGAGGAGACACTGATTCCTACTTTCTTGATTTAACGGCTTACAAGAGCACACCGACTCCTATTTCATTGATTTCATGGCTCACAAGGACACACCGACTCCTCTTTGACTCACAATAAGGTTTATTCAACCCAACCAATTACAAAACAGCCCTATAACTCTTTAATAGCACTTGATTCAAAGAGTAGAGAATAGAAAGTGTAGAGAGAAGAAGTTTTATCAAAATAGAATTGAATTCGGCAGAGTATAAGTATAAAAATCATAAAAATGATTAAGAATAATGGTGGGATGAAAGAGGATGAAGATGGAGAAGAAGTGATATTAGAAAATTCGGTTTTAACCTCTTTTTATAGGGTATTAAGGGTTGCAACGGTTCTGAAGCGTTTCAAATAATGAAAAGACACTTCCCTTCAAATTTAGAAAAATAGCTGTCATATGTCGACATACATATTTTGCTATGTCGACATAGCCATGTGTGAATTTTATTTTCAAAGCATTTTTCAAGTATTTTGATATAAAATTAATTCTGGAAATTATTGAATAAAATTATAAAGTTGTAAAATAAATATTATATGATAGAAAAACATATGAAAATATATTTTTTAAACTATATAGATATATTTATAAAATTATAGGATTTTAAACTATATAAAATATAAATAAAGTATATATATATATAACTTAAGTTTGAAAATCAAAGAAGAATGAAAAATAGAATTAAATAGAAAAACAAAATAGATAAGATTGAGGATAAAAAGAAAACAAAAATAGAGAGGATTGAGGATAGAATTTGAAAATTAGAATTTGAACTTGAGTTTGAATTTGAATTTGAACCTGGAGTGCTATTTGGAGTCTTACAAAATCTAGACTCTATAAATATATTATTCTTGAACTCTTGAAATCTTGATTACTCATGAGTCTTGAATCTACTCTGAATTCTGAGTCTCTAAAAGCTCTTAAACTGTGCATTCTTCAGAATTAGTTCCTGTATACAAATTTTGCATATATATATATATATATATATATATTCTAAATAAAGATGTTAGTATATATTTTATAATCGATGATAATTGAAATAAGGTTGTTGTCATCAAAACTCCATTCTCCAACAATCTCCTCCTTTTTTATGATGACAACCTTAGTTTATAAAATATCATACCTGTCTATACCTGTTTGATGATGATCTTCTTATACTCCCCCTGTCTATAAGAATTCTATAAAACTATGCCTATATTTTATAATTTCTCCCTCTTTGGCATTATAAAAAGAAAGATTAAAGATACTCCCCCTAAATTGTTTAATTCCCTGATTATGACATAAAATACTCACCTTTAATTTATTAACTATTTCTAAGTAGAATACCCTCTTAATCTATTAAACTAAAGAGACGTATTATGATGATTAAATACACACCAATCCAAGTATTATTACATATGTTTGTCAAATTCATATACAAACCAATCCAAACAAAATAATACCATATGTCTTTAATATGTACAAGTTTCAAACAGTATAATCTAATTCACACCACACCATATGAAAACAAATCAATCAAATCGTACTAAACAACTAAACGTCTCTCGTAACTTCAACCCAACAATCTTCTCCAAAGATAGCATCCTTCTTAATTACTTCCCAATCTTCATCTTCATTGGTTGGTGGAGCCTTTGCAAGATTATTTTCTTCATCTCTGAAAAGAGAAGAGATTAGCCATCTCGTTGCATCAAAGTGCTTTTCTTGTTGTTCGAACATCTTATTTGACTCAATTCAAGATGACGTTGATTTCATAGAATGATAGAGAGAATGTTTTTGAATGAATTGAGAGTTTCTTTTAGATTTTCACTTAGATTATGGATAAGATTTGCCATGGATTTGATGAGAAATGATTAAGGAAGAAGGAGTAATGGAATAATGAAGTTTTCTGGAAAAAATGTACTTAAATAAGGTCTAGAATTCGTTGGATTTTAAATAGACATGAGTAGTTATTTAATTTTAAATTTTGAAAAGGTTTGAAAAAATTTCTATTATATGTCGACATATAGGTTTGGTTATGTCAACATACTATTGTGTAAATTTTGAAAATTTTGAATTTTTGAAAACTTTTGAATTCTTGTAATATTATAACATATTTTATGATTTTTCCAGGAACGTAAAGATGATAAAAAACATAAATAAAACTCCATTCATTACATACTAAAAATCAAATACATCCAACTAAACAAGACACACTTAAATACGAGATTCGAAAGCAAATACAAGGAAATATATAAAGATAGGTTAAACTAGATGGCCTATTTTTGGATGATGATGAGGAAGATGAGATTCCAAGTTTTCTTCCTATCTTGATCATGAATTTGGATATCTTGGAAAGCCTCTTGTTAAGCTTCTTTTGATTTTTGACGATTTTCACTTGATTTTTAACAATCGTGTCTTTGAAATTACGATTTGATGTTGGATACTCAATGCTTTCCATAAAAGTCTCTTCTTCTTCTTCTTCGACTTCCATTGGGTCTTGTTCTTGTTACAACGATGTTTGGCCTCGTATGTCTCATAGGGTTTGAAAGTGAGAGGAATTTGCATGAGATGAATGTTTGATGCATCAAACACCTTTCTAGAGACAAATTCTTCTCCATTAAGATCAACTCCAAAGTACTTGAAAATGCGAGTGAGATAAACACCATAGTAGAGAGTGTTTTCTCTAGTAGATACATCTATGGGCTTAAATTCATTAAGAATCATTTCGGCCCAATTGATATTGTATCCACCTATTATGGCAAAGAGAGCCTTTTGGACTTTAAGAGTTGGATTGTTGAAATTTTTGGAATGAGGAGTGATGGTATGTTGAAGGAGAAGGCTTGACAATTCTTGTTTTTGGACGAAAGAAATGATTTTTGAGATCCATTAGAATACCATCTTCGAAGATATTGTGATATGTTTCCTTATCGGTTTCATCGATAGCGTAAGTTGAGAAATATGTGCCCTCGCTTCTACAATTTAAAATTTCGCCTAAAAGATCGACATCGAGAACAATTTGAGTTCCCTTGACACTGCTCCAAATTTGGTTTTCGTTGCCTTGATAAAATTCGCGGTTGAGATTCGCATAGAACATCTTCCTGAGTTTGGGATAACATACTACGTCGTTTTCACGAGAGTCAATTAGACTCAAAACTTCGTTGTGTTGAAAAAGAGAAGTGTGATCATAAGATGGAAAGTCGCTAAGGACGGCGAAAGAACCCGTGTTAACTTTAGCATTTGCTAAATAGTCGCCATAGGTTTAATGGCCTCTTTATCATTGTAAAGATAACCTTTTATGGTTTTGGTTATCTTCAATTTCTGAGATGAACTTGAGGAAGCTATTGATACGATAGTTTTGAGGAGGATAGAAATGAAGAAAGTTGTTTTTAGTTGTGAATGAGAGGTAGAAAGGATGGATATATATAGAAAATGAATGTACATGAATTAAATGAATATGAATTGGATAGGCACAACTTTTCAGATTGAAAGGACACCTTTTCAGACTATGGGAGTTGGTAAAAAGATTGGAGGGAAGTTTGAAAGTTTAAACTTTTGAAATTCAAAATTTTAAATTTCAAAACTGCTGTATATGTCGACATATGTTTTTATGTATGTCGACATACAGTATTTATTTCAAAAGGAATTTTGAATTTTCAAGCTTTGAATTAAATTATCGATTTATATTTCAAGTTTAACGATTTCCTGAAATATTTCTAATCCTGGTTATCATTTAAACAATTTTATTTCATTAATTTATTTGTTATTTAATATTATATTATTACTTTGAATTTCAAAATTCAATTTTCAAATAGTTTATTAAATTTTTAAATTCAAACAAAAGCAAGCAAACAAAGCAAACATTCAACCAAATAAAATTAAAATGTAATTAATGCATACCTGGTTTTTTTATCCTTTTCTTCGTGATCTTCTGAATTCTGAATTGCTGTGAAACATATATTTGTATTCCCGATTTATGGTTCTTCATCACTTGATGACGAATCTGAATCATCTAACGTTGCTGCATATGCTTTCTTTCTTTTCTTTGATGGATTTGAGTTGTCCGGTTGTTGAGTAGATTTGTCTGGATATGGACACATTCCCTTTATATGACCTGATTTATTGTAGTTAAAACATCGTCCATCATTTAATTTTGCTTGATTATAATCCTTCCTTCTATACTTTAGAAATCTTCTAGAATGATTTGTCATGAGTGTTGTTTCTTCATCATCTTCACTACTTGAGTCAGAATCATTTGTTGTTGCTTTCAGTGCAATAAATTTCTTTTCAGTTGATCTATTTTCTTTTCTTCTGTAATTGAACTTCATATGACATTAGATTCCCAATTAACTCTTCAATCTTCATTTCATTGATATCATTTGCTTCTTCTATAGCCAAAATCTTCTGATCTCATTCTTGAGTTAATGAATTTAATATTTTTCTGACTTGATCTGCTTCGGAATAAGTTTTTCCTAGTGCTGTTAGTGAATGCACTATCTCTTGAAATCTGCAAAACATATCGGACTCATTCATTTTAAATAATTCAAATTGATTAACTAGCATTTCTATCTTAGTCTTTTTAACTTTACTAGTTCCTTCATGAATAACTTGTAAAGTTCTCCAGATTTCATAAGCAGTTTTACATACTGATACTCTATTAAACTCATTTTTATCTAATTAACAAAATAACATATTCATGGCTTTAGAATTGCTCTGTGCAGCAACCTTTTGTTCATTTGTCCATTGTGTAAATGCAGTTGTGGGTTCAACATAATTATTTTGTGTACTATTCCATGTGTCTAACCGTACAGACTGTAAATAAATTTTCATCCTACATGCCCCATATGAATAATTACTACCATTAAACAGTGGTGGTCTAACAGTGAATTGACCCTCTACAAAAGAACTATTATTGCTACCAGTGTTGGTTGCCATTTTACCAAATTTTCAAAAATTGGATTATGAACTTTTTGAAAGACCTTGCTCTGATACCAATTGTTAGGGACTGCGGAATGGATCGTTCTGGCAAAGCAAACAATAGAGGGGGGTGGATGAATAGTGTTTGTAGAAATTTAAACAAAACTAAAAACTAGTGAGAACTATGGGATGAATCAAACACCACAAACACAGACACAGATTCAAACATATAAGCAAAATAAACAAAAAACAAGATGCAGAAAAGGAAAGAACACACCGGATTTTATACTGGTTTGGATTACTCCTACGTCCAGTCCCACACAACACTGGGTTGTGCAGAGTTTTATTACTCTTTCAAAAGTCAATTACACCCTCCTTGATTTCACGACCCACAAGGAGACACTGATTCCTACTTTCTTGATTTCACAGCTCACAAGAACACACCGAATCCTATTTCCTTGATTTCATGGCTCACAAGGACACACCGACTCCTCTTTGACTCACAACAAGGTTTATTCAACCCAACCAATTACAAAACTTCCCTATAACTCTTTAATAGCACTTGATTCGGAGACTAGAGAGTAGAGAGTGTAGAAGTTTTATCAAAACAGAATTGAATTTGGTAGAGTATAAGTATAATAATCTTAAAAATGATTAAGAATAATGGTGGGATGAAAGAGGATGAAGACGGAGAAGAAGAGATGTTATAAAAATCGGTTTTAACCTCTTTTTATTGGGTATGAAGGGTTGCAACGATTCTGAAGCGTTTCAAATAATAAAAAGACATTTCCCTTCAAATTTAGAAAAATAGCTGTTATATGTCGACATACATATTTTGCTATGTCGACATAGCCATGTGTAAATTTTATTTTCAAAGCATTTTTCAAGTATTTTTATATAAAATTAATTTTGGAAATTCTTGAATAAAATTCTAAAGTTGTAAATCAATATTATATGATAGAAAAACATATGAAAATATATTTTTTAAACTATATAAATATATTTATAAAATTATAAGATTTTAAACTATATAAAATATATAAATAAAGTATATATATATAAAACTTAAGTTTGAAAATCAAAGAAGAATGAAAAATATAATTAAATAGAAAAACAAAAGAGATAAGATTGAGGATAAAAAGAAAACAAAAATAGAGAAGATTGAGGATAGAATTTGAAAATCATAATTTGAACTTGAGTTTGAATTTGAACCTGGAGTACTATTTGGAGTCTTCCAAAATCTAGACTCTATAAATATATTATTCTTGAACTCTTGAAATCTTGATTACTCATGAGTCTTGAATCTACTCTGAATTCTAAATCTCTAAAATCTCTTAAACTGTACAGTCTTTAGTATTAATTCCTATATACAAATTCTGCATATATATATATATATGTGTGTGTGTGTGTGTGTGTGTGTGTGTGTGTGTGTGACGGTTTGCCCCGCACTAGCCGACATTTCCAATGAAAGTGCGTTGTGCCAATGTCCAATTAGAATGGGACGGTCGCCAAAGAAAGGAAAAGAAAGGAATTTTTGAACTAACAAGGAACCGGTAGAATGTCTCACCGGCACATGGGATAAAATATAATAATAACATAACTTTGACATAAAACAGATGAGACAGTGCATAAGCTGAAAACTAAATCATCATAGCAGCGGAAAATCTAAAATACAGCTTATGTTCCACATCATCATTATTACAACTTTTAAAACTGTCTCTAAAGCAAAATAAGAAAGGTACACTACTAATGCCCAAAGTAGTGACCACTAGCGACACAGGGAGAATATTTATATATATCATACGTGGAAGCCTCCTGCTCGTCTCCGGTACAGCTACTCGTGCATACCACCTAACCTGTCTCTAGTCTGCCCGTATAAAAGCACCAGAGTAATAAGAAGAGACAAAAAACTCTGGGTCAGACAAAAGTCTGGTATGAGCGATAAGCAGCAAAAACAGAACAATCACAGGTATACATAACCATACCTGAACTTGGACCTGCAACCAAACAATACTCTAAGGTAATTGTTGGCTAGCTTTTAGACCAAGCCACTAGGGTTCATATTCATAAAAACTACAAAGTTTCACACATCTGGATCATTAAGAGCTTGATCGTGATCCCCTTTTTCATCCCGGATCGTGATAACGCTTCCATGGCCCCTCGATCGCGAGTCCCTGTCGCGATCCGATCCGCCTACTCAACAGCCTCTCGATCCGACCCCCGAAGACTAAAAAATGAAGGCCATGACCAAGTCAATTACGATCCGAAAATGTAGGATCTCGCGACACCTGTCCGCAACTGTCATATTGACTATTTCTCCATCAAGCTACGAACCAGTCCGAGATCCTCGGGATTTGTGCCACGTATGAACGCGATCCGCCTGCAGAAATCAGCTATAAATATCCCAGAGCTTGGCATTTTTCAGGATCTTTTTGGGGAATTCTGAGTTCTGAATCCACCATTATTATACCTCTATCATTGTTATTCAGAGTTGTCTCGAAATTATTGAGTGAATCAACATTGTAAAAGTGAGGTTAAGGGATAAATCATCGATTGTAATTGAATTTTAAGTATAGTTATAGATATAAAATAGACGTAGGCTCAAAACGCCGAACCACTATAAATCTCGTGTCTTTCCTGTTTATTCTTGCATTTTTTCTGATATTAATCTCTGCATAATTGAACAACTTGGGTGTTGGAGCCAATTTTGGATCTAACATTTTGGTGCTTTCACTGAGAACAAAGTCTCAGCATATTGGATTGTAGTTCTATTATTCGGACGATCAAGTTCGAAGAAAACAGTCCAAAACTCAGCAGTTTCGACTTTTGAAGATTTCAGCGATACCTAGATATCATGGCTGGAAAGAAGTCTAAGTAATTACGAGCTTCACAAGCAAACGAAGCTACGAATGAAGCAATCGAGGAAGGTGTGCACGAGCAGGTCGAGGAGGAGCTCTCGGATCGCGATGATGTGGGGGCGATCCGGACCGAAGAGGGTACCACGACCCGACCTGAAGGGGGCGCCACGATCCGGGTCTCTGAAGGTGTCACGACTCGATCCCAGGACAACAACACCATCCTCCCATCTAATGCCCCCGCGATCCGGTCTCAGGGAGCCACCACGAGCCATCGACACAAGGGTACCGCGATCCGAAGCGATAATCAGACTATAACCCGACCCGGAAAGGAGGTTATGGCTCGTTCTTCTCATGCCGATACATCTGCTCGACCTGGCCCAAGTTCTTTACGTATAAGAGAGAATGTTGATGATCAATTCGACCTTTCTGCCCTAGTTAACGAAGGACATTTGACTCGAATACTTGAAGCATTGGATAGGCAAACCGATGAACTGGTCGCTCAAAGGCAGGAGAGCTCGTTGTTGCATCAAAATATTACTGCCTTAGGCAAAAGAATTGACGATATTCAAAGGCAGGTTTCACCACCTCCAGCTCACCCTTTCTCTCCGGAACATACGTCGTCGTCTGAAGAACCCCAAAGGAACCGACGATGGCCCCCGTTAGAAAGGCCCGAGAACATAGAACAACTTTGATTTGGGTCACTTCCGTCTCGTGAAGAAGAGGCATTTAATCAGGGAGCTAGTAACCACAATTTAAATGAGCCTGTTCTACCACTGAGGAACGACATGCCTCCCGCTCGTCGCGTGATCGACCGCGGCAACAGGGGGCAAGGGAGTTCTTCTCAGGGCCCAGATTTTGTAGCAGCGCGTCAAAGAAATGCTGGAGGAGGACCTCGGGCAACAAGTGCTGATCCCGAATCTACCCTGACCCATGCAGAGGTTGAAGCAATGATTAAGCAAGTCATGGTAGATAGCCGTGAATAGAGGAATGAAGATTGGGGCATAGATCGCAGTCACACGCCTTTTACTGACGACATACTGGATGTTACATTCCCGAGGCGCTTCAATATGCCAACCATGAATCGCTATACGGGCGGGACTGACCCCATCCAATATTTAATGCGGTACTCTTGGTCAATGAATGCCGCTGCAGCTAAAGACGCGGTCAAATGTAAAGCGTTCCTTATATTCTTGGAAGATGTGGCGTTATTGTGGTTTACCCGCCTGCCAGCACGGTCAATATCCAGCTTCAGGGAATTGAGTGAGAAATTCGTGAACCAATTCCATCTTCATGCCCAGAGGTCTAAGAATGTGATCGAGCTATCCCTTATTAAACAACGACCAGACGAAAGTCTAAGGTCGTATTTGGATCGTTTTAACTTGGCTGTCACAGAAGTCAAAGATCCGCATGAGCAAACTATGTTGATGGCCTTGATTGATGGCGTCGATAAAGATACCGAGTTTGGAAGATATCTGGCTGGCAAACCACCCCCGACCAGATAAATATTTTATGAAAAAGCCAATGTTCGCCTACGTCGGGAGGAGATATACGCTAATCGAAAAAGAAAAGCTACTGATAAGGAAGATATCCAAAGCAACGTGACCATCAAGCAAATGGGAGATAGCTCAGGAAAAGTTGAAGTTAACGTTGGGAACAAGAACCAAGGCAGCGATCGCCAATCAGGGAATAATAATAACAATAATCGGAAAAGAAATCGAGGAAATGAATCTCAGAGGAGATCCCGGCCCAGACCGTTTGAGAACTTCACACCGTTAAATGACACGTTGGAGAACATCTTCCTAGATACATATAATGTCCTCCAGTACAAAAGGCCTCTTCCGAGAGATTCTACAGAGAAAGAGCATGAAACTGGGAAATTCTGTCTTTTTCATCAGATTCACGGTCATTCCACAAACGAATGTCGTCACTTGAGAGACGTGGTTGAAAGGCTGCTCCAAGAAGGGAAGCTTGATGAGTATAAGGTGACTCCTAGGGACAGGGGGCAAGCCGTACAAGCCCCGAACCAAAGCCAACCTACTGCCAAACCGACGACTCAGCAAAAAGGGGAAAATATCGTTATCAATACCATAATTGGTGGGCTCCACCTAGCAGGGCACAGTTTCAGAGCTATGGATCAATACATAAATGCAGCTAAACAGCATTTTGAAGTGGGAGAGTGTAGTAACCCCGAGGACAGCGCTCCGATTAAGCAACAAAAAACGATGTCCGATGACGTCATATTTCGCGAGCGAGAGAGTATTGGAGTACACTCCCCAACTGAAAGATCCATTGGTGATCACCGTCACCATCGGCCCAACTATAGTTCATAAAGTCTTGGTAGATAACGGGAGTTCAGTCAATATTTTGTCAAGAAAACGTTCGACCAAATGAAACTCGAGCCGAAGGATTTGAAGCCATGTAAAGGTTGGATACGTGGATTTAATGGGGCCTCGACCGCTCCAATAGGATACGTGGAATTATTAGTAACCCTTGGGGAAGGAGAACGCCAGAGAGTGAGGATCCTCCCCTTTGTGGTCCTGGATATTGAATCGCCATACAATGCCTTCTTAGGACGACCGGCCCTAGCCAAATTCAGGGCCTGTATTGCACCCTGGTGCTTATTGTTTACATTTCCAACAGATTCAGGTGTGGGTATTGTTACAGGATATCAAGTTGTTGCATGAGCATGCTACATTACAGAGTTAAAATTGCTCCGCAAAGGAAGAGATATAGAGGCGAAAGGTGGTTCCTCCCCTCCAAGGGAGGAATCGTCAAAGCAATTAAAGGAAGTGCCTTTGGGAGGGTCGCCCAGAGAGTTGCCCGAGGACATAGATCCCAGAGAGGATGAAGATCCTGGGGGCAGAATGGCGACTCCCAATGAAGAAATTGTGGATGCACCATCGATGATAGTGACCCAGAGAAGGTCCTGAAGATTGGATCCCAGTTGGATCCCGTTCGAGCCAAGGAATTAACAAATTTTCTGAAAACTAACTTAGATGTATTTGTCTGGACCCATGTGGACATGTGTGGGATATCTCCCTCGATTATGAGTCATTCGCTAAGCATTAACCCGGAACATCCTCCTTTCAAGCAGAAAAGGCGAATGCTGGGTCCAGAAAGGTCTGCCGCATTGAAAGAAGAAGTCGAAAAACTGAAGAGTAATGGATTTATTAAAGATTTGACGTACCCTGACTGGATTTCAATCCCGGTTTTGGTAAAAAAGGCCAATGGAAAGTGGCGAACGTGCATCGATTTCTCTGATCTAAACAAGGCTTGTCCAAAGGATATCTTCACATTGCCTAGAATCGATCAATTAGTAGATTCAACTACAGGTCATGAACTCCTTTCTTTTATGGATGCCTATTCGGGGTATAATCAGATCCCCATGCATGTCCCAGACCAGGAGCATACCAGCTTCATTACAGATTTGGGATTATATTGCTATGTGGTGATGCGTTTCGGTCTGAAAAATGCCGGCGCTACATATCAGTGTAACAACCCGAAAATCTGGGCCAGTTTAAAATTTTTATTTTGGCAATTTTAGCGAATTTTGATTATTTAAAATGAATTATTTTAAATAAAATCGACGAGAAATTTATTTTGAATATAATTCGAACGTATATATTATATACGCGTCGTCGTTAGAATATAAATATTTATTTTATTTATATTTATAAAGGAATTGAAAATGGCGCGGTAGTTCGATAATTCGATTTCAAACTTCAATTGAATGTACCGGGTGCAAAACAAACCTGATTTTAGTGAAACCAAAAATAATGGAATCTAATAGTGACTATCTTTCCAACGAATCCGAAAAATCAAAATTTCATAGCGGGAATCAAAAGATATGTCCAGTTGAAAATTCTGAATAGTCGCTATGGAATTCAGGCCCTTAAAAATGAAAATTTTGCAAACGACCTCGGATTTCGATGAAACCACTTTTATTGGATCCGGGATGTAAAGTTATTGCTAGGTTTCAAATTTCATAATTTTTCGAATCAATATGTGAGCGTGGCAAAGGAAAACGCGTTTGACCAGTTTTAGTTGATTTTAATCGACTGGAAAATGGCCATTTTTCCAATGGTCTCAGAATTCGACGAAATTAGTTTTGTTAGGACCGTATCGTCGATACGAAGCTAGAAATAATTTTTCTGGAATTTTTAGAGTTCGTATGTGGCCCCGGTAATTTGAAATGTACGTTTAAAGTTGAATATACACTAATTTATATTTTAATTTTGAGAAAAAACCTATCGAAACAGCCAAATTGGCTTGTGTGGCATATCCCATTGTGTTCGGAATGAGGGCAATACGCTAGGGACGACAGTCGTTGGGTTCGATTCTCAGTCCGAATAAAATTTGACTTTGTGGAGAATAAAATGGAAAATAATAATTAAAATAATATATACATTTTCTACTTAGCCCCTCCCCTCCTTATTCGTTTCACAAATCAGGACGTAAGAAAGGAAATAAAAAAAGAGGGGGAGGAGCTCGTCGCTCCTCCGATCGAGCTGCCGCCGCCGCCAGAGCAGGAGGAGGCGTCTCCCCTCCGTCCAACCTCCCTCCTCTCCCCATACGACGTGCGATCCACCCAAAAGCCCCACCCCCAATCGAACCCTAAGTCCCGTCGCCCCCTTGCCCAGGACCCGCGCCACCGCTGGAGGCGTTCCTCCCCTTGTAGCCGCGATAATCTCGCCTTCCCTCTCCTCCCTCAGCTCGCCCCAGCCTGCCACTCCCTCGATTCGCGCAACCCCAGGTTGAAATCCGCCAACCCTCCCTCCGCTCGAAGTAAATCCTACACCCAGCGAGTTCAACCGGCCCCCACCTCCACACCAGCGACAGCAGCTTCCCCTCCCTCCTCTGAGTAACACGGTGAGATTTTAAATTTTAGTTTTTTTTTATATATATTATACCAAAAGGAAAATAGGAATTTTAATATAGAAAAAGTGGGCTTTTTAATGTTTGAAAATAAGGTTTTTTTTTTATGTAGTCATAGAAATGTAGATTTTCATTGGAAGAAAGATTTAATTTTTAAGACGTAAGAATTTGATTTTTAAAATATATGTTAAAGAGGTAAGAATTTTTTTTTTAATATATGTTAAAGTAATAAAAATATGGGTTTCAAATAGAAAGTAGCGAAATAAAAATAGATTTACTTTAAAAATCTGATTTTTATATATAAGTTAGTGGAATAGAAATTCGGTTTTTATTTTATACAAAAATAGCATTATAAAAAATATATTCTTGGAAATAAAAATGTGATTTTTAAATGTGAACAGCGTGGAAAAGATTATGTTGGAGGTACGAGCAAATCCATACTGTTCTGAATTGCAGAAATAAACTGGAGGAGTGGATCCCTCGGTGAGAACTTCTCACCTTTCAATTTAATTTTTCTAGTTATATATATATATATATATATATATATACTAGGATGCAGACGGTGTTTAGTAGCACCCGACACCCGTCATCCACAGACCATGGATGGCTTGTTTGTTAAATTGTTTGGTTGTGTAGTTGGTTAGATTAATTGGTTTGAATTGAATTGTTTGGTGAAATGAAATTGATTTGATTGATGTGTGAATGGCGTGGGCCTCCACTAGACCGGGGATAAGGCTAGGCCTTGTCCCGTTTCTAGTATCGTGCCGTTATGCCGTCGAAATTTTCTAAAATAAGTTAGAAAAATAAAAATATCATTTTATTGTGTAAATGAATAATAGAAATTCATGTGTTGGAATAAAATGTTTTATCGTTAAAAATATAGTTTTTAACGTGAAGTGAATAAAATAAAATATTCATTTACAAACCGGACGGTTTGTTTATGTACGCCTATTTGAATGACATTGATTGGATCGATAAATTTTACACATCGCCCAACTGCACAAATAAAATCTGTGTTTGATTGTTTGAAACCCCACACGGGTGTTAGGATGAAATTTGAAGTTCACTCATCCTGATTGATTAAATATGTCGATCGATTGATTGACAGGCTGTTATAAGCGTTAGATATCTATATTTGATGCTTATACAGTGTAGTGCACTTTGGTTGATGGTTGATTATTTTTCAATGCTATTATATAAGTGTGATGTATGAAAACCCATATAATTAAGATTATATGGTAATTGATTGGGCCTCATTCCAATTTAGAAAATAAAGATCTTTATAAAGTAAAGGTTCATGTGTTGACTGTACTCATCCATTGAGATTAGTCATGTGTTGAACGAAATATTTTGATAATAACAAATATTTTGATAATAGGAAATATTTGAAATAGAATATTTTGATAATAGAATATTTGAAATAGAATATTTGAAATAGAATATTTGAAAATAGAAATAATTTAAGCCGTGTTGATTAGATTGACGCCATTTTGACGTGAACGATATTTATATCGATTTCATTCAATTTGAATTGAATCGAATAGAAAACCAATTTGAATTGAATCGAATAGAAAACCAATTTGAATTGAATCGAATAGAAAAAAACGATTTCGAAATGAATTGAATATAAAACGATTTCGAAATGAATTGAATATAAAACGATTTCGAAATGAATTGAATATAAAACGATTTCGAAATGAATTGAATATAAAACGAATTTGATTTGAATATATAACGAATTTGATTTGAATATATAACGAATTTGATTTGAATAGAAAACGAATTTGATTTGAGTAGAAAACAAATTTGATTTGAATATATAACGAATTTGAATTGAATTGAAAGCGAATTGAAATGAATTCAAATTGAATTGAAATTTGAATTGAATAGAAACTGAATTTTAAAACGAATTTATAAGAAAGAATTCAATTTTGCTTTGAATTGAGATGGAAGTTGAAATTGTTTTTGAAACGAATTCAAAACTATTTATAAAATTTCGTTTTAAATAGAAATCGACGAAATATATATTATATATATATATATATAATATAATGGCCTGAATAGAACGCGCCGCGGCAGTTCGTGAATTTCGACCATTTATTTCAAACGGACATTACGGGAGATCCGACCGTCGGATTCTCCTAAAACCGGAACCGTTGGGTTCGTATCGAAAAGAGCTTTTTAACGAATATTTGAAATTCAAAATCTAACGGTTGGATTTGGAGATACGTCCAAATCAAATTCGAAAAAGGTCGCTGTAAGTGCAGTTCGATGGCCGTTGATGGAAATCGACTGTACGGGCCTTGATAAAATTATTAAAAATAGTAATAATTTGTGTAAAATCATAAGAAATGATTTGAGAAGAATTGGGATGAAAAACTCCATATTTGAAAAGATAAAAATAGATTTTTATCGAAGTAAACTAGTTTTGAATTAGAATTATAATTCTATTTATTTTTAAATAAATAAATTGAATTTGAAAAGGGTTTTAAAAATAACCAGAATTTCCAATGATTGCATTAGAGTGGTTTTGAATCGAAATTGTCTTCGGAATATTTCGATGTTGGAATTCGTGATTATACAGATGTTGTTATGGAGATTTGAAAGATATATATTTATATCGTTATTTCCAATACGACATTTGTTAGTCGTAGAACTTGATATTGAATATAAGCCGATATATTTTCTATTCAGAGCCTTGTATTGAATATCAAATGTGATTTGGGTTTGTCGTGAATGGTGTCTTCATTAACACTGTTCTTGAACCCAGTTGAGAAAAGATTAAATCTTTTTATTTAGATTTAATGAAGTGTACCAATTAAATAATATTTAATTGAATTGATATTGATTTTTGGGTTTATCGTGGACAGTGTTTTAAATAACACTCGTTCTTTAACCCGATAATTAATGAATGTGATTTTGGGTTTATCGTGAACTGTGTTTTAAATGACACTGATTCTTTAACCCAGTTAAAGATTAAAACTAAGTGGAGTTTTAATGAATCTTTAATTAGATTGAAAAGATCGAAAATGGAGTACCACCAGTTTTGCTCCAGGCGATAGTTAAATCTTTAATTAGATTTGAACGTGAAATGGTAATTGAATTTACCGATAACACCATGGTGTCAGATATGAAGTATAACCAGTTTTACTTCATGGGATGAATAGGTTGGGATTGGGAAATTAAAACAAATGATTACTTCGGTAAGGTTCGCTAATCCCGACTAGTTTGAATTGATATTCAAAAATAGATTAAAGAATAAATTCAAGAAATTTATCTTGGATAAAATTAATGGGAACCTTTCCCTATGAATGTGAAATTTAGAAACTAACTGTCGGTTAGCTAAGCAGAATGGTTTTCTGGATATTGATCTGATGTTGGTTTCGGCCTTCGGGGTTAATAATTGGGGAATTATTCTCTTGATTAATTTACGGTTAGTAACTAATGAATTGGAATGAGGCGTATGTTGTGTTTATGTAACATTTATTTTTAATATACGCGGGTTGTTCGGAAAGGCCGGGTTTATACCCATTCTGAATAACCGATTCGACGATGTGTCGAAGATGAAGACGGTGGTTGAAGACCGGAAGTCTTCACATCGTTTGGATAATTACCGACGATCCTGATTGGGCTGTACACCCAAGAGGATGGAAATAGTTGGTGGTCGTCCAGACGTACTTGGAGATGGATGGATATGCGAGGAAAGTGCCTCCGGTTTCGTTCAGACCCAGAACGGACTTGTAAATGGATAGTGTGTCTGACATTGTATTCCTTTATACTGTATTGGTGATCTCTGCTAAATATATATCTGTTTGGTGGCAGAGAATTTATTCTCTTGCTATACACCCTTCTCTGAGACGTACGAGCCTAGAGGTTATATATTGGCAGAAATCAGTGGTACAGTATGGACTGACAATGTGGCATGCTGAGTTGCATGGATCAAGGCTTTTGTTGAAAAGCAAAGTCTTGTGGTTGATGATCAAAGCACGGCCTTGTGTGGCGTAGCTTTGTGTAACGTTGATTCGCGAGTATCACACCCGGTATGAACTAAAAACGGGAGACGGACATCCGGGAGGACATGCGTTTCTTTCTAGTTAGGAGTGGCGTCAGTGCTTGAACTGGCTGACGAGTTTGACTCATGTGGATGTTGCTTATTATTACTTGCTGAAAAGTGAGGCGCCTCGTGATATCGGTTTCGGCCGATGCTTCTGGTCGGCTGACGGGCCAGGCTTACGCCCCAAAGGGCGGGGAAACGCAGTGTTCAGGCATAATAATCCACATCGGTGGACCGGCCCTGACGATCTAAGGGGCAGTTGCGGCTGTTCCTGAGACACGGGCTAGAGCGTCTTGAATCGGTTGAGGATCTTGCCCCTAGCCTCGGTTCATACCATAAATGATAATCCAACTTCCAATACGACATTTGCGGTTTTAATTGTAGAACTAGTATGGCGACATGATATATGGTACCCATGCCGCCTATGATTAATACTTATGATTTGAAGTTGTTTTATACACTATGCACTTATAATAGTATCAAACGATTTATTTTAAACGTATCAAGCATTCTTTGGCTGTTATAAGGGAAAACCCTATCCCCCGGCTTGCGTTGCATTGTGTGATAGGACCTGGATCTTATAGCACCTTCATTTTTCTTTATTTAGCAGTGCGCTGTTTGTCTTATGCACTGGTATTCTTGGGAGGAAACCCGTTCCGTGTTATACGGCGTGGTCCCTTGATTTACCTAACTTTAAAAATAAAGATTAACTGTTTTAGTTCTCATACCAGTCACATGACTGACCTAGAGTTTATTGTTTTGACCTAAACTCTGGGTGCCCCTATTTTGACACGGGCAGCTAGTAGTTTTGGATTTTGCAGATTTATATCCGCAGGATCCTGGTTTACAGCTGGAACGATATCCGGAAAGCTTTGTATCCGTATATCTACTTCTAGTTGTGTATTGTATTATTTTCCGCTGCGATGTATTTAAATGTAATCTCTGATATTTTCTGTGTAATATTTATTCATTTATACTCGGTATATTCTTGTAATCTGATGCATTGTTGTAATATACAAGGAAATGTTCTTTTGTATGCGTTCTGTTGTGGCTTGTTCTCGAACTATCCGCCGCTTTCCTTTACGGGGAAGTTACGGGTTTTTACAGTTGGTATCAGAGCTTTGGTTTACAAAGCTCAGAGAACAAGACACATTAGAACCATACGAAGAATTCATCAGATATTGGATTAGTAATATCCAATGGGAATGACTCGTTAGAGATGGGATCAGTAGTATCCTAGAACGAGTGTGAAGAGTATATTTTTAAAAATGAAACGAATTTTGTTTTGAAAATTTAAATCAATTATTCGTATTTGATTATTTAATCCATATTGATTAGGACAGTCCAATATATAAAGATTTTGCGTATGCGCCTAGCTAGCGTCTATTCGAAGTTTTAATATACTGGATAGATATAGAATCACACTCTAGTCGCCCGGAGATGATTCTGATGATAGTTCGAACATCATCAGAATTGGTATTCGTGTTTCGAAGGTGTGATATCTATATATTTCTTATTGACTGGTGTGAGAACCAAAATTAGATAGGGCTTATTGTTGTGATTTGGCATCAAAAATCTGATTTTTGAGTATATATCAAAGTTATGAATTTCAAATGATAATTCACTAATTGATTGATGTTTGTGTTGCTTGTTTAGTTGTTTGATAAATTTTGAACCATTACGCCTAATTGTATCAAATATTGAATTGTATTGAAATTTGGTCGCATTTTCTTGCATATACATGTGCTTGCATTGAATAGGTCATAGCAAGGAGGCTAGAGCAGAGAATAAAATTTGTTTGCCCGACAAATAGGTACATGTTTACTACATAATTTACTGTTTTGTTTGGGTGATGATGATTTTATGAGCCTATTGGCTAGCCGCTTGGCTTTTTCTTTTTCTTTTTGAGATCTGAAGGACCGGGGAAGCTATTTGAGATTTCCCGATGCTCCCATTGCAGGGAAGGTTATGGCGAAATTTTTCGAAAATTTAGGGTGTTAGCCAAATTTTTGAAATTTTTGAAAATTCTCAAAAACTGAAAAGTTGGAGAATGGAAGCCAGATCGAACGTAGAGTTGAATGATCAAACCACTTTCGACTTTGTTCCTTTTCGGGGACGAAAAGTTTTAAGTGGGGGAGATTTGTAACAACCCGAAAATCTGGGCCAGTTTAAAATTTTTATTTTGGCAATTTTAGCGAATTTTGATTATTTAAAATGAATTATTTTAAATAAAATCGACGAGAAATTTATTTTGAATATAATTTGAACGTATATATTATATACGCGTCGTCGTTAGAATATAAATATTTATTTTATTTATATTTATAAAGGAATTGAAAATGGCGCGGTAGTTCGATAATTCGATTTCAAACTTCAATTGAATGTACCGGGTGCAAAACAAACCGGATTTTAGTGAAACCAAAAATAATGGAATCTAATAGTGATTATCTTTCCAACGAATCCGAAAAATCAAAATTTCATAGCGGGAATCAAAAGATATGTCCAGTTGAAAATTCTGAATAGTCGCTATGGAATTCAGGCCCTTAAAAATGAAAATTTTGCAAACGACCTCGGATTTCGACGAAACTACTTTTGTTGGATCCGGAATGTAAAGTTATTGCTAGGTTTCAAATTTCATAATTTTTCGAATCAATATGTGAACGTGGCAAAGGAAAACGCATTTGACCAGTTTCAGTTGATTTTAATCGACCGGAAAATGGCCATTTTTCCAGTGGTCTCAGAATTCGACGAAATTAGTTTTGTTAGGACCGTATCGTCGATACGAAGCTAGAAATAATTTTTCTGGAATTTTTAGAGTTCGTATGTGGCCCCGGTAATTTGAAATGTACGTTTAAAGTTGAATATACACTAATTTATATTTTAATTTTGAGAAAAACCTATCGAAACAGCCGAATTGGCTTGTGTGGCATATCCCATTGTGTTTGGAATGAGGGCAATACGCTAGGGACGACAGTCGTTGGGTTCGATTCTCAGTCCGAATAAAATTTGACTTTGTGGAGAATAAAACGGAAAATAATAATTAAAATAATATATACATTTTCTACTTAGCCCCTCCCCTCCTTATTCGTTTCACAAATCAGGACGTAAGAAAGAAAATAAAAAAAGAGGGGGAGGAGCTCGTCGCTCCTCCGATCGAGCTGCCGCCGCCGCCAGAGCAGGAGGAGGCGTCTCCCCTCCGTCCAACCTCCCTCCTCTCCCCATACGACGTGCGATCCACCCAAAAGCCCCACCCCCAATCGAACCCTAAGTCCCGTCGCCCCCTTGCCCAAGACCCGCGCCACCGCTGGAGGCGTTCCTCCCCTTGTAGCCGCGATAATCTCGCCTTCCCTCTCCTCCCTCAGCTCGCCCCAGCCTGCCACTCCCTCGATTCGCGCAACCCCAGGTCGAAATCCGCCAACCCTCCCTCCGCTCGAAGTAAATCCGACACCCAGCGAGTTCAACCGGCCCCCACCTCCACACCAGCGACAGCAGCTTCCCCTCCCTCCTCTGAGTAACACGGTGAGATTTTAAATTTCAGTTTTTTTTATATATATTATACCAAAAGGAAAATAGGAATTTTAATATAGAAAAAGTGGGCTTTTTAATGTTTGAAAATAAGGTTTTTTTTATGTAGTCATAGAAATGTAGATTTTCATTGGAAGAAAGATTTAATTTTTAAGAGGTAAGAATTTGATTTTTAAAATATATGTTAAAGAGGTAAGATTTTTTTTTTAATATATGTTAAAGTAATAAAAATATGGGTTTCAAATAGAAAGTAGCGAAATAAAAATAGATTTACTTTAAAAATCTGATTTTTATATATAAGTTAGTGGAATAAAAATTCGGTTTTTATTTTATACAAAAATAGTGTTATAAAAAATATATTCTTGGAAATAAAAATGTGATTTTTAAATGTGAACAGCGTGGAAAAGATTATGTTGGAGGTACGAGCAAATCCAGACTGTTCTGAATTGCAGAAATAAACTGGAGGAGTGGATCCCTCGGTGAGAACTTCTCACCTTTCAATTTAATTTTTCTAGTTATATATATACTAGGATGCAGACGGTGTTTAGTAGCACCCGACACCCGTCATCCACAGACCATGGATGGCTTGTTTGTTAAATTGTTTGGTTGTGTAGTTGGTTAGATTAATTGGTTTGAATTGAATTGTTTGGTGAAATGAAATTGATTTGATTGATGTGTGAATGGCGTGGGCCTCCACTAGACCGGGGATAAGGCTAGGCCTTGTCCCGTTTCTAGTATCGTGCCGTTATGCCGCCGAAGTTTTCTAAAATAAGTTAGAAAAATAAAAATATCATTTTATTGTGTAAATGAATAATAGAAATTCATGTGTTGGAATAAAATGTTTTATCGTTAAAAATATAGTTTTTAACGTGAAGTGAATAAAATAAAATATTCATTTACAAACCGGACGGTTTGTTTATGTACACCTATTTGAATGACATTGATTGGGTCGATAAATTTTACACATCGCCCAACTGCACAAATAAAATCTGTGTTTTATTGTTTGAAACCCCACACGGGTGTTAGGATGAAATTTGAAGTTCACTCATCCTGATTGATTAAATATGTCAATCGATTGATTGACAGGCTGTTATAAGCGTTAGATATCTATATTTGATGCTTATACAGTGTAGTGCACTTTGGTTGATGGTTGATTATTTTTCAATGCTATTATATAAGTGTGATGTATGAAAACCCATATAATTAAGATTATATGGTAATTGATTGGGCCTCATTCCAATTTAGAAAATAAAGATCTTTATAAAGTAAAGGTTCATGTGTTGACTGTACTCATCCATTGAGATTAGTCATGTGTTGAACGAAATATTTTGATAATAACAAATATTTTGATAATAGGAAATATTTGAAATAGAATATTTTGATAATAGAATATTTGAAATAGAATATTTGAAAATAGAAATAATTTAAGCCGTGTTGATTAGATTGACGCCATTTTGACGTGAACGATATTTATATCGATTTCATTCAATTTGAATTGAATCGAATAGAAAACAAATTTGAATTGAATCGAATAGAAAACCAATTTGAATTGAATCGAATAGAAAACCAATTTGAATTGAATCGAATAGAAAAAAAACGATTTCGAAATGAATTGAATATAAAACGATTTCGAAATGAACTGAATATAAAACGATTTCGAAATGAATTGAATATAAAATGATTTCAAAATAAATTGAATATATAACGAATTTGATTTGAATATATAACGAATTTGATTTGAATAGAAAACGAATTTGATTTGAGTAGAAAACGAATTTGATTTGAATATATAACGAATTTGAATTGAATTGAAAGCGAATTGAAATGAATTCAAATTGAATTGAAATTTGAATTGAATAGAAACTGAATTTTAAAACAAATTTATAAGAAAGAATTCAATTTTGCTTTGAATTGAGATGGAAGTTGAAATTGTTTTTGAAACGAATTCAAAACTATTTATAAAATTTCGTTTTAAATAGAAATCAACGAAATATATATTATATATATTATATATATAATATAATGGCCTGAATAGAACGCGCCGCGCCGCGGTAGTTTGTGAATTTCGACCATTTATTTCAAACGGACATTACGGGAGATCCGACCATCGGATTCTCCTAAAACCGGAACCGTTGGGTTCGTATCGAAAAGAGCTTTCTAACGAATATTTGAAATTCAAAATCTAACGGTTGGATTTGGAGATACGTCCAAATCAAATTCGAAAAAGGTCGCTGTAAGTGCTGTTCGATGGCCGTTGATGGAAATCGACTGTACGGGCCTTGATAAATTTTTTAAAAATAGTAATAATTTGTGTAGAATCATAAGAAATGATTTGGGAAGAATTGGGATGAAAAACTCCATATTTGAAAAGATAAAAATAGATTTTTATCGAAGTAAACTAGTTTTGAACTAGAATTATAATTCTATTTATTTTTATATAAATAAATTGAATTTGAAAAGGGTTTTAAAAATAACCAGAATTTCCAATGATTGCATTAGAGTGGATTTGAATCGAAATTGTCTTCGGAATATTTCGATGTTGGAATTCGTGATTATACAGATGTTGTTATGGAGATTTGAAAGATATATATTTATATCGTTATTTCCAATACGACATTTGTTAGTCGTAGAACTTGATATTGAATATAAGCCGATATATTTTCTATTCAGAGCCTTGTATTGAATATCAAATGTGATTTGGGTTTGTCGTGAATGGTGTCTTCATTAACATTGTTCTTGAACCTAGTTGAGAAAAGATTAAATCTTTTTATTTAGATTTAATGAAGTGTACCAATTAAATAATATTTAATTGAATTGATATTGATTTTTGGGTTTATCGTGGACAGTGTTTTAAATAACACTCGTTCTTTAACCCGATAATTAATGAATGTGATTTTGGGTTTATCGTGAACTGTGTTTTAAATGACACTGATTCTTTAACCCAGTTAAAGATTAAAACTAAGTGGAGTTTTAATGAATCTTTAATTAGATTGAAAAGATCGAAAATGGAGTACCACCAGTTTTGCTCCAGGCGATAGTTAAATCTTTAATTAGATTTGAACGTGAAATGGTAATTGAATTTACCGATAACACCATGGTGTCAGATATGAAGTATAACCAGTTTTACTTCATGGGATGAATAGGTTGGGATTGGGAAATTAAAACAAATGATTACTTCGGTAAGGTTCGCTAATCCCGACTAGTTTGAATTGATATTCAAAAATAGATTAAAGAATAAATTCAAGAAATTTATCTTGGATAAAATTAATGGGAACCTTTCCCTATGAATGTGAAATTTAGAAACTAACTGTCGGTTAGCTAAGCAGAATGGTTTTCTGGATATTGATCTGATGTTGGTTTCGGCCTTCGGGGTTAATAATTGGGGAATTATTCTCTTGATTAATTTACGGTTAGTAACTAATGAATTGGAATGAGGCGTATGTTGTGTTTATGTAACATTTATTTTTAATATACGTGGGTTGTTCGGAAAGGCCGGGTTTATACCCATTCTGAATAACCGATTCGACGATATGTCGAAGATGAAGACGGTGGTTGAAGACCGGAAGTCTTCACATCGTTTGGATAATTACCGACGATCCTGATTGGGCTGTACACCCAAGAGGATGGAAATAGTTGGTGGTCGTCCAGACGTACTTGGAGATGGATGGATATGCGAGGAAAGTGCCTCCGGTTTCGTTCAGACCCAGAACAGACTTGTAAATGGATAGTGTGTCTGACATTGTATTCCTTTATACTGTATTGGTAATCTCTGCTAAATATATATCTGTTTGGTGGCAGAGAACTTATTCTCTTGCTATACACCCTTCTCTGAGACGTACGAGCCTAGAGGTTATACATTGGCAGAGATCAGTGGTACAGTATGGACTGACAATGTGGCATGCTGAGTTGCATGGATCAAGGCTTTTGTTGAAAAGCAAAGTCTTGTGGTTGATGATCAAAGCACGGCCTTGTGTGGCGTAGCTTTGTGTAACGTTGATTCGCGAGTATCACACCCGGTATGAACTAAAAACGGGAGACGGACATCAGGGAGGACATGCGTTTCTTTCTAGTTAGGAGTGGCATCAGTGCTTGAACTGGCTGACGAGTTTGACTCATGTGGATGTTGCTTATTATTACTTGCTGAAAAGTCAGGCGCCTCGTGATATCGGTTTCGGCCGATGCTTCTGGTCGGCTGACGGGCCAGGCTTACGCCCCAAAGGGCGGGGAAACGCAGTGTTCAGGCATAATAATCCACATCGGTGGACCGGCCCTGACGATCCAAGGGGCAGTTGCGGCTGTTCCTGAGACACGGGCTAGAGCGTCTCGAATCGGTTGAGGATCTTGCCCCTAGCCTCGGTTCATACCATAAATGATAACCCAACTTCCAATACGACATTTGCGGTTTTAATTGTAGAACTAGTATGGCGACATGATATATGGTACCCATGCCGCCTATGATTAATACTTATGATTTGAAGTTGTTTTATACACTATGCACTTATAATAGTATCAAACGATTTGTTTTAAACGTATCAAGCATTCTTTGGCTGTTATAAGGGAAAACCCTATCCCCCGGCTTGCGTTGCATTGTGTGATAGGACCTGCGTCTTATAACAGCTTCATTTTTCTTTATTTAGCATTGCGCTGTTTGTTTTATGCACTGGTATTCTTGGGAGGAAACCCGTTCCGTGTTATACGGCGTGGTCCCTTGATTTACCTAACTTTAAAAATAAAGATTAACTGTTTTAGTTCTCACACCAGTCACATGACTGACCTAGAGTTTATTGTTTTGACCTAAACTCTGGGTGCCCCTATTTTGACACGGGCAGCTAGTAGTTTTGGTTTTTGCAGATTTATATTCGCAGGATCCTGGTTTACAGCTGGAACGATATCCGGAAAGCTTTGTATCCGTATATCTACTTCTAATTGTGTATTGAATTATTTTCCGCTGCGATGTATTTAAATGTAATCTCTGATATTTTCTGTGTAATATTTATTCATTTATACTCGGTATATTCTTGTAATCTGATGCATTGATGTAATATACAAGGAAATGTTCTTTTGTATGCGTTCTGTTGTGGCTTGTTCTCGAACTATCCGCCACTTTCCTTTACGGGGAAGTTACGGGTTTTTACAATCAGCGATTGGTGAATAGGAAGTTCTACAACCAGATTGGGAAAACGATGGAGGTATAAGTCGACGATATGTTGGTAAAGTCTAGACAGACGTTCGATCATACCAACGATTTGGCGGAGATGTTTCAAATTCTCCGAAAATATGGGATGAAATTGAATCATTTGAAATGCTTGTTTGGGGTAGCATCTGGAAAATTCCTGGGGTTCATTGTAAGCTCGCGCAGAATTGAGATTAATCCAGACTAAGTTACAACAATCTGAAATATCCAAGAACCAAAGCAGATTAAAGATGTGCAAAGCCTTGCTGGAAAAGTGGCAGCGCTCAGCAGATTTATCTCAAAAGCTACAGATAAATGCATCCCGTTTTTCGAACTAATAAAGCGAGGCAAGCGCAACTTTAAATGGACTCCTGATTGTATAGAAGCTTTCCAAAATCTGTTGAATCATCTAGAGAGACCCCCCCGATACTGTCTAAGCCTGTGGATTACGAGGATTTATTCGTGTACTTGGCAGTGTCATCTCACGCAATCAGTTTGGCTTTGGTAAGAGAAGAGGATAAGGTGCAAAGACCGGCGTACTATGTGAGCAAGAAATTGGCAGCCGCGGAACGAAATTACCCAAAGATAGAAAAGCTCGCGTACAGTCTGCTGATCGCATCTGGGAAGCTTCGTCACTACTTCCAGGCTCATCCCATCACTATTTATACTGATCACCCGCTTAAACAAGTCCTACAAAGGCCAGAAGCATCGGGAAGATTGCTCAAATGGAACATTGAGCTGAGTCAATTCGACCTGAACTTCCAACCCCGGAGGCCGATAAGAGGGCAGGCACTTGCAGACTTTATAGCAGAATTTACCATCCCAGAAGATGATGCGGTAACCGAGGAAGACGATCCGCCAAAGCTACTCCTTGACCCTAATGCCTGGAAACTATATACTGATGGAGCTAAAAATGACAGACGATCAGGTGCCGGAGTGGTTCTTGAAACTCCAGATAAACGGCTAATATATTATGCTCTTAGATTGGAGTTCCACGCAACCAATAATGATTCCGAGTATGAAGCTCTAATTGTCGGGTTGAAGCTTGCAAAGGAACTAGGGATAACAAAGCTAGACATCTTTTGTGACTCCAATTTGGTCGTGAACCAAGTTAATGAAAAGTTTCAGGCTAGGAGTCCAAGGTTGATATCATATCTGGAAAAAGTAAGGACATTGCTAGATGGTTTTGATCACCATAGTATATCTCACATTCCTCGAATGGAGAATCATAGAGCGGACAAGTTAGCGAAGATGGCTAGTTCCGATAATCCAGAACATATGGAGCTAGTCCCGATTGAAGTATTACAGTTCCCCAGTGTGGATCAGATGGAAGTTGATCCGGTACTGGAGATTGAACCTGAAAGGGAGTCATGGATGACCCCCTAAAGAATTTCTTGATGAATGGAACGCTCCCAACTAAGAAAAGTGAGAGGCGTGCAGTTATAAGGAAGGCTTCCCGATATGTGTTGCAAGGCGAAGTCCTGTACAGACAAGGTTTCTCGATGCCTCTCCTCCGGTGCATTGCCCATAACGACATCAAGCGTGTGCTGAAGGAAGTCCATGAAGGTGAGTGTGGCGACCACACTGGAGGGCAAACATTGGCAAAGAAGATATTGCGATACGGCTATTTCTGGCCCACTATAAACAAGGATGCAGCCAAGTATGCACGACGTTGTGATGCTTGCCAGAAGTTCTCCAAAGTCCCTAAGGCGCCACCTAACCAGTTGAAGACAATGAAAAGCCCGTGGCCTTTTGCTATATGGGGAATTGACATTATTGGGAGCCTCCCCATAGCAAAGGGCGGAGCAAAGTTCGCTATTGTGGCCGTGGATTATTTTACTAAATGGGTAGAAGCAGAGCCTTTGACCACGATCACGACCAAACGAGTGATCACCTTTATTGTTAAGAACATTGTATGTCGGTTTAGGATTCCAAAAGTCATCATAACCGATAATGGGACCCAATTCGACAGCACGGAGTTTCAAAATTTCTGTCGGAAGTATCACATCGAGAAAAGATACACCTATGTGGCACATCCGCAATCGAACGGACAGGTTGAAGCGGCAAACAAGGTGATCAAATCCATTCTAAAGAAAAGATTGAAGAGGGCCAAAGCTATGTGGGTCGATGAATTGCCCCTGGCACTATGGGCCTATAGAACAACGTACAAGTTGGCGATGGGTCACACCCCGTTTTCCCTTGCTTTCGGAGCTGAAGCAGTTATTCCGATCGAGTTAGAAGTACCATCCCATCGTACCATTTATTACGACCCAATGACCAACAATGAGTTGCTCCTTGAATCCCTTGACATGGTTGAGGAAAAAAGGGACGAAGCCGACTTACTTGCCTTGAGGCACAAACAACAAATAGCTCGGTACTACAATAGAAGAGTCCCAGCTCGGACATTCGAACCCGGAGACTTGGTTCTGAAGCGTGTCTTTCCGCCCCCGGTACATATGGGCCCGAAATGGGAAGGATAGTACTCCATTTTACGAAGGCTTGATAGCGGAACCTTCAAGCTAGCGACCGTGGATGTAGATGAAATCCCCAGAGTGTGGAATGCCTAGCATTTGCGGCTTTACCTGACATAAAAGTGTCAGTTTTACTCTTTTGTTTTTAGAACCATGTAAAAAGGCTCGACTTGCCTAAAACAGTCTGGTTATCCGAACAAAAGATTATAAAGTGGATGTAGGTCATGATTCAGCCGAACCACTATAAAAAATACCGTGTGTCATTTACCTTTACTGCACCATTTCTTATCTACTCTTTTATTTTGATCAATATATATATATATTGTTACCATTTCGAGAATTGTTTTAAATTTATGTAGTAATCTCAAAAAAGCTAATTCAAAATGTCGTTCAGTAGATTGGAAAGTTCACGATAATTAAAGCTCCAAAAGGTGCAGCGAGGTAAATCGCACTACAACTTGCACTCTAACTCCCAAGATCAGGGAGAGAGTATAAAGGACGCGAAAATAATGTCCCCAAGGCATGAAGGTGCACCATGATAAAGCCGCCTTGACAACACTCTAACCCACTGAAGGATCAGGAGAGTATAAAGGCACTAGAGACTTAGCGCCCCCAGATCTTCTGCCCCGCTTAAGGATCGGTGAGCAGACCAAAAATCGAGCTTGAACTCTAACCCGCTGAAGGATCGGGAGAGTATAAAGGCGCTAGAGACTTGGTGCCACACAAACTCTAACCCGCTGAAGGATCGGGAGAGTATAAAAGCGCTAGATACTTAGCGCTGCAAGAATCATTACCCCATTGAAAGATTGGGATAGTACGAATATAATCCTAATCGATCGCCAATAAGCCCTGGCCAGGCACTATAATGACGATTAATTAGGAATATATATGTACATCACTACACGTTTACTTAGCACGTGTATTTCCCGATGATTGTTTTTTTTATGATTAATGATCGTTACTTATAACTTTAGTATTTAACTATGAAAGTTTCAGTTATGATTATTTAAACTTTGCTAACATGATGAATTTGCAGGAACACAATGATGCAAAAGAAGTAGGTCCTTATTTACTGGAAGAAGGTTTACAAAAAACGAGAAACTAAACAAAAAGTGAGGGCAAATCTCACGACTACATCTTTTGGCCAAAGGAAATCCTAAAACTAAAACATGAGCCAATAGCTGCATTCTATTTGTGCTTGGGAGATGGCTTTGATTTCTTGTCCTTCTTCTGTTTCTCCAACTCCTCTTTATCAGTACCAGAGCGGTCACTTTTCTTCCTCTTCCTCTTGTCAACAAGAGGCTCCGGAGGAGGACTGGAAGGTTCGGAGGCAAGCTGTGAAGTTATCGATTTAGAAGAGAATCTTTTAACCAACCCAATCTTAGGGTTGATTTCAGAAATAGGGGTCACGAACACAGGATTATGTTCCTCCCTCTTAAGAGCCAATTGCTTCTCCTTCCTAGCGTGCATGTCAGCCAAGGTTTCGCTATCATCACCCTTGGCCTCGTCAATGATTTCTACCTCCTCTTCCTCATCTCCATGACCGCCATATGTGTCATGCAGAGCGGCAATGATCTCGGCGTCTGCAGGAGCGCCAGTGCCAGACTCCACGGGTGCTACTGTAACTCTATCACTTGTTGAGCCCTCGATTTGCTTTGAGACCTCAGAAGCTTCGATACCAGAACCTGGGGGAACCTCAACCTTCTCAGCCTCTGCCTTCTCCTCTGCACCCTTTTCAACCACTTTGGTACCTACACCATTAGAAGCAAAGGTTAGTGAATCGGGAGGAGATGTGGCCATGTCAGTTGTCTGTCCCATGAGACGATGACAAGTTACGATTGCTTTAATGAACCGTGGAGAAAATGTGGGGATACCTTCGGCTGACTCATCTCCCAGATTTGTACTGGTGGCCCCGACAATCGGAGGAGTAGGTGCCAAGGGGATCAATGGATCATCGGGGTTATATCCCTCAACTTCAGAGGTTTTGGGCTCTACCACCGAGCTCGAGCTCTCGCCAACCTTATCCTTGCCCTTGAGATTGCTCTTCTCCCTCTCCATTTCCTCGTGGATAAGGCATCTACCTTCCTCCAAGGCCTCAGGACCTTTACCTCTGAGAAAGGTTTGCATCAGCTGGCGTTCGTCGATCTCGTCAACTCCTAGTCGCCGCTTCTTGCCCTCGACAATTGCGTCCCATACATTGGCCAAGGTAACATGGTAGTCTAGAATCTAAGAGATGTCTCGATGCTTGATGACTTGACCAAAGAAATCAAACAATAGTTCCTCAAAACTATCTATATCTTTCTCTCTTTCGGCAAGCTTATCGGCTGCAGCAGCTGCTGACTCAAGAGCGCTATTAGCATTGCTTTCGGCGAGAGCTGCTCGCTCCTTAGCTTGAGCAAGTTGATCATTTAGAACCTCCTTCTCCTTCTTGGCGAGGGCAAGGTCATCTTTTAAGCTCGCCCTCTCTTTCTCCCAAGCGTCTTTCTCAGAAGAAAAGCGATCATGTACTATCTTCAGTTCAGTGTTAGCCACCCTGAGATCCTCTACTTCCTTCTTCAGGGCCACCCGCTCCTGGCTATTTATGTTGACCTCGTTGCGAAAACGCTCCCTAGCACTCTCCAGCTCGGACTTGTAGTTCTCTGCATCTCGCCGAGCTAAAGCCAGTTAGGCCTGTGCATCCTCTAGTTCTTTTTCCATTTTGCACCTAGCCCTAGCTTCATTATCAATCTTTACTCTGGCCCTGGCCGCGTCCGTCTCCATCTGGCGGATGATAGTAGAGAGTGTAGCAGCATGCTTCTTCATTACCCCGTATTGTTTAGCTACATGGCATACATGCCCTATCACCTCTGTGTCTCAATCCTCGGGGACCGGTTCAAGATCTGGGACGAACACCATCCTCTCAAAGTAAATGTCGGGAAACTGCTTTCGTAAGCACTCTAGCCTGGTCATAATCTCAGAATTGGGGGCAAAATCCTTTGCGGCAGTAGTATCCAAGCCACGCTCACTAGAGGAACTGGGAACTATCTTCCCTTTCTCTATAATCCTTCCCTCATCTTTGTTCTTGTCCTATAGCTCGGGGTGTTTTCTGGAAGATTGGGCGTGAGAAGGAGTACTTTTTGGAGGGGTTAAATCTCTAGGAAGTTGCTTTTCCCCAGCCGGTGGCAATAGACGACTATGTGGTTTTCCATAACCTTGCTTCGGTGGAGATCGAGGCCGTGCAGAATAAGATTGATGAGAATCCCGGGGCCGACGACTATCCCTTCCCCGACTATCGCTACGAGTGTGCTCGGGATCTGGAAGGAGGCTTGGTGTGCCCTCGCAAAGGGAACGGTAAGAATAAGACCATTTGCGAGACATTTTTCCTGTAGAGAAAACAAGTGCGTGTTAGAACTATGAACCACAGTAGCAAAAGAGTGTTATGATAAATGGCGCATGTGTTTTGTGCATCCCGTGAAATCCCCTTTTTTGAAACGGACCAGGGCCCGAAGTTAGGCTCGTTTGGGTGACTTCTTTATCTCCAACTGGGGCACCCGTCTCTTTGGAGAGGGGAAAAATTGGTTCCCCTCCGAAATCTTCTTGAGTATAGATATCATCTGGCAAAGGAATTTTATTTAATTACCCGAGAATCTGTTCCTCCGTTAATTCATCTTGGGCGACATACTCAATTGGCGATGAAGTTCTTAAGGGAGACTGCCCCTCGGAGGTTGGAACCTCCTTTGGTCCATCAGCTCGTCCCTCATCTCCTTTATACACGTTTAAATCTTCGTCATCCTGATTAATCATCGGCGAAGGACTCTTGCGAAGAGTAGTCGCCTCTACAACTTGAGAAGTTCCTTCTCCTTCAGCCGGGGGTATATATTCGTAAGGTTTACTGCCCGCTCCAAGTCCGAACCTTATGTCTAAGAGACGGTGTTTATGAAGGTTTTCGTCAATGATACATTTCTTAATCCTTAAAAAATCTGAGTTATTCTTAAGGAGGCGGGACATTCGATCTTCATATATCGATCCTTCTGTTCTCTCAAAGTTGTGATTTGTGTGGAACAAAATGATTCGTTAGCACTAAAATTATGGATTCGAATTAAACACGGAAATGTTGGAAACATACTCGCTTGTAGCCACCTCCTCGCACATCCGACCTGGTGTTTTATATAGAACCAGTCAGACTTGACTTCCCCTATATTACTATAACCGTCTATCACAACTTTTCTATTAGCGACCGATTCGAAGAAAGAGAAATTGGGAGCTCCTGCGGAACGATGTTCAAAATGGTAATAGAATTTCAAATCTTTAAGAGTAATTTCGGTCTACAGAATCTCTATATAAGCAACGTACAGAGTATACAAAGCCGCATAAGCATTCGGGTGGAGTTGCATGGGGGCAATGTGAAACTGTCTCAAGAGATCAACAACAAGCGAAGGAAAAGGAGGAATGACCCCTACCCAGCACATGAGTCAACTAATGGTCATATACCCCTCTGGGGCAGAATGAGGTCTATCATTGTTGTCTGGAACTTTCACGTCGTCCCAGGGAATTCCGTGTCTTAAACATATCTTTTTATGTTTTATGTCGTCTAGCTTAGAAGGCAAAGAATCAGTGAACTTCTCTATTTCCTTAGCACCCGGAATCTCATCAGGAGCTCGATCATCCTCATCTTCAAGGGACGTGCTCTCGGAAGTTGCCGACTCTATATCAGTGCCTGTCTCGTAATCAGGATCGGATTTTTCCTCACTTGAATCTGAGGAAAGCACATCAGGGTTGTGGTGCATTAATGTCTCTGATTTAGTACTTTCACTTGATGACTCAGTCACTTGTCTATCTGACATTGTTGTTTTGGCGAGCAAAGAAAGATTAGAAAAATAATTACCCTCGAACCCCGTGTATGTGCAAGTGCTTGTGTGTGCAAGTGTGTATGATACGGGAAAATAAAGTCACGAAGCAAACTGGATAAGCGTAATGAATATGCTGTTAAGTCATGTTGTCAAATCAGTCCAAGAAGTCTGTCTCGTTGTCAAATTAGTCCAAGAAGTCCGTCTCAAAGGCTCTAACCTAACTGTTCAATGTACTGCAATTATGATGCATTGATTAAAATCCATATGTGTTTGGTACTGGCAACTGGGTCGGATTGTTGGAAAAATTGGAGCTCGAATCGTGATAAAAGTACAGATGTGTGGAACCGGATCGACCCAAGGGGATCGGATCGTTGAACAAGGTCCGGGGAATAATAGCAAGACATCGTCTCGCGAGGCAAGATCCCGATCCGTCCCCTCCTGTATCTCCACGAGCCCACGCTCCTCGATCTGATCCGCTGTCCAAAATTGCTCTCTCACTCCCCTCTTTGATTTCACCACTACCACGACCTGGATCAAAGCCCTATCCACGATCCAACCTGGCCAGCCCTCTCTTCTTCTTCCTCGTCTCTCCTCTCCATTCTTGAACCCACGAAACGAGACCTGATACACTCGTGTTTGCCATACCCAAACCACAAAACTTTGCCACTCTCTCCTCATAAATCAGTAAAAACTAGAGAAAAACGAAAGTGAAACATGATTACCTATTTTGTTTAATTTAAATCGGGAAAGGAGGTTATTTTCTGGAGATCGCGAGTTAGGGTTTGAGAGAGAGGATCGGTGGCGGCTGTAGGAAGAAAGAAGAAGGAGAGAAAATGGAGAAAGGATCGGTTTATATAGGCAAAGCCCGCGACCGTTAGTATTCTAATTTTTTTCCTATTCCGACCGAGAAAACCAATGGGCCACGAGCCAAAGCCCGACGCAGAAAAAGAAAGGCTGCTCCCTTACGTGGCGCGTGAATTGAAGGCGGGGAAAGCCCATGACGTTTCGTGGAAATGCCCAAATGAAAACCGAATCGAATAGGTACCTTATTCCACGGATCGTGGGGTATTTCAGCGATCCAACACAATGAACGATTGTCGAGACCGAGAACTCAGAAATATCTGTAAAAATTTAAAAGTTTACCTGGCAATTGGACGATGAAGCCTCCAAAAACTCCAGAGATGAGAATTATCCAATGAACAAAGAAATGATTGAAGATTTAACTGGGTATTTATACTAATTGAAGGACACGACTCTTTGAAATCGTGCGACGTTCCAGACGGACATGGCCTTTTTGATTCATACCGCTTCATGAAAAGATAGTTCAGTAATGTCGAAGCATGTTCCATCCTTGATAAAACATACTTCGAGGGGGCAAAATGTTTGCTAGCTTTTAGACTAAGCCACTAGGGTTCATATTCATAAGAACTACAAAGTTTCACACATCTGGATCATTAAGAGCTTGATCGTGATCCCCTTTTCCTTCCCGGATCGTGATAACGCTTCCACGACCCCTCGTTCGCGAGTCCCTGTCGCGACCCGATCCGCCTACTCAGCAGCCTCTCGATCCGACCCACGAAGACTAAAAAATGAAGGCCACGACCAAGTCAATTACAATCTGAAAATGTAGGATCTCGCGACACCTGTCCGCAACTGTCATATTGACTATTTCTCCATCAAGCTACGAACCAGTCCGAGATCCTCAGGATTTGTGCCACGTATGACCGCGATCCGCCTGTAGAAATCAGCTATAAATAGCCCAGAGCTTGGCATTTTTCAGGATCTTTTTGGGCAATTCTGAGTTCTGAATCCACCATTATTACACCTCTGTCATTATTATTCAGAGTTGTCTCGAAATTATTGAGTGAATCAACATTGTAAAAGTGAGGTTGAGGGATAAATCATCGATTATACTTGAATTTTAAGTATAGTCATAGATATAAAGTGGACATAGGCTCGTTAACACCGAACCACTATAAATCTCGTGTCTTTCCTGTTTATTCTTGCATTTTTTTTCTGATATTAATCTCTGCATAATTGAACAACTTGGGTGTTGGAGCCAATTTTGGATCTAACAGTAATACTAGCATAAGATGTAAAGATAACGGGAAAGGGGGTGTGCATGTCATAATGATGGCAAACAATCAAGCATAGCAACCATCCTCACGTCTCTCACTCAGTGCGTAAAGCATACGATATCCACCGCTTTGATCACCCAAATCCTTGCTATGATCACTCTGCCCCCATGGAGTCATGGAGACTCCACTACACTGATCCATAGCCACTAGTCCTTGCTATGTTCACTCTGCCCCATGAAGTCATGACGACTCCACTGCACTGGCTCATAGCCATGCTACGATCATTCTGCCCCATGGAGTAATAACTACCCTACTGCACTGATCCGTAGCCTAACATCCATCTTGGTGGTGAATCAAAGTTATGGACGTCGATAACCCCTTTACACACGTCCCGCAACAAAGTCCAATCATGAAGTCAACTCGTTGGTTACCAACTGGATCCTGAGTTCTACTTCCCATTTGGACTACCTATGCATCTCGGGTTTGGTCTTCTCTGGATCGGTTCGGTCCTTTTTCTTCACTTTGCTTTGGATCGGACTCCCTTAAGTGGCTCAGTTCGGATACTCCTCCCTAAGCATCGGGTCGGTCGTGACAGTCCACTCGTGGTGCATTAGTTTGGTCGCGCGCTCCGATTCGGGTCGTGATCCCTATACAGTTCGTGGGTGTACTCTGGTTTGTGACTCCAACTCGGCTCGGTTCGGAGGAGGCGGTTCGTGATGCATCTCCAATGGTTCGGAGGCAGACGGTTCGGGTAGGGGAACTTCTGACTTGAGCGGATCGGAGAACTTCAGATGTAAGTGGATCGGCTTGTGAGCTCCTGGAGGTTGGTTTGTATCATCTTCGTGAATCACGAACCGTTCGGTTCGGAGAGGGAGGGCGATCCAATCCGGTTCCTGCACAATTTCCTGCAACTCTTCCAGCGACTGTTTTACGCCATACGACGGCGTTTTCGAGCATTCTAACTTTTCTAATCAATCACAATGCATACCATACAGTCATAGCAACATGTATAATTAACCACAAACATCAAAACAACAATATGATATGTTAAAATAGATCAAACATACCCAAAATCCATATTTTCCCCTTAATCCCCCTTAATCATATTTAAGCACACAATTATCAAAACTTATCCAAATTATCCCAAATTTCTATCAGAGCCCTAAAATAATGTTTTAGAATTTTACAAATTTTTCTAGATTTTTCTGAGTTATGGTTTCGCTGATTATCACTAATCACCCCTAATTAGCCGTAATTAGTGAAAAACAATGCAAATCACTCACCTTAGCCACAAATTACTTATAGATCTGAAAGTATCTCTGATATAGGTCGAATTTATGTGTGTTCCAGGAGCTCTATCCCAAACTTGATGCTAATTTGCCTTTATTTGATGTAGTTTAGCCTAATCCTTGATTAGAGAGTGGTTAGAGATGTTTTTAGAAGGTGGAGGTCATTGCTAGGGTTGAAGAGAGGTAAGTGGCGGCTGGAAAATGACAAAGAAAAGGTTTCTCTAACCCTAATCAGCCCTTATATAGCTCTAATCCCGAAATCCCCCAATGGGCTTAGCTGCTAATCACCCGGTTAAGCCCAGTTAAGCTGTTTTTCACCTTCTAAACCTTAATTCAGCCTTATCTCCCAAACAGTAAGTCCGTTTGACAATTGTGACCACTCTACGGAAAGGTAAACCCCGGATCTAATGGAAGTTGTTTCAGGTCAAAACTCCTTACCAATCAAAAGTTATAGCCGAAACAAGATCAGCTAGGGGCAAAACGGTCATTTAAAAATCGGCAAAAATCATGAACATGGGAAATGACCCCAATAGTCGTTCCCCAAAGTTACACCACTATACGACCTCATATGAAAATAAAATAAATATCCTACGATCCTCCGATGCGTAGAATGCGGGTCGTTCCAAATATATATATGTATGTATATATATTCTAAATAAATATGTTAGTATATATTTTATAATCAATGGTAATTGAAATAAGGTTGTTGTCATCAAAATTCCATTCTCCAACATCAGGTTCATTCTATATGTCATTTCTTTTAGGAAAATAGTCCTATCGACTCAACACAACGACCAAAGCCCATGTGCGAAGGCGATATGCCCTACTGCAGTTAACGCTTTGAAAAGTTAAAGCCAATGGTTAAGGGACCGAACTAAAGCCGAAGGACGAAGTCTATTATAAGAAGGCGAAAGTCTGAATGCTTCATATGCTAGCCTTTGACGTTACAAGCATCCACTACTTAGCGAAAGGGAGTGAAAGGTGCTTTCGACTGGTCTAAAAGGCAAGAAAGGTGCTTTATAACCTCAGGACGATGTCACTAACTGTAAATAAAAAGAAAAAATGGTCGATTCCTTTTCATTTGTTGAATTGTCATTGGTTAATATGAAAAGTATTCTAACCAAAATACAGTCCTTTATGTACTTTGCTCAGTCCAAAGTACATAATATTTGCACTTGTGCGTTAATTCCCTGTTTAATGCATAAGCTTTCCTAAGCACAATCAACCTTAGAAAATTCATATCAATTATAGAAAACATGGGGAAAATGCCAAAACTTAATAGAATGAGGAGTATATCCTCCTCTATCATTCACAAAAATTTCGGGTTCAAAATAGTTAATTATCCCCTTCAATTAATTAATCCCATTATTAACAAATAATTTTCCTTACGAAATTTCCTAAGTGCTCAAAAGATTATGAAATCAGAAAACCCATATCTAAAATCATGTAACATATAACATATCCAAATTTCATAATATTTGGAGATTTCTAACTTTAGGTTTTACCTTAAAACCTATTTGTTTTCATGTAAAACAAGCATATAATCCAAAATGAAAACATCAGTATTGCTAAATAATCAAGTAGCAGTCATCTAACTTGAAAGCAATCATGAAAAAACACAAAAAATGGGGTATAAGAAAATAGCTTAATCTAAACATGGGTAGAGAGTATTATTCACCTTGTTTGGATTGAGAGCTTAATATTTTTAGATATTTATTTCCTAAGTTTTAATCTCTAACTTTCTTTTAGGTTTTCTTTTTCTTTTAATGGCCATCCACCCCTCGTTTTTTTTATGTTTTGAGAAAATGAAAAAGAAGAGAGGAGAGTAAAAAAAATCTTATATAGGAGGCCAAATGTTTCCCATTATGCCTTTTTCATATTTAATTCATTATATAGCCAAACCGCAGTATTACTTGTTTATATGTATAAATCTCAACCGAATAATCTAATTACATTATTCCTACTTAATTCATTCAATTAAACATCCATAATAACGTTCACAAGAAATGGGAGGCGTTACATCCTTCCCTCCTTAAAAGAATTTCAAACTTGAAATTCAGTTAAGGACTAAAACAAACAAACAATGCTAACTATACTAGCGTACCCCATTAGTTACTATCTTAATAAAACAACATAAACAATCCCTACATCGGTGACATATTAAGCAAAGCGCCCTCTTTTCTGAGACTCCATATCCCTACGCCTCATGCTAGCTACACTACCCATTCTAGCTTCCTGCTATCGATCTTGAATCATCTTGATCTTCTTCACAGCTTTTTCCACAAAATTTGGATCCAAAACCAATAGCCTCCATTAACACGTTAACAAAGGATTCTTCTTCATTGTGGTAGAATACCTTAATATTAGACCATTGGCAATCCTTCTTCCTGGCTATCTCTTTTGTCTATGGTATCTGGTCTAAAAGATGAGGCTTCTAAAGCAATTGCTTTACCCTTCGCTACCTTTGGACACTTATTTTGGTAGTGCCGGAGTCGATCACCATTGAAGCATCACACTTATTGCTTCCCAGTATACGATCCAGCTTTGCCTGACAGAAAATCCTTAGCATAATGGCCCTTTCGGTCACATTTGAAGAAAAATATCTTGGTATCGCTCTGCTTGTTTTTATCTTTCTTTCAAGTCTCTTTTCCATGAAAGAGCTTTCTCTTCATATTTTTAGGATTTGTGGAATTGATTGGTCTTCTTATCAAAACACGTACCTCCTCTTTCTTCTTCAACTGGATGAAATTATGGCTAATTCCGGCATAGTCTTCACTAACTTGCGCCATGGGATTGAATCCTTTAACTACAATAACTCTTGCTACCATAAAACCAGCAACAGCTCTAACTTGCATCTTTTGAACAAAGGACGAGGAAAATACTCCCCATGTCCATAAAAGGTGTTGTAACATTATTATCCTCATTATCTCTTCGTTCTTGATCTCCCTGAGCTTTGACAAGCATTTCCGTTAGTTGTAGCACTTCCATCACCGAGGTACACCCTTCCGTTTCCTTTCTTTATATCATATTGTCCTCATTTGTCGCATAGATCTCTCGTAGGATACCGAAGGATGGTCTAAGAGTGTGGATATATATATATATATATATATATATATATATATATATATATATATATATATATATATATATATATATATGCACCAGTACTTAGGCACGTCTGTTGGACATGTGCGTAGATGGAAAAGTTAGAACAACAGCAAACAGCTTATTATGTAAACAAAACAGGTCCAAATTATTCAGTAACACACGTACACTGATATAATATCACATTGAAGATATTGAAAGAACACAATCTATATTTGTGTTAAACTACAGTGTTATTATATAGCAGTATAAGTGATATAATATGATACATTGCTCCATTATTTGACTGCAGTGGCTAAACAGAGTATTGTGCACATAACATATTCATGTAGAAATTGAGAATCACGCATGATACAATCCTTAGCCATTTATTTTTGAAAATAGTTAAACCCTAAAAAATTGTATTATTCATACCTTGAATAGCAAATAGCATCCTTTTTTTCATTTCTGCTCAGCCGTTAATAACAAATAAACAAATAGATAGGGGCTCGTAATGAAGCATGGCAAAGTTCTAACACAGACAGTAGTAAAATGGGTAAGGTGACTAAGTAAATAGCAGTAATAAAATGACAAAAATATCAGGTGAAGTTCTGACAAATACTGAAGCATAAATATTCATGAACAGAAAATGCAAAGGGATTCAGATTATAATATCCAGCATGTAAATCTAGACAAAATGAATGGACAGCGGCAAAAATATAGAATTTAAAATAAAAAATGGAAGGAGACCCCCAAATCGTTATAGAGACCGATCCGTTCAGATCTTCGATTTGTTAATTCTGTTTCAAAAGCGTTGTACCAAATCACTATAGAGAGCAACAGTTTAATAAAAGGCGAACGAAGAGAAATAAACGAATTAGGTTGAAAAAAAAAGAAATGAAATTTTAATGGATTTTAAGAAAGCCTTACTGGGATGAACGATGTTGTGGTGCTTCATCATGTTCGCCGCAGTGCGCTTCACCATGGATACTGCAATGAAATTGTAGAACACAGCATGAATCGCGTTGTGCTGGTGTTATTTCGAAAGAAGAAGAAACGGAAAGATCATAAACATGGATAAACAATGTTAAACGGGGTTAAACATGGCTATATGGGGATCAGTTCAAAACTAAGTTGTTGGCGTCCGATGCATCCGAAGTTAATATCTCATCTTTTAAGCTGTTTGCAAAACTAGCCAAATGGTCAGGTAGAGTTTAGAAATAATAACGTTATTACTGCAAATATAGTGTTATAATACTAGTATAACCGCAAAACGGTAAAGAAACCGACCGTTTGATTATATAATGGGCATTGTTATTGACACTCCAAATATTGTTAAGGGGGGGTATTTTTTTTTCAAAAATTGTTAAGGAGAGTACTAATGAGGAAAGTAGCCCCTTAACAAATAAAGATAATTTACTTTATTACCCGTTTAGCCTCTTAACAATTAAAGATAAATACCTTAACAAATATTGCAAGGGCCGTAGTATTTTTTTTTAATTCGCATATACCGATTTTTTCAAAACTTTAAAGGATAAGTGTTTTCGGAGGAATATGATCGAACTACTTTTTTTGTTGACATAAATATGCTGAATTTTGTAATCATGGAGACAATGCACCGAAATGATTATTAATTTTCGACATATCACTGTCGAATACATATGTAATTAATTACATGCTGCATTTGGTGCAGTAGTGATAAACTGCTTATTTTAATTTGGTTTCTCTTATCGAATAAGTTTTTTTTAATCTAATTTAAAGGGGCAATCGAGGAATATTGCGTAGTGTGAAATAACATGTTTATGTAGCCCCTTAACAATTTTTCAAAAAATGGAGTGTCATTAAAAAATGACCCCCTTAATAATAGTTGGAGTGTCAATAACAACACCCTATACAATTTTTTTAAAAAATTGTTGTATTTTCGGATTAATCTACAAAAAATGATTGATTTAAAAAAATTGTATTTTTAAATTTTGTTTATATTTAGATATATCAAAAGATATTATAGTAGAAATAGGATAATAATGGTGGATCCGAGAAGTAGATTTGAAATGTAATGGATATTTTAGAGAAATTTTAGGAATTTGAACTTGAGCTATTAAAAATACCGGAGAAAACAATTCGGAAAAAAGAGCATTTTTTGGGATTCACAAAAGTTTATTTTTACTAAATGACAGCTCCCTAACGGTCGGTTTGATAACGGCTCTGCCTCCCTACGAAGCAATGTTTATCTTTGCTTCAATGGCTTCATTTAGCTTTGGTTCATTCTTTAGAATTGCGCATGATACTAAGTAACTTAGTATGGAGTGTTTCAATTAAGGACAAAGCGAAGGGATACTTCAAAGCAGTGCTTCACTTCACGTAGCGGAGCCAAATTTTTTATAAGTGGTTTGAAAACAAAGTAACTCCCTTGTTTCATTTCTCTTTTTATAGATTAGTTTCGAATCATTTTAAGGGATTTCTATCAATAAGTTGAAATGTTTTAGGCTTGAAGCATCCTATTTTGTAAACCGAAGAACCCTTGTTGTTTTGTTTTGCTTCGACACCATAGAGGTGCAAAGCAAAGTGTTTAGCTCTGACACCAACACCATAGAGGTGCAAAGCAACACCATCGAGGTGCAAAGCAAAGTGTTTTGCTTCGACATCATACAGACGTGAAGCCAATCTATTTCACTTAAAGCTTTAATCCCTTATGTTTTCCACTGTTTCAACTCTATATAGTAAATGGCGAAGCAATTCAAAGCAATGTAGATTGTCACATTATTGTAGATACTTGTTTCAAAAGGTTTTGGCTTCATAGCCTTTTGTTTTGAAGTATGTTTACTTCTAGGAAATATTAAGTATCATCAATAAATACTTTGAAGGCATACATTTAGCATATTGATTTGTTTAGTAAAAGCTTATATAATTTTCTTGTTTTAAAAATGATATTCAAATGACTGAATTTTAAAGGCCTATGTTTTCAGGGAAATATTTGAAGAATATTTAACCCAATGTTTTACTAAAGCAATTTTTAATCTCTTCACTACTGGCTAGATGAGGAGTCGATAGTTTTGACTTAGATGAGGAAATATTTTAAAAATGATATTTGAAGACTATTTGTTTGACTCGAAGTTTTGTTTCCCTTTCCAACTCTCAGATGCTTGGTAGAGTAGCTTGAAAGTAAGATTTCAAATTTTTAGGTCTTTTAACGAATAATGTTTGCAAAGGCATGTATGAGGCATCGCTAATTATTTAGGAATAATTTCCAGTTCCATTGTATTTGGGTATCGTTGTTATAATAATTGCTGCTATTGTTAGTACTCTGACCCATCAAGGGGGCATCTTCATATGTTGCTTTAAAGTATTTATATTTTTATACTTTATTAGAAACCTGGGAAGTGATCAAGGGGTTATGTATGTAATGAAAATGAGAAATGTTTTCTGCAAACCATGTCTAAAATATATTCTATAATCATGTGTTATTGTTATTGATGTTGATATTGATATCGTTAATATATCCAAGTTCTATTTTCGAGAATTAATAGTATAAATGATTGCTACAACTTTTGTACTTAGTTTCGGGCCTTGAAACGATGGATGTTACAAACATCAACGCTTATGTCTCATTATTAACCATGCAATTATCGATCATTAATTGATTCCTTCTCGTTTACTCACATTCCTTAAACTTCAAATTTGCCAAATTTCTCATAAGAAGTGCTTTGTCGTATACTCTTCTCATAAATTCCTTTCAATTTTATCAAGTTACATAAACAGATGTTTCTTTTACAATAATATAAAATGCTGTATTCTCCAAAAATCATCAAATAGCTACTACGACTCTCCTTTTGCGAAGTTTCCCGTTTTGTTTATGTTATACCGCTAGGGTTCTTCTTTGGCAAATTTTATTCAGACCACCCAAACTGCTGAATTGCCCCTTTTTTTATTTTAAAATTTCGCTAGATAGAAATACCCTTTACTGAATATATTTTTTACATGTTTTCATCAACCACGCAGTGCGTGTGTGAGGATTGTGATCCATTCACACAGTAGGCCTACGAGGTTGATATCATTACCTCGTACGAGTCCTACGAGGTTAGCAACATTACCTCGTAGAGTCCCTACGAGGTAAGCAACATAACATCGTAGTGACTCTATGAGGTAAAGGGTATTTTGATCATGCAAATTTTTTAAAAAAAATTGGGCACCACTCAGTAGAAACGGTGGTTTGAATAAATTTGCCTTCTTCTTTTTGTTCTTAATGATCATTGAAGATTGTTTATCCATATGTACCTTCCACGACTACCAATTTATACCATTAATGTTTTTAACACTTACCTTCTCCATAATCGAATTCTCTTCATGAAAGTTTGTGTGTGATAAGCTCTGCTACCAAATGTCAAAGTTATCTCAATGATTCTATACAATTAGAATTGAAAAGAAATAACAAGTGAATAAAAACAGTAAATAAGCAACTTTATCTAAATAAAACATAATTAAATTCACCAAAGGATTACAATAAAAACCCATGAAATCAAGAACCTATCTCAGTCCCAAAACCCCAAAATGATAACTCCTCCCACTTCACAATGTTCATGGACAAGCCTGTTTATAATCGTCCAATGTAATATCATTCACTGGATTAAAGATATACAGAAATCAACTGTAGAAACTCCAGCAATTGGAAATTCCAGTAGCCAACTGGAAATGATTTCAAATAGATTGAAATCAGTAGTGCAATGAAACACAAGTTGCATCAGATTTCAATCGATTGAAGTCTACCAATCAACAGTCAACTAGAAAGGGTCCATTCGACAGGTAAAGTCGACTAGCAGCCTATGGCTTGTGCTACAACAAGCTTTGAGGACCTTTTTTCGTCTCTCTTCTTCATTGCTCCTCCGCTTCCTTAGATGATAAGGCTTTTCGCCTTTGCGATCGTAGTGCCTTCTTAAGCTACTTGGAAATATTGTTTGACAAATTCAAACAAGTGTATATTTCAAATTTGTAGCACATATAGTCAAATTTTGCAGCCACTACCGAGCGCTATGCGCCTCACTTAGCAAATATAACTCTACAGCAATTCCGTGTAATTGCAGGCAATCCAATTTGTGCCTTGTTTGGCAAAATCCTTCTCTATTCACAAGTAAAATCAGTTTAACATCAAAATACAAAATCTTGTACCGCACTTTAAGGTTTCAAACAAGGTGTTGTGGTTACAATGCAAATATGCATATGCGTGTACATCAGATAGGGCTCACCATTAACACTCATAAATAAACAAATGTACATGCTTTCTAAATCAAAATAGAGGGTAAACAAGTTAGAAAACACTCATTGTAGCACAAATATGAACACGAAATTTCGTCCCTTCGATTTTGCATCTCCTGTATCATAATTTCTCTTCCAGATCCTCCAGATGTTTACGGTATGATCGTGAGACTCAATAATTTTGCAACTGGTTCACTAGTGGTTTATTCTTTAATAATGTACAAAATGCTGAGATCTGAGACCTGAAAAATCGGAAGACAATAACAGTATCTAATACATTAACCTTCTATAACTGTATTCGCACAACAAAAATACAAAGAACTTGCCTTTTAATGAAAACACAATGCACAAATGGTAGTATAGTTTGGTAAGTGTGCTTATATCGGAGTCTGAGCATAGGCCAATTGCTGAGCACCAATATCGTCAATATGAGGATTGTTCACAGGTGCCTGTTGCTGTTCATCATTTTGCCTCGTTCTCCATCTCAGAAACTCAACAAGTACTGAATTTGTACTTATCGCAATCCCGAATCCAGTAAATGATGAAAGTAGCACCGAAAGCACTGGAGCCACTTTGAGCTGCAATATATTATTATTATTAGGATAAATTGACAGGAATAATCCGAAGTTTGACGTGTCTTCCCATATTAATCCCAAGTTTGGATTATTTTTAATTAATCCCAAGTTTGGGGTGTCTCTTCCCATATTGATCCCGATGACTTATTAACTTGTTATAACCGGTTATCAAACTTAAATTCATCTTCTCCAAACTAGTTTCCCACTCCAGAAAAATCGTTTAGGGAAGACAAATATAAATTTGATAACCGGCTACAGCAAATTAATAAGTGATCGGGATCAATATGGGAAGGGACCCCCTAAATTTGGGATTATTTAAAAATAATCCAAACTTCGGATTAATATAGGAAGACACGTCAAACTTCGGATTATTCCTATCAATTAATCCTTATTATTATTATTATTATTAAAAACAGTAAAGAAACAGAAAAATAATTGGTGTTAACCTTCTACAATACATGGATGTCTGGACATGAATGTTTTAGTCAAATTTTGTTTTGCAGTAAAGGATGGTTTAAATCCAAATGAGTATATTATGTGAAGAGAATACAATAATCCAGAAAAAAACTGATAATGCTTGAATAAGATTTAATGCTATTTGTATGATTGTATTAGATGAATTGACCATACAAACTGCACAGTTATTTTATTAAAATATGATTTCAAGTTTATATTTGGATAAATCCATTTATAAGAACTAACAATCTAGAACAAAGAAAGAACTGCGAGGTTTAATGCCTCTGAATTCTCTGAAAACAACAAAATCAAATAAGCGACTGTTTTTTTCCTGTAAAAAGAAGGTAAAAAAAGAGCTGAAGTGCATTGTATTTAAAAAATCTGCTTACCAGGTTATAGAAAATATGTGCAAACAGGATTACGATAGCAAATTGGAAAGAAGCACAAGCCCAGACATAGCTCTTGCCAATTGAAAGAAAAATATACAAGTGATAAAAATGATATAATATAACTCACTTGTTGACCAATAAATATAAATATAGAATTAACAAAAGACATAAAATACAAATTCAGCATATCCGAACAAGCCCTTGAGACAAATGAAATCTGACAGTATGAAGGCTGAACAAATAAAGATGAGAAGATGTACCCATTGTGGAAGCTATCATAGAGGAAAGAAGACCTAATACACAAGAGAAAGGCAATGCCTTTGCCAAGAGCATGTGATCCCAAACGGTTAACCTGTATCATCAGTGAGCGCTTAGCATTAGCAACTGAAAATATATGGAAAAAAAGTCCCAAGGAGGGGTTTCTTACTAGTAATTGCTCCAAAAAGCAGAAATAGGCGAGCATGCTGACCATCACTAAAACAGGTACGTCTTGCCAAACCCTGAAAAATAAATAATAATTACATTAATATACCCCACGCAATAAGAGCGTTGAAATTATTAAAATAATAACTAAGCATTTGCATCAAGTTGTAACATCTAACTAATTGTATTAAAGTTTAATAACGCAACGATTTCATTAAAAGACTTATAATTTAGCAAATTATATGTTTCACCAAACTCCCTATGTAAACGTTAATTAACGTATCACTGAAATATTGGAAAATGAACTATGATCAAAACATGAGAATATTCTATATCGATTAGCCTCTCTCTGCTGCACTGCGTTCGGCATCCGTCTATTAGCAACAAGTGGGTTTTGTATCCTCAATAAAGTAACAGGTAAGTTTTGGATTTCTTGCCTGCATATGTCATAAGTTTTATTCCCTTTGATGCTAAACCATTTTATAGCGCATTCTTGATGAGCAAGTGCAAGTTCTCCTTTGCAGCTGCATTCCATTTTAAGAGTTTCTCCACCCTCGGTTAGTTCAACAAAACATATGCGGCAGACTGCCTCTTCCTCAGGAAGATCTTCAACTTCAGTTCCTGTTACGATATATGTAAAATGAATAGTTCTTTTATATGGATTATCGTAATGATCGCTGTTTTGGATTAAAAAAATACAATTTCAGAGGAAGTTACGCTAGTAAAAATAAATAAATATAGTTTTGTGCAATCCAAAACATAGACATGGTCTAATAAAAGGAAATAGAATCAGGAATGTATAATAGTCCACTATAAGCATATCACATGTTCATGCATATATTGGCATGTTTGATAAAACAAAATTTGTGGGTAGCTTGGTTAAATAAGTGGGTAGCTTGGTTAAATAAGTAGTCATGTCACAGTAAAGAAGATACCAAGAACTGTTTCCGTTACATCACCATGTGGGACATTCTGAACTGAAGCCGGACGAGGAGTTGATATCACACGGATCCAATTTAAAGAATCTGATCTTTGTAAGCGTCTACCCTTAACATTTCCTGGTACTGAAAATGAGCGTGCAATGTGAGTTTAATGTAGCTTCTGTTACATAAAAAATAACAGTTAATATGTTACTAAAACAAATGCAAGAAAGAAGGTTTTACAATTCATCAATCTCTGGGATGCAAGATGTGGAATGTTATATCATATTATATTCATAAATAGAAGTGAACGCATATGATCAAATCATTAGGAAAGGGAAAAAAAGCCATACCTTCCGACAGATTCCACGGTAGCTAGGTCCACGGGAGGAGAAAGAGGTAATAACACACAGAAGAAGATTGGGAGGCGTTGAGGCTACTGTAGCATCATGTATTCAGAGGCGGATCCATGCATCTAGCAGCGGAACGAGGTACATGGCGATGTCGATTTCAAAGCAAGCGATGTATATTTAGGGTTTCGGATGCACTAAATTTGGAGTTTAAGGGGGAGATTGATTCGGTATGATGAGAGATTGAAGGAGAAATATCAAAATTTGAAGCATAAATCAGGGGAAATGTTTGTTGCACGAGGAATTTGCTCAGTGATTTGGATTGCGGAGGATTAGAACGGAGGAGAAAACGCGGAAAGGAAAGTCTTGCGAGCGAAAATTGCGCCGAAATTGGTTGGCTCAGACAATTTGATTTTGGCTCTTACACTAGGCAAACCTCCCTAATGGTCGGTTTGATAAGTAAATTAAAATAGTGTCTCCATAAGTGGAAATGGATTTACATATTAGATGGGCACAGTACTGGAAAACGAAGTGAAAGGATACAAATGACAGTTTACAAAAAAAAGTAGCATGTGTGTATCATTGGAAACAATGATTATGGATGAAAAAACCATCAGTATCATATCATTAATTGCCTAAACATTACAGTAATGAATGAATAATATTGATGATGAAGTCGTGTGAATGTGAGGAATTAGTAAACGAAAGAGTTTTCTGATATTGCGACTGAAGGTATTACTTTGTATAGGAAATAAAATATATTTGGAAAGATAAAATTAACATAAACTAAATTGCAAATGTAATCAAATGGCTATGCAGGAAAATAAGCAAATGTTGAAATAAATTCAATCATCACGTTGACAATATTGCAAAAATCAATGATATTATTTTGGAAATAGCGCTATGTTACATCTAATTAAAATGATTGTTGTAAGTGGAGATATGTATTAGAAATAAACAGTAGCAAACTAAATATGAATATGTAAAGGATGATTTACATAAGTAAAAATAAGATAGTAAAATGAGTGACTAACTATACAATGAGTATAAAAGCAAAAACAGTCATTGGCATATCATTACCTTCATGGGCATGACAGTAAGTAAAAAAATATTTGTAATGATGAAGTCAGATATGGAAAGAAATATATATAGGATTTACCTTTGTAATGACATGTACATGTCTTCAGCAGCTTTGTCCAAAATAAAGAGGTTAGTAAGATCTTCATTAATAACTTGTCTTTGTAATATATTTTAATATCAAGAGAAATCCAGCAGGAGTTATTTTCTGGTCTTCCTACAATTGGTAGACATGACATAGACTGTTGTTAAAAAAATGTAAGTAAATCAGTTACAGATGCATATGGCAATGCATGTTTGGTGCTAAATTTAGTATTGCAAGCATAATTGTTTATTTAGTGATCTCAGCCAAAAATAGTAAATATATGCTATGGTAATTATAAATCAAGGAAATCTGTTCAGGTTATGTTTAATAATTGGAATGCATAAAAGGAAAGTGCACAAAAGGAAATGTGTTCAATGACTTATATTAAATATGGGAACTGAAAACAATTGGCAAAGGATATAAATGGAATTGAAAATTCAACTAACAAACGTACAATATGAGAAACAGTATGATAAAGGAGGAAACATATTTAACATATAGTTGAAAGTCAAATTCACTACAATGTATGCGTATATATACATTCATACATATACACCAAGAGATATACACATATTAACTTATATATCCCAGTGCTCATGCACGAACATGTATAGATTCAGTGTTCAATTTGCTTAAGAAAAGAGCAATATAAGTTCAAATATTCTATTATTGAAAGCTTGAACAACTTTCTTCACTTAGAATAATGCTTTTTTGCTGCTGATAAATGATAATAAGCTATCCCTGTTTTTAGAATATAATCAAAGTTTTATTCGCTTGTATATAATAGTTAATTGTTTTGAAATTCATTATCTATTCATAAGTACATAAATACAATAGTGAGTAAACCCATAATTTCATATACATGTTTTTTCTATTATTGAAGCAGCCTCCAAATACTTATATAATGGTGATATTTTATTTAAAATGATGACTATAGATTTAGTGCCAATATACCGTGCTAACAAACTCTGCAGTAGGTATAACATATAGTAATTACACTAACCAAAAAATTTGTAAATCATGCTCAAATACTAACTTATGTAGGTTTGATAATCAATCAATATTATTTAAAAAGGTGAATTATACTGGTCTGATAATCCAACAATGATATTTATTGCATCATATGACAATTTTGGATATAAAAATTATGAGAACAATATTAGAAATTTATTTTAACATACCATTAAATGCCTGCGCATAAAATTGAGCAATCGATCTCCTTGTTGATGTAGTCACAATGATAATTGATTTTGTCATTTGTGGATCATTCTGCATTCATATAGCTTTTCCTGCAAATGTTGAGCAATCAAGTAATTTATCACAAAATAAATATGATGCACAAAGCCAACTTGTTCTACTATAGAAGTAATTCAAGATTCTTGTTTCTAAGTCTAATCAATTGCGAATTCATTGATAGAATAACACTCTTGTTAAGAGGGAGAAAATTATAACAACAAATTAAGAAAACATACAAAGACTTAAAGAACCATTCTGTCTTCCATAATTAAATAATTTACTTTACTTGATCCCATTGAAAAAAATTGGAAACCCAATTATTATATAAGATCATATTTTCTGTTTCAGTAGTTTGAAACAGGATATGAACAGTGGACAATAAATCACCGTCTATGAACCTAAAGTTGAACTAAATCATTAAAAATGATTTAAAAAAACAACCCAAAACTAAAATTTGTAAATCCTTATACAAAGGAAATTGAGAAAACAAATTGCCTCCATTTAGGTATGTAGTAAATAGAACTGAAAACAGGGAGCAAACAGGGCTTTCTCCATAGGTAAATAATGAGCAAATTAATCAAAAGAAAAATTAAACCTATCAGAATAGGTTGTAGTGTACCTAAATGGCATTTTCCCATCATTGATGACATAAATTCTAGCTTGCTTTTTCTCTAAAATGATACCATAGACCCCCAGTTTGGAAGAGACATAAACGAATCATAGTAGCCTGCAGGTATCGGTTTAGTTATAGGCAGGGACCGTAAATTAATAGTAAAATCAATAAGAAAAATTAGGTATATAAGAGAGTAGGATGCAGTTTACCTAATTGATAGTTCTTAATTGACAGTGCAAACCCTATTTTACTTTTTCCCTCAAGTTGACACCGTATAACCCCAATCTAAAAGTGGAAGAAAAAATCAGCATCATGACATATATCTGTTATCAGATCGGTGGAATGAGAGAGAAAATGTTGAAAGGAAGAATTCATTTCAGTTCAAAAGGTAAGGGAATACAAAAATTGTAACAACCATTGAAGATCGTACCAATTTGAAGAAAAATAAGAGCAGTGGTTTCTGGTCATGAATTTAATTCCAGCGAACGTCATATCAATAATTTAGGCTCGCGATTTGAGTTTTGCTGTAGACATTAAAGGAGGAAGATCGGAATTAAATAGCAAATAGAAACCACAAAACAAAAATCAAAGTAAATGTTAAATTTTTTACCGCTGATGTCATTGTGGAGGCGGAACACGGTTCATCGAGTGGTAGGTCTGAGTAGCAGCAACAGATTTGAGGAAAAGAGACAATTGAACGGGATGCTTAAGCAGGGATCATACGCTTAGAGGAGTCAGAAGGAAGTTTGTGATTTGAGAAGAAGCTGAAGGTAGCCAGAGGTGAAGATGGAAGCAATTAAAGGTCGGATTTGGTAAAGGTTGAGTAAGAGATCGAATTAGGTGATGGTTGAGAGTGAGGAAGAAAGGCGGTGGGAAAAAGGGAAGACGTGAAGAATGTAGTGAAGAACAGAAGGAAATAAAATAAAAGGTGGGAGACGGGTTGAAAAACTACCACAACGATAGTGGCATTGAGAAAGTGGGTTGGCTAACCGCATATCATGGTATAAAACAAAATAAATTGGCACACGGGATGACGTTTTTACCCTGATACGCTAATGTTAGAGCAACTCCAACAGTTACCCCGAATTCCAAATTCTCGAAATCTACACCCATATTCAGCTCCAACGGCGTGTGGATTTTTCGCTCTGTTCCGAAATCGCGAAGAAAAGTTCCGGAATCCCCAAACTTCCCAAGCGCTTGTTGAACAAACGTCTGGTTTCAGGCGGGTGTTCAACAGACTCCTGGTTCCAGGCGGGTGTTCAACAGACGCCTGAACCCAGGCGTCTGTTCAACACACGCGCAAGTATTATTTTTTAATTCTTCGTCCAACATACTGCCTTTTAAATTAAGTCCACATTTTTTAATTCTTCGTTCAGCATCCTCTCCAAACCATTTGCTCTCTCCAAACCATTTGCTTTCTCTCCAAACCATTTGCTGTCTCTCCAAACCGTGAATTGGAAAATAATATTTGTTGTCTCTCCAAACATCGTTCAACATCCTCTCCGTGAATTGAAGACTGGATTCGTGAATTGAAAAAGTGACGTGAGATGTTGGGATGGAACCCTTCCAGCAAAAAGAAGTTGCTTTCTCTTGTTCACAACAAATAACAACGGTCGCTGGAATTCCTTTCTCCTGTTCACAACAAAGAACAAAGACTTGAATTCCTTTCTCCTATTCACAACAAAGACTACAAGCGTTTTTTCTAGCTTTCCTTTCTTCTATTCACTCCCTTCTTCTCAGATCTGTCACTCTCTAGCTTACTTTTTTTACCGCTTCTCAGATCTGCATCGCCTCCAAAAGAATTCTCTCCAATCTGCTGCATCGCCTGCTTTCATGCTGCAGAACAGTCATGAATTGCTGAAGCAGCGATTTTTTCCTTTATTTTTTTCTATTTTAGAATTTGGTTTGGCTTTGCGTATGTGATGAATTGCAGAACAGTCATGAATTCTTGTAGAACAGTCATGAAGAGGGGGATTCACAATTTTTCTGGAAAGAGTTTCCACGGGGATGTAGTATGTGATGTTTTGGATGGAGAAGAAAGAAATTTGGCAAGAACAGACGAGCGGACCCACTATTTTTTTAGGTGGTTGTTTAACAAGCGCCTGGTTTCATGCGGTTGTTCAATAAACGCCCAACCATTTTTTTTGTGCTGTGGCCCACGTTTGGCTCCAGGCGCTTGTTCAACAAGCGCCTGGATCTAAAAACTGTTGGGAATCCTTGTTTTCCGGAGTATGGAAAATCGTAATTTGAAAATCCACACTCCGGATTTGTTGGAGTTGCTCTTATACTATCATGTTAGATAAGGGAAGGATAGTGGGCATTTATGGAAACTAATAAAAGCTTCACCATCCTAAAGTAGGGTCCGTCTATTCACCCCCCATTATTTACTCTTCACACCCCAGAAATTTAAAAAAATAAGTCACCCCCCTCTATTTACTCATCCCACCCCGTTTATACCCGAACTGCCCCTTTCTTTTCAATACATTGTCTGCTCCCCATCCCGTTTTCAAAACCCAAAATTTCAAAACAAAACAAAAAATGCGATTTTGACACAAAAAAGTTATGCAGGAATGGTCATGCCTCATGCATTTGTGATTAAATTTATCTTTCCCTTACTTATATAGCTAAACCATAAACATTTCACATAAAAATCTGAATGGATTATATTGATGAAAGGGATTATTTTCTTTTTTGAATTAAAGCTTAATGAAATATTAATGAAATATTATGCTGTTTTTAATGAACAAGCTTAATGGAGACGTTGGTATCTTTTTGTTTTAATCAATAAGCTTAAACATGTTATTTAGAAAATTATTAAAGGGTATAATTGGTATTGAATTTTAAAAAAAATTACCGGAGTGTGAAGAGCAATTACTGGGGTGGAAATAGACGGACCCCCTAAATTATTCGTATTATTAGTAAAGATATATATATATATATATGTATATATATATATATATATATATGTATGTATATATACCAGTACGGAGGCACGCCCGATGGGCGTGTGCATAGATGCATTTGACCAAAGCAGGTAATGAAGTGCGGAATAAGAAGTCCGTACAAATATTTAAATTTACAGCTTGCGTACATTGCAAAATGAAGTTTAAAAAACAGAAAGCAGTGTTCAAGTAAAAAAACGTACAGGTTTTAAAGCAAAAAAAAGAATTGCAGCATCAGTACATACATTGAAGTTCGCATCAAGTACATCATTGAATAAAAATACATGCAGTAAAGGTGAACAATGTAGTTCGCATCAGGTACTGATAGTTATTATGTAGTTCGCATCAGGTACTGATAGTAAAGAAAGAGAAAAAAACAAACGGGAAGGGAAAAACATGGTAGCAAAAGCAGCAGCATTATAAGCATTAACGTGATCGTGAACGACTTTCAAGCTCTGCAAAAACTCTATCAATTTCTGCAAGCTGCAGGAATGAGTAGATGTAGTTAGAATTTGGGTGTGCGGAATATTAAAATGATAGAGAAAATAACAGTTTAAGAGTAAAATAAATAACGGACCACTGTCGGGTCATTCCAGTTAGTATCATCGTTCCAGTCAGCGTTTTCAATGTGAAGAACATTGTTGGAAGTGCCAGCATCATGAGTAATAGTGTTATCGTTATCTGTGCCAAATTGACTACTGTTGCGGTCCAAGCCTGCCGGTATTGGAGTTGGTGTTTCATAGCTCCCAGAACTATATTGTTTTGTAATTCGGGAGCTCTTACGTGTTAGCTTTTCAACAGGAGGCATTGCAGACTCCTGACCTTTACCTGAACCTTTGGGCTGTGTGTGTAAGAGTATTAGTTGACAATTTCGAAGTTGAGAGGAAAAAAAGTGCATGAAAAAGTAAACGCAAACGGTTAAAGTTAAAGGAAAATGGTTTTAGTACCTTTGGCATTAAATTAGTAGCAAAGCGTAATAATTAGGATTGAAAGTGAAGAAGAATAAGATAGGAAGATAATAGTGTAGGTGGGAGATATAAATAGCAGTAGAACAGTGAAGAGGTATACGTAATTGACAGGTGTAAGAAAGTTGACAAAAGTAAAGGAGAAAAAAAAGGAGATCAGCAGGGAAGGGGTAATGAAATGGTAAATTATGGAGGGAAGGTAGCCTGAAAGCGTAGTAAAACAAAATAATGATAATTTGTGAGGTTTATGTGTGTGTCTGTGATCTGTGCGTAGCGAAAGAAGTATTTAAAAATCGAAACAAAAATACCTAGAGTACAAATATTGAAAATGTGGAATTGTAATGTGGTGAATCCAGGTATACAAAACCTTCAGAGATGAAAATAATCATTAGCAGCAAAAAAAATTAAGAGTTAGTATGGGAAATAAACCGTACTAAAGAAAACAGGTAATAAAATACATATGAAGATTATGTACAACTACATAATAATGCATAAGAAGCATTTAAAATAATCCTAAATCCTAAAAGAGAAGCGTTAAAAATATATCAGTCATGGTAAATTGCAGAAATTAAAAATACAAATATTTACTATTACTTTCAATATTGTTGGATTCAAAAGTAGCAAAATACATTGTGTTAAAAAAAATTAAAAAATTGTCGTATAATTTAAAACTGGTGGAAAACAATTGATTACATGTAGATTTTGGGTAAATGTATCCGTTTCATAATTCAAATCAAAAGGTTGAGGAATGAAATCATTATGTTTTATGTGATGCAGTAAAAAATTATATTACAGTGATAAACATGATGGATTGCAAAAAAATATTTCCTCAAAATTAAATGCATACTCCCATATGATCTTCTCTTTCTTCAAAGTTATACCTTAACCTCGTATCCAACGATTGTCCACTTTGGGACAACGTCTATGTGCGTTTAAAATAGAAAATAATGCAAAATACATTAGACAAGACCCTTAGCTAGCCTGATATACAGAATCAATTTGATTAATAATAAGTGAAGGAAGAAAATGGAAGCTTGAGACAATGAGAAAGAGTATATTCAGAAAATAGCCATTATTACGATTTAATACATAAATTAGAAACATGCTTATCATTGGCTAGAAAAATTAAACAAAGTTCAACATAATAAAAATCAAACTAAATGTAGTTATACAGTAATGAAGTCGGTACAGTAGGTTATAAAAAAGAGCAACCTTGTCATATCATAATAAAGTAGTGGTACAAGTGTAAAGCAATCTAATTCTTACAAATATTCTATATTAAAAAACCCTTCTATCTCAAATTATTGGTTAACGTAACAAATGTAAAACATGGTTAACATAATATGATAATTGCTGTGAGCATGGTTAACGTAATTTATGTAAAGCAATCTAATTCTTACATACATTCTATATTAAAATACCCTTGTATCTCAAATTATTGGAATTGGGAAGAAAATCATTAGCAGTTAATCAGGCAATGATGGATGGAGAGGTTACATAATCAATTTCTACACAGGATACTTGTAGTATTAATTAAAACCAACAGTTTTCACCATAAAGTAGTAATAGTAACCTGCACTTCTTTTGCTGGGGATCTATAAGCATTGCATAAATTATGTTAAATCCGAATCTACAGCAAAGAATGAATTTTCAGCCAGTTAGATAATGGACAGTTTACAAAAAGTATTTAAGAATGGATAATGCAAATTTTTTTACATGCTCCTGGTAGGCAAATATGTGAGTTTTGCATTTGAAATCCGTAAATAATGATTAAGAAAGCGAATAGGAAACGGTCTTTTGCAAATAAACAATCTAGAAGGTACTATAGGAGGAACTAACTTTTTTTTGTGGATACCCCAAAAATGGGAACAATAAACATAATTTGATGAATTATATTTGTTAATAAAGAAATGAAACAATACTCATTGTTAAAGTGAAAAACTTAACCTCTAAAATTGAAGAAGAGCGTACCTTTAAAATTGAAACTTCATTATCTGATTGCCATCTCATATCATGGGCCCATGCACTTAAGAATTTCACATCTCCGTACAAATTCAAAGAGGGAATAACAACACAACAAGGTTAATATAAACATTAGTCTCAGTGTGCATATACATATATGAATCTAGCTAAATTAACTTATGCCTTTTAAAGTTTCACATTACATTCTAGGCACATTAGTCAAGCTTATAAATGTAAAGAATAGTTTTACTGCATCAAAACTTCAACTTCAAAATCCAAGAAATAATGGAGATGAAAAAGGATAACTACATATAACTAATCATCGAATCATTAAAGAACAATAAACAGTGTAAAAACTAAAAATCAATACATTTAATTTGTTCTTCAAATAGACCCTGAACAGCATAATGAATACGGAAAAACTAAAAGTTCCCTTAAAAAATATATAAAAATTGTTTTAAAATCATTAATGAACCTACAAAGTTTATTACAGGTTAGAACTAAATATAAGATAGAATAGTATTATAGTCAAGAGATGCAAGCATGATACATTCATAATTTATAACCATCAATGTAGTACCGAAAATGAATTTGTTTTGCATCATGCTATACGTTTAAGCTTCTTTTGCAATATACTTGTTAAAAAGATGTAATTGTTATAAAACGAACACATAACAGAAGAAATAAGGGAGAGAGAACATTTCTATTCATTCAGATGTGTGTTTCTTTCTATTACATTGGCTCCTTTATATATAAGTTTTGGAGCTGATGTTTAACTTTTTCCCATGATGTGGGACTAAACAGAGAACTAATAAAAGCATATTCACAACATTCATATATATTACAACACTCCCTCTTGAATATGCGTCTTCAAAATCTTGAATTCTCTGCTAACTTGAAGTTGTCCCTTTTAAAACATATATGATGATTGCTCCCCCTTATAATTATTCGTTCAGTCGATACAACTAATGTATGTTGCCTTCAAAACTCTTTCAGGTAAACCCAATGGGAAAAACCTTGATCGAGAAAAAGAGTACAATGTCTGACATTATGAATATCATATTAAAATGATATTCCTTAAAAGAGTTTGATTCTTCAAGATCAAAACAATGCCTCATTAAAACCCTTTTTATGAAAAACCCCATGGGAAAAATCATAAACAAGGAAAAGAGTGCAAATTCATTTCATCTTTAGGTAACATGTTTTACAATGTTACAGTAAGGGTTGATACTTCAGGATCAAGATAATGCCTCATTAAAAACCTTACTAACAAAAACCCAATGGGAAAAATATTAGTGAAGGAAAATAGTACATTATAGCATATTTTTATATGCTCCCCCTTATTTATAACTCATTACTCAATTAATCTATTGATGTAGTCGACGCATGCCAATTTTGTACATCATCTTCTGGAATGTTGATTTGGAAATTGCCTTTGAGAACAAATCTTCCCGCTTTTCTTGAATTGAATTTGTTTCTCCTCTTTCTTGTTATCCTTTCATTCATGTGTGAAGAGAAATTTAGAAAAAATGTGCTCTATCCTTTCATCCTTGATATAATTCATTTGAATCTGAGCCATACAAACTGCCTTGTCTTCTTCATAAATAATAGTTTACTGCATCAAGAGATGTTTGATACTTCTGGATCAAAATGTTGCCTCGTCAAAACCTTACTACGAAAAAACCGATGGGAAAAATCTTAGTAAAGGAAAAAGAGTACAATATACAATGTATAGTACGTCAAAATTAGTATGATACTTCTGAATCAATGTAATGCCTCGTTAAAACCTTAATAAGAAAAACCCAATGGGAAAAATCTTAAATAAGGAAAAAGAGTACATTATAACTTATTTTTGTATGCTACTTTTGGGTTGATACTTCTGGATCACGACCCATGCCTCATTAAAACCTTACTAAGAAAACCCACTGGGAAAAACTTAGTTAAGGAAAAAGAGTGCATTATATCATACTTCTGGATGCTCCCCCTGATTTAATAAATTCCTCTGAATTCATATTCTTCTTTCAATAACTCAAATTGCTTACAAATACTTCTTAATGAAGTTTTTTTTTATTTTAAAAACTTCATGTGCATTTCCATGCTTCGGGCATGTTTTCTTATTTAAAATGCCTTCCTTTTGTGACTTGTATGATACTAATATTCATTTATGAATACACTTCAAGTGCTTATAATTTTCTGTTTCAATCGGACTTGCATATTGCAATACATATTTGATGAATAAGAAAACATTCATTACTAAGCAGGAAGTAATCTACTCATCTTGAAGTATATCAAGATTTTCATTACAACAATACTTAGAAGAATGTTGTAATCTATCGTCCATGTTTTTGGTAGTCTTTATAATAACAAATGTTATTTATGTTCTTCAGGAACTTATATATTATAATAAGTTTTGCATATCGCAACTACCACTTCAATGGATATTAAGAGTTTATTACAACAACTCTTGAAAGAAGGAAGTGATCTACTTATCATGAATTATTTCAAGATTTTCATCACAACAATACTTAAAAGAATGTTGTAATCTACATTTCTTTCTCTTTATCACTACCAAAGTTATTTAAATTCTTCTGGAATTTGTATACTTTCATCGTTTATACCTTCAGGTTATTATAAGTGTTTTACACTTTCACCACTTTAATCAATTCAATTATCTCTGAAAATACAATGCTCATGGCACTTAACATGTTGTTGACACTCTATGGTGCTTCAGTCATTATATATATTTTATTTTTATCTTATGAACTGCAGGTTCATATCTTATGGACTACAGGTCCATATATCTTATTTAGGAGAATTTCATGATGGCCAATCATGTTTCTCTCTAATATGGGATTTTCAATCCATTTATAGATATAAGCGCTTATTATTTATTAATTTATCACCGATGATTATTTCTTGTCAGTTCTATACATAATTTATTGAGATCTCAAAACTTATCTTGCTTTAGGTACCTAAACCACTTCTGGGGTTATTTTGACAATCATGTCATGGGTTTCATTTAAAGCACCCTTAAGTGTTTCTTTAGGAACACTCACCTCCTTTATTTTGCATCTTTATGACTTACTCCAAAGATATTTTGAACTGACTTTTATACCAAATTTTCAGCTATGATTTAAACCTTTTGATCCTTCGGGGATTCAAATGTATATTGGAGAAAGTCTATTAGGGACATAATTGATAATTTATGCAAGTTACTTAATACTTTGCATAATTCTATATGTTAGCAAATATTTAACATCGATGATTCCTTTATCCTCCCCCTCAATGTTGACAAACATTGTCACTTTAAATAATAAACCTACTTTGGATTCATTTTTGATCCATTACAGCATCATAGCTAGCAAATACATTAGATGTATTTCAATTATAGGAGGATAATGCTATTATTAGTTGATAAGATGCATTCATATTACATTGCTTATTCCCTTTCATTGATCTGATGACTTGGAGGAATTTTCTATCATTTGAATATGCACATGACTTCAGGTCATTCAATACTGATGTCATTCCACTTTCTGAAATATAAAATAATATATGCATAATTTATAATATGAGCTCATTACAACTTCAGGTTGTTAATAAAATTTTCACATATATGTGTATATACGTGCGTCCACGTATTACATACGTAATTGATTTGCATATTCTCTCTCATTCAAGTTATTGATTTTAGAACAAATTGTTTATAATGTTCCAATCATTAATTTTTTCTTATCAAGCAATGTCAACGAGAATCTTAAAGATCGTTTCATAATATCCAAAATATATGATTTGGAACCGTATTGAACTTCTGGTTCAAATGAAATATATGAACAACTTCGAGTTGTTAATCTATATTGAACTTCTGGTTCAAATAATATATAAACAATTTCAAGTTTGTCAAACTGTATTGAACTTCTGGTTCAACTGTATTGAACTGCTGGTTCCACTATATTGAACTTATGACTCCGCTGTATTGAACTTCTGGTTCCACTGTATTAAACTTCTGGTTCCACTCTGTTGAACTTCTGGTTCAAATAAAATATATAACAACTTCGGGTTGTTAAAATTTATTCTTTAATACAATATGTAAATATAAATATATAAGCAAGATACAACTCATTTTGAAAATTGTGAAATCTTTGGATATCAATTTTATTAATGTTATTATTTCACATTGTTTTAATAAAGCTTCAGGCTTTTAAATTATGAAGCATTTCAAATTCATTGATTGAGGAACTTCGAGTTCCTATGCATATATATACAGATACATATGCATATCAATTTTACAAATTTATGATGAGCTTCTGGTTCTCTATCTTTTAACATACTTTTAATTTAGAAGCTTTTACATTTTTGCTAATTGACAAGATTTCAAACTTGTATACTTTATCAAAAAATGTTTATATATATATAAGTATATAATTCAAGACTTCAGGTCCAAGACTTTGAGTTATCCAACTTCCAGTATAAATATTTTCTTTGCACAACTTCAGGTTATGGTTCTATCCTTTCTTCCATAACATTAGTTATTACTAGCTAAATACATCGAATAATAATACATATGTTTATTCTTATTCCAAATACAAACATACATAAATTAACTACTAATGCATTCAATGCATTTATGACAATAAGGTAATATATTATCATAACAATGCATTTTCTAACATTCAATGCATTTATGACAATAAGGTAATATAATATATTCAACATTTTACATTCTCTAACATGAATGGTTCAAAAATTTACAGATCTGTACATAAAATTCACAACTACAAACAAAAATAAACTACATGTCTCATATTCAATTAATTTTTTTTTATTATTCAATATGAATGATTCGAAAAACTTGCAGATCTATACATAAAATTCACAACAACAAAAAAATTACATGTTTCAAATTATACTATCCATATATGGATCTTTTTTTATATCAAAATTACTTCTTACCATCATAGAAACTGCAGGTTCTAAGTTTTCCATTTTTATAACAAAAATTACTTTTGCATTCACTTTCGGTATGCAAAATTAAGATCAATATTTAGATCTTAACTTAATATGATCTTCGAGATGCATATTTTCTTTAGCCATTAAATTTGCATTATCATCTTTGATATTTGAAAATATTTCAATGCAAATTCTTTTATAGACATATCAGAATATAATTTCGCTTCTGGGATATTCCATAAACACAATTTATGGAGTTTTAATACACTTTTTTCTATAAATATTTATCGCCTTTAATTGTAGAAATCTCTTCTGGAGATATTTTATTATTTCAAATAAACAGATCTCTTCTGGAGATATTTTACCATTTCCAAATATACAAATATTCTCTAAAGATATTTTGTTATCACCACTTCTGTGATGAACTTATCTCTTCCAGAGATAAATATATACAAACTATTGAAATGTCATATCAATATACAAAAATACATTCAAACCTTAAATGCATTAACAAAATTAGGTGTATTAAATAAAAATAAGATTCAACAGAGAAAAGAAATCACTACTTCTGGAGTGTATGATATTCCTTTAGGGAACATATCTTTTACATATGTAATTGCAATGCAACAAAAAAATTCTAACATCTCTTCTAGGATATTGGATTTGCTATATAAAATTAAATCTCTAAAACATCTCTTCGAGAGATTAACATGTATACTATATCTTCAGGATATTCAATTAATATAAACTGTACATGAAAGATGTTAGTTAAATGAAACATGTTTAGAGATTTTCTATTGAATCTAATGTTTTTGTCACATATTATAATGTGTGTGTCTCTTTTAACTTCTTCTGGAAGTACAATTTTTTTATGTCACAATTTTAAGAAAGCTTCGGGCTTTTGTTTCATCTTTCTCATTTGCATATGAACTTCGGGTTCTTTATTTGCCTATGAACTTCAGGTTCCTCATTTGCATATGAACTTCAGGTTCCTTACTTGCATATGAACTTCAGGTTCCTTATTTTAAAAAAATTGTATATGAACTTCTGGTCTTTTACATATGAACTTCAAGTTCCTAATTGGTTTACATCATGAGTTTTCAATCTCACTTCCAGTGATAAATAAATATTGCTACTAAATTTAAATGCTATATCATTATATTTTATACCCATAATGTTGTTGGATATACATTAAAAAAATCATTTTTTTCAAGAGATATTTTGTCTTTAGTCTATCCAAAAGAATCACATACGAAGAATAATAGTAGATCGGAAAGGATAAAACTAGATCTACCTCTACATCATCAGTAATGTAAACAATACATATATAATCAAATCTCCATTTGGATTTGCAAACTCAAAATTAGATCCGCAAAGGATTGAAAGAATATATCTACACATATTTAGGATCAGAACAGATAATTAGATCTAAAAAGTTAGATCCACTAAAATAGAATCTAGATCTACAAAAACTGAAAAAGAAAAGGGATCTAGAAGTACGGATCACATCTAAGCAGAAGGTACAACAAGCTCATATATGTAGATCTATATTATTTCAAAACATTAAAAAAATAACTTACATGATAGATCCATAAATATAGATCTAGAATATTTCAAACAATAGCTCTAATAGAGCTTCGTGCTGATAACATGTTATAAAACGAACACAGAACAGAAGAAAAAAGGGAGAGAGAACATTTCTACTCATTCAGATGTGTGTTTCTTTCTATTACATTGGCTCCTTTATATATAGGTTTTGGAGCTAATGTTTAACTTTTTCCCATGATGTGGGACTAAACAGAGAACTAATAAAAGCATATTCACAACATTCATATATATATATATATAAATATTCACTACAACAGTCATATTTTATTATGGGAGTAAAATAGCAAAAATGGTAAGGGCAAAAAAATTAATACGTTCTAATGGTTAATGGAAATAGAAATAACATGTGATGTACTTAGAATTAGAAAGGATAATTGGATATACTACTGATAATTGAGTTGATACAAAAGTAGTATGAGTTGATAAATCAAATCGTACCTAATGAATCACAACCCCATTGAATACCATTGACAACTTGTGTGCACTCGATGCAAGCTACTTAAGAATCGCCTTTTTTGAATTAATCTGGACTCTAAAAACTGTAAATGAAACCATTTATTAAGTACGTGTGAACTGATGAAAAATTATGACTGAAAACATTTAGGAAAAATATGCATACAGTAGCATGAATTAAAAGTTGAGGAAAATGAAGTAAACAACAAAGTCATTATTTTAATGATTAACATGAGCAGTGATTGTATTACCATTGAAGAAAATAAGAAAAAATGAAAATGTGCTACAAAACTTAAAATAATGAAAGTTTGATCAAGAAATGAAGAACAAACAATAGCTGCATGTGTTCATTTAATTCTTCATTAAACGAAGAACTACATTAACTCATCTCTGTCACTGAGTCATCTCCATGTAGATTGATTGCATATTTCAGAACAAAAAGCATCATGGTGAAACCTGTATAATACAGTAACATAAAGAAATAAAATAATCGACAGTATAGCAAATGTATTATACCTTGTTTTATGTCAGCATGGTAATTGGGTACATATAAAATGTTTTATTAAAAGTAAAACATTTTAACCTTTTGTAATGACGGTTGCAATTTTTATTTTTCAAAAGAGCACTGTTCTTGAAGCTTGTAGGTCGAAAGCAACAAAAAAAGAATGCCTACATTGCATGTAATGAAACAAATGGTAATCGTTATAACTGAGAACATATAATTAGTATGTTGTTTAAAATTTGTAACTGAAATCCTGAGTAGAAGAAACATCTATATTAGCATCAGTTAAATTTTGTGGTTAATTAACCAAACATCAAAATCAGTATTGTACTGATAAACGTAAACAACAATGAAAAAAAAATCATGATATTTGTAAAATGGAAATGTGCTACTAAACAGAAAATATGGAATTTTAACTACAAATGTAAACAGAAAGTATACCTGTATATGTTCTTGTAATTGTGCACTAAACCGACCCTTGCATTAACTCATATTTTATTGATTACTGGTCGCTTCTTGTTAATGGATGGAGTAATGATGCTTAAAGCAATAGATAGCAAAAGCAAAAATTTTGTGTTAACACTTATAGAAGAATAAGTTACGGATAACACTCGATATCAATACGAATTAAAATAAAATAGACCTGGATAGAAATATGTGCATCCTTAGGGTTAATTTCAGTTTTGTTTGTCTTGATATCTGGATTTTCAGATCGTATCAAATGTATTCCAGCAGCGTAGTTGAACAGGTTGAGAAACGTGTACCATGCTTAGTAAACTGATTGAAGTAAACTGGGAGTAATGTGTTGAAGTGAAATTGGACATGTAACATACGAAGTAATGTAAACATTGAGATAAGCCGACGTTTGGATAGGGACAAAACCAACGACAGCTGCAAAAAATGCAATCAGGAAAAGAAATAAAAATATGGCAGTAAAAATGGTAGTGTACTAAAATTAAAAAAAATAACCTGATTCCCATCACATTGCAGTGGTGTAGAGACATGCGCTCCAGTTTGTAGGTGGCATATAAAGGGATCATGCATGTCCAATATTTATCATGAAGTGGAAAAAAATTAAAAATTGAGTAAGCGAAGTAATAGATATAAGTAGTCAATGAAAACGTGCAGGTAAAAGTGAATAAAATATATAAATTACCTGTAGTGAAATCAAATAAAACATTTTCTCTCCTCCTTTTCCGGGCTTGAGACCAGCATCAAATATTGAGATAGTTGATGGCGGAGTTAAAAATGTGTTTTTATTGGAAATTTATTTTGCTTTGAAATATTTAGTTTAAGTAGATTATGTGGTAAAGCATTGCGACAAAATAAACAGTGGGATAGTTATGATTGTGTGTGAAAAATGAATGTAATTTGAAGAGCACATGTAAAGTGTTGAGGTGTTGATATAGTAGGTTAGAAGGACAGGTCAGTTAATGTCTGTAGCACATGCTTGTAAAACATCGTTGTAAACAACATTTCTAGTATGTGTACCGGTTTTCCTTTGGATTGTTCCGTTTTGTACCAAAATCCTCGTTGTCTAACGTCCAACTCTTCTAGATAAAGCAACATATAATTGACCATGACTAAAAACATGTTGAGGTAGATAGATACTGACGTTTGGAATGGTTTGTCCTTGTGATTTGTTAATTGTTAAAGCAAAAGCTAGTTTAACAGGAAATTGATTTCTAATTAAAATGAACGGCATAGAAACATTTTCTGATGGTTTCAATGGTATGCGACGAATAAAAACTCGTGTACCACGGAAATGACCAACAACAATTTCTGCGTCAATAAGATTTATGTGGAAAACACGACAGATTAACCTAATGCCATTACATAAACCAATTTTAGGGTCAATATTCCTAAATAGCATTATGGGAGATCCAATTTTAAGAGTGAGCTTGTGCGGAGGTAAACCTCTGGGCGAAAGTGAGTTGAGGAATTCATGTTGATACAAATTACGTGTATCATCCTCAACAGAATCAAATGAATAATAAGTATATTCAGCACCCGGAAACATGTTTGTAACAATATTATTGATGATGTCAACGATATCATTAGTTGGGGCCAAAATGGCTCTATTCATAATATAATCAGCAGCGTATAAACATTCAGTAAGGGCTGGAAATACATGATCTATCAAACTAAAAATAGAGTTAGAACTACTCCAAGAGATAATAATATCGTCTGGGAGTTTGATCATGTCGTCATGCACGTATGGTTCGTCATCATTTCCAATACGTAGTAGAAAGTCAGCATATGAAGGATCATTTATAGCACGCTTATTTTGGGTTAAGCGAAAAACAGTAACATATGACCACAAATATGATGTAATGATACACGCGTCAACAGTTTGGGCTCTAGTACCATTCGAGACGATAGGCAGAACTTGACGGAAATCACCGCCTAAAATAACTACTTTAACCCCAAATGGTTTGTCGATATTAGTTAAATCTCGTAGTGTTTTATCTAAAGCCTCAAAGGCGTGACGATGAGCCATTGTTGCTTCGTCCCATAAAATTACCCTTGTTTCAATTAGTAGTTTTGCAAGATCAGATTGTTTGGGAATGTGGCAGGTGGATGAGGAATCAAGTGCAATAGGGATTTTAAATCGAGAATGGGCAGTTCTACTGCCGGGTAATGCTATTGCAGCAATTCCTGATGTGGCAACTGCAAGTGAAATAAGGCCTTTACTATGTGAGTGCGCTAAATAGATCGATATACATATGCTTTTCCTGTTCCCCCCGGACCATCGATGAAAAAAACAGAAATTTTATTTTCATAAATTGACTTCATGACAGCATCAAATGCTATTCGCTGTTCTAAATTTAAGGAATGAATTTATTCAATGTCTTCTTGAGGTATGTGTACAGACTTTTCAGACAAAATAAGACTTGACATATTGCGATTAGTATGTAGTGTAACATTCGTAAGAGGGAAATCAAAGTCAGAAAGCGTTTTGTTGTATTGTCGGAGTAAATTGTCAAGGTCTGAAAGACAAAGTTGAATGAAAAATGTGTTGTCAGTAACAGAATATGTGTGCTGATAATCTTCTATCATGTATGCACAAAAGTGTTCCCAAATTTGGCAGACATTAATTGGTTTGCAATATACTAAAATCGTAATGAACAGCCTTCATAGGGCAGCAGGCATATGTGTATTAGAAGCAACCCGTAAGCAATCATAAATAGCGTCATCATTTTCCAATAAACCTCTATGTTCAGCTGCTTCTTTAAATGTGTCATATTGTTGTCCATCAACGGTAAGCAAGTCATTAAATGATAAGGGTCCTCTAACATGGGTTAGCAGTAACCTCAAAAAATATCGTTCACCTTCAATAGGGGATACGGTATAAATTCTGCCTAATACCCTAAGGTTATTTCGTTTACGAATCCACAACTTGTGTTTTTTTCACACCAATGCTTCTCCGGAAACTGATGATAAAAATATTGTCTTTCCTCTTCATTGTTTACATTAGTAGTGAAAAATTCAGTAAGCATAGTTTTAGTTCAATTATCATCATTCAACACGTCATTCAATTGTTCGGAAGAAGAAAAACGTAGTTGTTGTTGGTTTGGAAGATGGATTTGTAGACCAATAACAGAAGGTGTAATGTTATTAAGTGAAAATTTAAATATTCTCCACAAAGCCTCTGGTGCACAAATCCATCTAGCATTAGCATAATTAGAAATTTCATCGTCATTGGTTGACGCAGAAACCCAAACTGAAACACGGTCGGATCCCTTGTAAACATACTTATAAAGATATTTTACCGATTTTATACTTGAACAAATTTCAACATTTATATGGCAGTCATATTTAAGTAATAAATAAGGGTTATATGGCACTACCCAACGATTGTCAGTTGTGGGTCCCGTTGCTTAAGTTACTGTTATATTATCACGTCGTCTATATATTGGATATGAGTCGTTTCCTTGTAAAGTAATGGGAGCAAACGGTTTGGGGAAGTCTCTCTTACATCCACAATTTTTCATGCAAGTGGCATTAGGATTAAAATGACCACATGGATGATAAATCATGTGTTTGACTACAGCTATATGTAAATCAGGTTCTAAATTATTACATGGAATTTTGGCTCCAACCACAACATCGTACTCATCGGGGGAAGTAATTTTGTCATTTTCAGCTAGAATAAGCAACATGTGGGCATGCGACAAACCTCTTTTTTGAAACTCGATGACATGTACATGCGCAATAACTTTTCCTAAAACGCCGTGGTAAAAAAAAATCAGTTTTTAATTGGGTTAATTTTGCACGAAAAATTCTACATGTTAAGTCTGGTCTATCTTGCGGTTGTTGGCCGGGAAGTAGTTCTGTAGTAATCTCAGGCCATTTCGTGTTACATGTAACAGTAATAAAAAAAAATAAGGTTTACCATACCTTTGAACTACTGCCATTGCATCTTTGTATCGGTGGTGCATATCTCGAGGACTGCCCATATGAGTCGCAGGTAGAATTTTTTTACACCAACATTGGCTGAAATAGTGGAATATTTAAGTAAGAAAAGTAAGCACTGAAGAAGAAGAGTAAGAAATTTGAAATTTGAAATAGGGCAGTAACTTCTCTGTTGAAGTTTCTCCTGCAGTGAATGCATCGTGCAAACCCTGGTATAACTCAGCCCTGATTGTTTCTTGATTGTTACGAAGAAATCTATGTCTTTGGGTTTCAATTTTGACAAACATATCAACAGCATATTGCTGAAAAAGGCATCCACCGAGTAGGAGAAGTGATGTCTCTCCTGCTCGAATCTGTAAAAAAAATTTAGATAGATTCATTAATATTAAAGCACAATACAGCAAAGGAGAATGGTGTGCAATGTAAGTTGATATGGACATGGTAATAACGGTCTTAAGTAAAAAGAAGCAGGAAAAAACATAGGTAGCAACCTATATAAAGTTCGAGTAGTAGAACGCACAACTAAGTTGGTTGTCCTCGTTATCATGTAAGTTCAAATTCCAACCATGTTCTCCGTACTGTAGCAAGAGTGGATAGTGAAGTGGATCGTTAAATCCAACCATATCAGGAACGCGTTGGAAGTTTCCACTATATGTTTAAACAATTATGTCTCTACCGTGCAAATCATCTGACTCGTCACCAACGATTATGCTAGCAACTTGTGATGCCGTTGGCAGTTCATAAAGATGAATGTCAATGGTGATTTCTTTAATTTTTATTCTGTAATTGTGCAGATCGGAACGCTGTCCCAACTGACTTAAGATGGGAACAAATGGGTTAATCATATCCAATACTTCCTTTATAATCAAAAGTATATCAGGTCTCAAAATCTGCGTATCCAATTGTCGATTTTCTGTCTCATGCTCTGTGTCGTAAATGTACAGTTGTAAATACCGAGGTCGGTTACCATCAGCAGGTAGAACACTGCCTATACGGTGGTAAATAGACCCCTGAGCACGATACGAATAAACGCCACTTGTTCCATTTGCCAAATCTTGGTCAATATTTGCACCCATTGAGGTAAACGCAAAATCATTGTTATAAGACCTGATATTAGTTCTGAAGTGGCTGCCAATTTCAGATTGATCAACAAATAGATCAAGTAGTTGTTGTGGAGCGGGAGGGCGGAAAATATGAAATTTACCATTTGAACAGCAGGTTTGGGTATTTTCCTGATCGAATCTTTTTGCTGAGAAGAATGGGCAGAAACTTGATGGTTGAAGCATGTGCTTATGAAGTCTAATGTTTGCTACAAAATTTCTTGCAGAGTTATAAGAACTGGTAAATGTAGGAAGAAGCTGAGCATTGTTATTTTGGACAGATTGTGTATGTTGCCCAGCAGCCGGTGCTTGAAATCGTTGCGAACGGCGACAATGTCGGCGGGTTGCCAACTGACTTTTATGTTCTTCAGTTGACATCATAGCACGTCGAGCTCGTTGAGCCATGCGGCACTGTTCACGCTGCTGAGCACATCCATATAGTTATAAAAGACGGGAGTGAAAAAGGTGAAGGTGAATAAGCTGGGACGATTTGGTGTGAAGCAGAAATGGATAAATGATAAAAGTATATGAGCAGAAAGAAATATGGAAGAAGAGAAGAGGTAGTAGGTAAGTTAGCAGACGTAACAAAGTTAAAAAAATCAGCATATAAGAAGGAAAAAACGGTGGGAAGGTATGAAATATTTGAACAAGTCATGTAAGACTTGGTAAATAAGAATGAAGTGATAATAGGACAAAGTTTAATTTGAAAATATCAGGCAAAGAAAATGGGGATAAAGGTAGGCAATAACAAAGTAATGTATACAAATTTTTGAATATATTTGTACTTATAATTTAAAAAATAAAAATATTTTTTAAAGTAGCATTTATTTTATTTCGTATATACAGCACACAGTATATACAGCACAAAGTATTAAATGTATAGATATAAAATTATAGTTCAACAGAAACCATATACATGGAAAAATAAAAACGAATAAGTGTATCAGGAAGAGGTTGAAATCAAGGTAATTTTTTTTAATATAGCTACGGGACTTGTTGTAGGTAAAGAATATTAATTTGGGTGCAGATTTTTTTTTGAGATTAACAGGTTGTGAAGAAAATGTAAATTTAAGTAATAGGAAAGAGGTGGGAATAAAAGGAGACATGTAATGTGAAATTTGTTTAGTTTAAAAGATAACCAAACTTTGTACAAATGAGAAAAACTCGGAAATTAATATGTTTTGCAGACATATGAATTCAGTTATATATGTTTGAAACGTAGGATACGGAGAAAGGGATATCAATAAAAAAATAAATGATTCTGTATTGTTTATATAAAGTCATAAGTTGTAGCATTCATTGTACTTTATAATGAACATAAAAAAAATGCATGAATCGCAAAATACCTAGCTGAAGGGATACGGGGAACTACTAAAACGGTTCTTCGCAACCTCCTCTTTGAGTCAGACTCCCAGTTTTCTGCAAAAAAAAAAAAGAAAAAAAAAACAGTAAGAAAATAAAGTAAAAGGATATAACAGTTGCCATAATGTATAACAGCCATTGCAGCAGTATTCTAAAAAATTTCAAAACAAATGAATATAAATAATGTCCCCATGACAATTGGACAGTAGTAACATAACAAATTAAATTTAAGCATATAGCCATGTCTATATGTTTATATTTAAACAACTAATCACCTGGTAAGTCGATAATAAAAATAGTATATATCCAAAAATTCATAATGAAGATTTTTGGCTTGTAAGAAAAGTTAAGAGCATTTACAATTTTAATATCATGTGTGTTATACATTACAAAAGTTGTTGTATAAATAGAACCATATAAGTGCAGACGTAATATATAGAGAAATAATTCAAAAATGACTGATTGACCTAACATCACATTCTTATCAATCTGTAAAGCTCTCAACTAACATGTTGTATATCGATGTATAATAATTTCACACTGACAGAAATATCCGTACATGGTCGTAAGACTATTCTTTTGTTGATTTACTCTACCATATGAAAACAGAAAATTCAACTTATATTATATTTTCAAAAACCAATGTTGAAAATAAAATGTATGGTAATATAAGGTAAATTATATAGTTCGTTATCTATGATAAACTGACATAATACTACCATTTGCCCATTATGTTAACGAAAGTGTGTAAACCAATTGAACACTGGAGTATTCACATTCGAATAGCTAAGTTAGGTCATATAATAAAAATTTGGGTGTGTAGAAAAAAAATTAATAAGCCATGTTCATTACTTGTATGTAAAATATTAGATAAATAAAAATAGTAGACAAATTTGATCAAAAGTGCCTGAAAGAGAGCATGTAACAATGACAAATTTAGTACTGAAGCGTTGTATGTTGGCTATAGTTGGTTGACTGGAAAACAATAAATGAAATAAAATAAAACTTCAATTTATTTTGAACTAACTTTGCACCAAATGTGATTAACATGGAATAATAATATTCCAAACAACCCAGAAATGTGTATCATGCATATATGATTAATCATGTTAATAATATATATATATATATATATATATATTAAATTATATATATATATATATATAAAGCATGATTAACAATAGCCACAATGCAAATTACCACTGGGAGGTAAAAAGTAATAGTAGCACACATATCAACAGATTGGAAAAAAATTGTAAGATCCTCTAATACTAATTCAAATACAGAGATAATGGAGATGTTGTGCCGTGACATTAGTGAACGTGCGACTACAAATTATTCATGTTTATCAACCCTACTCGCATGGGAGTCATGCGTATAACATAAGGTATTTAAACACTTATGGAAAAGCTAAACAAAAAATGTGTAAATGAACATGGAAGTAGAAGGTAGGTATAACAGTTTGGCAAGTTACCTTTCAGCTGTTTACATTTTTCATCGAAAATCTGAGTCTGCAATCCAAATTTGTACCCTTTAGCTTTTCTATCCTAAAAATCAGAATTGGAGATTTGGCTGTCGAGCTCATAGTTTTGTGCTGAAATGATAAAAAAAAACAAACGAACATATATGGTTAACTCAGAGGAAAAAAAACACAATATTATTAAGTTAGCAGTATAATGAATATGCTTGAAATCAAATGATAAGTTGGGCTTGAGCAAACTGGAAAAAGGCGCACTCAAACTGCAAAAAGGCGCAAGCCTTGGGATTTTTTGCGCTTTGGCGCGCCTAAGCGCGCGCCTTGATAACTTGTTGGGTACTAAATATATTGATGTAAATGTTTTGTAAATGGTTGGTTTTCTGTAAATATTCATTAATACAGCCTGTTTATCATAAAAACATGTAGTGTAAATGATTGCTACACATATCGATGTAAATGTTTTGTTAATGCTTGCTTTTCTTAATGCATGCTTTTAAGTGCAACAGTTTATAAAACATGTGATAAAATGAGTTATGCATTATATATGCATAGTCAATAAAGCATATTACTTTATCATGTCTAACAATATGTGTTTCAACTGTAATACGTAACTAAAAATTGTTCAAGCATAAATTGAAATTTAACCAAACTGTAAAATGGGTACACAAATTTGAGCAGTAAAAAACATGAATGTTATAATTCGCGTACTGATTAGCATCCATATTACATAACAGTATATTACGAAAGAACACTTAGTTCGAACGGATGTCGGTTGAAAGGCAACAATAAAAGGTAAACTTAAGTTTGTGTAATTATTATTTGTGTCATAGAACTGTAATAATCATATGTAGATGAAGAATCAAACTTTATAAATTATACTCGTAAAACAGTTAAATCAAGATTAGGTTTTACTGAATATACTGTTATTACGTTGAAAAATGTATACCTGAGTAGATCTGCATGAAACAAACGACATTACAGTTCAAGCAATGACAGATCTGATGGTTATGAGGCGGAATCTACAAATTTTGGTACTAAAGAAGTAAACAAATATTGGTGTTGAAGAATAGCTTTCAACTGACATAGGTTTATAACGTTGAAAATTGTATACCTGAGTAGATCTGGACGATATAACCGGAATTACACTTCGAGCAGTGGAAGACATGACCGTAAGTAGGCAAAATCTACAAATTTTGGTAGTTAATTGTTATAAATACGAAGAAGCAGGTAATAAGTAAAAAAAATATACCTGTTATCACATCGATTACGTGCTACTTTGGTTTGTCAACGAAGTGATTTGAACTGCGCTACCTGGTTCGACAAAATTCGCATAAGGGAAATCAATTTTAGTTGTAGGTGGAGATGTAGATGAGATGGGTGAAGGCGGTACGTAGTTTGAATAAAATACGTGGAGAAAACGTTTCTGATTTAGTGGGATAGTGTTGACGAATTGGGAAGACATGGATGGAAAATAGAAGAAACGCAGAGAAGAGGGTGCGAAATGGAAGGAGGAAAATTAATGAGTGGAGATGGTTGACTGCGTTGATCGTGGTGTGAAAGAGATAATAAACGGGAAGCCAGATGACCATATTGCCCACCAAACCCAATTTTTTCCTGAAGTTAAATTGTAGAACGATAAGGGTAGTCCAGGAAGTGAATAAAAGCTTCACCATCCTTAAATGATTTCCTTTATTAGTCTATATATATATATACTTATATAGTAGAAATACAAGCACATCATAGTATCCTTATCCCATATCCTAGAATATTCCTCTGATTTTTGGGGTTTTAGTTAAAAAACTATGTGAGAAAACACTTTAAGGTTTACACAAACCATGCTCTGAAACCAAGCCGTAACACCTTATTTTCTAAGCCCCAAACCTTCAGTGATAGAAAACAACAAATTAATAAATCAAAAGCATGGGAATGCGAAAAAGATTGAAATAACATTTATAAATTAAACGGTCATTACGTATTTCCTTTCGAATAACCGTATAGAGAAAATATAATTATTACAAAACACAAGAAAGACATATGAAGATGCCCTCTTAGATAATCAAAGTCTAGGTAAAAGGTAATAACAGCTTTATCTCTAGATTTATCCATACGAGATGAGTAAACATACGCCAAAAAACTCCTTATTAGCTATAGCCTCCCGCTCGTCTCCAGGAGCTTTATTCAAAGAAGATAACCTGAAAACCCTAGCCTTCAACCTAATCAAAATAAGCACTCAGGAGTTTAAGGGGAAGAAGGAAAACTAGGGGTTGGTCAAACAGACTGGTGTGAATAATATCCTTTCTACTTGACACTGATAGGTATCTATAGAGACCACGCCTCTTAGGGAAAAACGGGTTTCCCTTAGCTAGTACCAAATCATAACAACAAACATGTTCTCCTGCACTTCATTAGTATACAATTACAATAGCAATATGACATGTAACATGTAGTCGCGATGTGGATTCCCTATCACTCAGTTAGACTGACTAGTTGTCTTAAAAGATTCTTTATATGCCTTTCGACCTACCAGTTTTGTAGGCACCATTCTAGTTTCCTAGTTCAGTAATGGAACTTTTCTTTCATTCAATATTAAGATACCCTCCTTTGGCTTCAAGATTAACTATCCCTGATAAATTTATGAAGTAACTCTTCAATGGATGTTAGCTAATCGCCAGGCACCCCTTAGTTTTATTTTGTAGGTTAACAAAGAATTCTATAGTTTTATTTTGTTGGATAACAATAAATCTTGTAGACTTATACCGTAAAATAACTATAAACCTTTAACCTGATGTGGATAGCTCATCACATATCTCACAGTTTTATCCATAGGCTAACTAAGAACCTTGTAGATTTACACTACAAGGTTATTATAAGTTAGTAATTTTATTTCGTAGGATGGTTATAACCTTTCTCTAAATTTGTGTAGTTTTATCCGTAAGGTTATTATAAACCTTTTATATACCTGATGCGGAAAACCTATCAGCATCTCATAGTTCTACCCAAGGTTAACTAAGAACCTATCAATTTGTTTTATACGTGTCTCTCCGATAATTGTTCATGTCAAGTTGGTAAACCCCCAATTTATCGCTCACATTAGTGGCCTCCATATATTAAGTCAAATGTAATGACATGGTATTGTTTCCTATCATTTCAAACAAGAGCCCGACCTTTCGCATGATGGACATAACAGTAACGATGATGCAATCAGTTCGCTGCTGAAGGCGTGTTTGTAAAACCACTTCGACCCTAAACCCTTTTTGACTCCTCCATTAAATGTCGTAATCAACATGGTAATACCCAATGAGAATACAAAGATATAGCAACAAATATTGCAAGCAAACACGCCTATGAAAAAAAACGTCAATCAAGTTGTTCAACAAGTTAAGGCTTACGTTTGAACTTATCCCCTTTAGTTTCGTCGAAGGTTATTGAGACGATAAATTTTTTCTGGGTTTTGAAAATAAACACCCTTTGATCCTTTCCACAAGTGTCGAAACCATTAATATTTCAACTGATAGGAAAAGCCCTATCAACATCATCCAAACAAGCAAACATAAAAGACCTGCTTAAATACGAAGACAAAGTATATAGGCAATAGCCTATAGCTAGTTTCGAAACTAAAAAGAAATTCTCTTTAACAAAGCTGTCAATGCTAATAGGTCATAGAGGCAAAGCCTCAAAACATCTTTAATAAACAATTCCTTGTCAACAACAACTGTGTCTTATGAAATAGGCTAGAAAACAACTTTATAATGGCATTTAGTCATAGCTAAGCGACTTCAAACATTTTTAAAAGCATGAGCTTCAATATATAGAACAATTATGAACCAACTTCTTCGACACTAATGGTGTCACCCGAGACATGGGAAAAAAGCCTTCGTTTGAAGACAATTTATGAAGCCATTTATAAAACTTTTGGAAAAATCAATCCCTTTGGCAACAGCTGTGTCGAAGGAAACTGTAGAAACAAGCCAACATACTCCTTCAAATAAACCTTGTCGTCATTATCTATTTCGACATGACCTAAAGCAATAGTCATATAAAATCCTTTGCCCACATCAACTATATCAATGAGCTTCACAGGCAATAAGCTCATAAAACCAACAAAAACCAATAACTCAAGCTTATATTAAAAAAACCATCCTTTTGAATCCATTGAAGATTGTTGAGGCTATAGCCATTTATTCTAAGTTTAAAGTTATAAAAAAATGCCCTTTCGGTTCCCCGAAATATAGCAAGGTGATAAACTCTTATTTTTTAAGAATTAAGGTCCTTATCATGACAAATCAATTTGAATTCTCTGAAGGGCATTGAGGCAGCAACAGCCTTAAGTTTAAGTCAGAGTTGGACAACAAATCGTTCAAAACATGAAGGAAGCCATCCAATACCATTGCGCAACATGAAAGCTATATGCTTCTGACCCTTCATAAAACGTAGTTTTGAAAATAAACCTCTTCTACCCTATTTAGAGATACCAGGATGATAACCTGTTTTAATTTTTATAAAGCCAAAATTTACATAAACAAACTATTACAAGGAGATCCTTTCGGCTACCATCAGAAGGAACTTAGGTGTTACGTCCCTAATTTTTATATAAACGAACTTTAGAAAATCCCATTTCTTTCATTGCCTACAAAAAGTGTGGAGGCAATAACCTCAAATACTTTTAAGGGAAATCTTTTATATACAAATACTTTTACATAACCAATCATTATCCATGTTGAAAGGTTTGGGGGAATTAGCCTTTCAAATTAATATAAAGCATGAAAGCTCCTTCTGGATCCGTCGAAAGATTCTAAGGCATTATGATTTTACCTTTTCATAATCCATTGTTTGGTGAAATAAGCATAACTCAGCACCATCGAAAGGTACCATAGAATAGGCCTTTATCCTTAAAAAACATTCGTAAGGGAAATAACTTCTTTTGACTACATCGAAGGGTATTGGGTCATCGCCCAGATTCCCTTATATAAATATTTTTTTGGAAATAAGCTCCTTCCGATACTCGAAAGGTGCGAAGGCTATAGGCCTTTAAGCTTTACAAAATCGTAGATTTAAGGAAAATAACCCTTTGACAATGTTAACAGGTGCTAAGGTTTTATACCTTTGGTTCATTCTATAAATCATTTCTTTTAGGAAAATAGTTTCATCGACTCAACACAATGACCGAAGCCTATGTTAGGAGGCGATAGGTCCTACTCGAGTTAACACTTTGAAAACTTAAAGCCAGAGGCGAGGGATCAAAACAAAAGCTGATGCCCGAAGCCTACTATAAAAAAGTGGAAGTCCAAAAACATCATATATAGCTTGTGACATTACAAGCATCCACTACTTATTGCAAGGAAGAGGGAGGTGCTTTTGACCGTTCCGAAAGGCAAGAAAGATACTTTCTATCTTCAAGACAATGACTCTGACCATAAATAAAGAGAAAAATTGTTCAACAACTTTACGTCTTCTGAATTATCATTAGTCAATGTGAAAAGTATTCTGACCATAGTATAGTCCTTCATTTACTTGCTATGTACAAAGTATATAATATTTGTACTCGTGAGTTAACACCCTGTTTAACACATAAGCTTTTCTAAGAAAAATCAACATTAGGAAATTCATATTAATTAGAGAAAACATAGGAAAAATCCCAAAACTTAACAGAGTGAGGAATATATCATCCTTTACCATTCATAAAAATTTTGATTTTAAAATAATTAGTTAGCCCATTTAATAAATTAATCTCGTTATTAACAAACAATCTTCCTTAGAAAATTCACATAATATTCCTAATTACCCAAAAAAATTTGAAATTAGGAACTGTAGCAACCCAGATTTTGGAACAGATTTAAAATTTTATTTTTAATGGATTTTAAGAATTTAAAATGATTTATTTTGAGAATTAACGATTTAAAAATTATTTAAATCGAAGTTAGAACGTATAAATTTATATTAATTATAAAATGAACTCGAAATGGCACGGTAGTTTGAAATTTTGGTTTTGAACTTTAAATGAATATACATAATTCAATATAAATTAGAATTGGACGAAACAAGAAATGTTAGAATATATTTAACTATATCTTTCTAACGAATGTAAGAAATTGAGATTTCACTTTATAAATTGTAAGTTATGTCCAGATTAAAATTTAAAATAGCCGCTATGGAATTTATATATATTTTAATATTATATATAGCTCTTAAAATAGCCATTTTGCAAACGACCTCCGTTTTCGATGAAACCACTTTTGTTGGGACCGGAATGTCAAATTACTGTTAGGTTTAAAATTTCATAATTTTTGGAATTAGTATGCAAGCGTAGAAAATTTAAACGCGTTTTGATTTCAGTTTGAATTTAATAAGCTAATAAAAAGGACATTTTTCAAACGGTCTCCAAATTTGACGAAATTAATTTTGTGAAGATCGTATCATCAAAACATAGCTAGATTTCAAAATTCATAATTTTTGGAGTTAGTATGTGGCCCCGGTAAATTAAAATGTACGTTGAAATTCAGTATTGAACATTATATTAATTTATATTTTAATTTTATGAAAACTGATTAAAACAGTCGAATTGGATTACAAAACATATCCCATTGTGTCCGGAATGAGAGTATTTAGCTAGGGGTGACAGTCGTTGGGGTTCATTTGGAGTTCGTGGCATTAAACAAGTGTTAGCCTACTTTGTGAACTAGACTACACAAAGATAAAAAGGTAATTAATGAAGGATGCTTACTAGAAGAACAAGCATCCAAAGGCCAGTTCGGTTCGGAAATTCCTAGGTGAACTAATATGTTGTGGAGTAGAAAACCACAGTGTGAAGCCAGAACCGGATCGGTTCGGAGATCCGCCCCTCTTCTTCTCTGCACTTCTGATCCAAACCGGAAGTAGTTGGACAACAGTTATAACCCACGACTCCAGAAGATGCAGAGCGGTTGCATGACTACTTCCCCACATTCTCCCACTAAAGCTATGCGCTGGCAACATCCTACAGCTCCTCATTCCGAACCGAACGGGATGAATGCCATGTGTATCTGAACCGAAGGCCATCCAGGGGAAATTTCTGCCTATAAATACACCATCAGGCCTCATTTGAAATGATTTTTTAGCAAATCAGCAACCAAAACCTCTTCCATAACCGATTTTCATCACTTTATTTAGATCACAATCACCTTTTGAAGCACATTTTGGAGAAGATTGAGTGAAATTATTCATTGTATGAGTGTGATTGAGTGAAAATAATCATTGTACTTGCATTCTTATAATCAATTAGAGAAATTCAAAGTGGACGTAGGCTCTTTAACGCCGAACCTTCATTTTTTTTTCTTCATTTAGAATCATCCTTAGTCTTGGTGTTAGAGCCATTTTTGGATCTAACATTTTGGTGCTTTCACTGAGAACTTCTCAAATTCTTTACATTTTGGGCTACCATTCTACTATTTGGGTTTGTATATCCAAAGAAGATAGTCCGTGCAATTGATATTTCTGAAATTCCCTTCAAAAAAGATCTCGACAAACTAAACATTATGACAAAGGGAAAAGGAAAAGAAGTGTAGAATGTGCGGGAAAGTGAGATGGGCGATGATCAGCAAGCTATGGTGGTCACCAGATCAAGAGGACAGAGTTATGGAGCTAACCGATCCAACAGGGCTTCTCCGATCCGACCCTACCAAGACGCTCCAAACCGACCCGGCGACGAAAACCCTATCCGATCCGGTTCCTAGAATGCTGCTGGAGTCCCTCCTCTGATCTGAACCACTAGAATAATTTCAGGCCAATCCGAATTGAATGCAATTGAGGTTGGAAACTCTACTCGAGCTCCTACAAATGATCCGTTACCGCCCGTTCCAGCTGAAGATTAGCCCACTCCCAATGCACTTGTCACCCACCGAGATTTCTCGCATTTGCTTGATATGCTAGAGAGTACTAGAGATGCTCTTAAAGCTCATAAACAGGATAGCGTTCTTATGTGCGAAAACATGAGGGATATGAACATGGAGATAAGCGAACTTCGCAGACAAAGGGTGTCCTCTCCGGTTCGTTATCCTACTATGTACCATTCATCATCTTCTGATGAAGAACGCCCACATGAAAGGAGGCCGTATGAAAGGCCCGAAAATCTTGACCAGCTGACATTCGGATCTTTGGGATCCCATGAGGATGCAGCCCTTGTGCTGGGGCCTGACGATCCAAGTTTGAGGGAACCGATGTTGTTACCAATGCGAGGATCACACGTTCTCCCGAGGGATCCAAATATTACCATTCCCACTCAGGGGCAACTCCTTCAACTTGTTCATCCTGTGAATGACCAGGACCGCAGGAGGATAGGAGGTTCGGTTACCAATCGAAACCCAAGAGGGTCACTAGAAGTAGGTGATAGGCACATGGGAAGAGAAAGGAGCAGGGAATCTGAACCGGCCCTAACTAATGTGGAAGTAGAAGCAATGATACGTCAAATTATGGCCGATGGCCGCCGACATACCAATGAAGATTGGGGTATTGAGCGTAGTCAAACTCCATTTACTGATGACATCCTGAACTTCCAATTTCCTCGCCGATTCAATTTGCCATAGATGGATCGATATTCAGGAAGAACAGATCTGAAACAACATCTGATGAGATATGCATTGTAACACCCCTAAGTCCCACATCGTGGAAACCTGTGTGAAGTGGGCACTTATATAGTAGAGCCCATCTCTTACTAACACCGAGGCCTTTTGAGGAACAGAACCCCACACCTATACGGTGGATAAGTTGGGGACAATATCTTGCGTGAACGGAGGTGTGGGCTGTTACAGTGGTATCAGAGCCAATACCCAGCCGGAATTGTGGCTCCTTTGTGGACCACAACGTCTGGGTGAGGTGTTTGTGAGCCAACAGGGACGTTGGGCTCCGTAGGAGGGGAGAATGTAACACCCCTAAGTCCCACATCGTGAAAACCTGTGTGAAGTGGGTACTTATATAGTAGAGCCCATCTCTTACTAACACTGAGGCCTTTTGAGGAACAAAACCCCACACTTATACGATGGCTAAGTTGGGGACAATATCTTGCGTGAACGGAGGTGCGGGCTGTTACATGCGTGGTATATGAACACTGCAGCTGCACCTGACGCTGTAAAATGTAAACCCTTCCCAATATTTCTAGAGGATGTAGCATTAATGTGGTTTACTCGACTTCCCCCGCGATCGGTGTTGAGTTTTCAAGAACTAAGCGAGCTTTTTATTGAACAGTTCCGACTCCGTACCCACAGAGCTAAAAGTGTTATCGAACTGTCCAGAATTAAACAGGCTCCTGGAGAATCCCTGAAATCATACTTGGACCGCTTCAACTTAGCAGTTACTGAAATAAGCGATCCCCACGAACCGATTATTTTAATGGCCTTGATCGAAGGAGTTGATCCAGATACTGAATTCAGAGGTTATTTAGCTGGGAAGCCACCACTGACCAGGGAGGCTTTCTACGAAAAGGCAAATATCCGTCTACGGCGAGAAGAGATATACTCCAATCGAAAAAGAAAGTCTGATGGAACCTCGGGAGAAGATATTCAAAGTAACGTTGCTATAAAGCAGTTCGGGGAAAGTCAAAGTAAATGTTGGCAACAAAACGAAGGAAGCAATGATAGGAATAGAAACGGCAATAGGAGGAATAGGAATTGAGGAAATAAATCAGGCAAAAGGCCTCGATTCCAAACCTTTGAAAACTACACACCGCTGAATGACACATTGGAAAACATCTACCTGGACACTTACAATGTCTTACAATATAAAAATCCTCCTCCCCGAGACTCTACAGAGAAGGAGGTGGCTACTGGAAAGTTTTGTCTATTTCATGGAACCCACGGACATTCTACTAATGAATGTCGGCATTTGAGAGACATTGTCGAAAAGATGCTGCAAGATGGAAAATTAGACGAATACAGGTCGCTCCAATAGACCAGGGGCAAGGGGGGCAAGCCCGAATCAAAATCAACCTGCTCCTAAGCCCACCTCTCAACAAAAAGGTAAAGGAATCATTATCAATACTATAGTAGGAGGACCTCACCCTGCTACCCATAGTTATAGGGCTATGGACCAATATGTTAATGCGGTTAAGCATCTTGGAGTGGGAGAATGCAGTAAGCTCGAAGACATCTCCCCAGTGAAGCAACAGAAAATGATGTCGGACGATGTCGTATTTCGTAATAGAGATGATTCTGGAATTGATCACCCATAGAGGACCCGTTGGTAATTACTACCACTATCGGTCCAGCTCTAGTTCACAAAGTATTGGTAGATAATGGGAGTTCAGTTAATGTTCTCTTTAAAAAAGTATTTGATCGGATGAAACTTGAACCAAAAGACTTGAAGCCTTGCGAGGGTTGGATATGTGGCTTCAATGAAGCATCGACTGCTCCAATAGGGTATGTAGAATTGTCAGTATGTAGAATTGTCAGTGACATTGGGACAAGGAGATCGTCGGAGAGTGAGAATTCTCCCATTTGTAGTGTTGGACATTGAATCACCCTATAACGCCTTTTAAGGCCGACCAGCCCTCGCGAAATTCAGGGCTTGCATTGCACCCTGGTGCTTATTGCTGAAATTCCCAACCGAAGTAGGAGTGGGAGTAATGAGAAGTGATCAAGTCACTGGACGAGCATGTTAAATGGCTGAACTAAAGACATTGATGAAAGGATTGAGCATTGAAGCTAAAGGTTCCACCTCCCCTATAAGGGAGGGTTCAGCATAGCAACTAAAGGGACCATCCCTGTAACAACCCAGAAAATTAGAACCAATTAAATTTTTTTATTTTGGCAATTTTAATGAATTTAGAATATTTAAAATGAATTATTTTAAATAATAATGACTAGAAATTTATTTTGAATAAAATTAGAACGTATATATTTATTTGAATCGAAATTAGAATATAAATATTTATTTTAATTATAAAAGGAATTGAAAATGGCGCGGTAGTTTGAAAATTCTATTTCAAATTTCAAATTTCAAATGAATGTACAGGATTCAAAATAAACCGGATTTTAAAACAAAATTGAATATTCCATATCATTAATATATAAATGATAATATTTTCAAAACATTAGATTTTGAAATCACTTCCTTTTAGATATTCATTATAAAAATGAATAAAATCGATATAAATATCGTCCGCGTCTAAATGGCGCATAACTAATCAACACGGCATTATATATTTAAATATTTTCGTGTGCATCCCAAATCGGACATCAAAAATCAGATTTTGATCCTTTACTGAATATTATTTTAGAATATTCGTTATTTTAAAATATTCTTTCTTTCTGAACTGGAATCAGACACAGTCAATTACCATATAATGTTATTTATATGGATTTCATACAACACATGTACATAATAGCAATGATAAACAATCAACCGTCATCCAAAGTGCACTACACAACTGCATAAGCATTAAATATAAATAATTCACGCTTACACAATCTATCAACCAATCAATCGACATACAACTAAACAATTGGGATTAGTGTATGTCAAATATCATCCCAACACCCGTGAGGGGTTTCAACTAACAAATACTGAATATTATTTGTGAAGTTGGGCGATGTGTAAAATTTATCATCCCAATCAATTTCAGTCAAATAAGTGTACATAAACAAATCGTCTGATTTGTAAATGAATATTTATTATATTTATATACACATTAAAAATTATAATTTTAATGATAAAATATTTATTCAATTCATTTACACAATAAAAATGATATTTTTATTGTTTTTACATTTTTTAGAAAATTTTGGCGGCATAACGGCGCGATACTAGAACCGGGATAAGGTCTAGCCTTATTCCTTGCCCAATAATGGCTCGCGCCATACACAAACCAGATCACATCAATTCATTTCACATCCCAAACCAATTCAAACAAATAAATCAAACAAACCAAACAATCAAACAATTCGTCCATGGTTTGTGGACGACGGGGAGCAGTTCATATATGCAGTTATTTATAAGTGAACAGAAAATTTTAGTGAGAAGTTCTCACCTTTAGGATCCACTCCGTCATTCTTTAATTGGCGTATTTTGTCGTCGCGCTCCGTTTTGTCGCTTTCTCGCACTTGAATTCACCTCTTTGGCCCTAGAATTTGCATACGGCCTCTACTCTTCACCACACTTGGTCACTATCCTAAACGCGCCATTCCAGACAACTTTTGCCTAGTGGACATTCTTCCAAAAACGCACCAATTCGCCGGAAATCGCGAAAAATAGCAGCAGGTCCATTGACTTCGGACGCGATTTCCGAACAGCTCTGCAATCCAAAATAGGACTTCCATATACCAAATTGAAGAGAAAATTGTGCTCTTCGACTTTGGTAAAGTGAAGTTCAGGCTAGAAATGCACGGTTTGAGAGTTATTGGTGAAATAGTGACAATGTGTTATTTGCAAAACGAGATTTTTGTGAAAAAAGGGTTTTAGGTGACAGGGGGGCCCACGGCCGGAGCTGGGTGGTGGGTGGCAACGGCATGGCCTGACTGGGCGGCGGGAGCCCGCGGGTGGTGGTGGTGGGGCCGGTAGTGGTGGTGGTGCTTGGGTCTAGGGTTTGGGTTTGTGAAGGGAGAGAGAGAAAGAGAATAGGAGAGAGAAGAGGAGGAGGGTGGCCGGAGGGGGTGCGGCGGCCTGAGGTGGTGCGACGGTGGCTGAGGGGGTTGTGGCAGCCAAGGAGAGGAGGAGGAGGCCATTTTTGAGGAAAATGAAGAAAAGAGAAAGGAGGAAATAATGAAGAAAGAAAAGGAGGAAAGTGATTATATGCTAGTTTCTCGCATATCGTTCGAATGACGACGATCTCTAAATGCCAAGGATTTTAGACACGATATAGTAGACGTAAAGACGAATCCAACGAAACAAGTTTCGTCGAATTCCGAGTTCATTTGACCATCCGTTAAAATTCACAAAGATTCTCAGATATTGTTCAAAAATGCGATTTTAGCGCACCTTTTCTTCTTGCACGCTCACACGCTAACTCCAAAAATCATGCCCTTTTGGATTTAACCATCTTTAGACGATACGAATCCAAAAAAAACGGAATCGAATTCTGAGGTCATATCAATAATGTTCCTTTGTAAAATGACTGCCTGTTTTACCCTGAACTGTTTTAGCTCGCACGGCCACATACTAACTCCGTTCGATGTGCGTTTTGGAACTCAACAATGATTTGTCATTATGAATCCAGAAAAATTTATCTCATCGATTCTGAGCTCATATGCAAAATTTCACTTTTTAAGGGCTATGTATTGATAACCGAAAACCCCGTCCAATTCTCACTATTCTGGATCTCGGAATATATTGAAGCTTATACTTTTCAGAGTCACAAATGACATTTTGAACTCAATGTAAGTGGTTTCAAGTCCAAATTCATTCGTATGCAAAATGTGACTTTTTTGGGCTATATTTCTATAGCGACTATTCTGAATTTTAAACTGGGCATAACTTTTTATTCCCACTATGAATTTTGGAGTGAAGGAAGTTCGCGTCGTGTCTATCCCCGAGGGAGTCGCCCAGAGAACTGCCCGAGGACATAGCTCCTAGAGAGGATGAAGAGCCTGGGGACAGGAAGGCGACCCCTAATGAAACGACTGTGGATATCCCCATTGACGATGTTGATCCGACGAAGGTATTGAAGATCGGATCCCAGTTGGATCCGCTCCGAGCTAAGGAATTGACTGACTTCTTAAAGGCAAATTTGCATGTGTTTGCCTAGACCAGTGCTGACATGTGTGGGATATCTCCCTCCGTTATGAGTCACTCATTGAGCATTAATCCAAAGCATCCACCCGTTAAATCGAAGAGGCGTATGTTAGGCCCGGAGAGGTCGGCAGCCCTAAAAGAAGAAGTGGAGAAGTTGAAAGATAATGGGTTCATTAGAGATTCGACGTATCTCGACTGGATATCGAATCCTGTTTTGGTCAAGAAATCAAATGGGAAATGGAGAACGTGCATTGATTTTTCGGATTTGAATAAGGCCTGTCCAAAAGATAGTTTCCCACTTCCTAGGATCGAACAGCTAGTGGACTCAACAGCCGGACACGAACTTCTTTCCTTCATGGACACATACTCAGGATATAACTAGATCCCTATGCATGTGCCAGATCAAGAACACACAACTTTTATAACAAACTTGGGATTGTACTACTATGTGGTGATGTCGTTCGAGCTAAAGAATGCCGGAGCCACGAATAAGCGCCTAGTAAATCGAATGTTCTACAACCAGACTGGAAAACCATGGAAGTTTATGTAGATGACATGCTCGTGAAATCCAGGCAATTCTCTAGTCATGCACAAGATCTAGCGGAGATGTTTGATATCTTACGGAGGTAAGGGATGAAGTTGAAACCCTTAAAGTGCTCATTTGGGGTAGCATCTGGATAATTTCTCGGTTTCATCATGAGTTCTCGAGGGATTGAAATTAATACAAGCCAGATAGCGGAAATAAGGAACATAGAAGAGCCGCGAAAGGTTAGGGACGTTCAAAGCCAAGCAGGGAAGGTCGCCGCATTAAGCTGATTCATTTCCAAAGCCACGGACAAGTGTGTCCCATTCTTCGATTTAATCAAAGGGGGAAACGTAATTTCGAATGGACTCTAGACTGTGTAAAGGCCTTCCAAAACTTATTGGACTTGTTGGAGAAACCCCCAATATTGTCAAAGCCGGTGGATCATGAAAATCTGTTCGTCTATCTGGTAGTGTCATCTCATGCTGTCAGCACAGCCTTAGTGCGTGAAGAAGACAAGGCCCAAAGGACAGTATATTATGTAAGTAAGAAGTTAGCAGCTGCGGAACGCAATTATCCGAGAATAGAAAAGCTTGCTTATAGCCTCTTGATTGCCTCTCGAAAGCTCCATCATTATTTCCAAGCTCACCTGATAGTCATATATACTGATCAACCTCTAAGACAAGTATTATAGAGACCCAAAGCATCGGGACGATTACTTAAGTGGAATATCGAGTTGAGCCAATATGATTTGAATTTTCAACCAAGGAGGTCAATAAGGGGGCATGCTTTAGCTGACTTCATAGTAGAATTTACGATCCCGAAGAAGAAACGTGGATGACAAAGTTGTTGCTTCAGAGCATAAGTTAGAGCTTAGTCCGTGGAAATTATAAAAAGACGGGGCCAAGAACGATCGAAGGTCCGGCGCAGGAGTTGTTTTAACCACTCCTAAAGGATGATCAATTTACTACGCCCTGCGATTGGAATTTTCCTCCACCAACAACGATTCCGAGTACGAGGCCCTGATTGTCGGGCTGAAACTCACCAAGGAATTAGGGGTAAAAACATTGGACATATTTTGTGACTCCAAAATAGTTGCCTGTCAAGTTCGGAAGGAATTTGTAACCAGGGGACCTCGACTTGTTACTTATCTTGAAAAAGTAGAAGAGTTACTGGGCAACCTGGAGCATTATAGCATAACACACATTCCGAGAGCAGAAAATCAGAAGACAGGTCGACTGGCTAAGTTAGCAAGTCCTGACAACCCTAAGGAAACCGAAATGGTTCCAATAGAGATATTGGAATCACCAAGCTTTGACCAAATGGAAGTCGAATTAGCCTTGGAAGCTAAGCCAGACAGGGAGTCATGGATGACACCAATTAAAAACTTCCTTAAAAGTGGAATACTTCCTTCAAAGAAGAGCGAGAGACAAGCTGTAACACGTAAAGCTGCAAGATATGTTTTACAGGACGACGTCCTCTATCGTTAAGGATTTTCTATGCCTCTATTGCGGTGCATAGCACACGATGACATCAAACGTGTATTGAAAGAAGTACATGAAGGTGAGTGTGGGGATCATACCGGGGGTCAAACTCTGGCAAAGAAAGTATTATGGTATGGTTATTTTTGGCCTACCGTGAATAAAGATGCAGCTAATGATTCACGACGCTATGACAAACGCCAGAGATTCGCCAAAGTTCCGAGAGCATCCCCAAGACATTTCAAATCGATGGTCAGTCCTTGGCCGTTCGCGCTGTGGGGAATAGACATCATCGGGACTCTACCAATTGCAAAAGGAGGAGCTAAATACGCGATCGTGGCTGTGGATTGCTTCATGAAATGGGTGGAAGTCGAACCCTTAGCCACGATCACGTCAAGAAAGGTGATAAGCTTTGTGGTCAAAAATGTTATTTGTCAATTTGGGATACCGAAGACCATCATAACTGATAATGGAACCCAATTCGACAGCGTGGAATTTAGAAACTTCTGTCAGAAGTATAAAATTGATAAAAGATATACTGTTGTAACTCATCCACAGTCAAATGGACAGGTCGAAGCAATGAACAAAGTCATTAAGTCTATTCTTAAAAAGCGGTTAGAGCGAGTGAAAGCCATGTAGGTTGATGAATACCGCTAGCCTTATGGGCCTATCGAACAACCTTTAAGACACTACTGGTCATATCCCTTTTTCACTCTCCTTGGGGTCAGAAGCAGTAATTCCAGTGGAGCTTGAAGTCCCTTCTCACAGGGTGACGTATTATGACCCAATGACGAACAAAACACTCCTCTTAGAGTCCCTGGACATGGTTGAAGAGAAAAGGGACGAAGCAGATTTGCATGCTTTGAGGCATCGACGTCAAGTGGCACGCTACTATGACAAAAAGGTTCGATTTAGGACTTTCGAACCTGGAGATCTGGTGCTGAAGCGAGTCTTTCCACCCCCCGCTCATCTAGGCCCAAAGTGGGAATGATCATTCACCATCCAACGGAAACTTGAAACAGGAGCTTTCAAGTTAACGACCGTGGATGGAGAAGAAATTCCTAGAGCTTGGAACGCTCAGCATTTGCGGTGATATTTGACTTGATGATTGTACTATTTTCTTTTGTTTCTAGGCCATATAAAAAGGCATGATTTTCCTAGAAAAGTCTGTTTATATGAACAAAGGATTTTAAAGTGGATGCAGGCTATGACTTAGCTGAACCACTCTAAAAATATTGTGTGTCATTTATTTTCCTGCACTATTTTAATTATTCCTTGCAATTATTCTGCCCTAATTATAGAATATTTAACATTAAATTAAACTTAAAAAGTTAAGGGCAATGCACGTGAAAGGGCGAACGAAACGACCGTTCGCATAACAGAATGAAAGGAATAGAAAGATGACGTTCCCAACTCTAACTCTCATGAATTGAGAAAGAGTACAAAGGACGGGAAGACGACGTCCTTCGAGGCATGTTGGTGCACCCGATAAGAGACCGCCTTGATGAAACTTTAACTTGATCATGCGACATGAGAGTATAAAGATGCTAAAAGAATAAGCATCAACGACAAAGGAAACTTAACCCCACCAGAGAGTCGGGAGCAACTAAGTGTTAAGACTAATCAATTTCGAACAAAGCCTTAGCCAGGTCTTTTATTCAAGATTGACAGAGGGCATATACATACACATCCCTAACATTTATTGCCTGTCGTCTAGTAGTAATGACTTTAAATATGACATGTTATTTGTTTGCATTCTATTTAAATAATGAACTAACAGGCACTTGACATAGTGGGAAGCGAACTATCTTATTAACACAAGTGCAGGTTTGTACAAAAGAACTAATAAACAAAGGCAAGGGCCGCACTCGCTACAATAATGGCGGACCAGGGAACAGGCAAAATGAAAATAGAACCGCCTCTCATTTGGACTTTGGAGTGGACTTCGCTTTCTTGGCAGCTTTAAGTTTTTCTTTCTCTTCTTTTTCAACATCTATCTGAATTCGCTTTAGTTTATTCTTACTTACAGCTATTCGCTTTAGTTTATTCTTACTTACAGCTAGAGCGCTGGGATCAATAGAAGATTTCTTAGCAAGTTTTTCGGTAATTGACCTAGTTGAAAGTCTAACAACTAACCTTGACTCATGAGGTATTGTCGGAAGAGGTTTAAAACTTTTGGGATCCATTTCCTCCGTTTTCAACTGCATATGCTTATCCTGTTTGGCCTTCATCTCGGCCAAAGTTAGATCATCGACATTCTCTGAATCCCCAGTTATAACAACATCAACATCTTCTTCATGTTCATCATCGCCTCCGTCACCTTTCAGAGAATCTATCATCTCCTCAGTGTGATGAATCTCGGTATTAGGTGGCACAAGAGCTTTGTCGGCAACCTCCTCCTTCTCGCCTTCAGTTCCTCCCCCAGATTTTACAGCAGCAGCCTTGTCCCGTTTTTCCTGAGTCTCTTTGATAGACTTCTATCAGTAGCTGACTTTTGTTGTCCATCAGTCTTTTTGGTCGGCTCAGTACCTACAGAATGAGAGGTGACAATTGTTAACTCAGGGGAAAACGAGGGATCTTCAATTGATTGACCAATAATATGGCGAAAGGTCAAAATGGCCTTGACAAACTGAGGTGAAAAGGTAGAAATAACTTCGGATGACTTCTCAATCGGGGTGACTAGAGTCTCTGATGCTGATTCTGGTATAGGAGACAAAAGGGATGCCTTAGGAATTCCCGGATTTTCGGGATCGTATCCCTCTATTCTGGTAGCCCTGGGGGTAGTAGAAGAAGAACCATCTTCGATGATATCTTTTCCATTGGCCTGACGCCTTTCTTCCTCCATAGTGACGCGCCGGCTCCTCACTCTTAAGGAATTTCTCGATGAGCTTGTTTTCATCGATCGATTCCACCTTGAGCTCTTTCTTTTCCCACTCGGTGATTTGGTCCCATACATAAAACAGAGTCGTACGGTAATCCTAAATCCAAGAAATATCCCGATGATGGATCACTTGAGTAAAGGATTCCATCATCAACTCACCATAACTGTCCAACTCATTCTGCACCTTGGAAAGTTTTTCTTGAACATCTTCGGTAGATTTGAGAGCAATGCTTGTATTCCCCTCTTCCAACACTGCTCTAGATTCAACCTCCAGTAATTTGGCTTCCAGTTCGACATTTCGCTTTGCTAAATCAATGTTTTTCTTCTCTAACTCAACCTTCTCTTGTTCGAGGGCAGTGCATGCTAATTGTACTCTAGCACTTTTGGACTTAGCATCCTTAGCCTGCTTCTTTATATCCAGGTGCTCTTAACTATGGGAGTCCAAGAGCGTGTGATAACGCTTTTGTAGTTCTTCATGTTGCTTTTTGTAGTTGTCTGCATCCCGTTGGGCGAGAGAAAGATGAGCTTGCACATCTTCCAAATCTTTCTCCGAATTTTTCAAAATGCTTGCATCATAATAGGCCATTTCCTTCATGTGGCCAATATTCGTGATGAGATCCTTAATAATCTTAGAAAGCTTACGCGAATATTTATACATTTCTGTATTTTGCTTATCCACTAAGTCGACCTTTGCTTTAGCATCATCAGCCCAATTCGGAGGAATGGGTTCAAGCGCGGGAATAAACGCCATACGATCAAAATAATGATCCGAAAATTGAATTTTCAGATTTGCTAATCTTGCCTTGTTCTCTTCGTCGAGCGACGCGGGCTTGGATACAAATAATTCGATATTCCTCCACTTGGCAGGTACCATGGACCTATCTCCTTTGCCTTACCTCTTCTCAGGAACTTTAGATTTATCCTGTAAGTCAGCATGCTTAGATAATTGCTTCTCTTGAGGACCCTTCTCTTTGGGAAGAATCAGATCTTTAGAAGGTCGTTTGTCCCCTTCGTGATAACTTTTTTAGCTCTTGTACTTGTCTGGATCGGACCGATGAGGAGAATGAGAGCGCGAAGAATGAGGATGGTTGGAATCATAATGCCTCCTATCATCCCTGCCGCGACTTTCACGACGATCAAGCTTTGTGTAGGAATCGTGTCTGGGCACGCTGGAACGGATCTTCCTAATATCGTAATGAGGACATACCATGGTTCCTGCAAAATAAAGTATGTAGAGTTTAGAACTAATGTTTACACAAAGCATAAGTGATGTGATGTGCAGTGCCAATGTGTTGTGCACATCCTAAGTGATATTCGTTAGGACAGTATGTGTGGTCTCTTTAGCCTTCACGGGAGTGGTTTCTTTTGAGGAAGTAAAGGTCAAGGGATTCGTTCTGAAATCCTCTAAGGTGTAAAGAGTCTCGGGCAAGGGAATATTTCCTAAACCCTAAAATGTAGAATCATCCCCAGTAGCTGCATCTCCTTGAGGAGTATTTAACGAAAACTCTTTTGGAGATATCGGTCTTTCAGGAGTAGCAGCATCCTCGGGAGTAATGTACTTGTCCCTATCCTTTTCTGTGATGTTTGCTAAAATATCATCCTGAGTCGTAGAGGGAGAAGGAGGATCCCTGAGGGGTGCTGTTGGATCTTTAGAGCTTTCTCCCCTCTCAAGTGGAGTATCGATTAGCCCTTCAACTGGAGATATGCACACGTAAGGGCCTTCCCCATGGCCTATGCTACGAGTTATAGCAATTAGACGATGCCGATGGAGATATTCATATACTAAATAGTCCTTGATTGTCAAGAATTTTTTATCACCGTTAAGTAACCAATTTAAACGATCAAATTACATTGGATGCTTCCCTTGTGGTGGGTTAGGAACTGCGAGTGAAAACAAGCAATGATTAATAAATTTATGATAAAGGCTGGGACTAAAACTTAAAGGATCAAGGTCACTACTTGATAAGCCACCTTCTGGCACACCTAGGTTGCTGCTTAACATAAAACTATTCAGGTTTCGAGGCCCCAGCTTTGCAACTAAACGGATCGGTGATAATTTTCCTTGTTGGCACCGATTCAAAGTATACAAAAGATAGTGTTCGTTGGTTCAATGCTTGAAATTGTAAAAGAAATGAACATCCTCTAAAGTAAGCTCTACACCTAAAATTTGTTGGTATGCTATGTATAAAGTATACAAAAAAGCATAGGAGTTGGGATGAAGCTGCATGGGGGAAATCCGCAGTTGTCTCAGAAAATCGATGACGAATGGCGGAAACGGAGGTATTGCCCTAACTAGGCACATCAATCTGGTGATAGCCATGTACCTTTCTGGCGGGTTATGGGGACAATCTATTTTCGAGGGCAACTCTGTATCATTTCGAAGAATCCCATGTTGTAGACAAATCCGCGCGAGTCTGTCATTGTCGATCATTGATTCGCCCGAATCCTTTGGAAGTTCCAAAATAGTGACATTCCCGAGCTCATCTGGGGCTCGATTATCTCCAACTCCTTCTTCTTCCTCGCCCAGAGAGACATTGCCCCCGGATGATACATCACTTTCATGAGTTCCCATTTCATAGTCTGGACCTGAAATATTCCAACCCGAATCTGAAGTAGAAGATATGTCTTCAATGGATGGATTTTCGGATGATCTAACAACATCTTTTCTTTCTGCTAATCTAGATGAGCGTCTCTCAGCCATTTCTGCTAAACTATTGAAGGAACAATAGCAGGAATCAAAGTAAGATTGCCCATGTCCCTACGTGCCTGTGTTTGAGCTAAAGTGTACAAGTATGTATGCAATGACAGAATTAAAGAAATACTATGTAAATATGCAATGCAGTTATGTATTTATGAGCAATCCAAAAAGATCAGCTAAAAAGGCTCTATCCTAACTGTCCATAAATTCGTAGGCTACAGTCAACGTTGATTGAATTTGTTGAGCCATTCTTGCACACTAGGTTGGATGTCTTCGGATTGGTTCGAATGTGTATGTTGCGGTCGGTTCGACTTAAGTCTCCTTTCTTTATGTTGGGATCGGATCGGTTCGGATGTCCAAACTATGAGCAGATTGGTCTGGATGCATCATCAAAGCGGATTGGTTTGGAGCATGAAAAGAGAAGGGGTCGGATCGGATGGGATTAGAGGAAGGCAACTCTGGTCGGATCGGTTGACACTGAACCGAACCGCACCAACACCCCAAAACCTATCCATTCAACTCGACCTCCTTCTACAACCACTATCACCTTCTCCGGCCCGAATCAATCCCAAATGTTTCATCCCAGCTATTAAGAAGCCATCCGCTCCACATCGAACCAACCCCGCTCTACTCTTCTTCTTATCCCCTTATTCTCCAATCTCTCCACAACTCAAGCACGTTCCATCTCCAAAAGCACAGCCTTGGCGAACCATCCACGAATTAACACTTTCCACGCCAGCTCATACCCACTCCATGACTGCCTCGAGGTAGCGACGCGGCCTCCAACGGCGACAACGGCGGAGTGCAAGTCACGGAGTCGCTGCTAACGCGAGCTCCAGTATAGCCACCTAAAGCGCCCCTAAGTTTGGATTTAAACCAATAAAATTGAATTAATCGAAGAATCAAGGCCCTACCAATGATTTTGCTTCAGAGATTAAAGGATTTTATTCTCCGAAGTTTAGAATTAGGGTTTCCGGAAATGAGACAGGCGATGATAAAAAGTGTTACGTGAAGAGGATCGTGTAAATATATAGGAACAAGATGGGTGTCTCTTTGTATTCCAATGGATAAGACATCAAAGCCCGATCCGCACTGCAAATGGCCCAGTTAGCTCGAAGCCCTTTTCTAGGCCTATTGGTGTCATAACAATTAGAGTGTAGACCAAGTCAAATCAGACCGATCCGAATCAATGCACAAATCAAAAGTTAAAGGGGAATGTAAAACTCATGGAAGCACATTATAGAGAACTCACCTGAAAGAATGGTTCGGACAATGGTTAGAATCTCAAAACTATCAAAGGAAACTGGAATGGTTCAAACATCCAATACTATATTTATAAGCATCGGGAAGCGTATGTCACAACTCTACGAACGAGCGGACGCAACCATTCGACAAAAGCCAATGAACAGACCGTTTCGAAGCACACTCTATTTTCAATAAACGCGCACTTCGAGGGGGCAAAATATTAGCCTAATTTGTGAACTATGCTACACAAAGATAAAAAGGTAATTAATGAAGGATGCTGACTAGAAGAACAAGCATCCAAAGCCCGGTTCGGTTCGGAAATTCCTAGGTGAACTAATATGTTGTGGAGCAGAAAACAACAGTGTGAAGCCAAAACCGGATCGGTTCGGACCCATCCGATCCACCCCTCTTCTTCTCTACACTTCCGATCCGAACCAGAAGCAATTGGACAACAGTTATAACCCACGACTGTAGAAGATGCGGAGCGGTTGAACGACTACTTCCCTACGTTCTCCCACTAAAGCTATGCGCTGGCAACATCCTACAGCTCCTCATTCCGAACCGAATGGGATGAATGCCACGTGTATCCGAACCGAAGGCCATCCAGGGGAAATTTCTGCTTATAAATACACCATCAAGCCTCATTTGAAATGATTTTTGGAAAATCAACAACCAAAACCTCTTCCATAACCGATTTTCATCACTTTATTCAAATCACAATCACCTTTTGAAGCACAATTTAGAGAAGGTTGAGTGAAATTATTCATTGTATGAGTGTGATTGATGGAAAACAATCATTGTACTTGCATTCTTATCATCAATTAGAGAAATTCAAAGTGGACGTAGGCTCTTTAAAGCCGAACCACTATAAATTGTGTGTTTTCTTCATTTTCTTTTTATTTCATTTAGAATCATCCTTAGTTTGGGTGTTAGAGCCAGTTTTGGATCTAACAACAAGTAATATTGGAATTGATTATTATTAAAATATTATATATATATATATAATTTTGGAAAACCTAGCCTCATAATCATTTTCGCCGGCCCTAACTAAAATCGATGGCAGCGGTGCTCCCATTTTCTTCCTCATAAATCTCCCAATCCGTCGCAAACTAATACATGATTATAAAACAAGAATTGTTGTGCTTCCTTCCCTCTTCGATTCTATATAGACAAGATCAGATTTCTTGAAGTAATTCACTCAATTTTTGAGCTTGAAGCTCTGTCGTTCAAACATGATTTGGCGCCGCCATGGACCACCGAGGTGAACAGCGAGGAAGGCAAAGGTAGAGGGCATGACGACATTTCAGGGGTTAGCCGTTGATCATGTTCCGGCGACCACTTGGAGGAGCAGCGACGAGATTTGTTCAGCGGGATGGGTTCAATTTTTTTGTGCCGTGACCTGGAAGAAGTGATTAACGAAGGGTTAATTTCCTAAATGATGTAATTAGCTAGTTAATTATAAATTAAATTATTTTATTGTGTAACCAATGTATAAAATGTCATATCTTTTTCATGCAAGATCAAAATCTGACGATTTCAGTCAGTTGAAACCAGTGATTAATTTGAATTCATTGTTGTTGGTTGAAACCCTACACAGGTCAGGTGATGATAATTTATTCACATCTCCCTTGGATTTGATTGTATGTCAGCCGATTGATTGACAGACTATTATAAGCGTTATTTAAATATTTAATGCTTATACAGTTGTAAATTGCACTCTGGATGTGAATTGAATGTTTATCACTGTTTTTGAATACATGTTATATATGAAATCCATATAAATGAAACTATATGGTAATTGATTGAGTCTGATTCCAATTCAGAAATAATGAATATTTTAAAACAATATTCAGTGACAAATCAAAATATGATTTTGATATCTGATTTTGGATGGACACGAAAATATTGAAGTATATGAAGCCGAGTTAAGTAGAAGTGCGCCATTTTAACTCAAACGGATTTTTCTGTTGATTTTATTCATTTTATAATGAATATCGAAAAGATTTGATTTCAAAATCTGATATTTTGAAAATATTATCATTTTAATATTGGAATGATATAAAACATTCAATTTTGATTTAAAATCGAAAATGAAGTTGAAATCGTTTTAAAATGGATTTATAAACGATTAATAAAATACGTTTTAAATGGAAATCAACGATATTATATATATGGCTTGAATTGAATGCACCGCGCAGCGACCGTTCACGAATTTTTACCATTGACTTCAAATTGATGTAACGGGAGATCCGACCGTCGGATTCTCCTAAAACCGGAACCGTTGGGTTCGTATCGAAAAGATCTTTCAAATGTATACATGAGATTTAAATTTGAATAGTTAGATTTTAAATTATGTCCAAATCAATTTCAGAAAAGGTCATTATGGATGCAGATCGGTGGCCGTTATCGGAAACCGACTGTAAAGGCCTTAACAAAATTATTAAAAATATGGAAAAATTGTGTAAAATCATAATAAATGATTTGGAAAGTTTTTGTATGAAAAAATCCAAGTTTTGAAAAAATAAAAGATATTTCTATCGAAATGAACTAGGAATTAACTAGAATAATAATTCGATGTTTTTAAATAAATAAATTGGATTTGTAAATGGTTTTTGAAATAGCCATAATTTTCACGCATATGAATTGGAAAGGATTTAAATGGATATATTCTTCGGAATATTTCGATATTGGATTCCGTGATTATACTGATATTGTTGAGGAATTTGGAAGATATAGATATCATTATTTCCAATACGATGTCCATTAGTTTCAGAATTTGATATTGAATATAAGTCGGTATAGTTTCTATTCCGAGCCTTGTATTTAATATCAAATGGGATTTTGGGTTCGTCATGAATGGTGTCTTTAATAACACTGTTCTTAAACCCAGTTGAGAATAGAATAAATCTTTTAATTAAGATTAATGAAGTTTTCCAATTAATTAATATAATGGAATTAAATGGTAGTTGATTACGGGTTCATTGTGAACGATGTTTTTAAATGACATTTGTTCTTAAACCCGATTAATAGTGAAGTTACAATTTGGAATTTATAAATCTTTTCATTAAGATTTAACGGAAATTTTCCAAAGTAAAGTTTCAAATTTAATATAATTGGAATTGAATGAAATTTGATTTGGTAATAAACAAAATGAGCTTATGTAAAGGAAGACCGTTACTATATATGGAATTTAAAAGGCTTTACCGTTATTCCATTTATACTATTAGTCTGATACGAAAATTTATATCAGTTATATATTGATTTTTTTTCCTCGAAGATTCCAGATTTAATGGAAGTTGATTTGGGTTTATTGTGAACTGTGTTTTTAATAACATTGGTTCTTTAACCCAGTTAAAGACAAGATTAATTTCTTAAAGTTGAATAATCATAAAGTAATGATTTTTTGATATTAAAACCAAGTTGGAGTTTTAATGAATCTTTAATTAGATTGGAATGTGAATGAGGTAATTAAATTTACCGAATTCAAGAAATGATCGAGAATGGAGTACCACTTGTTTTACTCCATGTGATAGTTAAATATTTAAATAGATTTGAAATGTGAAATGGTAATTAAATATACCGATAACACAGTGGGTGCTACATATGGAGTACTACCAGTTTTGCTCCATGGGATAAACAGGTTGGGTTTGGGATAATAAAATAATAAATGATTACTTCAGTGAGGTTCAATAATCCCGACTAGTTAATAAACCTTGTTTTGGTTTAGATTGTGGAAAGGTAAAATAAAATCTTTTGAAATTGATATCCAAAGGAAGATTAAAGAATAAGTTTAAAAGAACCTATCTTTGATAAAATTAATGGGAACCTTTACCCTAAGATGTGAATATTTGAATAAAAGAATATTCTGAATTGGAATGAGGCGTATGATGTGTTTTTATAGCACTTGATTATTGATTATAAAATACACGAGTTGTTCGGAAAGACCGGGTTTATCCCGTTCTGAATAACTGATACAGCGACTAAAAGTTGACGATGAAGATGGTGGTCGAAGGCCAGAGATCTTCACATCGTTTGGATGATTACTAATGTCTTGATTGGACTGTACACCTAAGACAAGGTAATAAGTGGTGATCGTCTAAACGTACTTGGAGATTGACCGGATATGCGAAGGCCTCTCTTCTGTATTGGACATATGGGACGAGGAATAAGGTGCCTCCATTTTCGTTTAGACCTAGAACGGACTTGCACATGGATGGTATGTCTGACATTGTATTCCTTTATACTGTATGCATTGATCTCTGCTAAATATATATCTGTTCGATGACGGAGAATTTATTTTCTTTCTTAACACCCTTCTCTGAGACGTACGAGCTTAGAGGTTATATATTGGTGGAAATTAGTAGTACGGTATGGATTGATAATGTGGCATGCTGAGATGCATGAATCAATGCTTTTGTTGAAAAGCAAGGCTTTTTGGTTGATGATCAAAGCACGACTTTAAGTAGCACAGCTTTGTGTAGTGTTAAATCGCGAGCCTCACACCCTGGTGTGAACCAAAAAGGGATAGTGACTGCACGGAAATGGACATACGTTAGCTTCTAGCTAGAAGTGATGTCATGGTATGGAGCCCAGACATTTACTTATGTGGATGTTGCATTTTATTTGATGATAGCGAGGTATCTCAGATTTTATTTGAGTCTCTAGTGGCTCTTGATTGGTTGAAGATACTGACCATTTTGAAGGTTCGATAGAACTGGCTAACGTATAGTTTATGGTATTGACAATCAGTGACGACTGACCAACCATGAAGATCCAAGGGTTTCCCAGAGTGTGTAATCCTGAAGCATTTGCTAGAGTGTCTTGAAATCAGTGTGGAAGATCCCTTGCCTCGGTTCATAGATGGAAATCCGATTTCCAATACGCAACTTTTCGGTTTTAGTTGTAAACCTATGTATGGCGGCATAATATATGGTACCTATGCCGCCTATGATTGATACATTTATATTTGAAGTTTATTTCTTCACTTATAGTAATAATAAAAGATAAATTTTGCTTACCAAGCATATTTGGTCATTAAAAGGTAAAACTCTATCATCTGGTTAGTATTGCATTGTGTGATGGGACCTGAGTCTTATAATCGCTTCATTTTTCCTTTTTAGCATTGCGTTGTTTGTTTTATGGTATTCTTGGGAGGAAACCCGTTCCGTGTCATACGACATGGTCCCTTGATTTATCCAACTTTAAAACAAAGTTAATAACTATTTCTCACACCAGTTGTAACGACCCGTATTTCTACGGTATTATAATTAATTAATTTAATTATTTAAATAGTGATATAGAGATTTAAATAGCTGTTTAATTAAATAGTAATGAATATTTAATTAAACTAAATAATAGAATAATATATTTAATTTCGAAATAGTCGGAAATAGTGAATTGACAATATAATGTGAACTGGACAATTAAAAATATTTAATTCTTCTTACAATTGAATTAGAATAATGAATATATTTAAATAACGATAGTTTGAACGTATAATTATATTATAATTAAAATCGAGCTCGAAATGGCGCGGTAGTTCGTTATTCGGCGATTTGAACTTCAACTGAATATACAGGGTCCGTTTTAAATCGGATTTCTGTGAAACAAGAAACGTTCGTAGCTGGTGAAGTATATTTTTCTAATGGAAGAGAAAAATCAGGATTTCATAAGATAGATTTTGATTTATGTCCAAATCAAATTTTAGAAAAGTCGCTATGGAATACCTTTGAAATTTATAAATATATATTTATATTATAAAAGGATTTTATATATAAATCGAATATCGATATAACTAGGAATTTTGAAATATCGAATTGTAAATCCAATTGGAGTTGTATGATATTCTAGTGTGGATATATACAATAATATTTATTTTTAAATATTTAATTTAATTATTTTTAAATATATTTACATATTTAAATCGGTTATTTAGAGCTTTTAAAATAGCCAGTTTTGCAAACAACCTCGGTTTTCGATGAAACTAATTTTGTTGTATCCGCAATATTAAATTATTTCTAGATTTCAATTTTCGTGATTTTTAGAGTCAGTATGTGGCCGTACGAATTTTTAATGTGAAAAACAGTCAGTATTTTGACGGTTAAAAATACGCTGTGTGAGCAAGCGGAGTCGGAATTCGGCGAAACTAGTTTCATTGGGTCCGTAATGTTGAACTGAAGGTGTATGCCCATTTCCGTGATTTTTGGGTATCATGTGTGACCATAGGAATTTTAAACGATAAATACAAATAGCATTTGCTTATTATATTGAGAATAATCAAATACAAAAAATATTATATTTACCTATAAATGCTCCTTTAAGTTTTCTAACCTAGAAAAATTCATTCTGGGGTCAACGAAAAATACATCGTCACTCTTCTTTCTATTCTCAGTAAAACCCTAAGTTCTGGAAATCAAAATCAATTCAACGGAAAATCCTAAAATCTAAATATCTGTGTTTCGAGTTTACTAGTGATGAGCTCTTCAAGAGCACGTGGGTTTTATAGTGTTCGAATGTGTTTTGTATCGCACTGTTAAAGGCAAGCGACGCCTAGGGTTCATGGTATCGAGAGATGAAATCGTTTATTCTCTATTTGGATGTTAGATTTGGGTTTGTTGACGGATTTGGCTTCGTTTGCGGTTTCTTTGTGAAATACGGTCAATATAAGTGACGCACTGTCACTACTTTGGTTGCGAGAAGCTGACGAATGGACTTCGTTTCTTGCGTGCGAGTTTGATCATATTGGGATTGAGAAGAAGTAGATTAGAAGAGAGGAATTATCATATTTTTAGTTTAATTTTTAATGGAGGGATGGTGGAGGAATTTTGCAAGAAGGAAGGATCGTGGCATTCAAGAACGGAGCAGGTTCGAGCAAGAATTTAGGGAAGACGAGATTGGAGGGTGCAGGTATTCAAACGGGCCGGATCATAAGGTTAAGCCCAAGAATTTGAATTTGTTTTCATATAAAATTATATATTAACTTGTTAACGTGATACCTTCTACATACGATACCAGAATTTCAAACGGCTGGATACGTTAAGATCGTATGGACGAGGGCAACACAACGGAACTGACTAGAAGTGAATTGGAGCTCGTTACAATTTATAGCAAAATAAATTGTCCGTCTGAATCAAAGACAATTATCGTTATTTAACGATGATCGTCCAATGTGAGTAAAACTCACCAACTCTATCAATTCATATTTTTATAACGTATTTTTAGAACTGTTGATGATGGTTGATTCTGTGTGTTGACTGTTTGGTTGAACTACTAAGTGATTGGTTGAAATTATAGGTAACAATTTATATATATATATAAATACATATATATATATATATATCGTTAATCAAATATATATATATATATATATCGTTAATCAAATATTGATTCTGTTTATCAGAATATTTCATATTGAAATGAAGTTGATGTTAATTATATTGTTTAACATCTGTGGATTCAGGGAAACAGGTCGAAGGAATCTGATTGGATTCCTCAACATTTATTTTATTGTTTTTCGTATATGATGTGATATATAATCTGTTGTTGATGATGTGTGTTAGAATGATATTGATCATTGTTATTTGGTATTTTAAATACCATCAGAAATACTGGAATGTTAAAAAGGAAATTTTCAATGTTGTATTGAAAAAGAAATATATATAAAATCAAAGGATTTTATAAAAAGAAATATTTTTAAAATGAATAGAATTTTATAAAAGGAATTTTTTATATAATAAATAATATTATATAAAAGGAAATATTTGTAAAACATTTACAAGTAGAACTGAAAAGGAAATAATTGTAAAACATTTATAAGTAGATTATAAATGGAAATATTTATTTAGAAAATAAATAGATTAAAAAAGGAAAATATTTATTTGTTAAATGAATAGAATTGAAAAGGAAATATTTATTTGTTAAATAAATAGAATTGAAAAGGGAATATTTATTCGTTAAATAAATAGAATTGAAAAGGAAATATTTGTTGAACAAATAGGAAGATGAAAGAAATATTTATTTGGGAAAATAAATAGAAGGATAAAAGGAATATTTATTTAGAAAATAAATAAGATACATAAAAGGAAATATTTGGAAAGTAAGTAGGATTATAAAAGGAATTAGTGTTAATCGATTAGAGTTAGAGTTAATTGATTAGAGTTAGAGTTAATTGAAAAGGAGTTAATCGAATTAGTTATTCGAAAGGAGTTAATCAAAATAGGTTATTTGAAGAAGATAATTTATCGAATATTAGTTATTCGAAAGGAGTTATCGAATATTAGTTATTCGAAAGGAGTTATCAAATATTAGTTATTCGAAAGGAGTTAATCAAAATAGGTTATTCGAAGAAGAGAATTTATCGAATATTAGTTATTCGAAAGGAGTTATCTAATATTAGTTATTCGAAATGAGTTATCGAATATTAGTTATTCGAAAGGAGTTAATCGAAATAGGTTATTCGAAGAAGAGAATTTATCGAATATTGGTTATTCGAAAGGAGTTATCGAATATTAGTTATTCGAAAGGAGTTAATCGAAATAGGTTATTCGAAGGAGAGAATTTATCGAATATTAGTTATTCGAAAGGAGTTATCGAATATTAGTCTTTCGAAAGGTGTTATCGAATATTAGTTATTCGAAAGGAGTTATCGAATATTAGTTATTCGAAAGGAGTTATCGAATATTAGTTATTCGAAAGGAGTTATCGAATATTAGTTATTCGAAAGGAGTTATCGAATATAGTTTATTCGAAAGGAGATAAAGGAGTTAATCGAATATAGTTTATTCGAATAGAGTTAAATGAGTTAATCAAATACAGTTTATTCGAAAGGAGTTAATTGATAGGAGTTAATTGAAAGGAGTTAATCAAGTGGAGTTAATCCAATAGAGTTAATCGAATTAGAATTAATCAAATAGAGTTAATAGGATAGAGTTAATCAAATAGAGCTAACCGATAAGAGTAAATCAATTAGAGTTAATCGAATAGTGTTAATTGAATAGAGTTAATAGAATATGGCTATTCGAAGAGAGATTATCGAATATAGTTTATTAGAAGGAAAGAGTTATCGAATAGAGATTTATTCGAAAGAGAGTTACGTAAGGAAGTTTGTTAAAGATTTAAAAGGTGAACCTTGTCTGTTTCAAAGTTAGAAATGTTGTTCAGTAAAGGTCTGATAGGTAGTTATACCCCAATTTGATTGGCTTCATTTTTAACTAAGGAATGGTTAAGGTCCGATAGTAAAGTTCGATTAAGTGAATATACTTAATGAAGGTAATGGTTTGAATTGGCATAGTGATGTTTTATTTAAACATCTGTTTAAATCAAATGAATAAGTTTTGGAAACATTTTCCAAATATAATCAGAGATATTCTAATCATTGAAAATGAAATGTTTGATAATAAAGAATACTGGAATGATAGTGATACGTGGAAAAGAGATGGAAATGTTTTCCAATGATTAATAACGTATATTTTCTAAATTTAGAAAATATGGAATGTTGAATATATGGAAACGAGAAATGAATAAATGTTGATTGATGATTGATCGATAGAATTTCCATCTGGAAATAATGTCGTTGTTTGCACACGTGTTTTCTTTGATAGTTAACTCACCGACTATCGAAGTTTTTGGACCATTTTACGTCATCTATACGGAGAGACCGGGATTATATTCATTATCTGAAAACCACTCCATATGGCATTAGCGTTGCAAATCAAATATGATGAAGATAATTGAAGACGTAGTTATGCAAGGGCTGTCCTATTTAAAGAATAGTGCCTTTGGTTTGTCCAGTCCCAGGACGACCTATATGGAAGAATGTCTGACAGAGTATATTTAATGGATCGCGTAAGTTGATCTCTTCAAACGTATTTACATTTTGTGGCAGAGGAATTCGTTTCTCTTAGCTGTATACCCGTTGTATTTTTAGGGAAATCAATTTGTGATTTGGCGGGTATGACGATGTGACATTCAAAGTGAATAATTGTGTGATCTGTCAGAGATAAGCGTGGCCTCTAGCCTCACAATCAGGAAATGATGAAAATCGAGCAGGCAACGTGGCTAAGTGGTTGGCTGCCAATTAGGGTGTATTGTCACCTGATCTAGAGTTTCATTTACTTCTTTAATCTATTGTCGATGTTGTCCCATTCGGGAAGCAGTTGCTGATCCCAACCGTTGGTGATATACATTCGATACACTCAAGCGAAATGAGTGGTCGGTCATGTGTGGCCGGGTTGCAAGATGTTTTTGTTGAACCCAGTGTATTCCTCTCTAGAGGTACACTATCGGAAGGTGGTTCCATACCTTGTCATAGTTGGAAATCCATTAAACAATAAGTGCTCGCGGTTTTAATTCTATACTATATATATGGAACGTGAGATGAAAGCGTTCTGCAAGATGATTATTATATTGTGGTTGATAGACATTATTATAATATCAAAAGAGTTTTGATATAAAAGATCATTGTTTCATTCAAAATGGTTTGAAAGTTAAATCAAATTGATTTGGATTCTCATAAGGGAAAAACCCATTCTGTTATACGGCGTGGTCTTATGAGATATCATTATTTTCCCAAACTGTTTTAAATTGTTTACTCATACCAGTCCCATGACTTACCCGGAGTTTGTTTTGTTTTCCCTAAACTCTTGGGTGCCCAATTTTGTATGGGCAGTTAAGTAGTCAGGATTTTACAGATACACTTGGAGAGCTTGGAGTAGGAGGCTTCAGGATTATATAGCCATTGTTTATTCCGCTGTGTTGTAAGTGTTGTACTCTGATAATGTTACTGTATACATATACTGATTTTATTTCAAAGATCTGTTATCTATTATATGTTGTTCGTTCCGCTGTGAGATTCATGTTACTCTGATGTTGTATTTTCTTCTTCTTCTTCTTCTATTCTAAGTTTCCATCTTATCTATTCTCACCCTCTAATTTCTTTCATGGACTATCCGGTATTTCCGATGCTTGATTAGTCAACATCGTGTTTGGTGTCGATAACCAGGATCACAAAATCCCCGGGTCATTACAGTGGTATCAGAGCTTAAGGTTAAGTAATTACCTTGGCTCTGTGGCATGACTCAGTAGAGATGGGATTAGTAATTCCCTAGATTGAGTTGAGTGTATATATATGTGAGAGCGTATGTGTAGATTTTATAAAAATTGTTTTATATTGTGGAGTTTTATTGGTTGAGTGTTTATGGGTTTTGGTCGGACAGTTTGATCCACTATATCGGTAGGAGTTTCTAAACACTCGAATACGATGGGTCGACACGATATGTTTTGAAAAGAGAGTAAATGGAAATAATTTTACCCAAAGTATATTTTGATAGAGAGAATATATATATATATATTGGAATTATAATATATTGGATATATTGGTTGTTATTATAACCGAGTAAGATTATAAATTGAATGGTTATATAAATAACCAATCAGAATTCATATAAGTGAAATATATGAAATCGAAATGAATTAAATCTGAAATTTAAATCAGAATTTGAAATTTGAAAAAAAAAACATGAAAAATGTTTGTAAATGAATCTGGATTTAATATACGAGAATTTTAAAATCCTGGGAGATTTTAAATTGTTTTAAAGCATTATGAAGGATATTTTGAAAGTGATTTCAAAATGAAGGTGTTTAAATATGGTTTTGAAATTGTTATAGTATTGAAATCACTTCGATAAGTTGGAAAATAACCCCGATGATGAATTGCGACATCATCAGTGTCATTTTCGAGTTGCTAAGTGACGGATTACTACCAAAGATTTTGGTTTTTTGAATTGTTTTGTGAGAAGCTAGTTGTTTTGAATCTTGAAAGGGGATATCTGGTTTTAGAAAAGCTAAACTGTTTGAAAACTCACAGAAACAGATTATTTGAATTAAAACAAATTAAACCAGAATTTGTAAAAGCAAATTGAAATTGAAATTGAATTGGATTAGAATGAGATCGAGTCAAGTTGGATTTGTGAGATTTGAATTTGAAATGTTATTGGATAATGGAATCAAGAATGGGACTTTGGTTTGAAGTGAAATTCGACTTAGGTATAAGCGAATGGTTGGATTTGAGGATAAAATTGGTTGGAAATTGATTGGAATGACATTGGTATATGTTGAATGGGTAACAGATGCAAAGGATATATTGATATGCCCGACAAAAAGGTACCAGTTTATATTTATATTGGTTATGAGGTTTTTATGAGCCGAATTGGCAAGCCGCTTGGCTGTTTGATTTTCTTTTGGGATGGAGAATGCCCAGAGAGGCAAGTGGTAGTTGTACTGATTGACAAGTACAAAGGAGGTGCTGGCGAAATTTTTCCAAAATTTCGGGTGTTAGAATATTTTCAGAATTTTTGAAAATTTAATTAGTCAGAAAGAATTACTATTTTTATTGAAATCAATTGGTTCAGTTGAAACTGATGTTAGATAAGTAAACGAATAAATTTAGACTCAGTTAATAGGGTTGTTTTTTACCTTAGCAATTTCGAGGACGAAATTATTTTAGGGGGGGGGGGGGAAGAATGTAACGACCCGTATTTCTACGGTATTATAATTAATTTATTTAATTATCTAAATAGTGATATAGAGATTTAAATAGATGTTTAATTAAATAATAATGAATATTTAATTAAATTAAATAATAGAATAATATATTTAATTTCGAAATAGTCGAAAATAGTGAATTGACAATATAATGTGAACTGGACAATTTAAAATATTTAATTCTGCTTAGAATTGAATTAGAATAACGAATACATTTAAATAACGACAGTTTGAACGTATAATTATATTATAATTAAAATCGAGCTCGAAACGGCGCGGTAGTTCGTTATTTGGCGATTTGAACTTCAACTAAATATACAGGGTCCGTTTTAAATTGGATTTCTGTGAAACAAGAAAAGTTCGGAGCTGGTGAATTATATTTTTCTAATGGAAGAGAAAAATCAGGATTTCGTCGGATAGATTTTGATTTATGTCCAAATCAAATTTTAGAAAAGTCGCTATGGAATTCCTTTGAAATTTATAAATATATATTTACATTATAAAAGGATTTTATATATAAATCGAATATCGATATAACTGGGAATTTTGAAATATCGAGTTATAAATCCAATTGGAGTTGTATGATATTCTAGTGTGGATATATACGATAATATTTATTTTTAAATATTTAATTTAATTATTTTTAAATATATTTATATATTTAAATGTGTTATTTAGAGCTTTAAAAATAGCCAGTTTTGCAAACGACCTCCGTTTTCGACGAAACTAATTTTGTTTGATCCGCAGTATTAAATTATTTCTAGATTTCAATTTTCGTGATTTTTAGAGTCAGTATGTGGCCGTACGGATTTTTAATGTGAAAAACAGTCAGTATTTTGACGGTTAAAAATACGCTGTGTGAGCAAACGGAGTCGGAATTCGGCGAAACTAGTTTCATTGGGTCCGTAATGTCGAACTGAAGGTGTATGTCCATTTTCGTGATTTTTGGGTATCATGTGTGACCATAGGAATTTTAAACGATAAATACAAATAGCGTTTGCTTATTATATTGAGAATAATCAAATATAAAAAATATTATATTTACCTATAAATACTCCTTTAAGTTTTTCTAATCTAGAAAAATTCATTCTGGGGTCAACAAAAAATACGATGTCACTCTTCTTTCTATTCTCAGTAAACCCCTAAGTTTGAAAATCAAAATCATTTCAACGGAAAATCCTAAAATCTAAATATTTGTGTTTCGAGTTCACTGGTGATGAGCTCTTCAAGAGCAGGTGGGTTTTATAGTGTTCGAATGTTAAAGGCGAGCGACGCCTAGGGTTCATGGTATCGAGAGATGAAATTGTTTATTCTCGATTTGGATGTTAGATTTGGGTTTGTGGATGGATTTGGCTTCGTTTGTGGTTTCTTTGTGAAATACAGTCAATATAAGTGATGCACTGTCACTACTTTGGTTGCGAGAAGCTGACGAACGGACTTCGGTTCTTGCTTGCTAGTTTGATCATATTGGGATAGAGAAGAAGTAGATTAAAAGAGGGGAATTATCATATTTTTAGTTTAATTTTTAAGGAGGGATGGTGGAGGATTTTTGTAAGAAGGAATAGATCGTGGCATTCAAGAACGGAGCAGGTTCGAGCAAGAATTTGGGGAAGACGGGATTTGAGGTTGCAGGTATTTAAACGGGCCGGATCATAAGGTTAAGCACAATCTTTATAAAAGGAAATTGAATTTGTTTTGATATAAAATTGTATATTAACTTGTTAACGCGATAACATCTACATACGATACCAGAATTTCAAAAGGTTGGATACGTTAGGATCGTATGGACGAGAGCAACACAACGGAACTGTCTGGAAGTGAATTGGAGCTCATTACAATTTATAGCAAAATAAATTGTCCGTCTGAATCAAAGAAAATTATCGCTATTTAACGATGATCGTCCAATATGAGTAAAACTCACCAACTCTATCAGTTCATATTTTTATAACGTATTTTTAGAATTGTTGATGATGGTTGATTCTGTGTGTTGACTATTTGGTTGAACTGCTAAGTGATTGGTTGAAATTATAGGTAACGATATATATATATATATATATGTATATATATATATATCATTAATCAAATATTGATTCTGTTTATCAGAATATTTCATATTGAAATGAAGTTGATGTTAATTATATTGTTTAACATCTGTGGATGCAGGGAAATAGGTCAGATGAATCCGACTGGATCCCTCAACATTTATTTTATTGTTTTTCATATATGATGTGATATATAATCTGTTGTTGATGATGTGTGTTAGAATGATGTTGGCCATTGTTATTTGGTATTTTAAATACCATCAGAAATATTGGAATGTTAAAAAGGAAATTTTCAATGTTGTATTGAAAAAGAAATATATATAAAATCAAAGGATTTTGTAAAAAGAAATATTTTTAAAATGAATAGAATTTTATAAAAGGAATTTTTATATAATAAATAAGATTATATAAAAGGAAATATTTGTAAAACATTTACAAGTAGAACTGAAAAGGAAATAATTGTAAAACATTTATAAATAGATTGTAAATGGAAATATTTATTTAGAAAATAAATAGATTAAAAAAGGAAAATATTTGTTTGTTAATTAAATAGAATTGAAAAGGAAATATTTATTTGTCAAATAAATAGAATTGAGAAGGGAATATTTATTCGTTAAATAAATAGAATTGAAAAGGAAATATTTGTTGAACAAATAGGAAGATGAAAGGAATATTTATTTGGGAAAATAAATAGTAGGATAAAAGGAATATTTATTTAGAAAATAAATAAGATATCATAAAAGGAAATATTTGGAAAGTAAGTAGGATTATAAAAGGAATTAGAGTTAATCGATTAGAGTTAGAGTTAATTGATTAGATTTAGAGCTAACTGAGAAGGAGTTAATCGAATTAATTATTCGAAAGGAGTTAATCGAAATAGGTTATTCGAAGAAGAGAATTTATCGAATATTAGTTATTCAAAAGGAGTTATCGAATAATAATTATTCGAAAGCAGTTATCGAATATTAGTTATTCGAAAGGAGTTAATCGAAATAGGTTATTCGAAGAAGAGAATTTATCGAATAATAGTTATTCGAAAGGAGTTATCCAATATTAGTTATTCGAAAGGAGTTAATCGAAATAGGTTATTCGAAGAAGAGAATTGATCGAATATTAGTTATTCGAAAGGAGTTATCGAATATTAGTTATTAGAAAGGAGTTAATCGAAATAGGTTATTCGAAGAAGAGAATTTATCGAATATTAGTTATTCGAAAGGAGTTATCGAATATTAGTTATTCGAAAGGAGTTATCGAATATTAGTTATTCGAAAGAAGTTATCGAATATTAGTTATTCGAAAGGAGTTATCGAATATTAGTTATTCGAAAGGAGTTATCGAATATTAGTTATTCGAAAGGAGTTATCGAATATAGTTTATTCGAATAGAGTTAAAGGAGTTAATCGAATATAGTTTATTCGAATAGAGTTAAAGGAGTTAATCGAATATAGTTTATTCGAAAGGAGTTAATTAACAGGAGTTAATTGAAAGGAGTTAATCGAGTGGAGTTAATCCAATAGAGTTAATCGAATTAGAATTAATCAAATAGAGTTAATAGAATAAAGTTAATCAAATAGAGCTAACTGATAAGAGTAAATCGATTAGAGTTAATCGAATAGTGTTAATTGAATAGAGTTAATCGAATATGGCTATTCGAAGAGAGATTATCAAATATAGTTTATTCGAAGGAAAGAGTTATCGAATAGAGATTTATTCGAAAGAGAGTTACGTAAGGAAGTTTGTTAAAGGTTTAAAAGGTGAACCTTGTCTGTTTCGAAGTTAGAAATGTTGTTCAGTTAAGGCCTAAGAGGTAGTTATACCCTAACTTGATTGGCTTCGTTTTTAACTAAGGAATGGTTAAGGTTCAATAGTAAAGTTCGGTTAATTGAATATAGTTAATGAAGGTAAAGGTTTGAATTGGCATAGTGATGTTTTATTTAAACATCTGTTTAAATCAAATGAATATGTTTTGGAAACATTTTCTAAATATAATCGGAGATATTTTCTAATCATAAAAAATGAAATGTTTGATGATAAAGAATACTGGAATGATAGTGATACGTGGAAAAGAGATGGAAATGTTTTCCAATGATTAATAACGTATATTTTCTAAATTTAGAAAATAAGGAATGTTGAATATATGGAAACGAGAAATGGGGAAATGAATAAATGTTGATTGATGATTGATCGATAGAATTTCCATCTGGAAATAATGTCGTTGTTTGCACACGTGTTTTCTTTGATAGTTCACTCACCGACTATCAAAGTTTTTGGACCATTTTACGTCGTCAATACGGAGACATCGGGATCGGATTCATTATCTGAAAACCACTCCGTATGGCATTAGCATTGCAAATCAAATATGATGAAGATAATTGAAGACGGAGTTATGCAAGCGTTGTCCTGTTTACAGAATAGTGCCTTCGGCTTGTCCAGTCCTAGGACGACCTGTATGGAAGAATGTCTGACAGAGTATATTTAATGGATCGCTTAAGTTGATCTCTTCAAATGTATTTACGTTTGGTGGCGGAGGAATTCGTTTCTCTTAGTTGTATACCCATTGTATTTTTGGGGAAATCAATTTGTGATTTGGCGGGTATAACGATGTCACATTAAAAGTGAATAATTGTGTGATCTGTCAGAGATAAGCGTGGCCTCTAGCCTCACATCCGGGAAATGACAAAAATCGGGCAGGCAGCATGGCTAAGTGGTTGGCTGCCAATTAGGGTGTATTGTCACCTGATCTAGAGTTTCATTTACTTCTTTAATCTATTGTCGATGCAGTCCCATTCGGGAAACGGTTACTGATCCCAACCGTTGGTGATATACATTCGATACACTCAAGCGAAATGAGTGGTCGGTCATGTGTGGCCGGTTTGCAAGATGTTCTTGTTGAACCCAGTGTATTCCTCTCTAGAGGTACACTATCGGAAGGTGGTTCCATACCTTGTCATAGTTGTAAATCCATTACTCAATAAGTGCTCGCGGTTTTGATTGTATACTATATATGTGGAACGTGAGATGAAAGTGTTCTGCAAGATGATTATTATATTGTGGTTGATAGACATTATTATAATATCAAAAGAGTTTTGATATAAAAGATCATTGTTTATTTCAAAATGGTTTGAAAGTTAAATCAAATTGATTTGGATTCTCATAAGGGAAAAACCCGTTCCGTTATATGGCGTGGTCTTATGAGATATCATTATTTTCCCAAACTGTTTTAAATTGTTTACTCATACCAGTCCCATGACTGACCCAAAGTTTGTTTTGTTTTGTTTTCCCTAAACTCTTGGGTGCCCATTTTTTTACGGGCCGTCAAGTAGTCAGGATTTTACAGATATACTTGGAGAGCTTGGAGCAGGAGGCTTCAGGATTACATAGCTATTGTTTATTCCGCTGTGTTGTAAGTGTTGTACTCTGATAATGTTATTGTATACATATACTGATTTTATTTCAAAGATCTGTTATCTATTATATGTTGTTCGTTCCGCTGTGAGATTCGTGTTACTCTGATGTTGTATGTTCTTCTTCTATTCTAAGTTTCCATCTTATCTATTCTCACCCTCTAATTTCTTTCATGGCCTTACTGATATTTCCGATGCTTGATTAGTCGACATTGTGTTTGGTGTCGATAACCAGGATCGCAAAATACCCGGGTCGTTACATCAGTCCCATGACTAACTCAGAGTTTATTGTTTTAACCTAAACTCAAGGTACCCATATTTTCCACATGGGCAATCAGTAGTTTCGGTTTTGCAGATATTTCTTTACACAGGATCCTGGATTTACAGCTGGAGCTATATTCGAAAAGCTTTGTATCCGTGTATTTCTTCCAGTTGTGTTAGTTGATGTACTTCCACTACGCATTGTATATATACATTTTATTTCCGCTGCTGAGTAATATAAGCCTCTGATATTTTTTCAATGTATATTATTTATTTATACTCTGATATCTTGTGCTCTGATGCAATTGTTTTAATATGCAATGAAATGTTCTATTGTTCTGTGTTCTGATGCGTCGTGTTCCCAAAACAATCCGGGCTTCTCCGTCTCTTTGGGGATCGGGAGTCCGGGTTATTTCAGGAACCCATCTCCGAAATCAAGTAACATGCAACATATCCAAATTTCATAATATATAGATATATCCAATTATAGATTTTTACCTTAAACCTATTCATTTTCATGCAAATGAGATGAGAAGAATTCACTACTGAAAATTTGTTATTGGGTCAATATTTATAGGTGTAATGGTAGGTGGATCAGTTTCCAAGTGTCAGCCGAGTAGGGTAGATCAATAGTATTTGATATCCTCCTTGGATTGTCAATTTTCATCATTGCTCGTTAGATTGATTATTTGTACTATGGATGTTAGTTTTTATGGTAACAATCTCAAGTTACGAATATTTTATATTTACACATGTACTAATTATTTCATATATATATTACACAATATAAGATGTTATGCAGGATATTGATGGCTATATAATGTTAGGATTGAAGCAGATGGATAATTCCACAGTCACAAAATGAAGACTCATGAGTATTGAAGAATTTAGGATTCTAAGATATTATCGAATCTTAATTTTAGTATTAAAAATCAGGTTGCACTTATCTAATTCCATCCATTTTACAAAAATATATTTTTCAAAATATTTCTACTTTCAGAAGTATTTGAATCCTTTTTAGATTTATTCCCAGTTTTCAAAATGACTTTCCAAATAATTTTCAAAAGAAATTTTATGTTTTTAAATAAATTTACATCTAATGTATTAAATTTTAATGTTTATGCTTTGATTTCAAATACTTTGATATTAAAATTTTCAAATACTTAGTTCGGTTTTGTATTAATACTTCGATTTGATTTTTTTTTTTTTGGGTTTTACACTTATATTTTGATTATACTTCAATTTTTATTTAACTTTGGTTTTTATACTTATACTTTGATTTCAGTATTATAATTTACTCTTTGATTTTACTTATACTGTAAATTTTGATCTTAAACTTAATGATTTTCTTTTAATGCGACTATTGTTTTGACAATAAATAGAGTGTGTTGCTAAGGGCACCCCAATAAGTTCTTCCTAATATCGCAATTAAAAAAATAAAATTTATCAAATTTTGTATGCTTCCTAATACCACATTATCTCTCTATTTTAATCTCTCACTCAATCATTATTTGTTGAACTAATTACGTACAAAGCTAATTTAAATACTCTAATCTCTCGTAGTCTTTGTCTTCTTCGCATCTCTCGCGGGAAAATTCAAATTTGTACGGTAATCTTTCGATAGTTTGGTGATCTGAAAACCCTAATCCCTCACTTCCTCTTCTATTTTGCTTAATTCAAACATTATTCACGGCTTTTGTATATTGCGGTGTCGAATTCGTTGATCGATTATAAATTTAGGGTTTAGCTCGTTGATCGATTTTACAAATGAGGACGGACGAATATCGAGCGAAATAGAAATAGGGTAAAACAGTGTGGTAGCCCTTATTTTTTAAGTGTGTGGTATTAAGAAGAATATAATATTAATTCTTGTGGTATTTTCTAGTCGTGGTATTAGGAAGAACATATTGGAGTGCCCTTAGCACGACGCTATATTCTTATTTATTTGTAACCAATTTGTTGTTCTCTTCGCACCGATAATGGCGATAGCTCCTGGCGGCGAACCCTAATTCTCACTGGTGCCTCTCGTCTTCTTCACTTCTCTTCTCTTCGCACATCTCGTCCTAGCTTTTCTCCCCCTCTATCCCCATGTCGTCTCCTCGTCTTGTTGAACCGTCGTCTGCTGCTACTCGCTTTGGGAGAGCCTATTCTAACATAGGTGAAGTACAAGTTTCTCCTCCTAGGGTCAATTCATTTATCGATTTCTCGCCTCTTCTTGGGGCAGTAACGATTCCTACTGAGAACCCTTTTAGAATCCTCCGATCTACGCTTCAGGATTTCAATGCTTCATATGCTCCACTTTCTGGCCTGGTTTCTACTGTCGTTTCCTCCACCCCTATCTCGACTATGTTAGCGGACGTTGCCTTGTGCTTGCAGGAACCGAACGTTTCTAGTATTGTAGTTAGTAATTTGGGTAATAAAGTTGGTTTTGTTGATAATATTACAGCAGGTCCTGGTGTTGATGCTACTTTTGTTGAAAATGTTTGTGCAGCCAATACAATTGGTGTTAATCTTGTTTTGCCTGATGTTGAGAATGATCTATTTGATAAGACTGATATAGTGGATGGTTTGGGTGTTGGATGGGCTTCATCTGCTTGTCCAAAATGGGTATCTTTGCTTGATTGGCTACCCTGTAATGATGGTGTCTTCACCCATGTCCAGTGTGATATAACAGCCTCCTCAATGCATCTGCCTGATAATGTCATTCTGGAAGGCAACAACTTTTGGTCTGATAGTTTGGTTGGCTTTCAGTTGAGCAAGTTTCCACATAATATCGATGTAAATGAGCATGTTTGTCGTGTGTGGAAATTAAGAGGTGTGATAACATGTTCTATCTCAAATTCTCCGATTTGGAAGAAAAAAGACGGAATCCGTGTTATGAAAACTGCCCCTTTGCGGAAGCGTCCAGGATATTATTCACCCAATTACTTAAAGATGATTTCTATGGAAACAAACACGGATATGAAATCACACGCGCAAACACAAATATTCCACCCAACCACCCTCTTTATTAATTCTCAAAAACAAATTTTGTTTACACACACTGGTTCAACAACCAACAATAAACAAACTACAAGAATCAATAACCTTATTGAGAAAGGGAAAGAATATCTAGATGACTACAACTCTTTTTGGAGAAGAAGAACAATGAAAAACGACGGCTAAGCCTTGGATTAACTGGAGGCACCAATCATCTCTAGGGCACCAAGCCCTAGAGGCACGCAGCCGCCACTCTATTCAGTCATACATTAATCCAACCCAATGTGTTGCTTTTATAGAAGAATAGAAGGCCTAGGAAAAATATCTAATTTTCCTCTTAGAGATATATTAGGAATATATCCCCTCAATACTTGCAGATAAGTCACAGAAAGACCGGGTCAAAATCTAGCAATAAATCCGCTCAAACGCCAAACTGCTCCTTCTAACCTTCTTTCTGTTGCTGCACCATCTCCTCTACCGCCAAGCACATCCACGCCTCATCTCTATCAGCATATGTGATTTCATGTCACAAATCACAACACTCCACCCTGATATGAAATCACATCAATAACAAGTCAACCGACTTCCATGGACATGTGAAATCACCATCACAATGCTCCACCTTAATCTGAAATCATATCAACACTCCAAAAATCACCAAACAAGTCATCTAGCTCTTTCAACGACACCTTCTCTCAATTAAACCAACCTCGATTTCCGGGCAACGAGATACACCCCACAACCTCGATTTCAGGGCAATGAGATACGCCCAGTCGATTTGAAAAGACTACGACCACACCTCAATTACAAACACAATGCACTGCTTGCAAAAGATGCATCTACCACCTGAGCTGCACCGTGCATCAACCAACGGTCTAAAAGTGCTTGTAATTCCACAACGACACCCGTCTACCACTTGATCTAAGCTTCTTCCTCGATCACTCCGGATCCCTCGAGCATCATCAACGTGAAGACCCCTATCGAACACATCAGCAGTGACCAAATTAACCTCTCCACCTTTCTATGGACTAGGTTCTTCAATCGTCACTCGCCAGCCTCATCGACACCCGTCTACCACTTGACCTGAGCTCCTTCCTCGATCACTCCTGATCCCTCGAGCATCATCAACGTGAAGACCCTTGTCGAAAACATGAACCGAATCACCAAGGTATAGGCAAATCAAACCAATTGCCAACCTCTTCGTCTTCTTCCATCTTCCCTCATCCACATCTGAGGGCTCCTCTTCATCTCCATCAACCAAACAATTGAGGCCTTCAAATCCCCAATCAAAATTAGTCATCACCAACAGCGCCATCATATCCGACATAAAAAAAATCAACTTTTTCCAAACAAAAATCAATTTTTTTTTCCAATCCAAAATCACTCTAAGCTTTGCGATGATCTAGCTCTGATACCAACTGTTATGAAAACTGCGCCTTTGTGGAAGCGTCCAGGATCTTATTCACCCAATCACTTAAAGACGATTTCTATGGAAACAAACATGGATATGAAATCACACGCGCAAACACAAAATATTCCACCCAACCACCCTTTTATTGATTCTCAAAAACAAATTCTGTTTACACACACTGGTTCAACAACCAACAATAAACAAACTACAAGAATCAATAACGTTATTGAGAAAGTGAAAGAATATCTAGATGACTACAACTCTTGTTGGAAAAGGAGAACAATGAAGAACGATAGCTAAGCCTTGGATTAACCGGAGGCACCAATCATCTCTAGGGCACCAAGCCCTAGAGGCACGCAGCCGCCACTCTATTCGGTCATACATTAATCCAACCCAATGTGCTGCTTCTATAGGAGAATAGAAGGCCTAGGAAAAATATCCAATTTTCCTCTTAGAGATATATTAGGAATATATCCCCTCAATACTTGCAGATAAGTCACAGAAAGACCAGGTCAAAATCTAGCAATAAATCCGCTCAAACGCCAAACTGCTCCTTCTAACCTTCTTTCTGTTGCTGCACCATCTCCTCTACTGCCAAGCACATCCACGTCTCGTCTCTATCAACATATGTGATTTCATGTCACAAATCATAACAATCTGGAGTCCGAACCATCGATATTGGCGGGTATACCTTTTTATTATTACTTCATGGTGTCCTTCTATTGATAGTGCTATTGAGCAGGTTTTCTCTAAACCAGTTTGGGCACAATTCACTCATGTTCCATTGGTCTTGCAGACTCTTTTGGGCTTGAATTAGTTAGCTTTTCATGTAGGCAAATTGAAATGCTTTGATGCTAACATGGTGGCGAGAAGCAAATGCGTTAATTGAGATAACCCCTAGTAAACCTCTCCCTTCTTTAATAGAGGTGATAATTGAAGGTCAAGTCATAGTGATTGATGTTAGTTATAGCTGGAAACCCGACATATGCTCTATTTGTTGTTTCTTTGGCCATACTGACAAAACTTGTAACCGAGCCTCTATTGTTACCCATTGCTAGTTCCTGAAAAACTCTCACTTCCTCGCCCTCCAGTTAGAAAGTAGGTCACAGAACTAAAGGTGTCTCCTTTGGATGCCCAGCCTGATCATGTTACTAGTTCGGATGCCCAACCCGTTGATCCTAGTTGTGAATCTTACGTTACAGATATAGAATGGAGTACCCATAATCCAGGCAACTTCACTAATTGGTTGATGGAGATGATCTCGCTCTCCACATTGATGGTTTTTTTTTTGGTGATAAGTACAAGGCAGTTCTAGATGAGGACAGTTGGGATAGGAAGAACGTTTACTGTAAAGACTGTGTTGGATATGTCCACAATCTATTGACCATTTTCTCTTATTACATGCATGTTTGTGTACCAGTGGCTGCTGGCTCCCATAGTAATTCCTTTCCTGTTGGAGAGGAATATCTTAGGACACCAGTTGCCGAGGCATCTTGTTTCATATCTGTTTTAATTATATTGTGGTCTAGACGCTTTAAACCTAGCTTTGTAGCAGGTAGGCAAATTGCCTATCTCCCGAGTATTATGTCCTCATTATTTGTTGTAATGAAAAGTATTATGGATCACTATAAAAACCGGCCGGTCTTGCCAAAAGAATTATTGTTTTGATATTTATATTTTAAGTTTAATATGTCTAATTCTATGTAGTTGTAAATATAAATATTATATTTTTGTTTAAATTCTTTTAAATTATTTTTAACAAATTTTCTTAAAGCTACTATGTTTAAATAAGTTTACAAAGTTTCAGATTATTATATATAAGTTTATATATTAAATACAAATTAGTTTAATTTTGAACTAGAGTATGTCGACATAGCATCCCATGTAAGTCGATATAGACTAGTATATTTCAAAATTCAAATTTGAATGGAAGTGTCAATTCACCATAACCTTTCACTAACTATCATTTCTCTTCATCCCTATATTTATATCCTTCTTCCAGAAATGAATTTTTAACTTCTCGCTCATATTTCTTCACCCATTTCCCTTATCTCTTAATATCTGCAAAATCTATACTCATACTCTATCGATTTTCAAACCGAATCAAGTCAAATCTTCTCCAATTCGATTTTACATCGAACTCTCTCTATTCTACCAAAATCAAAGTGCAATTCAGAGTTATATGAGTAGTTGTAATCAAGATTAAAAGATCCATGTCTTCATTCATTGTCAAATCTAATCAAAAAAAATTTATGGGGATGATTAGGTACCCTATATCTATTTGATTTTAATTGTGCTTAGTAAAAAGCAATTAGCAATGACTTGTTTGCACGTGAATCAAGTTGAGTGTGGACTTATGGCCCATAAATCAAGTTGGCTTGCCCAAAGGTCTAAGAATTTGGAAGGTGTCTCCTTATGGTCTTGAAATCAAGGGGTGTAAGTAAATTGATATTGATTAAAGACTATACGCAGTGCAGAACTAGACGTAGGTTAACTCCGTATTAGTATAAAAACCTATGTATTCATTTCTTTACTACATTTACTTTACTTGCTTTTAATTTCTTTGTTTGATTATATGATGGTTATACATATACTCATAATTACATTGCAAAAGATTTCTAAAAGATCCATGAATTTAAGTAAACATTATTCAGTTCATCTAGTGTTAATCTAGCCTTAAGATCCTTAATTCGTGTCAGTTTCATTTAGTATCAAAGCATTGGTTTTTGAAAGTTTCACAATTTGATTTTTGAATTATTTTTAAATATCTGCCACCAGTGATAATGTGTTACCATCACTAGTTCATTTACCAAAGGTCAATCTATCGCCAAGCCACTTTCACATTTTAATTATAGTAATTACACTTATTGGGCATGTAGGATGAAAATTTATTTATAGTCAGTAGGATTAGATATTTGGAACGTTACATAAATTGAGTACATTGAACGCGAGACTAATTATGTTGAATGTACTGCTGGTTAGAAGGCTGTTGCGTATAGTAATTCTAAAGCCATGAATATATTATTCTGTTCACTAGATAGGAATGAGTTTAATAGAGTATCTATTTGTAAATCTGCATATGAAATTTGGAGAACTTTGCAAATTACTCATAAAGGCACCCGTAAAGTTAATAAAACTAATATTTCCATGTTAACTTATCAATTGCAATTATTTAAAATGAATCCAAACGAGTTAGCATTTGATACGTATGACAGATTTCAAGATATAATACATTCATTTATTGCACTAGGAAAAAACATTTTCGAAGAAGATCAAGTGAGGAAAATTTTAAATTCACTTACTCCTGATTGGGATCTTAACACTTTAGCAATTGAAGAGAGTAATAATATCAATACCGTGAAATGGAAGAGTTTATTCACAATTTAATGTCATTTGAAGCTCAAATGCAGAGCAAATGGAAAAGCAAATAAGTGGAAAAGAAGTCGATAACATTCAATGCAATTACTGATGAATCTAAATAAAAAATGACAAAAAGAAAACACTAATGACAAGGAATTTCAAAAAGTTCCTAATATATAGAATGATGAATGAATATAGAAGAAACAAAAATAGAAATCAAGGGAATGGAAATAACAGTCAAACTGAATTTAGATGTTATAACTGCGATAAGCTAGTACATGTAAACAATTCTTTCCATATCTAGAAAAACAAAATTCTACGCTAAACACTGGTTTGTCTAGAAAAATAAAAAGACCTTAAACTATAACATTAGACAATTCAGATTCAGACACATCTTCAAGCGATAACAATTCTGACACTTAAATGGATAACATGTGCTTTACAGTGATATATAGTTGGAAAAAGTGGAAATTGGATCTAAAATTGGTATGCATTTACATAAATTTTTAATTTTCTTCATAGCTTTGATTGTTGGTTTTCTTGATTATTTGTTTTGATTGTTTGAACATTTTAAAATAATTTTGGTTATTTAATTTAGAACGATTTTAAAATTTCAAATTAATATTTAAAATAAATAAATAATTATTTTTATGGAATAATAATATAAAAATACTTTATAATTACTGAGGGAATATATATAGTCACATAAATAAACAAAAATTCGAAAAGAATCAAATAGCACATAGGTATATCGACATACTCTAATGACCCAGATTTTTTTAAGAAATATTAAAAATTATTTAAATATTTAAAACGATTTATTTTAAGAAATAACAACATGAAATTTATAACTCGAATTAAAACGAGTTTGGACATATAATTTATAATATAATTAAAAACAAGCTCGCGGCGGCGCGGTAGTTCGTAATATTACATTTTGAACTTTAAATGTTTGTACAAGATTTAATATAAGTCAGAATTCATTGAAATAAGAAATGTTAGAATCTAATTAACTAGATCTTTCTAACGAAGGTAAAAAAATCGAGATTTTGTCGTATAGATTGTATGTTATGTCCAAATCAAATTTCCAAAATGTCGCTATGGAATCGTTTATTGACCATAACGACTTATTAAATAAACTAAAAGGATTTTATATTATATTGAATATCGATTTAGCTAGAAAATCGAAGTATCGAGTTTTAAATCCAATATAGTTTGTTCTAAATAAATATGAAGTTTTATTTAAATATATACTATAATAATAATTAGTTTATTATTAAATTGTATAGTTTTGGAATTTAACAATACTACATAGGCCTTAAAAAATGCATTTTGCGATCGACCTCCGTTTTCAACGAAACCAATTTTGTTGGATCAAGAATAGTAAATTATTGAATGGTTTCAAATTTCGGGCCAATCGAAATTAATATGTGGTCATGCGAGATATAAACATTCAATGTAGATAATTGATCAACAATTTGAGCTCGAACTAGTTCTATTTGAGCAAACAGAATCGGAATTCGACGAAACAAGTTTCATTAGGACTGTAATGACAAACCGTAGCTGCATGCCAATTTTCACCACGAACGGAGCTCGTATGTGGTTGATGTAGATTAAACCTAGAGGGAGATGTATAGGGTTTATTGGTTTTTATGAGATATTAAAAAAAATCATCACAACACAGATTGCAATAGAAAAAATATTACAGAAAGTAAATAACACAGATTTTACCCAGCTTCGGCAAACCCTGCCTACTGCTACATTCCCGGAGATTTCTACTAGGTATTAAAACAGATTCTGCTTACAAAACCCTGTAAACTCGTAAACCCTGCTCCTGTTCTAATCCTACGCTCAAATCCCTGCACTAATCTTTATACTCAAGATCAGATTTTCCCCGAATTACATACCCGTAACACATAAAACCTAGCTATAAATCCTATAACTAGAAATTCCTAGTTTTATAGACAAACATGAAAACTGATGAACAATTTACAAAAGAAAATAAAAGAATAATTCAAAATAAATTAAAACAAAACCCCCTTCTAAAATTGTCGGCCAACCCTTTATGCTTTGACATTTAAAAATTAAGCTTCCTCTCTTTTCTTTGATGGCATCCGAAAATAAAACATAGGCTTCTATCCCAAATCAAATCGACTTCGAAAATGGTTGCTCTGGAAAATTTCTGTGAAGCTTGAATATTTATTGGTTGCTCCTGGTTGATTGATTTGGCTTGCGATCAAAAATCTGTGTGAGTATTTCTGATTTAGAAAAGTTTGTTCTCGAATGTTTGTTGCTTGGTTTTCCGGTCGATTTGCCTATGATGAATTGTGTGTCTTATATAGGGTTATAGAAACTCTAATTGTAACAACTTGGGGATTTCGCGATCCTGAGTAATTAACATACAACACCATGTCGACTGTTCGAGCATCGGAAATACCGGATAGTCCATGAAAGAAAATAGAGGGTGAGAATAAATAAGATAGAAACTTAGAATAGAAGAAGAAGAACATACAATATCAGAGTAACACGAATCTCATAGCGGAACGAACAATATGTAATAGATACATAACTTTGAAATAAAACTAGTATATGTATACAGTAACATTTATCAGAGTACAACACTTACAACACAGCGGAAATAACAATAGCTAAATAATCCTGAAGCCTCCTGCTCCAAGCTCTCCAAGTATATCTGTAAAATCCTGACTACTTGACTGCCCATAAAAATTGTGCACCCAAGAGTTTAGGGAAAACAAAACAAAATAAACTCTGGGTCAGTCATGGGACTGGTATGAGTAAAACCATTTAAAACAATTTGAGTAATTAAACAATATCTCATAAGACCACGCCGTATAACAAAACGGTTTTTCCCTTATGAGAATCCAAAACATTTGATTTAACTTTCAAAATCCTTTTGAAAGAAACGATAAAATTTATATTAAAACTCTTTTGATATTATAATAGTGTCTATCAATCACAATATAATAATCATCTAGCAGAAACGCTTTCATCTCACGTTCTACATATATAGTATACAATCAAAACCGCGAGCACTTATTGGATAATGGATTACCAACTATGACAAGGTATGGAACCACCTTCCGATAGTGTACCTCTAAAGAGGAATACACTGGGTTCAACAAGAACATCTTGCAACCCCACCACACATGACTGACCACTCATTTCGCTTGAGTGTATCGAATGTATTATCACCTATCTAGAGATATTCATTTCATTCTTTAATCTATTCGATGCTGTCCCATTCGGGAAATGGTTGCTGATCCCAACCGTTGGTGATATACATTCGATATACTCAAGCGAAATGAGTGGTCGGTCATGTGTAGCCGGGTTGCAAGATGTTCTTGTTGAACGCAGTGTATTCCTCTCTAGAGGCACACTATCGGAAGGTAGTTCCATACCTTGTCATAGTTGATAATCCATTATCCAATAAGTGCTCGCGGTTTTGATTGTATACTATATATGTAGAACGTGAGATGAAAGCGTTTCTGCTAGATGATTATTATATTGTGATTGATAGACACTATTATAATATCAAAAGAGTTTTAATATAAATTTTATCGTTTCTTTCAAAAGGATTTTGAAAGTTAAATCAAATGTTTTGGATTCTCATAAGGGGAAAACCGTTTTGTTATACGGCGTGGTCTTATGAGATATCGTTTAATTACTCAAATTGTTTTAAATGGTTTTACTCATACCAGTCCCATGACTGACCCAGAGTTTATTTTGTTTTGTTTTCCCTAAACTCTTGGGTGCACAATTTTTATGGGCAGTCAAGTAGTCAGGATTTTACAGATATACTTGGAGAGCTTGGAGCAGGAGGCTTCAGGATTATTTAGCTATTGTTATTTCCGCTGTGTTGTAAGTGTTGTACTCTGATAAATGTTACTGTATACATATACTAGTTTTATTTCAAAGTTATGTATCTATTACATATTGTTCGTTCCGCTATGAGATTCGTGTTACTCTGATATTGTATGTTCTTCTTCTTCTATTCTAAGTTTCTATCTTATCTATTCTCACCCTCTATTTTCTTTCATGGACTATCCGGTATTTTCGATGCTTGAACAGTCGACATGGTGTTGTAAGTCGATTACTCAGGATCGCGAAATCCCCGGGTCGTTACACTAAACTAATCTCTGATTTCCTTGAATTGCTTTGAATTGATTCCTGCGTGAGTTTTGCGTGATTGTCTTGCATGATTAAATTAGGCGTGAATGAATTGTTGATTTTAGGAATTTCTGGAATAAATTGAAATTGTTCTTACCCTAAAAATACTATCCTTGATTGAATTACTGAAAAGTGTTTCGAACAATTTGTTCTTGCCAAAATATTTGCATGATTAAATTGGAGATTTCATGCCTAAAATTGCATCTTGGTTTCTGGAAACATTTTTCACACGTGAACTCATCCATACTTCGATTGTGTTGATAGAATCATTTGTAAATTTTGAGAATTGAAATTTGATTGTTTCAAAATTTATTTCTTACCCAAAAACTTGTATGTCGATTTAAAACATGCAAAATTCATTCCATGATCACCCTGATGCATGCATATCTTGTGATGAAAATTTTCAAGTACGGAACTTCTAAATTTGCCAAGAGAAAAAGCAATAAATTATTTCCTACGTATTTTTGTGTACTCGTATTCTTGCTGCTCCATTTTAACTTGCTTCGTGTATCACCATTTTATTTGCATTTACACTCATGGACACATTCTGGCTTGCTGCACATTTTTATGTGTTTGCTAAATGCAGGCTACTTGAACATTGGCCTTGTTTCTTGTGTCTTGCTCAACCCTGCTGTTGTACCATAAACCTTCATTTCTATTGCATGGCCTTTTGTTGAGTCATATGCACATATATATGTATACGAACATATATGTATATATATGCATATGTATGTATGTATGTATATGTGTGTGTGTGTGATTGTTTGATGTTGTGTATTGTGTCTATTAACACATGTACATGCATCTTGTGCACAATTTTATTTGCACATAAGCTTGTGCACTAACATATTTCGACCCACTCCAATGTTTTTCACTTAGTGGGCTTGATCATATTTGGCTTTGGGGTTGCCTTCTTGTATACTTGTTTGTTTGTTTGAGTTCTGGTCCGGGCTTCATGTATACACTTGATATATTTCATCTTGGCTTGTTGTAGTTGATGGTTGGACCTGCAATGATTATGTATATGCACCCATGTGCATTTGCTCTTGCATACTATAGTTGTTTCGTGTCCTGTTGCCATTAATCATTCTTTGAACACCTTGTGTCAAACTTGAACTCTACCCATGCACTTGAATATGAAACTGGCCAGTTGACAGTTTGTGCCTGAACCCAGTTTTGACTTGTGCATGTATTTGTGCACTCTCACTTGAGCTTGAATAATTCTTCCTTATTTAAATATGCATCTCTTCCCTTCTACATATACTTGGCCATGCACCTCTTTATTGTTTGCACTTGAGAAATTGGACTGGCTTGACCTTGTTGTGTTCAAACTTATACATGCTAGACTTGAATTTGTGCACATGCTCTGATTTTCCCGAACCATTTTAAATGCTTGCAATTTTCTTGCTTGTGTACATGCTCGAGGTGATCTGATTTTGCGTCGGCCATGTGATTTCTTGGCAGTGTATACTCTTGTATACTTGAATATTTTGCATGTATTCTTAGTGCTGCACTAGTAAACTTGGATTGGCTTGACCAGGTTCTCGTCTCACTACTTTGCTGTGTGCTTGCACACTTGACTGGTGAGCCATATGTGTGTGTGTGTGTGTATGTATATATACAAACTTGTATATATATATGTATGTATGTATGTATGTATGTATGTATGTGTGATGAAACTGATTTGTTGCACCCGTGTGCCCGTGGATACTTGCAGCATGAAAACGGTGTCAAGCTTTACTTGAACACTTCATTCTTGATATATTTATCCCTGGCTATTTCAATGTTTGACCAAATTTCCCCTGCACAAAATATATGTGTATACACACACAGAGGCATGTGTATACATGTATTGTGTGTGTGTGTGCATAATATATATATATATATATATATATATATATATGTGAGCATTAGAGACACTGTCTACCTTGTGGTATTTACAGCGAACCACTGTAAATATCACAAGCAGTTTAGACACAGATGGATGAATATGCATATCAGATCAAGTCACGAAATATGATGAAAAACAAAAAAAAATTCTAAGGCAAATAAATTTTAAAATAAAATTATATATACTATAATTTAAAATTATTTTTGTTCCTGTTTACTGTGTGTGTTTCTGTGACATGTATGCTGGTGACTGGACTGACTGTGTAGTAGTGAAGACAAGTATGTGTAACAGTATATGAGCGAGTACAACAGGGTGAAATGTAACTGAATGTAACTGTGTGACAGAGAGAAATGTAGTTAGGAGCTGTGTATATGAAATTTGGATTGAATGTATTGTATTACAGTGAGATGAACAAATAGTGGAGTTGTAAGAATGTACTATTGAAATGTTAAAATAAATATTATATTTAAATAAAATACTGTTTGAATATTTAAATTCTTGTGCAGTAGTATTCTATTTAAATATAAATATTTATTTCTGTATGTAATGTAGTAGAATAGTACAATTACAAACACATTTATAATAATATATATATGTTTGTTATCATCAAACAAAAATTATATATTGTTATATACAACAATCTCCCCCTTTTGATGATGACAAACATATAATAAGATTTTGAATACAATAAATGTGTTTAACAGTGTAGTCTAGAACTCCTCTTATATATATGCTCTCCCTACAACAGAACTCCCCTAGATATATGCATGAGTGAAAAGAAAACAATAATCGTAACTTCAATATTAAAATACTCTAGGAATATTCACTCGTCGATCAAAATCTTAACCGTTCTTCCACTTTTTTTTATCATAAAAAAGGGTATAGAAATTAAAATAGTGATGAAAAATATAGATTAGAAATATAAGGTCGGATCAAGAGAGAGAATGTTCATCATAAATCTCATTCAATCAAACAAAAATCATAATATTTTAAGAACTAGAGGCAAATTTCACATTGTAGAATGATGGATTTACGATGAATTTTATAAAATGGAGAGAGTTATAAAAACATATGAATTCCAATTATTTTCAAATAAAATTTTAAAATTGAGCACAAAACAGTGATGGATTCAGACTATGATTATAAATTCAAATCGAGTTAAAATATTAAATAATCTCAAGTCCCAATGACTACCAATCAAAAAATCATAGTATTGTATAAAATATTAACACATTTCACAAATTTGAATATGGATTGATATGCTAGTTATTACACACCAAGGAAGATTTCATATATATATATATATATATATAATTTTCTTTTTATTTCGTTCCTTTTTGTTTTTATTTTAAGAGTACATTAACCACGCTTAACCAGATCTTGGATTTTTAAATGAGGTCAGTTGCAGCTTAAATTATAAGTAATATTTTAACCATGCATGACCAAATCTTGGATTTTTAAATGAGGTTAGAGAAACACTTATTATACAAAATCTCCTAAGTATATAAAACCAATATGGATGATAAAAATATGATTGGTACAGAAATGATTGTGAAATAAATTTCTAAATTAATCATATTATGAAATATGCTCAAATGTACCGGGATTTTTGAAATTTTTTCAATTCTCTTTTTTTGAAAAAAATATATCATAATTCCATCACAAATTTTGAAATTATAAATTTAAGATTACTTTTAAAAGAATAAACCTTCCACATTAATATAAAATCATGATGGATGATAGAATGATGATAGAAAAAGAAGGTGTTTGTGAAATAAGCACCAATTCAAAGATATTATAGAAATTGTTCAACCATCATGAAAATTTAATAAAATTTCCTCTTATTGTGAAGTATACAATAGTCACAACTCATCATAATTTCAGAACTCTGATAATAATTTTGTTGAATTCTAAATACAGTTCAATTTGGTTATTGATTTCAATTTCTGAATAAATAATCAATAAATGATTTTAAAATTGAAAATTCAATTATAAGATGGAATTAGAAAGATCTATACAAGATGAGAATCAGTTAAAATAATATCAAATAGATGAATTAGAAATTTTCAAAGCTTCTAAGTATGATACCACTTGAGTTCTTAATTCCCATTTACAATGTATCTCAAACAAAATCATTCAATTACAAAGCCTAAGCAAGCACTTCAATTCCATTTATTAGAGTAGCAGTATCAATTTCAGATTAGAGATGCATAAGAGAATTTTTTAAAATTGTTTCTAACAAGCACAAGAGAGATAATTTATGATCCAAGATTAAAAAATCAGTATATTTGAAATCACTTGAATATATGTGTAAATTTTGAGATTCAATAAATCGATCACACAGGATTATTAATTTCAAATCCAAGAAGTGTGTGAGATTCAAGAAATCAGGAATTTCAAATGATTTCAAACAATCAAATATTCAAGCCAAATGATCATGAATAAAACATGAATTTCCAGATGCAATACTATGATTCAAGCCAAATGTTTTTCAATTCAGAAATATCCAAGCCAATCCAAAAACCAATTAAATTGTCACAACTGAAAAATAGTAGCGTGCTGTAATGAATAAAAAATTTCAAGTCTTTCCAAAATGAATTAGAAGAAACTCAAACAACAAAGGTATGTGAAATGTCATTAAATTTTCAGATCTTAAAAAATTAAGAATTCATATTAACAGTGTTCAAGACATTATAAGGATGCTTCAACACTATCAAGAATTCGTACAAATTAAACTTCAAAAGAATTTCAAAATATTTACAATTTTAGGTTCAAGATCTGGAAACCATTAAAATATTAGAGTTTTATACAAGTGAACCACATTTCCAGAAGATTAAGAATTTTCCAATTTGAAGTTTACGAAGTACAAGAAAATGTTTCAAATGATATGGCAATGTCAAAATGAATCAGAATAATCAGACAGAAGGAAAAAAGGAGAATAAAATGTAAAATAAGAGGAGGAATAAAAAAGAAGAATATAAATAGAGAATATAAACAAAATTGAGTTTAGAGATCATACCTGAAATCAATGTGGACCAATGAATCTCTAACATAACAATCTTGGCTAAGGAATTCTAAATGATTCCATAATGTATAACAATTTGATTTCAATCTTTCTTTTAAATAGTTGTTCCTTAGCCATCCTTCGGTACCTAAGCATTTAGAGGATCGAGTGGTCTAACAAAATTTGTAAAACCACTCTTAATTGTATTCACGACTTTCGGTACCCAAACCTATTTAAATAACAATCCATCTAAATTTACCTTTGTACCCTTAGGAACCTAAATCTGAATGAATTTAACCAAGTTCATTTTATTTCTTTTTGGGGTCCATAAAGGATTATTTCTAAACAAGTTTTCATTTTGTTTAGGTTTTAAAAAATACTTTGAATTTTCAAAACGATCCTTTCAATGCTAATTGAAGGATTTTTAAAATCATTTGAATTCGGCTTTTGAGCAGATTTATCTAGTTTTTCAAACCCAAGACCACTTTTATTTCCAACAAAAATTTGGTTTTGTAAAAACATATTCAACGGTTTTTCCCCATTAGAAAATTTATCTAAAGTTAATTCTGGTCGTTGAATTTTGGATTTAAGATCACTATCATCTTTCATAAAATTCGAACAACGATTAATATTGATGTTTCTCTTTTCAGCGTCATTTTGTTTCAAAACAAAGTTTTTGTTTTCAAGCAATTTGATTTTGGTCTTGGACTCAAAAATCTCAGATTCAAACTGAATTTGTTTTTTAAATTTATGTTTTTCAAAACTCTTGATTTTTTTGATCTCTTTTTCAAGCTCATTCAAGATAGATTCAGTTTTCAGCAAAAATTCCATTTCAAAATTTTCAAGTTTGGAATTTTCAAATGTCTTAAAATTATCCAATTCCTTTTGCAGAAAATTGTTTAAACTTACAAGATCATTCTTGTTCTCTTTAAAGATCAGAATTTCATTCTCAAGGTTTTGAATATTTTTACTGAGATGAACAAGATTGTTTTCTAAATTCAAACAATTTTTGCAATCAGAGTTTTTAGATTTCTTGACGTTTTTGAGTTTTAATTCCAAATTAGTAATTTTTCTGGTCAACTCATGATTTCAAGATTTTAGAAGTTTGTTTTTCCGATGGAGATTGTTAACAGATTTAGTTAAATCAGTACACATACAACTAAATCTTCATAAGAGAAATTTTTTGTCTCATCGTCCGTTGAGTCTCCATCATTATCACCATCCATTTATCCTTTTAAGCACAGATCTGAATCTGAGTTGGCATTTTGGGGTTTTGAGCAATTGTCGTCATTTCATCCATACTTTGTATCGAGAGTATTCCTGATTTCATTTGCAGTTAAACAATGGGAGATAAGGCAATATTGATCATCATTATTATGAGAATATAAAATTGTGTAACACGAGAATCAAACCCAATATCATTCCTATCTACCATATCATACCCATTAATAACAATATCCCAACATTTAATATTAACAGATTTTAAATAGGATTCCATTTTTGATTTCCAATTTAAAAAATCTGTACAATCAAAAATATTTGGAATACGACTAGACTGACTATTAGTGGATTGACAACTAGAATGATTCATGACTCTATAGTTAATTAGAACACCTTCTCTAATACCACTTGTTGGATCTAAATTAACCTCAGAGGGGAATAAGTAGGGTTTGTTGGATTTTTATGTGATACTAAAAAAAATATCTCAACACAGTTTGCAGTTGAGAAAATAAATGCAGAAAGTAAATAACACAGATTTTACCCAGCTTCGGGGAACCCTGCATACTGCTACAATATCAAGATTTCTACTAGGTATTAAAATAGATCTCGCTTACAAAACCCTGTAAACTTGCAAACCCTGCTCCTGTTCTAACCCTACACTCAAAACCCTGCACTGATCTTTATACTCAAGGTCAGATTTCCCCCGAATTACAAACTCGTAATACCTAGCTATAAATCCTATAACTAGAAATCCCTAGTTTATAGACAAACTAGAAAACTGATGAATGATTTACAAAATAAAAATAAACAATTCAAAATAAGTTAAAACAAAACCCCCTTTCTAAAATTGTCGGCTACCCCTTTATGCTTTGACTCTTAAAATTAAGCTTCCTCGTTTTTCTTTGATGGAAGATGGAAATAAAATATAGGGTTTTTTCCCAAATCAAATCGACTAGAAATTTTCTCTGAAGCTCGAATATTTGTTGCTTGCTCCTAATCGATTGATTTAACTTGCGATCGAAAATCAGTGTGAGTATTTCTAATCTAAAAAGTTTGTTCCCAAATTTTTGTTGGTTGGTTTTTCGATAAAATTGCCTGTGATGAATTGTGTGTCGTATATAGGGTTATAGAAACCCTAAATTAATCTTTGATTTCCTCGAATTTCCTTGGTTTGATTGTTGTGTGATTGTCTTGCTTGATTAAATCAACCGTGAATGATATGTTGATTTCAGGAATTTATGGAATAAAGTAAAATTGTTATTACCCTAAAAATATTATCCTTGATTGAGTTACTAAAAATATTTTTGAACGATTTGTTCTTGCCAAAATATTTGCATGATTAAATTGGAGATTTCTTGCCTAAAATTGCATCCTGATTTCTATAAACATTTTGCACACGTGAACTTATCCATACTTCAAATGCGTTGATATAATTGTTTGGAAATTTCTAAAATTTAAATTGGATTGTTTCAAAATTTATTTCTTACCCAAAAACTTGTATGTTGATTTAAAACATGCAAAACTTATTCCTTGATCACCCTGATGCATGCATATCTTGTGATGAATTTTTCAAGTTCGGAACTTCTAAATTTTCCAAGAGAAAAAGCAATAAATTCTTTCTTATGTATTTTTGTGTACTCGTATTCTTGCCACTCCATTTCGACTTGCTGCTTGTATCACTATTTTATTTGAATTTACACTCATGGACACATTCTCGCTTGCCGCACATTTTAGTGTGTGTGCAAAATGCAGGCTACTTGAACACTGGGCTTGTTTCTTATGCCTTGCTCAACCCTGTTATTGTACCATAAACCTACTGTTCTATTTCATGGCCTTTTGTTGAGTCATATGCACATATATATGTATGCAAACATATGTATGTATGTATGTATGTATGTATGTATGTATGTATGTATGTATGTATATATATATATATATATGTGTGTGTGTGTGTGTGTGTGTGATTGTTTTGTGTTGTGCATTGTGTCTACTAACACATATACATGCTTCTTGTGCATAGTTTTATTTGCATATAAACTTGTGCACTAACATATTCCGACCTGCTCCATTGTTTTGGACTTAGTGGGCTTGATCATATTTGTCTTTCGGCTTGCCTGCTTGTATACTCGTTTGTTCACTTGAGTTTTTGTCCCAGGGCTTCATGTATACACTTGATATAGTTCATCTTAGCTTGTTCTAATTGATGGTTGGACCTGCAATGATTGTTTATATGCACCCATGTGCATTTGCTCTTGCTTGTTGTAGCAGTTTCATGTCCATTTTCCATTAATCATTTTTTGAACACCCTGTATCAAACTTGAACTCTACCCATGCACATGAATATGAAACCGACTAGTTGCCAATTTGTGTCTGAACCCAGTTTCAACTTGTGCATGTATTTGTGCATTCGTACTTGAGCTTGAATAATTCTGCCTTGTTTAGATATGCATCTTCGCCCTACTACATATTCTTGGCCATGCATGACTTTATTTTTTGCACTTGAGATCTTGGACTGGCTTGACCTTATTGGGTTCAAACCTGTACATGCTGGACTTGAATTTGTGCATGTGCTCTTATTTTTTTGAACCATTTTAAATGCTTTCAATTTTCTTGCTTGTGCACACACTCGAGCTGATCTGATTTTTGCGTCGACCATGTGATTTCTTCGCTGTGTATACTCTTGTATATTTAGATATTTTGCATGTATTCTTAGTGCTGAACAAGTAAACTTGGACTGGCTTGAACTGATTCTTGTTTCACTACTTTGCTGTGTGCTTGCACACTTGACTGGTGAACCATGTGTGTGTGTATATATATACAAATTTATATATATATATGTATGTATAATGAAACTGATTTGTTGCACCTGTGTGTTCATGGATACTTGCAACATGAAAGTGGTGTCAAGCTTCACCTGAACATTTCATTCTTGATATATTTGTCCCTAGCTGTTTCAGTGTTTGACCAAATAGCCCCTACACAAAATATATGTGTATATACATACACATGTATGTGTATACATGTATTGTGTGTGCAGAATATATATATATATATATATATATATATATATATATATATATATATGTGTGTGTGTGTGTGTGTGTGTGTGTGTGTGTGTGAGAGAGAGAGAGAGAGCACTAGAGACACTGTCTACCTTATGGTATTTACAGTGAAATCACTGTGAATATCACAAGCTGTCTAGACACAAATGGATGAATATGCATATCAGATCAACTATCAAGTCATGAAATATGATGAGAAACACAACAAAATTCCAAGGCAAATAAATTTTAAATAAAATTATATATGCTAGAATTTAAAAATATTTTTGTTCATGTTTACTGTGTGTGTTTATGTGATAGTTATGCAGATGACTGGACTGACTGTGAAGTTGTGAAGTAGTGAAGACAAGTATGTGTAACAGTATATGAGTGAGTACAACAGAGCGAAATGTTACGTAATGTAACTGAGTGACAGAGAGAAATGTAGTGAGGAGTTATGTATATAAAATTGAGATTGAATGTATTGTATTACAGTGAGATGCACAAATAGTGGAGTTGTAAGATTGTACTATTGAAATGTTGAAATAAATATTATATTTAAATAAAATGTTGTTTGAATATTTAAATTCTTGTGCAATAGTATTCTATTAAAATATAAATATTTATTTCTGTATGTGATACAATTACAAACACATTTAATATATATATATATATATATGTGTGTGTGTGTGTGTGTGTGTGTGTGTTTGTTATCATCAAACAAAAATCATATAATTGTTATATACAGTAATATGTGCCCGTATGAATTTTTAAACAACGAATACAAGTAGTGTTACAATAAAAATTTATAAACTAATTACCTAAAGCTTCTTCTACAAGTTAATCTCTGCTCTATAAGTATACCCCAATCTCTACCCCATACCCAAACCCATTTTAGCCTTCGCATATTTGCGTGTAATTTCTCCTCTTTGTTTTAATTTTTATCTACCAAATAGTAAGGAATAGGAGGAAGGCCCCAACATGAAAGTTGGAGTACTCGGTGATGGTTACCTACTATAAAATTTGGTGGCCAACTAGTGATGGGGTTCGCCGGAATCTCAGAACGAAGGTGATCGTATTAGGTTCGTATTTTTGGGTTTTGCGACCAAACGGTCAAGAGTTAGACGAAGTCTCCAACTAGGAAGTTGGAGAGGGGAGCAGGGCCACAACTTTGTTGTTGGGGGTTTAAGCTAAAAGTGACTATGGTGGTCGAAATAGTGAGATGATCGGAGGTGATGGTTTTTAGGTAGCAGCGAACGTATTTTAATATTTCTCGACCAACGTTGTCAACGATGGGTGAAGTGCCCAACTAGAAAAGTAAAAGGGGTAGGGAGACCATGCTATTGGTCAATTTTGGTGGAGGTTGGTGGCTTGTGGCGACGGTTAGGGGCCGCGACATGCGCGATGGTCGTGAGGCATTTTCCGTTCAACGGTGAAGGGATATGGGTCGGGCTTCTCGGCGTGGGTGCACCTTGTGGCGGCGCAGGTGGTGGTCGAGGGCGACGATCGTCCAAGCGGCCAAAGGAGGTGCGAGGTGATGAATTTGGGGGGAGATGTTAGCGGGTTTTGATTTGGGGAAGATGAGTTTAAATTATTATTTAATTAATAAATTTAATGTATTTTAAAGTTCGTACATTAATATCTTGTTCATACGAACTTAGAACTAAGAGAGACTAGATCCGTTGGAATCATGGAGTCGAAGGCTTCACAACAAACTGATTTGGTTGAATTTGGAGTGAAACGACCCGAACTTCCCCGTGAAGGAAAGCACGGATTGAGTTGAGAACAAACCACATCAAAACACAAACAGAAGAACATTTCATTGCTTATTACAACAATTCCATCAGAATACAAGAATATACAGAGTATGAATAAATATTATACATCAGAGAAATATCAGAGTTTTTAAATTACAATACTGCAGCGGAAAAATAATACAAAATGCAACTGAAAGAGATAAATGGATACAGAGCTTTTTGGATATCGTTCCAGCTGTAAACCAGGATCCTGTGAATATAAATCTGCAAAACCAAAACTACTAGCTGCCCGTGTAGAAAATAGGTGCACCCGAAGTTTAGGTTAAAACAATAAACTCCAGGTCAGTCATGTGACTGGTGTGAGAACTAAAACAGTTATTTAAAACTTTACTTTAAAAGAGAGTATATAAATCAACGGACCACGCCGTATAACACGGAACGGGTTTCCTCCCAAGAATACTAGTGCATAGAATAAACAACGCAATGCTTTTTTGAAAAAATGAAGCTATTATAAGACCTAGGTCGCATCACACAATGCCACGCAAGCCATAGGATAGGGTTTTCCCTTATAATAGCCAAATAATGCTTGATACGTTCAAAACAAATCATTTGATACTATTATAAGTGTATAGTGTCAAAACAACTTCAAATATAAATGTATCAATCATAGGCGGCATGGATACCATCTATCATGTCGCCAATACTAGGCTCTACAATCAAAACCGAAATATCACGTATTGAAATTGGATTTCCATCATGAGTCAAGGCCAGGGGCAAGCTCCTCACCGCTTCGAGACACTCTAGCACATGTCTCAGGACTACACACTCTGGGTAACCCTTGGATCTTCAGGACCAGTCCTCCGTTATGTTTGAGGATTAGTTATTCCTAAACACACGTTTCCCGTTCCTATCGGACCTATCCATCGGCTCCGTAGAGACCGATATATCCGAGGCGCCTCGCATTCCAACATCCAAAGGGGTATAATAAACAACGATGTAAGGGCTAGTAAAACACTGACACCACCCATAGCTAGAAAGAAACGTCGTGCACCCCCTGTAGTCACAATCTCGTTTTTGACTCATACTGGTATATGAGGCTCGCGAATCAACGTCCTACACAAAGCTACGCTATATTGAAGTCGTGCTGTGATCATCAACCATAAGACACTGCATCTCAGCATGCCACACAGGCAAATCATGCCATGTGACTGATATCTATCGATATATAACCTCTGAGCTTGTATGTCTCAAAGAAGGGCGTTAAGCAAGAGAATAAATTCTCCGTCGCCAAACAGATATATATTTAATAGAAATCAATTAGCATAGAATAAAATCCAATGTCAGACACATAATCCATTTATAGGTCCATTCTGGGTCTGAATGAAACTAGAGGCACCTTATTCCTCCCCCATATGTCCAATTCAGGGGAGAGGTCCTCGCATATCCGTTGATCTCCAAGTATGCCTAGACGATCACCACTTATTACCTTGGCTTGGGTGTACAGCCTAATCAAGACATCAGTAATCATCCAAACGATGTGAAGACCTCCGGTCTTCAACCACCGTCTTCATCGTCGACCTCGTCGAATCAGTTATTTAGAATGGGTATAAACCCGACCTTTCCGAATAACTCGCATGTATAATAAACAAGTGTTATAAAAACACACAACTTATGCCTTATTCCAATTCTGAATATTCTTTTATTCAAAAATTCATATACTTTGGGAAAGGTCCTCTTTAATTTTATCAAAGATAAATTCTTTAAAATTTATTCTTTAACCTTTGGATTTCAATTCAAACCGTATCCTGTCTTTAACTGGGTTAAAGAACCAATGTCATTTAAAACACGGTTCAAAATAAACCCAAAATCCCATTCCATTCCATCAGCCTCTAACCGTAATTAGCAAGTGAACAATTCCCTAAGTATTAACCCCGAAGGCCGAAACCAACATCGGATCAATACCCAGGACACCACTCAACTTAACTAATCTCCAATTAGTTTATGATTCTCTTAACTCCATAGTTAATCGGGTTAAAGAACCAGTGTTATTTAAAACACCATTCACGATAAACCCGAAGACCAATTTCAAATTAAATATATTAAATTGGAAAAACTTTACTTGGGGAAATTCCCATTAAATCTTAATAAAAAGATTTATAAATTCCAAATCTCATTTCATTGTAAATCGGGTTAAAGAACGAATGTCGTTAAAAAAACAGTTCACAATAAACCCCAAAATTCAATTAGTCTCTAACCGTAAATTAGTAAGAGAACAATCCCCAAAGTATTAGCCCTGAAGGCCGAAACCAACATCAGATCAATACCCAGGAAACCATTCAACTTAACTAATCTCCAGTCAGTTTCAAATTTTCTTAACTACATTCGGTTTAAGAACAGTATTATTAAAGATACCATTCACGACAAACCCAAAATCCAATTTGATATTAAATACAAGGCTCTGAATAGAAAATGTATCGGCTTATATTCAATATCAAAATCTGAAACCAACAAATATTGTACTGGAATAATGATATATATATATCTTCCAAATTCCCCCACAATATTCGTATAATCACGAAATCCAATATCTAAATATTCCGACGATAATTTCGATTCAAATCCATTCCAATTCTTATATTGGAAATTCAGATTATTTTCAAAACCATTTCAAATCCAATTTATTTAATCTATTTATATTGGATTTATTATTCTATATCAAAACTAGTTCATTTTGATGGAAATATATTTTTATCTTTTCAAATATGGAAATTTTCATCCCAATTCTTTCCAAATCGTTTATTATGATTTCAAACCAATTATAGATAATTTTAACGATTTTATCTAGGGTCGTACAGTCGATTCCCATGAACGGCCATCGAACTGCACTTACAACGACCTTTTCCAAATTTGATTTGGACATAATTCCAAATCCAACCGTTAGATTTCAAATCTCTCATATTCATTAGAAAGTTCTTTTCGATACGAACCCAACGGTTCCAGTTTTAGGAGAATCCGACGGTCGGATCTCCCGTAATGTCTGTTCGAAGTCAATGGTCAAAATTCGTGAACTACTGTAGCACGACGCGTTATTCAGGCCATTATATAATATATATATATATATATATATATTATATTTCATCAATTTCCTTTCAAAACGTATTTTATAAATCGTTTTAAATTCGTTTTCAAAATGATTTCAACTTCATATTCAATTTCAAATCAAAATTGAATATTCCATATCATCGGTATATAAATGATAATAGTTTCGAAACTTTATATTTTGAAATCAATTCCTATTCGATATTCATTATAAAAATGAATAAAATCGATATAAATATCGTTCACGTCAAAATGGCGTATATCTAATCAACACGGCTTTATATTTTTAAATATATTCGTGTCCATCCCAAATCGAAAATGAAAATCAAATTTTGATCTTTTACTGAATATTATTTTAAAATATTTGTTATTTTAAAATAATCGTTATTTCGAAATATTTATTCTTTCTGAACTGGAATCAGACACAGTCAATTACCATATAATTTGATTTATATATATTTCATACACACATGTACACAACAACAACGATAAACAATCAACCATCATCCAAAGTGCATTCTACACTGTATAAGCACTAAATATAAATATTCAACGCGTCTATAGCCTGTCAATCAACCGATCGAGATACAATTAATTATCGGGACTAGTGTATGTTGTATATCATCCCAATACCCGTTTGGGGTTTCAATCAACAAATAATGAATTTTATTTGTTCAGTTGGGCGATGTGTAAAATTTATCATCCCAATCAATATCAGTCAAATGTGTGTACATAAACAAATCATTCGATTTGTTAATAAATATTTATTTTATTCATCTACATGTTAAAAATTATATTTTTAACTATAAAATATTTATTCTCATTCCACATCACACAATCAATTTTCACAACACATCAATCAAACAAACAAGCCGTCCATGGTCTGTGGACGACGGGTGTCGGGTGCTGCTAAGCACCGTCTGCATCCTAGTATATATCTTAACTAGAAAATAAAATAAAAGTGAGGAGTTCTCACCTTTGGGTTCCACTCCGCCGTGCTTTGATTGTCAATCTATGTACTATACCTACGTTAAAAATTATATCTTTAACCAATCAATAATTATTTCTTTGTATGATTATTTTATAAATAATATACATAGGCTAAAATTATATTTTTATCTTTCTAAAAATAATTTCATTTTTTTATAACAACACTACATAGATATAAATCGCATTTTTATGCCACTATTATATAGATAAAAATCAAATCTTTCTATCGCTAATGAATATATAAAAATCACGTTTTTACATTGCCATTCAAACGATAAAAATCATATTTTTACTTTGCTATATATATGATAAAAATCACATTTTTATATCGTCACTTCATATACAAAAATCGTATTTTTATCCTATCGCTATATATATAAAAATCGAATTTTTTTATACTATAAACATCTGTGTAAAAATCTAAATTTTATACTTCAAACAAAAAATCTAATCTTTTTATTCTGACAATAATCTAATCTTTTTATTCAAACAAAAATCTAATCTTTTTATTCAGACAAAAATCTAATCCTTTTATTCAGTCAAAAATCTAATCCTTTTATTCTGACATCATACACATAAAGATCGCATTTTTAATTTGAATCTCTACATATAAAAATTGCTTTTTTAATTCTAAAATCTTTTATATAAAAGTAGCATTTTTTTCTTATAAAAATCAAATCTTGAAAATGATTTAATTCGTATAAAAATCGAATCTTGAATATGATTTCATGTGTATTTAATTAAACCAATTAAACAAAGAAAACTCACCTTGTTTTCTCATAAAAAATCGATTTTGCTGATGGAGGAAGGTCCGCCGCCGGAGGAGGGGCTGAGGGGCGGCGACAAGTAGTCGGGGAGGCGCGTGATTGGCCGGCGCAGGCAGTGGAGGTCGGAGGCGGGCCTACTGTGGACTGGAGCGACGGTTTCACTTTGGGTTTAAGCGGGGTTTGTTAGGAAAGAGGAGGGAGATGCGCGAGAGAGGAGGAGGGGGGAGGAGGCCGTCGGCGGCGGCGGCGCCTGGGGCTGTCGCGCAATGGCGTCGTGGTCTTTTTTTTTTTATTTCGATCTGAATGAAGAAGGAGGAAGGGAGAGAGAAATAAAGAGGGCCATCTAATTAATATATTTATTTTATTATTTTAAATCCCAAAAAGTAGCATTAAATTTCGATCTCCAAACGAGACACGCTGCCTGTCATCCTTAGCTAATTACCCCCATTCCAAACACAATGGGATATGTATCGTAAGCCGGTTTGGCTGTTTCGACCAGTTTTCGCTGAAATTAAAATATAAATCTATATATTGAATTTGAACGCACATTTCAATTTACCGGGGCCACATACTGATTCTAAAAATTCCCGAAAAATATTTTCTAGCTTCGTATTGACAATACGGTTCTAACAAAACTAATTTCGTCAAATTTGGAGACCGTTTGAAAAATGGCCATTTTCTGGTCGATCCAAATTGACTGAAACTGTCAAAACACGTTTTCCTTTGCCACGCTCACATATTGATTCCAAAAATTATGAATTTTGGAATCTAGCAACAATTATACATTCCGGATCCAACAAAAGTGGTTTTGTCGAGGTCGTTTGCAAATTTCCATTTTTAAGGGCCAAAATTCCAAAGTGACTATTCTGAATTTTCAACTGGGCATAACTTTTTATTCCTGCAAAAAATTTTGGAAAGATATTTTCAAATAGATTCTAATATTTTTGGTTTCGCTAAAATCTGGTTTATTTTGAATCCTGTACATTCATTTGAAATTTGAAATCGAATTTTCTAGCCCGCGCCATTTCCAATTCCTTTTATAATTAAAAATAAATATTTATATTCTAACGTCGATTCAAATAAATATATACGTCCTAATTATATTAAAAATAAATTTCTCATCTTTATTATTTAAAATAAATCATTTTAAATATTCAAAATTCATCGAAATTGCCAAAATAAAAAAATTAAATTTGGTTCAGATTTTCCGGCTTGTTACATGGAGTAAGTCAGAATTTTGGTTTAAATTAAACCCACATTTAATTTAATCTAAAAACCAATTGTTATTATAAAGATCAAACTCAATGTGAGAACTCCCTGAAGTATTTCAAAAGTTATTATAATCTTATTTGATTATATATTTATTGCTTGTAGTTGCAATGGTTGCTTTGCGGATGATGGATGTTTATTTACAGTTTTATATGTATATATACACTGTTTATGTTCATCTAAGTGTTGAAAATTATAAACGCTTATGTTATGACTGTTGTTTGATGGATTTTGAACTGTTATGAGTGTTATTATTATTACTGTTCACACAATTGACACCAAGAATATGAAATTATTTGGAGAGTCAAGTTCCATTGAAATTTTAATGAATATTATATTCATTTATTTAAAATAAGGTGTAATGGATGTCAGAAAAATTTGGATTTCAAAATATTATATTTTGAAAAATATTATTATTTTAATATTATAATAATATAGAATATGTTAGACTAAAATTTGGTTCTAACACCTAAATGCAGTATGAAGCTCACAATCACAAAATGCAGAAAATAATAAATAACAGGAGACACACGAGATTTTTATAGTGGTTCGGCTCAAACCAAGCTTACATGCACTTTATAGTTTTTTAAATCCTAAGAAGTTACAAGTACAATGTCGTCTTAAAATCCGTAAGATTCATTCACATACAATATCCTTTTATTTTTATGAAGAAGAGGAGAAAATAGAATGATTTTATACATGAAAACCTCGTGTTAATGTGTAGATCGGCTTCTATGTGATGCAATGGCCTTGCGTAGAACAATGATGGAATCCCTCCAGAATTAGTGCCAAAAGTCCAAGATAGAGGAAAAAGGTCCCTTATTTTATATTCAAGTGATGTATTTATAGTTGTTTTCTGGTACCGGGTCGCAGGCCATGTGGCATACATCCCAAGAATCTCAAAATGAGGTGGAAAATGTGGAGAAATCCTCTCTTGATCATGCCATGTCATGTATAAATTGATCCATGTCCATAGGGGTAGAGAATTTCTTGAGAATAGGTCTTTATCTATGAGAAAAAATGTCCTAGGCAGGCCGTAGATCGTAGGTCGAGTTACGAGGCGGGTCGTGGGTCGAGGTCGAGATACCAGGCGGGTCGAGGGTGAGACCCGGAACGAGTCTATTGTTCGAGACCCGAGGGTGGATCTAATGTTCGAGACCCAAGAGCGGGTCTAATACTCGAGATCCGAGACCCGAGATTCGGATGGTTACTTCATGCATGCAAAGTCCGAACTTTTCGATATTTTATCACTTCATCCAAGCAAATGTCGATCAACATAAAACTGTACTGAATTCCTGAGTAGCTCCAACATTAGAATTCGAGGTGTGACAGCTTTGACCAAAAAATGTGTCAACATGTTTGCCCCCAATATATATCTTGCTGGTTGAAGGAAGATATGTTCTAGATAATCCAAGAAATCCATAATCCATTGAAGTCTAGAATGTTGTGATCACGCTGGATCGTATTAAGGCCAGAAGATCGACGATCACGTGGGATCGTGTTAAGGCCGGAGAACCGACGATCACTCTGGATAATATTAAGGCTAGAAAACCGACGATCGCGCAGGATCGTATTAAGGCCAGAAAAACGACAATCACTCAGGATCATATTAAGGCTAGAAAACCGACGATCGCGTGGGATCGTATGAAGGCTGGAAAGAAATCCAAGAAAATCTAGGCTGTGCCGGGCCCGCCGACTGTGAGTATAATCCGTACTTGCAAAGAAAAGTAGGCAAACAGATATGCTAAATATTGACAGTACTGCTTATCCTTTACAAGCATTAACCATGCTTAGGCATCCAGTTGAGCACAAACCATACTCAAGAAACATTCAAATCACCCTGCCAAGTCCTGGCGAGGGACCTAACCTTTCAGGCATAATCCATACCAGAAAGTTCAAACTGAGCATAATCCATACTCGAGTTTTATTGAGTTCCTTTGCCAGATCCTGATAAGGCCATTCGCCATTCCTAAGTATAATCCATACTTAGGGATCCAACTGAGTACAATCCATACTCATACGGTGATAGATCTATACTTGCCACAGCCTGAAAAGTTAGTCTGTCCCTAGGCATAATCCATACCTAGGGTTCCGAGATAAGTACAGGCAATATTTTGGTCGAGATTGAGAATCTTGTCACATCCTAATAAAGATACTTAAGTTTGCCTAGCATAGTCCATGCTCGGATAATCTATCCTGAGAAGTAATGCGTGATTGATATTATCCATGTCTGTCAGCGAAGCGTTGGTGCACCCATCATTGAATCCAAGAGAGTGAGGGGTCTCTACTAAGCATCAACATTCGGGTCGAAGTTACCTCCGGGTCGCGGGTCATGGGTCGCGTGTACTGACTCGGCCCGATCTGTTCATTCCAGCCGATATTGCTTTGTGCTGAAGCTGAGCGTATCCTAGTACCCGAGTATCCATCCGAACATAGGATAATGTGGCTTGTGCTTGGCCAAGCCTTGCTTTCTAGTATTGTTAGCGTCTTCACCCAAAACTCTAAGATTTGCAGGTTGGTGATTTCCAGAGGGAGGTGACTGCCCCCAGTTCTATGCAGTTCCATGTTCCCAGTAGTGGATCAGGATCGCGGGTCTAGGGGACCCAATCCAGTCCTGGTTAATATCTCGAGCCATTTCCTGTGACTGTAAAGTGGGAGTATGCTGATCGGTCTTCCATCTATCCGATTGCCAAGCAATCCATTTCTTCTCAAGCTAGAAATTGAAGTTGTAGCGTGTGCCCCCTTCTTGGCGCACCAAAATGTTAGACCAAAATTTGGTTCTAACACCCACATGAAGTGTAAGGTCCTCACAATCACAAATCACAAAATGCAGAAAATAATTAATAACAGGAGACACACAAGGTTTTTATAGTGGTTCAGCTCAAACCAAGCCTACGTCAACATTACAGTTTCTTAAATCCTAAGAAGTTACAAGTACAATGTCGTCTTACAATCAGTAAGATTCAATCACATACAATATCCTTGTACTTTTTATGAAGAAAAGGAGAAATGAGAATGATTTTATACACGGAAACCTCGTGTTAATGTGGAGATCGGCTTCTATGTTATGCAATGGCCTTGCGTAGAACAATGGTGGAAGCCCTCTGGAGTTAGTTCCAAAAGTCCAAGAGAGAGGAAAGAGGTCCCTTCTTTTGCCTTCAAGTGATGTATTTATAGCTATTTTCTGGTTCGGGTCGCATGCCACATGGCACGCATCCCAAGAATCTCGAAGTGAGGTGGAAAACATGGAGAAATCCTCTCCTGATCATGCCATGTCATGTGTAAATTGATCCATGTCCATAAGAGTAGAGAATACCTTGAGAATAGGTCTTCGTCTATGAGTAGAAAATGTCCCGGCGGGTTGCGGATCGCAGGTCGAGATACCAGGCAGGTCATGGGTCGAGGTTGAGATACCAGGCGGGTCGTGGGTCGAGGTCGAGATACCAGGTGGGTCGTGGGTCGAGGTCGAGATACCAGGCGGATCGCGGGTGCCATGCGGGTCGTGGGTCACGGGTAAGACCTAGAACGGGACTATTGTTCGAGACCCGAGAGTGGATCTAAGGTTTGAGACCCGAGAGCGGGTCTAATGCTTGAGACCCGAGATTCGGATGGTTGCTTCATGTATGCAAAGTCCGAACTTTCCAATATTTTGTCACTTCATACAAGCAAATGTTGATCAACATAAAAATGTACCGAAGTTTTTATTATTTCCAAAGATAGAATTCTAGGTGTGACAACTTTGACCAAAAAGTGTGTCAACAGAATATTCAATTTTGATATAAAATAAATTTGAAGTTTGAATCATTTTTAAATGAATTTATAAATGTTATATAAAATATATTTGAACTGAATCGGAAATTTTCATTTTCAATAAAAATATGGTTTGAATAGGACTTGTCGCATAGTGACAGTTCGTGAATTTCGACCATTGACTTCAAATTGACCTACTGGGAGATCCTACCGTCGGATCTTCCTAAAACGAAAAACGTTGGGTTTGAAACGAAAAGAGATTTCAAATGATTTGTAAATTTTTTAACTCCAATAGCTAAATTTTAAGATAAGTTCAAATCAAATTTGAAAAAAAAGACAGCTCTAGTGTCGTTAGTGGCCCAAAACAAGATTTTAATAAAATGAGTCATATAAAAGTTATTAAAAATAGGGAAAAATTATGATAAATCATATTTAGAGATTTTAAAGAGATTTAGAACCACACTTGATAGATTATCCACTTGGCATTGTGCAATCGAGAACCAATTCTGGTTACTGAATTGTTGACGACAAAAAATGTCGTAAACACCCAAGATTCCAATTACTAGGAATTATTATTTTGGTCATGTAGATATGTGCGGAAAGCGGTAAAAAACATGAGAGATTTATAATGGTTCAGCCTCGAGAGAGGCCTACATCCACTCTGAAGAGTCGTTCGAATATTATTTATCACCAAGGATTAAAAGTTGAGACTATCTCATGATATCTCATTACATTCATTTCTGAGTCATATGGAGTCATAATCATTATATGCAAAGTATCCAGGAAAAAGGAAATTCAGTCCTTCTTCTTCCTTAAAGAGGAGATGCCATTAAAGGGGCTTCTAGAGGTTCCAAGTGATAGAATTCCAAACCCTTTGAAGTGTGAGGCCAATGGGTATTTGTAGGAAAGAGATTAGGTAGGAGTAGGTAAAAATAGGGGACCACACCCAGAATTTCGAAACCCCCTGCCGCGGGCCTTCGGAATTTTGAACCCCTCCCCCACCACATGCAATCACAATATTTCGAACCCCTCCGTGGGGCACGAATTCCATACCCCTTGGGGTACGAGATTCATGCCCCGTGGAGTGCTAAATTCATAAACCATGAGGGTACGAATTTCATACCCTGTTGGGTACGAATTTCGTACCTCGTAGGGTACGAATTTCGAACCCCTTAGGGATACGAAATTCGTATCCCTATGGGTACGAAATTTGTGCCCCGAGGGGTACGAAGACCATGTTAGTGGGTGCTCGAGGGTTCGATACTTGGGCTCACGACTCCTAGAGGTTTGAAGTCTTGGTTCGGAAACATGTTAGGGGAGTTGTGAGGTTTCCGTTGGCGCGATCTCTCTTCAACCTGTTTCCTTCGCTCCTTGGCATCGTTTTCGGCCTTAGCACCATGCGATACATTGAGTCGAGTGTGTCTCATGTTCTTTTGGGAACCGTACCAAAAATCCGTTTAATATTTGCCCCCAAAGTACGTCTTGTCTTGACATGATGTGCTTTGTGTTGGTTGGGGTAGTTGTCGAATTGTCCTATTAACTAAAGAAAGACATGTGTTAGTTGTTTGGCTCGTTCGATGTGGAATTGCGAACGAGTTGCCATTGGTGCGGCGATGTGTGCACGTCGCTAAATACTCGCAGTGCGTTGCCTCCGCGTGCTCGTAGTGATTGGTATGCATGTGTGCGGAATATGTTTATGCGCCCAGTGACATCATTGTAATTGTTTTTTTTGCATGGGTACGAAATTTCAAACCCAGGGGGTACGAAATTTCACACCCAGTGGGTTCGAAATTTCAAACCCAGGAGGTTCGAAATTTCACACCCAGTGGGTTCGAAATTTCAAACCCAGGAGGTTCGAAATTTCGAACCCAGGAGATTCGAAACATCGGGAATACCAAGAGACATTTCCTTTTCTTTATAAAAAGGCCCCCTCCCCCCTTCATTTCTGTCTTCCTTTATTTCGAACCTGACAGCCATTAACGCCCGAGCTCTAAGCTTTCTAAACTTAAGAATCACACACGAGAAATAGGTAGGTCTCGAGAGCTTTTGGAGGCACGAGAAGAGGAGAGGAGGGCGCTTGGGGGGGGGGGGCGAGCGCCGAGGGGAAGCTCCAATCCCCGGGGCGGTTCGAGTAATCGAACCCCACAGAGGCTCAAGCACTCGAACCTCGCTGGGGTTCGAGCGTTCGAATACTGATGAGGTTCGAACATTCGAACCATGATAGGGTTTGAGCTCACGAGCCTCGTTGGGCTCAAGACTTCGAACCTCTAATGGGATTCGAACTTCCGAACCCCGACGTGGTTTGAGCTTCCGAACCCCGACGGGGTTCGATCTTTCAAACCCCGACGTGGTTCGAGCACTCAAACCATGGCGTGGTTCGAGCATTCGAACCTCGGGGGATTCGAACATTCGAAACTATGGGGGGTTTGAGCATTCGAACCTTGAAGTGGGGTTTCAAGCCTTTGAACCCTGAGTGGGGTGCGAATTCGCGATAGGCCCCATCGCTCCGATCCTTTGTTCTTCTATGTCGCTTACATAGCTATATTATTGTATATACTTTGAGATTTCACATAGGATAGAGCATAAACTTGGACTGGGACTAAACTGTTAGACTATTTTGAACTTTCTTTATGTACCTTGACTTTGCATAACACTGTGCACACATGTTAGTTTTCACCAACACGAGGGGTACAAGTTACTTTACTGCGATGTCTAATATTGGTGTGTTAAAGTATAGCTGGTAATGCATACAAGATCGATGACCGGAAATACTTCGGAAGCCAAGGCTTCCCTACCACCATAACATACATCTGATTCTACCAATAGTGGTATCTCGATTAGCAGCAAGCTTCAGACTACTGAAGGATATGTTCCTTCTCAAAAGGCCAGTTCACCTGAAGTGTCCAAACACGGAGAACTAACAGAGAGACAACATTCTCCGGTCATACACGAGGAGGTCGAGAATGTGGACATAATGAGTTGGGGCGCACCTGCGACCTCGGATTTGTTGCCTGATGTAGTTATCTTGTAAAATCCGATAGATTCGGTACCATCGCGCCTAGATGCTACAGTAGTTAGGAAAATGGCGTTGCAGTTCAACATACATGTGGATGACGCCCGTGCACCGGGAGAAGGTGGCAGCGCCCACGTGCCGCCCGAGGGTTTTACTACTTGGAATAGGCAATCTTGTTTTGCTGGGTGCGTACACCCAGCCAACGACTTTATTCGAGACATGTTATGCTGTTTCCACCTTGCACCGTCGCAACTACATCTGAACGCCTGTTCTTCACTCCTAGGCACGTATGTTCTCTATCGAGTGTACTTGCGTTTGGAACCCACCGGAGAGGACATTTGGTACTTTTTCATCTTAGGAGAACGCTTAACACATCGCCCACCCAATGGCTCCTGGAAGCGTCAACTTCCACCAATTTTTTTGTTGGGAAGTGGCCCAGGCTGTCAGTGTTCTAGCACGAGTGGTTCTTCGTGCGCTTTCCTCCCGGATTCGCTAGGAGATAGATAGAAGGGAGCGAGTACTTTTGACCTTTGCTTCTTATTGTTAAGTTTTTGGATCCCATGCCTCATTTTTTTTCATGTTTCGGTCACGGTAGAGAATCCTGGGGCGTCTACCGACAATGAGTGCCAGTAACGCCTTAATGCTCTACGAGCGATCCCAGCGAAGTTTCGCAATACTGAGACAGTGATAAGTCAGGAGCATCTTTATCGCGTTGGGCTGCTCCTTGACAGTTGGTCTATAATAAAGCCTGCAGTTGCAAGCAGCGCACCGAAAGAGAAGGTTGTGAAGGATCAAACAACCCTTAGTCGGAAGAGGAAAATGCCCCCTGCTAGGGAGAAACAACAAAGAGTTGCCAAATCCCAAAGAAATGTAGGTGAGACGAGGCTCACGGTTAGGAGAAGGCAGTTGGAGAAGAGGGGTTGTAGAGCGCGTCAGTCCTGCCTCTGAAAGGAGAGGTGGGTGGAGGAGCGTCTGACAGACCGCAGTCCCCAGCGACCCATTCGTAGACCGCCGCCTCGCTCGAGGACGAGGGACAGTTTGACGGTCTTAATAAACTTGACCTAGAGTTGTCTCCGTGGCCATGCACGACAAATATGGATGGACTAGCTCTTGCTGCTGAGGGGTTAATTCCTTCGAGAGGACCTCAATCTGGTTTGTTGAGAGAACACTTAGGGAATACACTCATAAACACTGCATAGCATAGAGGTTCGTCTAAGTGTGCGACTTGACTAACTTTGATTCGTTCCTTTGATAGGTGACATGGCTAGAGGGCGTGGAGGACAAAGTTATGGACACGGAGGCCGCCGACACCCTAGGAACACTTTCTTCGAGGGTTTTACAAGAGGGACTAGCTTGTATGACACTCCACCCCTGTCGGATCGGGGCAGTGAACACTGAAGTAGGGATCGATCTTGGCGATCTCCAACTCCTCCTCCGATTCAGGTGTCTGTGCGAGATTCTCGACTTAACTTAGGTGGTTCCAGGCACTTGTCTTCAACAGTCCCCTTACACATTGCACCTTTGGCTCCCGTTTCAACTACAAAGGGAAGGGAGTCGATGCTCAGCCAACCAAGACCAGAGGAACGAATGTAACTGGGATGCAAGACTTAGCGGAGTCTTCGAGACAAGAGTTTTATGTTATCAAATGGAAAGCGTCACTGAAGCGAAATTTCACTCGGCATTATTTCGATGAGATAATATTCCATCCTAATCTTCATCCGCCTTCCGTCAGGGAGTCTGGGAAGGTCTGGATGCATGTAAGGGCTGAGTGTCACCAGGCCGACCATCTTCTCAAGTATTCCCTCCAACTTTTGGAACTAATTAGGAAGAAAAATCTGGAGCTCATCAACCGGAGGCTGACCATCAATGCTGAACGGACTACCGTTGGAGATTTGAATACGGAAATTGATGAGATTGTTTTTTGTATCGTAGACATACTGTTGCTTATTCCCGTGCCTTTAAATACTCATTCATGGGTCTCGTCGTTGCAGTGGAGATGAAGCAAGCGTATGAGACACTCAAGAGGGAGGCTGATCATTCCCGCTCTTCCTTTTCGGAGACCGTAGCTAATCTAACCACTGAGAACACAAACCTAAAGACGGAAAATGCTGAGGTGAAGAAAACATGTGCCGATATGGAAAGGGATAACGCGAGAGTCACCCAGCTCCAAAATGACAGTAATGTTTTGAGAGCGGAGAATGACATCCTAAAGTGGCAACTTGAGGGGATGTGGAAGGCGAAGGAGGACGCGGAAGCCAGCAATATGGATGTTTTGAGCATGGTCGATGGGCTGAAGGTCGAACACCTAATGGAGGTGGAACAATTAAGGGAGCAGTTGGAGTGTATAAAATTCCGGGTAGAATCATCCTTGGTGGAAGATATCTAAAATATGGATGTCAAGGTTTTGAGATTTTGTGGACTTTCATGGGTCGAGGATTATCCTCGTGAACTAGCTCGACCTGGGAGAGGTTGGTCCCATATGAAGCTTACTTGCGCCAGGTAGATGTGAGCACTTTGGATGAATGCCAACCCATGATTGATCTTCTTATTAATGAGGAGCGTGAAAAGCTAGAGGAGGGGAAGAAGTTTCTGCTAGAGGATGCTGAGAGAGAGAGGTTGTCCGTTAACGATATTTTTCGTCAACACTCGAATTACAGAATGTAATGTGTGTATTCACGAAATTTGCTGTGGTCATGACTCAGAATTCTCAGGAAATGACCTGAATCTGGGATGGGTAAGTTTCTGGGTCATGAAAACTGCACTGTGTATTTCAATAAGAAGAAAACAGGCTAAAGCCTCCCTTGAGTTCGTGGATGAAAGAATCGCAATATTCGCTAACTTCGATGACTCCTTTGTACTAGATCTTCCTAGGGGAGGAGTTTGAGTTACAATGGAGGTCGAGCTAGAAATTCATACACGATTTTGTCACATCAATGTTTGAAAAGCATTAGGCTCGGCATGAGGGTATGGGTCAATCATGGGAGCTCCGTAAGGTGAGGAGAAGGGGAATTCATATTTCTATCAAGTTCCCTTCCTCCGCTACAGGAGCACCTTGATTGATCTCCTCATCAGAAAGGTTAGTGTTAACTCCCTATTTCATCATTATGATACTACAAGATTATCAAATCGCAAGACATATGGGACTCGGAATTCTCCATTTATAGATTGCAGATAAATTACAGGAATTTATGATTTGCTCTCTTTGAGAAAGAAGGAGCTAAGTTGAGAAATGAAAAGTTAGCACCCCATTGCGGAGTATCTGGGGTCCTATTTATAGAGAATCCGGGGTCTTTCCATCAGTAGGTTGTTGGGACAGAACAATTCCTGTTGGTCGCTTTTTCCTAGGTTTCGGGCATCGGCCTATCGATCCTCCTCGTGGTGTCGGTTACAGTTTTTTGAAGTGATGGCTCCGGCTGAATTGGGGTCTCTCCTAGGTGGAAGGGGGCTTGTTGCTGTGACAGATCATAGAGGCATTATGGATTTCTTGGCAATTGCTTTCAGCATCGGTCCTTCTTTGTGGGCTTTCGGATGTAGGCTTTTGGCTTTATCGTGTGTACTCGGAGGGGCCAACCCTCATGCCGTACACAAATGTCTGCCGATTTAGAACTATTAATGGTTCAAGTACTAAGTGGATTAGTACGAGCAGCCCGTATCCTTACTCAAATCTGGGTTTAGCATTCCGGTTTGGCTCTCTGGAGGGTAGCTTTCGGTGATACTCGTGTTACTTACGAAAGTAACCCTTTTCTGTATCCATGGAGCCGTTCTTTAAGGGTTGATTTCCAACCATCTTTATGCTCTGACCTGATACTCTTCCTCTTTTAATGTGTTGGTATCCATCGGTTGATTCTTGGCGGATAGATCCCGTCGGATGAACCCTTGCTGATACCTGGTAGGTTTCAGGTCCCTTTTCCCCAGAGGGGGTATCGGCCTGAGTTGCTCTCGAGTTCCTCATTCTTTCCTTATATTCATTTGACATCCCTTCACCGACTGTCTTGTGCCAAGGTAATTTTGATAGTAACATTTGCCTCCCCCTTTAGTGAAGGGGTGTCTTCGACTTTCCAAGTCAAGCTTCTTTCACTTGGCCTTCGCCTATTTGCTTGCCATTTATTTTCCCATTCTAAGTTATGCCACAAATCTTGTCAAAGTGACCTGTTTTCGATACCTTGTTGAGTAATGATGTAATCTAGGTTCAGGCTTTGATGGAAGATCGAAACCTTTTCCGATAATGATGTTGAGTCGAACACTATCCAGGCTCGGACGAATCAAGATTAAAGAGCTGAATCCGTCCAGATTCGAGAACTTAAAGGTTGAGGGTCGGGAACCTTCCGGTGTTCAGGAAGAGCCAGATCCACCCAGATTCGGGTGTTTTTAGATTGAGGACCGGAAACCCTTTCGGCATTACTGAATATCCGAATCCACCCAGATTCAAGTATTAGTATAAAGAACCGGAACCTCCTCTGGTATTAATAGAGCGCCGAATCGACCCAGATTCAGGTATTAGTATAGAGAAACGAAATCTCCTCTGGTATTAATAGAGCGCCGAATCGATCCAGATTCAGGTATTAGTATAGAGAACCAGAACCTTCTCCGGTATTAATAGAGCGCCGAATTGACCCAGATTCGGGTATTAGTATAGAGAACCGAAACCTCCTCCGGTATTAATAGAGCGCCGAATCGACCCAGATCCAGGTATTAGTATAGAGAACCGAAATCTCCTCCGGTATTAATAGAGCGCCGAATCAACCCAAATTCAAGTATTAGTATAGAGAACCGGAATCTCCTCCGATATTAATAGAGCGAGTATTCCCTTCGGATTTGATTTAGGAAGCAGAGGTTGTACGTGCTTCTTGAGCCCCCCCTTGGGCTTTTGTTGTCAAAGCAAAGGATGTACGTGCTTTTTTGGCCACTCTCTAGGCCTGTGCGTCCGGAGCGCTTGGCTAGCTTATCCACAAGAAGGGCCTAAGGACTTACCCGACCTCCCTCCATGAGGCGCCTAATCCTGACCATCGTAGGCGATGATAAGGGCCTGGAAACTTAGATGGGGCCATCGTAGGCACACAACCAAGGTTTACTCTTTTGACGCTCTCATACAGAACCAAGGTTTACTCTTTTAACTCTCTACATAGGCCACCGTAGGCACTGATAGAGGCTTATATGCCATCCCTTCCAAGGGGTACCCTATCTTGACCATCGTAGGAAATGATAGGGGTTTGCGCTCCCTTCTGCGAGTAACGCGGAACATAAGCAGAGGTGGGACGTGGTCTTCTATGAGCAGAGGTAGGACGGGATTAGTTCGAGAAGAGGCAGGGCGTGCTAATTTTTAGATGCACCGCCATGACCATCTCTGGTGTGAAACGGTGGCTTGCGCTTTCGATGCTTTAATCCTGCCTCCTTTGGTTTGGGCAAGGAGAAAGACTAACACAATCATCCCCCTTTGGGGGATGCCTAGCCCCGGCCAATTTGGCGATGACGAGGGATTCAATCCTTTTTTCAGCTCGACCCCTTTTGGGTTTCTTACGAGCTACTGGGAGGGTTTCCATGCCCTAGATGTATGACAATTTGTTGGGGAAAAGATCTTGTCCTCTGTTCTTTTATGGTTGGAAAATATGGCCTCAAATGTTCCGAGATCCATGTCCTTAGAGCAAGAACGCCGTTGGGCCCACATAGCCGATAAGTGCCAGGTATGACATCTTGATGGACAATTAGGAGTCCTTCCCAATTTGGACCGAGAGGACCATCAGCCGGATCTTTGGTGTTAGCCATTAATTTTCGTAGTATAAATTCACCCTTAGCAAAGGTCCTAGCTTTGACCTTCGAATTGTAATATTTTGTGATCCTTCTTTGGTATTCGGCAATTCTGATTGCAGCCTTATCCCTTAATTCCTGTATCAAGTCTAATGATTCTTTTCTTAACTCCTGGTTGGGGTCAAATGTGTATGTTATCCTTCGATGCGACGAAACTTCAATCTCAGCCGAAAGCATAGCCTCGCAACCATATATTAGGGAAAAGGGGGTGTGTCCCGTAGTCGTTTTGGTGGAAGTCATGTATTCCCATAGCACTGGAGGCAACTCATCTGCCCAATTTCCTTTGGCCTGATTTAGACGTTTCTGAAGGATCGTCTTAATGGTCTTATTTGCGGCTTCCACAGCTCCGTTAGCTTTTCGATGGGCCACTGAGGAGAAACTTTTGATGATTCCATTTTTCTCGTAGAATCGGGTGAATTCTTCACTCTTGAATTGTGTTCCGTTATCCGATATGATCTTATGGAGGATCCCGGAGCGGGTAATGATATTCTTTATTACGAATCTTAACACTTTCTTGGATGTGATAATCGGAAGGGGTTCTGCCTCAACCCACTTGGTGAAATATTCGATAGCTACTACGACATATTTACCTCCTCCCTTGGAGAGTGGAAAGGGCCCGATCAAATCTATCCCTCATATGTCGAAAGGCCAGGGGATCGATATTGTGGTTAGGTTACTAGGGGGAAGTCGTGGTACCTTAGAGTACTTCTGACATTTGTCACATCTCTTAACGTATTCGACCGCTTGACAAACCATCCTTGGCCAATAATAACCCTGTCTCATGACCCTTTTGGCCAGTTTAACCCCATTGGAATGGTTCCCGCACCATCGTTCATGAGTTTCTTTTAATAGGCTGAGTCCAACTTCGAAACTTACACACCTTAGATAAGGAAGTGAGTGTCCCCTTTTATAAAGTACACCGTCTATGATTATGAATGTACGAGCTTGGTGTTTTGTCTTTCTTGCATCTTGCTTACTAAGGGATAATGTCCTTTCCAAGATGTAGTCCTCTATGGGAGTCGTCCATGTAACTTCCCGTTCGGGGCGTGCTTCCATTATGGGGGATTCCATCTCGGAGTTTCCTTCTTGGTCTCCTCCATTTCCCCTTCTCAAGGGTTGGGATCGGGTTAAAACGAACAACTCTTTTCCTGTTTCTAATTCTTTCTGTTCGATGCTGGGCATCTCCTGATATCCCACTGGCACAATCTGTGTTTCGGGGGCTCCTCCGGAGCTGGCTAATTTGGCTAGCGATTCCACCTGGGTATTCTCCCTGCGGGGTATTTGATGAAATGAGAAGTCTTCAAACAAGGAAAGCTTCTTTATTACATTCTTCATGTATATGATGAGCTGCTTGTCTTTTGTTTGATATGTTTGTTTTATTTGGTTTACCACTAGTTGCGACATTGAAAATTTCTATCCTCGGTATCTTCAACTGTAATGCCAGATTTAGACCAGCTATCATGGATTCATATTCAGCCACATTGTTGATTGCCGGGAACCCTAACTTCATGGCGTAGTGCAAGCGGTGCCCGTCAGAAGAGATTATAAAATAACCCGCCCCCGCCCCCTGCTCGTTGGAAGCTCCATCTACAAAGAGCTGCCATTTGGCCTTTGAGTCATTTTCTTTGACCGATTGTTCTGAAATAAAGATCATGCACTCGTTCATGAAATCTGCGAGAGCTTGCCCTTTGATTGCTGCTCGAGGATGGAGATCAATTTCGTATTGGATGATCTCAATACCCCAATTAATTATCCTCCCTGAGGTTTCCAGTTTGCTAAACACTTGTTTGAGCGGGAAGCTAGTTAAAATTTTAATAGGGTGTGCCTGGAAATAACCTCTGAGCTTTCGTACAGTAAGGATTAAGCAATATGCCAATTTCTCTAAGACGGGGTATCAAGTTAACGCGTCTTTTAGCCTCTGGCTAACATAATAGATAGGGTGTTGAGTCCCCTTATTCTCTCTTATCAGTACTGAGTTCACTGCATGTTCGGAGATAGCCATGTATCAGTATATAGTTTCTCCCTTCTCGGAATAGGAAAAAACCGGAGGTGTTCCCATATAAACTTTCAATTCTTGGAATGCCTTCCTACACTCTTCGTTCCATTCAAAATTCTTCTTCTTCTTTATGACATTGAAGAAATGGACGCACTTATCGGAGGCTTTTGAAATGAACCTGCTGAGTGCCGCTACCTTCCCGTTTAGGCTCATGACCTCCTTATTGGTTTTAGGTTCCTCCATGTCCTTAATGGCCTGTATTTGGACGGGGCTGGCCTCGATTCCTTACTCGCTTACCACATATCCCAAAAACTTCCCATATTGAACTCCGAAGGAACACTTTTGAGGGTTCAACTTCATCTGATAACTTCTCAAGATACCGAACATTTCTTCCAGGTCCTTTAGACGATTCTCTGTTTCACCGGACTTCACTAGCACGTCGTCGACATATGCTTCCATATTGTGTCCTATTTGCTCTTGGAACATTCTATTTACCAGCCTTTGGTATGTTCCCCCTACATTCCTCAAACCGAAAGGCATTACTTTGTAACAGAATGTTCCCCAGTTGGTAATAAAGCTTGTATGTTCCTCGTTAGATTAATGCATTGGTATTTGGTTGTACCCCGAATAAGCGTCCATAAGGGATAGTATCTTGTGTCCACTCGTGGCATCAACCAACTGGAAGAGGGTAACAATCTTTTGGACAAGCTTTGTTTAAATCCGTGTAATCGACACATGTCCTCCACTTCCCGTTGGACTTCTTCACTAGCACGGGATCGGCTAACCATTTCGGGTAATGGACCTCTCGGATAAACCTGCTAGTTTCCAGCCTTTTGACTTCCTCCTTCAAGGCTTCATTCCAGTCCCTATTATATTGTCTCTTCTTCTACCAGATCGGGATTATTGAAGGGTCGATGTTTGAGGCATGGCTCATGATTGAAGGATCGATAACAACCAAGTCAGAATGGGTCCAGGCGAAAACGTCTTTGTTGAGCAGCAGGAAGCAGATTAAGTCGCTTCGGAGAGGTTCCGTTAGCTTTTTCTCTATGTTGATGACCTTCGATTTCTCCTTCGGGTCAACATTTACTTCTTCTACCTCTTTTATTGGTTTGATCCTTTCGATGTCTCCTCTAGAGTCTAAATCTATGATAATTTCTCCTTATTCAGTTGAGTTCACCTTATTGGACCTTTTTCTCTTCCTTTTTAGAAAAGTGTACCTACCATTAGTGCGTTTGTCAGTCTTATTTATTTTTATCTTGGCTTCTAGTAAGGGATGTAAGAATCCCCTATCTAAAGGCACAAAAACAGTAGAAGAATCAAAATACGAAGAATACTCCCTTTTGTATTTTTCAACCGTTGCAAAGTACAACTCTCGGGAGCTAAACTGTTCTCCTCGGATGGTACCCCATCCCTGTTTGCTCAGAAATTTTAACATGAGATATTTGGAAGAAACGAAGGAATCCATCTCCTCTAAAATCGGTCGTCTGAAGAAGGTATTGTAATAGGATGGCTGATCAATCACGACGAAGAGAGTTTTGAAAGTCCTGTGGAGAGGGGACAAACCTACTTGAACCAAGAGGCTGATTTGACCCACCGGAGTTGACCCCTTATCGTTGAACCAGAAAATCGGTTCGTTGCTAGGGTCTAGCTTCTTATCGGAAATTCCCATCTGGTCGAAGGCGTGCTTGAAGATGACGTTGACAGTGTTTCTGGTATCCACCAATATTTTAGAAATGATCGAAAGCCCTATCTGCGCCGTTATCATGAGGGGGTCGTTATATGGGTGACAGACCCCTTTCTTCCTTTCTTCCGAAGAGACCACGAGGTTATGCATTTTGAGGGCATAACGCGCGCTTTTCAATGATGGTTCCTCTTGGATGGAGAAGATTCCCTCCGAGGCTTCTTTCACGTATTGGTTCCTGGCTTTCGGATAGCTTCCAACAGGGTGAGGTCCCCCATGAATCACATTGATTCAGTTCACGGGAGGCCCCGAATCTTGGTTGTTCTCCCCCATAGTGACTCCTATCGTATTTACTAAAACCTTCTGTTGTCCTCCTGCACGTTGAGATGGTGCTGCTCTATTTGAAACAAAGTCCTTCAGGTGCCCATCCCGGATTAGTTTTTGGATAATCCCGTCTAAGACCTTGCATTCGTCTGTCTTGTGCCCGTTGGTTTTATGGAACTCGCTGTATTTACTGCTGACGTAAGGTTCAGAATAATTTTTGGCTTTGAAAGAGACAGGGAAGTTATTGACCGTTTCTTTTGTGATAGCATACACATACGAGATGGGCTTGTTCAAGGAAACCGAGTTGGTGTTAGAGTCTTCCCATCTCGATCTCCTCTGAGTCCCTTCCAGGAGCTTTCGTCCAAAGTTCGTCCTTCCTCCCTCTCCTCGAAGCTCGAACTTCCTCTTCGTGAAGTATAATTCATCCATGCGGATAAACTTGCCGGCTTGGAAATGAAAATCTTGCAAGTCCTTGCTGCCATGGATATATAACTCCTTCCGGAAGGGGGTGTCTTCTATCAACCCTGAATGTACGACGATCAGCTTGTCGCGATCGTACGTATCTTTGGATTTTAAGGCCTTGCTGTTGAACCATTTGAGATAGTCCCGAGAGACTCCCCTTGTCTCTGTTTGATGTTAGCGATTACCGTATAATCTACGGTTGGATTTTTGCAGATGTAGAACTGCGCAGAGATTTCATAGGAGAATTGCTTCCACGAGTAAATGGTGTTTTCCCTGTACTTGGGATACCGTTTCGCCACTGCATCTTGGAAGGTCACCGGGAAGAGGCGACATCTGACATCTTCGAAAGCGTTGTAAAGATCTGTCTGGCTGTCGAAAGCCATCAAATGGTCGTCAGGGTCAGTCGTTCCCAAATACGACTCTTGACAGTATCACGGTGTTCATAATCTCGTCAATGAACGGGGCTACCCTCTCGTTGTCGTTAACCTTGTCATCCTGGGTTCTCTTCCCCTTGCTTCCTAGCAAGTCCTTGACGATATTCTGAGTGACATCTCTGATGTAAGCCTCGTGTTGTCATAATCTTCTCTCTTGGGGTTATATCCTTTGGAAGTGGAGCTCCCAAACTGTTCTTGCTCGCATTGATTTCCTTGATGATCTACTCCCGTCAGATGAGATGTCTTTTTCTATGAAGAGGTTGCTTTAGGTCTCCCTTTCGCTTCTGACTGTTAAACGGGGGCCTTCCTTTTTGGTGATTCATTCGTCACTCTCTGACTAGATCTAGTGAGCCTCGAGGACTTCTGCGCCTGTACAGCGTTGCCCTGAGCCCGCATTTCTTGGAGCTACTTTTCCAAGGCCAAGATTCTCGTGACATTATCCTCCATGGCGTTTGGATCTGGTAGTAGCTATGGATTAAGCGTAGCCTCTTTCTCGTTATTATTCGGGTTGAGTGTTGGGTCCTCATTTCCTTCGAGGGTGAATTGGGGTCCAGTTCTTTTTTTTGTTCCTTCAATGTCTTCGCCTACATTGTTTCCTACCATGGAACGATGAATTCAGCTAGTTAGTCTAACAAATTAACCACATGATCGGAGGTTCGTGCCCTCCTACTAGCGCCAAAATGTTAACGATATTTTTCGTCAACACCCGAAGTACAGAATGTAATGTGTGTACTCACGAAATTTGTTGTCGTCATGACTCATAATTCTCAGGAAATGATCCTGAATCTGGGATGGGCAAGTTTCTGGGCCATGACAACTGCACTATGTATTTCAATAAGAAGAAAACAGGCTAACACCTCCCTTGAGTTCATGGATGAAAACATCACAATATTCGCTAACTTCGATGACTCCTTTGTACTAGATCTTCCTAGGGGAGGAATCAGAGTTACAACAGAGGCCGAGCTAGGAATTCATATATGATTTTATCACATCAATGTTTGAGAATCGTTTGGCTCAGCATGAGGGTATGGATCAATCATGGCGGCTCCGTAAGGTGAGGAGAAGGGGAATTCATATTTCTCTCAAGTTCCCTTCCTCGGTTACAAGAGCACCTTGATTGATCTCCTCATCAGAAAGGTTAGTGTTAACTCCCTGTTTCATCACTATGATACTACAAGATTATCAAATCACAAGACATATGGGACTCAGAATTCTCCATTTATAGATTGCAGATAGATTACATGAATTGATAATTTGCTCTCCTTGAGAAAGAAGGAGCTAAATTGAGAAATGGAAAGTTCATCCTCCCTTGGGGAGTATCTGGGGTCCTATTTATAGAGAATCTGGGGTCTTTCCATCAGTAGGTTATTGGGCCTGAACAATTACTGTCGGTCTCTTTTATCTAGGTTTCAAGCACCGGCCTATCGGTCCTCCTTGTGGTGCCGGTTACAGTTTTTGAAGTGATGGCTCTAGGTGAATTGGCGTCTCTCCTAGGTGGAAGGGGGCTTGTTGTCGCAACAGATCGCGGACGCATTTTGGATTTCTTGTCGAATGCTCTCAGTGTCGGTCCTTCATTGTGGGCTTTTGGATGTAGGCTTTTGGCTTTATCGTGCGTACTGGGACGGGACCGCCCTCATGCCATACGAAAATGTCTGCCAATTTGGAACCGTTAATGGTTCAGCACTAAGTGGATTAGTACGAGCAACCCGTATCCTTACTCGAGTCTCGGTTCAGCCTTCCGGTTTGGCTCTTTGGGGGGTAGCTTTCGGTGATACTCGTGTTACTTACGAAAGTAACCCCTTTCTATATCCATGGATCCGTTCTTCGAGGGTTGATTTCAAACCATCTTTATGCTCTGACCCGATACTCTTCCTCTTTTGATATGTTGGTATCCATTGGTTCTTGGCTGATAGATCCCGTCGGATGGACCCTTGTCGATACCTAGTAGGTTTCGCGTCCCTTTACCTACTTTCCTGTGGCAAGATAATTTTGGCAGTAACATTGGCGAAGCTCACTGCAAAAAGGTGAAGTCTGCCATGACTGAATGTGTGGTGGTAGCAGAGACATTTGGAGAGGGAAGCTCTTATCGGCCACTGACCCCTGAATCTGCTAGGGCAAGCGATCTCGCAGCCTTGGCTCGGGCTTCAACTGAGTATGACCCTGAGCATCCGGAGCTAGGAGAGACCGGATTTACCTAACTTTCCATGACGAGCATGCTTCCTGCCCTTCCTACACCTTCCCTAACCGAAGGTAAATTCCTGTTACCGTGTATTCCTGATGATGCTGTTATTACCTTATTTTCAGATTAAAGGTTGTGTTTTTACTGTGCAGCCCTTCCTGGATTGATCATGACATCGGGCTCTGCCGCCGTGATTCCACAAGCAATCGAATCTAGGCCAGGACTTGCAGAAATGCAGTTTGGAGAAGGCGGCGATCAGGTGGACACCTACTCGGATATAAGGATTATATCCAACCTTTATGAAGGCCATATCGAGAAAGGAGAGGTGGTTGATGGACAAAGTGCCCATGCCAGAGGCCCAGTGGAAGCCAATGTGCGTTCAATGGTGGCTATGGTGGAGGTCCGAAAAGCCTAAATGGTGGCTAACTATGAGGAGGTAGAGGAGAAAGGAAAGCATGATGAGGCTGCTAGACAATAGGTCCTAATGAAGGCCAAACAAGATGCTGAGGAAAGAGACGCTGAGATGGTTGAGAGGAGATAGGCCGACGAAGAGGCGGAGAAGAAGGCGGCTGCTGACAAGGCCCAGAAGAAGGAGGACGACGAAGCCCAGGAAAGGGCCACCGAGACCTTTGAGAAGACCAAGGCTGACGATGTTAAGGCGCATAAGTCCCAGAAGCTGGCTGATCGATGGCCTGCCAAGGTGGCAAAGGCGCAGGCAGAGCGGGAAGCCAAGGAGGTCCTGGGGAAGAGTGATGCCGTGGTAGACCTATCTACTGGGAATGTACCCAAGCCAATGCCGCATGCCACTCCTACTAATGTAACAGAGATCTCGAGCGTCGACGGTGCAGATGAGAGGCGTCCCTCATCTTCTCATGAGTCAGCTACTCCTCAGAAGGCCCGAGGAGAAAGGAGCGGATCAGGAAATAAGAGGCCTGGTGTGGGGAAAGAACCGTCGAGTGCCGAGTCTGCAAAGAAAAAGCACAAGCATAAGAAAAAAGACACGATTAGTGTTAGCAACTTAAGTAGAAGTTACTATTATTTTGGTAGTGTAGGCTGGTAGTTTACGTGAGTACGACCTTCACTTTTGGTTTTTCAGTTTTCATGTACATCCTGTCATTAGAAAAGAAACATGTTAAGACATGTAGTCTGTTTAATGTGTGTGTGTGGGAATAAAATATGAATTAGTAAAGATCGCAATTTAGGTCGAGTTCTCAGATGTTATACTCATGTTTTCCAGCGTCCAGTACTTGCATAAGCATACTTATTGTTACATTTAACACAAAAGCGATCAGGAACCATGCTCTGGGTTGATTATTCCAGAGGGGTGAGATAAAGCGTTGGTTTCAGTAAGTTTCCCTCTACCCAGGAAACCTGTAGTTTGCGAAATCAGGCTAGTGGCCTGTTGTTTTGGGCTACCCGGAGTAAGTCCCAAGTAGAGCGAAGGTGTAGGACGTTGAGTAATCCAATAGGTGGCTCTCCCCTCGTTCATTCGGGTTGGTGCGAGCGGCATGCATCGTTTATTCACCGAGAAGAGAAGCCTGGATTATCAATCCGTAGGGTCCGATCGTGGCCATGGGCTACCGCTAAGCATTGAGAGCTTCGGGGAAGAAACGATTTAAGGTCGGTCTTGGTGCTGTGCCGAGATTTGACTGGCACCCGCAGCCAGGGGAGGAATATGCATCACTCTTGGCTGGTTGTTGGGTGGCCCCAAGTTGCATCGAACTTGAGCGCAGAACAATTTATCCTCGGTCTTGGTGTAGGGCCGAGGTTCGAGCTCGTGGTTATTTATACTCGGTCGTATTACGGGCCGACGACTCGAGTAGTATTATCGGCTCCCATGCTTGGGGTGCTAGTCGTAGCCAATGTTGTTTGGCCTCGATGTTGGCTCGAGGTTTGGGATGACGACATCGGCTCCTGTGCTCGAGGTGCTGATACGACGATCGAATGTTTTCACGCAAGCTGGTTGTTAGGACTAATCAAACCAGTCATGCGTGAAACAACAAAAAGAGATAAAAAGTTGAACATCATTTCTACTAATAACTTTGGCAGTAATAGCCTTTACAATGCCTTGAATTGCTAGAAAAAAAAACAACGTTGGAAAGGATAAACAACTGTGTACTAAGTAATGTAAAGTAGTGGTGGAGATGTTCGTTGCTCCATGCCCTTGGGAGTTCAACTCCATCCACGGTTGCGAGTTTGAAAGTTCCATCACTGAGCTTCCGCTGTATAGAGTAGGGCCTTCCCAACGAGGAGTGAGGCCTGCTGGTGGAGGAAAGACCCACTTTAAGGCGAAGTCGCCGATGTTAAAGTCCTTATGACGGACCCTGGAATTGAATTATCGGGCTGCTCGGTGTCGTTGGGCGGCGGCCTTGAGATCAATTTCATTCCTCTTTTCCACTAGCAAGTCGAGTGACTCCAAAAGTAAGTCTTGGTTTGTCTTTGGATCATAGTAAGTAACCCAATGAGATTGAAACTTGAACTCAATGGGAATGACGACTTCGGATCTGTAGGCAAGGGTAAAAGGAGTGTGTCCGGTTGCTGTCTTGTGGGTGGTTCGGTAGTCCCATAGGGCAATAGGGAGTTCGTCCGCCCACATGCCCCTGGCCTTTTCTAGATGCTTCATAATGATGGATTTAATGATTTTGTTAACTTCTTCGACTTGCCCATTGGCCTGAGGATGAGCCACCATCGAGAACCTTTTTTTGATGTTGTGCCACTGACAGAAGGCTTTGAACTCATCTCTCTCGAAATGGATGCTATTTCGAAAATGATAGCTTGAGGGACCCCATAATGGGTGATGATGTTGCGGACGACGAAGTTGATCATATTCTTGGTCATTACCATGGCGAGAACTTCGACCTCCATCCGCTTTGTGAAATAATCAACCGCGACAACAGCATAGCGTGCCCCACCTCTGGGCATTGGGAGAGTTCCGATGATGTCGATTCCCCACATGGCGAATGGCCACGGGCTGATCATTTGCGTCAGCTCTGTAGGCCAGGCTCTTGGGATCTTCGAGAAGCGCTGGCACTTATTGCACTTGCGAGCATAGTTTGTGGTGTCTTGATCGTGCGTAGGCCAATAGTAACCATGTATGAGTATTTTTCTTTCCAGGGTTTGCCCTCCAGTATGGTCACCGCACTCACCTTCATGTACATTAGTTAGCACTCGGATAACGTCGTCACGGGCTACGCATCTGAGCAACGGGACAGAGAAACCTCTACGGTAGAACACTCCATCCATGATAAGGTAGCGAGTTGATTGGCGTGTGAGCGTCCGTCTTTCTCTGTAGCATTTTGGAAGGGTCCTATGTTGCAGATAGTTCATGATTGGTGTCATCGAAGATCCAGGTTCGAATTCGGTGTTCATGACCATCTTGGTTTGTGTTTGCTTGATGCTTGGGGAATTGAGCACTTCGATTGGGGAGAACCCTATGAATTGCGAATCCTCGGAGCTTTCCAGTTTGGCTAGTGAATCTGCTTTTTCATTTTGTTCTCTGGGGATGTGTGTGATGACAAATTGGTCGAAGTCGGCGAGCAACTCTGGAACCTAGGTCAGATATAGTGCGAGTCGTGCCCCAAGGCTTGGAATTCCCCCTGTACCTGGCACACGATGAGCTGAGAGTTGGAAAAGACCTGAATGGCTTTTAAATTAAGTTCAATTGCAATTTGGAGTCTGGTTACTAGGGCTTCATATTCTGCATCGCTGTTGGTAGCAGGGAAGTTGAGCTTCAAATCATAGCATATTGATCGCTCCTCGGGGATGATGAACACGACTCCGGCCCTAGAACATTTGTTGTTGGAGGACCCGTCCACAAATAATTTCCATTGAGCGTCGGGAGCTTTGATGTTCTCCGTAGGAACCACCTCAGGAGTAGTGAATTCTACTATGAAATCAGTGAGAGACTGTCCGAGGATGGCTCGACGGGGGATGAAAGTTATCTTGAACTGACTCAGCTCTATGTTCCATTTCAGTAGCCTCCCTGATGCTTCAGGCCACTATAAGATAGGCCAGAGTGGTTGGTCGGTGAAGACCTTTATGGGGTGAGACTGGAAATATGGTCAAAGCTTTCGAGAGGAAATCAATAAGATGAAGGCTAGCTTTTCCAGCTTTTGATAACTCTTTTCTTACAGCCAAATAAATGTATAATTCCTCATGGTTTATGGGTTTAGATAGGATAGCTGGTCGCTCTAAGTGATTTATTAGGTCCTTGAATGCCACGATGCATTCTGAGGTCCATTTGAAATTGCATTTCCCCTTCCTAAGTAAATCGAAAAAGGGATTGCATTTGTCTGTAGCTTTGGAAATGAATTGACTTAGAGCGACGACCTTTCCGTTTAAACTCTGAACGTCTTTGATGTTCTGGGGGATTTGAATATCCCGTATGGCTTGGATTTTTTCTAGATTGGCTTCGATGCCTCGGGAGTTAACGATGAAACCCAAAAAAATTCCTGAGGCGATTCCAAAGGAGAAATTCAGGGGATTGAGTTTCATGTCGTATTGGCGGAGGACATCGAACATCTCGGAGAGGTAGCAGATGTGGTCGCTTGATACTTAAAATTTTACCACCATATCATCCACGTATACCTCCAAGGATTTCCCAATTTGGTTTTTAAAGAGTTGATTAACCATTCACTGATAAGTGGCGCCAACATTCTTGAGACCAAAAGGCATGATGCGGTAGAAGTAGAGTTCAAGGTCGGTTATGAAATGGTATGGTCCTGGTCGCGAAGATACATTGGAATCTGATTACTACCCAAATAGGCATCCATGAAGGATAATAGCTTGTATCTGGCGGTTGAATCAAGAAGCCGGTCTATCTTCTGGAGTGGGAAGCTTTCCTTAGGACATGTCTTGTTTAGGTCGGAGAAGTCGACGCATATCCGCCATTTATCATTGGCCTTTTTGACCAGAACTGGATTGGAGACCCATTCGGAGTAGTCAGCATTGCGGATGAAGTTGTTGTTGAGTAGACTGTCTACCTCTTCCTCGAGTGCTTTAGACCTTTCTGGTCCTAGGAAGTGGCATTCTGCTTGACTGGAGGCATTAGAGGATCGATACTTAGATAGTGCCAAGCAACCGCGGGGACGATGCCTCTCATGTCGGAGTGAGTCCATGCGAACACGTCTAGGTTAGCCTTCAAGAAATTCATAAGATCTTCTTTGACTGCGGGATGGAGTTGTGATCCTATCTTTAGCACCCTTAATGGATCGTTGGGGTTGATTGGAACATCCACTGTAGGTTCAACCGAGTGGTCCTCTTGTATTCGGGCTCTTCGTCATTCCTTGGACCGAGGTCGTCGGATAGACGGCAGTGGCGCCTGAGCCAAGACCCAGATGCTGTTGATTGCTATGCGGAAACGGTCTTGGTGCAAGAAGGCACGGGTATGGTCTTACCCTTGCCCTTATTACGCGCATTCTTCCATTACATTGCATATCATTCCATAGCGTTTGCTTGGTCGCCTCTAATTGTTCCGATCCCGTTCTCCATCGGGAATTTCATTAGGAGGGACAATGGTGACATGCAGATCTGGAATTCTGTGAGAAAAGGACATCCAAAGAAGGGTTGTAAGGGGAAATGATGTCAATAACTATAAAGGTGAGGACTTGGACCCGGCTCCGATCCCCCTCGCCCAGCTCTACAGGTAAGTCGATCATTCCCACTGGGTGACTGGAAGCTCCGTTGAAGCCATAGATCATTGCACGACATGGTTTTAAGTCTTTTGTTTCCAATTTCATTTAGTCGTAAGCATATTTGAAAATGATGTTGACCGAGCTTCCTAAGTCAATTAATACTCTTCTAATGGAAGCGGCACCGATTTGGGCTATGATAACTAGAGGATCGGTGGTCGGAATCTCTATTCCCATTGAATCTCTTTCGCGGAAGACAATGTCGTCCCGCATGGATTTTTGAAGCTTGGTTAGGACAGATTCATCTGGAGCGGAGCAGTCCTCATAAGTAGCATGCTTTATGGAACTCACATACTCTTCCATTTTTCGAAAGTTGTCATGTGTGGGATACGGTCCACCACAAATAGTGTTGATCACGATTCCCCGCCTAGGGTTAGATGGACCCGGGGCCATCTTGGCAGGCGCCGGGAGTGCTAGAGCCGGAGGTTTTGGATTTGCTTCGGCTGGAAAGTTTCTTAGACATATTGCTCGAGTCATTTCTCATGGATAAGCTTCTCGATTACATCCTTGAGTTAGCGACATTCATTGGTATTATGCCCGTACACGTCGTGTAACACCCCGCCTCCGCTAGGGTCACTCGCAAAGGAATGCACTAGCTTTAGAGGGGCATTATTGGTAAACATGCACAGAAATATCACAAGACAGAACATATAAAATAGTGGAAGTAAAATCGAACTTTCATAAACATGAATACATAAGGTCTAAAGCCTTTTACATCAGAGTACATCAAAACCTGTCTTGCAATAGTAAAGAAGCATAAAGACTTTTTCATAAATTATTCCCCAAATAAAAACAGTAAAGTAGCCATAGCCAGGAAAAGTCCAAGCCATCCATGATGACCTTCAAGCAGAAGAAGTCCGAACTAAACAGCAGTGTTTCCTCCCTGTAACCTGGGGGGGGAACGGAAGAAAAGAGGCGAAACAAAACGGGTCAGTCAAAAAGACTGAGTAAGCCCTATCTACTATTAGTATAAAAACTAGTAAAGTTAGCCATCATGAGAAACTGAGATGAACATAAGCATGATACAAGATAGGACAATTAAATCAAAATAACAGGATGAACTACTGAACTCAGATAAACTAGGGTGTCGTGATAAACTACGATGTCAAGATAAACCAAGGTATCACATTGTTAGGTTCTTATCAAGTATAATATCCCAAGATATCTATCGCGTATAACGTCCCATGGCATCTATCCTGTATTTCCGCTCTGCACCTACCGTACTAGTATCCCAACTGTATTACGTGTTATCCGTGAATGACCCTTACTCAAAAGTCGTGTAATGGTCCATGTCAACCTAATATGCCGCATATATAGGTTACTCAACTCATATGTTTCTTTCCATGTATAAGTTCAGTCCTTTGCCGTAGGCTGTACGGGCTTTCCCATGTAAACGGTTTATCCTTGAAGTTGTTTTGGACTGCAACCCTTGATCTAGTTGTGTTTCCTTACCATGAACTATCGCGCGTCCACTTAGGATTTATGCCACCTAGGACCGCTAGGGATTATGCTACCTAATGAACGTTTCCGTGTCTCGGTTTGGGTTTTGGCCACCTAGGACCACTAGGGATTACGCCACCCGTCAACCGCGCCCTTGATCCCACGTATGTATCGTGAATCGTTTTCCATGTCTAGATGCACATGTTCCCCAATGTGCCATCCAAGTTCCGTGCCAGGGCAAATCAAGAAATACGGAACTCGGTCGGGAGCTTTAAATCGTCTGCCGATGCAGATATCAAGGTCTGTTTTTGTACCCGTGGCTATGGTCCCACGTGACCCCTCCCTTAACTACTGAAAGGCAATCCAAGAAAAATCATGTATAAGAACCACTCCACGGCCCCACTATAGCCCACTTTCCTATAGGCCAACCTCACCCATGACTCGATAGCAAGCACATGGTCTGTTGGGGGTTCCCTGCCTTTCCGCACGTACACGATTGACTAAAGATGGTAGGTAGTCGGCGATGTGCTATCCAGGGCAAAAACAAGAATCGTCGACTCCACGCTAATCCATCCCAGTCTTTAGGTTGCTCGCATAGCAACCAAGGCATACTCTTGGTCCTTCTAACGCAGACCTTAACCTCTCATGGGCCTAGTATAATTACCTGGCAGCCCACAGAGGGATCCCAAGAATATCCTCACGTCCCCCGAAGCTTCCACTTCGGCACCCAGTGCGCTGGAGCTTTTATCCAAGTCAGATAACTTGCTCCCCCTCGTATACTAAGCGATGACCTACCGTATCAGGTTACTCATCGTTTTGAGAATTAGTCCTATGTCCTTAGCTAAGAATTATTACTTAGTTACCCTTAACTAAGGTTTACCACTTAGCTTCCTTTCCCGTTATCCTTGATTAACCACGGTTTTCTACCTAGTTCTTCTAGCTAGGGTTTGTCTATTGGGTTAAGTGTTATCATTCAAGTCCATGACTTAACCCGCCCACGAATCACGTCAAAGATTGGCTAAGTATTTAAGTTCAAGACTTAGTCCCACAAGTTGGTTAAGTGTACCCAGAGGCTCATGACTTAACCCTATCAAGTCAAATTGGTCAAGTACTAGCTTACCTTAATCCTATCGGATTATCTTGCTAGATCGATTAAGCATATATTATCTTAATCCCATCAAATTATTGAGTCGGATTCGTTAAGTATAGGTTGGCTTAACCCCATCCTCTAATCGTACTACAATGGTTAAGTATATTCTAAAAAGGTCTTGTGACTTAACCTTATCAGGTCCGCGTATTAGATTGGTTAAGTGTAAGTTACTTAACCCCATCAAATCATCATGTATAATTGGTTAAGTATAAGTTGCTTAACCCCATTAAATTATCACGTTAAGTTGGTTAAGTATTGGTTACTTAACCTCATTGAATTACCGAGTTTAAATTTGTTAAGTGTTTAACTTAACCCCATCGAATTACCGTGTTTAGATTAGTTAAGTGTGGATTACTTAACCCCATCTAATTACCGTGTCGGATTAGTTAGGTGCAAATTACTTAACCCCATCCCCTAATCATCTTGTATGGTTAAGTGTCATTAAGAAAACTTACTTAACCTTGCCAAATTATCATGTTGGATTGATTAAGTGTTGGTTAACTTAATCCCCGTCCACTAGTTGATATACACGTAAATGTGTATATTTTATCCGCTTATTTATCTTATTTTATCTTTTAAATAATTGATATTGTGTATTTATAGCTGTGTTTTCAGTTTGTTGACAAGAAACATGGTTTAGAGCATTTGATGGATAAAGCATGAAGAATTTGCTTAAAAAGAGTGAAGTTTAAAATTGCTAAAGCTTGAAGAATCTAAAGCTTGAAGAACAGTTGCAATTATATTTCAGTTAAGAAGATTTGGCTCAATAAAGACTCAAACTGCATTCACATTAGCTTATTTGGAAGGCCTCTTACTCATGTTGCGTTCACACTAGCCTATTTGCTAGACCACTCACTCTAAAGCCGCGTTCACACTGGCTTATGTGTTATTTGGGTTATTTCTTTAGTCCCACATTATGTAATTAGCTAGCTAGCCTTTGTCATATCAGCTATAAATACCTTGTATCTCATTCATTGTAAAAACACATTAGGTTTTATTCTGTAATTCTCTTCTTGGAATAAAATCATTATCTCCCTTTCTTTTTACTTTTTGTTTATTTTATTTATGTTCATGTTATTTATTTTCTTTTTCTCTTCTTCTGTAGCTATGTCTAGCTAATCCCCTTTGATTAGGGGGTGATGACGCTGATAGTATGATTCAATATGAATCACATAGCCAAAAGATGAGGACTGTATACATGTAGATCTGGATCTGAATTAAGGGTTAGATCTGAACCTTCATATTTTGTGTCGTTTAAGAGCTATGCTCCTTCACAGGATATATTCGTGTTCGATCTAACATTTATCAGATCTAGATCTAATTTTAGGGTTTTAGAAATTAATTAGTGAATCTGTCCTGATAGTCTATGGTTGTAGAGCTGAGCTCCTGCATAGGCTATGCTTGTCGTTATTTACATATTTGTTTCTAAAAACCTATTATCGTTGATTCATGTTTGTGACAGAAACATGTATTAGATCTGGTTAATCTTTTGGCTATTGATGATTATGAATCTGATCTATGTCATTATCCCCTAGTTGCTTTCACTTAGTGTTAAAACTCTCTTTTATTTAATTTCTGCTATTTTCTTTGTTTTCCACCAATCAAAAGTTAGGGATAACTTGATTGGATCTATTAATAAAATAACTTGGTCCCAGAGTTCGACACCCTCTACAACATTCCTTGTTGTTTAGGAAAGACGAACGGATTTTACAGTTGTTTACAACTGTATAATTTGTTCGCAAACAAATTTTGGCGCCGTTGCCGGGGAAGGAATTGTGGCAGAGGAGTATAAGTAGGAGAGAAGTCTGAATATATAGAAGGAAGAAATAAATGAAATAAAAGGAAAAGAAATTATACAGGGAATAAAAGGAAAGCACCGATTTTTTTTTTTTTTAAAAAAAACAAAATTGTAAAAAAAAGAGGCAAGAAAAATGGAAAGCACTATTTTTTTATATTATTGTGAAAAGAGGAAAGCAATGAAATGGAACAAAAATTAAAGAGGCAAAGAAAGAGGAAAGAAACAAATAGAAAATCGCAAATTTTTCTCTCTTAATTAGGAGATCATGGTATAAATCAGCAATCAAATTTTATGAAGTAGGTCATTCATTGAACAAGGATTAACTTAAATTCATAAATAACACCTTGGTTCTTGTTTGATAAGTTGAATTGTTGGGTGATGGGAATGAACATTATTTATTCATTGAATCGTAATGTGTCTTTTTAAGATGCTAGCTTGAGACTGTGCAGACGTTAGTTGTGTTCTGGAGTAAGCGTGTTAACCTTTGTTATACATGTTAGAATGTGCAAGTAAAAATAATCAAAAAAAAAAAATCATGAAATAAAAGGATTTTACACCTACATTTGTTGGATTTTCTGAGTTCGTTTTCATGCATAATATTTTCTTTTCCACTCAAATTTTCAAAATTGTAAGTTTTAAAATCCACTTGGCCCAATTAAGGAGAAATGACTCATTGTAGCGTTCTTCTTCGATACCCCACATTATTCAAACCCAAGTTTTTAGTCGATTTACATCCATGTGTCGACAAGTTTATCTTATATTGGTATACTCAAGAACTTTTGTTTAAAGGTCAAAAACTCACTTTTTATACCAATATTACACCACCCACTCCGTACTTGTTTTAAGGTAGGATAACCATATACCACATCTTATTCTATATGGGTTATCTATCTTATGAAACTTTGTTTATCATTCCTTTCAGCTTTTTGTATAACATCAATCCAGACTTGTGTGTTGAATTAAGGTTATAGAAGTAGAGTAACTAGGGCACAAAACTTTCCTTTCATAAAGTGTTGGTTTAGTAGAGGAGGAATCAAATGAAATAATGTACGTCATCATTCCATCTCCATTCATCATGCAAAAGAAAAAGAAAAAAAAAAGAAAAAAAAAGAAGAAAAAAAAGAATAGAAAAAAAAATGAAATAAAGAGAGAGTCTCTCTGAAAAAAAAATAGTCATTCATCATTCTTGACTATAAAAGCATTCAATTCCATTCCATCCACATCCATTCTACTGTACTTGGAAGTGAGGATTGTAGTAGACGAGATGAAAGGAAATAAAAATGTTCATATGTGCCTTAGTATTACTTTAGTTTTTGTAATCTGAAGTTCAACTAATACACTTGCCCTCTTATCTAGAATATTTTTAGAACTTACAAAATTTTCCTTCATCTATGCACAACTCATATCCAATACATTACATTTACATTGGTGCAAAATTATTCAAAAAAAAAAAAAAATGTTGAATAAATGATTGGGTGCACATTGTCGATGTGTAGAACTTTGGTTGACACCACACTCTTAACCTTCAAGACAATTACAGTGTTATCAAGGAATTACGATTCAGCTTGAAAAATTTGTTCATTTTTGCACTAATTATGGGATGGACAATTTGGGCCTAAACCGTTATTATTGAAGTTAGGTGAAATCCTTGGAATGTGAAAGACCTTAAATATATTGTTTGATTAATCCGCGTACATAAGACGCTTTGGATTTTGTGGGTAGTATCCGCTGAAAACCCTCACGAGACAACACTCGTCCTACTGGGGACACCCAGAGGTTTAACGGCTTGTTGCATACGCTAAATGCAACCGTGTTTCCTACGAAAGTGCGACATATTTTAGTTTAGTTTATTCGAGGACGAATAAAAAGATAAGTGTGGGGGTATTTGATATACACGTAAATGTGTATATTTTATCCGCTTATTTATCTTATTTTATCTTTTAAATAATTGATATTGTGTATTTATAGCTGTGTTTTCAGATTGTTGACAAGAAACATGGTTTAGAGCATTTGATGGATAAAGCATGAAGAATTTGCTTAAAAAGAGTGAAGTTTAAAATTGCTAAAGCTTGAAGAATCTAAAGCTTGAAGAACGGTTGCAATTATATTTCAGTTAAGAAGATTTGGCTCAATAAAGACTCAAACTGCATTCACATTAGCTTATTTGGAAGGCCTCTTACTCATGTTGCGTTCACACTAGCCTATTTGCTAGACCACTCACTCTAAAGCCGCGTTCACACTGGCTTATGTGTTATTTGGGTTATTTCTTTAGTCCCACATTATGTAATTAGCTAGCTAGCCTTTGTCATATCAGCTATAAATACCTTGTATCTCATTCATTGTAAAAACACATCAGGTTTTATTCTGTAATTCTCTTCTTGGAATAAAATCATTCTCTCCCTTTCTTTTTACTTTTTGTTTATTTTATTTATGTTCATGTTATTTATTTTCTTTTTCTCTTCTTCTGTAGCTATGTCTAGCTAATCCCCTTTGATTAGGGGGTGATGACGCTGATAGTATGATTCAATATGAATCACATAGCCAAAAGATGAGGACTGTATACACGTAGATCTGGATCTGAATTAAGGGTTAGATCTGAACCTTCATATTTTGTGTCGTTTAAGAGCTATGCTCCTTCACAGGATATATTCGTGTTCGATCTAACATTTATCAGATCTAGATCTAATTTTAGGGTTTTAGAAATTAATTAGTGAATCTGTCCTGATAGTCTATGGTTGTAGAGCTGAGCTCCTGCATAGGCTATGCTTGTCGTTATTTACATATTTGTTTCTAAAAACCTATTATCGTTGATTCATGTTTGTGACAGAAACATGTATTAGATCTGGTTAATCTTTTGGCTATTGATGATTATGAATCTGATCTATGTCATTATCCCCTAGTTGCTTTCACTTAGTGTTAAAACTCTCTTTTATTTAATTTCTGCTATTTTCTTTGTTTTCCACCAATCAAAAGTTAGGGATAACTTGATTGGATCTATTAATAAAATAACTTGGTCCCAGAGTTCGACACCCTCTACAACAATCCTTGTTGTTTAGGAAAGACGAACGGATTTTACAGTTGTTTACAACTGTATAATTTGTTCGCAAACACTAGTCGTATAAAAATGGTTAAGCGTCATTAGGCAAATCAAATCACTTAACCTACCCAACCTTGTCATGTTTTGTTAAGTATCATTAGCCTAACCAATTTACTTAACCCATTTACCCATGTCATATTTGGTTAAGAGTCATTAACCAAATTAACTTAACCCTATCATGTAGCATTAATTACTTAATGCACCCCAACCTCTCACATTAGACTTTGTTGTGGTTACTAGTTAAGCCGGTCGGTTCCGGGTAGCTTTACACCACAACTTGGTCTAACCTCGGGTTCAAGCACAACATGACCAACTTCTCACATTGGGTCCTATTGTTTGCAACTACTAGTTAGGCCGGTCGGTTCCGGGTAGTTTACGTTGCAAACCCAACCCAACCTCGAGTTGGCCACTTTCATGTTTAGTCTAGTGTCATGCTCATAGTCAAGTTTTCAAGCAATTGGGTAGACCTAACTTAATAGGTAAATTCCCAATGGGTAGACCTAACTTAATAGGTAAATTCCCAAGCTTATGTTTTTATGCATACTTACATGTCAACTTCCATGTTATGATTCAAGTCATGTTTTCAAGTTGTATTTTCATGTCATTAGAAATTACCCATAACATAACCCAACGCTTTTAAACTCGCATATACGTTCGCAACAACTTACTGGATTAAAAGAAGAGACTTGGCAAAGGCATGACAAAAATGGATATTAAGCCACAAGTTAATCATGGTGGCAAATGAGGCACAAATGTGTTCATTAGCTTGCATGTTACATTCTTAAGCCTCAAAATCATGCATAAACCCAAACTTAGCACATAAACGAATCATGGTGACAAAAGACATGGAATGATGACTAGAAACTCGCATGTATCATCATATAAGGGTTATGACTTCATATGCAAGTTGACATAAAGATTATGAAGGTTCTCATGTTGCATAATGCAACATTTCAACATAAAGGTTGTAGCTTTTAGCTCATAAGATCAAGATAATGACTTCATAAGCTTGCATGACATGATAGCATGTATCATTCTCAATGATCAAACCCAAACTTGCAACATGAACATTTAACTTCATAGTTAATATCTAAGAGTAGGGAAAGGGCTTACATTGTTATGAAGGCACAAATCGAAATGCAAAACAAAGATTGTGATGAAGCCTATGCATGCCATCACCCAAAAACCCAAAGATGAACACTTCAAATCAATAAAAACCCCATCTTTATGAACAAAGATCAAAGCTTTAGCCTTGAGATCAACTTGAGAAGCTCTCATACTAACATAGGGACTCTCTAATACTCTCATGATCATGAAACCTCTCATAGAAATGAAGTGGAGGCTAGGATAGTTGAGTGGAGGCCATGAGAGTAGCAATTTTGCCATAGTTTAGTTGCTTGAATGAATAATGAGGGTTTAGGATAGGTTAGGGTCTTATTTATAGATTAGGCAAGTGTTTTAGGCCATAGGATTAAACCTAGATTCAATCCAAGCCATCAAAGCATGTCTTGGGGAAGAAGTCAAGTGTAGGAACCATATAGGGCCTTTAGATTAAAGATGAACCATGAGAACCATCCAAATGCAAAATCTGTATTTGAGCGAATCGGCCCACGGGTTGACAGCCAAACACCCTGGATTAACCCCTAGTCGACCCAGCAGGCTCGGGTCGACCTCAAAAATCGGCCGGTTCGGTTATTCCCCTCTCCCAATTCGCTGTTTTGAACATTTTTGCATATTTATTTATTAAATTTTCAATTATATATATATATATATCAATATATATATATTTCTCTGCGCAACCCATTTCACTTAATTAAGTATACTTTAATTTGGGAATTTTTCGTGAAACTTCGCGAGGCCATATCTTGGTCATACGGACTCCGATTTTCGAAAACTCAGACTCTATTTCGCGTATTTTTCCGAGACGAACGCAATGGCATAGCTCGTTTCCCTTGATTCAGATTTTACAGTTTAATTCTGCCTCCATTTATGTTATAACAGGTTATTGAAAATACGGGTTGTTACACGTCGTGGTATCGACAGTACCTACCGGTATTTTTCTCGAAGTTAGTAGATTCCCTAGTATGCGGCTTTTTGTATGGCAATGTATTCATGTCTCCAAGTAAATCATTTCTAAGTCTTCCTTCAGTGGGGTGTAGGTCTAGAAAGCATGGTAAGGTCCAAGTTTTCGAGGCTCAGCCGGGACCTGGCCATTGTTTCGGCCGCTGTAACGTACCAGAATTTTAGTGATTAATAATTTATTTATTTAATTATTGGTTTAATAATTTAAATAGTTTAAATTCAAATATTGTAATATTTAATTAATATAAATAGTGGAATCGTTTATAAGTCATAATGATATATTTAATTATAATTAAATATTGGACTCGAATTTGGACAAGATATTTGAGGCGTAGTTATAATTTAACTTTTAGAATTTTATTGTAATTTTTATTTTGGAAAATAAGAAACTTTTTATTTGGAGTGTTTTGCACCCCGAATCAACATTTTGGGATTTCATTTTGGGATTTCACAGAAAAAGCTAACTTGTCTATATTATCATATTTTTAGGATCATGAGACAATGTTCGTCTTAACGGTATTTATATTTTTGTCCGTAGCAACTCGTATGTGAACGGAGTTTTTCATGATGAGGTACCCTACAAATCAAACGCTATATAGCTGGAGTCCAATCAAATAGTAAATTTATATTCGCAGTCTTTTGCATTCATGTAAAGCACTAACTTAGTAAGTTTTCTAAAATATAACGTTAAACATAAAGAGAAAATCCAAACTTAGTTTATATCAAAAATAACGTAACATTGGTGAACATTTGATCCATAATTAGTAAAAGTCATGTACTGGAAAGGAAAGAAAGCAAGGTAATGGAACCGAGTTAGACTATGGATAACCATAAGAGTGATTAGTTTTAAGCATTTTGTTTATGTCACACATTTGTTTAAACATTCAGTCGGTCATTTAAACATTAAAGAATAGGTTATGCAGAAGTTTCAATGTACAAAGGAGATTGCCTATGCATGTAGAACATGCATATTAAATTGTGACCAAACCAAGACATCTGATCCACTGCATGTGTCAACCGTGTACCATATCTTCTGCATATCCTAAACCTTGCATCAGCCAACAAATATGAAATGACCACACGCTGCAAGCCTACACTATAAATATTCTGCAAACCTATCCATCCCTGAAGCTTCATGGCGAAGTAACAGGAATAGCAGGCTACTGTCGAAAGTGAAGGGACCTTTGCATGTTACTTTCGTACTTCCCCAACATGTTACTTGATCTCTTTTTTTTTGTTTGCTGTGCTCATCCCTTAGAGCAACTCCAATAAAGTATTGGATATCCAAAATATTGAAATCCATACTCAAAAACTCATCCAACAGAGTATAGATTATCTGATCAGTTCGGAAATCTGGGTAACGAGTTCTGGAATCTCCAAATTGCCCACGCGGTTGTTCAACAAATGCGCAAACACACGCGCTTGTTAAACAAGCGCGTGGGTATCAACGGATATATTTTGCGCGCGCCTGTTGAACAGACGCGGGGAGGCCAACGGCTTGAATTTGCAACGGCTTGATTTCAAACACTACAAATACACAACCCCTCATCTACTTTCCTCCACATCAACTCTTCTTCTACCACATTCAAACTAACTACAAAAATGGTTACTGATTTTGATGTCGACGCCGCAAGAATTGAGTTTGAAACTTTCGATGTACAAGATCAAAGTCAACCGTTTGGTGGAATGCTAACTACTTCAAGTTGGAGTGCTAATGAAGACTACGATCTTTGCTACATATACTGCTCACTTTCGCTAGAACCTGTCCGTGTTGCCGATCAAAGTGGTGAAACATTTTGGGGTAGAATCACTAACGCATACAATAGGAAGAACATGGATCGGAATAGAAGTGTAGCTTCCATCAAAAGACGTTATTGTAAAATTAATCGTCAAACTCAATGTTTTGATTCACAGATGTTCAAGCTGAAGCAGAGTAACCCAAGAGGATTTGGAAATGATACTCATATGGTAATAATTGTTTACTTTTTTTTTTGTACTTTAAATCCTAACGTTGTAGTAAAAGCGTCATATTACTGATGCAGAGAATTGCCGCAAACAAGTTATTCAAACAAATATATAAACCAGATAGTAAACAAGGACCTCATTTCTACCAGTTCATGCATGAGTATGACCTACTGGTTAATCATGTGAAATGGAAATCTTCACTTCAGAAAATAGTCCAATACGTCCAATCAAGCTGTAGTCGTGGGAAAACTTCAAGATTTGGAGACAGTTGTAGTCCCAGAGATTCGCAGGACAGTGCAACCATGAGTTTAGAAGAAGATGTTCACCTTACTGCTGAACGATATGATAGGCCCGAAGGATCCAAGGCGGCAAAGAAAAAACAAGTGGCAGGAGCGAATGAAGGCAAAATCAGAAAACTGTTAAAGGAGTCTAACGATATGTTTATGAGCGCACTCCTGAGCAGAAGCATTCACCACCAAGAAAGGCTTGACGCAATTCATCAACTTGTTGACACAAAACGACTAAAGGAGGAAGATGCACTCATGTTTATGTATATTTCGCAAATGGATGATGTGCAACGCGAGTATACGGAGTATCGGAGATTTGAGATATTGAGGCGAAGAAGAGAAGGAATGTAGTTTATGTAGCTAACTTGGATGTAAACTTTAATTGGCTTTGTATGCGCTAGTTTGGTGTTAGTTGCATTTTGTTTATGTAGCGAAGGAATGTAGTTTGAATTTTAAAATGGAGTTTGCAACGGAGTTTGAAATGGTGTTTGAAATTTAAAATGGAGTTTGAGATTGTTAATGGAGTTTGAAATTTAAAATGGAGTTTGAAATTTAAAAAGGAGTTTGAAATTTAAAATGGAGATTGAAATATAAAATGGAATTTGAAATTTAAAATGGAGTTTGAATTTTAAAAAGGAGTTTGAAATTGAAAATGGAGTTTGAAATGGAATTTGAAATTTAAAATGGAGTTTGAAATAGTTAATGGAGTTTGAAATTGAAAATGCAGTTTAAAATTTAAAAAGGAGTTTGAAATGGAATTTGAAATTTAAAATGGAGTTTGAAATTGTTAATGGAGTTTGAAATTTAAAATGGAGTTTGAAATTTAAAAAGGAGTTTGAAATTTAAAATGGAGTTTGAAATTTAAAATGGAGATTGAAATATAAAATGGAGTTTGAAATTTAAAATGGAGTTTGAATTTTAAAAAGGAGTTTGAAATTGAAAATGGAGTTTGAAATTTAAAATGGAGATTGAATATAAAATGGAGTTTAAAATGGAGTTTGAATTTTAAAAAGGAGTTTGAAATTGAAAATGGAGTTTGAAATTTAAAATGGAGTTTGAAATTGTTAATGGAGTTTGAAAGGGCATGTAGGCACCTGGAAGCATACCCTACGCCTCGAAAGACTAGAATGAAAATGAGGGGGTGGTCCTGCTGAGGAGCCATAAAATCTACATACGTCTGCCATGGACGTCGAATAATGCCACCCCGCTCCCTCAAATCAATCTGCGTGCGTGCCTCCATAAGCTCGTTATGCACACCCTATGCAGAACGAGCTAGATGCATAGCAGGACCCCATCGTCGTAATCTCGGAAATTATATGTAAGGTGTACTGATGGCCTCATCAATAAGTCGGGGGTGTATAACCGCCATGTACTCGTAAAACCAAAATGGGAGAATATACTAAAAAGGTGTAATAAAAAGGCCCTGATAACGGGAGTGTGCATAGCCTGAGTTCCCTGATGTGCAGTGACATAGCTATACAGAGTAGGTAAGCTAACTACTCCTGAAGAAACGGAATGAGGCTCTAAACCCGGTAACTGCTCTGAATAGCTATCAAACTCCTCAAATGATACATCAAAGGGAATGGGGTGACGACCTGGACGACCAACCTCGATGCCTGTGAGGACGTAAAAATCCAAAGGAGTAAGCCCTAACTCAAAATCAGGGAAGTGAAATGTGTGTGTAGTAGGCCACCATCGCTCACTGATAGCCTCTACAAGGCATCGGTCAACATGAGCAAATCTAGGTAACTCTAAAAAGGAGCCAAATGGTGAATCTAAAAGTCTAACTACTATAGGCTCGGGTAACTGCAGAAAAAGTGACATACTATGTGACCAACTACCTTGCATAGCAATATGTTGAACCTAAACGTATGTAAATTTGTTGTAAACATATAATATTAAACAACATTCGTGTATATTAAGAATGTTGTACGTAACAGAGTTATAAAATTATACCTGAGGCATCGCAACAGCAACATGCACTCGGTGTACAAATGTCGCAGGCAGATCGTGCAATACTCTAAGGCTCTCGGCAGTCATGGTGGCATCAGGTGGGGGCATGGACTGGTCCGACAGTAGGATCTGTCGGAGGATGGCTGACTCATCTATCAGACTTAACTTGACGTGGCGGCATTTCGTCGTAGAAACTAATTAAAAAATTAAAAGGAGGAATGTTTTTTACAAATGGAAAAATGGCCATTTGCGCCTGATATAGGCGGAAATATTCACGCGCCTGTAGAACAAACGCGTAGGCTCTACGCGTTTGTTCAACAGGCGCGCTTTTTTTTATTGTGGAGCCGGTTTTAAAAAATCCATGCGCCTGTTGAACAACCGCGAATGTCCACGCGTTTGTTCAACAAGCGCGTGGACTTAAAACTGTTGCGATTCCCCATTTTACGGAGTGTAGAATATCGGATTTCGAAAATCCACACTCCGGATTTGTTGGAGTAGCTCTTAACAATGGGGTAAATTGTATTTACGCATAAACTATATATGTGTGTGTGTATATATATATATATAGCAGACTCAACTATCCTACTCCTCTACATCTTGCTTCCCAAGGAATCACTCGTGCATGCCAAATTTCTTCAACATATAAATACATGAGGCCACATTCTCTTCTTTTTTGGATATACAGAAGTCTATAATGACTTTAACAATTTTTTTTGAGTTAAAATAATCCTTCTAATATCATGAAACTCATGTATTTTCAATCCATGAAGCCTTCTCTTCCACTCTGTCCGCGTTTGTAAGATTTCGATGCAAATATCTGGGTGCGAATTTTAAAAGCAGAAAGGTTGGTTGGTTGCGGTTTATAAAGAAAAGGAGTTGGGTGGATTTACATGAAGAAGGACCTAAAAAGGGTGCGCTGCATGGTTTTTAATTGCTTCAGGGAAAGTCACGGTTTCATTCTTGTATTATGGAGCTTCCGCGAAGTGGGATACTACGGTGGTTTCTACAGAAGCGCTAGGCTTGCGTTTTCATATTGGTGGAAGAAGGAGCTATGCGCGTTGGGTCAGTTACGGTGAGGAGATGGGCTGGGTTTGGTAAGTAGGCCAAATCTTTTAATAATAATTTAGAAAAATATGTATCTGGGGACGTGACACTTTGAAATTGGGATGGTGGAATAATACTGGAGTTTCATATCGGGAAGTAGAATACCGAGAGTGGAGCTGTTTATTTGGGAAAGATGAAGGTGCTTTGAGAAGCATAGGTGCAGAAATAGAAGGATTTTTGGAGACGGTTTTTCACTGGTTCGGGGAAGATGGAGTATATTGGGTGACGGTTGTATTTTGCATGGGCCAATACATGGTGGTAGGATGTTATTTGCGTGGGCTGATATATTTGCGGAAAAGCCCATGATAAAATGAAATAAAATAAATATGTGGAGAAAGGGGAAACATGCGGCAACTAGGTGGATTACAAGAGCTGATGCGTTTGGGCTTTTTAGACATCGGATTCCGGCTGAGAACGTTGGAGGTGAGATTTTGTTATGATATAATTTAGTTGAGTTAGTTTTGCCAAAAATGTGGTGATGGTAAAACCAGAACCCTTCATTTTGATAAAGACATTAGTGAGCGATACTTGCAGCGTGGATGGGGAAACATAAGGCAGGTCGAGTCTCATGTTGCTGGGCCGATGAATATTGGTAATATCCTATTTATAATAAATTTAAGTTAATCTGGAATTTAATAAATATTAACTTGTTAGCTTAATAATCCATTCATACATGATCAAAGTTTAACACCGTCTGAAGTGTTGGGGTTGTATGGATGATATCTACGTACTAAAATTAGTTTTAAGAGGTTTAGAGATTATTACAATTTTATGGAAAAATTAAATGGCTAACTGGATTGATCGAACAGTAATTGTACTTAACGATTAACAACCAAGTTGAGTAAACTCGCTAACTCTGATCAGTTCTATATTTTGATAAAAGTTATTTAATATTGATAAAAATGATTGACTGCTGTGTTTGATGGTCGTTTGGATGGATTGCTTATAAATTGGTTAAAATTTCAGATACCGTTATATAGATAAATTGTTAGTTAAAAATTGATCTCATTTATTTCATATTGATATGAAACCAGTGTTATTGCGTTAATTAACATATGTGGATGCAGGGAAACAAGTTGGAGGAATCCAACTGGATTCCTTAACAATTATATTGTTGTTTTTCCATATATTGCATTATATGATGTGATGAATAATTTGTGGTTGATTATTGTGTGTTTGGGGTGATTGAATAACATTGACCTGGAATAATTGGTATTAAAATACAGTGAAATGTATTCAATTATATATTAGAAAGGGAATTGGGAGTTTTAAAAAGGAATTTCTATTTTTAAATGGAAAATGGAATTTCGATTAGCTAGAATGTAATAACTTGTTTTAATTATATAAAAACAAGTAAATTGATTTATAAATGGTATTTATAAATAAAGAGAAATGACTATTATTAAATAGTTAGAAATGATAAATTCAAGCAATGAATTTCTTAAATAGGAAAAGAGGGAATTATTGAATTTATTTCAAGGTTCAAAATGTAAATATGGGTTAAATAAAACTATGAGGTTTGTAATTATAATTCGACAAATGTCGAATGTTATTAAGATAATTTATTTTAGAAAATATATATTATATAAAGTGGAGATGTACAAGATAATTAATATTGGTTTAAAACCAATAATTTACAATAGAATATGTAAGCGAGATGAAGTTTAAACTTGATATATAATTAACACGAAACTGAATTACAAATGGAATTTATAAAGTGAGATATAAATATGAATTTACAAAATAACTCGATAAACAGGATTCGAACCTATAATGGTGTTTATAAATAAAATTCAAAATTTGATTGATATAACGGTCTAGTTTTCTATAAAGGAACAATATTCACTTTATAAAGTAAATAACGATTTTAAAAGCAAACGCTTTAAAATTTGGCATAGTGTCAAAGGAGAAATGGTAAATGCTAGAAGAAATAAATTCAAAAGAAATGTGTTAACCTGAAACAGTAAGTCTATTTTGAAGTTCGGAATGTTAATCGGATATAGACCATTCGAAAGAAAGATATAAGTTGAAATTCAAATATATCGAATTAAGGAAAGTACTATTTGCTTTCTGGTTTTATCAAAATCTATTATTTATTTATTTAATTAACTAATTATTTATTTAAAGTAATTAATCTATGTTATATTTTGAAATTAAACATTTCAGAAACAAGAATTATAATGATATCGTTATAATCAATGTTTTCTGTAAAGAAAGTGGACTCTTAAATTGAATCCGAGAGTTGCCTGAGCAATGACCGTTAAAGATTTGAAATAGTGAACTTGACTGTTTTGAAGTTGAAAGTGATGTTCAATCAAGGTATGAGAGGTAAATATACCCCAACTTGATTGACTTCATGATTAACCGAGGAATGGTTAAGGTTCAGTGGCGAGATTGGTTAAATCGGAGATGTTTTCTAAGTATAGAAATTGAAATGATTTGGGATAACGAGAAGTTAAGAAATTATAATTGAAAATGCTTTTCCAATGTTAATAACAAAAATAATAGTTGTAAATATACGGAATTAATTCCCAATGTTAAAAAGGAGATATTTTCTTAATATAGGAAATAAATAGTTTAAAATAAATGGAAAACGTTTTTCAAAGATCGGGTGAGGCAAAATGGGTTGTGAGAAATACTTGCGAAAATACGGGAAGTGGGGAATTGGGGAAATAAAATAATAAATTTGTTTAAAGGGGCTCAATGTTGATTGATGATTGATCGGCAAGATTTCCTTTTGGAAATAAAACCGTTGCTTGTTTGTATGTTTTACTTTGATAGTTAAATCATCGGCTATCAAAGTTTTTGACCATTTTTCCGTTGCAAATACGGAGAGACCGGGATCAGATCTATTATCTGAAAACCACTCCGTATGGGCATGAGCGTTGCGAATCAAATATGCTGAAGACAGTTGAACACAGAGTTTTTACAAGGGTTGTTCTGTTTACAGAATAGTGCATTCGGTTTGCCCAGTCCTAGGACAACTTGAATGGAAGAATGTCTGATAGAGTATATCTAATAGATCACGTAAGTTGATCTCTTCAAATTATTTACGTTTGGTGGCGGTGGAATTCATTTCTCTTAGCTTTATACCCGTGGTGTTTTTGGGGAAATCAATTTGTGATTTGGCAGTTTTGACGATGTGGCGTTCAAAGTAAATGGAGGTGTGATTTGTCAAAAGATACGTTATGACCTCAAGCCTCAACAACCGGGAAATGACAAAAATCGGGCAAGCAGCATGGCTATGCGGGTCGCCCCCATTAGGGTGTATTATCACCAACTAGAGAATATTCATATTTGTTACTTCTTTTCGCTTCTGTATCTCCCGGGAACGGTTATGTTGCTAGCAACCGTATGTGACAATATATTCAATACACTCAAGAGAAATGAGTGGTCAGTCATGTATGACCGGGTTGCAAGACGTTCTTGTTGAACCCAGTGTAGTCCCCTCTAGAGATACACTATCAGCAAGTGGTTCCATACCTTGTCATAGTCAGAATCCAATCTCCAATAAGCGCTCGCAGTTTTGATTATATACTATATATGTGGAGCGTGAGATGCAAGTGTTCCTCTAGATTGATATTTATTTGTATTTAGACATTATTATAACAGCAGAAAAGTATTGTTTTTAAAATGTTTGGGTTATCGTAAGGTAAAAACCATCTGTATTTATGTGTGGATCGGTCTTACAATTATCATTTCTTTTGAAAAGGATTTTGAAAATTTAAACCAAATGGTTGGAGCTTACTCACACCAGTCCCATGACTGACCCAGAGTTTATTTTATTTTGTTTTACCCTAAACTCTTGGGTGCCCAAATTTGTACGGGCAGTAAAGTAGTCGGGATTATACAGATATACCTGGAAGAGCTTGGAGCAGGACGCATCGACTTTTGGTTATATATAGAGTTATTTCCGCTGTGATACATATGTGATGTACTCTGATGATACATGTAAGTACAAATACAGTTTTGTATATCAAAGTTATGTTATATAATATATTTTATTCGTTCCGTTGTGAGATTCATGTTTACTTTGATTCTGTTCCGTTGTGTTCTTCTTCTTCTGTTCTAACTTTCTTTCTTTCTATTTATCACCCTTTAACTTCTTTCTATTAATGATATAGTAATTCCGACACTTGAATAGTCGACATTGGTATTTGTGTCGATTTCCTAGGTCGCTATAATGGTATCAGAGCCAGGTTAAGTGATTACCTTGGCTCTATGGCGTGACTCAATAGAGATGAGGTTAGTAATACCTTAGATTGAATTGAGTGTATACATACGAGTGAGCGTATTTGTAAATTATATAAAAATGATTTTATATTGTGGAGATTTATTGGTTGAGTGGCTTATGAATTCTGGTCGACAGTGGGGCACCGCAAGGTCAATAGGGGTTTCTGAACACTCGAATACAATGAACCGACACAGTATGTTTTGAAAAGAAGGGTAAATGAAATAATTTTACCTGAAATATATTTTGATATAAAAGAGGTATATATATTGAAATTATTACAATATATATGGGTTGTGTTGATTTGTTAATATAATCGAATCAGATTATAATCAAGATGGTTATAAATGACCAATCACAATTCGTATAAATGTAATAAATAAAGTCAGATGAATTAAATATGAACTTAAACTAGAATTTAGATTGAAATTGTGAAAACTTAGAAAAGTGTGTGAAAAAGAATTTTGGATTAAATATATGGGAATTGTAAGATCTTGGGTGAATTTGAAAATGTTTTCCAAGCATTTATATTTCGAAATATTTCAAAACGGAAGTGTTTAAAAATGGTTTTGAAAAATGATATAGTATTGAACTCACTTCGATCAATAGAAAATAATTCTGATGGTGACGGCCGCATCATCAGTGTCATTTTCGATTTTCTAAAAGTGACGGATTACTACCCAGATTTTTTTTTGAATTAGTTGGGAAAAATAAATTGTTTTGATTTTCGAAAGGAATAGTTGATTTTGAAAAGCAAAGCTGTTTAAAACCCCAGGAAGAGATTGTTTTGAATTAAAACAAGTATGCCGAATGAATTTGTAATGATGAGAATATGAATTAACTTAAACAAGTTAAATATAATGTGCAAAAGCAAATAGAAATTGAATTGAAACCAATTAAGTGGAAATTTAATTGGAATTTAATGATATCAAGTAAAATTGGATTCTGTAATATAATTTAACTCAGGTAAGTTAATGGATTAATTTCTTAAAAATTAAATTTGATTGGATTAGAGAAAATCTGAATTGGATTGCTGAGATAGAATTTGGAACTGAAATAGGAATTAGAGATTGAGAATGGAAATTGGCTTGGGTTTAAGCGAATAATTACATTGAGGATGAATTGATTGAAGATTGATTGGAATGACTTTGGGTTATGTTGAAGTAATAGCAAATGAAAGAGACAGAGTTAAAGGCCCGACAAAAAGATACGAGTTTATATTATATTGAGTATGAGATATATGAGCCTGTTTGGCAAACCGCTTGGCTGTTCGATTTTTGGGTCAGAGAAGGCCCGGAGAGGGGAATTGTAGTTGTACCGATTGGGTCATCTAAAGGAGATGCTAGCAAAATTTTGAATTTAAGGTGTTAGAAAATTTTCAGAATCTTTGAAATTATTCGTTAATAGGAATGAATTAATATTTTAATTGAAGATAATCTGTTCAGTTGAAACTGAAACTGAGGAGTAAAACAAAAGATTTTTAACCTGGTAAATAGGGTTTATATCATTTTCCTAATTTATTAATTTCGGGGACAAAATTCTTTTAAGGGGAAAAGAATGTAACATACCAGAATTTTAGTGACTAAAAATTAATTTATTTAATTATTGGTTTAATAATTTAAATAGTTTAAATTCAAATATTTGAATATTTAATTAATATAAATAGTGGAATCGTTTATAAGTCATAATTGACACGACCCGAACTTCCCCGTGAAGGAAAGCACGGATAGCGTTGAGGACAAGAAAAAATAGAACGCGAACGGAAGAACATTTCATTGTTATTACAACAATTCCATCAGATACAAGAATATACAGAGTATAAATGAATAAATTACATTCCACAAATATCAGAGATTTAAATAAATTACATAGCAGCGGAAAAATATACAAAACACAACTAAAAGTGATACACGGATACAGAGCTTTCCGAGCATCGTTCCAGCTGTAAATTAGGATCCTGCGAATATAAATCTGCAAAACCAAAACTACTAGCTGCCCGTGTGGAAAATAGGGGCACCCAGAGTTTAGGTTAAAACAATAAACTCCAGGTCAGTCATGTGACTGGTGTAAGAACTAAAACAGTTATTCAAAACTTTACTTTAAAAGAGAGTAATTCAAGGGACCACGCCATATAACACGGAACGGGTTTCCTCCCAAGAATACTAGTGCATATAACAAAACAACGCAATGCTCTTTGGAAAAATGAAGCTATTATAAGACCCAGGTCCCATCACACAATGCAACGCAAGCCGGAGGATAGGGTTTTCCCTTATAATAGCCAAACATGCTTGGTACGTCAAAACAAATCATTTGATACTATTATAAGTGTATAGTGTCAAAACAATATTTAATCATAAATATCAATCATAGGCGGCATGGGTACCATCTATCATGTCGCCATACTAGTTCTACAATTAAAACCGCAATATCACGTATTGGAAATTGGATTCCGTCATGAGCCGAGGCAAGGGGCAAGCTCCTCTCCTCGTTCGAGACACTCTAGCAAATGTCCCAGGACCCCACTATGATCCTTGGATCTTCAGGGTCGGTCCTCTCTTACTTTTGAGGATTAATTATTCCTGAACACACGTTTCCCGGTCCTTACAGACCTATATCCGAGGCGCCTCGTATCCAACAACCACACAGGTGAAAAGTATATAAATGTCAGGGCTGGTAGGTCACTGACACCACCCTAGCTAGAAAGAAACGTCGTGCTCTCCCTGCAGTCACTATCCCGTTTTTGACTCATACCGAGGTGTGAGGCTCGCGAATTCACGTTATACACAAAGCTGCGCCACACAGGCCGTGCTTTGATCATCAACCACAAGACTTTGCTTTTCAACAGAAGCCCTGATCAATTGCCACTTACGCGTGCCACACTGGCAATTCACTCCATGCGACTGATGTCTATCGATATACAACCTCCGAGCTCGTACGTCTCAGAGAAGGGCATTAAGCAGGAGAATAAATTCTCTTCCGCCAAACAGATGTATATTTAATAGAGATCAATCAACACAGAATAAAATCCAATGTCAGACACACTATCCATTTACAAGTTCGTTCTGGGTCTTAACGAAACCGGAGGCACTTTCCTCGCATATCCATCCATCTCCAAGTACGTCTAGACGATCACCAACTGTTTCCCTCATCTTGGGTGTACAGCCCAATCGAGATCATCAGTAATCACCCAAACGATGTGAAGACTCCCGGTCTTCAACCACCGTCTTCATCTTCGACATCTCGTCGAATCGGTTATTCGGAATGGGTATAACCCGGCCTTTCTGAATAACCCACGTATATAATAAACAAATGTTACACAAACACAACGAACGCCTCATTCCAATTCAGAATATTCTTTTATTCACAAAATCATATTCTTAGGGAAAGGTTCCCATTAATTTTATCCAAGATAAATTCTTCTAAATTTATTCTTTAATCTTCCTTTGGATATCATTTCAAACTAGTTGGGATTAGCGAACCACACCAAAGTAAATATTTATTTTATTTCCCATTCCCAACCTATTTATCCCATGGAGAAAACTGGTAATACTCCACATCTAACACCACGGTGTTATCGGTAAAATTAATTACCACCTTACGTTCAAATCTAATTAAAGATTTAACTATCGCTTTGGAGCAAAACTGGTGGTACTCCATTCTCGATCACCTTTCATATTTGATAATTTAAATTATCAATTCACATTTCAATCTAATTAAAGATTCAATAAAACTCCACTTAGTTTTAATCTTTTCAAAAAATCAATATCCTGTTTTTAACTGGGTTAAAGAACCAATGTCATCTAAAACACGATTCACGATAAACCCAAACCACATTTGATATTAAATACAAGGCTCTGAATAGAAAATATATCGGCTTATATTCAATATCAAATCCTGAAACCAACAAATATCGTATTGGAAATAACGATATAAAATATATCTTTCAAATTCCCATAACAATATCTGTATAGTCATGAAATCCAACATCGAAATATTCCGAAGATAATTTCTATTCAACTCCAGTCCAATTCACGTATTGGGAATATTGATTATTTTTAAAATCACTTTCAAATTCAATTTATTTATTTCAAAAATAAATTGATTTTAATTCTAGTTCAAAACTAGTTCATTTTGACAAAAATCTATTTTATCATTTCAAATGTGGAGTTTTTCATCCCAGTTCTTTCCAATACACAAACTATGATTTTACACAAATTATTAATATTTTTAATAATTTTATCAAGGCCCGTATAGTCGATTTCCATCAGTGGCCATCGAACTGCACTTACAGCGACCTTTTCTGAAATTGATTTGGACATAATTCCAAATCCAACCGTTAGATTTCAAATTTCTAATATTCATTGGAAAGCTCTTTTCGATACGAACCCAACGGTTCCGGTTTTAGGAGAATCCGACGGTCGGATCTCCCGCAACGTCTATTCGAAGTCAATGGTCGAAATTCACGAACTGCCGCGGCGCGGCGCGTTCTATTCAGGCCATTATATATATAATATATATATATTATATATATTTCGTCGATTTCCTTTTAAAACGTATTTTATAATCGTTTTAAATTCGTTTTCGAAACCATTTCAACTCTGTATTCAATTGCAAATCAAAATTGAATATTTCCTATCATTACTATATAAATGATAATATTTTCAAAACGTTATATTTTGAAATCACTTCTTTTTCGATATTTGAATAAAATCGATATAAATATCGCTCACGTCAAAATAGCGCAACTCTAGTCAACACGGCTTTATATATTTCAATAAATTCGTTATTCTATTCAACAAATGAATATTTATTCCATTCAACACATGAATCTATATTTCTTTCAACACACGACCAATCTCAACACATGAGTACTGTCAACACACGACTATTTTTATATTCAACACATGAATTTTCTTTTATAATATTTATTATTTTCTCTATTGGAATGAGGCCCAATCAATCACCATATAATGTTAATTATATGGATTCCATACACCACATGTATATAATAGCAATGATAAACAATCAACCATCATCCAAGGTGCACCACACAACTGCATAAGCATCAAATATAAATAATTAACGCTTACACAGCCTGTCGACCAATCGATCGATATACAATTAAATAATTGGGGTTAGTGTACTCAAATATCATCCCAACACCCGTGTGGGGTTTCAATTCAATAAACACAGATTTTTATTTGTGCAGTTGGGCGATGTGTAAAATTTATCATCCCAATCAATATCAGTCAAATCAGTGTATATAAACAAATCGGCCGATTTGTTTATAAATATTTATTTATTCACATTCACGTTAAAAGTTATATTTTTAACGATAAAATATTTTTAACTATATAAATATTTTATTTCCTTTCAACACAAGAATATTTTATTATTCAATCATTCCACAACACATCAATCAAACAAACAAGCCATCCATGGTCTGTGGATGACGGGTGTCGGGTGCTGCTAAGCACCGTCTGCATCCTAGTATATATATATATATATATATATATATATAACTAGAAAAAGAAATTTAGAGTGAGAAGTTCTCACCAATAGCTATCCCAACTCCACGACACTTCATTTATAGAAATCATCGTCGTTCTCGCCTTTTGTCACTTTCGTTGCCCGTATTCACTACATATATAAAAATCACATTTTTATATTCTTGCCATGTATATAAAAATCATATTTTTATAATTGCTCCATATGGATAAAAATTCTATTTTTACCTCGCTACTATATAGATAAAAATCAGGGGCTTCGGGTGCCCTAGCAGGCGGCGGCGGCTCTGGGAAGAAAAGGGGGCGGTTTTGGGTGGGGGTGCATCGCGCAGCAGAGGAGAGGGGAAGCGGGAAGGAAAAGAGGAGGAGGGGGGAGGGGGCGCGGTGGACGTGGCGGCGGCGCTCCTCCGATGGGGCAGCGGCGGTGGCGGATCGCGGTTTCCCGCGATGAAGTTTTTTTCTTCTTCTTCTTTATCATTCTGAGAATGAACGATGGGGGGGGGGAAGGAGTTAAAAAGGATGAGAGAGAAGGGTTTCATATTTAATTATTTAATTATTTTATTTCAAAAAGTTGACTTTTTCATTTGACCTCTAAACGAGGTCTACCACCTGTCATCCATAGCTAATTACTCCCATTCCGAACATTTTGGGATATGTATCGTAAGCTGATTCGACTGTTTCGATCAGTTTTCGTTGAATTTAAAATATAAATCTTTATATATTCAATTCAAACGCACATTTCAATTTACCGGGGTCACATACTAACTCTTTAAATCCTAGAAAAGTATTTTCTAGCTTCGTATTGACGATACGGTCCTAACAAAATTAGTTTCGTCGAATTCTGAGACCGTTGGAAAAATGACCATTTTCCAGTCGATTAAAATCAACTGAAACTGGTCAAAACACGTTTTCCTTTGCCACACTCACATATTAACTCGAAAAATTACGAAATTTGGAATCTAGCAATAATTTGACATCACGGATCCAACAAAAGTGGTTTCGTCGAAATCCGAGGTCGTTTGGAAAATTCCCATTTTTAAGGGCCTGAATTCCATAGCGACTATTCAGAATTTTCAACTGGACATATCTTTTGATTCCCGCTATGAAATCTCAATTTTTCGGATTCGTTGGAAAGATATTCACAGTTAGATTCTAATGTTTTTGGTTTCACTAAAATCTGGATTGTTTGGCACCCGGTACATTCAATTGAAGTTTGAAATCAAATTATCGAACTACCGCGCCATTTTCAATTCTATTTATAATGATATATAATTATTTATATTCTAACGACGACGTATATAATATATACATTCGAATTCTATTCAAATTAAATTTTTCGTCGTTATTATTTAAAATAGTTCATTTTAAATGTTCAAAATTTGCTAAAATTGCCAAAATAAAAATTTTAAATTGGCTCGCATTTCCGGGTTATTACATTCTCCCCCACTTAAAACTTTTCGTCCCCGAAAAGGAACAAAGCCGAAAGTGGTTTGATTAATCAACTCTACGTTCGATCTGGCTTCCATTCTCCAACTTTTCAGTTTTTGAGAATTTTCAAATTCTTCAAAAATTTGGCTAACACCCGGAATCTTCGAAAAATTTCGCCATAACCTCCTTTGTACGGGGAGAGGTTTGGAAATTTATTGGGCCGTATTAGGTACCCAATAAATCCTAATAAGCATACACATATTTATAGTGATATATTCTGGTGTTTACAGGGGAGCGTGTATTGATAATAACTCCAGAGAATAAATTCTCGTCACCCTGTCAAAGCCTGAGGGAGTGTGTATTTTAAATGCTCCAGAGGATAAATCCTCGTCATCTCGTCCCGTGTGGGAAATAAATAGTCCATGTGCCGTATCTAATAACTAGAGAGACGTGATTATTGTCAACTCTAGACCCGTGTGGGGTTTTTATTAATCTGGCAAATTTACCGTTACAATTTTATATTGTCCATATCGGTCATCATTTCAACCTGTAAAATATAGTCATCGCCATACAAGCCTCTCGCTCGTATGGTAAATCTTCCACCTCGTCACACAAGCTCCAAATGCTTATGTGGTATATGATGAAGTATGCCTATCTTCCAGAAGTATGCTATGTAATGTAGTTCAAAATTAATTGTTGCTATCCTATGGCGATGTTTATTATTTCACACAGAATAACTAGCACTCCGCATCCAATGGCATTCACAGGAGTTGATATAATAATATTTTACATCCAACTCATTAAGGTTTACCTATTTGTCGGGCATGCAAATAAAATCTTTACTCAACAGCTATCCAATTTCTTGTTCGACCATATATAATACACAAGTATATATTTCTAACTATTTTCTAATCAGTTCAATGTGTGATTTAATTGAATAAATTTGTTCTGGTTTTTATTGATGATATTCTAATCTTCTCTAAATCAAAGGCTGAAAAGGAACATAACAATGGAAGCCGAAAGTTGTTTAACAAATCAACTCAACTTTCATTATTTTCTTTACGGCTTAAGTTCTTCAACTTTTCAGTTTCTAAGAACTTTTCAAAATTTTCAAAAAATTTGGCTAACACCCTAAATTTTTGAAATTTTTTTCCATAACCTCCCCTGCACCGAGAGCACCGGGAAAATCCTGAAATCGCCATACAGGCCTTCTGATCTCAAAAAGAAAAAGAAAAAGCCAAGCGGCTAGCCAATCGGCTCATAAAATCATCATCACCCAAACAAAACAGTAAATTACAGTAAACACGTACCTATTTGTCGGGCAAACAAATTTTATTCTCTGCTCTAGCCTCCTTGCTATGACCTGTTCAATGTGAGTACATGTATATGCATGCAAATGCGACCAATTTTCAATACAATTCAATGTTTGGTTCAATTAGGCTAAATGGTTCCAAATTATTAAACAAATAAATAAAAAACACAAACATTGATCAATTAGTGGATTAACGTTTCAAATTCATAATTTTGATACATATACAGAAAATCATGTTTTTGATGCCAAATCACAACAATAAATCTATCTAGTTTTGGTTCTCACACCAGTCTAATGGAAATATATAGAAATCACACCTTCGAAACTCGAATATGAATACTGATGATGATGCACCATCATCAGAATCATCCCCGGATGTCTAGAATGTGATTCTATATCTATCCAGTATATTAAAACTACGACTATACGTTCATGACGCGTATACGCGAAATCTTTATATACTCAATTGTCTATATTCAAAATAAATAAATATTCAAATACGTATAAAGCGATTTAAATTTCAAAACAAATTTTGTTTTCATTTTGAAAAATATACTCTTCACACTCGTTCTAGGATACTACTGACCCTATCTCTAACGAGTCATTCTAATTGGATATTACTAATCCAATATCTGATGAATTCTTTCGTATGGTTCTAATGTGTCATGTTCTCGAGCTCTGTAAACCAAAGCTCTGATACCAAACTGACACGACCCAAACTTCCCCGTGAAGGAAAGCACGGATAGCGTTGAGGACAAGACAAAATAGAACGCGAACGGAAGAACATTTCATTGTTATTACAACAATTCCATCAGATACAAGAATATACGGAGTATAAATGAATAAATTACATTCCATAAATACCAGAGATTTAAATAAATTACATAGCAGCAGAAAAATATACAAAACACAACTGAAAGTGATACACGGATACAGAGCTTTCCGAGCATCGTTCCAACTGTAAATTAGGATCCTGCGAATATAAATCTGCAAAACCAAAACTACTAGCTGCCCGTGTGGAAAATAGGGGCACCCAGAGTTTAGGTTAAAACAATAAACTCCAGGTCAGTCATGTGACTGGTGTGAGAACTAAAACAGTTATTCAAAACTTTACTTTAAAAGAGAGTAATTCAAGGGACCACGACATGTAACACGGAACGGGTTTCCTCCCAAGAATACTAGTGCATATAACAAAACAGCGCAATGCTCTTTGGAAAAATGAAGCTATTATAAGACCCAGGTCCCATCACACAATGCAACGCAAGCCGGAGGATAGGGTTTTCCCTTATAATAGCCAAACATGCTTGGTACGTCAAAACAAATCATTTGATACTATTATAAGTGTATAGTGTCAAAACAATTTTCAATCATAAATATCAATCATAGGCGGCATGGGTACCATCTATCATGTCACCATACTAGTTCTACATTTAAAACCGCAATATCACGTATTGGAAATTGGATTCCGTCATGAGCCGAGGCAAGGGGCAAGCTCCTCTCCGCGTTCGAGACACTCTAGCAAATGTCCAAGGACCCCACTATGATCCTTGGATCTTCAGGGCCGGTCCTCTCTTACTTTTGAGGATTAATTATTCCTGAACACACGTTTCCCGGTCCTTACAGACCTACATCCGAGGCGCCTCGTATCCAACAACCACATAGGTGAAAAGTATATAAATGTCAGGGCTGGTAGGTCACTGACACCACCCTAGCTAGAAAGAAACGTCGTGCTCTCCCTGCAGTCACTATCCCGTTTTTGACTCATACCGAGGTGTGAGGCTCGCGAATTCACGTTATACACAAAGCTGCGCCACACAGGCCGTGCTTTGATCATCAACCACAAGACTTTGCTTTTCAACAGAAGCCCTGATCAATTGCCACTTACGCGTGCCACACTGGCAATTCACTCCATGCGACTGATGTCTATCGATATACAACCTCCGAGCTCGTACGTCTCAGAGAAGGGCATTAAGCAGGAGAATAAATTCTCTTCCGCCAAACAGATGTATATTTAATAGAGATCAATCAACACAGAATAAAATCCAATGTCAGACACACTATCCATTTACAAGTTCGTTCTGGGTCTGAACGAAACCGGAGGCACTTTCCTCGCATATCCATCCATCTCCAAGTACGTCTAGACGATCACCAACTGTTTCCCTCATCTTGGGTGTTCAGCCCAATCGAGATCATCAGTAATCACCCAAACGATGTGAAGACTCCCGGTATTCAAACACCATCTTCATCTTCGACATCTCGTCGAATCGGTTATTCAGAATGGGTATAACCCGGCCTTTCTGAATAACCCACGTATATAATAAACAAATGTTACACAAACACAACGAACGCCTCATTCCAATTCAGAATATTCTTTTATTCACAAAATCACATTCTTAGGGAAAGGTTCCCATTAATTTTATCCAAGATAAATTCTTCTAAATTTATTCTTTAATCTTCCCTTGGATATCATTTCAAACTAGTCGGGATTAGCGAACCACACCGAAGTAATTATTTATTTTATTTCCCAATCCCAACCTATTTATCCCATGGAGAAAACTGGTAATACTCCACATCTAACACCACGGTGTTATCGGTAAAATTAATTACCACCTCACGTTCAAATCTAATTAAAGATTTAACTATCGCTTTGGAGCAAAACTGGTGGTACTCCATTCTCGATCACCTTTCATATTTGATAATTTAAATTATCAATTCACATTTCAATCTAATTAAAGATTTATTAAAACTCCACTTAGTTTTAATCTTTTCAAAAAATCAATATCCTGTTTTTAACTGGGTTAAAGAACCAATGTCATCTAAAACACGATTCACGATAAACCCAAACCACATTTGATATTAAATACAAGGCTCTGAATAGAAAATATATCGGCTTATATTCAATATCAAATCCTGAAACCAACAAATATCGTATTGGAAATAACGATATAAAATATATCTTTCAAATTCCCATAACAATATCTGTATAGTCACGAAATCCAACATCGAAATATTTCGAAGATAATTTCGATTCAACTCCAGTCCAATTCACGTATTGGGAATATTGATTATTTTTAAAATCACTTTCAAATTCAATTTATTTATTTCAAAAATAAATTGATTTTAATTCTAGTTCAAAACTAGTTCATTTCGACAAAAATCTATTTTTATCATTTCAAATGTGGAGTTTTTCATCCCAGTTCTTTCCAATACACAAATTATGATTTTACACAAATTATTAATATTTTTAATAATTTTATCAAGGCCCGTACAGTCGATTTCCATCAATGGCCATCGAACCGCACTTACAACGACCTTTTCTGAAATTGATTTGGACATAATTCCAAATCCAACCGTTAGATTTCAAATTTCTAATATTCATTGGAAAGCTCTTTTCGATACGAACCCAACGGTTCCAGTTTTAGGAGAATCTGACCGTCGGATCTCCCGCAACGTCTATTCGAAGTCAATGGTCGAAATTCACTAGCTGCCGCGACACGGCGCGTTCTATTCAGGCCATTATATATATAATATATATATATTATATATATTTCGTAGATTTCCTTTTAAAACGTATTTTATAAATCGTTTTAAATTCGTTTTCAAAACCATTTCAACTCTATATTCAATTTCAAATCAAAATTGAATATTTCCTATCATTACTATATAAATGATAATATTTTCAAAACGTTATATTTTGAAATCACTTCTTTTTCGATATTCGAATAAAATCGATATAAATATCGCTCACGTCAAAATAGCGCAACTCTAGTCAACACGGCTTTATATATTTCAATAAATTCGTTATTCTATTCAACAAATGAATATTTATTCCATTCAACACATGAATCTATATTTCTTTCAACACACGACCAATCTCAACACATGAGTACTGTCAACACACGACTATTTTTATATTCAACACATGAATTTTCTTTTATAATATTTATTATTTTCTCGATTGGAATGAGGCCTAATCAATCACCATATAATGTTAATTATATGGATTCCATACACCACATGTATATGATAGCAATGATAAACAATCAACCATCATCCAAGGTGCACCACACAACTGCATAAGCATCAAATATAAATAATTAACGCTTACACAGCCTGTCGACCAATCGATCGACATACAATTAAATAATTGGGGTTAGTGTACTCAAATATCATCCCAACACCCGTGTGGGGTTTCAAATCAACAAACACAGATTTTTATTTGTGCAGTTGGGCGATGTGTAAAATTTATCGTCCCAATCAATATCAGTCAAATCAGTGTATATAAACAAATCGGCCGATTTGTTTATAAATATTTATTTATTCACATTCACGTTAAAAGTTATATTTTTAACGATAAAATATTTTTAACTATATAAATATTTTATTTCCTTTCAACACAAGAATATTTTATTATCCAATCATTCCACAACACATCAATCAAACAAACAAGTCATCCATGGTCTGTGGATGACGGGTGTCGGATGCTGCTAAGCACCGTCTGCATCCTAGTATATATATATATATATAACTAGAAAAAGAAATTTAGAGTGAGAAGTTCCTACCAATAGCTATCCCAACTACACGACACTTCATTTATAGAAATCTTCGTCGTTCTCGCCTTTTGTCACTTTCGTTGCCCGTATTCACTACATATATAAAAATCACATTTTTATATTCTTGCCATGTATATAAAAATCATATTTTTATAATTGCTCCATATGGATAAAAATTCTATTTTTACCTCACTACTATATAGATAAAAATTCTATTTTTACATCGCTACTATATAGATAAAAATTCTATTTTTACATCGATGTTCATATAATAGAGATTATATTTTTATCGCGCTATACTCTATATAAAGATTTCGCCTTTTCAAATATAAAGATTTCGCCTTTTCAAATATAAAGATTTCATATTTTTCAAATATAAAGATTTCATATTTTTATATTCTCTATTATATAGAAATTTTATTTTCAATACACTACTTATATAAAAATAGTATTTTTATATCTTCTACTATATAAAGGTCATATTTTTAATACTCTACACAAGTAAAAATCATATTTTTGATTCACTACATATATAAAGATCAAATTTTTAACACTTCTATAATGGAAAAATTATATTTTTAACCTTCTACAATATAAAAGATTATATTTTTATAGTTCTACAGAAATCAGATTTTGAAAGTGATTAATCTAAACTAAGTATTTAAAATAAAATAGGAAAACTTACAGCGAACTAGAAGAGGAGGGGGGTGGAGATTCGGTGGTCGGGCCAGAGGTGGCGGCGGCGGAAATCAGGGGCTTCGGGTCCCCTAGCAGACGGCGGCGGCTCAGGGAAGAAAAGGGGGCGGTTTTGGGTGGGGGTACATCGCGCAGCAGAGGAGAGGGGAAGCGGGAAGGAGAAGAGGAGGAGGGGGGAGGGGGCGCGGTGGACGTGGCGGTGGCGCTCCGCCGATGGGGCAGCGGCGGTGGCGGATCGCGGTTTCCCACGATGAAGTTTTTTTTCTTCTTCCTTATCATTCTGAGAATGAACGATAGGGGGGGTGGGCAAAGGAGTTAAAAAGGATGAGAGAGAAGGGTTTCATATTTAATTATTTAATTATTTTATTTCAAAAAGTTGACTTTTTCATTTGACTTCTAAACGAGGTCTACCGCCTGTCATCCATAGCTAATTACCCCCATTCCGAACACAATGGGATATTATTGTAATCTGATTCGACTGTTTCGATCAGTTTTCATTAAATTTAAAATATAAATCTTTATATATTCAATTTAAACGCACATTTCAATTTACCGGGGTCACATACTAACTCTATAAATCCTGGAAAAATATTTTCTAGCTTCGTATTGACGATACGGTCCTAACAAAACTAGTTTCGTCGAATTCTGAGACCGTTGGAAAAATGGCCATTTTCCAGTCGATTAAAATCAACTGAAACTGGTCAAAACACGTGTTCCTTTGCCACACTCACAAATTAACTCGAAAAATTACGAAATTTGGAATCTAGCAATAATTTGACATCACGGATCCAACAAAAGTGGTTTCGTCGAAATCCGAGGTCGTTTGCAAAATTCCCATTTTTTAGGGCCTGAATTCCATAGCAACTATTCAGAATTTTCAACTGGACATATCTTTTGATTCCCGCTATGAAATCTCAATTTTTCGGATTCGTTGGAAAGATATCCACAGTTAGATTCTAATGTTTTTGGTTTCACTAAAATCCGGATTGTTTGGCACCCGGTACATTCAATTGAAGTTTGAAATCGAATTATCGAACTACCGCGCCATTTTCAATTCTATTTATAATTGTATATAATTATTTATATTCTAACGACGACGTATATAATATATACGTTCGAATTCTATTCAAATTAAATTTTTCGTCGTTATTATATAAAATAATTCATTTTAAATGTTCAAAATTCGCTAAAATTGCCAAAATAAAATTTTTAAATTGGCTCGCATTTCCGGGTTATTACATTCTCCCCCACTTAAAACTTTTCGTCCCCGAAAAGGAACAAAGCCGAAAGTGGTTTGATTAATCAACTCTACGTTCGATCTAGCTTCCATTCTCCAACTTTTCAGTTTTTGAGAATTTTCAAATTCTTCAAAAATTTGGCTAACACCCGGAATTTTCGAAAAATTTCACCATAACCTCCTTTGTACGGGGAGAGGTTTGGAAATTTATTGGGCCGTATTAGGTACCCAATAAATCCTAATAAGCATACACATATTTATAGTGATATATTCTGGTGTTTACAGGGGAGTGTGTATTGATAATAACTCCAGAGAATAAATTCTCGTCACCCTGTCAAAGCCTGAGGGAGTGTGTATTTTAAATGCTCCAGAGGATAAATCCTCGACATCTCATCCCGTGTGGGAAATAAATAGTCCATGTGCCGTATCTAATAACTAGAGAGACGTGATTATTGTCAACTCTAGACCCGTGTGGGGTTTTTATTAATCTGGCAAATTTACCGTTACAATTTTATATTGTCCATATCGGTCATCAGTTCAACCTGTAAAATATAGTCATCGCCATACAAGCCTCTCGCTCGTATGGTAAATCTTCCACCTCGTCACACAAGCTCCAAATGCTTATGTGGTATATGATGAAGTATGCCTATCGTCCAGAAGTATGCTATGTAATGTAGTTCAAAATTAATTGTTGCTATCTTATGGCGATGTTTATTATTTCACACAGAATAACCAGCACTCCGCATCCAATGGAATTCACAGGAGTTGATATAATAATATTTTGCATCCAACTCATTAAGGTTTACCTATTTGTCGAGCACGCAAATAAAATCTTTACTCAACAGCTATCCAATTTCCTGTTCAACCATATATAATTTACAAGTATATATTTCTAACTATTTTCTAATCAGTTCAATGTGTGATTTAATTGAATAAATTTGTTCTGGTTTTTATTGATGATATTCTAATCTTCTCTAAATCAAAGGCCGAAAAGGAACATAACAATGGAAGCCGAAAGTTGTTTAACAAATCAATTCAACTTTCATTATTTTCTTTACGGCTTAAGTTCTTCAACTTTTCAGTTTCTAAGAACTTTTCAAAATTTTCAAAATTTTTGGCTAACATCCTAAATTTTCGAAAAATTTCGCTATAACCTCCCCTGCACCGGGAGCACTGGGAAAATCCCGAAATCGCCATACAGGCCTTCTGATCTCAAAAAGAAAAAGAAAAAGCCAAGCGGCTAGCCAATCGGCTCATAAAATCATCATCACCCAAACAAAACAGTAAATTATAATAAACACGTACCTATTTGTCGGGCAAACAAATTTTATTCTCGACTCTAGCCTCCTTGCTATGACCTGTTCAATGTGAGTACATGTATATGCATGCAAATGCGACCAATTTTCGGTATAATTCAATGTTTGGTTCAATTAGGCTAAATGGTTCCAAATTATTAAACAAATAAACAAACAACACAAACATCGATCAATTAGTGGATTAACATTTCAAATTCATAATTTTGATACATATACAGAAAATCATGTTTTTGATGCCAAATCACAACAATAAATCTATCTAGTTTTGGTTCTCACACCAGTCTAATGGAAATATATAGAAATCACACCTTCGAAACTCGAATATGAATACTGATTATGATGCACCATCATCAGAATCATCCCCGGGTGTCTAGAATGTGATTCTATATCTATCCAGTATATTAAAACTACGACTATACGTTCATGACGCGTATACGCGAAATCTCTATATACTCAGTTATCCAGTATATTCACACTCGTTCTAGGATACTACTAACCCTATCTCTAACGAGTCATTCTAATTGGATATTACTAATCCAATATCTGATGAATTCTTTCGTACGGTTCTAATGTGTCTTGTTCTCGAGCTCTGTAAACCAAAGCTCTGATACCACAATGACACGACCCGAACTTCCCCGTGAAGGAAAGCACAGATAGCGTTGAGGACAAGACAAAATAGAATGCGAACGGAAGAACATTTCATTGTTATTACAACAATTCCATCAGATACAAGAATATACAGAGTATAAATGAATAAATTACATTCCACAAATACCAAAGATTTAAATAAATTACATAGCAGCGGAAAAATATACAAAACACAACTGAAAGTGATACACGGATACAGAGCTTTCCGAGCATCATTCCAGATGTAAATTAGGATCCTGCGAATATAAATCTGCAAAACCAAAACTACTAGCTGCCCGTGTGGAAAATAGGGGCACCCAGAGTTTAGGTTAAAACAATAAACTCCAGGTCAGTCATGTGACTGGTGTGAGAAATAAAACAGTTATTCAAAACTTTACTTTAAAAGAGAGTAATTCAAGGGACCACGCCATATAACACGGAACGGGTTTCCTCCCAAGAATATTAGTGCATATAACAAAACAGCGCAATGCTCTTTGGAAAAATGAAGCTATTATAAGACCCAGGTCCCATCACACAATGCAACGCAAGCCGGAGTATAGGGTTTTCCCTTATAATAGCCAAACATGCTTGGTACGTCAAAACAAATCATTTGATACTATTATAAGTGTATAGTGTCAAAACAATTTTCAATCATAAATATCAATCATAGGCAGCATGGGTACCATCTATCATGTCGCCATACTAGTTCTACAATTAAAACCGCAATATCACGTATTGGAAATTGGATTCCGTCATGAGCCGAGGCAAGGGGCAAGCTCCTCTCCGCGTTCGAGACACTCTAGCAAATGTCCCAGGACCCCACTATGATCCTTGGATCTTCAGGGCCGGTCCTATTTTACTTTTGAGGATTAATTATTCCTGAACACACGTTTCCCAGTCCTTACAGACCTATATCCGAGGCGCCTCGTATCCAACAACCACATAGGTGAAAAGTATATAAATGTCAGGGATGGTAGGTCACTGACACCACCCTAGCTAGAAAGAAGCGTCGTGCTCTCCCTGCAGTCACTATCCCGTTTTTGACTCATACCGAGGTGTGAGGCTCGCGAATTCACGTTATACACAAAGCTGCGCCACACAAGCCGTGCTTTGATCATCAACCACAAGACTTTGCTTTTCAACAGAAGCCTTGATCAATTGCCACTTACGCGTGCCACACTGGCAATTCACTCCATGCGATTGATGTCCATCGATATACAACCTCTGAGCTCGTACATCTCAGAGAAGGGCATTAAGCAAGAGAATAAATTCTCTGCCGCCAAACAGATGTATATTTAATAGAGATCAATCAACACAGAATAAAATCCAATGTCAGACACACTATCCATTTACAAGTTCGTTCTGGGTCTGAACGAAACCGGAGGCACTTTCCTTGCATATCCATCCATCTCCAAGTACGTCTAGACGATCACCAACTGTTTCCCTCATCTTGGGTGTTCAGCCCAATCGAGATCATCAGTAATCACCCAAACGATGTGAAGACTCCCGGTCTTCAACCACCATCTTCATCTTCGACATCTCGTCGAATCGGTCATTCAGAATGGGTATAACCCGGCCTTTCTGAATAACCCACGTATATAATAAACAAATGTTACACAAACACAACGAACGCCTCATTCCAATTCAGAATATTCTTTTATTCACAAAATCACATTCTTAGGGAAAGGTTCCCATTAATTTTATCCAAGATATATTCTTCTAAATTTATTCTTTAATCTTCCTTTGGATATTATTTCAAACTAGTCGGGATTAGCGAACCACACCGAAGTAATTATTTATTTTAATTCCCAATCCCAACCTATTTAACCCATGGAGAAAACTGGTAATGCTCCACATCTAACACCACGGTGTTATCGGTAAAATTAATTACCACCTCACGTTCAAATCTAATTAAAGATTTAACTATCGCTTTGGAGCAAAACTGGTGGTACTCCATTCTCGATCACCTTTCAGATTTGATAATTTAAATTATCAATTCACATTTCAATCTAATTAAAGATTTATTAAAACTCCACTTAGTTTTAATCTTTTCAAAAAATCAATATCCTGTTTTTAACTGAGTTAAAGAACCAATGTCATCTAAAACACGATTCACGATAAACCCAAACCACATTTGATATTAAATACAAGGCTCTGAATAGAAAATATATCGGCTTATATTCAATATCAAATCCTGAAACCAACAAATATCGTATTGGAAAGAATGATATAAAATATATCTTTCAAATTCCCATAACAATATCTGTATAGTCACGAAATCCAACATCGAAATATTTCGAAGATAATTTCGATTCAACTCCAGTCTAATTCACGTATTGGGAATATTGATTATTTTTAAAATCACTTTCAAATTCAATTTATTTATTTCAAAAATAAATTGATTTTAATTCTAGTTCAAAACTAGTTCATTTCGACAAAAATCTATTTTTATCATTTCAAATGTGGAGTTTTTCATCCTAGTTCTTTCCAATACACAAATTATGATTTTACACAAATTATTAATATTTTTAATAATTTTATCAAGGCCCGTATAGTGGATTTCCATCAATGGCCATCGAACTGCACTTAAAGCGACCTTTTCTGAAATTGATTTGGACATAATTCCAAATCCAACAGTTAGATTTCAAATTTCTAATATTCATTGGAAAGCTCTTTTCGATACGAACCCAACGGTTCCGGTTTTAGGAGAATCCGATGGTCGGATCTCCCGCAACGTCTATTCGAAGTCAATGGTCGAAATTCACGAACTGCCGCGGCGCGACGCGTTCTATTCAGGCCATTATATATATATATATATATATATATATAATATATATATTATATATATTTCGTCGATTTCCTTTTAAAACGTATTTTATAAATCATTTTAAATTCGTTTTCAAAACCATTTCAACTCTATATTCAATTTCAAATCAAAATTGAATATTTCCTATCATTACTATATAAATGATAGTATTTTCAAAACGTTATATTTTGAAATCACTTCTTTTTCGATATTCGAATAAAATCGATATAAATATCGCTCACGTCAAAATAGCGCAACTCTAGTCAACACGGCTTTATATATTTCAATAAATTCGTTATTTTATTCAACAAATGCATATTTATTCCATTCAACACATGAATCTATATTTCTATCAACACACGACCAATCTCAACACATGAGTACTGTCAACACACGACTATTTTTATATTCAACACATGTATTTTCTTTTATAATATTTATTATTTTCTCGATTGGAATGAGGCCCAATCAATCACCATATAATGTTAATTATATGGATTCCATACACCACATGTATATAATAGCAATGATAAACAATCAACCATCATCTAAGGTGCACCACACAACTGCATAAGCATCAAATATAAATAATTAACGCTTACACAACCTGTCGACCAATCGATCGACATACAATTAAATAATTGGGGTTAGTGTACTCAAATATCATCCCAACACCCGTGTGGGGTTTCAAATCAACAAACACAGATTTTTATTTGTGCAATTGGGCGATGTGTAAAATTTATCATCCCAATCAATATCAGTCAAATCAGTGTATATAAACAAATCGGCCGATTTGTTTATAAATATTTATTTATTCACATTCACGTTAAAAGTTATATTTTTAACGATAAAATATTTTTAACTATATAAATATTTTATTTCCTTTTAACACAAGAATATTTTATTATCCAATCATTCCACAACACATCAATCAAACAAACAAGCCATCCATGGTCTGTGGATGACGGGTGTCGGGTGCTGCTAAGCACCGTCTGCATCCTAGTATATATATATATATATAACTAGAAAAAGAAATTTAGAGTGAGAAGTTCTCACCAATAGCTATCCCAACTCCACGACACTTCATTTATAGAAATCTTCGTCGTTCTCGCCTTTTGTCACTTTCGTTGCCCGTATTCACTACATATATAAAAATCACATTTTTATATTCTTGCCATGTATATAAAAATCATATTTTTATAATTGCTCCATATGGATAAAAATTCTATTTTTACCTCGCTACTATATAGATAAAAATTCTATTTTTACATCGCTACTATATAGATAAAAATTCTATTTTTACATCGATGTTCATATAATAGAGATTATATTTTTATCGCGCTATACTCTATATAAAGATTTCGCCTTTTCAAATATAAAGATTTCGCCTTTTCAAATATAAAAATTTCATATTTTTATATTCTCTATTATATAGAAATTTTATTTTCAATACACTACTTATATAAAAATAGTAATTTTATATCTTCTACTAAATAAAGGTCATATTTTTAATACTCTACACAAGTAAAAATCATATTTTTGATTCACTACATATATAAAGATCAAATTTTTAACACTTCTATAATGGAAAAATTATATTTTTAACCTTCTACAATATAAAAGATTATATTTTTATAGTTCTACAAAAATCAGATTTTGAAAGTGATTAATCTAAACTAAGTATTTAAAACAAAATTAAAATAAAATAGGAAAACTTACAGCGAACTAGAAGAGGATGGGGGGGGGGGGGGAGATTCGGTGTGCCGGCCAGAGGTGGCGGCGACGGAAATCAGGGGCTTCGGGTGCCCTAGCAGGCGGCGACGGCTCAGGGAAGAAAAGGGGGCGATTTTGGGTAGGGGTTCATCGCGCAGCAGAGGAGAGGGGAAGCGGGAAGGAGAAGAGGAGGAGGGGAGAGGGGGCGCGGTGGACGTGGCGGCGGCGCTCCGCCGATGGGGCATCGGCGGTGGCGGATCGCGGTTTCCCGCGATGAAGTTTTTTTTCCTTCTTTATCGTTCTGAGAATGAACGATTGGGGGGGGGGGGGAAAGGAGTTAAAAAGGATGAGAGAGAAGGGTTTCATATTTAATTATGTTATTATTTTATTTCAAAAAGTTGACTTTTTCATTTGACCTCTAAACGAGATCTACCGCCTGTCGTCCATAGCTAATTACCCCCATTCCGAACACAATGGGATATGTATCGTAAGCTGATTCGACTGTTTCGATCAGTTTTCGTTGAGTTTAAAATATAAATCTTTATATATTCAATTTAAACGCACATTTCAATTTACCGGGGTCACATACTAACTCTATAAATCCCAAAAAAATATTTTCTCGCTTCTCATTGACGATACGGTCCTAACAAAACTAGTTTTGTCGAATTCTGAGACCGTTGGAAAAATGGCCATTTTCCAGTCAATTAAAATCAAGTGAAACTGGTCAAAACACGTTTTCCTTTGTCACGCTCACATATTAACTCGAAAAATTACGAAATTTGGAATCTAGCAATAATTTGACATCACGGATCCAACAAAAGTGGTTTCGTCAAAATCCGAGGTCGTTTGCAAAATTCCCATTTTTAAGGGCCTGAATTCCATAGCGACTATTCAGAATTTTCAACTGGACATATCTTTTGATTCCCGCTATGAAATCTCAATTTTTTGGATTCGTTGGAAAGATATTCACAATTAGATTCTAATGTTTTTAGTTGCACTAAAATCCAGATTGTTTGGCACCTGGTACATTTAATTGAAGTTTGAAATCGAATTATCGAACTACCGCGCCATTTTCAATTCTATTTATAATTATATATAATTATTTATATTCTAACGACGACGTATATAATATATACGTTCGAATTCTATTCAAATTAAATTTTTCGTCGTTATTATTTAAAATAATTCATTTTAAATGTTCAAAATTCGCTAAAATTGCCAAAATAAAATTTTTAAATTGGCTCGCATTTCCGGGTTATTACAATAATGATATATTTAATTATAATTAAATATTGGACTCGAATTTGGAAAACATATTTGAGATGTAGTTATAATTTAATTTTTAGAATTTTACTGTAATTTTTATTTTGGAAAATAAGCAACTTTTTATTTGGAGTGTTTTGCACCTCGAATCAACATTTTGGGATTTCATAGAATAAGCTAACTTGTCTATATTATCATATTTTTGGGATCATGAGGCAATGTTCGTCTCAATGGTATTTATATTTTTGTCCGTAGCAACTCGTATGTGAACAGAGTTTTTCATAACGGGTTACCCTACAACTCAAACGCTGTATAGCTGGAGTCCAATCAAATAGTAAATTTATATTCACAATCTTTTGCATTCATGTAAAGCACTAACTTAGTTAGTTTTCTGAAATATAACGGTAAACATAAAGATAAAATCCAAACTTAGTTTATATCAAAAATAACGTAACTTTGGCAAATCATTTGATCCATATTTAGTAAAAGTCATGTAGTAGAAAGGAAAGAAAGTAAGGTAATGGAACTAAGTTAGACTGTGGATAACCACAAGAGTGATTAGTTTTAAGCATTTTGTTTGTGTCAAACATTTGTTTAAACATTCAGTCGGTCATTTAAACTTTAAAGAATCGGTTATGCAGAAGTTTCATTGTACAAATGAGATTGCCTATGCGTGTAGAGCATGCATATTAAATTGTGACCAAACCAAGAAATCTGATCCTCTGCATGCGTCAATCGTGTACCATATCTTCCGCATATCCTAAACCTTGCATCAACCAACAAATATGAAACGACCACATGCTGCAAGACTACACTATAAATATTATGCAAACCTATCCATCCCAGAAGCTTCATGGCGAAGTAACAGGAACAACAGGCTACTGTCGAACGTGAAGGGACCTTTGCATGTTACTTTCGTACTTTCCCAGCATGTTACTTTATTTGTTTTTGTTTGCTGTGCTCATCCCTTAATAATGGGGTAAATTGTCTTTGCGTAGACACTATATATATATATAAAAGAGTAGATTCAGCTATCCTACTCCTCTACATCGTGTTTCCCAAGGAATTACTCGTGTGTGGAAAGTTTCTTCAATATATAAATACGCGAGGCCACATTCTCTTCTTTTTCGGATATATAGAAGTCTGTAATGACTCTAACAATTATTTTCGAGTTAAAATAATCCTTTTAAAATCATGAAACACATGTCTTTTCAATCCATGAAGCCTTCTCTTCCACTATGTCCGCGTTTGTAAGATTTCGAAGCAAATATCTGGGTGTAAATTTTAAAAGCAGAAAGGGTGGTGGGTTGCGGTTTATAATGAAAAGGAGTTGGATGGATTTACGTGAAGAAGGGCCTAAAAAGGGTACGCTGCATGGTTTTTAATTGCTTCAGGAAAGTCACGGTTTCATTCTTGTATTATGGAGCTTCAGCGAAGGGGGATACTATGGTGGTTTCTATAGCAGTGCTGGGCTTGCATTTTCATATTGGTGGAAGAAGGAGCTATGTGCGGTTGGGTCGGTTACGGAGAGGAGATGGGCTGGGTTTGGTAAGTAGGCCAAATCTTTAAATAATAATTAAAAAAATATGTATCTGGGGACGTGAGACTTTGAAATTGGGATGGTGGAATAACACTAGAGTTTCATATCGGGAAGTAGAATACGGGGAGCAGAGCTGTTTATTTGGGAAAGATGAAGGTGCATCGAGAAGCATAGGTGCGGAAATAGAAGGATTTCTAGAGATGGTTTTTCACTGGTTCGGGGAAGATGGAGTATATTGGGTGACAGTTGTATTTTGCATGGGCCAATACGCGGTGGTAGGATGTTATTTGCGTAGGCTGATATATTTGCGGAAAAGCCCATGATGAAATAAAATAATTATGTGGAGAAAGGGGAAACATGCGACAACAAAGTGGATTACAAGACCTGATGCATTTGGGGTTTTTAAACGTCGGATTCTAGCTGAGAACGTTGGAGGTGAGATTTTGTTATGATATAATTTAGTTGAGTTAGTTTTTCCAAAAATGCGGTGATGGTAAAACAAGATCCCTGCATTTTGATAAAGACATTAGTGAGCAATACTTGCAGCATGGATGGGGAAACATAAGGCGGTTCGAGTCTCATGTTGTTGGGCCGAGGAATATTGGTAAGATCCTATTTATAATAAATTTAAGTTAACCTGGAATTTAATAAATGTTAACTTGTTAGCCTAGTAATCCATTCATACGTGATCATAATTTAACGCCGTTTGAGACATTGGGGTCGTATGGACGATATCTACGTACTAAAATTAGTTTCAAGAGGTTTGGAGATTATTACAATTTTTTGGCAAAATTAAGCGGCTGACTGGATTGATCGAACGGTAATCGTACTTAACGATTAACGACCAAGGTGAGTAAACTCACTAACTCTGATCAGTTCTATAATTTTATAAATGTTGTTTAATATTGATAAAAATGATTGACTGCTGTGTGTGATGGTCTTTTGGATGGATTGCTTATAAATTGGTTAAAATTTTAGCTACCGTTATATAGATAAATCGTTAGTTAAAAATTGATCTCATTTGTTTCATATTGATATGAAACCAGTGTTATTGTGTTAATTAACATCTGTGGATGCAGGGAAATAGGTTGGAGGAACCCAACTGGATTACTCAACAATTATATTGTTGTTTTTCATATATTGCATTATATGATGTGATGAATAATTTATGGTTGATTATTGTGTGTTTGAGGTGTTTGAATAACATCGACCTGGAATAATTGGTATTAAAATACAGTGAAATATATTCGAATATATTAGAAAGGGAATTGGGAGTTTTAAAAAGGAATTTCAATTTTTAAATGGAAATGTAATTTCTATTAGCTAAAATGTAATGACTTGTTTTAATTATATAAAAACAAGTAAACTGATTTATAAGTGGTATAAATAAAGCGAAATGACTATTATTAAATAGTTCAAAATGATGAATTCAAGCAATGAATTTCTTAAATAGGAAAACGGGGAATTGTTGAATTTATTTCAAGGTTCAAAATGTAAATATGGGTTAAATAAAACTATGAAGGTTTGTAATTATAATTCGACAAATGTCGAATGTTATTAAGATAATTTATTCTAGAAAATATATATTATATAAAGTGGAGATGTACAAGATAATTAATATTGGTTCAAAACCAATAATTTACAATAGAATATGTAAGCGAGATGAGGTTTAAACTTGACATATAATTAACAAGAAACTAATTTATAAATGGAATTTATAAAGTGAGATATAAATATGAATTTATAAAATAACTCAATAAACAGGATTTGAACCTGTAATGATATTTATAAATAAAATTCAAGATTTGATTGATATAACGGTCTAGTTTTCAATAAAGGAACAACATTCACTTTATAAAGTGAATAACGATTTTAAAAGCAAACGCTTTGAAATTTGGAATAGTGTCAAAGGAGAAATGGTAAATGCTGTAAGTAACATATTCAAAAGAAATATGTTAACTTGAAACGGTAAGTCTATTCCGAAGTTTGGAATGTTAATCGGATATAGACCATTCGAAAGAGAGATATAAGTTGAAATTCGATTATATCGAATTGAGGAAAGTACTATTTGCTTTCTGGTTTTATCAAGATCTGTTTATTATTTATTTAATTAACTAATTATTTATTTAAAGTAATTAATCTAAGTTATATTTTGAAATTAAACATTTCGGAAACAAGAATTATAATGATATCGTTATATTCAATGTTTTTCGTAAAGAAAGTGGACTCTTAAATTGAATCTGAGAGTTGCGTGAGCAATGACCGTTAAAGATTTGAAATGGTGAACTTGACTGTTTTGAAGTTGAAAGTGATGTTCAATCAAGGTATGAGAGGTAATTATACCCTAACTTGATTGACTTCATGATTAACTGAGGAATGGTTAAGGTTCGGTTGCGAGATTGGTTAAATCAGAGATGTTTTCTAAGTATAGAAATTGAAATGATTTGGGATAACGAGAAGTTAAGAACTTATAATTGAAAATGCTTTTCCAGTGTTAATAACGTAAATAAGAGTTGTAAATATATGGAATTAATTTCCAGTGTTAAAAAGGAGATATTTTCTTAATATAGGAAATAAATAGTTTAAAATAAATGGAAACGTTTTTCAAAGATCGGGTGAGGCAAAATGGGTTGTGAGAAATACATGCGAAAATAAGGGAAGCAGGGAATTGGGGAAATAGAATGATAAATCTTTTTAAAGGGGCTCAATGTTGATTGATGATTGATCGGTAGGATTTCCATTTGGAAATATAACCGTTGCTTGTTTATATGTTTTACTTTGATAGTTAAATCACCGGCTATCAAAGTTTTTGACCATTTTTCCGTTGCAAATACGGAGAGACCGGGATCAGATCTATTATCTGAAAACCACTCTGTATGGTCATGAGCGTTGTGAATACAATATGCGGAAGACAGTTGAAGACGGAGTTTATGCAAGGGCTGTTCTGTTTACAGAATAGTGCATTCGGCTTGTCCAGTCCTAGGACAACTTGATTGGAAGAATGTCAGACAGAGTATATCTAATAGATTGCGTAAGTTAATCTCTTCAAATGTATTTACAATATGTGGCGGAGGAATTCATTTCTCTTAACTTTATACCCATGGTATTTTTGGGGAAATCAATTTGTGATTTGGTGGTTATGACGATGTGGCATTCAAAGTAAATGTAGGTGTGATCTGTCAAAAGATACGTTATGACCTCAAGCCTTAATAACCGGGAAATAACAAAATTCGTGCAGGCAGCATGGCTATGTAGGTCGTCCCCATTAGGGTGTATTGTCACCAACTAGAGAATATTCATATTTGTTACTTCTTTTCGCTTCTGTATCTCCCAGGAACGGTTATGTTGCTAGCAACCGTAGGTGATAATACATTCGATACACTCAAGCACTACAAGGAAAGGAGTTATCTACAATTGCAACTCACAACGTTTTGGTCTCCATGCTGTAGAAATAATGCAGAATACGTTGGTTTTATATTAAAATGCTAACATAAATTTAAGCAGGAATGAATTTTCACTTCCCTCCACTATTACTAAAATCGGTCGCGAATCCATAATATTTCCCTAAAATTTTAAATTCTCAATTACAATTTTTCCATCCAATTTTCATCATCCGCCTGGTCTCCGTCTCACTTTCGAATCTCCGGTCACTTCGCACGGTTGCTCTTGGTCTCTCAGTTGTCAAAATGGAAGGCAATTGGTTCTAGTGGAGGAATTTCCATTCCAGTGGAGGTCAGACTCATAGATCATGTTCTATCTTCGTCGTCATTAAGTCGCTGTAAGCGTCGCCTTGATTATTTTATCTTTTACATTGATTAGCCAATGTTCAGTTTTTTCGAACATCTGGTATGCCTGCTGAAAATGTTGACTGTGTTATTAGCAGTTAAAAGTTGTTGTGTCTCATTTAGTATCACTATTTTATTTAAGTAGTTATGCTAATTTACTTGTACTCAATAATAGACTATTACTTCAAATTTTAGAAATTTGCTTGCTTATGTAGTAGACGATGATGGATAAAAATTGGGTGAATATGCACAGGCAACTATGTAATTCTCAACATAAATGTAGTTTGAAAATCATATCCTATATTTTGACGGAAGCTAAAAGATAAAAAAATTTCAAAGAACTAGTAGTGAGTATCAGCATGGAGCTCGGAAGTTTCTGCATACCGCTATGAAAAAATATGGAAATGTAGAAAAAATTCTATGTTCTTGCTTAGATTGTCGAAATCTTAGTCATTAATATGAGAAGGTGGTAGTTGAGCATCTGATTATAAGAGTAATGGATCGTGTAATATGGTTATCACGGCGGTAAGTCGAGTCGAGTCGACAGAGGTCCAACTAGTCGACTAGCGGACTAGTCGAGACTAGTCAATAAATAAATATATACATATATATAATTATAAACTTCTAACTAATACAGTCTGTTAGTGTTGTACATGGAGCAATTGATGGACTCTGTGGCTATGGTTAGATAGCAAAAAGTTGTAGATTCACTTAGTTTTAGTGTTCAAAGATTGTGAGTGGTATAACTTTTGGTTAAATATATGTAGATGATTCTAGGGTTGTTGCTTTAGCCGTTAGTCCTATTCTTGACTCCACTACAGTGTTCTTTATTTTGTTTAGCAAAAAAATATTTAACGAGATTAAGTTTTAGACCGAATTTTTGAGGTGTAAGCTTTATGCGCTGTGTATGCCGCAAATTTTTGTGGCGTAAGCTTTAGAGGTAAAAAGCCTTTTGGAATAAGCCTCAAGGCGTTTTATCTCTTATTTCCTTGAGGCGAGCCTCAAGGCGAGCCTTGAGGCGGGTTTTTTAAAACAATGTTTAAGGCATAATTCTCTTACTTAAAAAGATAGACAACTACACAAATTCTACTCTTTTTTTTGATAACGAGAGATGCAAAGTGAATGCAATGAGAATCCATTCGTGCAGTGGTTTAAATATATATGTATGTGAAAAAAGTTTTCCTTTTTTGATTTTGCCTTCCGTACTTTACTTTATGTTGATAAATTATTCCTTTTCAGGATCAAGAGATTACAAAAAGAATTTATTGTGATAAAGCCCTGCTTCTTTTTGCAAAAAGAATAAATTATTCCTTTTCAGGATCAAGAGTCCATCCATTGTAATGTTATATTGGAGACCTGCTTCTTCCTTTTTTTGGTTTTAGGCCCAAATTAAAACAATTTGAAACTAGTCTGTTAAGTTGAGTTGACTAGTCGGCTGACTAATCGACTAGTCGCTCCATGTCATTTCAGTCGCTCGACATATTAACAAAATTCATGTCGAGAGTCCTAAACTGCCGTTATTTGCTGTGAAAAGCAATGTTGTTTTCCTGTAAATGACATATTGAGTGTAGCATATTCAGGATGGCCTTAGCGCACAAGTGTTTGGATTGTATAGTTGTGCTATACATTTTATGTTTTCCCTCACGTTTTAGTAATAGGAAATGAGGGCAATAACGCGACAACAGAAAAAAAGCAAAAGAGCCAAAAATATATCGTACAAGCCTAATAATCGGAATAAGCATATTGAAGACGACAACGTTCAAAGCGAGGGCAATCCACAAGTAGTAGTAGTAGATAATTGAGCACAACCAGTAGAAAATAATCCGCAAGTAGAAGATAGTCGAGCACAAGCATTATAAAATAATGCACAAGGAGTAAAAGATAATCCTAGCGCATTAGAGAACCGTACAATGTAAAACGAACAACACGTGGAAGCCGATGGACCAATTGAAAATGCAAATGCCAGTCGGCCAAAGAAAAGAAAGAGCAGAGGTCCTACGAAAATGAAAAGACTTCCTTCAAACTTGACAAATCGTGTTGAAGTTGAATTTAATGAGAATGCTGAACCAATAGGTCAAGGATCAGTCCATTTATCGTCTTTTTTAGGACCACTTGTACGAGAGCATGTTCCAGTCACACTTTGTAATTGGAGACACCTTGACGCTGGTCTGAAAGCCGTTTTATGGGATTGCATTCAGGTACGTTTTGTAATTTTTACCTAGTTGTGTCTATTTAACTCGTTGTTTAATACCAAATAAAAAATCCAGAAGTCTGGATTTAATTTCAGACGTCTGGATACCTATTCAGGCATAATATTATAGGCACTGAAAAAATATAAGACGTCTGGATAAAATACCCAGACATCTGTATTCTTCTGCAAATATAATTCTCTAGCCCGAGAACACTATCAGGCGTCTGGATAAAATATCCAGACGTCTGAAAACAGCTTCAGTCATTTTACTTTAGATCGGAGAAAAATCCAGACGTTTGGATAGATTTTCAGACGTCTGGTTGATATTCAGATTGCTTTCTTTTTCTACTCTCAGACGTCTGTAAAAATATCCAGACATCTAACACACCTGTTTCTCCTGTGCATGTCTTCCTTGTTGTCGAGCTATAGCCATATATAATTAAAGTTCCTTATCCACAATATTTTCCATCCACAATAACATGCCCGAATTACATAACAATAGCATATCCGAATTACATAACAACAACATATCCGAATTACATAACAACAACATACCTAAATATCATAATGAACATGGCAACCACATGTCCGAATTGCAGATTGAACATAACATATCCAAGCTGAAGGTTTTAAATTAATTTCTGGTTAAGAATTTACTCGGTGATTCAATAGGTGGATGTATTTTAGCGCACGCACCCAACCGGGATTTCATGCTTATTAATTTTATTCATGTGACAAATGCTGCTTCACTTAACGTAATGAAAATTGCAATTCCTTGCAGTTCAGCAATTTATTTTGAAGCAACCTTTACTATAATTGAAGCAAACTATGTAGTGGAAGTAATATACATTTGTGTTGCTGTACATGGGAATTGTTTTCATGGGGTTATCTATTTTTCCATTGTAGCAAAAGAAAAAGAGATAACCTCAGGAAAACACTTCCCTACAGCAACACAAATGTATATTACCTACACTACACAGTTTGCTTCAAAGATAGTAAAAGTTGCTTCAAAACAAATTGTTGAACTGCAAGTAGTTTCAAATTTCTTTACGTTAAGTGAAACAAAATTTGCCCCATGAATAAAGCTATTAAAGCATGAAAACCCGAGTGGGTCTGTGCGCTAAAATACATCCACCTATTGGATCATTGAGTAAATTCTTCAGCTTGATCACGCTTCGTCTGCTTCATAGTCTGTAGACAGTTAAGATACATGTATTAGTACATCACTCAATCAACGAGAGTCACAACTAAATATGGATAATTTGAACTTTAATCACAAGTTTAATTTTAAACATACACATACAAGCTTTTTACAACAAAGTTAGGCAAACTTACTTGTACGAGGCGGTTGACAATAGAAGGACGCCATTAAAATTAAATTCAGAGGAAAATTTTGATTTTTGGCTATTGAATTTAATTTTAGGAGGCCACTGAAGTTTGTACCCAAATGAAGCCTAAACCAGCAATTTATATCCGTTATATGTTCTCAGAAGAGGGCTAAATGCAAATTTTCCTTTTTTTTAATTACAAGCTAGATTTGTGTTGAATGAGGAATGGCAAAAGGTCCCCATATTTCAGCAAATGGGTGTATTTTTAGGTGTTCAAAATGCACGTTAGTTAATAAATTGGTCAAAGCAAAGTCCAAGGAGGAAAGACTTCAATTGAAACTGGAGAATATCAAAACTGTGACGGAGTGGAATGGTTTTATCAACTTGAAAACTAGTCCACAGTTTAAGGTAAATTATGTATAAATGGTCATCTTCGTATATGTGAATTAACTAGTCAGTATATTTTAATTTTTTATTTCAGCAACAAAGTGAAAAATTCAAAGCCATCAGACGCAGACAGATGCTGCATATATGCAGCCGTAAAGGAATGGCACACTTAGCTGCTGATTTGGTCAGAAATAATTTTAATGTTGTGATCTTGTCATGCCATTTATAGAGTTATGATAAATTATTTTATTCTAATTTTTATTACCGTAGAAAAACGAGAGCCCAGATCCCTCTTCTGTCGGTCAATCTGATGTTTGGATTAAATCTCACACTCGAAAAAACGGTGAGCCGGCGAGGTCGGTTGTTGAAGAAACTATTGTATGTGATTTAATTTTAAATTGACATATTACAAATGATTTTAGAATGTGATAATGTTGAAAGTTACAATGTATGTTGTCCTTTACAGGAGAAGATTAAAAAGTTTAACGCTGAATCACATGCTACCTCGACAACTTCTGTGAGAGAAGATGCTCGTTCAGCAGTGCTGGGAAACGATAGACTAGGACAATTAAGAGGAATGGGAAGAGGTATGACCCACACCAAGTTTGTTTTGTCACAAGCTAATCAAATACAAACGATGCAACAACAAAACAGAGTTGCGTATTTGGAGAAGATGGTTCAAATGTCACAAACCCAAGTATTTCTAAAACGAATGGCAATAAGTTATAACTTGTACTTAGAAATTAGTTATTTGCATTCTATGAGTTTAGAATCGTAGTAAATCATTGAATAAACTCTTTGCTGAGTAATGACTACATAAATAATTCATAATAAAATTCAAATTGTCATATAAGCCCAAAGATAAAATAAAGATTGAGTACATGCAGCATTTTCTTACTTCACTTTTCTCAAAACCAAAAGATGAAACCAAAGATAGAATAAATTCAAGCTGGACACTGCTGCATGTACAGGCTTGACATTGCTATATGTACACATGGTTTCTATGTTGTGGTATGCTCAAAAGGTGAATTAATGAATCATGGCTATATGCCAAAACATAAAAAGTTGGACCATGTTCATAAAAGATGACTCAATATGTGTATATACACGTATCTCCTCATCTAGAACTTCTTGTCTTCACCATACTTCAAAATATTATGAAAGACCACACTCATAAAGACATAGTAACTTAAAGAAAGTCCTACTGCCTTTAAGTTACATCTTTCCTCTTACACAAGCCTTATTACCATGTCAGTCATGAAGCAGGGATGTCATGCTCGCATCTATCGGGAGCAAGCCATGTCGCTTTAGTTAATTGAAGCCATGCTGCCTTAGTGCCTTGGTTAACGTTAGTACTGTCATGAGGTTATTTTCAGACGTCTGATTGATGCTTCATTTACAATTTTTTATCCCGAGAGGAATTTCAAACGTCTGAATAAAAATTCCACACGTCCGAATACTTCATCAGGAATAATATTTTAGACAGAGATGAAATCCAGACGTCTGGGTAAAATATTAGACGTCTAATTATCATTCAGATGGTTTTATGGTTCTGATATCAGACGTATGACACATCAAAATCAACTGTGCATGTCATAAAATCATTACATTCCAATATCCGTCCATATCCGAAAATTAAGAGGATATGGTTATCCGATATCCGAAAATTAAGCGGATTATCCGCTATCCGAAAATAATTCTGGATACAGGTACGGATACGGATATGGCACTATCATCAAGTTATCACAAGCTAACATACGTCAAAGTCACAATCAAAACACAACCATCAAAGTCACAATCAAAACACAACAAACTAACATCATCTAGTTATCACAAGCATAGCACACATCAAAGTCACAATCAAAACACAACCATGTCACAAAATAAAGTTTAATACATAGATAATTTTTCATGAATTGTAAATTAAGCTTCGGCGTCTTTAGGTTCGACTCTCGCTTTTGTTGAGTCGCTATCCCCCTCTTTTTCGTCCACTCTCTCCTCCTTGTCATCGGATATCTTTGGATCTTCTTTTTCTTTAGGTTCGACGATCGCTTTTTTTGGGTCGCCTTCCCCCTCTTTTTCTTCCTCTATCTCCTCCTTGTCATCGGATTTCTTAGGTTCGATGCTCGCTTCTTTTGGGTCGCCTTCCCTCTCTTTTTCTTCCACTTTTCACCTCCTTGTCACCAGATTTATTTGAATCTTCTTTTTCTTCAAAATTATCTGCTGAAAAGCTTAGAGATGGTGGAGATGGAAGAGTCCATGGTCGAGTACGTCGTAAAATTTCAGTGAGAGACCGTGCTGTTGCACTCATTGTATTCTCAATAGTTGCGAGACGAGACGCTAGTGTACGTTCCATATTGGCAATACGATTCCCCAAGGCAACTTGATTTTGATACAATATTAGTTGATTATGCATGACGACTTGACGAAATGATTCATTTGGAAGAATTTGTTCCTTGGGAGAAGTCATACCTTCAAAAGTTCAATAGTAAAAAGCTTGTTGGGAGGAAGATTCCGGCATATCCTGAATATGCTCTTGAGGATGCTCTTGCGGCGGAACTTGTTTACCTTGACGTTTAGCTCTCCACTCATCCAGAGTGCAAAATGTTGATGGTTCTTCCAGGAGACGCATCAAGGAGAAGAATTTTTACCTGCTTTCTTAACCGGAATTTCCTCAAATGTTGATAAATAAGTCGGAACTTTTTTTGCCTTTAATAATCTCATAATAAACGGAGCATAGATAATTATTTGTCGAGACCTACTCCAAAATTCCTTTAGTTCATCAAAGATAAATTGAGCCCAGTTAACTAGAATACCACCAAATATAGCATATAAGGCCCTTTGCTCTAGATTAAGTATTTTTTTCATGGCTTCCAAGCCGAGGAAACACTGTATTTATAAGAACTCGGGTAAGAAATCTCGCTTTTGGTCTTAAATATTTAGTACAAAACCGAGGCATATCATCTTCCCAAATTTGATGAGTAATGTTATCTCGTGGCTTAAAACGCATATCTGGAATATCATTGATATTTGACCCGGTGTTAGAACATTGCAATATATCTCCTATGTCCTTAGTTATGAATCTAACAGTAACCCCGCTAACACTTGACCAAATCCAATCTTTTTCTACTTGAGGATTCCAAAAACATGTACTATCTAAGTTCGCATAGAATAGAAATATGGATAGCTGGTCAATGTTAAGATGATTAGAAGGGAATGAGACCAGTGTTACAAGACCAGCATCCTGGCATAAGATATGTAAATCATACATCGGAAAATCAATGAGATTGTAGAGTGGACCAGTATGTAGGATTTTATTATGCATCAATCCATATCTTTCTATTGCCAAGGGTGCTTTGTCCATCCATCTCTCGATTTTTGATTGCGAAACTGGCTGGCGTTTCTTTAGTAGTTTGTGGAGGATTTGATGATTCTACATCCGCCCTCTTTCGTTTTGATAAAGTTTTTCTTTTAGGACCCATGATTTAGACTTAATTTGAACTGGATTTGGGATTTTAGGCTCACAGAAGTTTCAATTTGATCGGTGAAATGGAAGAGTGAGGAATAGAAGGTTGCGGTTATTTTTATATAGAAATAACTGACGTTTTATAAATCAGACCTCTGGTTTGAAAAACAGATGTTTGATTTAGGGTTTTTTCAACCCGACGACGTTAACAGACACCTGTGAATAGTTTCAGACGTCTATGGTGGATGTTTTTTTAACCCGTGTTTATTTTCAGACGTCTGCTAATTTTTTCAGATGTCTGATTTTAGTTTTCCTGTTTTTTATTTTAACCCTGTCAATTTTCAAACTTCTCGTGTATTGATTCAGACGTCTAGTTTTTAGTTTTTGTGAGACGTCCCCTTAATAATTTGCATAATTGTTTACATAATTGCATCACGATAACCACCAATTAATAATTACATGCATCATTGTTTATCAAGTTAAAGGAAGCAGCAGGGATGAGAGTAAATCTCAAGCGGTACAAATGATTTATATTATTGTTGCCATAACAACGGAATTTATTTTCATTTAACATATAATATAAATGATTTTGACTAAATGTAGAGTAAGTATGACCAACCTAATGTCAGATGTAATTTGTTGGATTGGACTGGGAAGGACGAAATAGTAGCTGAAGGAAGCGTTATTTCAAATGACCCTAAAGAGCTTTTATACAACATTCCACTTGGACCAAATGCCGTGAAAATTTTGATAGAAATCCCGAAGAAATTGAATGCTTATTAATGGAGGTCTACTCCTAAGATGATCTCACATATTGGAGAAGCTAAGGTTGAGATAGTAGCATGGCCATCTGACAGAATTGTACTCCACACTACGATAGTCTCTGAAAATGATGAAAATACGGTATACTTAATTCTTTATGCACTCATTAGCTCTATGATTTAATATAAGGACTTGATAATATATTTTTTACTAGAGTAAAACTTCATCAACAAATAAGAAATGCAAGTTGTATGATTGGTTTGGAAGCAAAGAATTAGTTGCCGAATGGTACTTGTACTCTACTGATCTAACTCAGCTCGTGGATAATATTCCACTTGGATAGTCTGCTGCGCTAGTTTTGATTGATGCGGCAAAAAAATCAAATGCATTCTTATGGAGAGCACCAGTTGTTATGACATATGTTGGAGAAGCTATTGGGTGCAAAGTAGCTTGGCCGCAAAAAAAATGTCATTCTTGTGGATATTAATGCTATGGAATCTGCTGATACGCCAAATATAGTATCACATTCAGCGGTAATGTGTAGTTTATGTATTTAATTTATAAAAACATGCATATACCTTGATACTGTTTTATTATTATAATCACTTCTGTTTTGTAGAAAACATATTTAAACTGTTTCAAATATTGCATGACAGACCACTAGTTTCAAGCCAAACATTAAATGCAAGTTGATTAGTGTTTATGGAGAGAAAGAAGTTGTTGTTGAAGGACGCGTGTCTTCGACTGACCCAAATGCGATGGTCCATTTTGTTCGTTTTGGGAGAAGGTACCGTTAAAGTTTGGGTTGATATTGTTAAAGTTCCAAATGCACCTTTATGGAGGCCTACATCTGCGTTTGAGTTTATTGAAGATTCGATTGGTTCTACTATAGCTTGGCCTTCTACAAATGTCACCGCAGAATCGTCTTCAAATAAGAATGACTTATACTTCTCTTTACTTATCGTCAGTATGAATGATGGAAATACTCCTTATTATGATTGTTTTGGTAGAATTTCACTTCAAGTATGATTTCCCTTTTCACCTTTAAAAACTGAATTAATATTCAAATTACGTTAGGTAAGATAAAACCGGAAAAAATAGAAGATACGGTGACCTAGATGTGCTCAAACATTTTGATCTTATACAATTTTTCATTCTTGCAATTTGGTTGTACTAAGCCGTACGCATATTTGTTGACACAAGAAATGTTGCGAAGTTTAGGATGCTGGTTGGAAAAAAAATATGTTGCCTATGCATGGAAATGAACCATGCCAACGCTGTCAGGTAGTTTAAGCACTACGGCCAGTCAAACAAGCCAATATTAGAAATGTTATATTTATACCGGATCCAACAACAAGATGACTTGATCACACTTGACCTCGTTTTCTTTTCACATTGCCATGTTTAGCCGTACTTTTTAGTTTAGTTGTTAACAGTTTCTCAATGTCATACATATATAACAAAAGTAGTTATGTATTTTCTTATTGCCAAATCAGGTGTTGATGTTTGATACATGACGGAAATTCAACTTTGGTGCACACAAGCTTGGACTTTGAACGGTTTATATTTTTCTTTTTTGTCAGTAAGCATATTTTGTAAAAACAAGTTATGGGAACATTGATTGCAAAATGTTATGTCCAACTATTGTTTATTTGGCATACAGAATTATTATAACTTATGTGATATAGTTTTATATTTATAATTATTTTGTGTTGTTTGAATTTCGTGATGATTTTGAACTGCATTGTGTAAAAAAATGCTGATGGACGTACTTCAACAACTCTGCAGAAACACTGTGATAACAACGTTTTTTCAGCGCTGTCTATGAGCATATTTCTTGTAGTGAAGAGAAATGAGTGGTCGGTCATGTGTGGCCGGGTTGCAAGACGTTCTTATTGAACCCAGTGTATTCCCCTCTAGAGATACACTACCGGCAGGTGGTTCCATACCTTGTCATAGTTAGAATCCAATCCCCAATAAGCACCCGTGGTTTTGATTATATACTATATACAGTGCAGCGTGAGATGCAAGCGTTCCACTAGATTGATATTTATTTGTATTTAGACATTATTATAATATCAGAAAATTATTGTTTTTAAAATGTTTTGGGTTATCGTAAGGTAAAAACCATCTGTACTTATGTTTTTAAAATGTTATTCTTTTGAAAAGGATTTTGAAAAGTTAAACCGAATGGTTGGAGTTTACTCACACCAGTCCCATGAATGACCCAGAGTTTATTTTATTTTGTTTTACCCTAAACTCTTGGGTGCCCAAATTTGTATGGGCAGTCAAGTAGTCGGGATTTTACAGTTATACCTGGAAGAGCTTGGAGCAGGAGGCGTCGACTTTTGGTTATATATAGAGTGATTTCCGCTGTGATAGATATGTGATGTACTCTGATGATACATGTAAGTACAAATACAGTTTTGTATTTCAAAGCAATGTTATATAATATATTGTATTCGTTCCATTGTGAGATTCGTGTTTACTCTGATTCTGTTCAGTTGTGTTCTTCTTCTTATATTCTAATTTTCTTTCTTTCTATTTCTCACCCTCTAACTTCTTTCTGTTAATGATCTGGTATTTCCGACGCTTGAATAGTCGACATTGGTATTTGTGTCGATTTTCGCGGTCGAAAATTCTTTGGTTACTACAGCCGCCTTGCCTACCGTTATATGGCCTTTTCCTGGAGGGACCTTCTCCCTTGTTCTGGTCGAGGGGATCTCCGATCTGTTTTCCTTTGATGATGTTATTTGCGGTGTCCGCTTGAGAGTCATTGGGGCGACTTGTTTCAGAGGGCCGGTTCAGTCTTGCTTCCTCTTGGCACAAGTACAGTCCTGCCTTTTCGTAGAAAGCTTCGAGACTTTTAGGTTGCTTCTGATCAATCCACGCCCCGAACTCGGAAGTATGGAGGACACCTATTGCTAGTTGAAAAAGTACAGTGCGAGGATCTAGGTCTTCGACTTCGGCAAGGGCGGTGTTGAATCGAGAGAGATAGCTTTTGAGCGACTCAGCGGGTCCTTGGTATTGATTGGACAGAGTAACGGTGTTCTTTGGAGTCAGGATATACACTCTGAATTGCTTGACCAATTATGTCGCTAACTGGTCGAAGTTGTTGATGGAATCAAATGAAAGGCGAGAGAACAATAGCAAAGCAGTTCCTGATAAGAAGACTGGGAAGCACTTGCATTTGACTGGGTCATTACCTCGGCTCAAGTACATTTGCCATTCATGTCGATCCAGGAAGGCATGGGGATGGTGGTGCTGTCATAAAGTGGCATCTGCGGCATGTTGAAACGTCGTGGCCATTCGGCTTCGTTTACCCTTCTTGTGAAGGGGTTACGCCTAATATGGGACTCCCATGAATCATGCACGTTCCCTCGCATTTCCCTCATGATTCTTTGGACCATGTCGGGAAGATAAGTTGGATGGGGATCCGCCATCGGGATCCGCGGATTTTAGCGAGGTTCGGGAGTTCTGTTGCGAGGGCATCTCCTATGATGAATATCCAGGTCATCTTCTTCCATATCCTCGACATCTATGATCGAGTCTTTGCATGGACGATGAGGCGGAGCGGGTCGATGCAGATCCTGTTCTGGAAGAGCATGGGCTGCGGGAACAGCAGGTCCATCATCCTAATTGGTGAACATTGGTTTTTGTCGAGGAAGGGGTTTGTTGGTCGGACCCGGTCCGTTATTAATGATCAAGCGAGAGTGATCTCAGTACTGCGCCCTTCGCTATATGTGACTGTAGTTCGGTCGTCGTTGCTGTTTCCATTGCTGTTGGCATAACCATTGTCGTTGTCTAGGGCATTGATGCGGACATCGATGTTGTTGATGAGACTAAACCTCCTTCGTTGATGCGGGCCCCTTGACTCGGATGAGGAAGTTTCTGAGGAAGTTGGTCGAGGTCGAGCGTTGTTCCAAGCTAGCTGAAGTCGAGCGACGACGCGCTGACTCTCTTGAAGTTGTCGCATAAGGTCGATGTTATTTCTTAATGCTTGATTGAGCTCGATGACTGTGTTCTCATATTTTTCACTAAGCGCGCGGATCTGCGCTTGTGTTGCGGGAGCTTCGGGGTCCACGGTAGGAGGGACGGTTTCAGTAGCGGCCGGGATATGCGCCGGCGGAGGCTGTTGGGATGGTCCGGCATCGACTGCGGCTGAAGAGCCGACTATTGCGTTCTTTGGTCGCTTTGCCATCGTGAGCAGACTTAGCGACAGGTTTAGCAAGGGAACCTAAAGCTCGTCGAAGTCGAGATGACAATGTGCGACAAAGGCGCAAATCCAAGTTTTCTCGGTGAAAGCACCAAATGTTGACCGCAAAAAATGTTGTAAACACTCAAGATTTCAATTACTAGGAATTATTATTTTGGTCGTGTAGATAAGTGCGGAAAGCGGTAAATAACACAAGAGATTTATGGTGGTTCGTCCTCGAGAGAGGCCTACGTCCACTTTAAAGAGTCGTTGGAATATTATTTATCACCAAGGATTACAAAGTTGAGACTATCTCATGATATCTCATTACATTCATTTCCGAGTCATATGGAGTCATAATCATCATATGCAAAGTATTCGGGAAAAAGGCAATTTAGTCCTTTTTCTTCCTCAAAGAAGGGATGCAATTAAAGGGGATCTTGAAGCTCTCTAGAGGTTCCAAGTGATTGAATTACAACCCCTTTGAAGTGTGAGGCCAAGGGGTATTTATAGGAGAGAGGTTAGGTAGGAGTAGGTAAAAATAGGGGACCACACCTAGAATTCCGAACCCCCCTGCAGTGGGCCTTTGGAATTTCGAACCCCTTTCCCAGCATGCGTAATCACAATATTTCGAACCCCTCTGTGGGGCACGAATTTCGTACCCCTTGGGGTACGAGATTAGTGCCCCGCCGGGTGCGAAATTCGTACCCTATAGGTGTACGAATTTTGTACCCTATAGTGTACGAATTTCGAACCCCTTAGGGGTACGAAATTAGTACTCCTATGGGTATGAAATTCATGCTCCGAGGGGTACGAAGACCATGTTAGCAGATGCTCGGAGGTTCGAGACTTGGGCTCGCGACTCCTAGAGGTTCGAAATCTTGGTTCGGAAACATGTTAGGGTAGTTGTGAGGTTTCGGTTGGCGCGATCTCTCTTCAACCCATTTCCTTCGCTCCTAGGAGTTACTTTCGACCTTAGCTCCATGTGATACGTTGAGTTGAGCATGTCTCATGTACTTTTGGGAACAGGATCAAAAAGTCGGTTAACATGAATGGTTTTCCCTAATGATATGAATAAAAAATCGCAAGTACGATTTTGTGCTAAAGATATGATTTGGGAAAGTTAAAAGTGATTTATCATTATGATGTTCAATAAATGATTTGGATTTGGGTAAGCGTGTTTTCACGTAATAACAAGAAGAAATCTTTAATTAGATTTGAAATGAAAGAGGGGGTATTATATATGGAGTACTACCAATTTTTCTCTATGGGATGAATAAGATGGAAATGGGATAGCAATATGAGAAATTAACCTTTTGTAAGGTTCGATAATCCCGATCTGGCGTATAAACTTGATTAGATTTGAGTTTGTGAAATAAGATTTTTATAATCTATTGGAATTGTTTCCAAGGAATGATTTAACAAGAGCTTAATGAATGTAAATCTTTGATAAGATTTGATGGAGTAATTCCCAATGGAAATAATGATTTGAATAAATGAATATTTCGAAATGGAACGAGACTCATGATATATTTATAAATCGAAATTGGTTTTAAAGAGGTGATAGTTATTTTGGAAAGATCGGGACCCGGCCCATTCTGAATAACTATACGGCGAGTATTGAAAATACTGAAGATGATGGTTGAAGATCAGGGATCTTCGTATCATTTGATTATTGTCGATGTATCGATTGGGAGGTACACCCAGACGAGGTTATAACTGTCAGTCGTCCAAACGTACTTGGATATTGTCCAGATATGTAAGGGCCTCTCTCCATTATAGTGAAACACCCCACCTCCGTTAGGGTCACTCTCAAAGGGAATGCCCTAATTTTGGTGGAGGTTTATAAGTATAAGTCACAGATATACAAGACAGATATAATAACACATATTTTTGAACAGTGGAAAACAACAACTTTTATTTCACTAAAATACGTGTTACATCAACCATACCATAATTGTCTTACAATACTAAAAAAAACATAACATCTTCATAACTGTCTTGATTACATTATTTAACGAAGCATAAAGAAAACATAAATAAACTGCAAAAGTCCCATAATTGCTGTCCAAAGCCATAGTCCAAAATGAAAAGATCCAAGCAATACATTCTTTCTCTTCAAGCTGGATATGAAGGCTGGTTAAGCTGCGGTATTCCCTCCCTGTGGACCTTGGGGGGCGGGGGGAACGGAAGAAAAGAAGACGAGAGAGAAGTAGAGTCAGGCATAAAGCCTGAGTAAGTCTGGGACTATTCAGTCTATGAATAAAGAACTGGGTATGATAAGTATAAACTGGAAATGGGAAAGCATTATAAACTAAGTTAAGTGGTCTAGGGTCGAATACTATCGTACCCCATATTAATCTCTGTACCCATATAAACTAGTTCCCAACAGGCACCCCATAATCAGGGTGAAGTGATCCATTTCTGATGACCAGCTCCTACTCGTATAGTTTCATGTGTCTTACGGCCCCCGTTGTTGTAGTTACCTATGCTGGTCCCACCATGGGGTGTATCAAGTCCCATGGTGGCGGCCCGACACAATCCTAGAATGCACAGGTATGCTACTGGTGCCCAGTGCCTTATTTTTCTGCGCCGGAGTGTGTGCACGCCCGCACCCCGTTAGAACCTACACTGCTGCACCACCACCGTCGATTTGACCTCTTACAGTCAGCCCAGTAATCGTGCCCCACCCTGCCTAGTTCAGGGTATCCTGATACACCTTGTAGGGTTACTGCTGAAAAGGGTCCCCCGCTACTAGGTTTTCTATTTCTAGCCAACATGCTAAGTTGGTTAAGTGTTTTATAAACCTAACCCCCAATCAGTCTGTTTAGTTTAGCATGTTCCATTTTGATTAAGTATTAATTTAATTTACTTAATCCTATCAATTCTGACTCAGCCTTAATTGTCTTATTAAAGCCTTGACCTCTCACATTAGACAGGTATTGTTGTGGCTTCCTGTTGCCGGTTGGGTCCGGGCAGTCTTACGCCACAACTCAGTCTAACCTCGGGTCCTTATTGGGCTCCGTGTTTAACCACCCACATTGGATAGGTAATGTTGTGACTACTGGACAGCCGGGCGGTTCCGGGCAGGTTTACATCACAACTCAATCCAACCTCGGGTTAAACACATCGTATTTTCTACATTTACATATTTTGTCTCTTTTCTTTTTATATGTAAATATTTGCGGCCCATTATTCAAATTTACCTTTATTGATTAAAATTCATTTATGCCACTTAATTTCTTTCAAGGTTGTTGGCATGCGTCAAACATGCCAACACATATGTTCTATATTTTAGCCCAAACGTCATTACCCCCGTTTTATACGTTCGTTCCAATGTAAGGTGTGTTGGGTTTAACACTTAAACCCAATTTAGCCATATGAAAAGGGGAGGCTTATAACATGGTGTTTATAAGGTAACATAAAAAGGGGAGTGTGAACGCATGAACTTGCAACATAACGATTCAATTAACATAAGGTAGGCACATGTGAACTTGCAATTGTAACAACATACAATATAAGCAATCCTTAAACATAAATCATTCTACTCACATAATCATGGTATAAACAAAACATGAATCATTCTATTCATGTAGTCATGGCATAAATAGTACTTAAATATGAACCATTCTAATCATATAATTATGGCATAATCATAATTGAACATGAGTCCTTCTATTCATATAGTCATGGCATAAACATAATTGAACATGAATCCTACTATTCATATAATCATGGTTTTTATCCTATCTATGTAACTAGTAAGTAATTCTAGTGTAATTCTAATGTAACTTATGTGTCGAATATATTATCATATGATTATGATAACAACATAAGCCTAAAAACATGTTTTCAACTAGGCATAATAACAAACATAGTTTAGTCATGTTCATAAAATTAATACAAGCTTACAAAGACGCTTGCTTTTGTCACTATCACAAAATCATGATTTTTATACTTGAACTATGATGCCAATTCCAACATAACCTTCATATGAATCATAATACTTAAGTGGATCAAATTACACTAAAGATGACCATTGAATTATACATCATGTTGGCATAACAATAAATCATAGACTTGCATGAATTTCAAACAAACTATTACAACATATAGTTTTTATTTTCAACATGAAACATATACTTGCAATTATCAAATGGGTGTTGTAAATAACTACCACAAACATATAGTTTTCAATATGAATCATATGCTTGCATGAATCCCAATTAAAATTCCACAACATGTGGTTGTCAACATAAACCATATACTTGTATGAATCCAATCGTACACCATAGCATTGCCAAATCGTTTAAAATCAAAATAACATACAAATATAGGTTATTATTGCCACAATTCCATTTCGTTGTTAACTTCCAACGCAAATCGCATACTTGCAAATATCCAATCGTATACCATAATATTCCCAAATCGTTTAGCATCAAAGCAACGTACAAATATAGATTATTATCGCCACAATTCTATTTCTTACTTTACACAAATCAACACAATTATTTAATTCATATCGAAATAGCACTCTACTTACAACGTATGACGAATCTTCAATTCAGGAATCTGAATTCTGAATTTGGAGATGCTATCCTTTGTTGTAGGCATTGCTTTGATTTGATTAACGTTGCTTTAAGCTTTGAATTATCTCCTAATTGTCTCTCTATTTCTGACGGCTATCCTCAGTCTCTCCTCAGCAGCATGACGGTCTCATCTCCATTTTAGTTTGTGTAAATTAGGGTTAGTCTTAGGTCCTTTTTATAGAGTTTGTGAGTTGATTTAGACCGTCGATGGAGCTTGGTTTAATAATAGCCGTTCGTTCAAAGGAGAGGCCAATCAGGAGCTGACACCTAGCCCTAGTGACAAGGCAAGGCTCAGAAAATCGACCAAACACAGACCAGGCCAGCCAGGGTGGGCTGGGTTCGACCTGGCTCAGGGCCAGGTCGACTCCCCAGTCGACCCCCAGGTCAACTCTAGAGTCGACCTGGCCTGGCAGGTCGACCCTAGGGTCGACCCCCAGGACGACTTGGTGGGTTTGGGCAGGAATTTTCCCGCCTACTCTGATTGGGCTGAAATTCAAATCTGTTTTCGAAATTTGAATTTTCTAAAACTTCATCGGGCCATAATTTGGTCATACGGGCTCCGTTTTTCGAAAACTCGGACTCTATTTCGCGTATTTTTCCGAGACGAACGCAATGGCATATCCTGTTTCCCTTAATACTTTGATTTGAAATTTATTATACTTTAATTCGTGAATTTCACTGTTATAAAATACACGGGGTGTTACATTCTCCCCCACTTAAAAGGATTTCATCCCGAAATCTTCAAGTTCAGGAAGAATGTACATCCTAACATCCAAACATCCATCTACTCATCCATCAAGCACGAGCATCCATTTTCCTTAAAAGACTTCTAATGCTTCATGATAATATGCGAAGTGTGTGTGTACATGTACTTATCTAATGCAAAATCAGGCGGTCTACTGATTCAGTTGACCTCCTTAATGAGAATTATGTAAGTGCTATGAATCCATTATGTATGCAAATCCTCCTATTCATGATTCTACACGAGTGCACAATCATTCATACAAATGCAACATCCATATGACAACATATTAAAGTTCAACCATATACGAATGCAAACATATATGCATATGCAATATGAAGTGATTGAGCCGATCTAAAACCTAGATTGTGTGTGTATATGCAACCACGAGCAACCACTAGCAATCACTTGCAACCACTTGCAATCATCATCCATAACATGTTTCAATTACATGTTTTCATCCAAAGGGTTTCTACCTAAAAGATAGGGTCGAGGAGATATATCTAAAAAGATAGATAAAAGCGCAACTTAAGGAAAAAGGAAAGATCAAAGATGTACCCTCGAAAAGAAAAGGGTAGGCTGCGTGTATTTTAGCTTCAGTTTCCCAAGTTGCATCTCCTTCGGCGTCGCTCCACTGAACTTTGACGAGCTTGACTTCGCGGTTGCGTAGCTTCTCCACTTCCGTTCCTAATATGCGGGTTGGAACTTTCCTTATGGTTGCTTCGCGCTCCACTTCAGCTTCTTCTAGGATATTTGGCTCTACCACTTCAGCAGACTCATGTAGACATTTTCGGAGATGTGAAACGTGAAAGACGTTGTGAACTCCGGCCAATTTTTCGGGTAGCTCTAATCTATAGGCAATTTTCCCAATTTTCTCGAAGATAGGGAATGGCCCTACGAACCTTGGTGCTAGCTTTCCTGTGGTTCCAAAACAAACAACGTTCCTTAGCGGAGATACCTTAAGAAAAACTCTGTCTCCAACCTCAAATTCAAGGTCGGTCCTCCTCTTGTCGGCGTAGGACTTTGTCTGTCTTGGTCCGTCTTCATCCTTCTTCGTATTAAGTCTACTTTCTCTGAAGTCTCTCGGATCATCTCTGGTCCAAGTATGAACTTATCAGTAGACTCCCACCAACAAGTGGGTGATCGACACGGTCTTCCATATAAAGCTTCGAAGGGCGCCATTCCGATGGTTGCTTGATAGCTGTTGTTGTAGGCAAATTCCACCAAAGGAAGATGGTCTTCCCATGTCCCTCCGAAGTCAAGGACGAACAGTCTTAGAAGGTCCTCCAAAACTTTGTTCACTCTTTCTGTTTGGCCATCGGTTTGGGGATGATAGGCTGTGCTCAAGCATAACTATGTGCCTACCGCTTCTTGCAGACTCCGCCAAAACTCACTTGTGAAGATAGGGTCTCGATCACTAACAATGCTGGATGGTATTCCATGGAGTCGAACGATTTCCTTGAGGTAAAGAGATGCTAGGGATGAGGCAGTTCTTTTACTTTTGACAGGTAAAAAGTGGGCGCTTTTAGTAAGCCTATCCACTATTACCCAAATGCTAGTGTTGCCTCTCCTAAACCTAGGCAGCCCATCGATGAAGTCCATTGAGATGCTATCCCACTTCCACTGTGGGACCTCTAGAGGATGTAGCAGACCGCCAGGCTTTTTCTGTTCCGCCTTAACCTGTTGGCACACCATACACTTAGAGACGAATTCTGCCACGTCCTTCTTCATGCCATTCCAAAAGAAAGTTCTTTTTATGTCCTTGTACATTTTATCGCTGCCCGGGTGTATCATCATCTTGGAGTGATGTGCTTCCTCGAGAACCTTCTTTACTAAATCCCTTGTCTATGGGACGCATAGTCTTTCGTCTCGCCTTAGCCAACCCTTATCGTCGATGGAGTATCTGTTGAGGTGACTTGAAGTCTCACCCCTAATTAGCCTATCAATCGTCTCCACAAGCTGAGGGTCCTCGCGTTGTGTTGTCCCTATCGAGTCCACTAAAGTCGGGCGTACTTCGAGAGATGCTAGCAAGCCTGGTACAAAATCGGAGGAAGGCCTAAAGTCGAAGATGGCTATAAACTCTAGGCTTTGTCTTTCAACAAACAGCGGACTTAGGGTTAGTTTCTTTCGGCTCAACGCGTCTGCCACTACGTTGCCTTTGCCCGGAGTATAGGAGATCTCGAAATCATACGAGGCAAAAAACTCCATCCACCTCTGTTGCCTCAAGTTAAGGTCCTTCTGCGAGAAAAGGTATTTCAACGATTTATGGTCAGTGTAAAGTTCAAACTTCTCACCTAGGAGATAGTGTCGCCAAGACTTGAGTGCAAAGACGATGGCAGCTAACTCAAGATCGTGGGTCGGGTAGTTCTTTTCGTGCACTTTCAATTGTCTCCCGCCATAAGCTACTACCCTTCCTTCTTGCATTAAGACGGCGCCTAACCCAGTCCCACATGCATCTGTATAAACGGTGAACATCTTGCTTCCATCTGGCAACGTCAAAACTGGGGCTGTTGTAAGAGCCCTTTTCAGTCGCTGGAAAGCAAACTCGCAATCCAAGTCCCAATTGAACACTAGATTCTTCTTGGTCAACTTTGTGAGCGGAGTTGAGATTTTCGCAAAATCCCTTATGAACTTTCGATAGAAACCTGCTAGTCCTAGAAAACTTCGGACCTCAGTTGCATTCCTTGGTGTCTCCCAATCCTGTACCGCCACTACCTTAGCAGGGTCCACTGCTAACCCTTGTTTGGATACTATGTGCCCAAGGAACCTCACTTCTTCTCTCCAAAAGTGGCATTTGGAGAATTTGGCTTTTAGCTGATGGGCTCGCAGAGTTTCCATGATTGCCCTTAAGTGCTGAGCATGTTCCTCTTCACTCTTTGAGAAGATAAGGATATCGTCTACGAAGACCACTACGAACTTATTGAGGAAATCTCTGAATACCCTACTCATCAGGTCCACGAAGTTAGCAGGTGCATTTGTCAAGCCAAAAGGCATGACAAGCCATTCAAAGAAGCCGTCTGGGGTTCTGAATGCCGTTTTATCGATACTATCTTCAGCCAACCTTAGCTGATGAAAACCGGTCGCTAAATCGAGTTGGGAGAAAACAGACGCTCCTACAAGCTGATCAAACAAATCGTCAATTCTGGGGAGAGGGTGCCTATTCTTTTTCGTTAGCTTGTTGAGCTCCCTATAGTCAACACATAGACGGAGTGAACCATTTGCCTTTGTAGCGAACACCACTGGAGCGCCCCATTCTGAAATGCTCCTCCTAATGAACCCCTTTTCTAGAAGCTCTTTAATCTGTTTACTGAGCTCTTTCCTTTCCCGTGGAGCCATGTGTCTAACGGGCAACGCAACGGGCTTTGCATTATCTACAAGATATATGCGGAAGTCTATCTGCCGCTTCGGAGGCAAGCCCTTCACCTCTTCGAAGACATCCGGATATTCCCGGACCACTCTAACCGATTGCAAATTTTCAACGGAGGCATCTAGCGATTCAAGATAACAAAGCATAACCGCATACGAGGGATTACAAGTAATTTCCAAAGTGTTACCGAGCTGGGTCAGGAGCCTAACAACCCTTTTTTCACAATCAAGGATGGCCCCATTACGGGATAGCCAATCCATGCCCAAAATCAAACCATATCCCGGAAAGCCCAAAACAAAGGCACTACATTTAAATTCTACGCTTAGAATAGAAATTTTCAATCCCAAACAGATCATAGACAGATGAGTTGGGCCCCCAATTGGGTTTGAAACAATTAAGGGGTCCTCTACCATACTAGTTTTTAGGTGCAGAGATTCTACTAAAGCAGACGAGATAAAGGAGTGTGATGCGCCAGAATCAAATAAAGTGCGAACGGGGTGGTCATAAAGGTAAACTACACTTTCTACAGAAGTATTTATACCTCGTTGTTGCAGAGGTGGCGCCTCTAGCACATGAACTTGTGCCCCTGAGGTGGATTCAGCCCTCTGCCCCTGTCCTCGTTTCTTTGGGCAGTCCTTAGCCATGTGGCCTGTCTCACCGCAAGAAAAGCACCCACCATTCATCTTGGCCTTCTTTTTCCGGCAATCTTTTACTTAGTGCTCCACTTTGCCACAGAAATTACACTTCCTCTTCTCTTTGTTTCCTTTCCCGCCCTTCTTAAAGTCTGTCTTCTTAGGCTGCAAACCTTCTTTCTTCCCTTGAGAGTTTTCTGCCTTTGTCTCCTTCTTGCCCTTATCCTCTTCGTTCAGCAACGCCATTTGTACCAACCTTTCATACGTAGCTCCCATGGGTATATGGGTCATTGCCAAACTGTGTAACGGCTCATTCAACCCTTTGACAAAACGGAGAGCCTTCTTGTGCGGGGTGTTAACTAGGTCCAGTCCGAATCTAGCCAGCTCATCGAACTGATTAACATACTCTTTAACTGTCTTGTTCCCTTGCTTAAGAAATAAGAATTTCTCCAACTGCAAACTCCTTTCCGCATCTGAGAGAAATTTAGCCTCAAACCTTTCCCTAAAGTCCTCCCATGTTTCCACTGGTCTTTCTGCATTAGTGACTTCCCACCAGTAGGAAGCCTCGCCTTTAAGTAGCCATACTGCCAGTTGTACTTTCTGTCTATCCTCTACCTCAAAGATGATGAATAAGTCCTCGGTTTCTTTCAGCCAATTTCTAGCTGCCACAAAGGACTCAGTTCCATGAAAGTCCTTTCCTCCCATATCTTTAAAATCTTTACATATCTTAGCAAAAGTGTTTCCCCGCGGAGGAGGTGGAGGAAGAGGTGCTGCTGCAGCTGGATGATTTCCTGCAGCTGGGGGAGGAGGAACGGTAGGACCTTGCTGAGTGGCCCTTGCTTCTAAGAACCATCTAAACCAACCAGGTATCGGTACACTCTCGAGCAAGTTAAGTTCTTCGGACATGCTGAAACAAAAAGGATAGATTCAAAACGAAGGATAAAAGATAATACATATGGCTTTTGGGGGGACTTTGCCTTTTTAAAATAAAATAATATTTTATCCTTTAAAAATGCTTCTTTAAATTTCCTTTTTGAAAATAAATTTTCAAAACTTTTTATCTTATCTGGTAAACCTATGCTCTGATACCAAGTGAAACACCCCACCTCCGTTTTGGTCACTCTCAAAGGGAATGCCCTAATTTTGGTGGAGGTTTATAAGTATAAGTCACAGATATACAAGACAGATATAATAACACATATTTTTGAACAGCGGAAAACAACAACTTTTATTTCACTAAAATACGTGTTACATCAACCATACCATAATTGTCTTACAATACTAAAAAAACATAACATCTTCATAACTGTCTTGATTACATTATTTAAAGAAGCATAAAGAAAACATAAATAAACTGCAAAAGTCCCATAATTGCTGTCCAAAGCCATAGTCCAAAACGAAAAGATCCAAGCAATACATTCTTTCTCTTCAAGCTGGATATGAAGGCTGGTTAAGCTGCGGTATTCCCTCCCTGTGGACCGGGGGGGGGAACGGAAGAAAAGAAGACGAGAGAAAAGTAGAGTCAGACATAAAGCCTGAGTAAGTCTAGGACTATTCAGTCTATGAATAAAGAACTGGGTATGATAAGTATAAACTGGAAATGGGAAAGCATTATAAACTAAGTTAAGTGGTCTAGGGTCGAATACTATCGTACCCCATATTAATCTCTGTACCCATATAAACTAGTTCCCAACAGGCACCCCATAATCAGGGTGAAGTGATCCATTTTTGATGATCGGCTCCTACTCGTATAGTTACATGTGTCTTACGGCCCCCGTTGTTGTAGTTACCTATGCTGGTCCCACCATGGGGTGTATCAAGTCCCATGGTGGCGGCCCGACACAATCCTAGAATGCACAGGTATGCTACTGGTGCCCAGTGCCTTATTTTTCTGCGCCGGAGTGTGTGCACGCCCGCACCCCGTTAGAACCTACACTACTGCACCACCGCCGTCGATTTGACCTCTTACAGTCAGCCCAGTAATCGTGCCCCACCCTGCCTAGTTCAGGGTATCCTGATACACCTTGTAGGGTTACTGCTGAAAAGGGTCCCTCGTTACTAGGTTTTCTATTTCTAGCCAACATGCTAAGTTGGTTAAGTGTTTTATAAACCTAACCCTCAATCAGTCTGTTTAGTTTAGCATGTTCCATTTTGATTAAGTATTAATTTAATTTACTTAATCCTATCAATTCTGACTCAGCCTTAATTGTCTTATTAAAGCCTTGACCTCTCACATTAGACAGGTATTGTTGTGGCTGCCTGTTGCCGGTTGGGTCCGGGCAGTCTTACGCCACAACTCAGTCTAACATCGGGTTCTTATTGGGCTCCGTGTTTAACCACCCACATTGGATAGGTATTGTTGTGACTACTGGACAGTCGGGCGGTTCCGGGCAGGTTTACATCACAACTCAATCCAACCTCGAGTTAAACACATCGTATTTCTACATTTACATATTTTGTCTCTTTTCTTTTTATATGTAAATATTTGCGGCCCATTATTCAAATTTACCTTTATTGATTAAAATTCATTTATGCCACTTAATTTCTTTTCAAGGTTGTTGGCATGCGTCAAACATGCCAACACATATGTTCTATATTTTAGCCCAAACGTCATTACCCCCGTTTTATACGTTCGTACCAATGTAAGGTGTGTTGGGTTTAACACTTAAACCCAATTTAGCCATATGAAAAGGGGAGGCTTATAACATGGTGTTTATAAGGTAACATAAAAAGGGGAGTGTGAACGCATGAACTTGCAACATAACGATTCAATTAACATAAGGTAGGCACATGTGAACTTGCAATTGTAACAACATATAATATAAGCAACCCTTAAACATAAATCATTCTACTCACATAATCATGGTATAAACAAAACATGAATCATTCTATTCATGTAGTCATGGCATAAATAGTACTTAAATATGAACCATTCTAATCATATAATTATGGCATAATCATAATTGAACATGATTCCTTCTATTCATATAGTCATGGCATAAACATAATTGAACATGAATCCTACTATTCATATAATCATGGTTTTTATCCTATCTATGTAACTAGTAAGTAATTCTAGTGTAATTCTAATGTAACTTATGTGTCAAATATATTATCATATGATTATGATAACAACATAAGCCTAAAAACATGTTTTCAACTAGGCATAATAACAAACATAGTTTAGTCATGTTCATAAAATTAATACAAGCTTACAAAGACGCTTGCTTTTGTCACTATCACAAAATCATGATTTTTATACTTGAACTATGATGCCAATTCCAACATAACCTTCATATGAATCATAATACTTAAGTGGATCAAATTACACTAAAGATGTCCATTGAATTATACATCATGTTGGCATAACAATAAATCATAGACTTGCATGAATTTCAAACAAACTATTACAACATATAGTTGTTATTTTCAACATGAATCATATACTTGCAATTATCAAATGGGTGTTGTAAATAACTACCACAAACTTGTAGTTTTCAATATGAATCATATGCTTGCATGAATCCCAATTAAAATTCCACAACATGTGGTTGTCAACATAAACCATATACTTGTATGAATCCAATCGTACACCATAGCATTGCCAAATCGTTTAGAATCAAAATAACATACAAATATAGGTTATTATTGCCACAATTCCATTTCGTTGTTAACTTCCAACGCAAATCGCATACTTGCAAATATCCAATCGTATACCATAATATTCCCAAATCGTTTAGCATCAAAGCAACGTACAAATATAGATTATTATCGCCACAATTCCATTTCTTACTTTACACAAATCAACACAATTATTTAATTCATATCGAAATAGCACTCTACTTACAATGTTTGACGAATCTTCAATTCAGGAATCTGAATTCTGAATTTGGAGATGCTATCCTTTGTTGTAGGCGTTGCTTTGATTTGATTAACGTTGCTTTAAGCTTTGAATTATCTCCTAATTGTCTCTCTATTTCTGACGGCTATCCTCAATCTCTCCTCAGCAGCATGACGGTCTCATCTCCATTTTAGTTTGTGTAAATTAGGGTTAGTCTTAGGTTCTTTTTATAGAGTTTGTGAGTTGATTTAGACCGTCGATGGAGCTTGGTTTAATAATAGCCGTTCGTTCAAAGGAGAGGCCAATCAGGAGCTGACACCTAGCCCTAGTGACAAGGCAAGGCTCAGAAAATCGACCAAACGCAGACCAGGCCAGCCAGGGTGGGCTGGGTTCGACCTGGCTCAGGGGCCGGGTCGACTCCCCAGTCGACCCCCAGGTCGACTCTAGAGTCGACCTGCCTGGGGCAGGTCGACACCTAGGTCGACCTGGCCTGGCAGGTCGACCCTAGGGTCGACCCCCAGGTCGACCTGGTGGGTTTGGGCGGGAATTTTCCCGCCTACTCTGATTGGGCTGAAATTCAAATCTGTTTTCGAAATTTGAATTTTCTGAAACTTCATCGGGCCATAATTTGGTCATACGGGCTCCGTTTTTCGAAAACTCGGACTCTATTTCGCGTATTTTTCCAAGACGAACGCAATGGCATATCCCGTTTCCCTTAATAATTTGACTTGAAATTTATTATACTTTAATTCGTGAATTTCACTGTTATAAAATACACGGGGTGTTACATATTGGATGAGGAATAAAGCGCCTTCGGTTTCATTCAGACCCAGAACGGACTTGTAAATGGATGTGTGTCTGTCGTTGTATTTTACAACATTACCAATTGATTTCTGTTGATGTTATATTAGTTGGTGGCAGAGAATTTATTCTCATAGCATAACACCCTCCTCTGAGACTTACATACTCAGAGGGTTATATATATATATATATATATATATATATATATATATATTAATAGAACCGATTATATGTTGTGAATTGATAATGTGGCATGTGAAGTGCTAAGCTGATCAAAGCTTTTTGTTGAAAAGCAGAGCTTTGCGGATGATGATCAAAGCATGGATGATATAACATAGCTTTGTTTTAAAAGGTGACTATAGTGCCTCACAGTGATGGCCAAAAATAGGATGATGGACAACAGAGATATAAACTAACGTTTCTCTATCTAGCTAAAAAGTGATGCCATGGTATGGAGCCCAGGAAAGTTTACTTATGTGGATGGTGGATCTAGCCGCCTTGGATGATGACGGTCAAATGCGACCATGGGGAACGTTATGTTCTTGAAAGATTCTAATCAGCCCAATAGTGTTGACCGGCTCTACCGATCCGAATGACCATGCGTTGAGTCTTGGGACATATTGCTATGTGTTCCGAACGGTTAAGGAAGACTCATTGCCTCGGTCATTGATGGAATCCAACTTCCAATACGAGTTTGCGTTTTCAGTTGTTACCTAATAGCCAACATAATGGAATGGGGCATTATGCGTGCTAGGATTTATACATTTATTTTCAAAAGCGATTTCCATATTATGCACTAGTAATATATCAAAAATATTTGTTTTTCGCGTATCAAGCATGTTTGGTTATTATAACGTAAAATTCTTTCCTCCGGTTCGCGTTGCATTGTGTGATGGGACTTGACTCTTATAATAGTTTCATTTTTCAAAAAGCACTGTGAGTGGTTTTATTGGTATTCATGTGGAGAAAAGCATTGCGAGTGGTTTTATTGCTTCATTTGAAATTTCTCCATCCTTTCACTAATTCCTATGTCAATAAAATATACTTACATGACCAAAGTATATGCTTATTCAGTCTCTATTTATACTATCTATATTCATTAATTCATATCATCTCATTTCAAATCCAAACTTTTATTTTCAAACTCTTATCTCTGCACAACTCTAATAGATTCATACTTGACCGCTCTTATTACCATCAGACTCTCAAAATCTATCAAGACTGGTCTTTTCAATGATCAAGAGGTTATCTAAGTCTATATCAAGTACATAAACTGTACCAAATCACAACTTAGCAAGTTTTCCATTTTCAGTGATTTTTTCTTATGAACTTGATACTTTTTTCAATCATAATTCATATCCTTCTCTTATTAACGTAAGTCAAAATGATTTCGTTTGTTACGCTGCCCTTTTCAAAATATTTTATGCCAATTTGAAATGGAAAGCTTTATGAACGAAATGAAAACCAAGTTTGAAGTAGCGTTAAAGGAATGCAAATTATTTTAGGTTGCGAACTTTTGGGTCATGTTCTTGGTTGTAAATTTACTAGAATAGATCATCTTATGTTTCAAATCGATGGAACCATTTTCCATCACATTTTTGAAAAAGAAGAACATTTTGAATTTGATAACAACAGTTTTCGCCCAAAGTCTAAAATTGCTAATCTTCTTTTGCAACATTTCATTGCTCCAAGATGAGGAAATTACAACAACCCGATTCTTAAAGTTTGCCAAGCTCCTTTTTCTTTTTTTAGTCACCGCGACATAAATTGGGCACAAATCATACTTGAATAATTTTATCTCAACAATCTTTCTAGCCATAAATACATCCTTTTTCATGGTATCATTCTTACTGTAACTTTACTTATTTTGGCGTCGATTCTAATGTAGAGGAATTTTATCCTTGAAAAACTTTCACTCAAGCCAATATCCATCTTATGCATATTCCCATGACTTTTTAGCCTTATAAGACGCTTAGCGGAAGGGAACAAGGGTCTCTTTCAAATAGAAAATGGAAGAAGAGGAGGAGGAAGGAGAAGAAATGGAAGTAATGTAAGAAGGAGAAGAAAAGGAAACTTACCTTGAAGGTATGGATCTCTCAGCCAGACCAACTACCACCGATTTTCCCATGAACCAAAAGAAGATCGTAGAGAACCAAAAGACACTTGAACGATTTATGAGCAAGAAATTTATTAAGATTTAAAGCAAAATGGACAAGTTCATTGGGAAGATTGGAAGAAATCTTAGACTATAATCATCATCTTCATCCTCTACTTTCTATGCTTATCTAACTTCATGTATGTTGTGTTAGCCTTGCATTTTAATTTATTAAGCATTGTATTACATTAGTCCCTAGTAGATAGTGTGATCAATGTTTAGAATGAATGAACATTCTTATTTCCCTAGTTATGCACCTGTTATAATCTCTGCAAATCAAAAAACCAATTATACATAGCTTTAAAACTTAAAAATATATTAAACATCAAAATTAGCCTGGACATGTCGACATATCCCCTTCCCCTATGTCGACATTTAACGACCATATTTCAAGAAAATTTAAGTTTGGAATAACTAACCAGTGTCAATTCATTTCAAATGAATTTTTGACCTTATAAATACCATTTCAAACTTGAAAACCGAATCAAAACTTTAATATCTTTTTTTCATTCTTTAACATTAAGAAAAATAATCGATAATCCTATCTATAATCTTAGTAGAAACATAGAGCAAACACTTGAGTCGTTCAAGAATATACTCTCATCCAAACCCTGAAATTAAAGGCATTTAGAATTAAATTAAATGAAGATGATCAAGGAACAAGAGAGATACTTCATTGCAACTCGGTGGATGATACCTTCTTTTATAAAAGACAAACCTAAAGTTAATCCTGAATGCACTACAACTAAATTTGATGATGGGAATGCCATAAGGGAAGATCTCATCTTCAGCAAAGACGGTTGGGTTGAAGTGCCACATAATTGTTGAAATTATTTATTTAAATAATACTTAAATTAGAATTTATTAAGACATATTGAGATATTGTTTTGTATTAAACTACTTAAATATGATATTTAATTAGATTGATTTTCTTGATTTGTTTAATATATAATTTTGGATTACATTGAAATGCTCGTTTTATGATATAGTTTTTAATTTATTTTTTTATATGATACTTTAATTATGATTTCTTATGATTGTCTTTTAGGATATCCTAATATTTGAGCCAATATTGAGGTCTGTAGTATGTGTTAAAATAAGTTAGTATTTAAGTCATTAACCGAGTCAGTATTTAGGATAGTTATGGGTTATGATAGATTATGGAAATGTCAAAATATAAGAAAATATAAAATATGCATAGGTTAAGATGGGGGAGGGTACAAACTAAAGGGAAGTTATGGAATTCAAGGGGATTACAATTAAGGTTGAATTATGTAGTTCAAGGGTCGTTAAGGAGATATTTTATAAAAAGAATGCCATCACCAAAAAGGGGGAGATAGTTAGTTAGTCCTATGAATGGTAGTTTTGATGATAACAACATGAGGTGATGGATATTTTATATTTACCCTTGTACTAACTATACTATATGCTATATAGTGTAGGATATTATGTATGATATTGATAATGAAGAGCATCAAGATTGAAATTTCAGATGGATAATTCAAGATTCAAAGAATGAAGACTCAGGAGTATTAAAGATTTCAAGATATTATCAAGTACTAGATTTCATGTTAAAACTTAAGTTGCACCTATCTAATCTTCATCCATTTTACAAGATGATTTTTCAGAATATTCTTAATTTCAAAATCTATTTTCAAAAAGTATTCAAATTCATTTTAAATATATTCCTAATTTTCAAAATGATTTTTCAAATAGAAAATTTTAAGTTTTAGAATAACTTTACTTCTAAAATATTAAATTTTAATATGCATACTTTTCTTATGATATGATTTCAAACTCCTTGATATAATATTTTTTAAATACTTACTTTAGTTTTCATATTGGTACTTCGAGTTCAAAATATTTACTTTGATTTTACATTTATATTTTGATTATGTTTTGATTTTATTACACTTTGGTTTTTATAATTATAATTTGATTTCAATATTATAATTTACTTTTTGATTTTACTTATACTTTAATCTTGATCTTAAGTTAATAATTTTGATTTAGTACTACTATGAGTGTCATGTTTATATCTTAAGTTTAATAAATTTGATTATATAGAGTATTAATATATATTTATCATATTTTTGTTTAAAATTTTTTAAATTATTTTTAACAAGTTTTCTTAGAGCTTTACCATGTTTAAAATACATATTTACTATGTTCTACTTTTAAAAATTCAAATCATTATATATAAGTTTATATTTTCAAAACAATATCAAAACAGAATGGTTCCCATTTTGAACTAGAGTATGTCGACATAGTGTTCCAAGTATGTCGACTTAGGCTAGTATTTTTCATAATTCAAATCTGAATGGAAGTGTCTATTTGCCATAACTATTCACCAATTGTTATTTCTCTTCACTCCTATGTATTCTTCTTCCAAAAATGAATTTTTAACTTCTCTCATATTTATTAACTCCTTTCTCTTCTTGCTTAAAATCAATAAAATCTATGCTTATACTCTATCAATTTTCAAACCAAACCAAATCAAATATCTCCAACTTGATTCTACATCAAACTCTTTCCATTATAAGAAGATCAAAATGCAATTTAGGGTTATAAGAGAAATTGTAATCAAGTTCGAAAGATCATAGTCTATATTCTTCATCTAATCCAATCAAAAATCCTTACGGACATGACTAGGTAGCCTTCAATCTACTTGGTCTGATTATGCTAGGTAAAAAGCAACTGAGAGTGACTGGTTTGCCTGTGAACCAAGTTGGGTATGGATATGGAACGTAAGTCAAGTTGGCTTGCCCAGGGTCTGAGAATCTATAGGGTGTCTCATTGTGGCCTTGAAATCAAGGAGTGTAATTTTAATTTATATTGATTAAAGATTGTACGCAGTGCAGAACTGGATGTATGGTAACTCCAGACCAGTATAAAAATCCGTATGTGCTTTCCTTTACTGCATTTACTTTATTTAATTTTTACTTATTTATTTTTATTCTGCGATCAGTGTACATATACGCATAATCACATTGCAAAAGATTTCTAAAGGTTCATAAATTTAAGTAAACACTATACACCCCTTCTAGTGTTAATCTAGCCCCAGGATCCTTAATCTACATCATAACATGCGACATCCCTACATAATGTGTTGACTTTAAACATTCACTATAACTGTAGATATTCAATATCCCTGATGACATTTCCAATATTCTACATCCTTAAGTTGTTGACATAAAAATATTTTGTGTCTCAGATGAGACTCAGTAGTCTATTTATATTGATGGCATTCGACATCCCTGATGACACAAACATCATGCGACATACTTGACAATTGTCAGTGTTCGATATTTTTTACATCCTTTGAAGCTTGGAATTCTCTATGACTTGTCAATGCTCGAAACCACTTGTCGTTTGTAGATGCTTTATAAAAATTTATAGTTACAATGGCTCAGTATCTAGATAGTCATGATGCGCCTTCTTCATAGCTCGGTATTCGATATCTCTTAGTGGAGAGACATCCTTCTTTATGTTGTAGTGGCTCATTATCTCATGTGGTAGCCTCGATCTTCTAAAAATTCACTGTGTAGCGATATCCTTTCATTGTTGAAGTTCAATAACCTTTGTATCGTATATTCTAAATTTCTCTTCCTTTTATACACTTAGCATCTTGAAACTCGGTATGTTTGTAAAATTATTGTTTGATATTTCTACACTTGGCATCGTTCACTGTATAGTAGTTTGACATCCCTTCTTCCACCGAAGAAGTTTGTGACATTTCTTTTATAAGCTCGAGATGTCTTTTATGTACTTGTTTGACAACCTTAACTTCTAAAAACTCACCATCACTTTGAAATTGTTTTTACGTTCATAGGCTTGATACCATTTATTTAGCTTATAAAGTCTTGATTCCTTCTTGCCTTCAAATTCGACATCCATCTATCGGTTTGATATGTTTTCTTTAGAAGCTTGATATACATATTTGTAATAGTACCATCTTCCATTGCTTTCATATCCTCTTATTCACTGTCTTAACATAGTAGTTAGAAAATAGAAAGTATGCATATAACATTTTCCCCTCCTTGTTTAATCATTTTACACTTTAGTGTAAAAGAAGTATCTTCTCAATTTTCATGTTCTTTCTTTATGAGATTTTTCTTTAAATCTTGTTTTTCTTGAAAAGCATAAAGTAATTAAAAATACAGGAAAAATTTTACAAGGACAAAACTGAAGGCCTTTTTATCCATAAGGACAACCCACTAAAAATTTACTCAGAAGGACAACCACCTAATATCTTTTCTTCACGTGCGCTTTCTTCTTGCTCCGCTCCCGATTCACGTCCGCTCCCGATTCACGTCCGCTCCCGATTCACGTCCGCTCCAAACAATCGAACCCAAAAATCACAAAAAATTGAATTCATAACAATTCATAAATCGCGACAAGGACATGGACATCAGAATCGAAATTGCAATCGAACCCAAAAATTCGATTCCATAAATCACGAGAAACTGGAACCCTAAAAAAAAAAAAAAAAACTCGAACAACAAAAATCCATTGGAAATCACGAGTGAATTGAATAAAAATATTTTTCTAACGATGGAAAACACAATTGAAGAAGTCGAAATTGTTGGAACAATTTTTTCGTGATTGGAAATGTTTTTTTATTGTTAATAGTATAGCAGTTCGTAGGTATCATTTTTCTATTTTTTTAGTTATCAATTTTCCAGTTTTAACTTTAAAATATAGCCGCAGTTTTTAATTATTATTTTTCTATTTTTTTAGTTATCATTTTTACTGTAGTTTATGTGTTATGTTAAACATCAAAGCAGTTTTAAGGTATCATTTTTATATTTTTTAAGGTATCATTTTTAGTGTAATTTCTCTGTTATATCAAACATTACTGCAGTTTAAAGGAATCATTTTTAAAAAATGTTTACATCAATGTTTGATTGAATAAAATAAAATTAGTTCGACTAAGTTACAAAGTTGATGCAACAGTACAACTGCGAAATTAACACAACAAAATCACATAGAAAAAACACATAACACGGTTAAAATATGAAAACTGATACTTAAAAAAAATAGAAAACTGATTTCATTTTATCTGCATCAATGTTTTAAAGAAAAACTAATGCAAAAAATGTTTACATCACAGTTTGATTATATAAAATTAAATAAATTCAACTGAGTTAAAAAGTTGATGCAACAATATAACTTCAAAATTAACACGGCTATAAAAATACATGAAAACAACACATAACATAGTTAAAACAGTAAAAATGATACCTAAAATATTAGAAAAATGATAACTAAATACTGATGCAATGCTTTGAAGATAAAATAATGAAAAAAAATTATATCACAGTTTGATTGATTAAATTGAAATAAGTTCGACTTAGTTTCTTAGCTGATACAACAATATAACTTGAAAATTAACACAACAACAAAATCTCATGAAAAAAACATATAACACAGTTAAAACGGTAAAAATGATAACTACAAAAATAGCAAAATGATAACTAAAAACTGCTGCTATGTTTTTAAAGTTAAAACAGGAAAAATGATAACTTCAAAAATACAAAAATGATAACTAAAAACTGCTGCTATGTTTTAAAGTTAAAAACAGGAAAAATGATAACTACGAAAATACAAAAATGATACCTACGAACTTCTGTACTGGTAAAATGAAAAAAAACACATTTCTAATCTAAAAAAATTGTGGCAACAATTTCGACTTCTTCAATTGTGATTTCCGTTGTCTGCTACATATTTTTATTCCGTTCAATTAGGATTTCCAATGAATTTTTGTTGTTCGACGTATTTTTTTTCTAGGGTTTCTGTTTCCAATTGATTTTGATTTCTTGATGTTTGGCTTCGATTTCGAATTTTATTCTGAATGATGTTTGCCTTCGATTTTTGATTTCGCGATTTTGGATTTCGTGATTTATGATTTCGTGATTTCGACATACGCGCGTGAGGGGAGAAGATGAAATCAGCGGCCGAATGTTTATTTCCATTGATTTGTCCTTTTGGATAAAATATTTGGTGGGTATTGTCCTTGTGGATAAAATATTAGGTGGTTGTCCTTATTGATAAAATTTAATGGTCCTTTGTCCTTGTCGTTAAAATCCCCAATACAGGAAAAATTTTACAAGGACAAAATTTTAAATTGGTTCCAAAATTCCGGGTTGTTACAATCGCCCCCACTTAAAATCTTTTCGTCCTCGAAAAGGAATGAAGCTAAAAGTTGTTTAATTAACCAACTCAGCTTTAAATTTTTATTTAATGGTTTAATTAATTATCATTCTAATATTTTAATTAGTGAAACTAATTATCAGACATCACAACCAGCAATCAATTTGGTGATTAACTTTTCAAACATATATACAACTTTTATATATAATCAAAAATCATATTTTTAGTGCAAATCAAAGCAATTGTGTACTAACTAAGTTTTGGTTCTCATACCAGTCAATGGAAATATATAGATATGCCACCTTCGAAACTCGAACATAAATTCCGATGATGGTGCACCGATCATCAGAATCATCTTCGGGCGACTAGAGTGTGATTCTATATCTATCTAGTATATTAAAACTTCGAATATCCGTTAATTACTCGTATATTCGAAATCTTTATATACTTGATTGTCCACATTAAAAAATAACACCTTTAAAAATTCTATTTGTAATCTATAAATATATTAATGAGAAGACACTATATTTATTCAATGAACCGAAATTCCATCCATTAAAACATCCCCTCATAAGTGCAATTAATTAAAGAGTGCAAAAATCCTTTTGCTAGTTCATCACAAATTCGTTTGATAAGAAATCCAAAAAGCCAGCTGGTAATAATATAATAATCGTTATCTGAATAGAAGACCAAGGTTCTAAGTTCTAACTGGTATTAACATCGTAATCTTATTTGAATTGAAGATAAGAAATCCAACATATATTAACATCATAATCTTATCTGAATAAAAATAAAAAAAATCCAACTGGTACTAATGTCATAAAAGGTTAGAAATCCATCTAGCTATAGAAGACTAGAAATCAATCTTCTAATTATACATCGAAAACTAGAAATCCATCCAGTAGTAATACGACTGAAGACTAGAAACCCACTTCGAAATAATATTACTTGCATAGAAGATCAAAAATATATTTTGCAATAATGTTTCTTGAATGGAAGACTAGAAAAACATCTGACAATAATATTTCTTAAATCAAAGGATAGAAAACTATCATCTAATAATCCCATAATTATACTTGGGTAGAAAAATGGAAACCTATCTGGTAATGATATTTCTTGAATAAAAGATTGAAAATTCTTCTAGCAAGTTTTATCATACTGGAGACCAGTACTTTGACTGATAATGAGGACTTCCATTATGTTTATGTCCCAAGAGACTCATAACTTTTTAGGCATCCTAACTTGATGCAGCATTCCTAGTTTCGGGCCATGGTTCACCCTTGTTCCAACCTATAAGGGTTACCTTGATTTTTTCCTATTTTTCTACTTAATTAAGTTTGCTTTTTCTTAGCAAATTTGCTTTGATTCATTCAAAAGGTTAAATTACACTTGGTTGATCTTTATCACCTCTTCTTAGTTTGATTGACTTATTTTGCCCTTTATCTCCATCATATGCAATTCAAAACAATGGATGGAAGTGGATATGGAAATAGAAGGTTGGGGTCAGATTATCCACTCGCCATGAATCCAACAATGATTGAAACCCCTCGGGTCGATACCGATCTAGAGCGTTGGCGATGGTTGATCAACCTCAGCCCTGTTGACTTGGTCATTTTGGTTTATCTGGTTCTTCTCTAGGTTTCCGGGCGTATCTGAACCCATCTACATGTATAGTAGGAGGTTGTACCATTTAGATAAACGATCATTTTGGCTTCTTTACGCAGGGACTTTTCCGTATTCAAGCTTCAACTTCTTTCACTCCACTTACTTGTACTTAAATCAGTACTATATTGCAGTCTAATAGAATAAATAATAGATTACCTCACAATGGATGTCAGCACATTGCGGACCATTATAAATTTTGCTTGTTATTTATTTATTTTTTGCATTATCCATGTTCAATCATCTTTGAAATTATGTGATTGATTTATAGAGTATATACATCTAGGGTGTTAGGGGAATCTAGTTTAACATAGTTGAAAAGTATTTAACGAGGCTACTTTATGTACATCAAGAAGCCTTTTTCAGTTGGGTCCAAGTATAACTTTTTCAGATATAACCTCCTTTTTGGAATGATCATTGGTTGATTCTGAAGCCACGGTATCTCGATTTGATGTAAAGCTACTCATTTTCCCAATTCATTTCTCAATTTATAAATCAAATCTAGTAATTCTTTTCCTACTTGTCTATTAAAATTTAAACTATACACAACTTTATGATGGGATGACATTTCCATTTTCCACTTCGATTGGAAGCACTACTTCACATTCATATATCAAAGAAAATGGAGTATGTCTGATAGAAGTTCAGTATGCTTAAATCACATGTGATGATTCTTTTATCTAATCCACTTTTTATTTTGCTTAGTTATTTCCTCAGGATATCCTTAAAAATTTTGTTGGTTAATTTGACAACTTCATTAGTCTTGGGGTGATTTATGGATGGATTTTTTTTTTATTATCACATCTCTAAAGTAGAATCTAATGTATCCCTTAATTTTGAATTGAGCTCCACTATTAGATATTTTCTTGTGTAATATCTTAACTCGGGGGCGTTATGCTCTTTTTTTTTTACTTTAGCACTTTTCTTGTTGTTACGTCGGGCAAAAATTATGCTTCATCCTGTTTGGTAATATAATTGATGACTATTATACTAGGCTTAGCTCAACCATCTTAGGTAGGAAATGGACTAACTAAGATGATTCCTTATTTGTCAAAAAATCATGACTTGTTATTATTGTTTACTCACTTGATGGTGTTTGAGGAACCATTGAAAACCATTTATGGACTTCTCTTAGCAACCATTTTCTAGACTAATGCATATTAAATAAAAGGCTAAATATCTTTTTGCGAAGTATTTACTTTGATGTAGGGAAAATTAGAGCTTAGTGTTTTGTCCTTTTTATCCTCTCCTTTTGTTCCTTGGTAGTCTCTCTTCTTGTATTCATCACTCAACAACATCCGGTTGTTACCCTATTGACCATACATCTTCAATATAAATGGCACTTTCCTAGTTTTTACCATCACGACGTTTTGTTTTACTTTATTTTAGATTGCATTAGGTATATATTACTATTTAGCAAACTAACAATTTCAAGGGTAACCTTTCTTCCTAATCCTATTCATGTTCAATTACATTTTGTGCTCTTCGGATGTCTTAAATTGGTCCTATTGCATTGTTATTATTTGAGATCACAAAATTATGAATCTTTGGAGGCGTTGGGTTTACGCCTTTTAGTTTTTAGTATCCACCCACACTAAAATGTGAACGATACATATATAATGCCAAAAACGATCGTTTTAGAAAACAAAGTTAACACACAAAACAGAAAACAACTTTTATTTGTTTTCCCTATATTAGGAATTAACACAAGAAAGAGAGATAATATATCATTCCGGTGTCCCTCTCTTATTTCGTAGTCCCCTCTATCACCCTTTCACTCCTTTCATTATCCCTTAATTTTTCTTATGTCTTGTTATCAAAATTGAAAACTCAAAACTCAAAACTCAAAATATACTTTAAACCAAGCACTATCTTATTATCTTATTCTCAGATGATCTTAGGAGATTTCATTTATATATTAAAGGTTACTTTATTAGATTAGGATCCAACCTTAAGTCATTGGTTTCCATAAATCTCCTTCCCTTTTGAGTTGGATAATGGCACTTTTTGAAATTATTTCGTCTCGAAATATTGGTCATTTTTCCATTGCTTATTTTGGTGCTAGTGGTTTTTTACTTTCACTTTGTTCCGCATAGTAGGGATGATCCATATATAATTCTTTTTTTAATTCTTTTCATGTTTCCACTCACCATTTTTGGTCTAGTTATTATAGGTTTAGTATCACTTTTGATATGAGAGTGTGCATCCATCATTCTAACTTTCCCTTTTGCCCTTGACTTTAGGTTGGTGATTGTTTACTCAATTCTCATTTCATCTTCTTTAAGGCAACATCCTCAAATAGTCATGTAATGAAATCATGATATGATCCATTAATTGCCCCTACATTCCTCTTTCTTATTAAATATAGATTTAGCCCTTTGCCTGGTCAAGATCATGAATCTTGATGAGTGCTTTTTTGTTTTTCCACATTTTTGAAATCTAGTTAAAGAACTATAACGACTTTAATAAGAGATTATATTTCTATTTCTTGAAGTTTAAAATCTAATCTTGAACTTTCATAAGTTATTTTGGCATGTAGTTATCTGTTTGGGTTAACTTTCAAGTATTAATATTGAATATACCTAAAGATTTTCAAAGGTAAAAATCATGGTGATAGAAATTCTATATCATTTGATAAGTTGCTTTGACACAATAAAATGTAAATTTCCTTGGATTGGCAGGCTATTTGATAGAAACAAAATTCTTCCTTTCTCTATCTAAAGAAACTTTAAAAGCAAAAAATTAAAATATTTATCTCATCTTATTGGGTCGGACGTTAGGTTTTAAAATCTTGAAACTTTCAGAAAGTCATTCTCCAATAGACTGACTCAAATCACTATGTAGGAATGATGAGAATAGGTTGTAGGATTCAGTCTTCTTATATTACAATTCCAAAGAAAATTCATTGTTATTGTTAGAAGACTTGAATTCCTACTTTAATAAAGAGAATGTTGGCAATAAAAGGAATAACTGGTGGACGACCCATGCCATGCACATGGACAATGATATTCTCAGTATTAGTACTATTGTTCAGTTCCAGCACTATCATACATGTTCTGTGATTATAATTCCATTATAAATTTATTTACAGAGCTGAATAGCTTGCATATAAGTATGCATAACTTATAGGTTCAGAAAAAATAGTTCCACTATAAATGGTTTCAAACATTGTCTTCTCCCAGCCACAAAAAACACATATTTAATTAGCCGAAAATTTTAGTGCATTAAAAAACCAGTGGCCACAGGTTAACTAGTACTGAATGAACCGATTAACAAATCAGAAATCTTTATCGCAATGTGACCACCAACTATTGCTTTCAGCTGTAGAATATAATAATAATGGTAAGTTATGGTGTAATAATACCAGTTCATATTGTTGTAGTTATTTATGTAACAAGCATACGTAAATAAAGTAGGTAGTAATGAAGACTGCGGAAAGATACCACCGCATTGAATTTCAAATGCACAAGCTCGAAAAGAATGAATTTAACACATACCAGAGCTTATCGTTTTCATAGTCGTATACAGATCTTGTACCCAGTGTCAAGTTTGGCTGATTAAAGATAATGATACAGAAGAGTGGACAGGCCAGCTTTTAGGTAAAATCCATACTGTTTTTTAAAGTACAACTCCTTTGTCGCAAAGAGTTAAGTACAGAAGGTTTGATAAACAGAATGGAAAAGGAAGTATATTTATAGTCATAAAAACTTACATAGACATATACACGCAACTCATTCAATAATATAGTCAAAGTACAGACTGAAAATTATTTAAAGAAATTGACAGGATAAACTTATAATATAGTTTTAAAATATGTCAGCACTATTTGTTAAGCTATCATAGGGGTGTCAAAATATGACCCAATCCATTTATCCTATCTATAAATATAAATGGGTTGGGTTAAGCCATTCATGAATTTTATTAAATGGGTAATGGGTTGGGTTGACCCATTTTTAAAAGGGTCATAAATGGGTAACCCATTTATTAGAAAAACTTAAAATTTAACAAAAATGAGTAATGATTTTTAAAGCTAAAAAGACCAAAATTACAAAAAACGGCCTTCATATTGGAAAAAGTGAAAAAAATGAAAAAAATTCAGAAAATTACGAAATGAAAAGTAAAAGAGAATTATTTTAAAATAACAATTTTTAAGGTTAAAAATGCTAAAATTTCGAAAATACCCTTTATTTTGGAAAAAGTGAACAAAATTATGAAATGAAAACTAAAAAATCAAAGTATTCGAAAATAATAATTTTTAAAGCCAAAAAGATCAAAATTACAAAAATCCTCATTATATTGGAAAAAGTGAAAACATTATTACTTTTTCATATTTTTTGGATTTTTTGAAATTTATTTTTTTTCACTTTTTTCAACATGAAAGGCATTTTCGTAATTTTGACGTATTTAACTTTAAAAATCGTAATTTCCGAATAATTCTTTTTTTACTTTTCATTTCGTAATTTTCTGGATTTTTTAAAGTTTATTTTGTTTTTTTCAACATGAAGGGCATTTTCATAATTTTGACATATTTAGCTTCAAAAATCGTAATTTTCGAATAATTCTTTTTTTAGTTTTCATTTCGTAATTTTCTGGATTTTTAAAATTTTATTTTGATTTTTCACTTTTTTCAACATGAAGGGCATTTTCGTAATTTTGGCATTTTTAACTTTAAAAATTATTATTTTCGAATAATTCTTTTATTATTTTCATTTCATATTTTTTTCCAATATGAAGGGTATTTTGTAATTTTTACATTTTTAGCTTTAGAGATCGTAATTTTCAAATAATTCTTTTTTACTTTTCATTTCGTAATTTTTTGGATGTTTTGAAATTTATTTATTTTTTTCCACTTTTTTCAAAATGAAGGGTATTTACGTAATTTTGGTCTTTTTAACTTTAAAAATTATTATTTTCGAATAATTCTTTTATTTTCCAATAATTCGACACTTGAATTTCAAATTTTGAAAATTCGATTTTTTATGGAATATTTTGAAAATAAAACAATTTAGCATTTTTTTAGCTAAATTAAATTTAGAAATTTAAGTGGGTTAAATGGGTAACCCGCTTATTAGACGGTTGGGTTATTAATGGGTTGGGTAATAAATGGGTCAAAGAGAATAGATCATAAATGGGTTGGGTCAAAACTCGACCCTACCCATTTAGACTCAACCCAACCCATTTGACACCTCTGCCTATCAAATATTAGTTTCTTGCCCCTTTCTTCCAAACTTTTCTTTTAGGTGGTGCCTGTGCACTATGAAAGTTATAACCATCACCATTTTATAGAACACGAATATAAGTTGTTAGTATGTGAAGCATAGAACAGTGAGCATTATTATTAGCTATACATTGTATTCCATATGCTTAAAATGACCAAGGATTTTGTATGTAAATATAACAGTCACCACAAGCACAGGTAATCAAAAAAGTTAGTCAATTGGGTTTAAAATGACTAGACAAACATCTATACATTCTGGAGGTAGAGCACTAGTATTATTTTATCTATTGTACTACACACACCTCATCATCTCCATCATAGTCAGTTAATGCCTAATCAACCCCTAATAGACAAAAATCTCCAAACCATTGCTGTATCAAGAAGAGGTAAACTCAACATATCTCTATCTAATTTGGGGATGTGGATTTTAAATCTTTAATTCGGACATCATCGATCATGTCTGAGCATGAAATCACATACTTACAACATATACATACATAGATGATTTGGCATATAAGAAAATATTTAACGCTATAGTACAGTCCTGCTCACCCAAGCTATTTTGCATGCAAAATGCCACTTAAAAACAACAGCTGACCACATACAGACTCGTTCCCTTTTATACACATGAATCTGCAGATCTCAGTAAAGTAATAAAAGACCATTGCAGCGAGTGTTGTTAATTTTCAAATTGGTTTAGGGATATAGGGTTTTTTTCTGAAGAGGGAAGAAAGAAAAAAAAAGGAGGGTGTAGAGATTAGTCCCATGTCAAGAAGTTGAAAAAAGTATCTTAGTACTAAGGGGATTTCTCATGAAGGTGTTGGGGTCATGGGGAACCCAAATATGTATTTCGTTGTGAGGAGGCTGGCCCGCCACCGCTGTCCAACCGAACCGGGCCGGTGCGGGTATGGGTTTTGGGCTCCAATAAGTAATATTTTTGGATCAAATTTGAGAACAATAATGTGCCACTCTTTAGCCCATTAACAATGAATTAACTAGTATTTATTAATATTAAAACAAAGACATGTGAAATAAATTCACCACACCCAAAATATAAGGGCCGTCGACCGCCTCTCTCCTCTATAGGGTTCATTGCTCGGTCGACCGCCCTATGGGAGGAGGTCGACTGCTATGCAAGCTGTTGGATGGTGGCGACTAGGGTTTCTGTATAAGTTCTTATAGACTCAGATGCTTTGAATGGGCTCAGATTTCATATCTCATAATCTGATGGTTCCTACACACTTTGGCTTCTATAAATAGAGCCTTAGATCCACACTCTTAACTCGCATTTTTTGAGATTATATTCCACCATTCTTCTTCTTCTTCTTCGTCTATATATAGATCTAGTTTTCATAGGACATGTTGGTTTCTTCCTCTTCCCTTCCTCTTATTTTATTTTATTTTTGAAATACTAGATCTAACATCTATATGTTTATATGATTCTTTTTTGACTCTTATACATATGACATCTTAAAATGAGAAGGATTGGAAATGTTTGCGTACAAAAAATCCAGGAACTAAGAATTGGCATGGCTTTCTCTTTATGGTGTTGTGTGAGTGGAATCTTTAAGTTCATTCTGTTTTTATATCTTGTATAGCATGAAATTTGGATTTGATATGCCTAAGAAGTTTGGGATTCATGTAAATTAGATACAAAAACCCCCTAAAATCTCTAATTTAATAGAAGTGTCAATCTATGTTTATTATTTAGTTTTGGATTATAGATGTAAATATAAAGGAGGATTTTTGTTACTTCCTCATTCAAAATCAAAATAATGGTTTGTTTTATTTTCTTTCCCCTTATACTTTAAATCTTAAATTTATATGAAACTAATGGATTTGGGTACACTAAATTATTTGTATTTAAATCACTGTTTTGTTAATAAAATAGAAGATTTGGTACTATAAACCACATGGAAACAAAGTCCCTATTTTGTGTAAAATTCACCTAATATGGAAAGAAATTAAAATTGGAACAAAATGAATATATAAAGATATGTATTTATCTTACCCTTTTTTTAGCAAGGCCAACCAGGTTTTCATTTTGGATCGTTCCACTATCATTATGACCAAGAAAGTACAAGTAATAGAGAGTAAATCTATCAGCTACATACAATTTTGAAGCGCATCATCCTCTGAATCTAACTAGATTACATCATAGCGATCAAACAAAATTTCAAATATTATTACAAGCCAAATTACAAAATATAAGTTACACCAGAACAAGTGTACAAAAAATGAACAAAAGTTCATGGCATGATGGAGCAACCAATTTCAGAGTAACTTGCAATAGATTTGCATCTTCAAGTATTGCACAACTAGAAGCCAGCGAATGACTCGAAGAAGAATATCACATACTAGCTGCAAAACAGACCAAAAATCAGCAAGGTACAAATATCTTATTGTTGCACATGCTGTCACAAGCTTCACGAATAGAAATGCCAATTTCAAGTTGTTGAAGACACGACACTATCTCGTACAAAATTCACTAAGAAGAAGTTGCTTTCATAGTCCAAATTACAGTTACATCCAAGCTGCGAATTACAACCAACCTCACTAAATGAGAGAAAAAGTTGAAGACCGTAAAGCATTGACAACCCCTTTTACCGGAAATGCCAAGGAAACACGATTTAGAATCAAAACCAAAAATAGAAATAGAGACATACAAAACAAACCTAACATTAAAGCACCACCTCCCCAAGTCGAAACACTCGACATGTACCGTAGAAACCCTAGGTTGACTCATGCCGAACAACCCAACGAAGCCAGACAAACATTCACCGAAGCACATAAAATCTCGAACACACCATCACGTCGAATGTTGTTTGATCCACAACCTACTAAGTACGCATTTCAGGAACATGAGAGAAGCTGCAGCAAGGGGAAAGCGGGTTTGGAAGTCACATGAAAATTCAAACGAGAAGCAGCAGAAGGCCGGATATGGAAGGAGAGAGGGACACCGTGGAGAGAATCAGAATTTTAGGTTATAAATCGTAGATCTGAGATGTACGAGGTGGATCGACAAATAAAAATCGTGCTTTGACGAAAAAGGGTAGATGTGGATAATCAGGGGACAATAATACTTCCCCAAGGTGGCAAAAACTGAGGCTGAGGAATGGAAAGCAGAGAAGAGATAGGGAGAAAGTAGAAAGAAGGCGGAGAGGAAGTTGAAGAAAGGTAGAAGTGTAGCCAGTCGCCATTGTTGAGAAGCAGAAGAAGCTTCCGTTTTTGCAATCTTACCCATTTTTGTTTATTGATTTAATCTAAATACCTAGTATTACATGTCTACCTTTAGTTATTTTCTTGTTATTGCTCTACTAAATCTATGAATCTTGAATAAGATCTTATATGCCACAATATGAATGGTAGGGAATATGACTTGTAAATATTTTGTCTTGAGTACAGGTTGACATTTCATCTATTAATGCATTTTCTTTCATAAGCTTCATTTTATCGCGTATTTATTTATACTTATTATATAATGTAGCCTACGTATCTTAAATACATATGCCTCACATTTAATTAAGATTTTTGAATTAAAATCCCTACTAGTGAAATCGTATATTTGTGTATGATTTAATGACCTTTGGTAACATTTAATGACATACAAGCCCAAGGTTAATCCCTCTTTGTAGTAGAAGTCTGCTTGGACAACCTGGCTACTAGCAGCTACAAGAACAGAGGTTAATGTGAGATGCCTTGTGTCGTGGGCCATTTATCATATGGACAGCCCTACCTCGAGAAGGTAGTAAGTGATTGATCCACTTTCTTGGGTACTAAGGGGTTGGACTCATCCCTCTTCTGATGGTTTTATCCTTAGGAATCTGGACTATAATCTTAGAGCCTGCCCTTATTAGGTGTTAAGTGATCTATGGGCCAACCTTTCTCTAGTAATTATAACGTATTATTTGGTCTCTATGAGTTATGTAGTTCTTGGAAAGTTGTCCTCTTCTTCTTGGTGACTACATAATAAGGGTCTACTTAAAGGATGGCCAAATAGGAATTTTACCTAACATGTAAGGGAAACCGCTTGTCTAAAGGAAGTACCAAGTTACTAGGATTTCATCTTTAATGTTACCTAGATAGTAAAGTATGGTCTGTTGGGGACTAAGAGTGGTTATCCTGAAATCTGATATTAAGTGGTTATTTACTTTCTCTCACATTATCTTAAGAGTAATTATAAAATTGCGAAGTCTACTAGGAAACGAGGTCTTAAGTGATTATGATCTGCCAAGGGTTATTAAGTGATAGTGAGATTCCATCCATATTTATTTGGCATTAAGCTATCAAAAGGATTCAACTCTTTCCATTTAATCTATGCATACTAGAAGATAAATATTTATATATGTGTGTTTGATTGCCCAGACATAACCTTGATAGAATTTATATTTTCCCAACGTTAGGAAAAAGGTTTTAAGCTTAGATATCTTATTCACCAAAACTGTTGTTTTGACCCCCTCCTCTTAACAACACAGGTTAGGTAGGATAACCCTGAGGAGCATGCTGACGGATGATGCGCTTGGCGATGGAGACCATTATCTTATTTACTATTTTATGACACTTAGTATTTTGATATACCTTTGACATTATGGTATTTATGTAGTTTTATATTGTTGTGATTTTATTATATTGTACATCTATTTTATTAATATGCTTTGTTCCCTTCACTGTGAGATCTGATTTCATTATAGTCTGGCTTTGTGAGTTTATTTATTATAAAAACCAATGACTTATTTAGAGTAGCTCTAAGTTTCAATGGGCCTTTTATCATTCGGGATTTAGGTCCACTACGAGTGGGTTACTACATCTTGTATTAGAGCCTTGGTTGCCCGATTATGGGGAAATATACGTATGAAAGACTTACTTGTTTATTTGAAAAGGATATACATATATGTACACACATCCCACTCCTTAATACATATTCATTTACACTATAAAATATATCTTTCTTCTTTTTGCTTTTAGTTTAGGTACTATCTTAGGAATTTCCACCAAGATTTCCCTCTTACAAATAGTAGAAATGACTGAAAATCTACCCGATTAGGGGAATACGGGGAGACCTAGGAATTCATCCAAATGGTTCTGATAGTATTTAAGGAATATAGAATAAGTCTTTATTGCCCCCAATTGAACCAGCAGCTCTACCCGTTGAAGTAGCTCTCGATTTCCTTGTCTGTGCAAAGACTTCATCGATCTTAGGGGTAAAGCTTTCTGTTGAACCAAAGGATTTCAATGAGCCAAGTTGTGTTTATCAGAATGTGATCATATTTCTTAGGCTGCAGGATGGGAGGACCTGTTAAAAAGAAGAGTGGTGGCATGAAATCTTAAGGATAAGGCTTTCAAATGGTGGAATATGGTTTAGAAGAGAACGTGGAAGGGTAATCGCATTGAATGAATTCAAAGCCTGATTTGAGATAAAGTTTTTACCTAATGATGAGGTTAGTTTGCGATTGGAGTAGTTTATATAGTTCAAGCATGGGGAGTGTGACACCCCACATCCATTAATGTCACTCATAAGAGAACGCATTAAGTTTCATGAAGCGCAATAGGTAATCATTATAGAAAATTTGCAAGACAGATAAAACAAGCAGCGGAAAATTTTAAACCTTATTATAAAAGAAATAATGGTTTCACAAGTACATCAAAACTAGTTACAATTACTCAAATGTCTCAAATCTGTCTCACAAAACATCTCATGAAATAAAATATCAGAGTACGTAAAATCATATCCCTTGCCATAAGCCATACTAAAGTAGAGAGCAAGTCGAAATGATACATAGTAAGAAATCCAAGTCAAGTCCAAGCTATAGGAGAAATCCTAGTCATTGTTGAGTGCTTCCACTCTGATGACCTAAGGGGGAGGGGGTAAAGGAAGAAGGAGGCGAAATAAAAAGGATCAGACATAAAGTTTGGCGAGTTCCATTGATTTACAAATTTTCATAAAGTAGAAATGCCAAGATAGGTAAATAAGACTAGATGAGAATGGTACAGTGTCATAGAAGGTGTACAAAACTTAAATAGAATAACATGATGGACAAGAATAACAAGAATAAACTTATGATTGGACAATGTTTCATATTTATATCCTAAAAACAGGTAACGTCTGGATCATATATGTCATGTGCCATAGATCTTAGGTCTGCACCAATACTAGTATAACAAGTTCAACATGATTACATATCGCAGGTTTAACAACAGGAATAAGCAGCAAGTTTAAATAGCAGGATTAGGCATACCCTAATTACATAACCACATTAGGTGTTAATATAATTATACAACAGCATAATTAGGTGTACCCTAATTACTATCCAAGCGATTAGCTCCCTACTACGTAAATACCCTGTGTCAGCCCCGACAGTAGGGTGTATCGCTCCCTAACCGAGCAACTATATGACATAGACCTATTCACTAGTGTTATAGCATCTTATCTTCCCTAGTCGGACCCATGCACACTTATGACTCTGCCGGAACACGCCTGTAAAACCCCCATGTGAACATCTTACTATCCAGTTCAATAAAGAATGCCCTGACCCCTACCTAGTGCGAGGCCCCCTCTAGTAAGATATCAATAGGGATACAGACTAATATGGCGTTCCAAACAGAAAATTGACACAAGCCAAACCCCCTAAGCTTGTGCCCCCAAAACTAGGATTTAAGAGTCCCAAATCCTGATACAACAACAAGAATGAGGGACCACTTAGCTTATTAATACTCATATTTAACCTAGCAGGTTCTGGTTTACTAATAAGCATGGTTGTAATTATTACATGTCATTATGTGTACAACTCTTTCTCAAAACACCTGGCTAGATGTATATAATTCCCTTGACATTTCAATTTATTAACCTACATCTGGTACTTACCTTATTCTTAACATGTCATTTATTTAGTGTCTGTTTTAAGTCAAATCTAACATGTCCATTTCATATGAATATCAACTATGTCTCCAAATTACAACATATATAGGTTTATGCATATTTCTACCAAGTTATAGCAACATATACACATTATCTCTTTTACTAGTCTACAGCAAGTCTAAACATGTGTATATTTGTCCTTTTTCCTAAAATACAGTCAGTCCCAATTAAATAACATGCCTAATTTCCGCTTTTTTATGCCATTCATTACTGCCCCAATTATAAGCACACTCGAATCGGGTATAGCCTAGGCTTCTAAAGGCCTAGGCTTAGTAAAATAACAAGGAAACAGAGGAAGGAGAATACAATCAAATCTCATAGGCATATAGGTAAGACTGGAAATAAACATAAACATAGAAAATGGGAAAACAAAGATAAATACACTTAACTTGTTATTTATCCAATATCACAGGCATATGTATAACTAGTTAATTATCCAACATCACAGGCATATGTATAACTGATCATAGCGATATAGGTGATTAACAGTGAAAACATGTATAACATTTATTTTACTAACACTATAGATCCTAACCTGTTTCATTTAACTGTCATGCTCAAAGTCTAAGAAATCTGATCTGTAAATTAAACGACGGAAACTCACAGTGAGTCTTGGTGAAGAAAATTATATAACACTATGCCGTAGAAAGTCCAAGTTCAATCCAAGTTGTATGTATGCAAGTACTGATGTTGTCTCTGTTTGATCCAATCTTTAGCAGCATCCACCCATTATATGTTTATATTTTCCAGAATAATTTCATAGAGGTAGAAGAAGATACGAAAAATTTGTGTGAATTGGGAATAGGAGAAGCCATATATTTATAGAGTCATAGAGTCAACCACAACCTTTAGATTTTAGGTTTTAAATCCGAACCGTACAAGTCATGCTGAGTCAGCAACGAATATAGTGCATAAAACAGTTCAAGTTCGCATAATGGATTTTCCCAGATCTGTAGTGGGTCGACCCAGCCCCCCTTGGGTCGACCAATGGTTCGACCCGGGCCTGGCGGGGGTAGCCCCACAACAAGCCTAGTTCCCGCGCTCACCTCGTTTTGATTTTTCTGGAATATATATATATATATATATATATATATATATATATATATATATATATGACCCTTATGTGTATAGAACTTCTAAGGTCCATAACTTCTTCATACATTATCCGTTTTATGCAAACTTGGGGTCTATCTAAACCAGAATTTTGAGACAAACGCAATGGTAATGTCGATTTCACTTAATTCTGAATATTCAATTAAGTTATTCTCAGTTTATTACCTTTAAGCATGGTTATAGTGTGTTAAATTCTGAGGTGTTACATTCTCCCCTCCTTAAAGGATTTCATCCCCGAAATCTCCAAGTTAAGAAGAAGGTTATTCTCCTAACAACCACAACCATCTACTCATCCATCATCCATAGGCATCCATTGTCCTTAAAAATCTCCAACGTTTGTCTGAAAATATGCAAAGACATGTGTATATGTCCTTACGCAAATGCAAAAATCAGGCGGTCGACTGATTCAGTTGACCTCCTTAATGCAGTATATGTTTGTGCCATGTATCCAAAATGTATGCAAATAAAATTAGTATAACATATAAGCTCTATATGTGTGCACAATCATTCACCAAAATGCAACATTCGTATGATGATCCATCAATTTCCATCCATAGAAAATCCTAATGCATGCATATCCATATGCAATATGTAAGTGACTGAGCCGATCTAGTGCCTAGTGTGTGTGTATGCATCCACAAGCAACCACTAACAAACATTGCATCCACTTGCAACAATCGAACATAACATGTTTCAAACCCATGTTTTCAACCATTGGTTTCTACCTAAGAATCGAAAGGTTCGAAAGATGGAATAAACTTGAATGATAGATGCAAAGTAAAAAACTTGGAAAAGAAGTCAAGAATGTACTTTCAAAAAGAAAAGGATAAGAAGCGTGAATACTATCTTTGGGTTTCCATGTAGCATCTTCGCGATCTTCTCCCCGTTGCAATTTAACCAATTTGATCTCCTTATTACGAAGCTTCTTGATTTCTGATCCAAGGATATGAGTAGGAACCCGTCTTACTGATACTTCCTTCTCAACTTCTACATCATTCAGAGTGCTCGACTCTACTATCTCTATTGTATCGTGTAGACATTTCCTCAAACGGAAAACATGAAATACATCGTGTGCGCCTTCCATTCTATGTGGTAGCTTAATCCTATAAGCCATTTGCCCAATCCTCTCAATGATAGGGCATGGCCCAATAAATCTAGGTGCCAACTTCCCTATTGAGCCCAAGAGAACTACATTGGTGACACTTTAATGAATACCATGTCTCCTACTTCAAATAACAAATCGGTCCTCCTTTTGTCAACATAAGATTTTTGTCTATCTTGAGCAACTTTCATCCTTCGACGGATAAGATCAATCTTCTCATAGTTATCTCTTATCATCTCGGGTCCTAGTGGAAGTCTGTCCGTAGACTCCCACTAACAAGTCTATGATCTACAAGGTCGTCCATATAATGCTTCAAAGGGTGCCATGCCTATACTTGATTGGAAACTGTTGTTGTAGGAAAATTCCAGTAAAGGAAGATGCTTTTCCCAAGTCCCTCCAAAGTCTAGGATACACAATCTTAGAAGATCCTCAAGAACCCTATTCACCCTCTCAGTCAGTCCATCTGTCTGAGGGTGTTATGCTTTGCTCAAACGTAGCTGTGTACCCAATGCCTCTTACAAGCTCTTCCAAAATTCGCTAATAAAGATGGGGTCGTGGTCGCTCACTATACTGGAAGTTACCCCATGCAATAAAACTATCTCTCGGAGATACACTGATGCTAGCCAAGACGTCGTCCTCTTACTGTTCGCAGGAATTAATTGGGCGCTCTTTGTAAGTCTATCCACTATCACCCAAATGCTCGTATTTCCCTCCCTTAATCGTGGTAATCCATCAATGAAGTCCATAGATGCATAGAGATGCTTTTCCACTTCCATTATGGAATATCCAAGGGTTAAAGCAATCCTCCTGGTTTCTTTTGTTCAGCCTTTACTTTTTGGCAAGTCATGCATCGAGCTGCAAATTCTACTACATTTTTTTTCATGCCAATCTAAAATAAAACCCTCTTCATGGTCTTGATACATTTTTTCGCCGCCTAGATTGATAGTAATCAAAGAATGATGAGCTTCCTCAAGCGCTACCTTAAGCATTTCCCCAGTCTTAGGGACACATAGCCTTCCATCTCGTCTTAGCCACCCCTTATCATCCACGGTATATCTAGCAAGGTGGCTAGAAGTATCTCATCTACCAAGCTTGTCCAAGATGTCTGAAATCTACAGGTCCTCTTGTTGCATAGATCCAACTCGCTCTAATAGAGTAGGTCGCACCTGTAATGATTCTAACAGCCCAACTATGAAATTCGTAGAAGGATTAAAATCAAAAGTGAAGATGTACTCCAAGCTCCGTAATTCTTCGAATAGAGGACTTAAATTCATCCTCTGCCTACTAAGTGCATCAGCCACTACATTACCCTTCCCTGATGTATAAGTTATCTCGAACTCGTAGGACACTAGGAAATTCATTCACCGTTGCGGCCTAAGGTTGAGATCCTTCGGCGAGAACAAGTACTTGAGCGACTTATGACCGTGTATAGCTCGAACTTTTCACCAAGTAGATAGTGTCGCCAAGAGTTCAATGCGAACATTATAGCAACCAACTCTTGATCATAGGTTGTGTAACGTCCCAGAATTTTAACGATTTAATAATTAATTAATTTAATTGTCTTATTATAATGGTTTGGTAATTTAAATGGTTCGAATTCCAATATATTGAATATTTAATCATTATAAATAGTGGAATAATATATTTAATTTCTGGAATGGTCGGGAGTGAGTTGAATTAGCAATAATTTGTGAATTAGATAATATATGGATTTAATTCGGTTCAGAATAGAATTATAATAACTAATATATAAATTAGACGAAAATGGAATGTATTAATAATAATATAATTATAATTGAGCTCGTAACGTCGCGGTAGTTTGTAATATTGAATTTTTAACTTCAACTGAGTATACAGGATTCGTTATGAGTCGGATTTCTTCGAAACAAGAAACATTCGAATCTAATTAACCGTATTTTTCTAATGAAAGTGAAAAAACTGGATTTCGTCTTATAAATTGTAAGGTATGGCCAAATCAAATTTTCAAATAGTCGTTATGGAATCGTTTATAAGCCATAAGGATTATTTATTATAATTAAACACTGGTTTCGATTTTGGACAAGATATTTGAGACATATACTTAGTTAAATTTTTAGAATTTTACTGTAAATTTTAATTTAGAAAATAAGCAAGTTTTTATTTGGAGTATTTTACACACTATATCAGTATTTTGGGGTTTCATAAAATAAGTTAACTTGTCTATGTTGTTATATTTTTGAAATCTTGACACATTACTCGTCACAACAGTATGTTTGTTTTTGTCGTTAGTAATTCGTACTTGAGCGAAATGGTATGGAACACCACATTATTTTGTCTTACATGGCACCCATTCTCAACTTGGGATTGAGCGACACATCAAGAACTCCTGTCCATATTGATGTGTTACACTCCAGTGAGAGATAAAATGATAAAATGAAAATAGTTATTCCCTTCCATAAAATGAATTTGGTTAAGTCACAAACAGAACATTCATTTACTAACTGGTAAGGTGCAGCTTAAATAATGGTTCCATACTGACCATTTTTATTTATTATTATTCGGAAATTGTATTATCTGGTAGTCTACGTAACACATAAAATACTACATGTTAAAACAATATATATATATATATATATATATATATATATATATATATATATATATATATATATATATATATATATATATATATATATATCAACTATCCATCACGTATACACATGTATACTAAAATATACTATACACCAAATAACTGCATCAAAAAAAATCAAAGAATACTAGTACCGCCTCCTATCTGCAGGCCTATGAAACAGGCTCCCAAATGCCTCCTTCGAGCTATCAGCAACCCTATAAGCTAAAACTTGCAGACAAAGGAATCAATTCGTATTTTAAAATCTCGCATAACTACCCAGGTGAGTTTTCAACGCCTACAGCATATACGATGTACTCTGTTTTACTTGGCAGCCAAGGAGTTATACTCTATAAATACTCGAGCCTCCTTCACTTTCTTTTACTTCAAGGTATTAATGTCGAGTATCCATTTTGTTCCTCATGGCTTTAATTTTCTGTTTTGAATTCAATACTAGTTTAGAGATTATAAAAAAACAATACATTTTTCATACATTCTTTGTATGCAAATGGAATACACTCAAAAGCTAAACGGAGGTGGTTGTACTCACTACGATGAAGAAATGAGATGGAAAAGGGGATGTATCAGCACGGTAATGGAGGATAGGTTAGAGTAGAGCTCGATAGAAAGAAGGAGTTCAACGGACGCATGCATTACATCAGCGTTTGGAGATGATGTCGCAATGAGGAAGGGAGGTTCAGACCTGTTGTATTTAGGATGGGGAAATAAAGTACTGGTTCGACGCTGTTGAAGGGACGGGAGTAAGCTTGGAAAATATCGTCCATGGGAATGTTTTGAAGTTATGGGAAGAAACCTGTACGGTGCGGGTTACGGTCTGAGACAGGATGGTGGATGTGGGCTGCGAGTTGAACAACAAGGTGATGGGCTGAAGGAGTTTCCAAAGTGAAGAAAAATGGTGGAAGCGGTTGGTTAAATCGTAAAGAGATAGAGATGATGAAAGTATTCGAAGAATTGAAATGGCGAAATGGATACAGGAGCAGCCTGTTTCCATTCGAACAGTAGGAGGAGGATGCTTTGTAAGTGGGTTCGTAAATATTTAAAGTGGGTGGGCTGATTAGTGGGTTTAAGGCTCGGTTAAAATAGTTTTATATATATATATATATATATATATATATATATATATATATATATATATATATATATATATATATATATATATATAGAAAAGGAAAATTTACAATGTAAAGGGGAGTTTTGTCTCACTGTTTCAAAACAGGAATGGCAATACAATTATACTAGAACAGACGCATGAAAAAGAGAGGAAGAAGGGCTGTTGCATTCGGGGTCGGGTACAGTAAAGGAGTGGGCCAATAAAAATATGGTAAAACCCAGTTTAAAAATAAAACAAGTCTATTTTAATTTATATTAGTACGTAAATCTATAATATTAATATCTGGTACATACGTTACCAGAATTCCACAAAACAGGATCCCATACGATCATATTGTCAAAAGCTACATACCGGAACTAGTCTGGGTCGATTTGGAGATCGTTACAAATTTAGATAAAATAAAACGTCTGACCAGATCTACCGATGTTAACCGTTATTTAACGATTAATGACCAAGGTGAGTAAACTCACTAACTCTGGTCAGTTTTATAATATTATAAACATTATTAAATTTTGATAAATTATGATTGGTTATTGTGTGATGTTTATTTGGATGAATTGCTAATTAATTGGTTAAAATAGTACATGTACATAGTTATATATATATATATATATATATATATATATATATATATATATAATTTTTCGATTTAATACTGGTTCTATTTATTTTAATATTTCATATTGATATGAACTTAGTGTTGATTAACATTTGTGGATGCAGGGAACAGGTTAGAGGGATCCAACTGGATTCCTCAACAATTATATTCATATATTACATTTTATGATGTGGCAAATAATTTGTGGTTGATTATGCTGTGCTTGGATTGTTGAATACCATTGACCTGGGAATAAACTGGTATCTGAATACCGTATTTTTTTTCCGAATATATTAGAAAAAAATTGGGGTTCGTAAAAAGGAATTTCTATTTTAAAAATAGAAATATAATTTCAAATGGACTAGAGAAAAATAACTTGTTTAATTTTATTAAAATAAGTAGTTTGATTTATAAAACAGTATTAAAAAATATATTATTTGGGATTATAAATTCAGGGATGAATATAATTCAAAAGAAAACGATGAAAATTTTTCGAGGTTCGAAATATAAATAGAATGGAAACAAGTCCATGAGAATTGATAATAAGAATTCGACTAAGTCAGATATTAGTAAAATAATTTATTTTTACAAATTATATATTATATAATTTGGGATTTGATAAGATAACTAAGATTTGGTTTGAAACTAATAAATTTCAATAGAATATGAAGTCGAGATGTAAGTACAACGAGAGGTTTACTTATAAATGGGATTTATGAAATGAAATATGAATGTGAATTTATAAATAACTAAATAAACATGATTTTAAAACTGTAATAGTACTAATTTAAATCCAGATTTGATTGAATAAAACAAGTCCAAATTTCTGTAAAGGAATAATATTCATGTTTAAAGTGAATAATGATTTATAAGCAAACATTTTGATGATTTGAAGGGTAATAAAAGGGAAACTGGTAAATATTTGAAGTGATAAATTCAAAGGTGAATTTAGAAATGGAGTCAACCAAAAATGGGGAATTTATTCCGTAGTTCGGAGTGTTAATCGAATATAGATTATTCGAAAGAGGATTATAAGTCGGAATTTGATTATATCGAATTCAGGAAGGTACTACTTAATTTCCATTTTTAATTAAGATTTAATTAATTAATTATTATTTATTTATCAAAGTAAAGAATTGAAATTATATTTTTTAATTTAAATATTTTGGAAAGGTTTCCAAATATAACCAGAGTCTTTTTCTAAGTATAGAAATGGAATGCTTTTTGAAGTCAAGAATAGCGATGAAAAAAATAGCGATGCATGAATAAGGTATGGAAATATTTTCCAAGATTAGTAATGTATATTTTCGAATTATGGAAAATAAGGAGTTGTGAATATAAGGAAACGTTTTCCAAGAAATTGCGAGAAGCTAAGCGAGTTGGGAAAATATTTGGGTAAAGAGATTTAAGGGAAATTGGGAAATAAAATGATTATTGATAACTCTATTTAAAGGGGCTCGGTGTTGATTGATGATTGATCGGTAAGATTTCCATTTGGAAATATGACCGTTGATTGTATGCGTGTTTTCCTTTTGATAGTTAAATCACCGACTATTAGAGTTTTTACTTCTTTTTCATTGTCAATACGAAGAGACTGGGATCAGATTATTATCTGAAAACCACTCCATATAGGCATTAGCGTTACGAATCAAATATAATGAAGAAAATTGAAGACAGAGTTTATGCAATGGTTGTTCTAGCGATCCTAGGTAGAAATTGCCTAAGATGGATTTACATAATATTGCCTTCGGTTTGTCTAGACCTGAGACAACTTGTTTGGACGAATGTCTGACAGAGTATATCTAATAGATCACGTAAGTTGATCTCTTCAAACGTACTTACGTTGGTGACAGAGGATTCATCTCTCTTAGCTTTATACACGTGATATTGTTAAGGAAATCAATTTGTGATTTAGTGGGTTTGACGATGTGGCATTCAAAGTGAATGGTGGCCATATGTTCAAAAGGATACATTATGACCTCAAGCCTCACAACTGGGAAATGACAAAATCAGGCAGGTAGCATGGCTATGTGGGTCACTCCCACTAGGTGTATTGTCACCATTTAGAGAATATTCATATTTGTTACTTATTTTCACTTTTGTATCTCTCGGGAACGGTTATGTTGCTAGCAACCGTAAGGTGACAAGACATTCGATACATTCAAGGGAAATGAGTGGTCGGTCATGTGTGGCTGAGTTGCAAGATGTTCTTGTTGAAATCCAGTGTATCCCCTCTAGAGTACACTGATTGGAAGGTGGTTCCATACCTTTTCATAGTTGGAAATCTATTGCCCAATAAGAGCCCGTGGTTTTGATTGTATATTATATTTGCGGAGCTGAGATGCAAGCATTCTGCTAGATTGTTATTTACTTGTTATTAGACACTATTATAATATCAGAAAAGTATTGATTTTAAAATGTTTTGGGTTATCGTAAGGTAAAAACCATCTTTATTTATGTGTGGATCGGTCTTACGGTTATCTTTTCTTTTGAGAAGGATTTGAAAAGTTAAACTGAATGGTTGGAGTTTACTCACACCAGTCCCATGACTGACCCAGATTTTATTTTGTTTTGTTTTAACCTAAACTCTTGGGTGCCCAAATTTGTATGGGTAATCAAGTAGTAGGGATTTTTCATGTGTACTTGGAGGAACTCGGAGCAGGAGGCTTCGACTTTTATTATATATAGAGTTTATTTCCACTGTGATGTTATGTAATAATGTTATATACAGTAATCGTTTTGTATTTCAAGGTTATGTTATATAATATATTTTATTCGTTCCGCTGCGAGGTTCTTGTTTACTCTTATTCTATTTCGTTGTATTTTATTCTTCTATTCTAACATTCTTTCTTTCTATTTCTCATCCTATAACTTCTTTCTATTAATGATTAGGTATTTCCAATTCTTGAGTAGTCGACATGGTGTTTGGTATCGATTTTCTAGGTCGAAAATCTCTGTTCGTTACAGTGGTATAAGAGCTGAAGGTTAAGTGATTACCTTGGCTTTGTGGTGTGACTCCGTAGAGATGGGGTTAGCAATACCCTAGATTGAGTTTGAGTGTATATATACGAGAGAACGTATTAGTAGATTGATTAAAAATAGTTTTATATTGTATTGGTTGGTTTCTCGAGTGTTTTAAAAATTCTGGTAGATATAGTAGTGCATACTATATCGAAAAGTTTTTCTAAAACACTTGGGCAGAGTAATTAGACATAATATGGTTTTGAAGGAGGGTAAATGAAATAATTTTGCCAAAGAAAAATCTATTTTGTTATAAAGAAAGTATATATATTGGAATTATTATGGTATATTGGATGTGTTGGTTGTTATTATAATCAAATAAGATTACAATTGAGATGGTTATAAATGACCAATCAGAATTCGTATATAAATCAGGTGAATTAAATCTAAATTCAAAACAGATTTGGAATTAAAATTCTGGAATTTGGAGAAGTGTTTGGAAATGAATTTTCGATTAAATATATGGAAATTTTAAGATTTTGTGTGAATTTGGAAATGTTTTCTATGTTAAAGATAGTTTTGAAGTAATTTCAAAAAAGAAGTGTTTAAAAATGGTTTTGAAAGTGATATAGTATTGAACTTAATTGGTTCACTGGAAATAATTATGATGACAACGGCCGCATCATCAGTGTCATTTTCGAGTTCCTAAGTGACTGATTACTACCAAAGAGTTTGTTTGAAATGTTTTCAAATGTTTTGAGTTGTTATTATTAATTGTAAATATGTATAATTTCAAACTGATTTGAAAATAAAACTCAGGAATTAGAATTCTGGAATTAAATTTAACTTACGAAGTGAACAGGTTGAAATGGTAAAAGTGAATAAATTAGAATTAACTTAAACTAAGTTAAATAAAATTGAATTGGATTAGAAATAATCTGGAATGGAATTGGATTGTTGAGGAAGAATTTGAAATTAAGATTGGAACTGGAGTTTGAAATAGATTTTGGTTTGGATATAAGGGAATGATTGGTTGAGAATGAATTAAGTGGAGATCAGTTGAAAATGCATTTGTATGTGCTGAAGGGGTGTCAAATTGAAGAGATAAAGTTGAATGCCCGACAAAAGGTACAAGTTTATATATATCGAGTCTGAAATTTTTAATGAGCCTGTTTAGAAGCCACTTTGCTGTTTTATTTTCTTTTGGATTGGATAAGGCCTAGAGAGGCGAGTTGTAGCTGTACCGATTTAGCTATGCAAAGAAGATACCGGCAAAAAATTTTGAAATTTTAAGGTGTCATAATTTTTTGAAAATTTTCATTAGTAAGAATAAATTAATATTTTATTTTGAAATTAATTGGTTCAGTTGAAACTTAAGTTAGGAAGTAAAACAAATTATTTTTAACTTAGTTAATAGGGTTTGAACGTTTTTCCTACCTCAGTAATTTCGGGGATGAAATTCTTTTAAGGAGGAAGGAATGTAACATCCCGGAATAATAACGATTTAATAATTAATTAATTTAATTGTCTTGTTATAATGGTTTGGTAATTTAAATGGTTAGAATTCAAATATATTGAATATTTAATAATTATAAATAGTGGAATAATATATTAAATTTCCGGAATGGTTGGGAGTGAGTTGAATTAGCAATAGTTTGTGAATTAGACAATATATGAGATTTAATTCGGTTCAGAATAGAATTATAATAACGAATATATTAATTAGATGACGATTGAAAGTAATAATAATAATATAATTATAATCGAGCTCGTAACATCGTGGTAGTTTGTAATATTGAATTTTGAACTTCAACTGAGTATATAGGATTCGTTATAAGTCAGATTTCTTCGAAACAAGAAACGTTCGAATCTAATTAACTGTATTTTTCTAATGGAAGTGAAAAATTGGGATGGAATCTTACAAATTGTAAGTTATGGCCAAATCAAATTTTCAAATAGTTGCGATGGAATCGTTTATAAGCCATAGTGATTGTTTATTATAATTAAACACTGGTTACGAATTTGGATAAGATATTTGAGACGTATCTTAGTTTAATTTTTAGAATTTTACTGTAATTTTTAATTTGGAAAATAAGAAATTTTTTATTTGGAGTATTTTACACCCTATATATGCATTTTGGGGTTTCACAAAATAAGTTAACTTGTCTATAATATTATATTTTGAAATCTTGACACATTAATCGTCACAATATTATGTTTATTTTTGTCATTAGCAATTCGTACTTGAGCGAAATGGTATGGAACACCACATTTTTTTGTCTTACATGGCACCCATTCTCAACTTGGGATTGAGCAACACATCAAGAACTCCTATCCATATTGATATGTTACACTCCAGTTAGAGATAAAATGATAAATTGAAAATAGTTATTCCCTTCCACAAAATGCATTTGGTTAAGTCACAAACAGAACATTAATTTACTAGCTGGTAAGGTGCAACTCAAATAATGGTTCCATGCCAACCGTTTTTATTTTTAAATTATTGGGAAATTGTATTATCTGGTAGTAAGCAGTAACACATAAAATATTGCACGTGAAAACCATATATATATATATATATATTTCAACTATCCATCACGTATACACATGTGAACTAAAATGTACTGTACCATAGGCAACCATCAAAAAAAATCGAAGGATACAAATACCGCCTCCTATCTGCGGACCTATGAAACAGGCTCCCACATGCCTCCTTCGAGCTACAGCAGTCTTATGATCTAAAACTTGCAGACAAAGGAAGAAATTCGTATTTTCAAATCGTGCACAACCACTCTGGTGAGTTTTCAATGCCTACACGATCTACGATGCACCCTGTTCTACTTGGCAGTCAAGGAGTTATACTCTATAAATACTGGAGCCTCCTTCACTTTCTTTTACTTCAGGGTATTCATGCCGAGTATCCATTTTCTTCCTCATGGCTTTAATTTTCTGTTTCGAATTCAATACTAGTTTACAGATTATAAAAAATAATACATTTTTCATACCTTCTTTCTCTGCAAATGGAATACGCTCAAAAGCTAAACGTAGGTGGTTGTACTCACTAAGATGAAGAAATGAGATGGAAAAGAGGATGTATCAGCACGGTAATGGAGGATAGGTTAGGGTAGAGCTATTGATAGAATGAAGGAGTTCAGCGGACACATGCATTACAGCAGCGTTTGAAGTTGATGTCGCAATGAGGAAGGGAGGTTTGGACCTGTTGTATCTAAGATGGGGAAATAAAGTACTAGTTCAACGTTGTTGAAGGGACGGGAGTAAGCTTTGAAAATATCGGCTACGGGAATGTTTTGAAGTTGTGGGAAGAAAAATGTGCGGTGTGGGTTATGGTTTGAGAGTGGATGGTGGATGTGGGCTGCGTTGAACAACAGGTGATGTGTTGAAGGAGTTTCCGAAGTGAATAATAATGGTGGAAGCAGTTGGTTAAATCATGAAGAGATGGAGACTGTGAAAGGATTCAAAGAATTGAAATGGCAAAATGGATACAGGAGCGTTTTGTTTCCATTCGAACAGTAGGAGGAGGATGCTTTGTAAGTGGATTGGTATATATTTGAAGTGGGTGGGCCGATTAGTGGGTTTAAGGATCGGTTAAAAATAGGTGTGTGTGTATATATATATATAGAAACGGAAGATTTACAACATGAAGGGTGGTTTTGTCTCACTGTTTAAAAGCAGGAATGGCAATAAAATTATACTAGAACGGACGCATGAATATGAGAAGAAGAAGGGCTATTACATTGTGGGTCGGGTACAGTAAAGGAGTGGGCCAATAAAAATAAGGTAAAGCCAAGTTCAAAAATAAAACAAGTTTATTTTAATTTATATTAGTACATAAACCTATAATATTAATATCCGGTACATACGTTACCAGAATTCCACAAAACAGGATCCCATAGGATCGTATTGTCGAAAGCTACATACCGGAACCAGTTTGGGGCAATTTAGAGATCGTTACAAATTTAGATGAAATAAAACATCTGACCAGATCTACCGACGTTAATCATTAATTAACGATTAAGGACCAAGGTGAGTAAACTCACTAACTTTGATCAGTTTTATAATACTATAAACATTATTAAATTTTGATAAATGATGATTGGTTATTGTGTGATGGTTGTTTGGATGAATTGCTAATTAATTGGTTAAAATATTACATATACGTAGTTATATATATAAATTGTCGATTTAATACTGTATCTATTTATTTTAATATTTCATATCGATATGAATTTAGTGTTGATTAACATATGCGGGTGCAGGGAATAGGTTGGAGGGATCCAACTGGATTCCTCAATAATTATATTCATACATTACATTATATGATGTGACAAATAATTTGTGGTTGATTATGGTGTGTTTGGATGGTTGAATACCATTGACCCGGGAATAAATTGTATTTGAATACCGTAAAATTTATTCAAATATATTAGAAAAGAAATTGGGGTTCTTAAAAAGGAATTTCTATTTTTAAAACAGAAACCGAATTTCAAATGGACTAGAGAAAAATAACTTGATTTAATTTTATTAAAACAAGTAGTTTGATTTATAAAACGATATTAGAAAATGTTTATATATATTATTTGGGATTGTAAATTCAATAATGAATATAATTCAAAAAAAACAATGAAAATATTTCGAGGTTCGAAATATAAATAGAATGGAAACAAGTCCCTGAGAATTCGACTAAGTCGGATATTAGTAAAATAATTTATTTTTAGAAATTTTATATTATATAATATGGGATTTGATAAGATAACTATGATTTGGTTTGAAACTAATAAATTTTAATAGAATATGAAGTCGAGATGTAAGTACAAACTTGACTTTTAATTAACAAGAGGTTTACTTATAAATGGGATTTATGAAATGAAATATGAATGTGAATTTATAAATAACTAAATAAACATGATTTTAAAACTGCAATGGTACTTATTTAATTCAAGATTTAATTGAATAAAATGAGTCCAGATTTCTGTAAAGGAATAATATTCACGTTTAAAGTGAATAAAGATTTAAAAGCAAACATTTTGCAGATTTGAAGGGTAACAAAAGGGTAGTTGGTAAATATTTGAAGTGATAAATTCAAAGATGAATTTAGAAATGGAGTTAACCAGAAACGGAGAATTTATTCCGTTGTTCAGAGCGTTAATCGAATATAGATTATTCGAAAGAGGATTATAAGTCGAAATTCGATTATATCGAATTCAGGAAGGTACTACTTACTTTCCATTTTTAATTTAGATTTATTTAATTAAATATTATTTATTTATCAAAATAAATAATTAAAATTATATTTTTAATTTAAATATTTTGGAAAGGTTTCCAAATATATCCAGAGTCTTTTTCTATTATAGAAATGAAATGATTTTTGAAGTCAAGAAATGGAGTTAAGGAAATTAGAAACTGATTGGAGATTTGTAAAGTTGAATGATTTTCTGAGTATTGATCTGATGTTGTTTTCAGCCTTCGGGGTTAATACTCGGAAATTCGTTCTCTTACTAGTTTACAGTTAGGGACTGAGGGATGAAAAAAATAGCGATGCGTGAATAAGGTATTTCAATATTTCCAAGATTAGTAATGTATATTTTCGAATTATGGGAAATAAGGAGTTCTGAATACATGGAAATGTTTTCCAAGAAGTCACAAGAAGCTAAGCGAGTTGGGAAAATATTTGGGTAAAGATATTTAAGGGAAACTAGGAAATAAAATGATTATTGGAAACTCTATTTAAAGGGGCTCAATGTTGATTGATGATTGATCGGTAAGATTTCCATTTGGAAATACGACCGTTGATTGTATGTGTGTTTTCCTTTGATAGTTAAATAGCAGACTATCAGAGTTTTTGAATTTTTTTCGCTGTTAGTACGAAGAGACCCGGATCAGATTATTATCTGAAAACCACTCTGTATGGGCATTAGCGTTGCGAATCAAATATGGTGAAGAGAATTGAAGACAGAGTTTATGCTTCTGTATTTGTTAATTTTTTTCGCTTCTGTATCTCCCAGGAATGGTTATGTTGCTAGCAACCGTAAGGTGACAAGACATTCGATACACTCAAGAGAAATGAGTGGTCGGTCATGTGTGGCTGAGTTGCAAGATGTTCTTGTTGAACTCCAGTGTATCCCCTCTGGAGTACAATGATCGGAAGGTGGTTCCATACCTTATCATAGTTGGAAATCCATTCCCCAATAAGAGCCGCGGTTTTGATTGTATATTATATATGTGGAGCATGAGATGCAAGTGTTTTGCCAGATTGTTATTTACTTGTGATTAGACACTATTATAATATCAGAAAAGTAATTATTTTGAAAATGTTTTGGGTTATCGTAAGGTAAAAACCATCCGTATTTATGTGTGAATCGGCCTTACGATTATCTTTTCTTTTGAAAAGGATTTGAAAAGTTAAACTGAATGGTTGGAGTTTACTCACACCAGTCCCATAACTGACCCAGAGTTTATTTTGTTTTGTTTTACCCTTAACTCTTGGGTGCCCAAATTTGTACGGGCAGTCAAGTAGTCGGGATTTTTCAGGTATACTTGGAGGAGCTCGGAGCAGGAGGCTTCGACATTAGTTATATATAGTGTTTATTTCCACTGTGACGTTATGTGATAATGGTATATACAATTATTGTTTTGTATTTCAAAGTTATGTTATATACTATATTTTATTCATTCCGCTGCGAGGTTCATTTTTAATTTGATTCTGTTTCGTTGTAATTCTCTTCTTCTTCTATTCTAACTTTCTTTCTATTTTTCAGCCTCTAACTTCTTTCTATTAATGATCAGGTATTTCCGATTCTTGAATAATCGACACGGTGTTTGGTATCGATTATTGGGTTCGAAAATCTCTGTTCTTTACAGGTTAGGTAGTTCTTTTCATGAACCCTCAGTTGTTTTCTTTCATAGCATACTACCCTTCCTTCTTGCATTAGAACGGCACCAAGCCCTATGACACAAGCATCGGTGTAAACTGTAAACATCTTGCTTCCATCTGGGAGAGTCAGTACATGAGCTCTGCCCTCTTCAATCTCTGAAAGACATCCTCACAATTGATGATCCATGAAAAGTTAAGTTCTTCTTCATCAATCGGGTAAGCGGGGCTCTTGCAAAATCTTTGATAAACTTTCTATAGCATCCCACCAACCCTAGGAAACTTCTCAACTCTGTTGCATTCTTTGGAGCCCTCCAATCTTGAACTGCAACGACTTTATCGGGGTCCATTGCTATCCTGTGCTTAGATACCACATGCCCTAGGAACCTAACTTCCTTTCTCCAAAACTGACACTTAGAAAATTTTACCTTGAGTTGATGTGACCTTAGGGTGCGTAGAACCTCTCCTAAGTGTTGGGCATGCTCCTCCTCATTCTTTGAAAAGATGAGAATGTCATCCGCAAAAACCACCACAAACTTATTCAAAAACTCTCTAAACACCCTGCTCATCAAATCCATAAAATATGTAGGTGCATTGGTTGACCCAAAAGGCATAACCAACCATTCGAAGAAGCCATCTGGAGTTTTGAATGCAGTCTTATATATGCTGTCTTCTGCCACTCTTAACTGATGAAACCCCATGGCCAGATCCATCTGTGAGAAAACTGATGCACCTACTAGCTGATCAAACAGATTGTCAATTCTCGGTAGCGGGTGCCTATTCTTCTTAGTGAGCTTATTCATCTCCCTATAATCCACACATAGATGAAGTGAGCCATCTTCCTTAGTTGATTTGATAACCGATGCTCCCCCCTCTGAAATGCTTCGTCTAATAAAACCTTTCTCAAATAGCTCCCCTACTTGCGTGGTAGGCTCCCTTCTCTTTCTAGGAGCCATGTGGTGCACTGGTAGTGCAACTGGCTTCACGTTATCTACCAAATAAATTTGAAAGTCTATCTCATGCTTTGGAGGTAGACCCTTAACCTCCTCAACCACATCCAGGTAGTCTCTAATTATGGGCACGAATCGCACATGGTCAACAAAAGTATCAAGTGATTCTAGAAAACTGAGCATCACCGACCCCGGTAGGTCGTAGGAAATTTCAAGAGTCCTGCCATGAAAAGAAAGAAGTTTAACCGCTCACTTTTTACAATCAAGGATGGTACCATGCATGGCTAGCCAATCCATGCCTAGAATCAAACCATAGCCCACAAAGCCCAGCACGTATGTGTCGCATTTAAACTCGATGCCCAAGATAGAAATCCGCAAACCCCTACACATCATGGATAAATGAGCCGATCCTCCTATGGGGTTTGAGACTACTACAGGTTCAGAGACTATACTTTTATTAAGGTGCAGGCTATCCACTAAAGAACTGAATATAAATGAATGTGAAGCACAGAATCAAACAGGGTTCGAACAGGATAGTCAAAAAGGGAGATCAAACCTTTAATCATGACTTTCCTACCTCGATCAGGTCCACTGGCTTCCAAAGCACGCACTTGTCCAGAAGTTCCTGCCCCTTGTCCTTGCTTGCTAGGGCACTGTTTGTTGAAATGTCCCATTTTCGCACATCTAAAGCATGTTTTCTTTGTCTTTCGTCAATCCTTCACAAAATGACCCATAACACTGCAACCATAACACTTTAGATCCTTTTTGATTTGGGCCTTAGCAGGCTTTCCGCCTTTCTTTTGTTGCTTTGCTTTTTTAGGACACCATTGCTATTTCTCGCTCTTTTCTTAAGTCTCCTCAGTCTTATTTCCTTTCTTTTTCTCCTTGCCATTTCATGCATAAGCGCCATATCAACTGGCCTTTAAAATATTGCCCGCATTGATATATGAGACAAAGCAAGTATTTGGAGAGTTGATTCAGTCCTCTCGCGAATCTAAGAGCCTTCTTGTGGGGCGTATTCACCAAGTTTAGCCCAAACCTTGCAAGTTGATTAAACTTGTTCATATAGTCTTTAACAGTCATATCTCCTTGCTTTCGAGCCAAGAATCTCTCTATTTGCATCCCTCTTCTTCCTGAGATAGTAATTTCATCTCAAATCTCTGCCTGAAGTCATCGCAAGTCACTACTGGTTGTCCAGCTTGCGTTACTTTCCACCAGAATGAAGCCTTATCCTTAAATTTCCATGCAGCCAATTGTATCTTCCTCCGGTCGTCGATCTCAAAGAGCCCAAACAAATTCTCCGTCTCTCTTGGCTAATTCTGTGCTTCTACAAAGCTTTCAATACCAACGAATAGTTTTCCTCCTATAGTGCATAAGTCTTTGCATAACTTAGAGAAATTATCTACTCGTGGAGGTGGAGGAACAACAACTGCACCTGGGGGAGGAGCATCCTCTTGACCTCCGATAGGTGCCGTAGCCTCAAGGTATCTACGGAACCATGTCGGTAATGGAATGCCTTCGGAAGATGGGGTGCCCTAGATATGCTGAAAATAAATAAAAAGGATTCGATAAGAGATCGAGAGAATATTCAATTATGGCTTGAGGAGATATGTTTTTCAAAAACAGTTTTTTACTTGAAAATACTGATTTTTGAAACTGATTTTTAAAAAAAATTCTTTGATCTTGTAACCTTCAGGTCTGAAACCAAATGTGACACCCCACTTCCGTTAATGTCACTCATAAAAGAATACATTAAGTTTCGTGAAGTGCAATAGGTAATCATTACAGAAAATTTGCAGGACAAATAAAATAAGCAGCGGAAAATTTTAAACTTTATTATAAAAGAAACAAAGCATGGTTTCACAAGTACATTAAAACCAGTTACAATTACTCAAATGTCTCAGATCTGTCTCACAAAACATCCCATGAAATAAAATATCAGAGTACTTAAAATCATATCCCTTGCCGTAAGCCATACTAAAGTAGAGAGCAAGTCAAAACAATACATTGCAAGAAATCCAAGTCAAGTCCAAGCTGTAAGAGAAACCCTAGTCACCGTTGAGTGCTTCCACTCTAGCGACCTTGGGGGGAGGGGAAGGGAGAAAAAGGCAAAAGAAAAATGGGCAGACATAAAGTCTAGCAAGTTCTAGTGATTTTCAAATGTGCGTAAAGTAGAAATGCCAAGACAAGTAAATTAGACTGGATGAGAAAGGTACAGTGTTATAGAAGGTATACAAAACTTAAATAGAATAACATGATGGACAAGAATAACATGAATAAACTTATGATCGAGAAACGTTTCACATTTATATCCTAAAAACAGGTAACATCTGGATCATATATGTCTTGGTGAAGAAAATTATATAACATTATGCCATTGAAAGTCCAAGTCCAATCCAAGTTCTATGTATGCAAGTCCTTATGTTGTCTCCGTTTGATCCAACCTATAGCAGCATTCCCCATTATATGTTCATATTTTTCAGAATAATTTCATAGAGTAGAAGAAGATATGAAGATTTTGTGTGAATTAGAAATGGGAGAAGCCATCTATTTATAGAGTCATAAAGTCTACCTCAACCTTTAGATTTTAGGTTGTAAATCCAAACCGTACAATTCATGCTGAGTCAGGAACAAACATAGTGCACAAAACAGTCCAGGTTCGTAGAATGGATCTACCCAGATCCGTAGTGGGTCGACCCATGGGTTGACCCATGGGTCGACCCAGCCTCCTTGGGTCGAATCGGGCTTGGCGTGGGTCGCACCACAATAAGCTTGGCTCCCGCGCTCACCTCATTTTGATTTTTTTGGAATTTATTTTATTTTATTTTATTTTATATTTATATATATGAACCTTATGTGTTTATACAAACTTCTAAGGTCCATAACTTCTTCATATGTTATCCGTTTTACGCAAACTTGGGGTCTATCTGAACCAGAATTCCAACCCGAACGCAACGGTAATGCCGATTTCACTTAATTCTAAATATTCAATTAGGTTATTCTCAATTAATTACCTTTAAGTATGGTTATAGTGTGTTAAATTCTGGGGTGTTACAGTGAGTTTACCATGCAAGAACATATTGCTAGGTTTATTGAGCTATCAAATTTTAGGAGAGGGTTAATGGATATGCCCATGAACATGACATTAAGACTTGAAAAGGACTTAATTCTGTCTTAATAGAGATACAGTTGACTCAAGTGCCATTTGTGGCAACATTTTACTTTTTAGTGGAGACTATTATTTTTATGTTGCGGAAGTGGAGAGTAGAGAGGTTTAAAAAGAGTAGAGTGAGGATACCATGAGATACAAAAAGAAAACGAACTTTTGATTGAAGAAGAATAAGACGGCCAAGTTCAAGAAGGAAGCTAAGGTTTGTGGGAGTTGTCATAAGGGAGGCCATGAGGCCAAGGGTTGTAGAATTAACCCGATTAAGCAATAATTCAAAGGAAAGCGTTTTAATTTCAATGAGGAAGAGCATCTTGCTAGGAATTGTCCAAAACTTGCTAAGAGTGGACAAAGTGGATAGAATTATGCTTCGAATGTAGCATCTCTGTGTCACTTACCTAGAGGCCAAGGTAAGGCATCCCTCGAAGGTATTTTTGTTTTTGGAACTTCTTTCTATACCTTGTTTGAGTCCAGCGCATCTCATTCTTTTGTAGCCAGGAATGTTATCAACCTTTTGAAATTTGCCACATCGATCATTAACAGTCAGATAGTGGTCCCTAGCACTATCAAAGATGTAACACAACTTTATTTGATGTGTAAAGATCTAGCATTAGATATCGATGATGTAAATTTCTTTTGCGACACATATGTTCTTAACTTTAAGGGATATGGACTAATCTTAGGGATGGATTGATTATCATACTATAGAGCCATCTTCGATTGCGAGAGGAGAATCATTTGCATGAGGAGTGGTTGAGGTTGTAATTTGGAAATCCTGTGTACAGTTAAGAATGTAAGGGACGCGACTCTATTTTATTCATTATCATCATATTTAGATTTATCAACTTGGGTGCCAACTATTTATGAGTTCCAAGATGCCCTTAAAGAATTGTTGAGTCTACCATCTTACATAGAGGTTTAATTTAGGATTTATCTCAAGAAAGAAGCTAGACATGTAACTTTTCCTTTAAGGCACATGGTCCACAAGGAAAGGAGGGTATTCGATAATCATATTTTTGAATTGCTATAAAGGGATTCATCCAAAAAAGTACCTATGAGTGGGCAAGACACGTGGTTTTTGCGACCAAAGTAGATGGACTGTTAAGCCTTTGTATGAACTATAGAGAACTTAGTAAACGGCCTAGGAAGAATAAGTATTCCTTACCCAAAAAAGTTGACCTATTTGACCATTATGGAGGCGCAAAGATCTTTTGTCTATTTGATTTAGAGACATGATATCATCAACTAAAAATTTCCGAGGAAAGAAAGCCTAGGACAGTATTTTAGGACTCTTGATGGCTTGCTTGAACATAAAGTGATGCCTTTTTTTAACGAAGGCCCAAGCTTTTTTGTATATTTGACGAGTATTCTTTTTAGGGGAATTCTAAATTAGATTGTCATATTATTTGTAGATGTCATTCTTATTTTCTTTAAGGACTGAAAAGAGCATGAGGATCACCTAAGGGAAGTTATAGGAACTTTGAGGAAACATCAGGTCAAGGAGAAATTCATCAAGTGCCGCTTTTAGAAAGAGGAAGCTAAGTTTCTTCAATATATCATCTCAGGGAAAGGGTTAACTGTAAACCTTGCTAAAGTAGAAGCCCTCTAAGAATGGAAGATTCCAAGAAGACCAACTAATGTTAGGAGCTTTTAGAGTTAGCGGGCTATTATCGGGAATCCATAAAAGACTTTGTAAGGATTACGGCCCCTCTATCCCATCCAACTAAGAAGAATCTTTAGATTGTTTGGAGTGACAGAAGTAATAAAGATTTAAGAAACCGAATGATCTCTTACTAGTACACTAGCTCTCATAATTCCCGATGGAACTAAGATGTTTACCGTCATTACATATGCTTAGGTTACGAGATTAGAAGCGATGTTTGTAATAGCCTAAAAATTTAAATATCGATATTATATAAATATCTGAATCTTGGATTCAATATTATAAAAGTAATTTCATTACCTTGTTAATACAATTTAAAATAATAATTAATGACAGCAGAATTTGATTTTGAATTGTGGTTATAAAAATAAGTAGTTCAAAGAAATATCAATAATGTGTCCAAAAACTATTTTGTCTACAAATGACTTTTTACTTTTTATAAGTTATTAGAACATCATATGCATGTTATTTAAACATATGAATATATATATATAAAAAGTGTTAATATCCTAACTTAGTATAACCATGGAAATAAAATAATTATGTTTCAGGAAATAAATTAATTAAGATAAAAGAGACAAGTGGCATGAGAAAGAAGGAGACATGTATCTTAAGATGGAAGAAAATTGTGGCACAGATGCCACTTAGGTGTAAACCTCTAATACACCCTAAATGACAACTAATAGGGTATGTTTCATCATCCTAAAATTTGCATGGAAGATGATGGACAAGTGTCCAAGGTTAAAAAGTCTAAAATAGCCTTGAGAAATCAATTAATAGCATGACCATTTTGATAAGAACGCATGCTCTAAGAATATTCCTCCTTATTTAGGCCATAGTTCCAGAATAATGGAGCTAAATTAAGTGATTCTTTTCTTATTGGAAAGACATATCAAAATGGAAGAATTTTTATTTATATCACTTTTTAAGATTCTAGGAGGATGATTTTGGAAAATCACATGGAAGTGAAACTATTTTCTGGCATAACTTTTAGTTTATAGAAATGCGTACCATCGGTATTTAAGATATACCTTTCGCCTATTTAATCCAAATTCATTGATTCTTATTTTGTTGGAAAGATAATTTGAAACAAAGAGTTTTTCTTTTAACCAATACTACTAAATAGAATAGTCATGTGAAAGTGAGAAAAAAATTAGTGTATTTATTTATTTATTTATTTTGTTCTTTAAACCAAAAATGGTAGATGTAATTACAAAGACCACAACTTTCATTCTACTGACAAAATTGACTCACTTTTCTTTCGTTTGGAAGATATTTAAATAATGAACAACAACTTTTCCATTTAGCACTTTTGATAATTCAAAGAGTAGCTTGGGTGAAAACTAGCTTAAAGTGAATTGTTTTGGTTATTTTAGTTCTTTAACACAAAACTAGTTATTCCACTTCCAATACATTACTAAATATCTACAACTCTAAACCTCCCGTATTTGGTTCTGTGCCCTTTTTGTAATGATCCAGATTTCCATAACATCAGAGTTGACTATATAAATCATACGTCCAACCCAAATATCACGAAAATACGAGACAATTTTTTTTTAGAAGAAAGAGGTAGAAGAAGAACAGAAATAACAACACAGAATCTCACATCGCAGCGGAACAAAATATAATATATCACATCTTTGAAATACAAAATCTTAACTGTATAACATACACTTATCAGAGTACCACACTTACAACATAGCGGAACAAACTATAACTAGATAACGCTGAAGCCTCCTGCTCCAAGCTCCTTTAGATATATCTGAAAAATCCTGAACTACTTGACTGCCCGTACAAATTTAGGCACCCAAGAGTTTAGGTAGAACAAAACAAATAAACTCCGGGTCAGTCATGGGACTGGTATGAGTAAACAGTTTAAAACAGTTTCAGAAACTAAATGATATCTCATACGACCACGCCGTATAACACGGAACGGGTTTTTTCCCTTATGAGAATCCAAACACTTGACTTATCTTTATATCAAAACTCTTTTGATATTATAATAATGTCTAAATCAAGTAAATAACAATCTAGTGGAACGTTTGCATCTCACGTTCCACGTATATATACAATCAAAACCGCAAGCACGTATTGGGTATTTGGTTTTTCCAACTATGACAAGGTATGGAATCACCTTCCGCTGGTATATTTCTAGAGGAGAATACACCGAGTTCAACAAGAACATCTTGCAACTCAGCCACACATGACCGACCACTCATTTCGCTTGAGTGTATCGAATGTATATCACCAACGATTGGGATCAGCAACCGTTTCCCGAATGGGTCAGCATCGACAATAGATTTTTAGAAGTAAATGAAACTCTAGATCAGGTGATTATACACCCTAATAGGTGCGACCTACATAGCCATGTTGCCTGCCCGATTTCTGTCATTTACCGGTTGATGAGGCTAGAAGCTACGCTTTATCATCACACCAGATTCACTTCGAATGTCACATCGTCAAATCCATCAAATCATCGATTGACGTCCTCAACAGTACATTACGTGTTAGCTAAAAGAAGTTTCCTTCTCCGCTTCCACTCTTGGTACGGTTGAAGAAATCAATGTACGTGACCATCTGGAAATACTCTGTCAGACATTCATCCATACAAGTCACCCAGGAACAGGATGAACCGAAGGTACTATTTCTATAAATAGAAAAAGTCCTTGCACTCTACTCCGTCTTCGATTATCTTTATATAAATCTGATTCGCACGCTACTGCCAATATGGAGTGGTTCTTCGGATAATAATCCAACCGGTCTCTCCATATTGACAACGATGGTCAAAACTCCGATAGTCTGTGATTTAACTATCGAATAAAACAAGTGTTTCGATAGTCGATGATTTAACTATCGAATAAAACAAGTGTTCAACCAAACATCCAACAATCACGGAACCTTTAATTAATATTCCATTAATTAAATCTCTTCTCTATTTCTTATCAATATTTGTTTACCAAATATTTTCAATAACCATATTGGCCTTATACGTTATTTGGAAAACATTTCCATATATCGCCTTCCTTAAATTTCTAGCTTTAGAAATATTCATTATTCTATTTCCAAGCTTTGCACATATTTGGGGTAAAACAGATGTTGTGTAAAACATCGTTACGACAACCCAAATACAGTATTTAACTAATTCTTATTCCACATTGATCTTCAAGCCTGAATCTTGCTACTTATCGGTATATCATGAAATCAATCAAGTTGGGGTATAATTACCTCTCAGACCTTGACTGAATAACATTTAACGTCAAAACAGACAAGACTACTTACTCGAATAATCAATACTATACAACTGATTATTCACCTTCAAACACATATACATTTTCTCTTTCTATTCTACTAGATTTTATTCTTATACTTCCTTTTTGATTATACTATTCTATTTCTAAGTTCGTTTTCTTATCGACTTCTATATATTTCGATACGTTGATTTCTAACTATCAAATTATCTTAAAAATATTCTATCTCCTTAAATTCCCGGAAAAATTCGCCATAACCTCCTTTGTACCGGGAGCATCGGGAAATTTCAAATAGCTTTCCCGGTCCTTGTTATCTCAATAAGAAAAAGAAAAAGCCAAGCGGCTTGCCGATACGGCGCATAAAATCTCATATGGAAATTAAATACGTACCTTTTTGTCGGGCATTCTATTTATTTCACTTCTATACTTTATTCCATACCTGTCTCATGTATGTCTATACCTGTCCAATCTATTTAACTATACCAAATCGTTTTAACTCAATTCGTTAATTATTTCTTTAGTCTATTTCTCCTTTTAATATTTGAATTCTATATTCAAACTCCAATTCGCTTCTATTATTCAATTTCTATACATCAAATTCTATTGTCTTCTCTTATTCAAATCCTATAATAAAAAGTCCGTTTGAATTTCTATATTCAAATCTCATAGTTAAACTCCATTCGAATTTCTATATTCAAATCTATAGTTTAAAGTCTATTTGAATTTCTATATTCAAATCTATAGTTTAAAGTCTATTTGAATTTCTATATTCAAATCTATAGTTTAAAGTCTATTTGAATTTCTATATTCAAATCTATAGTTTAAAGTCTATTTGAATTTCTATATTCAAATCTATAGTTTAAAGTCTATTTGAATTTCTATATTATTTATAAACAACGTTTATAACTTCAATTCAAATCCCACCTTTCTATTTATAAACAAAGTTTATAAATTCGATTCACTTGTTTTATATACTTTCAAAACAAGTTAAATATTTTCTATAGTTCCTTTAAAATTCAAATTCTATTTATAAAAATAGAATTTCATTTTAAAATATCAAATACCCTTTTGATGTTTTTATGAGTCAATATCTCAAGCCCCCAGTGATATTTACACAATCAAATCAACCATTTTAAATCATTTGATTTGTAACACATCATATATGAACATATACGAAATCAAACAACAACAATAGATAATATATATTTTTGAGGAATCCAGTTGGATCCCTCCAACCTGTTTCCCTGCATCCACAGACGTTAGCACATAATTAATACCCATCCTGCTTCGAGGCAGGATATCGCGGTATAGAAGGTCATCCACTAATCATAGCGTGGGGCGTATAGGGTAATCATCCGCTATGAAACTGCGGGCATCCGCTAATGAAACTGCGGGAATCCAACCAATCAATCAACCCAATATATATATATATATATATAATAGTCCTAAATAACTAATATATATTTTAAATCAACCAAACAATATTCAAACAAGCATAGCAATTATTTTTAACAACTAGAAATAATTCTAATTAAATGGTGAGTGAGGTTTACTCACCTTTGATTTTTATTTCCAATCCATTCTGGTTCTTAAATTATTTCCAGTTAACTCCATAGTTGACTTCAAACAACTCCAGAAATTCCAAAGCTAAATTTCTTGTGAAGTTTAAGCTCTTAAGATTCCAATGAAAAATCTTTTCTCTTCAAAAAAACTAATTCATGCTGAACAACCTTCTCCACCGATCTTTGCCTTTATTTCCATTTCCATTTAGATATAACCTAGATATTATTTCCACTTGATTGATCTCAGACATTGTCATCCCTAAAGCCATCGATTTTACTGTAATTAAAAATCTAATTACTAAATTTAAAAACTGATTTACTGTATAATTTACACCTTTCTTCCCCAAAATGTTGTCGTACTTCGCTGAGAACAGAGACCGAATGCTCTTTTTCCTGCACCATCGAACACCCGAACCCTAGCTTCTACAGAACCTCGAACTTGCCTATCTACATGATTTGCTCCTGTCGCCATTTTCTTTGATGACTGAAGCCCCCTCATGCGAAACCCAAAAATCCATCTGCTGCCACCGTTTTGACCTCCTCTTCCATCAAACTTGCGACATCTCTTTGCATCGAACCAAGCCAATCCTTGTTCGAACTTCATCTCAGCATCAAAGACCGATTTTTCCAGAAACCCTCCACTCGACCGCGCCTCACTACAGTCGAGTTTCTCATGGCTTTAAATCGTGAATCCCCTAAATCGAGCTTAAGAATATCATTCGAACTCAAACTGGTTTTCGCGTTTTCGTTAGGCTTTGAATCGATTTTGCTGCGGTTGAGGAAAAGAGTATGAAGGCTTCGATTTTTGGTCAGGAATTGGAAGAGAGAAATCACTGTTTTATTTGCTCGATCTGAAAATGGAAGGAGGCTCGGGCTTTTAAAGAGAAGGGTGTGCTTTTTGAATTGAACAACAAGGCTCTGGGATTTTATCCTCGTTGTTCTTGCTAGCGGCCATGTAAAAATAGAAGAGGGGGTGCGGGTGTGGAATCGAACAGCTAGGCCCTCCTTGGTGTTCTGTTTATATCCAACAAAGATTTTATTTATTTTATTTTTTTATTTTATTTAAGTTAAACCGATATCCTTTAATTAAAATACACCCGTGATTTCAAACTCATTTCTGAACCCAACAACTGTCAATCCTAGGGTAATACCACTGTTTCGGACACACTGCGATAGGTATCGAAGTCCAGTTCGATCATCCGAAACCGATATTAATTTAAATTGATATAAATTAAATTCAACACAATTTATTCTGCGGAAATAAATTAATATTATAATTCGAATTCAAACAGAAGTTTGAATTGATTTTCTGAATTGTTTCTAATTCAGTTTCAACTTCTCAAACTGACGTATTACGATAATTTAATATATTCGATATTAAATCGAAATTGATTATTAAATTGATAACTTAATATAAAAATCCCATTTATATTTATCCACCCAATATTTAAAACTGTATTAAATATTCAAATCTAACCGACGGAATATCCGGGTCATTACATTCTTCCCCACTTAAAATAATTTCGTCCTCGAAATTGCTAAGGTAGAAAAGTGCTACAAACCCATTAACTTTTCAGAACTTATTTGTGTTGATACTCAACATTTCATATTCCATTCATAACTCTCTTTCGAATAAATCCCTATTCGATAACTCCTCCCTTCGAATAACTATATTCGATAATTTCTCTTTCGAATAACTAGATTCGAAAACCTTTCTTCGAATAAACTATATTCGATTTACTCTATTCAATTTACTCTATTGGATTTTACTCTTCTTGATTAACTCCATCGAATAACTAAATTCGATAACTCCGTCGAATAACCAATATTCTGTAACTCACTTCGATTAAACTAATCGATAACTCTTTTCGATTAAGCTATAATCGATAACTCCTTCCATTCACTAATAATCGATAACTCTTTCGATTTACTAATAATCGATAACTCTTTCGATTTACTAATAATCGATAACTCTTTCGATTTACTAATAATCGATAACTCTTTCGATTAACTAATAATCGATAACTCCTTCCGAATAACCAAATTCAATAATTCCTTTAACTCTATTCGAATAAACTATATTCGATAACTCCTTTAACTTTATTCGCTTGACTCTAGATCGCAACGATCACAATGGCTACGCCTGATTCCCTCAGGAAACATCCGATCGCCCTAGGCTATCTGCAGCCCTGCGAATTACGCTAGCAGTCGTGCGAAATGGCAACTTATCAGTAATGATGTTTGACTAACTCTATCTCAATAACTATATTCGATCAACTTTAATTGAATAACTAATCATTCAATTAAATCCAAATTCGATTAACTATGTTCAATTAACTCTATCTGGTTAACTCTAATCGATTTATCCTAACTTTAATCGACTTCTCCTATTCGAATAACTCCTTTAACTTTTATTCATTTAAAAAGATTTACTTTTAGTAACGGTTCTTCACTTTATAAATGTTCTCTTTAATAATGTTACTTCACTTATACAAGTGTTGTGTACGCTTCCTATTTAAAACTATCGGTGTTAAAAACCAATATCTCTTCCCTATATAAGTTCAGACTTATATATTCCATTTATCGAATGATAAATATTTAATTTAATTTATAAACTGTTATTTATAAATTAATCCTTCTATTTATCTATTAAAAACAGATTTCCATTTTCTATTCATCTTCTGAATATTCCTTTGATTAAATTCCATTTATTTAACAAATAAATATCTCATCTATAACATTCTATTTATTTTCTATAAATAAATATTTCCATTGAATCTATTTGTAAATGTTTCACAAATATTTCCCCTTCTATTTGTTTACACATGACATCCTTTGTATTTGTGTCACAAATATATTTCCTTTACATTTACTTTACAAATATATTTTCTTTTTAACTCTTTTGGGTTTTCCTTTATTCATTCCCAATTCATATTCACATTGATTTTACTCAGTTTATCCATTTCGATCCATTTAACTTACTTAAGTTAAATTTAATTTCAATCATTTAAATTCCCATTAACAGGTTGCTAATTAACCGTTTTGCCTATTTCACCCTTTTTATTTGAATATAATTTGTTCAAATATATGTCAACTTAATTATAAACTAATCTAATTATATTTTCAACTCGAGTTATATATTCGATTTCGAATATAAATTCTCAATCTCTTTCACTTATCCAAAAACCCAATTTCGATTCAATTTTCCTTTAACTAATTATTTTTCAATTTAGTTAATTCTATTCAATAATCAGAAATATGATCATTGTTTCCCAAATTATTTTATCTACTTTACTTGAGTTCACATTCATTTTATAACTCAAGTCTATATTTTTCTCATGGCCATTCGGATTTTATTTACTTTAAAAATTCTCTTACTTATACATATATAAACCATTGTGGTTTTAAATGGTTTCTGGCGCTGCACCTTTTTGAAATTTGATTTTGACCTATCTCAAAATCTATACGACGAAATCCTGATTTTTCTCTTTCATTAGAAAACTATTGTACAACCGGTCCCGACGATTCTTGTTTCGAAGAATTCCGACTTCAATTGAGTTCTGTATACTAAATTGAAGTTCGAATCGCCAATTTACGAACTGCCGCGCTATGGCGAGCTCGTTTTAATTATATTTATAAATATAAACGTTTTAACTTCGTTTATAATATATTCAACTCCATTTTGATATATATATCAAATCCATTTCAACATAATATCCCCGATCTATTTCTCTTCAAATATTCAAGTCCTCTACATCTACAATATTCAAATTCCATTTGAATTTCTTTATTCAAACTCTATATTTGAATTTCCTTCTATTCAATTTCTATTTGAATTTTCCCTTTATTCAAATTCTATTTCAAATCCTTATCTTCAAATTCAATTTGAATTTCTTATGTTAAATTTCTATTTGAAATCCTTCATTCAAAACTCATTTCAAATCCCTTATTCAAATTCTATTTGAAATCCTTTATCTTCAATCTCTATTTGAAATCCTTTATCCAATTTCTATTTAAATTCCTTATTCAAATTCCTATTTGAAATCCTTTTGAATTTAAATTCTATTTAAACCCTTGTTGTTTTCTTTGAATTCTATTTAACCATTCTCCATTTGGATTCTAATATTCAAATCTCTATTTGAATTTTCTTTATTCAAATCCATTTGAATTCCTTTGAATTCAAATTCCATTTCAATTTTTCTTATACAATTTCTATTTGAATTTTTCCTTTATTCAAACTCATTTGAATTCCTTTGAATTCAAATTCTATTTCACTTCTATTTGAATTATATATATATTCAAATTCCTTTAATTTACTTCTATTTGAAATCTATATTTCAATTTCACATTTCAAAATTCCTTTGAAGTTATATAAATATATGCATATATAAATATATATATCTCAAATTCAAAACATTTGAATCTTCAAACAACTTGTTTCTTTCAAACAAACTTCCATCAAAACTTTTCTAAGGCAGCAATTCATCACTTAGAAACTCGAAAATGAACACTGATGATGTTGCGACCATCATCAGAATTATTTCCCAGCTACTGAATGAGTCCAGTGCTTTACTTCTTTCAAAACCCATTTAGAAAAATATTTTCCAAACTCCCAGGATTTTAAATTCTGAATTCTGGTTGGAATTCAATTTCAATTTCATTTCCTTTGTATATTTCATTTCATATACAAATTCAATTGGTTATACATCTATTTCTGTTTTTATAATCTAATTCGATTATAATCCTAACAATCAACTTAACCATTTAAAAACAATATCGTGTCCAATCTTCTGTTCAAGTGTTTATAAACTCCTATCGACATCGTGGCGTCCCACGATTCGACCAAAATTTATAATCCACTCAACAGACTAGTCAACACAATATAAAACAGTTTTTATATCAAATAACAAATACACTCTCTGGTATATATATACACTCAACTCATTCTAGGATACTACTGATCCTATCTCTAATGAGCACATTCCAACAAGCCTAGGTATTCGCTGAACCTAAGCTCTGATACCAACTGTAATGATCCAGATTTCCATAACATCAGAGTTGACTATATAAATCATACGTCCAACCCAAATATCACGAAAATACGAGACAATTTTTTTTAGAAGAAAGAGGTAGAAGAAGAACAGAAATAACAACACAGAATCTCACATCGCAGCGGAACAAAATATAATATATCACATCTTTGAAATACAAAATCTTAACTGTATAACATACACTTATCAGAGTACCACACTTACAACATAGCGGAACAAACTATAACTAGATAACGCTGAAGCCTCCTGCTCCAAGCTCCTTTAGATATATCTGAAAAATCCTGAACTACTTGACTGCCCGTACAAATTTAGGCACCCAAGAGTTTAGGTAGAACAAAACAAATAAACTCCGGGTCAGTCATGGGACTGGTATGAGTAAACAGTTTAAAACAGTTTCAGAAACTAAATGATATCTCATAAGACCACGCCGTATAACACGGAACGGGTTTTTTCCCTTATGAGAATCCAAACACTTGACTTATCTTTATATCAAAACTCTTTTGATATTATAATAATGTCTAAATCAAGTAAATAACAATCTAGTGGAACGTTTGCATCTCACGTTCCACGTATATATACAATCAAAACCGCAAGCACGTATTGGGTATTTGGTTTTTCCAACTATGACAAGGTATGGAATCACCTTCCGCTGGTATATTTCTAGAGGAGAATACACCGAGTTCAACAAGAACATCTTGCAACTCAGCCACACATGACCGACCACTCATTTCGCTTGAGTGTATCGAATGTATATCACCAACGATTGGGATCAGCAACCGTTTCCCGAATGGGTCAGCATCGACAATAGATTTTTAGAAGTAAATGAAACTCTAGATCAGGTGATTATACACCCTAATAGGTGCGACCTACATAGCCATGTTGCCTGCCCGATTTCTGTCATTTACCGGTTGATGAGGCTAGAAGCTACGCTTTATCATCACACCAGATTCACTTCGAATGTCACATCGTCAAATCCATCAAATCATCGATTGACGTCCTCAACAGTACATTACGTGTTAGCTAAAAGAAGTTTCCTTCTCCGCTTCCACTCTTGGTACGGTTGAAGAAATCAATGTACGTGACCATCTGGAAATACTCTGTCAGACATTCATCCATACAAGTCACCCAGGAACAGGATGAACCGAAGGTACTATTTCTATAAATAGAAAAAGTCCTTGCACTCTACTCCGTCTTCGATTATCTTTATATAAATCTGATTCGCACGCTACTGCCAATATGGAGTGGTTCTTCGGATAATAATCCAACCGGTCTCTCCATATTGACAACGATGGTCAAAACTCCGATAGTCTGTGATTTAACTATCGAATAAAACAAGTGTTTCGATAGTCGATGATTTAACTATCGAATAAAACAAGTGTTCAACCAAACATCCAACAATCACGGAACCTTTAATTAATATTCCATTAATTAAATCTCTTCTCTATTTCTTATCAATATTTGTTTACCAAATATTTTCAATAACCATATTGGCCTTATACGTTATTTGGAAAACATTTCCATATATCGCCTTCCTTAAATTTCTAGCTTTAGAAATATTCATTATTCTATTTCCAAGCTTTGCACATATTTGGGGTAAAACAGATGTTGTGTAAAACATCGTTACGACAACCCAAATACAGTATTTAACTAATTCTTATTCCACATTGATCTTCAAGCCTGAATCTTGCTACTTATCGGTATATCATGAAATCAATCAAGTTGGGGTATAATTACCTCTCAGACCTTGACTGAATAACATTTAACGTCAAAACAGACAAGACTACTTACTCGAATAATCAATACTATACAACTGATTATTCACCTTCAAACACATATACATTTTCTCTTTCTATTCTACTAGATTTTATTCTTATACTTCCTTTTTGATTATACTATTCTATTTCTAAGTTCGTTTTCTTATCGACTTCTATATATTTCGATACGTTGATTTCTAACTATCAAATTATCTTAAAAATATTCTATCTCCTTAAATTCCCGGAAAAATTCGCCATAACCTCCTTTGTACCGGGAGCATCGGGAAATTTCAAATAGCTTTCCCGGTCCTTGTTATCTCAATAAGAAAAAGAAAAAGCCAAGCGACTTGCCGATACGGCGCATAAAATCTCATATGGAAATTAAATACGTACCTTTTTGTCGGACATTCTATTTATTTCACTTCTATACTTTATTCCATACCTGTCTCATGTATGTCTATACCTGTCCAATCTATTTAACTATACCAAATCGTTTTAACTCAATTCGTTAATTATTTCTTTAGTCTATTTCTCCTTTTAATATTTGAATTCTATATTCAAACTCCAATTCGCTTCTATTATTCAATTTCTATACATCAAATTCTATTGTCTTCTCTTATTCAAATCCTATAATAAAAAGTCCGTTTGAATTTCTATATTCAAATCTCATAGTTAAACTCCATTCGAATTTCTATATTCAAATCTATAGTTTAAAGTCTATTTGAATTTCTATATTCAAATCTATAGTTTAAAGTCTATTTGAATTTCTATATTCAAATCTATAGTTTAAAGTCTATTTGAATTTCTATATTCAAATCTATAGTTTAAAGTCTATTTGAATTTCTATATTCAAATCTATAGTTTAAAGTCTATTTGAATTTCTATATTATTTATAAACAACGTTTATAACTTCAATTCAAATCCCACCTTTCTATTTATAAACAAAGTTTATAAATTCGATTCACTTGTTTTATATACTTTCAAAACAAGTTAAATATTTTCTATAGTTCCTTTAAAATTCAAATTCTATTTATAAAAATAGAATTTCATTTTAAAATATCAAATACCCTTTTGATGTTTTTATGAGTCAATATCTCAAGCCCCCAGTGATATTTACACAATCAAATCAACCATTTTAAATCATTTGATTTGTAACACATCATATATGAACATATACGAAATCAAACAACAACAATAGATAATATATATTTTTGAGGAATCCAGTTGGATCCCTCCAACCTGTTTCCCTGCATCCACAGACGTTAGCACATAATTAATACCCATCCTGCTTCGAGGCAGGATATCGCGGTATAGAAGGTCATCCACTAATCATAGCGTGGGGCGTATAGGGTAATCATCCGCTATGAAACTGCGGGCATCCGCTAATGAAACTGCGGGAATCCAACCAATCAATCAACCCAATATATATATATATATAATAGTCCTAAATAACTAATATATATTTTAAATCAACCAAACAATATTCAAACAAGCATAGCAATTATTTTTAACAACTAGAAATAATTCTAATTAAATGGTGAGTGAGGTTTACTCACCTTTGATTTTTATTTCCAATCCATTCTGGTTCCTAAATTATTTCCAGTTAACTCCATAGTTGACTTCAAACAACTCCGGAAATTCCAAAGCTAAATTTCTTGTGAAGTTTAAGCTCTTAAGATTCCAATGAAAAATCTTTTCTCTTCAAAAAAACTAATTCATGCCGAACAACCTTCTCCACCGATCTTTGCCTTTATTTCCATTTCCATTTAGATATAACCTAGATATTATTTCCACTTGATTGATCTCAGACATTGTCATCCCTAAAGCCATCGATTTTACTGTAATTAAAAATCTAATTACTAAATTTAAAAACTGATTTACTGTATAAATTCAAGTAAAAAGGAAAACTGATTTTACTGTATAATTTACACCTTTCTTCCCCAAAATGTTGTCGTACTTCGCTGAGAACAGAGACCGAATGCTCTTTTTCCTGCACCATCGAACACCCGAACCCTAGCTTCTACAGAACCTCGAACTTGCCTATCTACATGATTTGCTCCTGTCGCCATTTTCTTTGATGACTGAAGCCCCCTCATGCGAAACCCAAAAATCCATCTGCTGCCACCGTTTTGACCTCCTCTTCCATCAAACTTGCGACATCTCTTTGCATTGAACCAAGCCAATCCTTGTTCGAACTTCATCTCAGCATCAAAGACCGATTTTTCCAGAAACCCTCCACTCGACCGCGCCTCACTACAGTCGAGTTTCTCATGGCTTTAAATCATGAATCCCCTAAATCGAGCTTAAGAATATCATTCGAACTCAAACTGGTTTTCGCGTTTTCGTTAGGCTTTGAATCGATTTTGCTGCGGTTGAGGAAAAGAGTATGAAGGCTTCGATTTTTGGTCAGGAATTGGAAGAGAGAAATCACTGTTTTATTTGCTCGATCTGAAAATGGAAGGAGGCTCGGGCTTTTAAAGAGAAGGGTGTGCTTTTTGAATTGAACAACAAGGCTCTGGGATTTTATCCTCGTTGTTCTTGCTAGCGGCCATGTAAAAATAGAAGAGGGGGTGCGGGTGTGGAATCGAACAGCTAGGCCCTCCTTGGTGTTCTGTTTATATCCAACAAAGATTTTATTTATTTTATTTTTTTATTTTATTTAAGTTAAACCGATATCCTTTAATTAAAATACACCCGTGATTTCAAACTCATTTCTGAACCCAACAACTGTCAATCCTAGGGTAATACCACTGTTTCGGACACACTGCGATAGGTATCGAAGTCCAGTTCGATCATCCGAAACCGATATTAATTTAAATTGATATAAATTAAATTCAACACAATTTATTCTGCGGAAATAAATTAATATTATAATTCGAATTCAAACAGAAGTTTGAATTGATTTTCTGAATTGTTTCTAATTCAGTTTCAACTTCTCAAACTGACGTATTACGATAATTTAATATATTCGATATTAAATCGAAATTGATTATTAAATTGATAACTTAATATAAAAATCCCATTTATATTTATCCACCCAATATTTAAAACTGTATTAAATATTCAAATCTAACCGACGGAATATCCGGGTCATTACACTTTTATACCATCTTTAACAAAAAAAATTGATATGCTAATTCAATGTGAAAGATGGTCAAAACTTGTCAAACTCGAGCGAAAAGTATAGGCAGCCATTAGCTTTATGATGATTTGAGAGGAATTTCGCTTGCTTTGGATTGATGGCAGGAAGCATGTTTATGTTCTAAATATTTTTTTGTTAGATATGAGCACTATGAGTATACTCATCGTCTAAACATTTATTAATTTCTAATATATTTGTGTTTGATAACTAATATTTTACATGATTTTATCTTGCTATATTTGTTGAGATCTTTTCTTTTCCTAAGCAAACAATACATATCATTGATGATTGTGAAATTTTATAACTTGGCATGACATGTAATAAAGTTCTTAAAATAAAGAACATAAAGATTGTGGAAGATGAACATAGAATACAAATGCATTTATGGCGATAGTCGTTAAAAACACACTTTCAGAATTATCTTACTTTGATGGATTATTACGATTATGTATAATAACACTTCTAAGCATTTCTTTTCATGATGATTAAGTAAGATACGTACATTACTCACAAAATCTTCGGAGTAAAAGTCTTTTTTAATCATGAAGAAATTGATTCAAACATACGATGAAAAACTGGCTAAAAAAAGAATTTATGTCATTAGTAACAATTTTGGAATTTGTAGTGCTTTTTAATTATTACAAAAGTTAAAGTGTAAGTTAAGGCCGGAATTGACAATGAACAGGCCTGTAACGATTCTTGCTGTTACAAAACTTTAGTAAATATTTCTCGAGTGCTGCCATAAACTGTTTAGAGTTTTAAATCTGAAATTTGCAACACTATCTACTTGCAATGCCTCTTAAATTTTTTAGACTGAAATCTGGTTAATGCCCCAGAGTAATTTGTTCCTCGTAGAATTCTTAGTTAAAGTGAATTAAAGTGAATTTGCTTGGGATACACCTTTTTCGTCCGTTGGATTCTCTATTTGATCTCTGTGTGTTAGGGTTTCTTTTGAATCCTATAGGAAGTACCTTCGTTCCCAAGAAGTGTAACAACCCAAAATTTAAGGTATAATTACTTGAAAATTTCAAATATAAAAAGTGAATGCTATGGAAATAAAACATTAGAAAAGTAATAAATACGCTCACAATAATGCTATAAAATAATGATAGAGGAATTAATTATAACCATAACATTAAAAGCCAATAAAGGAATTAATTCACAAATGTTAACATTGGCATTTGAATTTGTAATCAAATAACGTGCATAATAAAATAGCAATTAAGTCAGGTATTAATTCAATCTAATGGACGCTAAATACTTGTAACACCTGAATATTAATAAACAATAATTAAATATAAAAGATTAATATAATAGATATGAATCAGAATAATATTCAGAATTAGACAACGAGACTAGAACCATTGGGTCCATTTTAATTTTCTGATAAAAGCGGACACATGGTTTGCTAAAATCGAAGTTAAAATAATTAGTTATGAATTAAAGAAAAATTCAAAATATTAAATAAATTAATATAAGGAACAAACAGTCACTGGGCGACCCCATCCGCCTGGGTCGACACCTGTGTTGACCAAGGCCAAGGTGGGTTGACCTTTGTGTCGACCCAGCCCAAGGGGGGTCGACCACTATGTCGACCCAGGTAGGCAGGTGGGTCGACCCAGGTCGAGAATTCTGTGTCTCTTAGACAGCACACCAGGTAGCAAAAATTTATTATTTTTTGAATGCTATTTTGCTGAGTTGGCATTGTTTTATTGGTTTATTTTAAACTAAGGGTTGACGCGGCTCCTTCTTATTGGTCGATGACATGGTTGGACCAGATATAATCTTGGATTTGAACGGCTGAGGGCATCTAGTAAACCCTATAAATAGACTAGCAGAGCCTATCTCATTTCTTCGCATCCATTCTTTCTCTTCCACAAGCCTATCCTCAAAATTAGGAAGGACCAAATAATTAAATTTAACGGGGATTAACAAGTTCTTAAGTTTTAAATATTTATTTTTATAAACACTTCTGGAGGCGTAGGTTCTGCTAGATTTAAGAAGAAGGAGCCACGGGGGAAACTTTGTTCATCAGATTAGTGATTTTTTATGTAATTTTTAGGTTAGTTATTTGCACAGCAAAGTTTAGACAGCTAAGTAGTTTTAATTTGCAAGTTTGATGTTTGCATTTATTTACAGTGTTTATATGTTTAGTTTTCTATACATTATTGTAGTTTGTTTACTGTCTGCTTATTTCTTTCCAATGGTTTATTGTTTATAAGTGATTCTCTTTTTCTTAACCCCTTCTTTGTTATAGTTCATTTATAGTTATTCTTATGCCTATTTTATTTGTTTTTTTATTTTGAGTCTAGGCATGGCGAGTAGCTTGGACCATTTCCTTTTAGCACTGATCCTAGGCCTAAAATGCGCCTAGGCCTTTGTCGTTATTTTGCGTTAAATTGGAATAATGTTGGAATTAAATAAAAAGGAATTTTTCAGAATATTGAAATTGATAAGGTATTGTGATCAGATTGGACTGTAAATTTAAGGACAAATCTTAACATGTAATTGGAGAACATGTAAACTGAAATAGATCAAACTTAATTAAATCTTAAGTAATGTGGGAATGGTTTGTATACAAAATAACATTAATTAGAAATGTTAATACAACATGGGGATATAACATGAGGGTATATTGGGCTTATTAATATACTTAAATTGTGTTAATTTAATTTTGATAAAATTAATAAGCTAAGATAGAGGGAGCCCCTTCCGACAGCATAGGACTGATTTGGGAAGATGAGTGGCTCATAGATTAGGGTCGTTCCGACATTGTAGGGATAATTGGGGAAGATAAGAGGCCTAATAACATAATGAAATCCTAGTTAGTCGGTTCCGACAGCGTGGGGCTAATTGGGGAAGATAGGAGGCCTAATAAAATAATGAATGGGGACCAAGTATAGGGGTGACTTGTGTCAATTGCATTTTTTGGTTGGGAACCCGTATCGATTAATATCCATTTTTATCATGGAGGTCTCATGCTAGGTAGAGGCTTTGACATGCTTTACTGTACTGGATAGTAAGTGGTTCAAACAAGATGGGTACGAGCATGTTCCGACGGGACAATGAGCGTGCATCTTGCCGATCGAGAAAGATAAGACGCTGTAATGCCTGTGATTAACGTTTATGTCCTTTTAGTTGATGGAATCAGGATTGATAGTCCCGAATTCCATAGCTGGCATAGGTTATCGCATTATGGGTATATAAGCCAAACGACGGGTAGAAATTAGGTAAAGCCTAATTATGATATCATGGTAGTTGGTGCAGCGATCTTGGATATGAATGAGAAGCCTATCTTTATTAGTGTTTATCTTTCTTGCTATTTCATTTATGTTTTTATGTATATTGCCCTTAGAACAATTCATCTGTCTAAATGCTTCCTTATCTTAAGCTCATGTTAGAAACTACTAGAACTCACCAGACATATGTCTGGCCTAGTTTGCCTTCTCCTTCTCTCTACTATTCCTCCCAAGGTTTGCAGGGTGGAGGGTCTCAGCAAGGATTCTTGATTATTCAATTCAGCTTGGATTCAGACTCTTTTCATATTCATGTATTAGTTCATTTCTTATTTTCTGATCATTGTATTGACATATGAAAGAGATGGTTTTACTTATGTACTATGATATTTTCCATGAGATAATATGTTTGTTTTAGGATGATGACTATCTGGTATTTTGAAATGTAGTATGTACTATGATTTGACTTGCTTATTTAAATAACTTTTTAAAGTTTCCGCTGAGTTTTATATTTCTATCTTATGAACTAGGTTAGAACCCGTGTTTCGCACAAGAGCAGGTAAAGAAGAATTGGTGTGAAGGAGAAGCAACTTAGAGTCGCGTTGTGGTGGTTCTTGGTGTGTACAGGCTGACATAAAATGAATTTACAAGTGGTTTAATTATATAAGCAAAGGTGAGAATTGTTGGTGCAAGGAGGGAAATGTCATGTGGTATTGATAGAATTAGTTCGTCGTAATACAGGTATAATGAAACTTGATCATTGGTTATGTAATTGGATGTTGCTGCAAATTTGTAGTTATATGTTGTAGGTTGGAGTGATGTCAATATGATCGTGGACCGTAAAAGTAGTGTGTGGTGTGTTTGCACGTAACGTTAATGGTGCAGTTAAACAGGAAATTTTATTGGGTTATTTAAACATAGACGGAAGTTCAACTGGAAATGCGCTTGTGGCTTCATTCGGATTAGTTAAGGGGACATCGACTAAAAAAATTTAAGACGTGATTTGAAATTTTATGGATTTAATGGCATATAATTTTTTATGTTGTGTAATGTTGAAAACAAAAGATGGTATTTTGATCTATCCTAAATTAAGATGAATGATAAACTATCATTGCAAAGCGTGATATATAAATGGTTGAAATATCTTTGATAGGAGGATTCTGTAAAATATACGTATGGAAAATTAGTGTAATAAATTGTTCAATTTTCGAACTAAAATTATGTATAGTAAGCGGGAACTGAATATTTATTTAAAATGAAGTTAAGAATGTGAAGATTCAACTTGCACCAGGTCAATATCATTAACCAATACTCATATCTTTTCCTACATTATGTAGGTGCGCTGCATGTATACCCCCGTCCATAAACCAAAAACTGGTACCCATCACCTACAATTTTGAACTTACACTTTTGTACCCCATCTAATTGTAACTCATTACATGTAACTTAGTTGTGCTTTGATCGCATGTGATTTTCATTACGTTTCCCAAGTATCACGTCCTCGTATCTGTATTCTAAGCTTAATAATATCCCCTCTAAATTAGGTTATGGCTTCACACCGTTGAGAATAATACAATCTTAGGAAATAATACAATTAGTTGTGATTTGAAAATTTTGATGTTTGAAGTTCTATTTTCTTTTACTTTGTTAGTTTTTCTATTATTTTTTTAAATACTGTTATCATCACAAGTTCGTTTTTCATATCGGAGGCAACATAATACAAATTTACCAAAGATAATCATTTTCGTCTTGAACATTTTAATCCAACTGATCATGCACCTTTTGTCTCTTGTGCATGCATCGTAATCGACGTAAGACAATATGAGGCAAGATTTAAAAAAGATTTATCAATTGCTCCAACGAATACAACTTAACAGAAGGATTTGTGGAACGGAGCATAATTCTTAAAATATAAGCTGAGAGGTAACTAGCAAAGCATATTCTCAGAAATCCAGTCTTTTTTTGAAGATTCCAAAAGCCATTAAACAAAAATCTAACATAACAAACTCACCTTCTCCATCACATACGGAATTAAACAAGCACATAAACAATGCTAAGTCTGAAGTAAAAAATAACAATAATAATACAGATAAGCTAAACTCAACGGAATCATCCTCCTCACATGTCCCATACCGTTAGCAACAGCAGTTACATTGAGAGCATTCATGCGCTCAATGAGATTCTTCTTCCTTTGATCGTACATGAGCTTCTTTAGGTTGAACCTCTTGCGCTCGTTGGGTGCCGGCTTGTTCAATTTCACCGGCGTCGGTAAGAATGGAAAATGTGGGTATTAATCATTGCATACGAATGCTCAACCTGAAAAAAGAATGTATAATGTATAATGTATTTTATTATATAAAATAAATAAGTGTTATAATTTTATTGTAAATATTTGGAATTGATTCTAAACATGGTAAATTTAAAACATACATTATACTAAAGTACAATGTGTATCTATTATCCATTATTATTCTAAAAAGTACATCTTACAAAGTGCCATTTTGGAATAATAGGATAAAAACACGAAATCTGACAAAGTGCAACACATGATTTAAAATTGAAAAATCTAATAATAGAATATATTAATAACTATAAAAATAACAGTCAATAATTGCAAATCAACGTTTGCAAGTCATATACTACTACTATAATGATGTTACAATAAGATTAGTGCTATCAATCATGAATTATTTGCAACTTAATATACATGGTTATTACCATCGATGAACTAAAATTAATAGTTTTAAAAAATAATCCTAGCTAATAGTTTTTTCCAATGTTTAGCTCAGGCTGATCCAAAGCCATAACAATAACATGAACTTAAATTTTTTATTTTTTATTTTTATTTTTTTACAAAAAAATTGGATCTGTTTATATTTGGTTATCACTACCTCCTTTGGGCAGTCAAAACAAACACCACATTTGAGTACGGCTTTACACCCCTTGATTCCTTCTTGAGATCTCTATATTGCAGCTTCTTCACTCTCAGAGTTAAGCTCCCTCGCTTCGTTTTTTACTTCTTCAAATACTTCCTCAGGTTTTCTTGCTTCTTTTCTTTCATTCTCCAACTCCAACTTCAAATCTAAAATCCTCTTCTGATTCTGCTCATATTCCACATCATAGGAGTCCGCAACATACTTGGCCCATTTCAGCTTTTTCTCTGCTTCTGCTAACCCTAATTTTTTTTCTACATTACTAAAAACATGCACGTTCTTTGAAGAAGCTTTAATAGCTTCAAAAATGTACTCTTTCGTCTTCTCTTCACCATGGGCCATCCTCTGTTTTAGGAGATCCATAGATGCATTACTTTGATTTAGTTGAATTTCCTTGGTCTGTTTCTCGGTGTAAATTGAGTTGATGCTCTGCTTCATCTTCACACTATCTTGATGTTATAATCATCTCTATCTGCAACCTGTTGAAGCAAATATTGATCTTGTGCTTGCATGCCTTCATATGCTTGGCCAATAGTCTCAATTTCAGTAATATATGCTGCTGCTTCAGCATCCTTGATTCTAACAGCCTCTTTAATTTCCAAAAGATGCCTTTGAGAAGCATCAACTTTTTCCCTAAGAGCATCCATTTCTACTTCTACTAAAGACAACCTTTGTTGGCAAGCTTGTTCAGCCTCATTAGCAGCTCTAACTCGTAATTCAAGGCTGTGCTCATCTTGTGTAGCCTGTAAAATATTAGCTTGCGTATGAGCTCTCTGCTCTGACTCGGTCACTTACGCTAATGTTCTATTATCATAATGGTCTTGCCTATACATATCCAATAAGAATTGCAGTTCTTGTTTCTCCTTCTCTAGTTTTCTAACAGTGTTATCAGGGATTTGAACTCCAACATTTGTTCCATACATCTATTTGACAGGGTTTTGTGCTCGGAATTCTTGCTATCTAACGAAGATCTCAAAGAATTGGTTTGTTTACGTAAAGCAAGTGCTACACAAGCTGCTTCTTTATATCCATTTAACTGTGATTCCTAAGTACTATTTCCCGGTTTAATGCAGATGCCATGACATGAATTTCATCCTTGATATCGTCTCTACCTGAATCCCGCATAGATTTTGAACTAGAATATTTTTTGAAAGAAACAGCCCACTCTACAAGCATACAATTTGGTTTATGATAATCTTGTTTCACATAGGTACAAACAAAACATGTGTCCTAATAAGAAACTGGTGTTCCCACTTGCATACTACCACCATTAATCGGTCATAAATATGTCCTTAATAATTCGCATACACTGTAGAATATAGAAAATATCGTAATAGAAGAGCAACTATAGTATAAATTTATACATACATATGTGAGCATATGAAAACTATGTGTGGATATTTATGAATTTTTTTTCCTGATTCCATGTCTGGGGCTACAGTAAACATTATTGATCCACATGTTAGTCTATTCTTCCCTCGGTGATACACAGTCGTACACGGTTTTCACAGTCAATTCAAAAATACTTATCTAACCCGAATTCTTAATGTCAATCCACATAAGATAATAGTTGAGCAAAAGAAAGCTATAGATAGATGAAACATAATATGACCTAGTCAATTAATATAAAATGGCGTCAGAATTATGGAAATGTAATTACATTTCAAATTTGTGTGAAAACATTGTTGCTGATATGGTAAAAACTTATCTTATATCTACAATTTTCTTACTTTTGGAATCTTATAACTAATAGAAAATAGTCATACACTATTATTTTACATGAGTTTGTAACAATGCCAATATATTTTCTGGTATCATCATTGCTCAGAAGTGCAATTTCATGACTAACACTAATGTCGTAACAATGAAATGTATGGTACCAACCAATTACCTAACCAGGGGTTCTAAAAATTTCCATGTGCCCCCATATTCATTGCATCTTCTTTCTATTCCGGTGGTTCACAGAGCTCATACATCAATACTCAAGTTCTAACTCGATGAATCCAGCACAAAGAAAGGGTTCACTCGCAAATTCTAGTGAAAAGAAGTAAAAAAGAGTGCCACCTAGTCGCACGTACTCTCTGAATCCAACTCTTTGCTCAGATGGAAATCAAAGCATTGTCATGCCATAGAGTCCAAAGAAACAAAATCAAATCTATCGATGCAAAAAATGAACACTTCCAGAAATCAATGGCCCATCTAAGGTGGTGGAAGATAAACAATTTGCTGGATCGATATCTGGTATGTAATTTACTAACTCTTCCACAGATGTATCGTGACATTTTTTGCAGAACAACCAATTCGAAAAAGCATTTTCGGATAAGTCCAATAAATCTTTCATTGAATCAATATTTGTCATAGCTATTGTCACTTTTCTATTTAAAAAACTTATGGACTACAGTTACAAACATAGACATAAATTTGTTGTTTTGAATGCAGAATGGGAAGAACAGTGCTGTCATTTCAGCACCTAACTTCTAAAACCTTCGCAATCACAAAAGTTTTTCAACTCCGAGAACTCTTTCAGAGTATATCTTCTTTCCTTAAAGAATTTCCCCTTAGAGTGGTTACAATGAGAGATACACCATGGATCAGAATATGACTATGGTGGATTCATAAATGTAAAATGAGCTAAATTGTAATGAAAGATCAAAATTTACTTATATCAAACGCTAAGCTCAACACCAACAACTATTCAACATTAAAAGAAGTTAGGATTGTATACAACATGTATTTGTATTAAAAAGGTTTTAAGTATGGCATTTTTACTCCTTTGGACTAGTGTGGAAAATACGTTTTAGGATTTTAAAATACAAATATTGTGAGATGAATAAGCAGTATTCTAAAAATTTATGGCTTTGGATAGCCATTTATTTACACTTCTTTACTTCACTATTTGCATTCCACTTGGATTTATGGCTTTGAGATGTTGGCCTTTTCATAGCTACACTATTACTGGATGAACAATACACAAATAGATAGTCAGATCTGGAAATTTTACTAATAAGTCAATTCTGTACATTACTATGCATATATTATGTGGTAAAATCTAGAGGACCAAAACTAGTGCCTTGCATCTTAGGGTATCCTTTTTTTTGGCAAGGAAATGTGTATGAGGTATCAAACTTGTACATTTATCCAACACAAGTAATGCTATATATTTTTCATGCACATAGTAAGAGTAGGGATATTGAGATTTATAGATTAGACTAATGTAAACTTTAATGACTATTTTCAACCAATTAACATCAGGATGACACATGATAAAGCCTACCTAAAAAATTTGCAATTTAAGAGCTATTTTTAATCATAGGTATCCAATCTTTGTTCCTAACATGTTATTGATTGCATAGTTTAAGCTAATCCACTATGAAACATGAAGAATTAACCCTAGCCTGTTTCTCATAAATTATTTTTCATGCAAATGATCTTTCGAGCTCGTGCTACTGTGTTGATCTGTTGAAATAGTTAGTCGAAAATGAGGAGGTGCAAAGTATCATAAAGTAGCTTGTAAATTTGATGGTGTGAGAGTGATATATATCGTAAATTCACAATGATGTAAATTTCAAACTTCACATACCAAGTTGTGGGTCAACGATGTAATCAAATATGTAATGCAACTTTTGGTTAAAAATGATGCAAAAGTTGGATAATCTGTATTTTCTAAACTACGCAACACAGATTGGATACTACCTTAGCTATGCATGATACTAAAGACCCTTGCTTATAGCATCTCCAGCGGTTGATATTACGGACGTAATACTAAGGAAAGTCGTCACAATCGTAGAGTTAAGGTGTAATATTAAGGGTAATATTCAGGATCCTGAATCGGACCCTGGCGCCTATAAAATAGGCGCCAGACTCATAATTGGACCATGGTTGAATATTCAACCATGAACTGCTTAAAACATGCATCCAACTTGAAATTGAATTGCTCTTAATTATTGGTAATACAATTCATATCTATGAGACTTCTGTCTAACGCGCTATTACAACACTAATTTTCATTCTATTTTAATGGATCTTAATTAACTAACGTGCTGTTACAACACTAATTTACTATTATTATTATTATTATTATTATTATTATTTTGAAAAACAACAGTTATCCTTTCAGACAACAGCTATTACAGGTCTATTACAGAACGAAAATAAACAAAAGGAAGCAACAAGCTCCACAAAACAAATACATCACAACCAAAATAGAACAGAAGAGATAAATATTACAAAACCATCTTCCTATCACCAATCAAGAGCACCACCACAAACCAACATGCCGCAGACAGCCACAGCATACCAAGAACATCAACAGAACCAACACCTTGTAGCAAACAGCGGAGCTACAAAGACCAAACAAGGACGGTCCCCTCGCAACCAATGACAAAACAACAACCATTCTTCAATAAAAGAAACCCAAAGAGCATCGAAAGTCCTATACCTCTAAGGTCTCGGTACAGACCGCCCAAAGAAAAGAATGAGCTGACGTACAATGAAAACCTCCATACCACTAACTACCAGCACAATCCTCCCAATGCCTGGTGAAGCCGAGATCCAAGCGATTGTTCACTGAAAGGTGATGAACACGCTACTTAGAGGAAGATAGACAGCTTACCAAACATAGAAGGACGTGACACGATGTAGGTCATGGTTGAAGGCGATGCTGTACACAGGAGAAAAGCAGAGATGAGCAGCAAGCTTTGAAGCCAGACAATAAGATAATGACCTTCGAAATGGGCCCAATATAAACAGGAAGATGGAGAAAAGAGAAGGAGGAGAACCTGCAGCACACAACATAACACTCATAAACAAAGCGAATCAAAACTAGATTGGGGAAAAACAGAGATACGATTCCAAAACGAGATCTGTCCATCTGAAGATAGAGCGAAACAACCCAAACAAATCCAGCAGAGGCTACACAAGAGCACGAAATCCCCGGCTAAGCAGCAAAGAAAGTCCGATCTCAAGAAAAAATTTAGATCTGAGAAAAGCAGTACAACCAACCAACTAATATTACTGAACCAGCAAACCCTAGATAAGAGGGGCTCAAGAGCATCACCGATTGAAGAAAGTACCTTCGATATACAGATCTGAACGAGACAACAAATGGAGAAGCAGAACAAGTGGATGCAACTGGTGATAGGAGGAGGAAAACTTAAACAACAAAAGGAAAAAGAAAAACGAAATCAGAAAAAAATAAACGAAAGCGGGCGGATGAAGAGATTAGGCTGCTGGAGGACGAACCGGGAGATGGAGGGAAGGAAATGAAAGGACGAAGAGACCATAAGAAGGAAGAAAGTTGGAGGCGGCGGAAACCCTTCCCCATTGAGGGACTCTCAAAATAGCTGAAGTATTTGAGAACAGCGCATAAGCGTTTTATCCTGTCAATAACACTAATTTACTAATTTTCATGATGGACACACTAATTTTCATGCTATTTTAATGGATCTTAATTAACTAACATGCTGTTACAACACTAATTTACTAATTTTCATGACGGAACGCAATACTTAATATAAAATTTGGGTTACAATATTAATTAATATTCATTGAGCATGGGGCTGGCGCCTATTTTATAGGCGCTAGGAGTCTGGCGCCTATAAAATAGGCACCAGGGTCTAGCGCCTATAAAATAGACGCCAAACCACTGGTGAATATTTGTCCGTTAAGGGCGTACTATTCAACACCTTGAATATTACACCCTTAACCCACTGGAGATGCTCTTACAATTTAAATTATGTCTCATTTCTGAATTTTTTTTTGGAATTGTGTGAATGGTCATCGCCGATCTTCTTTCATGCTAAATGGGCCCTACGCAAATTTGCATATCTGTTATATGTATTTCATTAATTAAAATGAAGTATACTTTGATAAGGATTCAATGATTAATGTAACGGTTTAAAAACGATCATCTTTTATAAGTTACAAACAAATACAAAGATGACAGATAATGGAAAATAAAATAAGATTGAGTAATGATCTGCTAAATATAAAAATAAGAAGTCATAAACTCTGATTCAAGTTGTAAATGCATTGAAATAACTACCTCAATCAATGGAAGTAACAATACTTTTAGCTTGAACGTTTTTTTAACAAAGTCTATACATATTAGCTTGAAAATATTTCACCAAATGAACCGTGGCAATAGTTAATATTTTAAAATAATTCCTTTTAAATTATCAGAAATAGTTAATATTTTAAATTATTTATCTCCGTTCTGTTTATTTTGATTAATATATTGACATGTGGAAGCAAGACAACCTTTCTTGAAAATTACTAAGACGACAAACATTGCAATCTAACAGAAGTAAATAAATGCAGAAGTATTCATACAATTTTTTTTAAAAAGGTAACTAACCTAGATGTAGAGCCATGAGATTAAATTGATTACCAAGCCATACAATATGATATAGGAAATGAAAATTAAAACAATAAGGATTTTTTTTTTGGAGTTGGCCCCCTTTTATACTTATAACACATTTAACCTTGTTTGAAAACTTATTACGGCCGTAGCCTGGTTTATGTCACATCAGCTGGAAACAGTTATTTAACACAACGTTATTTGAATTAACACGTGAAGCGTTATTCAAGATAACACAAACATGTTTTTAAGTTTAACCCCTGTGTTTCTCTGTAGAACACAGGAGTGTTATTCTTAAATAACGCTAGCGAGCGTTATCTTGAATAACGAAAATGATTAGCAGTAAGTATTTTTGGAAGAACAATTTAATGCATTATTTAGAATACCGCTTTAAAGTGTTATCCTAAATAACGCAGAAATAAAATAATGGTGTGTTAAGTCTTACAGTTTCCTTTTGCGTTATTTCAAATAACGCTTCATGCATTATTTCAAATAACGCTTCACGCGTTATTTGAAAAGACGCGCAGACGTGATATACAGTCAGCCGAGAGTCTCTTCCTCCTCACTTTTTTACTTTCTACATATTGAAAAAAAGAAACCCAATACCTTAAATCAAATTCCGAAATTAAACTAATCATTAATTTTAGCTCTGATCTAGCAGCAATTTCAGATTTACGTCAGCTGGACTCTATTCTCCGTCGTTTGATTCATCACAAGGTTTGAATTTCAAAACACTAAATCTTAGTTTTTCTGGATCTACAACTTTTGGTAATATATTCTTTTATGTTATTGTAAATTAGAATGGCTCCTACGTTTATTGCGATTCTATGCTACTTTGATGGTGAGTTGGTTGTTGATGATAGAAAGTGTGGGAAATACGAAGGTGGATCTTTCAAACCTGTAAAAGTTCTGATAGGTTGTAACTTGAAGCAATTAAAAGCCTCAATATTCAAGTCAACAATGATTAATGCAGAGCAATTTGATATTGAGTTAATATGCAACTGGCCGACTGATTCTGGTTCTAAGGCAATTAAAATTGCTGACGATGGTGATGTTGAGTTAATGTTTTCTGCTTCTTGTAAGACTATAGAGTTATTTGTTGTGAAAACGACAAAGTTAGTGGTAGAAGCACCTGCTGCTTCAGGACCCGTTCGAGCGGCACCTTTCCGTCCAACTCATCTAATCCCATCACCAAATAGTATTCCTCCTTCTAACGTTTCAGAGTATGGACAACATCAAATGTTCTATGCGTACCCCCCGCATATGAATTATACACAGAATCCGCATTTTAGCTTTCCATTTCCCACGTAGGAAAGTATTAGATGCGCGACACAGAGGTAAGCCCAACTTAAAAGGTTTTCTAAACATGTTATATTTTGGTTCTCCAAACTGTTGTTAATGCCCGACATATATTTTGTAGTTTGGGTCCTTATTACCATCATACACAAAGTAATGTTGGACCGTCTACACAAGTAGCAGAACCGTTGCAGCCAACGCCATCTGAGTTATATCATATGAGTCAGGAGTAAGTATTCTCAGAAATGAATTGTTATTTGAGTCATGCTTAAGTGTTTGATCAAAGTGCAATATTTTCATGATGCAGCTGTCCGCAGGATTTCATGGAAGAGCACTTGTCGTTCGAAGAGAATGCATGCGATGATGCGAGTCAAGTAGATGGAATTGTAGAACTACAAATGAACCCTGGACCTGCTTTGGACAGCATGACGGTTGCTTCGATTCCCGATAACAATCACGCATGGTTTGACAACATGCAAGTAAATAATGATTCTTTGAACTTTGACTTCGCAGCTGAAGAGATGGATGATGAAGATGATGAAGAAGATGGGGGTAATGACGAACCTGCGATGGAGATTCCCCTTGATGAGGACATGTGTACAGCACAAATGTTAGCCAGATCTGTTGTCGAGGACTTGCAAAGTAGGGGAGAATTATTCTCGTCCTCCTGCGTTCAAAGTGGCTTTAAACCTGGTCTTGTATTTGAGAGCAAAGCTAAATTTCTGCAACAACTAAGTGAGTGGTCCATTTTACATGCTGTTTCTTTTAAGCCCATTAGGTCCAACAAAGAAATGTATACTGCCGTTTGCAATATCGACGATACTTGCTAGTGGAGAATTCATGCAATTGATTCCAAAAAATCGCAGACTGGGTTGTGGGTTGTTAAGAAGTATAGAGGGGAGCATACTTGCGTTAATCCAACGGTCAATTCAAGCAATCGCCCAGCGACATCAACATTTCTGGTTTCGAAGATCATGCCTTTTGTGAAGTCTGATTTAAACATATCATCTAGAACAGTTCAAGTGTTGGTTGAAGAACAATTTTTTTATTAAGATTGGTTAAATGAAAGCTTGGAGATCTCTGAGCAAGGCAATTGTTATGGTTTACGGGGATTGGGCGGAGTCATATTCACTATTACAGGCATATTTTGATGAAATTAGAAGATCAAATCCCGGTAGTGTAAGCCATATATTAACAGATGAAGTTGGTGTATTTAAACGTGCATTTTGGGCATTTGGCCCTTCCATTGAAGGATTTCTACATTGTCGTCCATTGCTTTGTATCGATGGCACCCATTTGTATGGTAAATATAAAGGTACACTACTCATAGCCACTGCAACGGATGCAAATGATCAACTCTATCCGTTGGCGTATGCCATTGTTGAGTCTGAATCGGCTGAATCTTGGGCTTGGTTTTTTTCCTGTATGAGACGGTTTATACATAGTGTAAACAATCGCCGTATTACTTTCATATCTGATAGAATGAAAGGAATCCCTATCGCATTGCAGGAAAGATGGGTAGAGCCACATAAGCATAGATTTTGCGCGAGGCATCTAAAAGAAAATTTTCAAAAAGCCGGCTATAGAGATCAACGTTTGACTGGTTTATTCTACGCGACGGCATGTGCATCAGAAGAGGTTGTGTATCGTAAGCTTCGGGAGGAAATTAAGACGGCCAACGTAAGAGCTCATAACTGGATTGAGAGAAGTTTGGGAGGAAAAGAGGAAAATTGGGCTTTGTTTAAAGACGATGGCGGAAGGTTTCATGTAATGACGACAAATGCTTCTGAAAGCTTCAACGGTGTCCTAAGAGGTGCACGATCGCTTCTAGTTAAGTCGTTGGTTGCGCGTACCTTCTATAGATCGGTGGATTATTTCTGTAATAGGCGGAAAAATGTTGTTGGTTCGGTATGCAAATTAGCCCCAAAGTGGGAGGCAAAAATAGCTGAAAGAGCCGAAGAAGCAAGACGTTGCAGAATAGCTCGCTTCGGCGAATATGAATGTGTTGTAATACACTACTACGGTGATGAATTTACAGTAAAGATAGAGGGTAATACTTGTTCGTGTACATGTAACATACCAATGCTACAACACCTTCCTTGTGTGCATGTTATGGGTGCATGTTCGGCAGTGGTAGAGGGTAATACTTGTTCGTGTACATGTAACATACCAATGCTACAACACCTTCCTTGTGTGCATGTTATGGGTGCATGTTCGACAGTGGCAAATGGGGCCAAAAGAGCTCATCACGACTTCGCCTCCAACTGGTACACAGTTCAAAGTTATCATGCGGCCTACACGCCCGAGTTTCATCCAGTTCGTGACAAGCGCTATTGGCCGCAAACTTCAGGACATATGGTTTTTCCCCCGCAAGCTCGGAGAGCACCGGGCCGACCAAGGTCTACTAGAATTAAAGGCACCATGGACGAGGGGCAGTCTTCTAGATCTAATAAGTGTAGCAAGTGCGGAGTAAATGGCCATAAGAAGAGCCATTGTACTACACTGACATAGACTTTACTAAGTGTTATGTTGTACCTACCTATTTTGTTTTATTACATTGCGTACGTTTCTATTTGGTTTTATTATGTATAAGACATATGTCGTAACTATTTATCCTATTGTTTTATGTGTGTGGTAACATTTATCTTGGTTGTATTACGTAAATGAAATATGTTTTGGAGAATTAGCTTAGTGGTAACATTATATGGCAGTACGAAAAATGAAATGATACGACATTAAACGCCAATACACTACTCATTACAACTACATTCGAACGCTACATAAAACGATACATTAGAACACTATATATAACGATACATTCGAATGCTACATAAAACAATACCAAGACCGTTACATTACTCATTAGGATATCTAGTAATGGTGGACTCAAGTGAGTCATATTTCTCCCGCATTCGGTAAATTTCGGTCTTTAGTTGTGCATTCTCTTCTTGCATCTCCAGGGCATGCTCGTGGCCTCTTCGACATAATGGAGGATCAATCCACTCCGTGTAACGACAAGGCGTAACCAAGTGCGGCACAGATAACCAAACCGAATATCGCCCGCATGCGTAGTACCGTCGGCCAGCGTTTGCCTTACTCTTCACAACATGCACATGACAATAGACATTACAATTGCGGTATTATCGTGGTACTGCTTCACCAATCGCTAAGGCTTTACCCTTATTTCTTCTGCTATTTCCATCCACCGCTACAAAGGTCTTTTGTCGCATTTCTTTAGGTATGAGAGCTTCCAATCGTGGTTCTTTGCCCGGTCGGCGTTCAATTGATTCAAACTCATCCATGTACTTGGCTAAAGTTTCATCATCAAGTTCCCATTGATTCATCTAAAATATAATTGCATGAATAAAACCTACATTATGGACTACTTTTGAAAAACAATAAACTAAAAAAAAGATCTGTGGAGTACCTTCAATTGTGAGCAAAATAGGACTTTTGAATTGTGATGTGTTTTGGGTTTGATTTGGGAAAGTAACAAATGAATGGGTGGGTTGGTGAAGATGGCACGTCTTTTAATGATAGGATACCAACCTAGAGCGACATTTGGAATAACGCACATAGCGTTATTCCAAATAACGCTTACAGCGTTATTCTAAAAAATGCTCCAGGTTGTGCACGGTTTAAAGATAACAACCTGGAGCGTCATTTAAAATAACGCTATAAGCGTTATTTGGAATAACGCTATCCGCATTATTCCAAATGCCGCTCTAGGCGCTTTACAGGTTATATATCCTACACAGTGTATAACCGTTATTTGGAATAACGCTATGCGCGTTATTCCAAATGCCGCTCCAGGTGCTTTACAGGTTATATATCCTGCATAGTGATGCATAAACTCATCAACTTAAAGCCAATAACGATAAACAACCAAAAGCAAAAATTGGAGCCTACTACGGCAAACCAAAAAGATGTCACATAAACCAAAATAAGCATACGTTACAACTCCAAATCCGAGTTAATCACAACCCGCAAAACATAACACAATTTCAACATCCGAATTAAAAGTTCAAGTAGCTAAAAATAACAGTTAACCTACAAAATACAACACCACCCTATGGACCAACTACTTCAGGATCCGTTGCTGGTAAGGAGTTTCTCTCTGCTTCCTCTTTGTTTTTGGAGGTACATCTTCATGCGAAGACGATGAGGAACCTTCTTGGGGATGTGACGGACCATGCACAACCTGTGTTGGTTGAGACGACTCTGCTTCCTTACCCTTACCCTTTCCCCTTGACGCAACCTTTTTCCTCCGTGATGTATAAACCTTAGTAGTTGGCGGCGGAGGAATGTCGCGGACTTCTTGTGCCTCCGAAGCTTCTACGGGTGCTAAAGCTTGAGCTGGGGGAGGTGGAGGAGGCGGTGCTGGTCTTGCAAGCCTGTTCTTTCCCAAAATTGTTTGCAAAATGCTCTTTATGCTAATGCATTTTCCCTTGCTTTGTTTGGGAACCTCATGAGATAACTCATCAACCGTTTCTATAGCCCGATACACCCCATCCGCCTGCATTTTATAAGTTAACTTACATAAAAATCAAACTTGCCAAAAAAATAAAAAATTATATTTGTTAGCATGGTTTTCATACCACATTCCTCTCAAGAGGGGCTCTAGGAGTGTACGGTTCCATTACGGCACCAAGAGGTTGCACGCTGCAAAGAATATACCGTTGGGTAATATGCCAATACCATGTGTAATACTCTTCGTCCGACAAGGTGAACTCCCGCTGCTGCTGCGTGTGCATGTCCCGATGGTTCCATGTCTCAATGGCCGCCTCGTACTCCCTAGGTACTTCTAAGTTAATCCTGTAATGTGGGGCTGGTTCAGGAAGATGTTGTCTAAGTCCAAACTGACGCATCACCCGGTCAGGAAGGTGATATGCTACATCGTTCAAACATATAATGGGTACACGGGCGGTCCACAGATGGAAAGACACGGTACATAAGGCCGGAAGCTGTTCAAAATCCTGGGCATATGGGGTCCATGTAACAACATCCGAACTAAGCACGTCGAGCTCATTGCGATAGAATTTTAGATTACGCCTAAGAGTCGACGAAGTGCTCTTCTTTCCAACCCACCTGTAATTGTGTCTTGGTAAGAGATAGAGGAAATAAGTTAACACATATAAGATAAATAATTGACGGAATAAAATTACCTAGCCCCGTAAGGCAAAGAAATATCAATATTAGGGTGGTTTAATTCAAGTCTACCAAGGGGAATATACGTCCACGACCATAGATACAAAGAAATTTGATAAAGAAACATTACATGCCAGAAAAGAAGAAGCAAATAAGCGTACGAAAATAAAGTACCTGTATCAAAGAAGGACAACCTCCCATATAAGGGCTCTCAAGTAAAACGGTCCTGCTAAGTTTCGTATATGTGTGTGCTAATGTCGCACTGCCCCAAGAATATTGCCGACAATGATCAAAATCCTCAATAAAATGCAACCATTTCAGCCACACCCGAGTCTTAGAATGATCGCAGATCAGGCGTTGAGTAATGATTCAGAGTATGATAGCTCTAGCATGCTGTTCTATCTGCTCTTGCGTGGCATTATGTGGAATGTCATGCTCAAACTGTGCTTTGTACCAACTAGTTATAATTTGCTCATTTCCCATCCACTGGTCTGCGGGAGGCGTAATACCTAAAAGCCGCTGGCACATCTCCATGTAGTCTCCGGCCTCTGGAGTCCTCAAAGGAGGGCCATCAATCGGCAAGCCTAGCAGGATCGCCACATCACCCAAAGAGATGGTCATCTCTCCACCTCTAAAATGGAATGTCGATGTCTCCGGTCTCCATCTATCGACTAAGGCAGTGATGAGATAACGATCGAGTTGAACGTATTTCAACCCGTGTACTAGTCGAAATCCAACGCGATCAAGCAAGGCCAAAACTTCTGGATGTGCGGAGGTCACCGTGCCAACGGAAACTGTGTGATCTATAATCCGAACGGGATCTTTTCCCTGTAAATAAAATTTAACATACAACGTAAGACATGCATACAAAAAAAAGAAATTACTTTACGCCAACATACAAACACCGTATATACATACCGCCATCAAAGCGTTATTGCTCGACCTATGCCTGTGTTGCAAATATAGGACACTTTCATCTACAGGTCCCGGTTCCATCTCAACAATCTCTACACAAATGTAGCGAAAAAACCAAAATCAATGTTGAAACCTATATAATTTCAACTACATTGAACCCATTAAAGCAATTACAAGCTATTTCACAAGTTTCCTCAATCATGGACAAACCCTAAATTTTATAAGAAATCAACAAAATGAGGAATTTTTTACCTTCCGGAGCTTCTTGTGTTGATGAGCTTGCCATGGCGATGAATTTCGATCAACAAACCCTAAAATTTGATGTTAGGTTGAGCAAATAGGGTTAGGAGCTTAGGATTTTCGGTTTTGAAAAAAAAGGTTTCAAGAAAAAGTGAGGAGGAAGAGACTCTCGGCTGACTGTATATCACGTCTGTGCGTCTTTTCAAATAACGCGTCAAGCGTTATTTGAAATAACGCAAAAGGAAACTGTAAGACTTAACATACCATTATTTTATTTCTGCGTTATCTAGGATAATGCTTTAAAGCGGTATTCTAAATAACGCATTAAACTGTTCTTCCAAAAACACTTACCGCTAATCATTTGCATTATTAAAGATAACGCTCGCTAGCATTATTTAAGATAACGCTCCTGTGTTCTACGGAGAAACACAGGGGTTAAACTTAAAAACATGTTTGCGTTATCTTGAATAATGCTTCACGCGTTATTTCAAATAACGTTGTGTTAAATAACTGTTTTCAGCTGATGTGACATAAACCAGGCTACGGCCGTAATAAGTTTTCAAACAAGACTAAATGTGTTATAAGTTTATAAAAGGGGGCCAAATCCAAAAAAAAAATCCAAACAATAAACATGAGATTCAATAAGTATATATTGTCATAAGTAGATTTTGAGATACTTGAAGTCGTACACAAGTAACTGAAGGTGTAAATAAGAGTAGTCAACTATAAGTAATTGTAGTAAGAGAGGCATGCACGTGAAAATTGAAAGAAAAGAAGAAGCAAGAAGATCCGAAGCAAGAAGAAAATAATGTAGTGAAGTGCATGACTGTAAACAAAAGTAGAAAGCATAGATATTCTAAAGAGGTAATTATACTAAGAATTAAAAGGTAAAACATAATTAAAAAATAAGGAATTAAGGTAAAAAAGGAAGCAAATTTTTTCCGTGAATTGAATGTGGCATCATTTTGTTCATTTGTGGTTAAAGAAGGTAAGGAATTTTAGTTTTGTAAATGTGTTATGACTAATTAATCTAATCAAACACACATAAAAAAATTAAAGATTATATTTATAGTAGAAATTTATAACACAAGGCACAATGGGATGAAATATTAAAATTATTGATCCAATATAGATTCGTAATCTGTTGTAAATTGCATTAATATTCTAATGTATGTGTTAAACAAAAAAAACATAACAAATACAGGTATAGACCCAGCGACGAAACCAGAATTTTTTTTTCTTTTTTTTTACGTGGGGCAAAGTTGTATAAAGAATCAAATATATGATAGAATTTTTTTAGATTCAACCAAAGTTCTTTAGTTGGTAAACTTTGGAACATTAAAAAAACTGAAGTAAATTGCATCAAACAATTTAAATTATTTGTAGTTTCAGTTAACAATTTGAGGGGAACAGGTTTTTATCAAGAAAATACAATTCCAACATCAACTAAGAGTAGTTAATCAGAGATAATCTAACAATTATGATGCTTTTTAAAGAGACAATTTTGATAAGTTAATCAAACAAATCAATTTTTCAACAAATCATTTAATCAACAAGTTAGTGGACGAGAATAAAGTAAAGATGCAATAGTTGTCTTGATTAAAAGGAATATAGTATAAATAACTTAACACGTGTGCAGTTTATCCCCCACTATTACCCGCCATATCCCCGCTATATTGTGTAGCGGATTTTTGCCGCTATGCTATTTTCAAATAGCCTCTGAAATATCCTTTCCGCTTTAAGCCCTGCTATATTCCAATATTCCCGATATATCCCATTTTTTCGGCTATATTCCGCTATATCTACTATAAAAAAATGAATTTAAAAATGACATTTATACATTATAAAAATTTTAAAATTAATTTTTTAATATAAGTTTTTAACATATGTTTTTTAGAATATAAAATATTATGATTTTCTACTAAATTCTATCATACTAAATAAAAGTTTACGTTTATTTACATATATTTGTTTATGCTTTGATTTAAAACTAAGAATGTGCTAATTATAATTAAGTTGAATGTTAGTTTTCCATTTATTTATCATTTATATATTTTTAGATACAGGTGCGAACCCGTGCTACGCATACGGGTTTATCCATTAATTTTATTGTAAATTTTTTGTTACATTAAAAATAAGTAAATAACGCTTGCATATAAGATATTAAATATATTATAAACTGATATCATAATAAAACATGCCTTACAATAAAAACCTTAAATAATATTATTCTCATTCTAAATTCATATATTTTTTCTTCGACCTAACAATATATCATAATAGTATAGATATAATAAAGGGAAGCACGTGGATAATTTTTGATAGCTAGTGCAACACTTCTAAAATCTTGCCAGAATAATACACGTAAAGCCAATGCAGATTGGTAAATTTTGTTTTCTAGGTACTATCGTGTACATTGCTACATCTGTCAGCTTTGAGAGGGCTTTGGCAAACTCAAGTGTACCACATTCACGGCTCCAAAAGCTGTAGGGCTGCAAAAATTACCACGGATTTGGACTAACTGGCAACGTTATCAATGTGCATAGACATACGATCCAGCGTAGCTGACCCCCAAATGGAGAATGGTGGAAAATATGTCCCCAAACTACTATAATGGCAATTACGCATAAGAGAGAACTGGACTACATTTAATTGCCATGAAGAAAAATCCTTGGTTCACACTGCAAACATTTCCAAGTACAGAGCTGAAAATATTTTGCAAAATAGTTTTAAAAGTACATTGTAAGTAGAATACAATCACAATAGTAATGTATAAACATAGTGAAATCCTTCTCTCGTATAGCATGGTCAGGTATACTGCATTTACAGAAAGAAAAATTCACAACAAAATGAAATTAAAAAAAAATGCATTTGCCTCAAATTGGAATTGTTTGAGAGCCCACTGATCGATACAATCTCCATATTGTAGACATCCATGGAAGCTAAATCACAGCAACGGTCACTTGAATATAAGATCATTCACACATCCAATTTGCCTTACCTATTGAATCAATCATACAACCAAGATTGTCTGCCATAAGCTCAATATGTATAGTTACTTGTAACGGGATGAGCATCATATGCAATAACCCCCAATAATCACTGTAACGCTGAAATGCCAATTTGATTAAATATCAAATGCGTAAAACTAAACTCAATTAAAAGGATATTTGCACCTCCCAGAAAACAAACCTTCAAATGATCTCTTTACTTAAAGCAACTTTAAGCCTTGATGATTTTCTTAGAATTATATTTTAATTACTATGTTACAATAGTATTGAGACCAGGAACATATCGATACCAAGGAAAAAATTAACATAACATTGATCATCGTAAGGTGAAAAATGTTCCAATAGAAATAAATCATGTATTTATGTTGGTTAAACTTCGAGAAGAGTCATTTTAACACAATACTATAGTTGCCGACAATTTTCTCGCTTCTTTAAAATTTATATATATAACAGAAAGTAATATTAACTGGCTGATGTTGAATTTATTCTAATTAAAAGGAAACTATGAATAATTGAATAATAGACAAAACTAAAGAAAGAATACAACGTCATTTTGTCTTGGTCAGAATTAGAAGCTAAAACAAAGAATGTTTATGACACGATTTATGGAGAGAAAGTAGCAGCATGTTTATAGGAAGAAGAACCATAACCAAGTATTCCTTGTTGAATACCACAAAATGGACTTTTAATTCCTTTGTCAAATTTAGGAGGTTAATATAACACATATATGAAAAACGAAACATATCAAATAGATAAATAATAACTTGAGGAATTAAGGCATGTAGTCTCCATGCCTTAAGTTGTTAGCATGTTAAGTAAACACAAAACCTTCGAAAGAAAACATAGGTTATTCCCAACTTTCGAGCCCTAGTCAAAACAAAAAGAAATTGGTGCTGAAAATACAAAAAAGAACTGTTTGGTTAAAAAAAATAAAGAACATACATATATATATACACACACACACATATGTGTGTGTATATATATATATACATATGTATATATTTATATATGTGTGTGTGTGTAATATTTTTTTATGCTTATATTAGAAGAACATAGAATTATACAATCATCATATTACAATGATTGCTGCAATGTTAAAGGCTTATGCTCATATTATCATCGTCAATATAAATAATAAATTCAATTCGAATTAAGGTTGTAATTATTTATTTATAAAGATTTTTGCTGATTCCAAACTGTCATACATAGTTAAATTATTATTTCACAACTTGTTAATTCAAATTCACTAAAATTCAAAAAAAAAACAAAAAAAATCATCGTAAAAACCTTGCCTTTAGATTTCAGATGTAGATGACATGTGTGAATTATGGATTTTAAATAGTTGGGCCATAGCAGACCAAGCCCAAAATGTACAAAAAAATAGAACTTACATTTGCTTCAACTTCTTATGCTAATATATTTTATAACAAAAATTTCACAAAAAACATGAAAATCTTCTCTTTAGGCAGCAAATGTAACCAGAAAAAGCCATGCCAGATATAACATGGCCTTGTAAATCAACATCGCTCGAGTGACAGTTATCATAGTACCATGAAACGATCATTTTCATGTTTGAAAATTGATTCAATCATAAATTTAATATCATGATCTAAAACAGAATAGACTAAACATTATTTAAAAAAAAGGTAATTATAAATATTTTTACCCTCAGCAATAAATATTGAAAAGAGAATGTAGTTCAAAGAGAATGTAGTTCAAAAATGAAAAACTTATGATGAACATGCTAACATTGGACAAAAAAATTCCCATCAGTTGAGCCATAGAATGTTGCATCAACAATTTGTCTAATTCAAGTGCAATTTAATCCAGTTAAAAAAACGAATTTCAGGATAATACAATACATAAACTTAACATACATACATATATATATATATATATACACACACACACACACACACACACACACCCAAGTTTTTTCTTCGAAAACTAATAATCTTGTTATTCTAGTGAAGCTATAATGCCAACTTAGCAATGGGAAAATTGACTTAGAAAACTCAAAGTCTATAATCTTACAAACATTCCAATATTGTCATCTATGTTATAATTCCAAGGAAGAAAATGGTATAGCTTACACTGTGAATCTGCAAGGGTTGAACTCATTCTAGGATATTCATTGATCTTATTTAGTCGAAGATTAACGATTAACATTGTACTGCAATCAACGTTTGTAGAAAAATTCATTATGTTCACCTCTAAAGGTTATTGAAGCTAGTCGTCAAACTTTTAAAAAAAATTAGCAGTTGTCTGCCTAGACTTGTAAATAAACTACAATAACAAACCAGTTATAATCAAGTTTTGTACCATTTTGTGTATGCTTGGATTTCAATCATACTAAAAAATCACGTAATATATAAAAAAACGAAAATGTAATGAAGCAAAAATAGTTAAACGTATTAGAAAGAAATCTATGTAAAAACAGTAATGTTACATAAGCAGAAAGTAGAAATCGACTGTGTTTTTTATTTATTTTTTGAATCCGAAGGATTTTAATACAACAACAAAAAAATGCACGAATAATAAAATATAGTAAGTTTGTCAACACCATATGCAAAGATGTGTGCAAGTCCGTAGTCTCCAAATAAATAAAACTATTTTTCATGCAAGACAAAAACTTGGTTTTAATTGCGGCACATCGGATGACTAATTGAAATATCCAAAGGAACATTCACAATTTTACACATAGTTAAAAAATAACTTACCAGAACTGTAAAGATGGATAAATTAACCCAGTATAACAAAAGTATTCGCTTTAACCTTTCGAACTGGAGTCCACACTTGAGCAAGTGTCATCATGTCGTTTAATTGGTTTACACAAATATTTGTGGTACATTACCTTTAAATTTAATTAAAACATAAGCCTTTAAAATTAATGGAATGGAATTGGTATAAAGTAAATCATCCTCCTCACATAACGCGTGCGCGCACACATACACACACAGCTGGATGAACCAAATTTATGCCTAATCATTTTTTTGTACAAAACATGATTCTGAATTAGTGGGATGTATATTTTATAGTGCTCTAGGTAACAAAAAAAAAATCAAATTACAATTCGTAATTATATATAGACAAATACTTATTGCCGATATTTTGATTGATCTCGAAACCTTACTAAACGACAATACTAATCAAGAAGCTAAATTAATAAATGAATAATTATAAACAACAATTAATGTTAAACCTATGCATTGCTAGAGTACAGGTAAATGGTATATGTGCCTTCTGATTAAGACATTAAACTATTGCTTACGTAAGTCACGTAAAAAGCATTTATACAGTTTACCATAGACCTAGATGTTGTGGCAACCACATCTTGAATAGGACTTTACTATTGATAACCATATAAAAAACACATGACCGCGACATGATCAATATTTCAATCCAATAGAAGACTTTTAGTACTAATGGTATAAGATGGTAAGTTAATGAAATTTATTAGCATAATAGCTTCAATAGGTTTCTTTGCTTGTTTGTTAGATATATGTATATGTGAATGGTTCATGATTAAACTTGCATAGTGTGTAATGCAATCATTAAAAAAGTTTGTCATGCACTCACAAGTTTCTAAAGATCATTAACCAAGTATCAATCTTGTATATGAAAAAATGACAATTAGTAGATCTGGATGTACATATAATGGAAAAAAAACCCCCTTAACAATTTAAGTATATAACAGAATGGCCAAAACCTCTCTATAACATCTTAAACACGCTTTTTGAGGATAGTTTAAGTGGTAACAATATAGCATCTTAAAAAAAAACTGAAAGTGAATTGAAATCCAAACCATTGTTACGATGTAACATTAACTGGGTTGCAAATAATCAACTTAAACAGTCAACCATATTTATATGTATGTATGTATATATGCATGTATAGAACATCGATGAAAAAAATTAGCGATTAAAAGGGAAAAGGGAAAAAAATTGCAAATTAAAATAACATTTAAAGGGAAAAGTTTTTTTTTTGTTGCAAAATTTGATGATCTGGGGAAAGTACGCATTTCAGCCATTAATTGTTTAGTCTGAGAAATGAACTTTTTTTTTAATTTAAATTACTGTAAGCTAATGTCACATATTGCATATGTTTCTGGATAGTAGAAGATATGTGAGGCTTAATATTTCATTACAAAAATAATTTTTAGTATGTCACATCAATCCATAGTTCGACAACAGGATAAGTAGATCATATTTCATTACAAAATTAAATTTCAGTATGACACATCAATACATAGTTCGACAACATGATAAGTAGATCTAAATAATTCAAAATACCAGTAAAACCACAATTTAACTGCTACCTTGCTCAAAATGTAACATTACGGTGTGACAAGTTTAATTCTTCTTCTCTGATCTCATGTAAAAGCCCAATGTCTTTTCCTTGGAGTTTATTATTTTGCCCAGTTATTGTTTCAAACTACTGACCGTTTAAGTTTAAAAGCTGAGATTACTGATTATGTTTTGTTTTTGTTTATATGCCATGCAATTATGAATCAAGTTGTCAAAGTATATTTCTTTGTAATGAAACTTAAAACAAATTGAATAAAAGGGAACCTCTGATAGGCAGTAAATTAAAGTTCCCTTTTTCTTGTTTCGAGTAATTAATTTATAACTAATTTACATTTTATGCTTGATTTTGTTACATAATTCACTATAGCATCACCCATATGCGTACATGTTCCATGTTTTAAACTGGCCTCTAAAGAAAATAAACAAATAAACCAATCCATGCAAGAGAAGAAAATACTTATAAATATGGAAACTCAATTAAGGAGAAAGAGGAATTAGCCTCTAAGAAGATTTACTAACATGTTCAAGACTCCATATATGTCAAGCAAACATTTATTAACAAAACTAAGAAAAAAATTATAAATAACTTCAAACCGAGAGAATAGTGATACAATCGCATAATATTTAAGTTTTTTAAATCCAAATTTGTATGCATATTGCAATATGATAAGAATGAGAGTATCGCATATAGGTATGTAAAAGAAAACTACCAAATAATAGATACATCTTTTCTGCAGCAAAATGATAGTCGATTAACAAAAAAATGGAATAATTGATCCCAATTGCGATCAAGTGCTGCCTAAGTCGCAGTGGAAAGGCTTGTATGGCTAAAAGGAAACCCAAGGTTCCCTACATTTCAAAAGCCTAGATTCAAAAAAATTCATACCTTGTACGTACCCTAGAATTGTTTTTCATGTTTGAACCTCTACACCTTAACCTAAACTCAAATTTCTCATTGTTTCATGTTTATTATATCTAGAAAGTGAAAGATTAATTTGTAGATCCAAGTAAGTGTTTATACACACACAAATATACACAGAGACCAAATCCTTTTTCTCAATTGCCATTTTAGCAGGTTTAGAGTATTCTAAATTGAACTTAAGCTTAGAAGACCGATTTATCTTTTCCTGATAATAAAGTTTGTATAATTTTTCAAAACAATTTCAGTAGACGAGGTTAAGATTTATATTAAAACATATACTATAACCTTAAATTAACCAAAAAAAATTATATCTATGTCATACGATTGTTGAAGCAAAAAATATGAAGGAAAATTGATGAAAGAATAACCAGCGTACAATTTTATGTATCAATCATGTTTTGCTAACTCAGCACTACTTGTGTAGCTTGAAGCTGCGACAAAAAAAAAACAAATTTGTATTCAAATTTTCTAACTTAAGAATATTAAAGAAAAAATACAATAGAAATGTGAACAAATATAACCAAACCAGGTCTGGCAATGTTAATCTGAAAAATATATAGGTTACCCAAATGACCATCGATGACTTGAGAATTATGTCAATTGTGAAAATGTTTTAGACACGTAGACGAAAATTTGTACTGGGATCATGCCCGCTAAAATTTGAAGCCTGTTATGACGAAGTCAATTGATACGGTGCAATTTTTTTACAGAGAACATGCCAGAAAAGGTTACGATTCACAGTATAAGGAATTAACTGGAAAACAAAAAAAAGGCAAACTGAATATGAAATCTAGAATGAATTCTACCTGACATTTCTGTAAGCGGAGTTTTGCTTGCGATAGGTTGCATCTCCTCGGATGCTGGGAGCAGCAGGCGGTGATTATGAAGGTCGAATTAGCCTGCCATTTCGGGTCGAACAATCTAGAGCGCGATTTAACAGAAACCAAGAAGGGTAAAAATATGGTAAAAACGATTTAAATTTTCCATTGGATGGGGAAGAGATGCATGGGATCTGAAAGAAACCACGGAGTAAAAATTGGATGGGAGGAGGAAAACGACGGGGATCGAAATTAATTTTGCGTTAGGGTTAGGAGGAAAAGGAGAATGACGGTCATGTAATGTCCTTTAGCCACCGTGAATCAGATGGTTCTAATTATACGTTAGACAAATGTCATCATGGCGTTTTTTTGGTGGAACTGAAAATCAAAGGCCACGCACGGACTGAATGAAACCGAGCTGAACGATCTTTTAGTGGGACAGATGTCACCATCATAATTTTTTGGACAAAAGTGGAACTCAAAGGACCTTTAGGAAGGATTGTGCTTTCATATAATATAATAGATGAGTTTTATAGCTACTTTAGAATCATCCGCTGTATCCTTCTATTTCCTTTATTTATCCCCGCTACAAATTTTTGCACCTCTGCTGCATTGGATCCGCTGAGCGCTTTAACTGCACAGCTTAACACATAAAAAAAAATTGAGTATTTCGATTTATCTTCTCAAACAGGGTTTGTAGAGTGGAGTGAAAATTGAACTGAAATTGCAGGCTCCTAAATTGAAACTTTGAATTAGGCTTCTAATTTAATTAACCAAATCAAGTGTGAAGAATAAACTGAAGAACTTGGACATCGACAACATGGATGTTTAGGGTTATGGCTTACGAGAGATTGATTGAAAGGATGTTGAGTAGACATAGCACTTATTTAATATATTTGTCGATATCACAAATAAAGATGCTATGTTCACATATTTAAAACATTAGATTGAATGTGTACAACACTAAAAATGTTTGATTGTTGTATACTTACAAAACAGATCATAATTACATTACTTATTAACTTCATGAATCTTTCAAATATCATAAGCTGAAAAGGATAAAGAAGCAAGGATTAAAAAAACAATTACTTTGACATTATCGACTTTCATTTATAAGCTATAATGTATTTGTAATGAAATTAAATTTCATATCGAATGTAATGTAGCATTTGAAGCATGAAGGCTTGAACTATTATTTTCGTATGAAATCATTAAAGGTTTGAAAATCACAATAACTTTATAAACTCAAGAACTAAGATCAATTATAGGAATATCCCATCAAACATATTCAAATAACTTCGTATTGTTTTAGGTGTAACAGTATAATTACCCTCAGCAACAACCATAATCGAAAACAGAAAATAGTACCATTATTTGTAGATCTAAACATTCAGCCAACATTTTAACATCATCAGTAAATGGTACAAAGATGATGGTGCTATGAAGAATAAATAGCAGGTTGTACGTTGACAAAATAGGAAAAGCTACACTTATGACAATTAAAATATACCAGCCTTATGTTACGAAAGCAACAGTTTTATTAAATTAAATTACCGAGAATAATAAAGGGTAATACCTAAAATTGAATCTGGAAAAATTGCTTTGTCAGAGCTCGCTTAACACACTCCAAGAATAGACGTCATTGCTTGAATTGGTCAAGTTAAAGCTAGAAATATATGCCATTGCATCGAAGGTCCAGTACCATGCAAACAATACAATCCATGCCACTCACTTTGCTTGCTTCGAAAACTGAATTACCGAGAAGGCATAGAAACAGCGGTTAAAGAATAGAGGAGAAAATTGGCCCTGGACAGTGCAGGAAGAGGGGGTAAATAGTTTTAGGGCTTGGAAAATTTTACAGTTTTTAGATTACCGTAGAATAAATTGAATAGTCGAAAAGAGAAGGAAAAACGATTAAATGAAGGAGAAGAAAATTGGCGGACAGTTTCAGAGGAAGGTAGAGTAGAGGAGGAAAGGGGGAAACTAATTTTTTGGTTTGGAATGACTTCGGTTTTAGAGTGGAGAAAGTAACTGAATGTGAGCGAAGTAGTGGGAAAAATGAGAGAAGGCAAGAATTGAACAGAAGGCGAGAATTTGAAATGTCGATAAGAGAGAAGGGTTGTTATACAGTGCCACGTTGGATATGTAAAAAATAAGCGTTCCAACTCAGCTTTCTAATTATTATTATTTTCTATTATAAGTAATAGATTTTAGTCTCTGTGTTGTTACTTTATACCTAATTGCTTCATAAACCTTAACACATCCTCATATGGGTGACGTTAAGGAGTGTGGGGGTGTTTCATTTGGTATCAAAGCCTAAGGTTACAAGATCAAAGAAAAGATTTTGAAAAAGTGTTTTCAAAAGTAAAGAATTTTCAAGTAAAACTTATTTTTGAAAAAGATCCCCTCAAGTCAACTACAATATTTCCTCGGTCCTTTTTGAATCCATGTCTGTTTTCTTTTCAGCATGTCTGGGGCTCCCAATTTTCCAGTAGGCGTTCCCATTCCGGCATAGTTCTGTAGATATGTTGAAGCTACGACGCTTGGCGAAGGGCAAGGAAATGCCCTACCTTCATCTGTAGCCGCGGTAGTTCCACCAAATCCAGCGGTTAATTTCTTTAAGCTCTGTAAGGATTTTTCTGCTATGGGTGGCAAGCCATTTCTTAAATCGGAGAGTTTTGTTGATGCACGTAATTGGTTGAGAGTGACTGATCGTGTGTTTGGATTATTAGAGCTTGATGACAGGAGAAGAAATCAGTTGGTCGCTTGGCAACTGAAAGGATAGGCGTCGTATTAGTGATGAGTAGTTAAGGCAGAGCGGGCCGTAGAGACATGGGATGAATTCATGGATAAGTTCGAGAAAAAGTGTAACACCCCACATTTTTTATTAAATAATAAAATAAAATTTTGAATTTTTTTCAGAATTTGGTCACAGAATTAGCGTTATTGTGTTAGTGACGACTTTCTGATCAACTTAGACCTATAGTTTGCAGAAAATGAATTTAAAACGAAATAGTTATCTTTAATTGAAGTTTTAAAACAAACTTGAAAAAGAAGATATAAGAGGAACACTAATAAGAATAATAAATACCATTGTTTTTAGTCTTGTGAACAAAAGCTTATGTAGTCCAGTTGGTAGAGGCATGTCTCTCCCATGTGAGTGGTGCAATTTTGAAGTCCTGTCAGCGTCATGTTTTTAATTTTAGAGAGATGGCTAAAGAAATGCATACACATAAGAAAATTTGTATATACAGGTGAGTATAAATATATATATATATATATATATATATATATATATATATATACATGTATATGTGCGTAAATAAATAAATAAGAATTTCAAAAAGTAACTTGCAATCAATCAAATTAAGTAAGAAATGAATGACAACATAATGCCGTTTGAATTTCAAAAAGAAATGAAGATTATGCATAAATATATACGCATAAATTCAAAAATTGAAATTAAAATGTAGTTTGAGTGAAGAAAGTAATAAATGTATAATGAATGAAAATAGATAAGAAGATAGCTTCACTTGAAATTAGAATATATATTAAATGGAAGAAATCATGAATTGATGGCGTTAATAATGACATTAATTGAGCAGCTATTAATGGACAAAGATTTGAAGAGTTATACGCATATATATATATATATATATATATATATATATATATATATATATATATATGCACGCATGTTTGAAATTCAAATGTTGGATATGCATTATAAACGGAAGAAAATAATTTACATAGTAATATTTAGCAAAAAAAAAAAAAAAGAAATGTTTCCAATAACATTAAACAAGAAATTATTATAGGCAAAAACTAATGTTAATGGCCCAGGTCATTTAACATTATATTTTTCCACTTGTATGTTAATCTGAAAGACCAGGATCTCTTGTACACCTATAATTAGACTAACAGAACCTAGCCTTCAACTCATATTTCCTGAGACAATGCCAAGGCTCTGCCATTTTTTTCATTTGAAAATCTTTCAGAAATTAGAATATTAGATTTTAGGAATTTGTTTCAAGATTTAAAGACAAAAAATGTAGATCTACAATATACATGTTCATATTTATTGTCAATTTAAGGTAAATCATGTGAGTCTGAACTATTTAGGTTCTTTCTTTTCTTTTTCTTTTAGCATCAGATTTGTAAATCCATGGTTATCTTAATATTAGATTCAATTAGAAAGGCCACAGAGTAGTAGATCTGAATCAGATTCAAGGATTGGAAAGTTGTCAGGTGAGTGGATTTAAAATTATACCTTCTGGGTAATGGTATATTTATCACTTACATTCCCCGTAATTCTTAACGTGGTAAATAATTGGAATTTGGGGGTAATTGCGGTATAATCAATTTCTAAATACGCTAAGAATATTGCTGTTGTACAAATTTATTCTATTAATCTTCTTTTTGGATTGAGAGTTATTGTAATACTGAAATTGTGGAATTTACAATAAAAATGAATATGCTCTTAAGATTGTTATTTAATGTCAAAGTGGATATGTAGTAAACAGAATTATAGTGAAACAGTGAATAATGGAAAAAGAATTGGTATGCCTAGTTCTGTATGGAAAATTTTACATTAATTGAAAATGGTATATGAAAACATGAATTTAGCATCTAACTCCGAAAATAAAAAGGGAAAATTTGTAGTGGACTGAGTTAGTTGGATTTGGGGAAAAATGGATACATTTCCATAACGACAAAATTACTGCGAACATAGTTGCAAGAAAAAAAGGAAAAATGGATTAGTCTGAAATATGGATTCTTTTACCGTATTACACACTAATCAGATAAAATATGTATGTATATCCATATTGAAAATAAAAGAAATAGCTTGGAACTACGAATCTTAAGCGATATACGTTATGGAAATAGATCATTATATCTTTTCGCTAACCAATCTAATAAGGTGTGTGAAATACTTTCTTGAAATAATAAAAATGTACATGACGGTGATTAAAGGAAAATTACAACAGTAAAAGTGGGTTCATATTAAGGAACTTAAGAAGAATTATGATAAACGAGGAATATAACCTATTATAATTAATTATATGAATGAGAATGAAATATAATAGGTTGGCTTGTCTCAGGGACAAAATAAATTATAACATATGTTATAATTTAGAAAAGAGAACTTATTAATAAACCTTAGTTAAGAGAACTAAGTTAATAAGTAAACAACAACAAGTTGTGATAACAGTTAAGACAAGGTTATGTTTAAATAAGAAAGAATAAAGTAGGCTTATTATTGATAGACTTACAACTTGAAGTATTAAGTCTAACACACGTAAATAATAAGCGGAAATCTGCTCCGGTGGCATAGTGTTGATTAAAGAAAGTAAGTAGTTAATTGTGTGATGATAAACCATGTAACTAGAATAAAAGTAAAAATGCAGATAATCAAGTTAATCAAAAAACACGATGAGGTAAAGCAAGCGCATAATTAGAGATTAGATGTTGGATCTAATAACATGATGAAGTGATGCATTTGGACCAATCCGTACGTATGAAGGTGAAGAACCCAACGGGGTAGATCATCGTGATGTTTGGAGACAGGGGAGGAGCACATTCAACTGATTATTTTACGGAACTGGATGGAAGCACGTGGCTTCTATGGGATAAGAACACCAGATTTATAGTGATTCGTCACTAAAGAGTCTACGTCCACTTTATACTTTGTTGACTGATGATATGAATAGAAGTACAACGCTGAATCTCGCTCACTCTCACTTATATAATTGATATTCTCTCTTGATTTTTGTGAAATACACTTCAAGAGTTTGATTGTAGTCTGAATAAATGAGGGAAATTCGGTGGTATAGGAGCTTGAGTGATTAATTTGCCAAAAGATCTCTCCAAATGGTGATTGTTGGTGTATTTATAGGCAGGAATTTGGTTCGGTTCGTTGCCACGTGGCAATCATCCCGCTTGAGTCGGGGCCGGCTTGCTTCAGGATCGTGCCAGCACACTGAAAATGTGGGTTAGTGGAGTGAAACCGCTCCGGGTCTTTAGGAGATCGTGGAGCGGACGCTGCAGCTTAGTCATCAGTTCGAATCGGCTTTATATATAAAAAAAGATTCGGATCAGATGCTATTACTCCGAATGGATCCGCATGGATAGCCTATAAACCATCTTCCAATTTGCATATAGTAGAGAGTTGGGGCTCGGATCCGTGGGCTCCGGACCGATCCGGAAGGCTGTCCACCACGCCTTATGTCTTCAAATGCATTTGTCTATTAATTCCTTAGCTTTGTGTAGCCTAATCACAAAGTAGGCTAACATTTTGCCCCCTCGAATTACACATTTATTAAAAAATAAAGTGTCCTTCGAAATAGTCAACTAATTTGTTTCTGGATCATTGTCACTCAACAGTTGCGTCCGTTTGTTCATAGAATCATGACATTTCACGCAATGGTGTCTTTTGATATCTGTAGAGCCTATAAATACGCCATAGGGTGTAGAAATTACCCTTGTTATTCCCAAAAACTCAGGGATTCCATTCGAAGCTTGAATAATATTCCAGGTGATTTCTTCGACACTTTTATATATATATATATATACATGCATATGTGTCTGGACATTTTCCTTCCAATTCCTTTATTATTCTTTCATACATTAAGTCACGCCTTCGGACCAAGAATTCACATCTGGGTTCGGATCAAGCCGACCCAAAACGAATTGCAATTGATCTTCCACCATGCTTCTGGATTAAGAAGGGCTTTGGTCGCACATCTTGGGCGGATCGGTTTGGGATGTAGGGCCTACTGGGATACGAATAGCCTTCTAACTTTCATATAAATTTGTGTAAATCCACTTCTTACTCTTTACTTTTCTCATTCATACTCCCCTAATTCATCACAAACCCTGATCTTCGCAGCATCAAGAAATCTCCTATATTGAAGAATAGGTAGTATTTCAATTCTTAACCTATCCGATTCGAACCAATTTAAATCCGAAATCAATTTGAGTGATTTTGCTTGAATTAATATCAATGCCGACGTCGTCACTTCCGTTCCATCACCGTTGTTGTTGGTGGTCTCGTCGCCACCTCGAGGCGGTGGTGGAGGAAGTCTGAACTGGTGTTGGTAATATTTCTTCGCAAACACCTCGTCGAAGCTGAGCATACAAAAGTCTTGGGCTTGTTACTCTTGGTGCAGTGAGAAAGAAAAAGGAGGAGACATAATTGGGAGAATGTGGTTGGACCAAGGCGGTGCGAATGAGGTCAAAGCAGTAGGGGTAGAGCAGATGATCTCGGTTCGGGTCGGAAGAGTTGAAATAAGGTGAAGCCTTAAAAACATTTAAGTGGAGGAACTTGATTATGGAATGTGGGAATGGTTCGGTTCGGTATTACTTGACCTGAGTGAAATTGTTTTTATGAGGCCCGATCTGAACCGCTTATGCTTCACCTTAGGCTCCGAACCGATTCGAAATCTCTCCTCATATACTTATCCTTCAAATTGCTGCTTGCATAAACATTTCCAAACCGAGCCACTTAGAACATGAACTTCCGACCCGAACCGTTCTGATAACATTCAAAAACGAAACATAAGCGTGTCTAATCCAGCTTAATCTCATGAATTATGCTTGTGTACTTGTAGACAGTTAGGCTAGAGCCTTCATAATTCGATTGCCTGGGCTTAATGAACATATGGCCACTTTTCATATTGCTTTACTTCCCGTTAATCTCGTATTCTCTGATTTCGGTATTGTACACATTTGCACAGTTTAGCACACACACACACACACATGGGGCACTTGCAACTATACTCTAACCTCTATTATCTCTTCGATAGTATAGCAGATATGACTGAGAGACACTCACTTAAATTAGCCGAGAAAAGAGAAGCCGCATGAACATCTAAAAATCCTATCATCGAAGATATACCCTCCACTTCAGATTCGGAATGGGCTAGTGAGGGTCTTGGGACTATGAAATGGAGATTCATGAACATGAAGCATCCTCCAAAGATGATGTCTCTTTAGACAAAGAAGAGGAAGGAGAAGTAGAAGATAGCCGTGCTCCGAATGAGTTAGAGAATGTTATTGTCTTGGAGAAGCCCAGTGATTCTGTTGAATCGACAATTGACGATGCTAACTTGCACGGATATGCTTAAAGCACGGAATCCTCCGAAGAGACACTAAATCGCCTACTGAAATAGACCGACCTCACAATCCTCCCGATGGCTATATGGCAATCAGTAGGTTGATGTGCATTGTTGGGGCGATACCTCCATTTTCTCCCTTTGTCGTCGACTTTCTGAGACAAATGCGCATTGCTCCAATGCAGCTCCAACCCAACTCCTATGCTTATCTGCACACCTTATATGTTGCTTACCGGGAGATTCTGGGCACATAGCTCACCTTCGAAGACATTCATTTCTTCTATAATTTCAAGCATCGGACCTAGGAAACCCGTCCTTTGTATACTTTGAGTCGGTGCCAAAAATGAAAATCATTTGTGTACCGTTTAGTAGCAAAGTTGTTGACGCAAGACTTGAATGGTTCTATATCAAACAACAACTAGGATGTGCCCGAAGTTGGCTTAAATCAAGTAAAGATACCACCCTTCGATTTCTAACTTCGATCACTACTGTAAATGTTTGACTGTTGTTCATTTTCACTTGCAGTCCCTAACTCGAAACAAGAAACACATCAGGTGTACTTTGACGTCTAAACCAAATGCTCAATGGTGATAAAAAATTCTTGAACATCAGAGACTGCCTAGTAGATTAATACCTTCACCGCCATCGCTTAGGTGCTATTACTCATAGCATTGGCCATGGAGAAGGCCCCTATGTATATATGCCCCCCATTCGAGGGGCCCATTGATATTTTACCTGAGAAGGGAGAGAGTTTGAAAGATCCAATGGTGCCTCAGAAGATTCCTTCTCCAACTTCGACTGAAGATGATGAATTAGCAAACATAGCTTCCAAGGATAGGGATAAATACATCACTCCCAAGGATGCGGCTACCCTTGAAGAATCGATTTCTCCAACAGGGCTACCATTAGCCAAGTCTCATGGTGACCTTTCTCATATGGACGATTCTATATATCAGGGTCTGGGAAGACTCCCCCTACCCGATACCATTTATACCTCAGAAGATTTCAAAGCAGATCGTCTTACTCTCACCTCCGAAGAAGTTACCCCTGTGAAGGCTGGGGAAACTGCACACACTGGCCTAACTCCAGGCTCTAGTCAGTTAGGAGGGATATCACTTAGGATATACACAACACTCTAGCACTACACGTCACAACGCTTGTGCTTTATATTAATGTTGATTCTAACGCTCTCTTGTTTCGCTTTATAGGACAAATGGTACGTCACCACTACTACATGAGAGATGTTCGCTTGAGCATTCCCCCAATGGATTCTGGTGCAGGACATGATCAACATGAATGTCGGGGCAGAGATGGCATGAGGAATCAACCCCCTCAGCCTTATAGATCGTGTCGCTCTCGATCACCTCCTCGCACGAGCTTAGAAAAACATACAAGCCACTTTACTCATCATGAAGGAGACAAACACACTTCTAAAACTACAGCCTCCTCCAAAGACAAAACTCATCAAGAAAAACCATCGAAGAAAGGTTTTGATCCGAAAGAGAAATAAAAGGAACCAAGAAAGGGATCTGATAAAGATAGGACATTTATCGTGCCGTCTAGGCGCCGCAACATTGACATTACCACCATAAGGTCGGTCATACTTGACGATGAGAATAAGGCTAAATTATAGCTTCTGAAGAAACAGTTTCCTGATCACCACATTGGGAACATGCATTTTGTTCCAGCTTTTAAGCCATTAGACTCTGACTGGGCAACAATAGTTAAGGCCAAGGTTGATGAAGCGGATACTCAATACAAAGAGATGAAAAGGTACTCGCGGACTTTATCCAAGATTATCCAGGGCTTATAGCCGATATAAAAACCATGAAGGACGCTGCCGAATATGATTCAAAAGCTATTGAAAACTCCGAGAAGGACCTCGAGGACGCTCAAGCCCAACTTGCCCTTGTGGAACGCGATGCAGATACATACAAGAAGCAATTCGAAGAATTACAAAAGCGTCACTACGCCGAGCTTGATTCCCATAGCTAGGAGCGCATAGACTTAAAGAAGCAAGCCGAGGATGTTAAATCTGAAAGTATTGCTGCCAAGCTGGCTTGTACTCGTCTTGAACAGGAGAAAGTGGAGCTAACAAGGAAGAATGCAGAGTTAGAGGCCAAACTAATGGAGGCCGAGGCACAAGCAACCCTTGCTGAGGGAAATGTGAACATAGTTTTACAACAAGTCGAGAAGATTAATGGTCAACTTGCGGGAGCCGAAAAAGAGTTGGATGAGAGTGCTGAGACCAAGATGGGATTCTTTGCTCATGTGATCCGACATCGAGACATTGCATGGATCGAGGATTACCCTACCACTCTGGTATATGTATGGGATCAGGTGGTTGAATGGGAAAAACAGGAGCTCAAGGTAGATTCAATCAACGAGGATAAGCTTACCGAGAAGTATTTGAGGGGTGATGAAGCGACACGCTTAACTGAAGGGCGTAAACTTATTGCTGCTGCTATGGAGGAATAGAAGCGCCAATTTAGAGGAAAACACACTATTGAAACTTGGTCCTCATCTGTAGTTACCGGGATCGCTGAGTCGGAGGAGTACGATCCCGAGAACCCAGGGCTTCCTCAAGTACCTTTCCTGTCCCCAATCATTGAAACAGCCTCGGAGATCCCCGCTACTCACGTGGAAAAGTCATCAGAAGGTATCTCTACCTTTTCACCCCAATTTGTTAGGGCTATCTCAACATTTCGTCATATCGTTGGACAATCGATTAAGGAACATCGTTTATCTCCTGAACTAATAACCATTACTTCTCGCCCTATAGGTGCGAAGATAGATGATAAGATTGACGAGCGGCCAGAAGAGGCTACTAAAGCAAAGTCTGCTGAGAAGGCGCAGGAGGAAAAGGATGAAGCTGTTGGCTCTGAACCTACCGGGAACATTGAGGGCAAAAAAGGTGAGGTTATTGACAAAGTTCCTTTGCCCCTAGCACCAAGACTCTCAAAGACGGGGATATGATAGACGCCTTGAAAGATGACAGCGGCAATGATGGACATAAGGAAGATGATGATGTTGTTATGATTGGAGGCTCTGGTGATGCTAATGATATGACCATGGCTGATATGAAAGCAAAACAAGATATGCTTTTGAAGGCCAAAGTTGAGGAAGTACATCCTGAAAGTCTTAAACCCCTCGCGGTAGTCCCTCCCGGGTCAAAGTTAGTTATCAAGATTCCAACCAGGTCAATCACCAAAGAGGTTGCTGCAAAATCTTCTACCAATCCCATCACTCAAGTTTCTGGGAAAAAGAAGCCAAAGCGTATCATTTCCGATGCTGAAAAAGAGGAAAGGGATAAGCTCAAGGCTTATAAGAAAGCTAAGTTTGTCCCCAAGTCCAAATGAAAGCTGGTTTCGTCTTTTTTTTTACTTTCCATTGGTCCGCTGTTGTTGTGGCGAGTGTGGCCCTCGCATTTCCTTGTTTAACCCTCTTGTATAAACCTGCATTCACGTAAATGAAATAGTTTGTTTCCTACTATGTCAAATACTTGCAAGTTTGTCGTTCATTTCAAATGAGTTCAGTAATGATCAAAATGTTCAAAACATAAGCAGTATCCTTGCAAGCATATAAATAACAAAATGTAATGTGTAGAGATCATTGCTTAATTAAACTATTAGTAACAGGGGATGTGGTGTGTATGCCCCCAATCAATCTTGAATAAAGTGCCTGAGCAGGGCTTGTTCGAGATTGATTAGGTTTGGCAGTGGATTGCTCCCTGCCCCTCAGTGGAGCCTGGATTCTTTTTCATTGGCATTTATTCTCCGTGCCTTTACACTCTCCTGTCATATAGTCAGGTTAGAGTGGACTTAAGTCGGTCTTTTGTCGTAGTGCACCTTCACGCCTTAGGGACGTCGTCTTCCCATTCTTCGTACTTTCTCTTGAATCCTGAGAGTTAGAGTTCGGGACATCGTCTTCCTGTCATTTATATTTTGTTATGCAAACGGTTATTTCGTTTACTCCAGCTTCCATTCGAGTTTAGTGTTTTATACTTAGATCACAGAAATATATAGGAACATATGCAAGAAAAGTAAATCACACCCATCGTTTTTATAGTGGTTCGGCCAACTCGTGGCCTACGTCCATTTCATAATCTTTTGCTTATGTTAACCAGACTTTTCTAGGAAAGTCGTGCCTTTTTACATGGTTCATAAAACAAAAGAAAACAATATATATTTAAGTCAAGTACCGTTGCAAGTGTCGGGCCTTCCAAGCTCTGGGAATCTCTTCGTGATCCACGGTCGTTAACTTGAAAGCTCTTGTACCAAGTTTCGGCTGGATGGCATATGGTCCTTCCCACTTCTGACCTAGATGGATTGTGGGTGGAAAGACTCATTTCAGTACTAAGTCTCCAGGTTCAAAGGTTCGATGCCGAACCTTCCTGTCATAATAACGTGCCACCTGGTGCCTGTGCCTTGAGGAACGCAAATCCGCTTCGTCTCTCTTTTCTTCCACCGTATCCAGGGATTCGAGGAGAAGAGCTTTATTTGTCATTGGATCATAACATGTCGTCATGTGAGAGGGAACTTTTAACTCTACCGAAATAACCGCTTTTGATCCAAATAAAAGTGCAAAAGGAGTACGACCCATTGTCGTCTTGTAACTCATTCGATAAGCCCATAATGCTAGTGGTAATTCATCGACCCACATGGCCTTTGCCTGCTCCAATCGCTTTTTAAGGATGGACTTAATAATTTTGTTTATCACCTTTACTTGTCCATTTGATTGCGTGTGAGATACTGCCGTGTATCTTTTGTCGATTTTTTTACTTCTAGCAGAAATTTCTGAATTCTACGCTATCAACTTGTACAAATCGACAAACGATGTTCCTGACTACAAAATTAATCACTCGCTTTGTCGTGATCGTAGTTAAGGGTTCATCTTCTGCACATTTTGTAAAGTAGTCTACGGCCACGATTGCATACTTCGCTCCTTCTTTAGCGATTGGTAAAACTCCGATGATGTCGATTCCCCGTACAACAAATGACCATGGGTTCGCCATTGACTTAAGTTGAGTCGGAGGTGCCCTAGGAACTTTTGCAAATTTCTATCATTTGTTGCCGCTTCATGAATAATCAGTTGCGTCTTTATTTATGGTAGGCCAGAAATAGCCATACCGTAATACTTTCTTTGCCAATATTTGGCCCCCGGTGTGGTCTCCACATTCACCCTCATGTACTTCTCTCAGTACACGTTTGATGTCGTCATGTGTTATACATCGGAGAAAAGGTATAAAGAATCCCTGGCATTAAAGGACTCCGTCCTGTATGACATATCCAGTGGCTATACGAATTACAGCTCGTCTTTCACTCTTTTTTGTTAGGAGTGTTCCATTTTTAAGGAAAATCTTAATTGGTGTCATCCATGACTCCCTTTCTGGTTCAGCTTCCAGTACTGGGTTAACTTCCATCTGATCAAAGCTTGGTGACTTTAATACCTCTATTGCAACCATCTCTTTCTCTTCTGGATTGTCAGAGCTTGCTAGCTACGCCAGTCTGTCTGCCTTCTGGTTTTCTATTGTAACACCCCACACTTTTAACTTAAAATAATAATAATAATAACTTAATTCAATATTCGAAATTAAGTAAAATGGATTGTGCCATTGCATCCGTCTCGAAATTCTGGTCAAGTTAGACACCTAGTTTGTGTAAATCGGACACCATATGAAGAAATTATTAAGTTTTGAAGTTTGTATACGCGCAGGAAGAATATATATATATTATGTTCAGGAATTCAAAAATAGGTCCAGAAATTCAAAAATCAGTTCAAAATCAAAATTTTGGAAGGCGGTAGATTTCCCGCCCAGGGGTGTCTACCCCTTAAAGGGGGTGTCGACCCCTGGGTCGACCTCCTAAGGGGAGGGTCAACCCATGGGTCGACCCCCTGCAACAGATTTTGGTAGATTAGTTTTTTTTTGATTTGGACGTTTATGATGGTTTTTAATCAAATCTGAGGGTCCTGGTTTCTCTGATACACCCATAATAAGTCTCTAGAGCTGACCCTAAACCTCATAATTCTGAGGCTACGCTGAAGCTCTGTCATTACTCTCTCTCCCCTCAAATCTATTCAGAAAATTTAGATTGTTAGTAAGAAGATATTAATGTAAGATTTGGAGGTTGTAATTGACGTTAATAAAAGATTATTTAGAATCATGAAAAGTAAGGTAACTTCTAGATCCGATTTATCCAAATTCTTCCTCTTTCTTTCCCTTCTGTTTCAACGAAAATAATCAATCCATGGTCGTTAGGTTCTGAATCCGATTATGAGAAAAACCATGGATGCTAAAACTGGATCAGATCCCAAATTGGGAAAGCGTACGAGGTGAGTGGGTTTAAGCTATAACATTTTAGATAATAATATGTTATCGTTTACCATTCCCCATTTTGTATAACTAAAATATGACATGTTAAATGTTTAATATAAGTTGATAATGACTAAAGTGAGATGTTAGTATGAATCAGGGAATTCATATGTTGAATTGGTTAAGGTGATGAATGTTTACATGCTGAAAAACAAACTTGTTAATAGCGATTACTGTGGCTATTATTCCATTGATTCACTTGCGGCATATTATTAAGTAAATAATATGTTAACTTGTTGGATTTGAACAATTACCCGATTAAAAATTTACAGGTCAAAATAGAATTAAATACATGTTAAAATGGGCATCGCCATATTATAGGCATAATTTGACGACATGTAAATTAGATTAATGTAAACATATGAAAAGGATAATATACCTAAAATTTACATGAAATAGGAATAATTGATAAAGAACGAACATGCCTAGATTCACAGTAATTTGACACTGTAACGCTCTTAGACATGAGGTTAGATTGCACTTATGATAGATGTCTCACTGGAACCGCCCGGCATATCTGTTGAATCAAGGAATTCATGGCGTTTTGATTAAATGACAAGGAGACGTTCAAGATCGACAAAAAGAAGAGATTCAATGGTATCTAATGTTAAAGGTTAATTATTTAGAGTGTTAGTTGAGTTTTAAATGTTAAAATCTATCCTCAAATAATCATATACCTAGATGGTTTGAATATATATATGAGTATATATGTATGCACATTCATTGTGCATACTACCAGAAACCGGTCGACCGATTTCATTAAGGGCCATCGACCGATTTTGGGCAGAAATGCACAGTGAACGTGCACACATATATATAACGTACATATATTCAAATACCAGTCGACTGGTCATTTTTAATCAGTTGACTGGTCTACGAACGGAAAGCATTTTTTCAAAGAGACACCATTATTCATCAATGGTTGTTTTCTTTTCTCTTCACCAAAAATCATCTCTATTCTTTGCTTCTCTTCACCAATGATTACAACTCTCCATCCTCTATAAAAACAACATGAAATCATCATTTTCATATATCAATTCTTTCTATTCTTGCTATCTAATTGCTGATTTCATTCTTGCTCTCTAAAAGCACTCAAAAGCTCATAATTCTCATATATCGTTATTTGAATCCTTGAATCTATATATTACTCTTTTGATTCAAACAACGATATCATCTTCCAAATCTTCATAATCACAAAATCATATTTGAGGATAACATTATAGGAAGGTTGTACAAGAATTGACAAATTCGTGTTATTGAGAACACACATTGTCAAATTGCAAGTTTTACTCATCTTGTTTGAAGTCCTCGTGTTGTAAGAGGCGAGTTGTGAAGTCCTCGTGTTGTTACAGGCGTGAAATCCCGTTCGGCTGCTCGGGTATTGTGAACATGTTCCTCCGGGTGAAGCGAGGTAGTTGTTTAGTGAAAATCCAGAGAGAGGTCTGGGACTGGACGTAGGACGGTGCTCCGTACCAGTATAAAAATCCCTGGTGTGATTTTTTTTTACTGCATTTACTATCATACAGTTCTGTGCTTGTTTATTAGTTCATATTTGACTAGTGTTTGTCATATTACACGATCCTTGTGTGTATATTATACTTAGCACATACGCACTTACATTTTCAATATCTAGCATTCACAAGTGGTAAATCTAATGTGAGGGGTCTAAGTGCATAAATAAAACATGAAATGGTGCTAAGACACGAGGTTAAGTCAACATGTGGTAGAAGTTTACCCGGACCCGCTCGGCAAATCCAACATCCACAAGTGTACTTAATGTGAGAGGTCTAGTGCATGTATATATATACATATATAAATATATGTATATAACAAGATATGAACAAATGGCAATGATGGTAATTAAATGTCTAACTCAGAAAATAAGAAAGGAAGGGATGTAATGGACCGAGTTATCGCGATGCGAAGGAAAAGTGATGTATTTCCCTAAATGACCTATTTCTGATAACGTGGTTACAACTAAGCCACAATGAATAAAGTAAGAGAAAAGGAAAGAAATTACTTTCCACCATGGATTTAGATGGGAATACGTTATGAAAATAAATCATTGATTCCTTCTATACATCAAACTGATAAGGTGTATGAAGTGTTTTCTTAATTAAAATAAGGAACATATGTTATAGTGAATGAAGAATACTGGAATACAACAGTAGAAGAAAATGGTTTAAATGGGGAATGATAATCAACTATTATAAATAATTAACATTAATGAGAATGTTGTATAATAGGTAGACTTGTCCTAGGGACAAGTGAATATTATAACTTAGATTATAATAAATTAGTAAGGAAATGGGATAACTGGTGAAAATGAGATAGGGGACACTTAATTGTAAATTAGGTAATCAGTAAATAGGGAAAGCCAGAAACCAGTTGAGAAAAGGGGGGAAATGGAATTAGGATTAAATGAGAACTAAGTTAATAAGTAAACAACGATAAGTTGTAGTAACGGTGTAAAATGGAATTATGATTAAATGAGAAAGAATTAGGAAAACTTATGAAATAAGTTATTTTAATCATAAATAATGGCTGATATGTTAAACAGAAAACATGTGAATTGGGATATACTTAATTACATATAAAGTAGAACATGTTATTGTAATGATGAAATCAAACAAGAATATAAAAGGGATTGTGGATTACAGACCTTGGACCACAGTCAAGAGAATAACATGTTGTGGGCTTATAACAAACTTAAATGGGTTAAGTTATATAACCAAAATTAATAAGCAAGAGGAACTAGGTAACTTTATTAAGAATTCAATATGAATGGGAATAACCAAGTTAAATGGAAACCTGGTAAGGTAAGGCAAGCGCGTAAAAGAATGTTTAGACATAGGGTCTAACAACGTATTAAAGTGAGGCGCTTGGACTAGTCCGCACGTTTGAGGGTGAATAATCCAACAGGGTATATCATCGTGGTGTTATGAGGCACGAAGGGAGCGCACATTTATCTTATTGTTCTGACGGCTCCAAAGGACTAGAAGGGGAAGCACACGACTTCCAGAGGTACGTAAGGTGCTCCTAGTAGTCCTCTATGCGGTGGCAGATATTTTAGACTGTGCTCGCAGAGGTTGGGTCTGCGCGTAATTACTAGGTGGGTGGGCGTTGACTGCAGAAGTAGCTATGCAGTCAGAATGCTGTGACACCTGGGTGATTCGGCGGTTGCCTCAACGGGGAGACGAAGGGTCATGACCAACAAGGATAGTAGATCGCCGGATACCCATCATCGGCAGCCAATGGGATGCGAAAAGACTAAAGCTAAAACCAATAGATCATTCACCTTTCACTATTGGGGTACGGTGGTTGAGGAAAGACGCCAAATGGATGTTTAGATTGTTTTTTTAGGGGCAGGCATTTAGCTCTTGTAGTCTTTACTAGTTGAGGGAGGGGCAGAGGTGGGGCCATAACCACCGTGAAAACAGACCCTAGGAATATCTGTATATAGAGGCTCTTAAAGACGGGCCTGTATAGATATGGAAAAGCTCCCGACCGAGTTCCGTGTTTCTTGTATCGCCCTTCCACGGAACTCGATGCACATTAGAGGATGTGCGGTTAAGGCATCGAGCTACAATTGATGATACGTATGTGGGACAGTCTAGATACATGCATGTCGGCTCTGGATGGTGTATCGTAGACTTGAGGGGATTACTCCGGTATGAAATCTGATTCGATCGACGATGGCAGTCCGTACGCTTACATAGCGTAGTAATGACGGATATATGCGGAACGTAACATTGTTATGTAGAGATCCGTACGTCACTCTGGTATAGGATGTGGGACTGCATTCATTTATGTGGCAATATAGTGGAGACCGTGCGAGTAGGGCACCATGGGGTGTACCTCAGGGGTGTACCTCAGTATTGAGGGGTAGCTACATATATACTATTTAGGTTAATCCACTTAGAGGTAAATAGGTACAGCGTGTGTGCAAGCCTTGAGTGCTGTTAACCCAGGTAACCTAATAACTAAGAAAATATGATTAAACGATATATGTAGTGTTATCCAAAGTGCATAATTTAAATCCAGTCACCAGAACTTGTTTTCTGACTGCCTCCTCATAACATACTCGCAGGTTAGATTTGTAGCAGAAACATGATAGCCTTGGGTACTGGTTAGGCAGTACTATAAATATGGTAAGACAACGCTTTGATTATATTATATTTTATCCATTCCGCTGTGAGATGTTTTCTAAGCTCCGACATATTTTATGTCTCTGTCTTTTCTGCAGGGTACCAGAGCATAATAACTTGAATTTTGATAGATTGGAATTTGAAGAAAAAAAGTCGGTCTATCGGAATTTGCGTTGTTACATCTGGTATCAGAGCTTAGATTTAGGATTCATGTATAACTAATGAGTGAACATATTTATATTTTTTAAAATATAAATATATTATATATATACCTAGATCCATAGAGAAACCCACTAAATAAAAAGAGTATGATATGCTAAGAAATGGGATGTTTGTTTTGTACCCTAAACGAATGAAGATGGAATTCTTAGACCCTTAGGTAATTTGGGTGAATATGTGTACAATGAACTTTGTATGGAAGGAAAGTGAATCCCATGTGATTAGTATTTTGGGTTAGTGGGCTTGAAAACCTTATAAATTGGAAAAGGCTAAAAAGATACAAATGGATTAGGAATATATAAAGTTAAGAGAATTGACCTTGGGGAGTGTCTAAGAAAGCCTAGAAAATTGGAAACCCACTTTGAGTCTAACCCCATTGTTAACTTTTAAGAACTTGAAATTATAAAAGTTTTGGAGAAATGGTTTATGGTGTTTTCAAGTTTTAATCTTAAGAGTTGTAGTTTCAAAAAATGTGTAAAGAAGTACATATTGGGTTTTGAAGTAAAATGGGGTATATTTTGTAAATAGTAATTTCTTTAGAAAAGTTTGTTTAAAGTAAAATTCTCTCAGTAAAAGGTGCATATTATAGAGCATGTATAGCTCGCTAGTTTTCTTGTTATATTTCATACAAGAATTTTTAATAAAGAAAGATTTGAAATCTCTATTCTTATGACAACCCTTTTTGATAAATTATTTTAACAAGATAATTTTGTTGGGTGGAAAAAATAAGTTGTAGAAAATTAAGAATAGAGTAGATGATTGCACCTTATAGGAAGAGACTGAATTGACCTTATAGGTAAGAACAAGTCATAAACCCGATTGAGAAAATAGTTGTCCGTATCCACTACAGTTTTTGTGATTTGAAAAAAAAATGATTTACATATATATATATATATAACATGTTTTATGGTTTGGCAAAAGTAAGTTTTCATGAGGAAAATATGGTTTATACGTTTTTAATTTTTTTTAAAGAAAGTTTAAATGAAAAGGCAAAACCTTTTTTAAAAATATGGAGTAGGTGAAGATAAGAGCCTAGGGAAGATGGGAAAAGTTTTGAGGCTATGAAGTAGATAGCGAGAATTATCTTGGAATAGTAGTTAGTTCCCGTAGAATGCATAAACATTGAAAAGCCTAGGGTGTGGCTTGAAATAATTATTGGTACACAGCTAGGACTAGTGGTGACTACTAGATAGTGAAAAGGGCAAGTAAGTGTTTAGACCCTGTTGCTAATTTTCATATTAGGGGTAAAACCCGTTATTGCATTTCTGTTGGGGTCGTTCCGTTATTTTATTCTTGTTCGGTAATTAGGGTAACACCTAAACCAGTCTTGGATCCCATAGTTTGGACTTTTCTGTCTGAGGGGGACATAGTCCCGAGATTCTTGGCCCTTAGTAGTAGCTGTGTAGGGTGTCTGTTCTCCTGTTTTAGTTGGAAGACTAAAAGCTTATTTAAATTTAAACTAAGATCAGATAATTAAATAAGCTAAGAAAAGAGAAAAGGTACAACTAAAATGGAAACAACAAATTCAGTAAAGCAACAAACATGATAAGTTTTGAGAAAAGATGAATAAAGATAAAAAATTCCAAGATAAAACGGAAAAAAAAATCAGTAATTTCTTATGTGGGCTGTGCATGGATAGGAAAATAGGAGAATCTTTATAAATATTTACATAAAATCGAAGTACGGTTGGAAAAAGGTACACAAAAGAAAAACAGAGGATGTGAAATTTTTCGTTTTCCACCTTTTTGTAACATAAGAAATAAAATTTAGAAAATTAGATTTTTCTGAAATTCGAAAAATAAAGTTGGTTGGTAGGATTTTGGATGCAACAATTGGATGAACTACGCTCTTACTCCGTAAGAGTGTGGAAAAACTTGGATGAAAATGTATTTTTATTTTCAAAATATTGCATTCATGTAGAACTGCCAGTATATTTAGGATGTGAGCATCATATTTTAAAAGGATTTTTGAAAAACTTGCATACACATAGAAGGTACCGCTTAGGCATACATGCATTATTATGTTGTATTTCACTTTGCACAAGTGCAAGATGTTTGCAAAAATTGGATGCACACATAATGGATGTATAATACGCGAAGGGTTAGTTGATTTTACCCTTATCAAATTTCGGGGACGAAATTTCCTAAGTGTGGGAGAATGTAACAGCCCGCATTTTTAAGTTAAGATAATAAAATAAGAATAACTTAATTAAATATTCAGAATTAAGTAAAACGGAGTGCACCATTGCATCCGTCTCGAAATTCTGGTTAAGATAGACACCTGATTTGCGTAAACCGGACACTGTATGAAGGTGGCAGATTTCCCGCCCAGGAGTGTCTACCCCTTAAACGGGGTGTCGACCCTTGGGTCAACCCCCGAAGGGGTGGGTCGACCCATGGGCCGACCCCCTAAAGGGGGGGTCGACCCCCCTACGGCAGATTTTGGCAGATTAGGTTCTTTTGAGATTTGGACGTTTCTGATGGTTTTTAATCAAATCCGAGGGTCCTGGTTTCTCTGATACACCTATAAATAAGTCTCTAGAGCTAACCCTAAGCCTCATAATTCTGAGGCTACGCTGAAGCTATGCCATTACTCTCTCTCCCCTCAAATCTATTCAGAAAATTTAGACTATTATTAAGAAGATATTAAATGCAAGATCTGGAGGAGATAATTGACGTTAATAAAAGATTATTCAAAATCGTGAAAAGTAAGGTAACTTCTAAATCCGATCTATTCAAATTATTCCTCTTTCTTTCCCATCTCTTTTAATGAAAATAATCAATCCATGGTCGTTAGGTTTTGAATCCGATTAAGGGGAAAACCATGGATACTAAAACTGGATCAGACCCAGAATTGGGAAAGCGTACGGGGTGAGTGGGTTTAAGCTATAGCATTTTAGATTATAATATGTTATCGTTTACCATTCCCCATTTTGTATAATTGAAATATGACATGTTAAATGTTTAACATAAGTTGATAATGACTAAAGTGAGATGTTAGTATGAACATGTCAGGAAATTCATATATTGAATTGGTTCAAGTGATGAATGTTTACAGGTTGAAAAACAAACTTGTTAATAGCGATTCCTATGGCTATTATTCCATTGATTCACTTGTGGCATATTATTAAGTAAATGACATGTTAACTTGTTGGATTTGAACAATTACCCGATTAAATATTTACATGTCAAAATAGAATTAAATACGTGTTAAAAAGGGCATGCACCATATTGTAGGCATAATTTGATGACATGTAAATTGAATTACTGTAAATATATGAAAAGGATAATATGCCTAAAATTTACATGAAATATGAATAATTGTTAAAGAAAGAACATGCCTAGATTTACAGTAATTTGACACTGTAACGCTCTTAGACACGAGGTTAGATTGCATTTGTGATAGAAGTATGCCCAGAACCGCTCGACATATCCAGCATTCACAAGTGGTAAATCTAATGTGAGGGGTCTAAGTGCATAAATAAAACATGAAATGGTGCTAAGACACGAGGTTAAGTCAACTTTGGTAGAAGTCTTCCCGGACCCGCCTGGCAAATCCAGCATCCACAAGTGTAGACTTAACGTGAGAGGTCTAGTGCATGTATATATATATATATATATATATATATATATATGTATATAACAAGATATGAATAAATGGAAATGACGGTAATTAAATGTCTAACTCAGAAAATAAGAAAGGAAGGGATGTAATGGACTGAGTTAGTGTGATGCAAAGGAAAAGTGATGTATTTCCCTAAATGACCTATTTTTGAGAACGTGGCTGCAAAGTAAGAAAAAAAGGAAAGAAATTTCTTGCTACCACGGAATTAGAGGGGAATACGCTATGAAAATAAATCAGTGTTTCCTTCTATACATCAAACTGATAAGGTGTATGAAGTGTTTTCCTTAATTAAAATAAGGAAAATATATTACACTGATTGAAGAATACTGAATACAACAGTAGAAGAAAATGGTTTAAATGGGGTATGATCATCACCTATTATAAATAATTAACATTAATGAGAATGTTGTATAATAGGTAGACTTGTCCTAGCGATAAGTGAAGATTATAACTTAGGTTATAATAAATTAGTAAGGAAATGGGAAAACTAGTGAAAATGAGATAGGGACACTTAATTGTAAATTAAGTAATCAGTAAATAGGGAAAGCCAGAAACCAGTTAAGAAAAAGAGGAAAATATATGAAATATAAGAAGTTGTACTTAATTATAAATAACGTATTCTGTAAACTTGCAAGTTTGAAACCTGCTGATAAGAATTACATGTTTAGACTTGTCCTAGGGACAAGAGGAAATTATAACATAGGTTATAATAAACGGGTAGAGAAACTTATTAATGGGCCTTAGTTAAGAGAACTAAGTTAATAAGTAAACAACAATAAGTTGTAGTAACGTTGTAAAATGGAATTATGATTAAATGAGAAAGAATGAGGAATACTTACGAAATAAGTTATATTTAATCATAAATAATGGCTGACATGTTAAACAGAAAACATGTGAATTGGGATATACTTAATTACATATTAAGTAGAACATGTTATTGTAATGATGAAATCAAACAAGAATATAAAAGGGATTGTGGATTACAGACCTTGGACCACAATCAAGAGAATAACATGTTGTGGGCTTATTAACAAAATTAAATGGGTTAAGTTATATAACAAAAATTAATTAGCAAGAGGAACTTGGCGCCTTGATTAAGAATTCAATATGAATGGGAATAACCAAGATAAATGGAAACCTGGTGAGACAAGGCAAATGCGTAAAATAATGTTTAGACATAGGGTCTAACAACATATTAAAATGAGGCGCTTGGACCAGTCCGCGCATTTGAGGGTGAATAACGGAACAGGGTAGATCATCGTGGTGTTATAAGGCACGATGGGAGCACACATTTGTCTGATTGTTCTAACGGCTCCAAAGAACTAGAAGGGGAAGCATGCGGCTTCCTGAGGTACGTAAGGTGCTCCTAGTAGTCCTCTGTGCGGTGGCAGATGTTTTAGGATGTGCTCGCAGAGGTTGGGTCTGCACGTAACTAATAGGTGGGTGGGCCTTAACTGCAGAAGTAGCTATGCAGTCATAATGCTGTGATGCAGTGACACCAGGGTGATTCGACGGTCGCCTCAACGGGGAGGCGAAGGGTCACGACCCACAAGGATAGTAGACCTTCAGATACCCATCATCGGCAGCCAGTGGGATGCAAAAAGACTAGAGCTGAAACCAATAGACCATTCATCTTTCACTATCGGGGTATACTGGTTAAGGAAAGATGCCAAATGGATGTTTAGATTGTTTTTTTAGGGGCAGTCATTTAGCTCTTGTAGTCTTTACTAGTTGAGGGAGGGGCCGAGGTGGGGCCATAGCCACCGTGAAAACAGACCCTAGGAATATCTATAAATAGAGGCTCTTAAAGACGAGCCTGTACAGATATGAAAAAGCTCCCGACCGAGTTCCGTGTTACTTGTATTGCCCTGCCACGAAACTCGGTGCACCTTAGAGGACGTGCGGTTAAGGCATTGAGCTACAATTGACGATACTATATGGGACAGTCTAGGTACATGCATTTCGACCCTGGGTGGTGTATCATAGACTTGAGCGCATTACTCCGGTATGAAATCCGATTCGATCGACGATGGCAGTCCGTACGCTTACGTAGCGTAGTAATGACAGATATATGCAGAACATAACATTGTTATGTAGAGATCCATACATCACTCCAGCATAGGATGAGGTATTGCGTTCATTTCTGTGTGATTACGGTGGAGACCGTGCGAGTGGGGTACCATGGGGTGTACCTCAGTATTGAGGGGTAGCTACCTATATACTATATTAGGTTAATCACTGGGAAATAAATGGGTACGACGTGTGTGTAAGCCTTGAGTGTTGTTAACCCAAGTAACCTAATAAATAAGAAAATATGATTGAACGGTATATGTAGTGTTATCCAAAGTGTATAATTTAAATCCAGTCACCAGAACTTGTGTTCTGACCCCCTCCTCATAACATACTCGCCGGTTAGATTTGTCGCAGAGACGTGACAGCCTTGAGTACTAGTTAGGCAGTATTATTAATACGTTAAGGCTATACTTTGATTATATTATATTTTATCCATTCCCCTGTGAGATGTTTTCTGACCTATGATTTATTTTATGTCTCCGTCTTTTCTACAAGATACCAGAGCACAATAACTTGAATTTTTGGTAGATTGGAATTTGAAAGAAAAAAAAATGGTCTATCGGAATTCGGGTTGTTACATCTATTCTCGGGATATGAGTTATGCTATAATGCTCCAGGTCGCTGAAACGACCTGGATTCCCGTACCCTTTGAGTCGACTAATAACAGCACACGTCCAACCCAAATGACATAGAAATACGAATCATTATTAAAAAGAAGTTAGAGGATGAGAAATAGAAAGAAAGAAATATTAGAATAGAAGAAAAACGAAGATCACAAACTCACAGCAAAACGAATAAAATATATTAGATAACATTACTTTGAAATATAATTAAGTAACTTTATATACATACCATCATCAGAGCACAACAGCTATTTCTGGAACAGTTATAAACTCCTGTTTCCAGATACGAACATAATACAAAGAGGAAAAATATGATAGTCTATAGCTAACTGGTGAAGCCTCCCGCTTCAATCTCCTCCAGGTGAATCTGTCAAATCCCGACTACTTGACTGCCTGTGCAAATTTGGGCACCCAAGAGTTTAGGGAAAACAAAATAAACTCTGGGTCAGTCATGGGACTGGTGTGAGTAAACTCCAACCATTTGTTTAACTTTCAAAATCCTTTCGAAAGAAATGATAATCATAAGACCAATCCTCACATATACACGGATGGTTTTTACCTTACGATAACCAAAAATATTTTTGATATCAAATCCAGTGATATTATAATAATGTCTACATCAAATAAATAGAATCTAGCGGAACGCTTGCATCTCATGCTCCATATATAATAAAAATTCGAAAACCGCAGGGCGCTTATTGGAGATTGGATTTCCAACATGACAAGGTATGGGACCACCTGCCGATAGTGTATCTCTAGAGGCGAATACACTGGGTTCAACAAGAACATCTTGCAACCCGGGCCACACATGACCGACCACTCATTTCACTTGAGTGTATCGAATGTATATCACCAACGGTTGGGATCAGCAACCGTTTCCCGAAAGGGACAACATCGATAGATTAAAGAACCAATGGAATTCCTCTAGATAGGTGATTATACATCCTAATGGGAGCGACCCACTTAGCCATGCTGCCTGCCCGATTTTTGTCAATTCCCGGTTGTGAGGCTTGAGGTTTAAATTATCTTCCAAAACATCTGGCCACCATTCACTTTGAATGCCACATCGTCATACCCGCCAAATCACAATTTGATTTCCCCAAAAATACCATGGGTATAAAGCTAAGAGAAACGAATTCCTTCGCCACCAAACGTAAGTACGTTTGAAGAGATCAACTTACGCGATTCGTTAGATATACTATGTCAGACATTCATCCATTCACGTTTTCCTGGGACTGGAAAACTGAGGGCACTATCCCGTAAACAGGATAGCCCTTGCATAACTCCGTCTTCAATTTTTTTTCATCATATTTGGTCGCAACGCTAACGCCTATACAGAGTGGTTTCCAGATAATGAATCCGATCCCGGTCTCTCCGTATTGACGACGGAAAAATGGTCAAAACTTCGATAGTCGGTGATTTAACTATCGAAGAAAAATAAGTGTTCAACCAACGATCTTGTTTCCAGGTAGGAATTCGATCGATCAATCATCAATCAACATTTGGCCCCTTCAAATCAATTCCTTATTATATTATCATTTACAATTCCCATTTCCCATCTTTCGTATTCTTTTGAAGCTCGATTTCCCCCCTCGATTCTTTGAAAAATATTTTCAATACTATAATTCCTTTATTCGAGAAAATATCTCTTATTCCAGTTAGAAAACATTTCTACATATTCACGAATCCTTATTTTCTATATTCAGAAAATATACATTATTAATATCGGAAAATATTTCCATACTGCATTTCTTAATTCCTCATCAACCAATTCATTTCATTTTAACAACAGCGTTACAATCGCTGTTTCTCAATATTTGATTCATAAAACATTTCTTTAAATAACAACGTTACAATCGCTGTTTAGAATCATAGAACACTTATTATAACAATAGCGTTAAGATCGCTGTTAAAACAGTTATTATAACGGCGACGTTTAAAATCGCTATTTAAAAATATTTGGTTTCTCAAAATGCAACTTGTATTTATTTATTTAAAATTAATAAGTAAATAAATACATAATTAAATTATTAAATTTGATTCAAATGGAAAGTACAATAACTACTTCCCTAATTTCGATCTAATCGAATTCCAATAAACAACTCTCATTCGAATACTCTATATTCGAATAATATTCTGAACTTTGAACTAAACGCATCGTTTCTTTTAAAACGATTACCATTTTCCCTTTCCACTCAATTTCCAGTTTGGATTTATATTTCAAATCATCTAAATTTCTTTTATAAATATTTCATTTGCAAAATATTTCCTTTAAACCTTTATTCACTTAAATCCTAAATACATTTCTTTCACGTACCATCATTTGGTTTCGTTTTTATAAATATTCTTTTAAACCAAATTCTATTTATACTTTTGCTTCCAAATGTTTATAAAAATCCCACTTTTAACTTCAAATATTTATAATTTCATTTATATCCCCCTTTAAAATCAAAATTAAATCCAATTACAAAAATCGGTTTCAAAACTTATTCTGGTTTTCTATGTAAATCCCAACTTGGATTTATATTCCAAGTTATCAAATGATAAATCTTATACTAAATTTATACGTGTTGTTTATAAACAACTTCTTATTTTATTCATTAAACAAGTTTACTATTTCCAACTCCCTTCAAAATATAACTTTTATTTTGGAATTAAATTTGCTTTTTAAATCTCTAATTTATTTTCTACATTTGAAAATATTTTCGGTATCTAAAATACCAAGTTTCTAGGGCCAGGGTAAACCAACACACAAAGTCAATCACTGACTATATATATGACACCACACATCAAAATCAAGGAAAAACAGTAATATAAATATTGAGGAACCCAGTTGGGTCCCTCCAACCTGTCTCCCTTCATCCACGGATGTTAACTAACATCAATAATATTATTTCACGTCAATATGAAATATCAGAACTAAAAATCGATCAACCATGTAATCATATCAACCAATTTTATCAACTATTCAAACAAGCAACCATAATACAGTATAAATTTATTATAAATAAATTTAAAAACTCATTTATATAAAAATAAGTCAGAGTTGGTGAGTTTACTCACCTTGTTTTGCAGTTGCTAATACTGCTTTCATTTCATTTAAAATCAAACAGCGTTTGATCTTTCTACAAAATTCCAGTAGCCCAGTTATCAATCCCGTCAGCTCCAGAATATAGATTTCGTTGTCGCGATTCTAAATTAATCAGTTTGGTTCACTCCCTTTTTATTTAGACAAGTCCGTATAAATCCTTAATCAACGATAAAACGTGATTGTCTTCTCCAGGTATCCCAAAATTTGCCGACATTTTGCTCAGGGTCTGGACCCACTTTCTTAATCTCTCTTCTCTACTTCGACACCGCAAAACCCACCTGCATCCTCCTCCCAACTGCCGTGGCTTTCCATCGATTTTTCTCCCCTCCACAAGTAAACGTATATCAGTTGAAACAACTAGCGTTAAATTTTGAACGTCATTTTGTTCCGGAAATTACCTTTGAGGTCCCTGATGATTTTTCCCCAAAACACTAATCACGTTTTCCCTTAATTAATGCGTTAACCCCTGCGCTTTATCATTTTCCTCCCAGAACAGTTCGAAATCATTTCTAGAACAATTTTCATGCCCTTTTCACCATCCTCCACAGTAATACTTAAACCTCCTCCCCTGATCGAATCAACATGGGCCACCACTCCAACAAGAAACCAACCCCATCCTAGCAAACTGTACACAGAACTCGCCCATACTACCTCACCGCAAGCTTCTCTTCTAAATCATAAATCGCGGATTCCTACTACTGGAAAGCCAAAAACCACGGTATCTTCAAACTCGCACCACTCCACCGTCCGAACCGCAATCACCTCCTCAGATCGCCACGTCCAACCTCCCAACAACGCCCTAACCTGGCATCAAACGGTGCACTGGTAAGCACGAGAATAACCCAAAACCAGACGCTGCTAAATGCCCACTGGCCTGACCCTCTTGCGACGTCGATCACGTCCCTACCCTTGAAGGATCTCCGACAACTCTACGCGCGAGTCATAGCTCGACTGGAAACTTCCAGCACCCAAACGAAGATCGCGAGTGATAGGGATAGAGTGTTGAGTTTACGAGTTAAATTAAGCCTCGCGATTTCAAGGATTATATATGGTTTCCTCTCATTTTTGAAAGGAACGGATTTTACTGGTAAATAAATGAAGACCGACTTCATTTTGGAAGCTTCAGGGAAGAGTGATTTAGGGATTTTCGGATGAAAAAGGGGTTTTGGTCAATTATATAGAGAGTTGAGTAGCTTGGTATGCACACAAATGAGAGGCGTGGTAGGCACAAGTTTTGAAAGGCGTGGTATGAACGGCTTAGAAAACTTGCCAAACACGGTATAAGCTGCTTGGCAGCCAAATTACTTGGTAGCCATGAAAGTCAAAAATAAAATAAACGTGCTGAGACAGCTTTGTTTTTCCTTTCTTTTATTTGCTGTGTTGCTTACCCATTTTAAAGCTGGCATTGTACATTTTTAGCAAAAGCTTTAGTACCGTTTTTGTTTGTAAGGAAATTGGCTAGATGGACCTGATTTCATATGATTTTATATGTCCTTTATCCTTTAATTGGTGACCAACGGTTCAATGTAATGTCATGGAAGATGGTATAACATATTCTTATTATTTTCAAAAGGGAGTAAACTAAGCTAGTTTGGAAAACAAAAGTAAATTAAAGACGCTACATCTGGTTTATTCGTTTATTCCAAAATTATAACTTGCTAAAATGTTGCCGTTGATAATGGAAAGAGAATATAGCCAATCTATGGAGAAGTAGGGAAAATTTGGTGCTTTCCGTTGTTAAAAGCATAAGCAGACAGACTAGTTAAGTTATTTTTTATGAAATTTCAATTACTGATATATGGCGTAGATTATGTTGAATAAAATAGTTGTTTATTTCCCTATTTAAATTTTTTAATAATATTCCATAAATTAGATAAAAACTACGTCTCAAAAATCTTCCAATAATAATCTATTTCAATTTTTTTTTAAATTAATTTTGTTGAAATCCGATATCGTTTGGAAATTAAATTGAATAAATTTTGAAATAAATAAATAAAAATACCTATCGAATCTGAATATATACATATAACTCCAAGGTAACCTAATTTGAATTTTAAACTTGACATTTCAATTTTTAAGTTAAAACGATATTCAATATATTAAAAAAATCCGTTTAATTTATTAAATAAATTGCTTATAAATTTCTATATATAATTCAATTAAAATATTTAAAACAAATTTAAATATTCAGAATTCAACGGTTAAAAAATCCGGGTCGTTACATTCCTTCCCCTTTAAAATAATTTCGTCCTCGAAATTGCTAAGGTAGGAAAAGATGCTACATTCCCTATTTACTAGGTCCAAAATTCCTTTTTGTTCACTTCTTAACTTCAGTTTAACTGGACCAATCTATTTCAATTAAAATATTAATTTATTCTTACTAACGAAAATTTTCGACAATTCTGAAATTTTTTCTAACACCTAAAATTCTGAAAAATTTCGGCAGCATTTCCTCTGCACGGCTCAATCGGTACAACCACAACTCGCCTTTTTAGGCCTTCTCCAATCCAAAAGAAAATCAAAAAGCCAAGCGGCTTGCCCCATAGGCTCATAAAATCATCAAACCCAAGTAATATTGTAAACATGTACCTTTTTGTCGGGCACAAACTCCATCTCTTAAATTTGCTTCCATCCAATATCTACTCAACATACATATATCCATTTCCAGTTGGTTTCGAATCAATCCAACTTCCAGTTTTGAAATCTCTAATCAATTTCTGATTAGTTCACTTCCATTCTATTAATTCAAACCTAATTTCTATTTCTCAAAATCAAAACTCTTATTCTTCTTGAGTTCAATTCCATCACAGTTTAATTCCAAACAACAACATCCAATATATATTCAACTTATTTGATTTCATTTTGGGTCATCTCTAATCCAGTCCAATTATATTTAACTTAAGTTAAATTTCAATCTATTTGATTTACTTCCACCATTTCAATTTATTCAACTTATACAAGTTAAATTTTTAATTTTGGAATTTAAATTCCTGGGTTTTGTTTCAAATTAGTATGAAATCATATATATTTATAATCAACTCAATTCAAAACATTTGAATTTCAAAATCATCATGTCCTTTTCAAACAAATTTTTTCATTCCCAAATTACTATGGTAGCAATCCATTACTCAGAAACTCAAAAATGAGTACCAATAATGTCGCGACCCATTATCAGAATTATTTTCTCGCCACTGCAGTGATTTCAATGCTTAATCACCATTTAAACTATTCTTATTCAAAAATACTTTAAAATAATGTTATGTTACTCTTAAAAATACTTTAGAAAATATTTTTAAACTCCCGGAATTTAAATTCCAATTCTGGTTTGAACTTAATCTTGGTTTTTCTCATTTGTATACATTATCCTTATACACATTATATAATCATTTCAATATTTCATAATTCCATTTGATTGTAATAACAATCAACACATTCATGTATTATAATATCCCAGAATTATTCTTTTTATATTCAAAAATACATTTTGGGCAAAATTATATCATTTACCCATTTTTAAAATAATACTGTATCGAACTGCTTTGTTCGAGAGTTTAGAAACACCTATCGATACAGTTGTACATCCTATATCGACCAGACTCAACAAACCAATCAACACAATATAAAACAATTTCATATCAAATCTACAAATATGCGCTCATATATATACACTCAACTCAATCTAGGGTATCACTAACCCCATCTCTTTTGAGTTACGCCACAGAGCCAAGGTTATCACTCAATCTTCAGCTCTGATACCAAATGAAACGACCCGGATTCCCATACCATTTGGGTCGACTAATAACAGCACACGTCCAACCCAAATGACACAGAAATACGAATCATTATTAGAAAGAAGTTAGAGGATGAGAAATAGAAAGAAAGAAATATTAGAATAGAAGAAAAACGAAGATCACAAACTCACAGCGAAACGAATAAAATATATTAGATAACATAACTTTGAAATATAATTCAGTAACTTTATATACATACCATCATCAGAGCACAACAGCTATTTCTGGAACAGTTATAAACTCCTGTTTCCGGATACGAACATAATACACAGCGGAAAAATATGATAGTCTATAGCTAACTGGTGAAGCCTCCCGCTTCAATCTCCTTCAGGTGAATCTGTAAAATTCCGACTACTTGAATGCCCGTAAAAATTTGGGCACCCAAGAGTTTAGGGAAAACAAATAAATTCTGGTCAGTCATGGGACTGGTGTGAGTAAACTCCAACCATTTGTTTAACTTTCAAAATCCTTTCGAAAGAAATGATAATCGTAAAACCGATTCACACATATACACGGATGGTTTTTACCTTACGATAACCAAAAATATTTTTAATATCAAATCCAGTGATATTATAATAATGTATACATCAAATAAATAGAATCTAGCGGAACGCTTGCATTTCACGCTCCATATATAATAAAAAATCGAAAACAGCAGGGCGCTTATTGGAGATTGGATTTCCAACATGACAAGGTATGGGACCTCCTGCCGATAGTGTATCTCTAGAGGCGAATACACTGGGTTCAACAAGAACATCTTGCAACCCGGCCCACACATGACCGACCACTCATTTCGCTTGAGTGTATCGAATGTATATCACCAACGGTTGGGATCAGCAAAAGTTTCCCGAAAGGGACAACATCGATAGATTAAAGAACCAATGGAATTCCTCTAGATAGGTGATATACATCCTAATGGGAGCGACCCACTTAGCCATGCTGCCTGCCCGATTTTTGTCAATTCCTGGTTGTGAGGCTTGAGGTTTAAATTATCTTCCAGAACATCTGGCCACTATTCACTTTAAATGCCACATCGTCATACCCGCCAAATCACAATTTGATTTCCCCAAAAATACCATGGGTATAAAGCTAAGAGAAACGAATTCCTTCGCCACCAAACGTAAGTACGTTTGAAGAGATAAACTTACGCGATTCGTTATATATACTCTGTCAGACATTCATCCATTCACGTTGTCCTGGGACAGGACAAACCGAGGGCACTATCCCGTAAATAGGATAGCCCTTGCATAACTGCGTCTTCAATTTTTTTTCATCATATTTGGTCGCAAGCTAACGCCTATACAGAGTGGTTTCCAGATAATGAATCTGATCCCGGTCTCTCCGTATTGACGACGGAAAAATGGTCAAAAACTTCGATAGTCGGTGATTTAATTAACGAAGAAAAATAAGTGTGCAACCAACGATTTTATTTCCAGGTAGGAATTCGATCGATCAATCATCAATCAACATTTGGCCCCTTCAAATCAATTCCTTATTATATTATCATTTACAATTCCCATTTCCCATCTTTCGTATTCTTTTGAAGCTCGATTTCCCCTCTCGATTCTTTGAAAAATATTTTCAATACTATAATTCCTTTATTCGAGAAAATATCTCTTATTCTAGTTAGAAAACATTTCTAAATATTCACGAATCCTTATTTTCTATATTCATAAAATATACATTATTAATATCGGAAAATATTTCCATATTCCATTTCTTAATTCCTCATCAACCAATTCATTTCATTTTAACAACAGCGTCACAATCGCTGTTTCTCAATATTTGATTTATAAAACATTTCTTTAAACAACAGCGTTACAATCGTTGTTTAGAATCATAGAACACTTATTATAACAGTAGCGTTAAGATCACTGTTAAAACAGTTATTATAACGGCGACGTTTAAAATCGCTATTTAAAAATATTTGGTTTCTCAAAATGCAACTTGTATTTATTTATTTAAAATTAATAAGTAAATAAATACATAATTAAATTATTAAATTTGATTCAAATGGAAAGTACAATAACTACTTCCCTAATTTCGATCTAATCGAATTCCAATAAACAACTCTCATTCGAATACTCTATATTCGATTAATATTCTGAACTTTGAACTAAACTCATCATTTCTTTTAAAACGATTACCATTTTCCCTTTCCACTCAATTTCCAATTTGGATTTAAATTTCAAATAATCTAAATTTCCTTTATAAATATTTCATTTGCAGAATACTTCCTTTAAATCATTATTCACTTTAATCCTAAGTACATTTCTTTCATGTACCATCATTTGGTTTCGTTTTTATAAATATTCTTTTAAACCAAATTCTATTTATACTTTTGCTTCCAAATGTTTATAAAAATCTCACTTTTAACTTCAAATATTTATAATTTCATTTATAATCCCCTTTTAAAATCACTAAAATCAAATCCAATTACAAAAATCTGTTTCAAAACCGATTCTGGTTTTCTATGTAAATCCCAACTTGGATTTATATTCCAAGTTATCAAATGATAAATCATATACTAAATTTATACGTGTCGTTTATAAACAACTTCTTATTTTATTCATTAAACAAGTTTACTATTTCCAACTCCCTTCAAAATATAACTTTTATTTTGGAATTAAATTTTCTTTTTAAATCTCTAATTTATTTTCTACATTTGAAAATATTTTCGGTATCTAAAATACCAAGTTTCTAGGGCCAGGGTAAACCAACACACAAAGTCAATCACTGACCATATATATCACACCACATATCAAAATCAAGGAAAAACAATAATATAAATATTGAGGAACCCAGTTGGGTCCCTCCAACCTGTTTCCCTGCATCCACGGATGTTAACTAACATCAATAATATTATTTCACGTCAATATGAAATATCAGAACTAAAAATCGATCAACCATGTAATCATATCAACCAATTTTATCAACTATTCAACCAAGCAACCATCATACAGTATAAATTTATTATAAATAAATTTAAAACTCATTTATATAAAAATAAGTCAGAGTTGGTGAGTTTACTCACCTTGTTTTGCAGTTGCTAATACTGCTTTCGTTTCATTTAAAATCAAACAGCGTTTGATCTTTCTACAAAATTCCAGTAGCCCAGTTATCAATCCCATCAGCTCCAGAGTATAGATTTCGTTGTCGCGATTCTAAATTAATCAGTTTGGTTCACTCCCTTTTTATTTAGTCAAGTCCGTATAAATCCTTAATCAGCGATAAAACGTGATTGCCTTCTCCAGGTATCCCAAAATTTCCCGACATTTTGCTCAGGCTCTGGACCCACTTTCTTAATCTCTCTTCTCTACTTCGACACCGTAAAATCCACCTGCATCCTCCTTCCAACTTCCGTGGCTTTCCATCGATTTTTCTCCCCTCCACAAGTAAACGTATATCAGTTGAAACAACTAGCGTTAAAGTTTGAAGGTCATTTTGTTCCGGAAATTACCTTTGAGGTCCCTGATGATTTTTTCCCAAAACACCAATCACGTTTTCCCTTAATTAATGCGTTAACCCCTGCGCTTTATCTTTTTCCTCCCAGAACAGTTCGAAATCATTTCCAGAACAACTGTCATGCCCTTTTCACCATCCTCCACAGTAATACTTAAACCACCTCCCCTGATCGAATCAACATGGGCCACCACTCCAACAAGAAACCAACCCCATCCTAGCAAACTGTACATAGATCTCGCCCATACTACCTCACCGCAAGCTTCAACTGCCATACATCCTCTTCTAAATCATAAATCGTGGATTCCTGCTACTAGAAAGCCAAAAACAACGGTATCTTCAAACTCGCACCACTCCACCGTCCGACCCGCAATCACCTCCTAAGATCGCCGCGTCCAACCTCCCTACAACGCCCTAACCTGGCATCAAACGATGCACTGGTGAGCACGAGAATAACCCAAAACCAGACACTGCTAAATGGCCACTGGCCTGACCCTTTTGCGACGTCGATCACGTCCCTTCCCCTTGATGGATCTCCGACAACTCTACGCGCGAGTCGTAGCTCGACTGGAAACTTCCAGCACCCAAACGAAGATCGCGAGTGATAGGGATAAAGTGTTGAGTTTACGAGTTAAATTAAGCCTCGCGATTTCAATGATTATATATGGTTTCCTCTCATTTTTGAAAGGAACGGATTTTACTGGTAAATAAATGAAGACCGACTTCATTTTGGAAGCTTCAGGGAAGAATGATTTAGGGATTTTCGGATGAAAAAGGGGTTTTGGTCAATTATATAGAGAGTTGAATAGCTTGGTATGCACACAAATGAGAGGCGTGGTAGGCACACGTTTTGAAAGGCGTGGTATGTACGGCGTAGAAAACTTGGCAAACATGGTATAAGCTGCTTGGCAGCCAAACTACTTGGTAGCCATGAAAGTCAAAAATAAAATAAACGTGCTAAGACAGCTTTGTTTTTCCTTTCTTTTATTCGCTGTGTTGCTTACCCATTTTAAAGCTGGCATTGTACATTTTTAGCAAAAGCTTTAGTACTGTTTTTGTTTGTAAGGAAATTGGCTAGATGGACCTGATTTCATATGATTTTATATGTCCTTTATCCTTTAATTGGTGACCAACGGTTCAATGTAATGTCATGGAAGATGGTATAACATATTCTTATTATTTTCAAAAGGGAGTAAACTAAGCTAGTTTGGAAAACAAAAGTAAATTAAAGACGCTACATCTGGTTTATTCGTTTATTCCAAAGTTATAACACGCTAAAATGTTGCCATTGATAATGGAAAGAGAATATAACCAATCTATGGAGAAGTGGGGAAAATTTGGTGCTTTCCGTTGTCAAAAGCATAAGCAGACAGACTAGTTAAGTTAATTTTTATGAAATTTCAATTACTAATATATGGCGTAGATTATGTGAATAAAATAGTTATTTATTTCCCTATTTAAAATTTTCAATAATATTCTATAAATTAGATAAAAACTACGTCTCAAAAATCTTGCAATAATAATCTATTTCAGATTTTTTTTTAAATTAATTTTGTTAAAATCCGATATCGTTTGGAAATTAAATTGAATAAATTTTGAAATAAATAAATAAAAATACCTATCTAATCTGAATATGTACATATAACTCCAAGGTAACCTAATTTGAATTTTAAACTCGACATTTCTATTTTTAAGTTAAAACGATATTCAATATATTTAAAAAAATCCGTTTAATTTATTAAATAAATTACTTATAAATTTCTATATATAATTCAATTAAAATATTTAAAACAAATTTAAATATTTAGAATTCAACGGTTAAAAAATCTGGGTCGTTACAGTCGCCTAGTAACTCCTCCACCTTTTCACGGTAAGTAACGAGTCGAGGTCCCCTGGTTTCAAACTCCTTTCGAACTTGGCAGACAACTATCTTGGAGTCATAGAATATGTCTAGTGTTGTCACTTCTAATTCCTTAGTGAGTTTTTGCCCGGCAATCAGCGGTTCGTATTCGGAATCATTGTTGGTAGCTGAGAATTGAAGTCACAAGGCATAGTAAATAGATCATCCTTCAGTAGTAGTTAAAACAACTCCGGCGCTGGACCCTCGATCATTCTTACCCCCATCTGTATACAACTTCCAAGGGTTAAGTTTTAAATTCTGCTCGGAGGGGCAAGCCTCTTCATCTAATATGTCCTCTTCAGGGTATGTGAATTCAGCAATAAAGTCAGCCAAAGCTTGCCCTCTTATCGACCTTTTAGGCTGGAAGCTTAAATCGAACTGACTTAATTTAATGTTCCACTTCAATAGTTGTCCCGATGCTTCAGGTTGCTATAGCACTTGTCAAAGTGGTTGATCGGTGTATACGATGATCGGATGAGCTTGGAAGTAATGATGAAGCTTTCGGGATTCAATCGGGAGGTTATAAGCAAGTTTTTCTATTCTGGGGTAATTGCATTCTGCCACTGCTAACTTCTTGCTTACGTAATACACCGCCCTCTAGATTTTGTCTTCCTCGCAGCTGAGCTGACCGCATGAGACAATACTGCCAAATATACGAAGAGATCCTCATGATCCACCGGTTTTGACAATATCGGGGGTTTCTCTAGCAAGTTCAATAAATTTTGGAAGGCCTCTACATAGTCGGGGGTCCACTCGAAATTACGTTTCCCTTATTTGATTAAATCAAAAAATGGAACGCACTTGTCCGTGGCTTTGGATATGAACCTACTTAACATTGCAACTTTCCCTGCCAGGCTTTGTACATCTTTGATCTTTCGTGGCTCTTCTATGTTCCCGATGGCTACAATCTGGTCAGGATTAATCTGTATTCCCCGGGAGCTGACTATGAAACCAAGAAATTTTCCTGACGTAATCCTGAATGAGCATTTCAAGGGGTTCAACTTCATCCCGTACCTCTATAAAATGTCAAACATTTCCGCCAAGTTTTTTGTATGATCGGAGGACTTCCTGGACTTCACAAGCATGTCGTCTACATAAACTTCCATTGTTCTCCTGATCTGATTGTAAAACATTCGGTTCACCAAACGCTGATATGTAGCTTCGGCATTCTTAAACCCGAATGGCATCACCACATAATAGTACAACCCTAAATCTATAATGAAGCTAGTGTGTTCCTGATTCGGTACATGCATGGGGATCTGGTTGTGCCCTAAATATGCATCCATGAAGGAGAGAAGTTCGTGTCTCGCTGTTGAGTCTACCAGCTGATCAACCCTGGGGAGTGCAAAGCTATCATTTGGGAAAGCTTTGTTCAAATCAGAAAAGTTGATACACATTCGCCACTTCCCATTTGATTTCTTGACTAAAACGAGATTCGATATCTAGTCGGGATATGTTCAGTCTCGAATGAACCCATTATTCCTTAGCTTCTCTACTTCTTCCTTCAAGGCTGCTGACCTTTCTGGGCCCAATATACGCCTTTTTTGCTTCATCGGAGGATGCTTTGGTTTAGGCTTAGTGAATGGCTCATAATCGCGGGAGAAATTCCACCCATATCCGTATGAGTCCAAGCAAACACATCAAGGTTCACTTTCAGAAAATCAGTCAATTCTTTCGTCCGGAAAGAATCTAAATGTGATCCAATCTTCAAGACCTTTGTCGGGTCGTCGCTATCGATTGGGATATCAACAGTCGTCTTGTTGGGCGTCGCCTTTTTAGTTCCTGGCTCCTCGTCCCCTCTAGGATCGATATTTTCAGGAATTTTGTCAGGCGATTCCCTAGGCGGTATTGTCTTTAGCTGCAATGCTAAGTTTCCCTCAGCAGGAGAGGAAGTGTTCTTATGTTCTGAACTCTTTCAATTACGCAACATTTTTAACTCCGCCATATAGCAGACCCTTCCGGTAACTTGATAACCTCGGACCATTCCCACTCCAGCGTCGGTTGGGAATTTCATTAGCAGGCACCATGGAGCAATGCAGGCCTTGAACTCCAAAACTGTTGTTCGTCCTAGGAAAGCGTTGCAAGGTGAGTCGATGTCCATGATGACAAACTAGAGAATCCTCTCTCTTCTACGCTCTCCCTCGTCCAATTCTACAGGTAGGTCTATTACTCCAATCGGGGCGGTTGAGGTTCCATTAAAGCCACAAATCCAGTCTTCTCAGGGATTTAAGTCCTTCATTTCCAGTTTCATCAGGTCAAAAGCCTTTTTAAATAGGATGTTAAAGGAACTCCCATTATCCACAAGAACTTTCTTGACTATTGCAGGTCCAATAACGGTAGTTATTACTAGCGGATCAGTGCTCGGTGCTTCAACCCCAACACTTTCTCTATCTCGGAAGACGATATCGTCAGCAGCCGTCTTCTGCTGTTTTACTGGTGTGGTTTCTTCAAGTTACTACGTTCTCCTACTTTGGGATGCTTGGCTGCATTAACAACTGTACCATCGCCCTGTCACTAGACCTAGCTGGATGCGGCCCCCCAACTATGGTATTGATAACAATATTCTTCCCCTTCTGTTGGGCTGTGGGCTTAGAAGTAGGTTGGTTTTGATTTGGGGCTTGTTCTCCTTGCCCCATGTCTCTCGGGACGACCTTGTGTTCATCTTACTTTCCTTCCCATAGTAGCTTCTCAACAACGTCTCTTAGATGACGACACTCATTAGTAGAGTGACCATGGGTTCCATGAAACAAACAAAATTTTCTAGTCGCAAACTCCTTCTCAGTGGTGTCTCTGGGCGGAGGCTTTTTGTACTGCAAGACGTTGTAAGTATCTAAATAGATGTTCTCTAGTGTATCGTTCAACAACGTGTAATTTTAGAAAGACTGAAGTCTAGGTCTTTTTTCATAGCTGCTCCCTTGGTTCTTGTTCCTTTTTCCACCGTTTCTATTCCGGTTGTTATTTCCTTCATTCTTGTTGCCAACGTTTATCTCGACCTTCCCTGAGTTGTCACCGGATTGCTTTATTGCGACATTACTTTGGATGTCTTTTCTAGATACTCCATCATATTTTCTCTTTTGATTGGCATAAATTTCTTCTCGCTGCAAGCGAGTATTGGCCTTTTCATAGAACGTTTCTCTTGTCAACAACGGTTTTCCAGCCAAATATCCTCCGAACTCGGTGTCTGGATCAATCCCATCTATTAACGTCGTTAGAATGGTTGGCTCGTGTGGATCGCTTACTTCAGTAACTGCTAGATTAAAGCGATCTAGATATGACTTCAAAGATTCGCCCAATGCCTGTTTAATTCTGGAAAGTTCAATGATGCTTTTAGATTTCCTGGCATTCACTTAGTTCTTTGAAGCTTGAGACTGATCGGGGAGGAAGTCGAGTGAACCACATCAACATAGTATCTTCAAGATATTTGGGAAAGCTTTACATTTCACCGCGTCAGGGGCTGCTGTAGTGTTCATATACCAGGTGTACCGCATCAAATGTTGTCCTGGATCAGTTCTTCCTGTATATCAATCCATTTGTGGCAAATTGAATTGTCGTGGGAATTGGAAATCCAAGATGTCATCCGTGAATAGAGTGTGGGTTCGTTCAATACCCCAGTGCTCATCGGTGTAACGTCGATTATCGACCATGATTTGGCGTACCATCGCTTCTACCTCAGAATTGGTTAAAGTTGGTTCAGGATCGACACTCCTATTTCTTATAACACACCCTATTTCCACATCTGGTGATGCTCTTTGGTTCCGGGCTACAGCTGAGCCTCCTTGCTCTCTTCGATCCTGGTCATTCATAGGATAAGTGGGCTGGAGAAGTTGTCCTTATGTAGGATTAGTGATAGTGGGTTCCCTAGGAAGGATGCATGATCCTTGCATTGGCAACAACATGGGTTCTTTAAGGCTGGGATCATCGGGTCCAAGGACACGGGGTGCATCTTCACGAGAACCCAGTGATCCAAATCTCAACCGATCGAGGTTCTCAGGCCTTTCGTATGGCCTCCTCTGACATAGATGCTCTTTGTAACAACCCAAATTTTTAATAACATGTTAAAACTAGAGATCAAGGCAGAATTAAATCATAAGTTAAGAATCAATGGGAACGGGTTACGCCATTGCGTTCGTCTCGAAATTCTGCTTGAAAAGGAGTCTGAAATTTCGTAAATCGGAGTCTGTATGACCAAGTTATGGCCCATAGAAGATTTCAGAAAATTCAACCCGAAATTCAAATTCAGCTTCAAGCAGATTGGGCGGGAAATTTTCCCGCCCTACCCCAGGTCGACAGGGGGGTCGACTGGGGAGTCGACCTGCCCCCTTCCCCCCAGGTCGACTGGGGTGTCGACCTGGGGGTCGACCTCCCCTGGTCGGACCCTGTTGGTCTGGTGCACCAGTTTGCTCCTTGGGTCTGCTCAGCTAGCCTGTGACTGGATTTGATGGTTCAGATCTAAATTAGGGTTAATCCTATGGCCTAATATAGTCTCTACACCTATAAAAACACCCTAATACCTAGCCTAAACCATCACAAATCACCCTAACAACTAAATTCTGCCAAAATGCTCCCTAATCATGGCCTCCATCTTCATCTTGAGAGCTTCTAAGGCAAAAAGGAGCCATCTTTCTTCATCAAATCAAAGGAGCTACTTATTCTCAAGGCTTTTAGTGTTGCTACACCATTCCTAGAGCTTCTACAACGTCTCTATCTTGTTCTATTTGGTTTCTAGTTCTCATAGCCATGCTTTGTAAGCCCCATTCTACTCTTAGATTTAAACTATGAAGTTAATATGAACATGTAGCAAGTTGAAATGGGATTTTTTGTATAATACTTGTCTTGGGGCTATATTTGTATGCATAGATCCATGTATGACACTTTTGATCTATGATTGTGGAATTATCATGAACCTAGTACCGTTCATTTTGATTTTTGGGTAGAAAGCTATGAGCTTTATTTGGTGGTTATGCAAAATGCAACATAGAACTTGGTGGTTATGCATAATGCAACATAGAACCTCTCATAACCTTGATGTTAACTTGCATATGATGTTGAACTACATGCTACCCACAAGTTTATCACCCTATGTCAACTATTATCATGTTATCACCTTTGCCTATGATGTTGAACTACATGCTACCCACAAGTTTATTTGCTAAGTTTGATGTCATACATGTTTTGAGGTCAATAATCCTATATGCTAGTTGTGATGAACACCTTTGCCTCAAATATCATCATGTTTAACTTATGACCACCTTATGCCCCTCTTGGTCATATTTTTATGTTCCTTGATTCACTTGTGTTGATGCGAATTTTCGTGCGATGGGGATATGTTATGGGTAGTTAGGCAAACTTGAAATGACACGAAAAACATGACTTGAAATGTGACATGAAACTTTATTATGCTTGAAATTTGAATATGGTCATGACATGTAGAAAACCATAAAGTGGCCAACTCGAGGTTGGGTTGAGTTTGTAGCGTAAACCTGCCCGGAACCGCCCGGCAAATCCAGTGGCTACAAACAATAGGACCCAATGTGAGAAGTTGGTCACATCGCGCTTGAAACCCGAGGTTAGACTAGGTTATGGTGTAAAGCTGCCCGGACCCGCCCGGCATATCCAGTAACCACAACAAAGTCTAATGTGAGAGGTTGGGTGCATTAAATTAATTAATGCCGCATATTAGGGTTAAGTCATGAGCCACTTGGATACACTTAACCAACTTGAAACATGATTGGATAGGGTTAACCACACTTAACCCGTTAGAAACCCTAGTTACGCGGTCCTTTTCAGCAGTAACCCTCTTGGATGTATCACGATACCCTAGGGACTAGGCTAGGGTGGGGCACGATTACTGGGCTGATTGTAAGCGACCAGAACGACGACTGAGTTGGTGCGCCGGTGTAGGTTCAGGCGGACTATGGTCGTGCACATAGTCCGGAGTTGAAAAAGCAGGCACGGGCACCAGTAGGTTCAAACTGTGCGTGCTTGATTTGTGTCAGTGGTTGGCACCTTAGGACTTGATTCACCCTAAGGTGGACCTAGCACAGTTGACTACATTCCGTGATTGGGCCGTATGACACCGACACTCGACGAGTTAGGCTTATAGGGAGCCGATCGACTAGACCGTGTAGTTGGACCTTGATTTGGGTCATCTCATAATATTGGGCCAAGGGATCATTTCTTGTTTATACTTGACATGGGCCATGATACTAGTACTTTTGGTGCAAAAACTAAACCTTGTATATGCGATGCCACACTTGATCTACCTTGTTATCTATTTATCATGCCAGTTAGTTACCATCTTTATGTTTCATCTCAGTTTCTCATGTTTAGTTAACTTTATTAGCTTTTATACTAATAGTAGGTAGGACTTACCAGTCTTTATGACTGACCCTTTTTCTTTCGCCTCTTTTCTTCCGTTCCCCCCCCCCCCCATATTCTCAGGGAGGGAACACTAGTGCTTAGCTTGGACATTTGGCTTGCTTTCTTGACAGCTCATGTACGGTTTGGACTTGAGCTTGCTATGGCTTCATCACATCTATCTTGGGGATAGTTTACTTTATGTTATTTTCAGTTTGTGTTTTCTAGACTTGTGGTAGTTAGAAAATAATGACTAAGTACTTTGATGTAAGTTGACTATTTGGTTTTGAAATGATGGTTTTTAAATTTCTACCGCTGCTTTACTTATTTATTTATCTATGTTCTGTCTTGTGATATCTCTGTGCATGTTTACCTAGACAACACCCCTCCAAAGCTAGTGCATTCTCTCGTGAATGGCCCTGGCGGAGGTTGTGATATCTCTCGTGAATTTCTATACAAGGGCCAGTTCCAGGTATGCATTTTCTTTTCTAGTTTCAGGCTTCACTAATATTTTTCATCCTATATGCATATTGATTAATATTTTTCATTTTTCAAACTATACAGCTGCATGAAGATTGCCAGATGGGACGATGAGTTAGTGAACAAATTGTACACATGGATTAAGGATAGAATTGTCCATAAGCATAAACTCGCACCTTAATTGGCAAGCAGCACTAAAAGATGGATTGCTTGAAGCATCGATATCTCCATATAATGGATACACATATGATTAGGTTTGTTACAGTTAACCATTCAACCGTTCACACGGTTGCTGTCTACTACGGTAACGGTGACGGTAATGGTTGTGGATTTTCATAACCGCAGTAAAATATACCAGACCGCACATGATTTTTTTGCAGTATTTCGCAAAAAATATATTTATTTTTAATAATTTAAGATAGAGAAATAACATATATATAAATAATTTGTGTTTTTATTTATAGACAACATGCATATGGATGGTTTGTTTCATAAATAAACAAAACTAACTCTTAAGAAAAAAGTTTGAACCTGAATTATTTATGGATAACAATGTAAATTTATGGTAATGGTTGTAGTAACGGTTAGACAATTACGGTAACGGTTATAAAATTTGCTGACCGTTAACAACGGTTGCGGTTACGGTTGCCGTTAAAATTGGCGGTTGTCGTAACCGTAACACCCCTACATATGATCACATTTATCGTACCAAGGTCGGTGGAACCATTTTTGATGAGAACGCGTATAGAAGCACTGCTGCTGATCTCCTTACCAATGGGAACACCCAAAATCTCAATATTTTACTTCATGCCACTGCTCAAAAAGTCATCTTTGACGAGGTGAAAGGTAAAGAACTGTATATATATATGTATATATATTTATGTTGGGGTTTATTATGCGTGCGTTCAGTTATATATTTATATATGTATATATAAAACCTTTTGGTACGCAGGCAGGGAAGAAGCCGAAGACAATTGGAGTTCTATTTAAAGACGAGAATGGAAAGCAACATCAGGCATTACTTAAACCCGGAACAAGTAGCGAGGTAATAATATCATCAAGAACTCTAGAAAGCCCTCAAATTCTAATGTTGAGTGGAATCAGACCCAAAAATAAATTGAAAAGACTGAATATTCCTGTAGTTCTCAACCGAAAATTTCAATCATTAAGAAACAACAAACAACGGAAGTCCAACAAACAACAAAAAGACAAATTATAATGTGTGGCAAGTGCGCGCGACAGATTTTGAACATGATTCTACAGGTACGTACAATTGAAACAAATCAGCTATTAGTAATCTAAACTGATTACTATTTTTCTTTGTTTTTCTTTTCGGTTACTTGATTTTGTTTTATTTCCTTTTTCTTTTCAGTTTTCTATAAAAAAAATTTGGACTAATAGTGATGGTCACATTCAAGTGATTCGAGGTATCCTTTTCTTTTGTGACCTGTCTCCAATAAGAACGCGACTAAAGACACATACTAACGCATTTCTTGACTATCGCTTGTGCCCAATTCATTTAAATTGAACCTTAGCACTCAAAAGCTACAGCCAAGATAGATAACTAGAGTGATTGTTTCATACTGATCGTTTTTTCTACGGTAAATAGGCTGGAATGGAAAATTTTACATAAAAAGTTGTGTCCAAAATGAAAGCAGGGAGATTGTATGAATCAAAGGGTGGTCATATTATCCTCTCTCAGTTGCAGTACTATCTCTAGATAATCATCCAAAGGTATACTGAGATTATTGCATATACGCTATGCGTCTTGTCCACTGTTTTGGCCAGACTAAAAATGACCATGGATCAGCTGAATACTATGAAGAAGTTCTAAGTAGATCGAATGTAAGTTAACTAAGTTTACGAAAAATTTATGAATTTGATATAATTTACAAAAGTTATCTATGTTCTTGATTGTTGAACTCGTCTATAGGTAATCAGCCTTTTCGATGTCAAGACTAATGGGGTCAAAGAATTAACTTAGATGTGTATATTAATTTCCATTTCTACTCTTAAGGTGGAAGTAAGTCAAACTGTCAAGCACACATTATTACATCTTAACTTTGAGACCTTTTACTTTGTGAACATACGACATAACAATTACTAACACTTTGTCAATTTATTTGACATTAACAGGACCAATATTACCGATGTTATGGAGAAAATATCAGTAGCAAAACAAGATTAAATCAATCGTTTGACTACTTTGTAAATAAATTGTTGATGCAAATGTGTATGGTATATTATATACGAATAGGGAAAAGTTGAGAAACAGTATGTATGGTATTTTATATATGGATAGGGAAAGGTTGAGAAAACAATATGTATGAAATAGTATGTTTGGATATGTGATAATATGTTTGAATGATATATATGAAATATTATGCCATAATTTACATTTGTTGTTTGGGAAAATATGTTTTGTTTATATGCAGATAATAAGTGGGTAAATGTATGTTATGTATATGAAAAACCTGAAACAACAACAAAAAAATATTTAAAATAATATACCATATTACAGCGTTTTAAAAATGCTATTATTTAATAAACGCTATAAGAAATGCCCATGTAAACGCTATAATAGAACTAAAGAAACGCCATACAATTAAGCACAAACATTATAGGAATAAAATAATAAACGCTATAGAAATGTACAGAACAAACACTATAAAAAGTACATATTGGATTATATATTACATAGCATTTTTGTTCAATAGCAAAATAAAAACGCTAATAGAAAATTCATTATTTATAGCGTTTTTGTTTCTGTTATTTAAAGCCGAAGGCCTAACATAGAACGTCGTTACACGATGTTCTCTGAAACACTATTGTAACATATAATAGCGTTTTTCAAACTCTATGAAAGCCCTCTTTTATTGTAGTGAACGTTAGCTGTATTTATAAATTTATTGAAATATATGGTTTAGAATTTGATTTCTCAATTTAACTTAAGAATTTATTTTATTTTATTTTATTTAGTTTTGAATTTTGGGTTTAAAAATTTGCTTAATTTTGTATTGAAATATTAAATATACTTGTGTGGGCGTTTATTTATAGTATTATAATTTGAGAAAACATTTATTTAATTTTTGTTGCCACTTGTTGTGTATGCTGAGATAGTTTTACATTTGTTTAATTTGTTCTGAAATATAGAAACATGTATGTGGTTATATTTCATTCATCCTTATTTGCCTTTATTTCGTTTCCCCTTTTATCTTAAATCACTTTTCGATATAAATTTCAAAACCCAAATTTGAATCTAATTAAATTGGCAGCTAATAGTTTAGTTTGCAGGTTTAGTCATCAAAGACGGATTCAGATTTCGAGCTAGAGTTTTCTTTTGGTTTTACTTCTTCCACTGTGAGCATTTTCTTTTCGCTAAGCTTATGTTGTACTCTGATTTACTATAACTCTGATGTAAAAAAAAATTAATGAAATAAAAGTTCTGCTATCTGTGTTCAAATATGTTAGTACCCATAACCATCCGTCTTTATGAACGATTTAAGTTGGTTTAATTACCGGCGAGAATCGGACAAAAAAGCGGGTCGTTACAATAAGTGGCTCGTAGATTAGGTCCATTCCTGCAGCGTGGGGGTGATTAGGGAAGATAAGAGCCTAAATAGCATAACAAAATCCTAGTTTACGTCCGTTCCAGCAGCGTGGGGTTGATCGAGGAAGATAATAAGCTTAATAAAATAATTAATGGGTACCAAGTCTAGGGGTGACTTGTGTTAATTACATTTTTTCGTTGGGAACCCGTATCAGTCAGTATCCCTTTTTATCATGGAGGTCTCACATTAGGTAGAGACTAGGGCATATTTTACTATACTAGATAGTAAGTGGTTCAAACAAGGTAGGTACGGGCACGCTCCGGCGGGACGATGAGCGTGCAACGTGCCGATTGGGGAAGATAAACCGTTGTAACGGCTATGATTAACGCTATATCCTTTTAATTGATGGACTCGCGATTGATAACCCCAAATTCCATAGCTGGCATAGATTATCACAATACGGGTATATAAACCGATCGACGTTTTGGAAATTAGGTAAAACCTAATTGTGATATCTTAATAGTTGGTGTAGCGATCTCGAATATGAACGAGAAGCCTATCTTTATTATCATTTATCTTTCTTGCTATTTCAATTATGTTTTTATGTCTACTACTCTTAGAACTATTCATCTGTCTAAATGCTTCCTTATCTTATGCTCATGCTAGAAATTACTAGAACTCACTAGACGTATGTTTGACCCAGTTTGTTTTCTCCTTCTCTCTTCCTTCCCCTAAAGGTTCACAGGGTGGAGGGTCTCAGTAGTGATTCTTGATTATTCGGTTCAGCTTGGATTCAGGCTCTTTTTTGATTCATGTATTGTTTCACATCTTGTTTTCTGATCATTGTATTGACATATGAGAGGGATGGTTTTTATGGTTTTACTTTTGTACTCTAATATTTTCCATGAGATGGTATTTTTGTTTTATGATGATGACTATCTGGTATTTTGAAATGTAATGAGTACTCTGATTTGACTTGCTTATTTGAATAATGTTTTAAAATTTCCACTATGTTTTATCTTTCTGTCTTGTGAATTTTAGTCTCTTTGTTGTTACTTTATACCTAAGCGCTTCATAAACCTTAACGCATCCTCATATGGGTGACATTAAGGGGTGTGGGGTATTTCATTTGGTATCAAAGCCTAAGGTTACAAGATCAGAGAAAAGTTTTTGAAAAAGTGTTTTCAAAAGTAAATAATTTTCAAGTAAAACTTATTTTTGAAAAAGATATGCTCAAGTCAACTAAAATACTTCCTTGGTCCCTTTTTGAGTCCTTGTCTCTTTTCTTTTCAACATGTCCGAGCATCCCAATTTTCTAGAGGGCGTTCCCGTTCTGGCTTGGTTCTGTATATATATTGAAGTTGCGGCGCCTACCGAAGGGCAAGGCAATTCTCCACCTACAACTGTAGCCACGGTAGTTCCACCAAATCTAGCAATTAATTTCTCTAAGCTCTGTAAGTATTTTTCTGCTATCAGAGGCAAGCCATTTCTTGGATTGGAGAGTTTTGTTGATGCATGTAATTACCTGAAAGAGACCGATCGTGTGTTTGGATTATTAGAGCTTGATGACAGTAAAATGATTCAGTTGGCCGCTTGGCAACTGAAAGGAGAGACGTCGTATTGGTGGGAAGTAGCTGAGGCATCTCCCTGTCGGTTTTCTGATCAGTTCAAATACCACGTTTACATAAATTGGAATTAAAATGACCAAAATATGAAAGAAACAAAAATCAGCAAAAGAACAGGAAAAAATATCATGCATGTGTGTTGACACATTATTTCCCAGATGAAATTTTGTCATCCAGTGACATTGTTTTAATTAATTATGCTGACATGGCATCTCCTTGTCACTCTAAATTCAAAATCCTGATCCTTGATTGGTTAAGTGACATGTATAACATTGATTTAATCTGGAAATCTAGAGATTCAAAATCCCAAACCTAAAACTAAAAATTGACCCTAGACCTAGCTCTCAAATCACAACTAACTCTTTTCCTTGGGGTTTACTCTTCATAGAGAAGAACCTTATACTAAATTTTCTGGAGTAGAGGTTAAATAATATGTAACGACCCACATTTTACGTATCGGAGGATCGTAAAATATTTTTATTTAATTCGCTGAGGGTTGGATCATTCTCATATTTTGATATGTTGTTTATGGGAATATGAGACATGTCCATAATATTTACCAATTTTATTTGTGACCATTTTACCCCTATCAGTTTTGTTCAGGGAATATCTTTTGACTGGGATTGAATTAGGTGCTGAGATCAATTTCATTGGGAAGGAAATGGTGTTGCCAATTTCGTAGAGTGGTCATAATGAAGATTTGGTTCAAGGTTTGGGAGAAATCGTTGTTTTAGTGTTACACAATTTCCGTCCGGGCTATTTGGTAATTAGTGGGCGGATTCATGGGGCCCACAAAAGCTTGGGCTGTTGGCTATAAATAGGGGGTAGAGGCATGGAGAATAGTATATTTTCTTCATTTTCTCATTTGGTTGAGCTCGTGATCATCCTTGCTCAATCAAATACCTTTCTCCTCTATTAAAATCATAGATCTGCACAAGAAGATTGAAGATCTACATCAAGAAAAGATAGATCTACATCAAGTGAAGGGAGATCGCATCAAATTGAGAGGTTTGAGGATCATTCTTCACTGTCCAGATTGAGAATTTAGTGATTTCAGGTTCGTTTGAAGATTTGGTGAGTGATAAGCGATTCAATCAAGTATATGGGTTGTTTGATCTTATTTTCATCATTTCAAGTTGTTTTCACCTAGATCAACATCATGGTTAGTATGTTTTCATTCAACTCATCATAGGATCTAATCTAGCAACTTAAATCGGTAAATTCATACGTTAATTGATGTGTTTATGCAAGTTTACATCCATTTATTAATTCATTCATTGTTTTATCATTATTTGGTGAATTCATATGGTTATATAATGATTTATTATTGAGCTAACGTGCATTGATAATTGCTATTGATTTTGGGTTGAAATTGATTGATTTGGATGAGTTGTGTGCATCGATGTTGTCATTTGGTGATGGATTGGTTAAGAGAAGATAAATCGTTCAAATCTGGAGTCGAGACGTTTGGAGTCGGGTCGTTTGGCTTGTGGTGCAAGGAATGATGGGTCATTCATGGTCGGGTCATTCCATGAAGCTTGGGTCATTTGGTGTAGGTCGGCTCGCATGACAGCTGATAGCTTGCTTCAAGAGGTGGGTCGTTGTGCATCCAATGAGTCGGGTCATTGAGCATCCAATGAGTCGGGTCATTGAGCATCCAATGAGTTGGGTCATTGGAACATGATCAGATCATCTAAGTGGTCGGGTTGTTCAAGTTATCGGGTCATCCAAGTGGTCGAGTCGTTCAAGTGGTCGGGTCGTTTATGTGGTCGGGTTGCTCAAGATGGTTCGGGTCGTTCAGAGACCCGATGAGTCTGGTCGTTTTTATGGATCGGGCAAAGATACAACGACATTTAACAAACGATGTGGATGGGAATTTAAATGTAGTGGTATGTTTTTCATAGCATAAAGGCTAAAACGCTATGAATCGAATATCGGCTAAACGACGTATGTTTTTGGTTCGATGATGGTCGTGGCTTCAACATGATTTCAAGAAGGAATGGTCGAAGTGCTACGATGTGTTCGTGAATCGATGAAATGCAACGAATGTGCAGACGTCTCAAGTTTGTTTTGAGCTCATGGATAATGGTTGCTCAAGTGTGTTTTGAGCTTATGGATGGTCTTCGGTGATGACGATTAGAGTTATGAAGGCTGAGGAATTATCATTGTCGTAGGTTCTAGCGGACTCAAAGAAGGGGTACAATAGGGACGCCTGAAAGACCGGTTGAATGGTTGAGTACCCTGGGCAGTAATGATTGGCCTAGAGATACGAGTCATGACGGCGTATGGAGCTTTTGCTAGAACCGGGGTTTTCCATTGGCCCTTGACGGACGACATGATGTTGAGTTGGTCAAACTATCAACGATGTTTTCAAAGCAGGAATGGCGGCGATAGCCAGCGTCATGAATGATGGTTGTTTTGCTTGTATTGTCTTGTGTAGTTCATTCGACATCGAAGGAGATATTTCTCGAGTGCTTTCCTGATGTTGATTTAGGCCTTCGGGGCTTGTGCGTGATAGCTTTGTTTTGAACTTCGTTAGGTTTGGGATTATTTTGGGTATGGACTGGCTCAAGCGGTATGCGGAAAAATTTGATTGCGAGAAGCTGGAGGTGAAAATCGGGAATGTGGAAGGGAGAATGGTTTTGATTTGATGTAAGCCCGAAGATGGTATATTCGTAAGCTATTTATATTCGCTTGTGATTCCATGGGAAGACTTGCTATCGGTGCCGATCGCAAGTGAGATTAATGATGTCTTTGACGAGGTCAAAGGGTTGTCGCCGCATCGTGAGATTGAGTTGAGAATCGATTTGGTCGAAGGTGCTAGACCTATCGTCATGCCTCTTTAGTGGATGGCCCCAAAGGAATAGCGAGAGTGAGAGGTGCAATTTCATGTCCTTTTGGAAAAAGGATTCATTCGGAGAAGTGCATCCGAATGGGGTGCACTTTTTGTGTTTGCAAGCAAGCAGATGGGTCTTTGAGATTATGTGTGGATTATCGTGAGTTGAACATGGTGACCAAGAAATACAAGTATATGTTGCCATGGAATTATGACTTGTTCGATCAGATACACAAAGCTAAGGTGTTTTCTTAGATGGATTTGGCAATGGGATTCCACCATTTGATGGAAGTGTGTCGAAGACTGCTTTTAGGACACCATCAGGTTTCTACGAATGGTTAGTGATGCCATTTGGATTGACTAACGCGCCAACATATTTTGTGGATCTTATGAATAGCGTTTTCAGAGATCAGTTAAACAAGTTCGTGCTTGTATTCGTTGATGATATTGTGGTTTAATCCCGGAATGAGGAAGAGCATAAGATGCACCTGAGAAATTTTTTGGAATTTTGCGAAAGCATCAACTGAGAGCTGAGTTTACGAAGTGTCACTTCTGGAAGAGTGAAGTGAGATTCTTAGGTCATGTTGCTTTTGGAAATGTAAAAGAGGTTGACCCCGCTAAGGTGGCACTAATGCAGGATTGGGATAGACCTAAGAATGCGATGAATGTTCGGAGTTTCCTTCGGTTGGAGGGATATTATCGTCGTTTTATCAAGGATTTCTCCAAGATAGCTGCACCATTAACAAGATTGACAAAAAAAAATCAAGTGGTCACATGGTATGCGAAGTGTGAGCAAGCTTTTGGAATCCAGAAAGAGCGACTGACGAGTGCTACTATTTTGACCATTCCGAGTGGGAATGAAGAGATGGTGGTATACATCAATGCATGTGGTACTGGATTTGTAGCAGTACTAATGTAGAAGAATAGAGTTGTGGCCTATGCAAGTCGACAGCTGAAGTCGCATGAGAAGAACTATCCGACTCATGATTTGGAGTTGTAGTGATCGTGTTTGCTCTGAAGATGTGGAGACATTACCTGTTAGGAGTTCAATTTGAGTTGTTTATGGATCACAAGTCGGGGAAGTATCTTTTCTCCCAAAAGGATTTGAATCTTCGGCAGCAACGGTGGCTAGAGTTTCTGTCATCATATTATTTTGGTATAGCCTACATTCCTGGTAAAGGTAATGCAGTGGCGGATGCATTGAGTCGAAGACACGCAAGTTTGGGAGCGATGTTTTCAGATTGGAAGCACCTCGAGTACTTGGCAGGATTTTATTCAGACCACGGGGCGAGTTGGAACCTGAAATGTTGGCAAGCTTATCGATAAGACCTACTCTCATCGAAAGGATTGGCAAAAGACAAAAGCAAGATGGAAAGCTTGTCAAGACTATCCAGAAGATGGAACCAAAGGATAAGGAGTTCGAGGTTGATCGAGAGGGTTGGCTTTAGAAACAAGGAAGACTGGTTGTTCCTGAAATTGATGGATTAAGAGATGAGGTTCCGAGGGAATATCTTCACTCGAAGTTGATGATTCATCCTGGTGGTAATATAGGACATGAAGCGAGCCTACTAGCAGGAAGGGATGAAAAGAGATGTTGGAAAGTTCATTTCCAAGTGTATGAACTATCAATTGGTTAAAGCTGAACAAAAGAATCCGAGTGGACTACTTCAGCTATTGGAAGTTCCTACATGGAAGTGGGAGCAGATATCGATTGTATCAAGATCGTTCGGCAATGAATGAAGGTCGCCCATGATCGTCCAAAGAGTTACGGCGATAAGCATCGAAAAGATTTGGAATTCGATGTGGCGATATGGTTTTCTTGAAGATTTCACTGTTAAAGCATGTTGTTCAATTCGGAAGTAAAGAAAAGTTAGCCCCAAGATTCGTTGGACCATTTCTGATAGTCAAGCAGATTGGAAAACATGTTGGATTTACCCGAGAAGATGTCAAGTGTGCACAATGTTTTCAGTGTATTGTTTACAAAAGTTTGTGCATGATTCGAATGTGGTAGTATCTCCGGAATAGTACGAAGACCGAGAAGTCGAGACCGTAGCTAGGAGACCTCGTAAGCCACTTCGCGTTGTGGGGAATGACACGAAACAACTTAGGAGGAAGACGGTTAAGCTAGTCAAGGTGCAGTGGAATAAGGATGACGATGATTGTACATAGGAGATGGAAGAGAGTATGAAGACGATCCATCCAGAACTCTTCGTTGGTATGACCCATTAATATCGTGTCAACTTACACAATTGTAACTTGTATTATCATTGTTAGAATTTCACAAAAAATATATGTATTTTTAATAATTTAAGCTAGAGAAATAACATATATATAAAAAATTTGTGTTTTTATTTATAGACAACATGCATATGGATGGTTTGTTTCATAAATAAACAAAACTAACTCTTAAGAAAAAAGTTTGAACCTGAATTATTTATGGATAACAATGTAAATTTACGGTAATGGTTGTAGTAACGGTTAGACGATTACGGTAACGGTTATAAAATTTGTTGTCCGTTAACAACGGCTGCGGTTACAGTTGCCGTTAAAATTGGCGGTTGCCGTAACCGTAACACCCCTACATATGATCACATTTGTCGTACCAAGGTCGGTGGAACCATTTTTGATGAGAACGCGTATAGAAGCACTGCTGCTGATCTCCTTACCAATGGGAACACCCAAAATCTCAATATTTTACTTCATGCCACTGCTCAAAAAGTCATCTTTGACGAGGTGAAAGGTAAAGAACTGTATATATATATATATATATATGTATATTTATTTATGTTGGGTTTTATTATGCGTGCGTTCAGTTATATATTTATATATGTATATATAAAACCTTCTGGTATGCAGGCAGGGAAGAAGCCGAAGACAATTGGAGTTCTATTTAAAGACGAGAATGGAAAGCAACATCAGGCATTACTTAAACCCGGAACAAGTAGCGAGGTAATAATATCATCAAGAACTCTTGAAAGCCCTCAAATTCCAATGTTGAGTGGAATCAGACCCAAAAATAAATTGAAAAGACTGAATATTCCTGTAGTTCTCAACCGAAAATTTCTATCATTAAGAAACAACAAACGACGGAAGTCCAACAAACAACAAACAGACAAATTATAATGTGTGGCAAGTGCGCGCGATAGATTTTGAACATGATTCTACAGGTACGTACAATTGAAACAAATCAGCTATTAGTAATCTAAACTGATTACTATTTTTCTTTGTTTTTCTTTTCGGTTACTTGATTTTGTTTTATTTCCTTTTTCTTTTCAGTTTTCTGTTAAAAAAATTTGGACTAATAGTGATGGTCACATTCAAGTGATTCGAGGTATCCTTTTCTTTTGTGACCTGTCTCCAATAAGAACGCGACTAAAGACACATACTAACGCATTTCTTGATTATCGCTTGTGCCCAATTCATTTAAATTGAACCTTAGCACTCAAAAGCTGCAGCCAAGATAGATAACTAGAGTGATTGTTTCATACTGATCATTTTTTCTACGGTAAATAGGCTGGAATGGAAAAGTTTACATAAAAGTTGTGTCCACAATGAAAGCAGGGAGATTGTATGAATCAAAGGGTGGTCATATTATCCTCTCTCAGTTGCAGTACTATCTCTAGATAATCATCCAAAGGTATACTGAGATTATCGCATATACGCTATGCGTCTTGTCCACTGTTTTGGCCAGACTAAAAATGACCATGGATCAGCTGAATACAATGAAGGAGTTCTAAGTAGATCGAATGTAAGTTAACTAAGTTTACGAAAAATTTATGAATTTGATATAATTTATACAAGTTATCTATGTTCTTGATTGTTGAACTCATCTATAGGTAATCAGCCTTTTCGATGTCAAGACTATTGGGGTCAAAGAATTAACTTAGATGTGTATATTAATTTCCATTTCTACTCTTAAGGTGGAAGTAAGTCAAACTGTCAAGCACACATTATTACATCTTAACTTTGAGACCTTTTACTTTGTGAACATACGACATAACAATTACTAACACTTTGTCTATTTATTTAACATTAACAGGACCAATATTACCGATGTTATGGAGAAAATATCAGTAGCAAAACAAGATTAAATCAATCGTTTGACTACTTTGTAAATAAATTGTTGATGCAAATGTGTATGGTATATTATATACGAATAGGGAAAAGTTGAGAAACAATATGTATGGTATTTTATATATGGATAGGGAAAGGTTGAGAAAAGAATATGTATGAAATAGTATGTTTGGATATGTGATAATATGTTTGAATGATATGTACGAAATATTATGCCGTAATTTACATTTGTTGTTTGGGAAAATATGTTTTGTTTATATGCAGATAATAAGTGGGTAAATGTATGTTATGTATATGAAAAACCTGAAACAACAACAAAAAATATTTAAAATAATATACCATATTACAGCGTTTTAAAAATGCTATTATTTAATAAACGCTATAAGAAATGCCCGTGTAAACGCTATAATAGAACTAAAGAAACGCCATACAATTAAGCACAAACGTTATAGGAATAAAATAATAAACGCTATAGAAATGTACAGAACAAACGCTATAAGAAGTACATATTGGATTATATATTACATAGCAGTTTTGTTTAATAGCAAAATAAAAACGCTAATAGAAAATTCATTATTTATAGCGTTTTTGTTTCTGCTATTTAAAGCCGAAGACCTAACATAGAACGTCGTTACACGACGTTCTCTGAAACACTATTGTAACATATAATAGTGTTTTTCAAACTCTATGAAAGCCCTCTTTTATTGTAGTGAACGTTAGCTGTATTTATAAATTTATTGAAATATATGGTTTAGAATTTGATTTCTCAATTTAACTTAAGAATTTATTTTATTTTATTCTATTTAGTTTTGAATTTTAGGTTTAAAAATTTGCTTAATTTTGTATTGAAATATTAAATATACTTGTGTGGGCGTCTATTCATAGTATTATAATTTGAGAAAGCATTTATTTAATTTTTGTTGCCACTTGTTGTGTATGCTGAGATAGTTTTACATTTGTTTAATTTGTTCTGAAATATAGAAACATGTCTGTGGTTATATTTCATTCATCCGCATTTGCCTTTATTTCGTTTCCCCTTTTATCTTAAATCACTTTTCGATATAAATTTCAAAACCCAAATTTGAATCTAATTAAATTGGCAGCTAATAGTTTAGTTTGCAGGTTTAGTCTTCAAAGATGGATTCAGATTTCGAGCTAGAGTTTTCTTTTGGTTTTACTTCTTCCACTGTGAGCATTTTCTTTTCGCTAAGCTTATGTTGTACTCTGATTTACTATAACTCTGATGTAAAAATTTTGTAATGAAATAAAAGTTCTGCTATCTATGTTCAAATATGTTAGTACCCATAACCATCCATCTTTATGAACGATTTAAGTTGGTTTAATTACCGGCGAGAATCGGGCAAAAAAGTGGGTCGTTACAATAAGTGGCTCGTAGATTAGGTCCATTCCTGCAGCGTGGCGGTGATTAGGGAAGATAAGAGCCTAAATAGCATTACAAAATCCTAGTTTACGTCCGTTCCAGCAGCGTGGGGTTGATTGAGGAAGATAATAAGCTTAATAAAATAATTAATGGGTACCAAGTCTAGAGGTGACTTGTGTTAATTACATTTTTTCGTTGGGAACCTGTATCAGTCAGTATCCCTTTTTATCATGGAGGTCTCACATTAGGTAGAGACTTGGGCATATTTTACTATACTAGATAGTAAGTGGTTCAAACAAGATGGGTACGGGCACGCTCCGGCGGGACGATGAGCGTGCAACGTGCCGATTGGGGAAGATAAACCGTTGTAATGGCTATGATTAACGCTATATCCTTTTAATTGATGGACTCGCAATTGATAACCCCAAATTCCATAGCTGGCATAGATTATCACAATACGGGTATATAAGCCGATCGACGTTTTGGAAATTAGGTAAAACCTAATTGTGATATCTTAATAGTTGGTGTAGCGATCTCGAATATGAACGAGAAGCCTATCTTTATTATCATTTATCTTTCTAGCTATTTCAATTATGTTTTTATGTCTACTACTCTTAGAACTATTCATCCGTCTAAATGCTTCCATATCTTATTCTCATGCTAGAAATTATTAGAACTCACCAGACGTATGTTTGACCCAGTTTGTTTTTTCTTCTCTCTTCCTTCCCCTAAAGGTTCACAGGCTGGAGGGTCTCAGTAGTGATTCTTGATTATTCGGTTCAGCTTGGATTCAGGCTCTTTTTTGACTCATGTATTGTTTCACTTCTTGTTTTCTGATCATTGTATTGACATATGAGAGGGATGGTTTTTATGGTTTTACTTTTGTACTCTAATATTTTCCATGAGATGGTATATTTGTTTTATGATGATGACTATCTGGTATTTTGAAATGTAATGAGTACTCTGATTTGACTTGCTTATTTGAATAATGTTTTAAAATTTCCACTGTGTTTTATCTTTCTGTCTTATGAATTTTAGTCTCTTTGTTGTTACTTTATACCTAAGCGCTTCATAAACCTTAACGCATCCTCATATGGGTGACATTAAGGGGTGTGGGGTATTTCATTTGGTATCCAAGCCTAAGGTTACAAGATCAGAGAAAAGATTTTGAAAAAGTGTTTTCAAAAGTAAAGAATTTTCAAGTAAAACTTATTTTTGAAAAAGATATGCTCAAGTCAACTAAAATACTTCTTTGGTCCCTTTTTGAGACCTTGTCTCTTTTCTTTTCAACATGTCCAAGCCTCCCAATTTTCTAGAGGGCGTTCCCGTTCTGGCTTGGTTCTGTATATATATTGAAGTTGCGGCGCCTACCGAAGGGCAAGGCAATTCTCCACCTACAACTATAGCCGCGGTAGTTCGACCAAATCTAGCAATTAATTTCTCTAAGCTCTGTAAGTATTTTTCTGCTATTAGAGGCAAGCCATTTCTTGGATTGGAGAGTTTTGTTGATGCATGTAATTGCCTGAAAGAGACTGATCGTGTGTTTGGATTATTAGAGCTTGATGACAGTAAAATGATTCAGTTGGCCGCTTGGCAACTGAAAGGAGAGACGTCGTATTGGTGGGAATTAGCTGAGGCATCTCCCTGTCGGTTTTCTGATCAGTTCAAATACCACATTTACATAAATTGGAATTAAAATGACCAAAATATGAAAGAAACAAAAATCAGCAAAAGAACAGGAAAAAATATCATACATGTGTGTTAACACATTATTTCCCAGATGAAATTTTGTCATCCAGTGACATTGTTTTAATTAATTATGCTGACATGGCATCTCACTGTCAGTCTAAATTCAAAATCCTGATCCTTGATTGGTTAAGTGACATGTATAACATTGATTTAATCTGGAAATCTAGAGATTCAAAATCCCGAACCTAAAACTAAAAATTGACCCTAGACCTAGCTCTCAAATCACAACTAACTCTTTTCCTTGGGGTTTACTCTTCATAGAGAAGAACCTTATACTAAATTTTCTGGAGTAGAGGTTAAATAATATGTAACGACCCACATTTTACGTATCGGAGGATCGTAAAATATTTTTATTTAATTCGCTGAGGGTTGGATCATTCTCATATTTTGATATGTTGTTTATAGGAATATGAGACATGTCCATAATATTTACCAATTTTATTTGTGACCATTTTACCCCTATCAATTTTGTTCAGGGAATATCTTTTGACTGGGATTGAATTAGGTGCTGAGATCAATTTCATTGGGAAGGAAATGGTGTTGCCAATTTCGTAGAGTGGTCACATTAAAGATTTGGTTCAAGGTTTGGGAGAAATCGTTGTTTTAGTGTTACACAATTTCCGTCCAGGCTAATTGGTAATTAGTGGGCGGATTCATGGGGCCCACAAAGGCTTGGGCTGTTGGCTATAAATAGGGGGTAGAGGCATGGAGAATAGTATATTTTCTTCATTTTCTCATTTGGTTGAGCTCGTGATCATCCTTGCTCAATCAAATACCTTTCTCCTCTATTAAAATCATAGATCTACGCAAGAAGATTGAAGATCTACATCAAGAAAATATAGATCTACATCAACTGAAGGGTGATCGCATCAAATTGAGAGGTTTGAGGATCATTCTTCGCTGTCCAGATTGAGAATTTAGTGATTTCAGGTTCGTTTGAAGATTTGATGAGTGATTAGCGAATCAATCAAGTATATGGGTTGTTTGATCTTATTTTCATCATTTCAAGTTGTTTTCACCAAGATCAACATCATGGTTAGTATGTTTTCATTCAACTCATCAAAGGATCTAGTCTAGCAACTTAAATCGGCAAATTCATACGTTAATTGATGTGTTTATGCAAGTTTAGATCCATTTATTAATTCATTCATTGTTTTATCATGATTTGGTGAATTCATATGGTTATATGATGATTTATTATTGAGCTAACGTGCATTGATAATTGCTTTTGATTTTGGGTTGAAATTGATTGATTTGGATGAGCTGTGTGCATCGATGTTGTCGTTTGGTGATGGATTGGTTAAGAGAAGATAGATCGGTCAAATCTGGAGTCGAGACGTTTGGAGTCGGGTCGTTTGGCTTTTGGTGCAAGGAATGATGGGTCATTCATGGTCGGGTCACTCCATGAAGCTCGAGTCATTTGGTGTAGGTCGGCTCGCATGACAGCTTATAGCTTGCTTCAAGAGGAGGGTCGTTGAGCATCCAATGAGTCGGGTCATTGAGCATCCAATGAGTCGGGTCATTGAGCATCCTATGAGTTGGGTCATTGGCACATGATCAGATCATCTAAGTGGTCGGGTTGTTCAAGTTATCGTGTCGTCCAAGTGGTCGAGTCGTTCAAGTGGTCGGGTCGTTTATGTGGTCGGGTTGCTCAAGATGGTTCAGGTCGTTCAGAGACCCGATGAGTCTGGTCATTTTTATTGATCGGGCAAAGATAAAATGACATTTAACAAACGTTGTGATGGGAATTTAAATGTAGTGGTATGTTTTTCATAGCATAAAGGCTAAAAAGCTATGAATCGAATATCGGCCAAATGACGTATGTTTTTGGTTCGATGATGGTCGTGGCTTCAACATTATTTCAAGAAGGAATGGTCGAAGTGCTATGATGTGTTCGTGAATTGATGAAATTCAACGAATGTGCAGACGTCTCAAGTTTGTTTTGAGCTCATGGATAATGGTTGCTCAAGTGTGTTTTGAGCTTATGGATGGTCGTCGGTGATGACGATTAGAGTTATGAAGGCTGAGGAATTATCATTGTCGTAGGTTCTAGCGGACTCAAAAAAGGGGTACAATAGGGACGCCTGAAAAACCGGTTGAATGGTTGAGTACCCTGGGCAGTAATGATGGGCCTAGAGATACGAGTCATGACGGCGTATGGAGCTTTTGCTAGAACAGGGGTTTTCCATTGGCCCTTAACGGACGACATGATGTTGAGTTGGTCAAATGATCAACGATGTTTTCAAAGCAGGAATGGCGGTGATAGTCAGCGTCATGGATGATGGTTGTTTTGCTTGTATTGTCTTGTGTAGTTCATTTGACATCGAAGGAGATATTTCTCGGGTGCTTTCCTGATGTTGATTTAGGCCTTCGGGGCTTGTGCATGATTGCTTTGTTTTGAACTTCGTTGGGCTTGGGATTATTTTGGGTATGGACTGGCTCAAGAGGTATGCGGAAAAATTTGAGTGCGAGAAGTTGGAGGTAAAAATCGGGAATGTGGAAGGGAGAATGGTTTTGATTTGATGTAAGCCCGAAGATGGTATATTCATAAGCTATTTATATTCGCTTGTGATTCCATGGGAAGACTTGCTATCGGTGCCGATCGCAAGTGAGTTTAATGATGTCTTTGACGAGGTCAAAGGGTTGTCGCCGCATCGCGAGATTGAGTTGAGAATTGATTTGGTCGAAGGTGCTAGACCTATCGTCATGCCTCTTAAGTGGATGTCCCCAAAGGAATAGCGAGAGTTAGAGGTGCAATTTCATATCCTTTTGGAAAAAGGATTCATTCGGAGAAGTGTATCTGAATGGGGTGCACTTTTTGTGTTTGCAACCAAGCAGATGGGTCTTTGAGATTATGTGTGGATTATCGTGAGTTGAACAAGGTGACCAAGAAATACAAGTATATGTTGCCACGGATATATGACTTGTTCGATCAGATTCACAAAGCTAAGGTGTTTTCTTTGATGGATTTGGCAATGGGATTCCTCCATTTGAGGGTGGAAAATGGAAGTGTGCCGAAGACTGCTTTTAGGACACCATCAGGTTTCTACGAATGGTTAGTGATGCCATTTGGATTGACTAACGCGCCAGCGTATTTTGTAGATCTTATGAATAGCGTTTTCAGAGACCAGTTAAACAAGTTCGTGCTTATATTCGTGGATGATATTGTGGTTTACTCCCGGAATGAGGAAGAGCATAAGATGCACCTGAGAAATTTTTTGGAATTTTGTGAAAGCATCAACTGAGAGCTGAGTTTACGAAGTGTCACTTCTGGAAGAGTGAAGTGAGATTCTTAGGTCATGTTGCTTTTGGAAATGTAAAAGCGGTTGACCCCGCTAAGGTGGCACTAATGCAGGATTGGGATAGACCTAAGAATGCGATGAATGTTCGGAGTTTCCTTCGGTTGGAGGGATATTATCGTCATTTTATCAAGGATTTCTTCAAGATAGCTGCACCATTAACAAGATTGACAAAAAAAAATCAAGTGCTCACATGGTATGCGAAGTGTGAGCAAGCTTTTGGAATCCAGAAAGAGTGACTGACGAGTGCTACTATTTTGACCATTCCGAGCGGGAATGAAGAGATGGTGGTATACATCAATGCATGTGGTACTGGACTTGTAGCAGTACTAATGTAGAAGAATAGAGTTGTGGCCTATGCGAGTCGACAGCTGAAGTCGCATGAGAAGAACTATCCAACTCATGATTTGGAGTTGTAGTGATCGTGTTTGCTCTGAAGATGTGGAGACATTACCTGTTAGGAGTTCGATTCGAGTTGTTTATGGATCACAAGTCGTGGAAGTTTCTTTTCTCCCAAAAGGATTTGAATCTTCGGCAGCAACGGTGGTTATAGTTTCTGTCATCATATTATTTTGGTATAGCCCACATTCCTGGTAAAGGTAATGCTGTGGCGGATGCATTGAGTCGAAGACACGCAAGTTTGGGAGCGATGTTTTCAGATTGGAAGCACCTCGAGTACTTGGCAGGATTTTATTCAGAACACGGGGCGAGTTGGAACCTGAAATGTTAGCAAGCTTATCGATAAGACCTACTCTCATCGAAAGGATTGGCAAAAGCCAAAAGCATGATGGAAAGCTTGTCAAGACTATCCAGAAGATGGAACCAAAGGATAAGGAGTTCGAGGTTGATCGAGAGGGTTGGCTTTAGAAACAAGGACGACTGGTTGTTCCTGAAATTGATGGATTAAGAGATGAGGTTCCGAGGGAATATCTTCACTCGAAGTTGATGATTCATCCTGATGGTAATACAGGACATGAAGCGAGCCTACTACAGGAAGGGATGAAAAGAGATGTTGGAAAATTCATTTCCAAGTGTATGAACTATCAATTGGTTAAAGCTGAACAAAAGAATCCGAGTGGACTACTTCAGCTATTGGAAGTTCCTACATGGAAGTGGGAGCAGATATTGATAGTATCGAGATCGTTCGGCAATGAATGATGGTCGTCCATGATCGTCAAAAGAGTTACGGCGATAAGCATCGAAAAGATTTGGAATTCGATGTGGCGATATGGTTTTCTTGAAGATTTCACTGTTAAAGCATGTTGTTCAATTCGGAAGTAAAGAAAAGTTAGCCCCAAGATTCGTTGGACCATTTCTGATAGTCAAGCAGATTGGAAAACATGTTGGATTTACCCGAGAAGATGTCAAGTGTGCACAATGTTTCCAGTGTATTGTTTCTACAGAAGTGTGTGCATGATTCGAATGTGGTAGTATTTCCGGAATAGTACGAAGACCGAGAAGTCGAGACCGTAGCTAGGAGACCTCGTAAGCCACTTCGCGTTGTGGGGAATGACACGAAACAACTTAGGAGGAAGACGGTTAAGCTAGTCAAGGTGCAGTGGAATAAGGATGACGATGATTGTACATAGGAGATGGAAGAGAGTATGAAGACGATCCATCCAAAACTCTTCATTGGTATGACCCATTAATATCGTGTCAACTTACACAATTGTAACTTGTATTATCATTGTTAGAATTCTGCGTGCTTGGATATGGCTATGGATGCTTGGCTTGATGATGCTTGTTTGGACGATAAATTGGCTGCTTCTAGATGGTAGGCATGTCGAATTGTTTCTAGTTGCAAGTGTTTGCTTAGAATTTTGGGGGAGAAATTCCTAAAAGGGGGGTTGGGGTGGGGAGAATGTAGCGACCCGCATTTTACGTATTGGAGGATCGTAAAATATTTTTATATAATTTCTTGAAGGTTGGATCATTCTCATATTTTGATATGTTGTTTATGGGGATGTGAGACATGTCCATAATTTTTACCAATTTCATTTGTGGCCATTTTAGCCCTATCAGTTTTGTATAGGGCGTAACTTTTGACCGGAATCGAATCAGATGTTGAGATCTATTTCATTGAAAAAGGAATGGTGCTGCTAATTCCATAGATTAGTCACATTAAAGATTTGGTTTAGCGGTTTGGAAGAAATCGTTGTTTTAATGTTACACAATTTCTGTCTAGGCCAATTGGTAATTAGTGGGCTGATTCATGGGGCCCGCTAAGACTTGGGTTGTTGGCTATAAATAGGGGGAGAGGCATGGAAAATAGTTTCGTTTCTTCATTATTCTCATTTGGTTGAGCTCGTGATCCTCCTTGCTCAATCAAATATCTCTCCCCTCCATTAAAATCATAGATCTACGCAAGTTGATTAAAGATCTACATCAAGCAAAGCAAGATCTACATCAAGTGAAGGGTGATCGCATTAAAGTGAGAGGTTTGAAGATCATTCTTCACTGTGAAGATTGGGAATTTAGTAATTTCAAGTTTGTTTGAAGATTTGGTGAGTGATAAGCATCTCTCACACGGATTCAATCAAGTATATGGGTTGTTTGATCTTATTTTCATCATTTCAAGTTGTTTTCACATAGATCAACATCATAGTAAGTATGTTTTCATTCGAATCACCATAGGATCTAATCTAGCAACTTAAATTGATAATTTCTTATGTTAATTCATGTGTTTATGCAAGTTTATATCCATTTGTTAATTCATTCATCGTTTTATCATGATTTGGTGAATTCATATAGTTATATGATGATTTATTTTTGTGCTAATGGGTGTTGATGATTGCTTTTGATTTTGGCTTTAAATTGATCGATATAAATGAGTTGTTTGCATTGATGTTGTCATTTGGTGACAGATTGGCTGAGATTGAAGATAGATCGGTCAAATCTTGAGCCGGGTCGTTTGGCTTGTGGTGCAAGAAATGATGGGTCATTCATAGTCGGGTAGTTCCATGAAGCTCGGGTAGTTTTGTGTAGGTCGGCTCGCATGATAGCTAATAGCGTGCTTCAAGAGGTCTAGTCATTGAGCATCCAATGAGTTGGGTCGTTGACCATCCAATGTATCGGGTCATTGGCACATGATCAGGTTGTCCATGTGGTCAGGTCGTTCAAGTTATCGGGTCATCCATGTGGTCGGGTCGTTCAAGTGGTCGAGTCGTTTATGTGGTCGGGTCGCTCAAGATGGTTCGGGTCATTCATAACTTGTTGAGTCGGTTCGTTCAGAGACCTGATGAGTCGTGTTGTTTTTATGGATCGGGCAAAAGATACTACAGCGTTTAACTAACGTCATGGATGGGAATTTAAACGATGTGGTATGTTCTTCATAGTAGAAAGGCTAAAATGCTATAAATCGAATATCGGCCAAACGCCGTATGTTTTTGGTTTGAAGATGGTCGTGGCTTCGACATGATTTCAAGGAGGAATGTTCAAAGTTTTGTGATGTGTTCGTCGATCGATGAAATGCAACGAATGTGCAGACGACTCAAGTGTATTTTGAGCTCGTGGATAATGGTTGCTCAAGTGTGTTTTCAGCTTACGGATGGTCGTCGGTGATGACGACTAGAGTTATGAAGGCCGAGGAATTATCGTTATCGTAGGTTCTAGCGGACTCAAAGCAGGGGTATAATAGGGACGCCTAATACCGGTAGAATGGTCGAGTACCCTAGGCAGCCATGATGGGCCTAGAGATACTAGTCACGATGGCGTATGGAGTTTTTGCTAGAACCGGGGGTTTCCATTATCCCTTGACGGACGACATGATGTTGAGCCAGTCATACGATCAACGATGGTTTTAAAGAAGGATTGACGGTGATAGCCAGAGTCATGTATGATGATTATTTTGCTTGTATCATCTTGTATAGGTCATTCGACGTCGAAGGAGATATTCCTCGAGTGCTTGTCTGATGTTGGTTTAGGCCTTCAGGGCTTGTGCTTGGGTGATGTTAATATCGATTAGGATGATCTACGATTGATAACTGATTACCATGAATGTGCTATAAAGGCTATTACTGTCGGATGTGGGGAAGACAAGTTTGGGTTCTTCTCTGCTGATGTTGGTAGATTATTAGATTCATCTGTCTATTATCATACACTTACTACACCAAAATAGGGGATTCCCAATGAGTATAAGTGTTATAAATAATTTATGTAACACATTTAAATGTTACCAATGGACTGCAAGGAATTGGCCATCCAAATTTGTAACACTCATAAGTTTTACAAACAAACTAATTTCTAACACTTATAAATGTTAGAATTATAAGATATTGTAACACTTATAAGTGTTATAAACAGACTCATTGCTAACGCTTATAAATGTTGGAACCATAATATATTGTAACATTTATAAGTGTTACAAACATATTCATTGCTAACACTTACAAAATGTTGGAACCATAAGATTTAGTAACACTTAAAAATGTCACCATCATAATCCTGCTAACACTTATAAATGTTGGGATGCATAAATTGCCTTGTAGATTAAAACAAATGAATATAACTTATCCATAGTACTAAAATTCTGAAAATAAACGAATATAACTTATCTTTGTAGTTTCCGTAACATGTATATAATTCATCATACAAATCCAATGCAAAATTTAAAATGCCTCGCAAAAAAGTTATAGTATATTATAAACAATTATTAAATATAACTCAGATACTACAATGTCACGTATTCATATATTGAAAAAACATAAGTTACAAAAAATTAAATTTAAAATACACTTAAGGAATTTAAGGTCAACATAACCATCCTGTATTGTCCAAACCAAACTCTAGCGGTTTTGCATATTTTTCAAAGTCCTATATGAGAATTCAAAGCATTCATCTACAAGTGCCTGCATTAATATAAACACTCAACGTTAAAACCAATGAAAAAATGAGACGCAAATAATGATCTGCAAAACCGAGATGCATATTTTTGTCAATTATACATCATTAACACTATTAAGTAATGTGGCGGATAATATAAGTCGGTATTTATGCAACAGAGTATTGATTAAATAAAATAGTTGAATCAAAAACTTAAGCTTCAAACAATGATTTGAAATGGAGCATATCATGTTACTTTTGTTTGTGCTTAGTTCAAGGATGTACATACATAATATTTGGATGAGTTTGATAATTAACATAACTTTGACCTCGATTGTCTACCTTCTTTGGAAATCCTAGAAAGTCTAATTGAAAACTGAGTTGACACAGTTTGCAAAACTGAGTTGACACAGTTTCCAAAACTGAGTTGACACAGTTTGCAAAACTGAATTGCAAAGTCAGTTCTCGAAAGTGAGTTGCATTCTCAGTTTTGCAAACTGAGTTTACATCTTAGTTCTCAAAACTGAGATGAAAACTCAGTTTGAGAAATTGAGTTTGCACTTATTTTGCAAGCTGAGTTGCAAAATCAGTTTGCAAAACTGAAATGCAAACTCAGTTTGCAATTGAAAACCGAGTTGACTCGGTTTGCAAAACTGAGTTTCAAACCCAATTTGTGAAGCTGAGTTTTGCAAACAGAGGTTGCAACTCAGTTTTGCAAACTGAGTTGCAAACTCAGTTGAAAACTAAGTTGCAAACTCAGTTTTGAATACTTAGTTGCAACCCCTACTTATTAATTTTCTGCAACAAACAAGTTATTTATTTTTCCACTCAGCATTAGCTGAAAAATGGGGATTCACTAACTATTCATAAAAAGAAAAAAATTATCATGTTGAAGTAAAATACCTTCCCCAAGCCTTACAAGCTCATTTTCTTGCTCCACACGATTTACAATTTCTTCTCCAAGACCAGTAACAAAAAATCCCCTCTGTAAACAAAACGGAAAAATGTAAATTGAAAGCATGTAACAAGAAGCATTGTTCGATTATTAATCATCTCTTACCTCTAAGGAGGTCATTGATCACCTCCTTGTAGATTTCTATATAGGAAAATTTTATTAGAAACTCAAGATCGGCTATCTACAAAAAATTAGTAAGAAAAATAAGTAAAAAAAATTAGTAAGAAAACTCAGTGGTAAATTAGACTATACCATACAAAGTATATACCATGAAACTCAGTTTTTAACACCAAGTTCCTGCAACTCTAGTTTCAAAACTGAGTTGCTGCAACTCAGTGTTAACACTGAGTTGCTGCAACTCAGTGTTAGCATCGAGTTGCAAACTTAGTAATTTATACTTTATAACGTTGCAACATGTTTATAAATTATTTATATCACAATGTTGTTTGGTTTCACTCTGTCATTTCCTTTTTAAATTACATCAATTCTTCAATAATGTAACTTGGTTAGAGCCGTTAGTTTGTGCAAACGCTGATTTAGTAGTAGGCATGGCCAATTTTTGAAATAATATAAAAACTAAGCTACGAAAACAAAGTTGACAGTGTGATAAAACTGGGAACAAATACATCATTTGTCAGACTGATAGTCGAGCAAAATGAATAAACATCATACACTACTAAATGCGACACAAAGTATAACCAACTCAAGGCATATCATACTTCTATGTGAAAATAAAATGATAGCGAATGTAAGATGATCAGCAGAAATTTGACCAACATTTATATGTCAATTATTAATCAGATAATTTTAGTATGGTTGTATCATACATGTTAGTAGATGAAGAGTATATAAAGCTAGAACATGGTGACTTGTTGAGTTTTTAATATCAAATACTAATAATAAAAGGCCACATGAACTAATTTTGCTTCAGATTTTAAGCAATCAGTAAAAATAATATAGTTTAAAATAAAAGATTACTTACTAATAATGAAGTGGACAATATAACAGAGGAATGTGTGGTCTTTCCTTCTTTTTTTAAACTAAGTATTCCAAGCAATATTTTTATGAACCAATCAGTAGCGGTATGGATTAACAAATACCTATAGCATACAATAGCTTGAATAGTAATTTGTACGATGGTTTAAAGTTTCAGTAATTCAGTTCGAGCAATAAACGGGTCGGAATACGTAGTGAATTCCAGTTCCAGTCTATATTCCAAAAATCTTAAAATGGACAAACAAGAAATTGAAACAAAAATTTGGAACCTTGATTTGTACTATACACCCCAAGTTTGTGTTCATCTAGCTCATTAAAATGTGCTTAAAACTCAATATATAATGGTTCCTAAAAAACATTATTTTTTTAATGAATAAACCATATTGACTTTTTAGCGCAAACAAACAATGAATGCCAAAAATGAAGCAATTATGCACTTTCTTCTTCCAAAAATATGACAAAAGCTACAAAATTGACCATACCTTAACGAGTAAAATAAATTTGACAAAATGGATAAATGTTCCTTTCCGATAAATTCATTGAAAATAAAATTTCTTTTTAACATTTATGACTAGAACTAGAACAAAATATCATTATGTATGTACCTATTACCAATTTTGATACAATTTTTGATTAGAATAAACTATGAAGCATGGAAAAATCCCAACTTTCAATTCAAGAAAATAAAAATGCGTGAAAAAAATTGTAGTAAAAAAATAAAGATGGAAATTGTTAAAAAGAAAAATATTTTGCATAAGGAGCACCATTAAATTAATGTTTTAGGGGAAATAATTAATTTGATAAAAAAGGAAAGAAAGATGTATGTATTTCCCTTAGTAAGAATGGTTCATAATACACCCTTTTGGAGAACAAAATATATAATTTAATAAAACAGAACATTTCATTATTGTAATGATGATTTATCTTTTAGTTCAAACTTTTTTTCAAAACAATATATTTCTAAAAATTGAAACTTATAAAAATAGGAATTTGAGTTTGTAATTTTTTTACTTTTAAATTCCAATTCCATTTTGTTTTATTTAACTTAAGCTTTACTTTTGTAATTTTATACTTCCCTAAAATATAGATATTTTAATTTTTTATTTATTTACACATAGAATAAAATGCTATTGGGGATTTAATCAACAAATGTTATTATTACAATGTGATAGATTTAACTTTTTTTTAATCAGAAAATCAATCATTCTGATTCACCCCTTAACCAATCATGAGCCTTATCTAATTTATTTCTCCTTTTAACAATACCGATAAAGATACCTCAACTCGGTTGTAAGAATTTTTAATTACAAGCATGTGAAAAATAGAAATAAGGTGAAAATATAGGACAAACTTACTTGGCAGATGTCTACAATTATCGAATCGTTTCCAGCCTTATGGATTTCCTGGCACTCATTGGCATATTCCGCATTAGCACGACCATTACGATCTTTTGCTTCCATATATGGCTTCTTTCTCACCCGATTTAAATCTTCATGTAGTCAATCCAATAAAAATGCAAGGAGTTCCAAGAAGTCGATATTTCAAAATAAATAATGAATTAAAGGGAAACTTTTACTTTAAAGTATTTACATAGCACAAACATCTCATTTGACTCCACAAATATAGGATAAAATCAACATAACAAGCATCTTTCATCCAACAACAAATCTCTAATAAATTAAAATAAAATATGGATGTGTGAATCTCTCATCTTACAGTTCGATTTACATTCGATTGGTAACCCATCTTTCATCTTACTAGAAAATTGATTGGCTAGGGAGAAAGTTTGAAATGTAATTGGTAACCTATCTTTTAGATATAAGTAACGGTAGCACAAATGACGATGGTTTATCAATATTTTAGAAGGCCATTAGTTAAGCTTCATCTCATAATAAGATTTTGTTATCCATTCAAGTGGGTTTGTCCCACACCGCGTTAAGTGATATTTTCTCCTATACCCTTACGACTTGGATGGTTGCATCCCCAATCAATAGATACATTGTCGGCGCATCTCACATAGAGATATTGCCACCACTGGACCTATTCATGCACTTTATTTAATTGCTAATATTATTTACTTCCATTGCATATGTCAATAATACTATTCATAAAACATAGTCAGTTCACTACTGATTCAAGCATATGGTATAGGCGTTTACAACATGCTAGCAACATATAAGAAGAAGCACTTAAATGAGCCACATCACCACACATTTCCTGTAAATGTACCCAACCTTTGCAGTGTAGACCAGGGATACAAAGGAAACTGTTGGATCAAAAAGTCGTGCATAGATAATAGGACAATTGAGAAAAAGTACCTAATGGCAGCAACAAATGCAGATGTGGAGGCAACAACACTCTTGTCACTAAAAGAGCCTTCGCCAACATCCTGGCAGAACCTGATATAAAATTTTAATTATTCTTGCATAGAATAATTTGTATTATCTTAATTAAAAATAGAAATAGTACATCCTGAAATTGAAATTAGAAATAGTACAACAAACATCTCAGGTTAGCAAATGAATATTAAGGAATTCGATAATTATTAAAATCAATTATTCATTAAAAATACATATCATTAAATTTAGAAAGAGAAAACCCACTTTCTAATTCACTTGCATATAGTAAAATGATATATTTAAATGCATAAAATTCAATAGTGAAGTCTAGATGTAATGATCGGATTTAGAGTATTGGTGGTTTCATTTCTACAAATAGCTTACACACATTCATGTGAAACATGAGAAAATGAACTAAACATTCACATTCCACAAAAGGGTTGTAAGTGAAGTATGAATACCTGTATGATATGCTCCTTTCCCTCTCCTACTCCTTGTCCTCTTTTGGAAGAACAAGAGAACGAGAATGGAAGATTATAGCAATAACCTTTTTTTATCTTCAATTAGTCATTGACTACATCCTGCAAATGTAAAAATTAGCAATTCAACTTTATTATCAGATAGCCGTAAAATTCCAATCAAATAGCGATATTGTTAGAACAATAGATTATCAATTTAACAATTTCATAGCAGTGTAGACCATTTACGAACTTTAATCACAAATTGAGAACATTTCGGGTGAGTCCAATAGTATTCAGCAAATAAGTCTAGAATGAAAACCGTTAGCACCACCGAATAAAAAGCCACTACAAACAAAATCATAAAGCATGAGTCAGTCATAAATCATTCTTTTTTGGCGTAGCTATTTTGTAAAAGTTGTTTTAACTTTAAGGGTCGATTTCAATGATCAGGCAAGAAATGTCTCAACTGTAACTAAATGGTCGGGATGCCCCAATATTTAACACTATCATTATCAGAATTTCATACACATTATGGCTATTTAAGTTTTTGTTATTGAAGATTGAGATAAGAAAGCTATTTTTCAATAATTGCACTTTATCATTTTCGCAATTTAGGGCTTTGTAAGCGTGTAAGAGATTCAACTTTTACAAGTTACTAGAAATAAATAATCTTTTGAAAAATTGAAATTTGATACAAATTCGAACCTTAATACAAGAAAATATGTTGATGAACCTCATGGAATCTGAAGTCGCGATGTGTTGAGCCGCTAGGATATGCAAATTGCCTTAAATGACGCAGCCGCCATGAGATGCAAATTGTCGCAGCAGAGGTCGAAGTGAGTGGTTGCCTCGGTGAACAGATTACAATCGCCATGACGAAGAGTTTTAGTAGCCATGAAGAACGATTTCAATGGATAAGATGTAAAACACTAGTTATGAGATTTGAAGAGAATAGATTTTATGCGGCCGACCAATAGAAAAGGTAAAGGATAATATTGCAAACAAATGATTTTTTTGGTAGTCCCTTAATATTGATTTGCTTACATATTTGCCAATTATCATAACACTTTTTGTGTTGTCATGTGTATACAAAAAAAATATTTATTTATTCTAACACTTTTTATGAATCCTAACACTTCTAATTGTTGGTATTTCACAACATATATAAGTGTTAGAATAAAAAAATTTAAAGTGTTGTAAAATCACTGATTTGGTGTAGTGCGCTTTATTGATGATGTTAGATAGCTGTTTTATCGCTCATTAAGACTGTTATCTGACTCAAGGTTTTATGTTTCCTCTTATTACCTTTGGTTGTTCATCCATGTGTTGGATGGGCAGACCGAGTAGCAGGTGACAAGTAGTTGATCTTGATGAGGACAATGCTGCTGAGCGATGATGAGCTGGAGGCTTACGTATTAGTTTCCTATTACCTATTATTGTTGTTTTCCGCTGCTATGTTGATGTATTCTCTGAGTGACTTGTAGGGAGGCACCTTGTATAGAATCTTATAGTGTTATCCAATGTTGTATTGATATTTCATGGTGATATGAAAAAGTTTAAGATTCTGCTCAATTTTTCTTTGCTATTATTGCCTGTTGTATATGTTTTATTATATTTTATCCTTGCGTTGTGAGTTATACGGCAGGTTCCGCTTGTGTTATCCCACCCAGACGATCGTCCCTAGCTGTCTGGCATGTCTTTCAATGCATTATTTCCCTTGTTAAGTGCAGGAGTTATCGGCCATCATCACATAATATGTATGTATGTGTGTGTATGTATATATCTACGATGATTTTGCTGTAGCTACGGATTTTCAAGCTTAGGGCGAAGGTGAGTATTTTAATTATTTTAGACATTAGTAGATTGAAGTAGTTTGTATTCTAAACAGCTCTAATTTGTAGTTTTCTACAGTTTTTCTTCATAGTTTTATTTCAGTATTTAACAATAGTTTAGTATTTTAGTTCTGTAGTTAGTTTTTGCTTTTTCTTATAGTTATTTTATTTTAAATTCTGCAAGTCAGCTTTATTTTGTCTTCTTCCTTAGTATTATTGTTTTAGTATTTCTATAGTTATTTCTTTCTTAACTACTGTAATTTCTAATTTAAGCGCAGTACTTCTCTCTTTTCTAAGCTTAATATTAGAACAATTGCATAAAAGATGCAAATATGCAATTAATGAATTTGGAACTAAAATTATAGTAAAACTAGAAGAATCACATCAAAAAGGAATATAGACTAAAAATAGAAGAACGACATTAAGAAGAAGAGTAAACTATTATTAATAGATCGGGAGCAGTTTATGAGCAGCTTTATAAACTGTTAGACAGGGAAAATTTAACAGAATTATTATGATAATTAAAAAGAACCCAGAACCATAAGAAAAAATACAACATAACTTATTTTGATACTAAAAATATCATACTCAATCAGGAACTAGGCAAATATTTTATTGCTAAATTTTTAGATTGGGCTAAAAAGAAAACATATACATTTAGGACTCGTCTAACAGTCTTCTATATCAGACCAGCTTTCGGATGATCCTAACTTGACCGGGCCTGCTTAGGTAGAATAACGGTGTAAGTAGTCATAGAAAAAGATTATGGAGCAACTAAGCTTTATTTGATAGGATCCATCTGACCACCTCTGTAACACCCCACACTTTTCTACACCCAAATTTCGATAAATATCAAAACTTGAACACGTCCAAGTAGGGAGCGTATATATTTGGTACCTGCAAAAAAATGAGCATGAACATAATCAGAGTACGATAAATATAACTCACGGCAGAAAAAATAATAGGATAAACTAGTATTAACTCAAGTAAGCACCTTTTTCAAAGTAAGTCACTTTGCCAATACCGAGCATGAGAGAGAACGAGAACCGAAGGCCAAACTTAAGCATCTGTGAGAACCCGACCTTCCCTATGAAACCTGGGAGTTTGTAATGCGGAGGGGGTCAGAACACAAGTTCTCATGACTAAGAAATGTAAAACACAGACTATAACACAGATATATTCCGTTTGGTTCAACCCAAGCTGTATGCCTAACAAGGTTAGTGATTCTAAACCAACCTTGTTAATGTTTATGCACGACTCTGCTACACTTTCCAAAGTAGTATTCTCAAATTTTATTACCGAGATAGGAGATTTACACGTATATTTGTGAAGCCTTTATACCAGAGCTTAACTGGCTAACTATATCGAGATTTGACCACTAATTAAGGAGTTTCTATGTCTATATACTTTCATTCGCTCATTCTTTTTTCATGTATTGCCTCACTATCAATGATAGATTGGGTGGATTCTTCCCGATCGCTTAAGATCCTAAGTGGACTGATTGGTCACTAATTATTTCTCGATAATTTACTTAACGCTAACATGAATTAGAGGGCACTAGCTACGGTCCCTACCAGTTAAGGCTTCCGTCATTCACGCATATACCCTTGCCCCGCTTAAGGTTAGAGATGGTATTTTGTCGTTCGTTATACCTTATAGCTGACCTTATTAGATAACCTCCTTAGTCGTTTATTACTTCCCATAGGATAGGTAGTCATATCAAACGTTTTAGTTTCCAGAATTGGGTAGGCCCACACACACCTTCCATTTAAGACCCCTAAAATGAAAGACCTATTCTCAGGTGGACTCTTCAACCCAGTCACTTAGCCGTTTAGGGCCCAGGAAGCGGACTATATGCAAAGGTTATTAGTTCGTACCCCATTTGCCTTTAACACCTTTCCCTTTTGGGATAAAGTAGACTGCGTTATTAAGTCATTCCCGTTTAGTCCCTCTATACGGAAATACTATACTTACACCATTTATTTTCGTCATGGGTTTATATGGTTAATAATATCTTACATTATTAACCTACAAAGTCCAACTATATTTTCTATCTCCATTATTATAAATGAGGAAGGTTATATTCCTTTTTCCCTATGATATTTATTTAATACCTTCTGCAATTTGGACTTACCGGTCGGTTTACTGTACATTCCCTTATGACACCCATTTCCTTTTATTTCTTATTTATTGCCCTTTATGACCATAACAGTAATATTTTCCTAAGGTGGCCATTTATCAGTCTCAAGTTATCTATTTATTGTACCCCTACGTACAACTTCTATTCTTGTTCACTTATTTATTGGTTAACTGTTATATATATATACACATATGTACCAGGCCTCTCACATTAAGTTGACCACCTCTGGATGCTGGATTTGCCAGTCTGTTCCGGGCAGTCTTCTACCACAAGTGAAATTAACCTCGTGCCTTAATACGATTATATTTATGCATTAGACCCCTCACATTAAGATGACTACCTGTGGTTGCTGGACTTGCCGGTCGGTTCCGGGAAGGCTTACACTACAAGTTGAGCTTAACCTCATGTCTAAATGCAGTTATTATTCAAATTGCTTAATTGGGGTTTACAATATTTATCCTAACTGACTTTAGGAATTGTAACCATCTTCCTATCACATTTAATTTTCCCCGATCAATATTGGTTATAGTGGTTATTTATTGATTTGGGATCTAATTTATGGCAATTAATTATATTGGTTGCTACAAATGGTCACCACAAATATATTAATTAAAAATGGATAATATTTGCACATAATTCCATAATTGAACCTTATCCAAACATTACATACAATGTATATTTTACAGTTTTACGCTGATTTGGATGGATAATATGTACATATTTATTTTTATATTTTTGTGCGATCAACGTAGTTATTATTATTTTTATTATTATTCTTCTTTTTAAATTAATGATTTGGTCTAATAAATTTACCAAACATTTCCTTTTTATATTCAAACTTGCCGAAAGGTTTCAAGTCTCACAAAGGACCGTTAGCCGTAATCATTGTAAATAACGCCTATTTTGTGGAATTGACATATTTCCAAATCACAAGAAATATATGTTAGTACATATTTTGGAATAGTTGATGCAAATTACACACAAATATATGTATTTATATTCATATGTACCTTTGCACCACTTTTCCCTTTTTAATCCTTTTTATCATACCTCTTGTAATTTCAAAATAATGCCTCTTTATAAAAAAGGAGGAAAATGACATGTTTTACAATGCTTAAGCCAAAATCCAACAATATTTAATATAAAAAGGAATATTTCTTTTATTCTTACAATCACATAATTCACCAATTTCATCCTTTTTACCCAACTTCACATATTTCATTTTTCAACACTGAACTAAGATCTAGAATGAAACTACAACTAATTTATGTTTAATAGGAATAATTTCCAGATCCACAGTGCTATATACATGTACAACATATTTCATGACATAACTGTAGGAATATGTGGGAAAAAATATTTAAGAATCCTACAATTCAGGGTATACATAATCACAATTTATCATTTACAAATTTTGACCATATTCATAATCAGATTTGATGGTTGCCCATAATTTCACAATATTTAAATGAACAGATCTAATCGGCATAAAATACAGGTTTAATTCAAACGAAATAGGTAAGTCATTATAGCTGTACTAGTAAATTTCCCACTCGTCTTATTGCTTCCAAATTATACGTTTTGAATCCTTTAGGCTTACAATCCCTAAATTCTTATAAATCTACAATATATATAGAAAGGGGAAAATTCTGGATCTATAGAAATATAAGAAAAATGGAAGAGAGTGAAGGATCTATCACTGAGCATCCTCTTCTGTTGAATCTAATAATCTTCCCAATTGTGTATGAATTTGATTTAATTTGATATTTATGATCATATTTTTATTTTATAAATTAGGTTAGAAGAGGGAGAAAAATGGCAGAGCTCCGCTGCCTCTATAGATTTGAATGGAAAAGAATGAGGCTTTACCCCCTTTATATATAGGGGTGGAAATGGCCCAGAATCATCGGATTTGTTTTATGCTATATCTGTCCATTCATTACATAAAAAATTTAACCTAACCCTTCAAAACCTAGCCGCCACTGGGCAATCTGACGCCCAGTAGGTCGACCTGGGGAGTCGACCGCCGGTCGACCCCCATGGTCGACCACCTAGGCACTAGATTTCCCGGGCCGGTTGGTTAAATTAGGTAATATATTAATTAATAATTATGGTTTATTTATTTTCCATCTGTTTTCGTATTTTATCCGTAACTTTTTCATACGGACCCTATTCGCGAAACTCCAAACATGAAAGTTGACCAGAATTCCGAGATGAATGCAACGGTTAAAGTCTCATGACCAAATTCCATCATTTGCAGAAATTCCTATTTTTTTAAATTCTAATAATTAAATTATATTGCCAAAATTTTGGGTTGTTACAACCTCCCATTCAGGCTAGATTTTTGATGATCGCAGGATTATTATGGACATGGCTAGGTGGAAAAGAACTGTAAGAGGTCACCGTAGTTGAATAGTAAGTAGAATCTATTGGTTTCTAAGCATGTAGATTTCAATCAGGGATTACTATGATATGCGCTTTAGAACGTATCTTTTCTTTGCTAGTTGGCAAGAACCTCTAATGGCATGTGGAGCCCAACTTAGGTCTGGCCCCCGGCTTTTAGCCATAGTTTGGGTTAAGAGCCAATCTAAGGGTAGACTTAGGAAATTAATCCCAAGAAAAGAAAATTAGAATAAAAGAATAACTTCATAGAAAAATTATAAATTAGATAATTTATGACACTCCACATCCCATAATGTCACCCATGTGAGGATGCACTAAGTTTTGTGAAGCACAATAGGTATCAAGTAGCAATACAGAGACTAAAATTCACAAGATAGAATGTAAAAAATAATGGAAAACTTCTTAAAACATTTATTATTAAACCAGTCACAACATTACAGTTTAAAATATCATAGAGTCATAATCATATAACATCTACCTCGTGGAAAGAAAGACATCAGAGTACAAGTATAAAACCACAAAAATCATATCCATAATGAGCATAACAATAGTAATAGAACAAATATTGAAGCAATACATGAAATAAGAAATGGTCCAAGTCCAAGCTGAATCAAAAGGTCACGGTCACTGGTGCGATCATCCGTTATGAAAACCTAGGGAGGAAAGGAAGAGAGAGAGAGAGAAATCAAACTAGGTCAGACATAAGTGTGGTGAGTTCCAGTGATTTTTAGCATAAGCATAAGATAAAGAAGTATTCAGAGAGATGAATGGTAATGGACATGAAAATACAGTAAAGTAGAAAATACGGAAACAAGATAAGCTTTTCATTCATATCCCAAGAATTTCTACACCAACTATCAAAATATCAAGATTAGTCTTTTCCTAACCGGTGATCGGCTCCCTAAACAAGATGTGAATAACCTGTGCTAGCTATGGCATTCGAGGATATCAGTCCTGAAAACATCAACTAAAAAACACAGCCTTATCCATAGGTGTTACAATGTCTTATCTTCCTTGTTCGAAACAATGAACGCTCATGGTTCCGCCCGAATGCGCCTATACCCACCTCCAAAATTTTGAACCTCTTATAATTAAGCAGTAGTAAAGCGTGCCCTTGTCCCTACTTAGTAGGAGACTCAGATGATAAAAAGACAGTATTGATTGATATGGGTTCCAAGAATGCAAGCAAGTAATAACTAGGTTTTTTCCCTGAGCCCCTTATATCCTATTATAATTGACTCCTTTTAAGATTAGCTTATTAATCAAACAAGTTTAACTTAGCACGCTTAAGTTCATTTAATAAGGCCAATATAACTATTTGTTATATTTCTAGGTTTAAATCGATGAAGGTAATCTACAACGCTTTCCCATATCAAGTCAAGTCAAGTCTAGCTCAATATATCACAGTTCAAATGTTTTACAGTTTCAAGTTACTTAATGTTTAATTAAGTATATTTTATCCCAATCCACATGTTTTCTATTATCCTGTTACTTAATATATAAACAAGTACAACTTATTCCATTTCATAAGTTTATCCCCAATTACAGTCAATGATTTGGATGCAGTATTAACCAGTTCTGAATATGCCCAAAAATCTTCATTTTAACATTCTTTCATTTTATCCTAAATTTTTGCAAATTAAACGGTAAAGGCCTAGGCTCTCGATTGCCAAAGCTCAGCATAAAACAAAAGAAAAGGAGAAATAGGCATTGTAAGACTATAAATAGAATAATAATAGAGAAGGGGGTAAGGAAGAAGTAAATAATAATAACTGAAAAGGGATAACTATTAGACAGTAAATAAAATGAAAGAAAACATTTAAAAGATAATTTTGTAAATACTATAATTTCAAACTTTTCGATCCAATCGAATTTATTGTCTACATCCTTTTTATTTAGATTGCAAATCTAAAAATAACATAGAACTCACAGAGAATTGCTGTAGATCCCCAAAAAAGACCTTTGAAAAAGAAGTTGAAGAAGAATATCCATTTAGATCTATATTTTGATAGCACCTTAACCTTCCCCCAATTTTTATTTATTTAGAGTGAAGAAAGAAGATGAAGAACAATTGGTGTAGGGAAAGAGTGAGGGTTGGTAGTCTATTTATAGGTTTGATAAGATAGTTTAGGCCATAAGATATTAGGGTTCTAATCCGAATCATAGAAAATACCCCAGCATGAGTCAGCGAAAAGAATAATCTAGAAATAGGCGTGTTTGTCTAGGCATAGGTTCATGTCAGGCTCGAAGTGGGTCGACCCACCTCCTATGTTGGTTGACACATGCGACGACCTAGAGGTCGACTCATAGGTCGATGCATACAGGGCCTGGGTCGCCCATTGACCATTGCACCATTCTGATTTTATTAATTAAATTATTTAATTTAATTTCAAACTTTGATTGATCATAACTTGTTCATTTCTAGTTCGATTTACGCAAATCAAAAATCTATCTAAATCAGAATTTCGTAACGAATGCAAGGTGAAGTCCATTTTATCCAGTTCTAAATATTTCATTAATTAATATTCGTTTTATTAATCTTCTTCGTACAATTATCATTTGTCAAAATTTGTGGTGTTACATTCTCCCCTCCTTAAAGGATTATGTCCCCGAAATCTCCAAGGCTAGAAGAATGTTATGAATATCAACCATTATCTACACCTGTCTACTCAATCATCAACCACTGGCATACATTGTCCTTAAAATTTCTAATGCTTTGTATGAACTTATGCAGAAGGTGTTGTGTATATGTCCCTAAGCTAAAGCGAAAATCAGGCGGTCTACTGATTCAGTTGACCTCCTTATTGCAATTCATGTCTGTGTTATGTATCCAATATGTATGCAAAAGGGACCTAATAATACATATAAAATATATATGTGTGCAACAACCATTGACCAAAATGCAAATCCGAGTGATAGGTTCAACCATTTCGATCCATATTTGAAGTAAATTAAAATGTGCGCGCATCCATTTGCAATATGTAAGTGTTCTAGCTAAGCTGATCCCTAATCTAGTGCCTAGTTTGTGCATATGCATCCACTAGAAAACACTTTCACCCACGTGAATCCATTCAACCATAACATGTTCAATTAACATGTTTCAAACCAATCCTATCATCGATAGGCTTCTACCTAGGAGTCGAGATTCAAACGATAGGAAAATTGATTCAAATTCAAAAGCTTAGAATGGAATTAAGAACGTGATGTCAAAGAGAAATGGAACAGAGGCGCAAATCTTATCTTTAGGTTCCCAAGTCGCATCATCACTATCTTCTCCCCACTGTACTCTAACCATCTTAATCTCCTTATCCCGAAGCTTCTGAACTTCCTATCCTAGTATCCGCATAGGAACTTTTTTGACTGATGCCTCCTTCTCCACCTCAATATCCTCAATGGTACTTGGCTCTACTATCTCTACGGAATCATATACATTTACTCAAGTGTGAGACATGGAACACATCGTCAATTCTCGCCAGTCTCTCTGGTAGTCAAACCATGTAGGCCAACTGGCTTATCCTCTCAACTATGAGGAATGGCCCTACAAACCTTGGCACCAAATTCCCCACCGAGTCAAAGAGAACAACGTTCCTTAAAAGTGACACCTTGATAATGACCATATCTCCTACTTCGAACTCTAGGTATGTCCTCCTTCGATCGGCATACAACTTCTGCCTATCCTGAGCTGCTTTAATTCATCTTCGAATCAAGTCTATCTTCTCTAAAGTTTCTCTAACCATCTCAGGCCTAAGTAGAAGTCTGTCTGTAGACTCCCACCAGGGTCGTCCATAAAGTGTCTCGAAGGGAGCCATACCAGTACTCTCCTGATAACTATTATTGTATGTGAACTCTATCAATGGAAGATGCTCCTCCCAAGTCCCTCCGAAGTCTGTGATACACAACCTTAATAAATCCTCGAGAAATCTATTGAGCCTCTCTGTTTGTCCATCCGTCTGAGGGTGATAAGCGGTACTAAGTTGTAGAGTGTCCTTAATGCCTCATGTAGGCTCCTCCAAAACTCACTCGTAAAGATAGAGTCATAGTCACTAACAATACTAGAGAGTACCCCATCAAGTCAGGAGATCTCTCTAAGATATAACGATGATAACCAAGCTGCCATCCTCTTGCTCTTGACTGGGATAATGTGAGCGTTCTTTGTCAATCTATCGACATAACACAAATACTGGTGTTGCCCTTCCTCGATCTGTGCAAACCATCTATAAAATCCATAGAGACGCACTCCCACTTCCACTGTGGTATGTCTAGAGGCTGAAGCAATCCACCAGGTTTTCTTTGTTCAACTTCACTTGCTGGCAAGTCAAACATCGGGCTACATATTTTTCCACGTCCTTTATCATTCCAATCCAACGAAAAATCCTCCTCATGTCTCTGTACATTTTGTTACCACCCGAATGGATAGTCATCCGGAAGTGATTAGCTTCCTCTAGAATTGATATCAACAAGTCATTAACTTTCGGAACATATAGTCTTCCATCTCGACGTAGCCGCTGTAATAACCCAAGGAGTTCAACGCCCGAATTCCGAAAATAATACATAAACCTATATTACTTGCCAAAACTCAAGTATCGAAAGCGCCAAATAGTTAATAGAAAGAAATTAGAGGGTGAGATAAGAAAGAAAAAATAATAGAAAAGAAGAACAATAAAATCAGAGTCTCACATTGCAGTGGAATAAATTATAATATAGAAACAAATCTTTATTGAGAGCTTGAAATAAAACTTACAATCAACATAGTACAACTTACAGTCAACACATCTGGACAGTTATAACAATCCGTCGTCATATACAGTATACAGCAGAATAAATACTAATACGTGTGAACTCCCATAACTTGTCTTTTAAAGTCTGTAGTATCCTAACCTGAACCTATAAAACTCGGTCTGACCCAAGTATTGCAAACGCCAGGATCAGTCTGGTGAACCAGAGTGAGAAAACACACTAAGTTTATAGGTATCATCCAACTTGATTTAAAGTCAAAAAACATTTCTTTCCAAAATAAAAGGATAATCGTAAGACCGATCCACACATAAATGCATATGGTTTTTACCTTATGAAAACCCAAAGCATTTTAAAATCATATCTTATTCTGATATTATAATAGTGTCTAAATCAAATAATAACAATCTAGCATAACGCTTGCGTCTCATGCTCTACATACATTATATACAATCAAAATCGTGGGCGCTTATTGGATAATGGATTCCGACTATGACACGGCATGGAACCACCTGCCGATAGTGTATCTCTAGAGGGGAATACACTAGGTTCAACAAGAACATCTTGCAATCCATCCCACACATGACCCACCACTCATTTTGCTTGAGTATATTGAATGTATATCACCAACAGTTGGGATCAGCAACCATTTCCTGAAAGGGACAACATCGAAGAATAAAGAAGGAAATAAAATTTATCTAGATGGGTGATAATACACCCTAATTCCTAGTTGAAGAGGCTTGAGGTTTGAATTGACTTTTTAAGATAGCACACCACCATTCACTTTGAATGCCACATCGTCAAATCCTCTAGAAATCACTTATTGATTTCCACAAAAATACTCTGGCTGTTAAGCTAAAGAAGTTTCCCTTCTTTGCCACCAACTTGGTATGTTTGAAGAAAACAATGTATGTGACCCCTTTGGAAATACTATGTCAGACACCAAGTTGTCCTGGGACTGGGCAAACCGAAGGCACCCTCTTACTGCATCCTAGGAATCACCCTATGGATCAGTAGCGAGTAGTCCTTACAAATCTGTAGATTTCAATCAAGTCAGAATTACAAATCAAACAACTCTGGTTGCATGCTAGAGGAATTCGACAAGTAGTCCTTTTGCTTATGAAGTTGCACGGTCTTCAGCTGCTCCATCTTCAATCTGCATCTTCGACGATTTCGTATTTACTGGTTCGTAATGGTGTTTGAATATAGATTCGATCACGGTCTTTCCGTACCAACAATCGTATAGGTCAGATTTGATAGTCGGGTATTTAACTATCAAGTAAACAACCATTAAATCATGAAAATAAAAATGAGTTCACCCGTTTAGTACTCGTCATCACTTGGTCTCTTTAATTAACCTAATTTAAACTTCTTATCCTTTTTTTTTTTAACATATTATTTTCTTCTTGTTTTATTTTAAGAGTATTCATTGAACTATTTTATTTAAATACATTAGAATTAAATCATATACATATATATATACCAACATTGATTTCAACCATTTCACGTTAAATATCGCCACGAAATCTATTTTGGTTTCATTTCTCGAAAACAACAACTAACACTTCCGCTTGAATATACTTATTCAAACTCATCTCATTAATTTCCTAAATTTCAAAATATCTTTATATTTTCACAAAATCTCTTTCTATTTTCGTTATTTTGGAAATACTATATTATATTCTAAAATCATTTTTATCTCTGTTACTTCAACATTCATTAGTCCCTGACCATAAATTATAAGCGAATAACTCCCTAAGTAACAACCTCGAAGACGGAAATCAAAATCAGATTAACACTTAGAAAATCACTCAACTCAACCAATCTCTAGTTAGGTTCCAATTCTTTAATTTCTTAACTCCTTATCAACCCATATTATTCCACTTTTAATACGTTCATTCCGCTTTGAAAATCTCATTTCAGTTCCATTCGCTTAATTTCATTATTAAGTATCGTAAGTTCAAAATCAACATTTTAACACCTCATCTCTTTTTGTAAACCTCGTTTATACAACTACTGTTTAATATAAAACCCTTTCATAAATTACTTTCACAATCCAACTAGATTTCATTACAACTCTGATTACTTATTTGAATGTATTTTTTTTAAATAGTAATCACTTAAATTATTATTAATAAAAATAATAAATTTACTTCATCATTAACTACTCTAGAAGTAGTTAAATTCTTATTACTAAAATAAATAGTAAATTACTTTTTAAAATCTTATTGAAATTAAAACAAATATTCGATAAACTATTTCATTAGATTAATTAAAAACAAACTAATCAAATAATGAATCCCCGTTAAAATGGTCGACTTAGTCAACTCAAAACACGATTATCTCTTAAACCAATTCCAATTAATTCTTCCTTTCCATGAATTAATAATATAATTAATTTAAATAATCCATTTAATTGTTTCTTAAAGACAATTAACCCAACTCTTAGCCGTTACGTTAATTTCTGCTCATTTGCTTATAAATCTTATTAACATAAGCATTTGTTTTAGGAAATCATTTAAAAATTACTTATAAACTTTAATAATAAATATTTATTTTCTTTCTAATAATTACTTATAAACTTAAATAATAACCTTTTATTAAATATTACTCATTAAATATTATTTATTAAATAAATATTAAACGTTAAACTTTAATTATGAAATAAAGATTATTAATTATTTAATATTAAAATAAATATTTTAATTAGTTAATATTAAGTTATGTATAAATATTTAATGTAATTTATAAATATTAAGTATAATTTATATAAATTACTGATAAACAATATATTAAATGTAATGACTAATAAGTAATTTCTGATAATAGAAGCAACAGACATATTTTGTACATGTGGTTATTAACTAATAATTATTTAAATTTAGTCATAATACTAAATATCACTTCATAAGCATGTATTAATTTTATTACTAGTTAATAAATGTTAAGTATCAGTCTTAAACGTTATAATTAATCATCTAGTAATAATTATTAACTAATGTATTAACTTTAATTATTAAACATCAATTGCTACTTATTAATATTAAATAATAACTATTGAATATTTATTGTTAATTATTAATTATCAAATGTTACTTCTACAAAATTATTTTTCTGTATATTTGCTAGTAAGATATATATCAAGCTCTGTACTATTATTTCATTTTAATTAAACGCAATTAGAAGAAAAATAAACAATTATTAAATATATTAACTATTACTTATTTACAATAATGCATATATATTATTATTATTATTAACGTTTATTTACTAATTTTTAGTTTAGTAACTAAATTTTGCTAATTTACTTCCATTTTTTTAGCTAATATTATTCATTATTTGTTACTTACTTACTTTCAAATTATTATTTATTTATTATATTTGTTAACTATTAATTATTAATTATTTAAACTTTATAATTAATCATCTAGTAATAATTATTAACTAATGTATTAACTTTAATTATTAAACATCAATTGCTACTTATTAATATTAAATAATAACTATTGAATATTTATTGTTAATTATTAATTATCGAATGTTACTTCTACAAAATTAATTTTCTCTATATTTGCTAGTAAGATATATATCAAGCTCGGTACTATTATTTTATTTTAATTAAACGCAATTATAAGAAAAATAAACAATTATTAAATATATTGACTATTACTTATTTACAATAATGCATATATATTATTATTGTTATTAACGGTTATTTACTAATTTTTAATTTAGTAACTAAATTTTGCTAATTTACTTCCATTTTTTTAGCTAATATTATTCATTATTTGTTACTTACTTACTTTCAAATTATTATTTATTTATTATATTTATTAACTATTAATTATTAATTATTAAATAGCAATCTTCTAATACTCGTTATTAATTAATAATATCTTAAATATAATTATTATACTAAATGTCACTTCATAAGTATTAAACATTAGTATTAAATATCAAGTATTAGTCTTAATTATTAAATAATTATTAATAATTAAGTGTATTTAATGGTAGTTATTAGTTAATATATTTACTATTTACTAATATTTATTTAATATTAAATATGAAATGTAATTAATAAATGTTAACTATAATTTATTAACTATATAATTAATAATAAAAATTATTAAATATTAAAAATAATTATTGATTTTTTATAATAATGAGTAGTTAAAAACTATTTATAATAATTTTAAAAATTTATTTGTTAAACATGGCTAATTTAATATTGATTATCAATTAATAATTATTTAATATTAATTACCGTTTTATTAATTAAATGTTAATATTAAATTGTAACTCTAATTTACTAATTATTAATAACTAATTATAATATAATGTTAAATATAAAAATATTTATTGATTATTTATAATAATTAGTAACTGTAATTTTTTTATTGATAATCATTAATTATAAGAAATTATAAATACTAACATATGTAAGTTATTGTTCATAATTATTGATATGTGCATTTTTACTGATTTACAATTGCTTCGATGCATTTGCTTCAGTTCCTAAGAAACCGACGCAAATAAGAATATTTAGTTCCTTACAGTTGCTTCGATTCTCGAGGAATTGATGCAAGTTACACTATTTTCTTCAGTTGTAAGAAGAACCGAAGCAAATATCAGATATTGCTTCTATGCTCTTGCTTCGGTTGATAACACAACCAAAGCAATTCACAACCGAAGCAAATGCATTGAAGCAACTGGAAATCATACCATTTGCTTCAGTGCATTTGCATTGGTTGTTAAGCAAATAAAATCAATTGCTTCAGTGCATTTACTAATAACTTCAGCAGTAACAGCCTTTATAATGCCTTGAATTTCAAGAAAACAAAAAATCGTTGGAAAGCGAGAAAACTACACACTAGGTTAAGTGAAGTAGTGGCGGATATGTTCGCTGTTCCATTCCCTTGGGAGCTCAACCCCATCTACGGTTGCTAGTTTGAAATTTCCATCTCTGAGCATCCGTTGTATGATGTACGGGCCTTCCCAATGAGGACTGAGTCCAGCCAGTGGGGGAAAGACCTATTTCAGGATGAGGTCGCCGACATTAGGATCCTTGTGGTGGACTCTAGAGGTGAATTATCACGATACTCGTTGACACTGCGTGGCAGGCTTGAGCTCAGCCTCGTTCCTTTTCTCCTTGAGAAAATCGGGCGACTCCAGAAGCAAATTTTGATTGGTTTTTGGGTCATAGTAGGTAACTCGATGAGATTGAAGCTTTAGCTCAATAGGGATGATGTCTTCGAATCCGTAGGCAAGGGAGAATGGAGTGTGGACGGTTGCTGACTTATGGGTGGTCCGGTAGACCCATAGGGCCAGAGGGTGTTCGTCTTCCAACAAGCCCCCGGCTTTTTCTAGATGCTTCTTGATAATGGATTTAATTACTTTATTGACGACCTCAACTTGCCCATTGGCTTGAGGGTGAGCCACTGCCGAGAATCCCTTTCCGATATTGTGCCACTGACAGAAAGTCTTGAACTCTGTGCTCTTAAAATGTGTTCCATTATCTAAGATGATGCCTGGGGGACTCAGTCGTGGGTAATGATATTGCGGATGATGAAATTGATTACTTTCTTGGTATGACATAACATGCCCCGCCTCTAGACACTGGAAGAGTCCCAATGATGTCTACTCCCCACATGGCAAATGGCAAGGACTGACCATTTGCGTCAGCTCGGTAGGTGGGGCTCTTGGGATCTTCAAGAAACAGTGGAATTTGTCGCACTTCCGGGAATGGTTCGTGCTATCTTGAACAAGCATGGGCCAGAAGTAGCCATGCCTGATGATTTTTCTTGCTAAGGTTTGCCCCTCGGTGTGGTTGTCACACTCGCCTTCATGCACATATGTCAGCACGCGGTTGGTATCGTCATGGGCTACGCATCGAAGTATCGGGACGGAGAAACTTCTGTGGTTCAGCACCCCATTCAGAATGATGTAGCGAGGTGATTGGCGAGTGAGCGCTCGTCTTTCCCTGTAACGTCCCAGAAGGTTCTGTTTTCAAGTAATTCTTAATCGGTGTCATCCAAGACTCAGGTTCGGCTTCGGTATCCATTAACGAATCAATCTGCATTCGGTCAATGCTTGGTGAATCGAGTACTTCGACTGAGGCGAGCCCCATGAGTTGGGCATCCTCGGCGCTTGCAAACTTGGCTAACGAGTCTGCTTTTTCATTCTGTTCTCAGGGGGATGCGCAATGACAAAGTGGTTGAATTTGGAGAGCAACTCCCTAACCTGGGAAAGATAGGGAGCGAGTCGTGCCCCCTGGCTTGGTATCCCCCCGTACCTGACGTCCGATGAGCTATAAGTTAGAGAAGATTTGGATGACCTTGATGTTAAGTTGGATTGCGATTCTAAATCCGGCTATTAAGGCCTCATATTCTGCGTCGTTGTTGGTAGCAGGGAAGTTGAACTTTAAATCGTATCATATCGGGCGCTCCTTTGGGATTGATGAGTACGACTCGGGCTCCAAAGCATTTATTATTGGAAGATCCATCTACAAATAGTTTCCATTAAATGCTTGAGGATTCTATGCTTTCTGGAGGAGACTCCTCGGGGGTAGTGAATTCCACTATGAAGTCAGCAAGAGCTTATCCGTGGATGGCTCGACGTGGGATGAACGTTATCTCGAATTGACTCAGCTCTATATTCCATTTTAGCAGTCGTCTGGATGCCTCAGGTCATTGCAGGACCTGTCGTAGCGGCTGGTCAGTATAGACCTTTATGGGGTGAGGCTGAAAGTATGGTCATAGCTTCCGAGAGGAGATCAACAAGCAGTAGGCTAGTTTCTTGAGCTTTGGGTATTTCTTTTCTACCCTCGTCAGTCTTTTACTGATGTAGTAAACAGGTCGCTGGACACGGTCTTCAATGCATACCAGCACCGAGCATATTTTCTGCATCGAAACAGCTAAAAAAACGTATAAGGCCTCATGGTCCACAAGTTTGGACAAGATAGATTGTCACTCTAAGTGATTCAAAAGGTCCTTGAAAGCGGTGACACATTCTAGGGTCCATTCGAAGTTGCGCTTCCCTTTCCGAAGCAAATTGGAAAAGTGAATGCATTTTTCAGTGGCTTTGGAGATGAATCGACTTAAAGCAGCGATCTTCCCATTTAAACTTTTAACATCCTTGATGTTCTAAGGGGATTGAATATCTCTAATAGCTTTGATATAGTCCGGATTAACTTCGATGCCTCGGGAACTGACAATGAAACCCAAGAATTTTCCTAAGGCAACTCCGATGGAGCATTTTAGGGAATTGAGTTTCATTTCATACAGACGGAGAATATCGAACATTTCGGAGAGGTCACGAACGTAATCGCTCGATATTTTAGATTTTACCAGCCTATCATCTACGTATACCTCCATGGATTTTCCAATCTGGTACTTAAATAGGCGGTTAACCATTCATTGATAGGTGGCTACCGCATTCTTAAGACCGAAAGGCATGATGTGGTAGCAATAGAGCCCAAGGTCCATTATGAAAAAGGTGTGATCTTGGTTGGGAAGATACATCGGAATTTGATCGTAGCTTGAATAAGCATCCATAAAGGATAAGAGCTGGTATTCGGCGGTCGATTCAACAAGCCGGTCGATCTTCGAAAGTGGGAAGCTGCCTTTGGGGAATGCCTTATTCAAGTCGGAGAAGTCGACGCATGTTCGCCACTTTTCGTTTGCTTTTTTTTTACCAGAACTGAGTTGGAGATCAATTCGGGGTAGTCCGCTTCGCGAATGTAGTTGTTGTTGAGTAGCCTGTCAACCTCTACCTTGAGTGCGTTGGAGCTTTCGATTCCCAAGAATCGCATTTTTGTTTCACCGGAGGCAGTGAGGGGTCGAGAGTTAACCGGTGGCAGCGATTGCGGGGTCGATGCCCCGCATGTCTGAGAGGGTCCACGCGAGCATGTCTTGGTTGGACTTGAAGAAATCCACAAGGTCCTTTTTATTGAGCGGTGAAGTTGCGATCCGATTTTCAAGACCTTTGACAGGTCATCGGGGCTGATCGGAACATCCATAGTAAGTTCAACTAGGGTACCCCTGTCGTAGTCGGGCTCTTCGTCCTCCCTCGTATCGAGATTGTCGGAAATATGGCAGTGGTGCCTAATCCAAAGCTCTGACGCCTTTGATTGCTATGCGGAGGCGGTCTTGGCGTAATTAGGAGGAGGTACGGCCTTGCCTTTGTTCTTATGTGCGCGTTCTTCCATTCTAATGTGTAACCATCTCGAGCGGTTGCTTGGTCACCTTTAACCGTACTGATCCCATTCTCTATCGGGGACTTCATTAAGAGAGACCATGGTGACATGCAGACTCAGAACTCTGTAAGGAAGGGACATCCAATGAAGACATTGTACGGAGAGATGATGTCGATAACCAAAAAAATGAGGATTCGGACCCGGCTCCGGTCCCCGTCTCCTAGTTCAACAGGTAGGTTGACCATGCCCACTGGGTGATTGGAAGATCCATTGAAGCCATGGGTCGTGGCATGGCATGGTTTCAAGTCCTTGGTCTCCAACCTCATCTGATCGTAGGCCGCTTTGAAGATGATGTTGACTGAACTTCCTGAGTCGATCAATAATATTCGGACAGAAGCAGAGTCGGTCTGAGCTGTGATCACGAGAGGATCTGTGGTTGGGATCTAAATCCGCATACTCTCTTTCACGGAAGACGATGTCGTCCCGCATTGTTTTCTGAAGTTTGGATGGGATGGATTTGTCCAAAATGGAGCAAGCTTCATAGGTGGCGTGATTTATAGATCTCATGTACTCCTCCATTTTTTGGAAGCTTTCGTACGTGGGGTAAGGCCCGCCACAGATAGTGTTGATCACAATGCCTTGCCTTTGGTTGGACGGACCTGGAGCCGCTTTGGCAGGTGCTAGAGGCATGGATGTAGGAGGACCCGAGGTTGCTTCGGGAAGAAGAGGGTCTTGAACGTGTTGCTCAAGGCGCATCTAGAGGATGAGCTTTTCGATCGCGTCCTTGAGTTGATGACAATCATTGGTGTTGTGCACATACATGTCGTGGTATCGACAGTACCTGTCAGAGTTCTTCTCGCGGTCAGCGGACTCCCTAGAATTTGGTTTCTTATACTAGAGCATGTTACATGTTTCCAAGTAGATCGTCTCCAAGTATTCATTCAGCGGAGTGTAGGTCTTGTAAGCTTGGTAGCGTCCAGGCTTCTTGGGATCCACTGGAACTTGGTTGTTGTTGCAACCGCCCTGCCTGCCATTATTCGGGTTTGGTTTGTAGGTACCTGCCCCCTTATCCTTACCAAAGGATTATCCAACCTATTTCCCTTTGATGCTGCTATCGATGATGTCGACCAGTGGGTTGTTGGAATGGTTGGTCTGGGAAATTCGATTACGTCTCGCTTCTTCTTGACACAAGAAATGCTCGGCCTTTTCGAAAGCGTCGAGACTCTAAGACTATTTTCCGTCGATCCAGGCTCGAATTCGAAAGTGGGGAGGACGCCTTTTGCAAGTTGGAAAAGCACGGTACGAGGCTCTGGGTCATCGACCTTGGCAAGGGCAGTATTAAACCGCTAGAGGTAGCTCTTAAGCGACTCGGCAGGTCCTTGGTAAAGATTAGACAGAGTGAGGACATTTTTCGGAGTTAGGACGTGCATTCTGAATTGCTTAACCAACTCTGTGGCCAGTTGGTAGAAGTTGTTGATAGAATGGAGCGGAAGGCGAGAGAACTAGAGTAAAGCAGTACCTGACAGGAAAACCGGAAAGCAATTGCATTTGATGGGGACGATGGCCCGATTGGAGTCCATTTTCCACTCACAGTGGTTTAGGAGGGCACAAGGGTCGGTCGTGCCGTCATAGAGTGCCATCTGTGGCATGTTGAAGCATCGTGGCTATTCGGCTTCATGCATGATCCTAGTGAAGGGATTGCGCCTTATATAGGTTTCCCATGACTCGTTGGCATTCCCTCGCATTTCTCTCATGATCCTTAGGACCATGTCGAGGAGATACGTTGGATGCGGGTCTTCCGGTGGAATCCATTGGTTTCGACGAACTTAGGGAGTTCTATCCCGCGGTCGTCATCTATGATGCGCATCCGAGTCATCCTCTTCCATGTAACAACTCGAATTCCGACAGACCAATTTTTTTTTCAAAATTCTAATTCATCGAAACTCATGTTGGTTGCTCTGGTATCCTGCAGAAAAGACAGAGATATATAATATATCAGAGCTCAGAAAACATCTCACAGCGGAATGGATAAAATATAATATAATCAAAATATGGCCTTACCCAAATAATAATACTGCCTAGCTAGTATCCAAAGCTATCATATCTCTACCACAAATTTAACCTGCGAGTATGTTATGAGGAGGGGGTCAGAACACAAGTTCTGGTGACTGGATTAAAACTACACACTTTGGATAATCCTACGTATACTATTCAGTTATATTTTCTTGTTTGTTAAGTTACTTGGGTTAACAAGTCTCAAGGGTTATACACACGTCGTGTCCATCTACTTCCCATGGATTAACCTAATCGAGTATATATGTAGCTATCCCCAATATTAAGGTACACCCCTTGGTACCCCACTAGCATGGTCTCCGCCGTTACATTACCGAAATATACGCAGTTCCTCATCCTACGCTGAAGTGACGTACGAATATATATATATATATATATATATATATATATCAATATTACATTTCCCATGTATCTTCCATCGTCATGCTACGTAAGCATACGGACTGCCACCTTTAACCGAATCAGATCACAGAGTAATGCCCTCGAGTCTACGATACACCACCCAGAGCAGACTTGCATGTAACTAGACTTTCCCGCGTACGTATCGTCACTCAATGCCTTAACCGTACATATAGTCTAATGTAGAGTTCCATGGAAGGGATGCACAAGAAACGCGGAACTCGCTCGGGAGCTTTTCCATATATGTACAGGCTCGCCTTTAAGAGCCTCAAAATACAGATATCCTTCAGGTCTGTTTTTCGTGGTGGCTATGGCCCTACCTCGACCACTCCCTCAACTAGTAAAGACTATGAGAGCTAAGCGACTTGACCCTAACAAACAAAAACATCCAGTTGGCGTCTCCCCTTAACCACCGTGCCTTGATAGTGAAAGGTGGATGGCGTTTTGGGTTTGGCTCTAGTCTTTTCGCATCCCACTGGCTGCCGATGACGGGTACCCGACGATCTACTATCCTTGTTGGTCGTGACCCCTACCTCACTATTTGAGGCGATCGCCGAATCACCCTAGTGTCACCTCGTCATAGCTTTCTGACTGCAAAGCTACTTTCGCAGTCAAGGTTACTCACCGGGTAGTTACGCGCAGACCTAACCTCTGTGGGCACAATCGAACACTACACCACCACAGAGGATTACCAGGGGAACCTTCCAGATCTCAAGAAGTCACATGCTTCCCCTTCCAGTCCATCGGAGCCGACAGAAAAATCAGATGAACGTGCGCTCCACTCGTGCCTCATGACACCACGATGATATATCCCGTTGGGTTATTCACCCTCAAACGTGTAGACTAGTCCAAGCGCCTCATTTTAATATGTTATTAGACCCTATGTGTAAAAATTCAATTATACTCTTGCTTTACCTCATCAGGTTTCCATCTAACTTGGTTATTCCCATTCACATTGATTTCTTATTCTATTTACCAAGTTCCTCTTGCTTAATAATTTTAGTCATATAACTTAACCCATTTAAGTTTATTAACAAGCCCACAACATGTTATTCTCTAGATTGTGATCCAAGGTATGTAATCCACAATCCCTTTATATTCTTGTTTGATTTCATAGTTACAATAACATGTTCTACTTAATATGTAATTAAGTATATCTCAATTCACAGGTTTTCTGTTTAACATGTCACTTATTATATATGATTAAATATAAATTATTTCATTTCATAAGTTTGCCTAATTCTTTCTTATTTAATCACAATTCCATCTTATTGTCACTACAACTTATCGTTGTTTACTTATTAACTTAGTTCTCTTAACTAAGGTTTACTAATAAGTTTCCATTCCATAAATATAACTTATGTTGTCCTTATCAGATTCTCGTTCTCATAGATAACTTAATTTACTATTAAGTACAACTTATCTTATTACATAAGTCATTCAATTTTCTTTATCGTTTATTATAACCTAAGTTATAATTTCCACTTGTCCTCTGGACAAGTCTACCTATTATACAACATTCCCATTAGTGTAATTTATTTATAATAGGTTACTACCATTCTTTGTTCATTCCACTTCTTTTAATGTTGTAATTATATTTCCATTCCATTCATTTCCTTATTCATTTCCATTAATCACAGTTAATGCCATTTATTTCTATCCTTATATATATATATATATATATATATATGCTAATGTATTAGACCTCTCACATTAAGTCTACTACTTGTTGATGCTGGATTCGCCCAGCGGTTCCGGGCAGACTTCTTCCACAAGTTGACTTAACCTTGTGTCTTTGCACCGTTACATGTTTATTTACGCACTAGACCTCTCACATTAAATTAACAACTTGTGGACGCTGGATTTGTTGGGCAGTTCCGGGCATACTTCTACCACAAGTTGAATTTAACCTCGTGTCTAAGTGTAGTTACAGTTTTCTATTTACTGTAAATTTTCTATATAATTCAGGCATGTCCATTCTTTCAAATTTTTATTGTAATCTATATTTTTCATGTCTTCATATTAAGCCTATTTTAGGTTGCAAGTTCTTTCTAACATGTAATTAATTTCATCTCAGAATAACATGTGATCATCAAATCATTTAATTATTTTAGTTTAACATGTAATTATTTCCACTTCTGCAATTAAGGGTTCAAATACATAAATGTCACAAGCCAACTTGTAATTATAACAACAATAATCACTACACACATTTTTAACAAGTCTACATTTCAATAGGTGAACATTTCAGCACATTAAGCGTTTCAACATATGAATTTTCCAACATATTAATATTTTAACATATTAATATTTCAACATGTCATATTAGGATTTCAGCATTTTTAATCATTCTAGCAGATTAACATTGTGTATTAACGGGGAATGCCAAACGGTAATATATCATTATAAAAATGAAATAACTTAAATCCACTCACCTAATTTGCTTTCCAATTCCTGAATCTGGTCCAGATCTAGCATTCCATGGTTTCCCCTAACTGGATTTAGAACCTAACAACCATGGATCCACAATTCTTACTAAAAGAAAAAGGGAAGAAAGAGGAAGAAAATTGAATAGACCAGATCTAAGAATTTACCTTACTTCGCATATGATTCTGAACACCCTTTTTATTAATATTCATTCTTTTGCTCCAGATATTGATTCAGAATTTTCCTAAACTAATTATTTTATTTTTTCTAAAGAGATTTGAAGAGGAAGAAGAATGACAGAGTATAGACGTTATCTGAGAAATATGAGATTTAGGGGCTCTGCTAGCCTATTTATAGGAGTTTAGGATCTTATCGTACACGCAGCGCTGAGTCAGCATTGAACCTAGTTAAGAAAATACCCATGTTCGTAGATGAATCTAGCCGGATCTGGAGGGGGTATGTCGACCCTCATACAGCGGTGTCGACCCACCTATGGCCCCCGCGAGCTGTTTTGGCGCAGAAGTTTGATTTTCGAATGTTTGAATTTCTGGAATTTATTTAAGTATTATATTCACATATAATCTTCTTATATGTATAAAAATCTTCTAATGATAATTTTACGTGTATATATATATATATACGCACAACTTTTATTTCGTTTTCAAAATTCAAACGGTGTTGTACCGTTATTTAATTCTTGCCATATTTCTCTGATTACAACCTTATCTTGAACTTTTCTCTTGTATATATATATATTTCTACACAAATATACACATATGTTCTCATATACATATATACATATATTTTTCTAGACTTACTTATATGTGATTTTATACATATTTTCTCTTTAGAACATGTGTTATTTCAGCCGTTTTCCTAAAACAAAAATATGACGTTGGTGGGGATCGAACTCTTTACCTCTTGTATGCAAGCCACATGTTCTAACCAACTAAGCTGCTAATGTTATTCTTAACAAGGCTTAGAACAATTGAGGTCATTGTTCTTTTCTCATTCCTTTTTTTCATATTTGTTGTAATCTTTTACCGCATATAACTTTATTATTTTGCATGCATCTTTTTATTTTAATTCTATTTTATTATTAATGCATAATATTTGAAAATCAGTGCATGCAACACATTTACACTGCATGCAACTAATTCTTTCTTTTAATGCATGGATTACATTTTTATTTACATTAATCTTTTCTTCTTTTTCAGTGCATGTATTTATTACATGCAATCACATATTATCTTTAATTTATTTTTCATATATATATTTATGTCTATGCATATATATATATATATATATATATATATATACATACACACACATATGCAATATTTAATTATTAAATTGTTACAAAATGCGGGGTATTACATTCTCCTACCCTTAGGAAATTTCGTTTTCAAAATTTGATAAGGGTAAAAATCAATTAATCCCTCGCATAATATACATCCATCATGTGTGCATCCAATTTTTGCAAACATTGTGCACTTGTGCAAAGTGAAATACAACATAATAATACATGTATGCCTAAGCGGTACCGCCTAGGTGTATGCAAGTTTTTCAAGCTCACGTACTAAATATTCTGGCAGTTCGACATGAATGCAATATTTTGAAAATGAAAATACATTTTCATCCAAAATTTCCCACATTCTTGCATAACAAGAGCGTAGTTCATCCAATTTTTGCGTAAAAATCCTACCAACCAACTTTATTTTTCGAATTTCAGAAAAATCTAATTTTCTAAATTCAATTTCTTATGTTATAAAAAGGTGGAAAACGAAAAATTTCACATCTTCCGTTTTTCTTTTATATACCTTTTTCCAACCGTACTTGGATGTTATGAAACTATTTATAAAGATTCTCTAATTTCCTATCCAAGCACAACCCATATAAGAATTTTTTTTCCATCTTTTCTCATAATTTTCCATTTTTCTTTAATTGTCATGTTTGTTGCTTTACTTAATTTGTTGTTTCCTTTTTAGTTGTACCATTTCTCTTTTCTTAGCTTATTTATTCATCCGATCAAAGTTTAGTTTCAAATAAGCCTTCAGCTAAAACACGAAAACAGACACTCTACACATCTACTACCAAGGGCCAAGAATCTCAAGACTATGTCTTCCTTAAACAACAAGCTTGAACCATAGGATCAACGACAGGTTTAGGTGTTACCCTAACTACCCAATAGGAACAAAATAACAGAACGATCCCAATAGAAATGCAATAATGGGTTGCACTCCTAACATGAAAATTAGCAACAGCATCTAAACACTTACTTGCCCTTTTTCTATCTAATAGTCACCACTAATTCTAGCTGTGTACCAATAATCATTTCAAGCAACATCCTAGGCTTTTCAATGCTTACGCATTCTACGGGAACTTACCATTATTCCAAGAAAATATAATTCTCGTTATCCACTTCATCGCCTCAAAACATTTTTTTCCTGTCTTTCCTAGACACTAATCCTTACCTACTCCATACTTTTTAAAACACGGTTTGGCCCTTTTCATTTAAATTTTCTTCCAAAAACTTAAAAGTGTCAAACTCTATTTTCCTCATGAAAACTTACTTTTTCCAAACCATAAAACATGTCATATAAAAAAAATGTAAATCATTTTTTTTCATATCACAAAAACTAGAGTAGATACAGACAACTATTTCTTAATCAGGTTTACGGCTTGTTCTTGCCTATAAGGTCAGTTCAGTTTCTTACTACAAGGTGCAATCATCTACACTATTCTTAATTTCTACACTTATTTTGTCCACCCAACAAAATTTTCTCTTTATCAAAGTTGATTGTCAAATGAATAAAGACTTCAAAACTTTCTTTACTAGAAATTCCAGTTTTCAACAAAATGCAATTTTTTCTAAGTTTTTCTTTTTTATAGATCCTTTCATGCAATATAATAAAAAAAAGCGAGCTGTACACGCTCTATAATATGTGCCTTTTACTGTGAGAATTTTATTTTAGACAAAATTTTCGCAAGAAATTACTATTTAAAAAATATACCCCATTTTTACTTCAAAACCTAATATGTACTTCTGTACATATTTTAAAACTTTTAAGATTAAAACTTGAAAACACCATAAACCATCTTCCCAAAAGCTTTTACAATTTCAAGTTCTTAAAAGTTAATAATGGGGTTAGACTCAAAGCGGGTTTCCAATCTTCCTAGGCCTTCCTAGACACTCCCACAAGATCAATTCTCTCAACTATATATATTCCTAATCAATTTTTCTCTTTTTAACCTTTTCCCATTTATAAGTACTAATCATATGAGATTCACCTTCCTTCCATACAAAGTACATTGTACACTTTCCGCCCAAATTACCTAAGGGTCGCAGATTCCCATGTTCATTCCTTTAGTGTACAAAACAGTCATCCCAATTCTTAACATACTCTTTCTAGTTAGTGGGTTCCTCTATGGATCTAGGTATATATATAATATTTTTATTTTTATTTTTAAAAATACAAATATGTTCACTCACTATCTATACAACAATCCTAAACCTAAGCTCTGATACTAGATGTAACAACCCGAATTTCAATAGATTGGATTTTTTTTTATCAAGATTCTAATCCATATGAATTCGTGTCGGTTGCTCTGGTATCCTGCAGAAAAGAAAGAGATATAAAATATATCAGAGCTTAGAAAACATCTCACATTGGAATGGATAAAATATATTATAATCAAAATATAGCCTTACCCAAATAATAATACTGCCTAGCCAGTATCCAAAGCTATCATATCTTTGACACAAATCTAACTTGCGAGTATGTTATGAGGAAGGGGTCGGAACACAAGTTCTGGTGACTGGATTTAAAATACACACTTTGGATAATCCTAGATATACCGTTCAGTTATATTTTCTTGTTTATTAGATTACTTGGGTTAACAACACTCAAGGCTTATACACAGGTCGTACCCATCTACTTCCCATGGATTATCCTAGTACAATATATATGTAGCTACCCCCAATATCAAGGTACACCCCATGGTACCCCACTCGCATGGTCTCCGCCGTAACATCACCGAAATATACGCAGTCCCTCATCCTATGTTAGAGTGACGTACGGGTCTCTATATAACAATATTACATTTCACATATATCTGTCATCATCATGCTACGTAAGTGGACGGACTGCCACTTTTGATCGAATCAGATCACAGAGTAATGCCCTCGAATCTACGATACACCACCTAGAGCAGACATGCATATATCTAGACTTTCCCATGCACATATCGTCAATTGTACTCGATGCCTTAACCGCACACATCCTCTAATGTTTACCGAGTTCCGTGGCAGGTTTGTATAAGAAACGCAGAACTCGGTCGGGATCTTTTCCATATCCGTACAAGCCTGCCCTTAAGATCCTCAAAATACAGATATCCTTCAGGTCTATTTTTCATGGTGGCTATGCCCCACCTCGGCCCCTCCCTCAACTAGTAAAGACTACGAGAGCTAAGTGACTTGCCCCTAACAAACAATCTAAATATCCAGTTGGTGTCTCCCCTCAACCACCGTGCCTTGATAGTGAAAGGTGGATGGCATCTTGGGTTTAACACTAGTCTTTTCGCATCCCACTGGCTGCCAATGACGGATACCCGACGATTTACTATCATTATTGGTCATGACCCCTACCTCCCTGCTGAGGCGATCGCCAAATCACCCTTATGTCACCTCGTCATAGCTTTCTGACTACAAAGATACTTTCGCAGTCAAGGCTACTCACCAGATAGTTACGCGCAGACCCAACCTCTATGGGCACAGCCCGAACACGACACAACCACATAGGACTACCAGGGGCACCTTCCACGCCTCAGGAAGCCGCGTGCTTCCCGTTCCAGTCCTTCAGAGCCGATAGAAAAATCAGATGAATGTGCACTCCCCTCGTGCCTCATGACACCACGATGATCTACCCCGTTGGGTTATTCACCCTCAAATGTGTGGACTGTTCCAAGCACCTCATTTTAATAAGTTATTAGACCAAATGTCTAAACATTAAATTATGCGCTTGCTCTACCTCATCAGGGTTCCATCTAACTTGGTTATTCCCATTTGCATTAACTTCTTATTCAAGTTACCAAGTTCCTCTTGCTTATTAATTTCAGTCATATAACTTAACCCATTTAAGTTTATTAATAAGCCCACAACATGTTATTCTCTATATTGTGATCAAAGGTCTGTAATACACAATCCCTTTATATTCTTGTTTGATTTCATAGTTACAATAACATGTTCTACTTAATATGTAATTAAGTATATCTCAATTCACATGTTTTCTGTTTAACATGTCACTTATTATTTATGATTAAATATAACTTCTCATTTCATAAGTTTTCCTCATTCTTTCTTATTTAATCATAGTTCCATCTTATAATGTCATTACAACTTATCATTGTTTACTTGTTAACTTAGTTCTCTCGACTAAGGTTAACAAATAAGTTTACTTTCCATAAATATAAGTCATGTTGTCCTTATGAAATTCTGATTCTCACAGATAACTTAATTTGCAATCAAGTACAACTTATCTTATTACATAATTTATTCCATTTTCTTTATCGTTTATTATAACCTAAGTTATAATTTCCACTTGTCCCTAGGACAAGTCCTCCTATTATACAACAATCCCATTAATGTAATTTATTTATAATAGGTTACTATCATTCCCCGTTCATTCCACTTCTTTTACTATTGTAATTATCTTTCCATTCCATTATTTCCTTATTCATTTCCATTAATCACAATTAATGCCATTTATTTCTATCCTTATATATATATATATATATATATATATATATGCTAATGTATTAGACCTCTCACATTAAGCCTACTACTTGTTGATGTTGGATTCGCCCGGCGGTTCCGGACAGACTTCCTCCACAAGTTGACTTAATCTCGTGTCTTAGCACCGTTACATGTTTATTTACGCACTAGACCTCTTACATTAAATTAACAACTTAAGGACGTTGGATTTGCCGGGTGGTTCTGGGCATACTTCTACCACAAGTTGAATTTAACCTCGTGTCTAAGTGCAGTTACAGTTTTCTATTTACTGTAAATTTTGTATATAATTAAGGCATGTCCATTCTTTCAAATTTTAACTATAACCTATATTTTTCATGTCATCATATTAAGCCCATTTTAGGTCGCATGTTCTTTCTAACATGTAATTAATTTCATCTCAAAATAACATGTGATCGTCAAATCATGTAATTATTCTAATTTAACATGTAATTATTCCCACTTCTACAATTAAGGGTTCAAATACATAAAGGTCACAAGCTAACATGTAAATATAACGACAGTAATCGCTACACACATTTTTAACAAATCTACATTTCAATAGGTGAACATTTGAGCACATTATGCGTTTAAACATATGAATTTTCCAACATATTAATATTTCAACATGTCATATTAGCATTTCAACATTTTTAATCATTCTAGCAGATTAACATTGTGTATTAACAGGGAATGCCAAATGATAATATACCATTATTAAAAATGATATAACTTAAATCCACTCACCTAATTTGCTTTCCAATTCCTGAATCTGGTCCAGATCTAACATTCCATGGTTTCCCCTAACAGGATTTAGAACCTAATAACCATGGATCCACAATTCTTACTAAATGAAAAAGAGAAGAAAGAGGAAGAAAATTGAATAAACCAAATCTAAGAATTTACCTTACTTCGCATATGATTCTAAACACCTTCTTTACTATTATTCATTCTTTTCCTCCAAATCTTGATTCAGAATTTTCCTAAACTAATTATCTTATTTTTCTGAAGAGATTTGAGGAGGAAAAAGAATGGCAGAGTATAAACGTCGTCTCAGATATATGAGATGTAGGCTAGGCTCTGCTAGCCTATTTATAGGAGTTCAGGATCTTATTGTACACGCAGCGCTGAGTCAGCATTGAACCCAGTTAAGAAAATAATCCAGGTTTGCAAATGAATCTAGCCGGCTCTAGGAGGTTGCCAACCCCAGTGTCGACCCCCTACAGGTCCCGCGAGCTGTTTTGGTGCAGAAGTTTGATTTTCGAATGTTTGAATTTTTGGAATTTATTTAAGTATTATATTCACATATAATCTTCTTATATGTATACAAATCTTCTAATGACCATTTTACGTGTAAATATACGCACAACTTTTATTTTGTTTACAAAATTCAAACGGTGTTGTACCGTTATTTAATTTTTGCCATATTTCTCGGATTACATCCTTATCTTGAACTTTTTTCATGTATGTATATATATATATATATATATTTCTACACATATATACACATATGTTCTCATATACATATATTTTTCTATACCTCCTTATATGTATATTTTCCCTTATATGTGCGTTTATTCATATTTTCTCTTTCGAACATGTGTTATTTCAGTCGTTCCCCTAAAACAAAAGTATTACGCTGGTGGGGATCGAACTATGTAGCTCTTGTATGCAAGTCACATGTTCTAACCAATTAGGCTACTAAGGCTTAGAACAATTGTGGTCATTGTTCTTTTCTCATTCCTCTTTTTTATATTTGTTGTAATCTTTTACCGCATGAAACTTTATTATTTTGCATGCATCCTTTTCTTTTATTCCTCTTTTATTATCAATGCATAATATTTGAAAATTAGTGCATGCAACATATTTACACTGCATACAATCAATCCTTTCTTTTAATGCATGCATTATATTTTTATTTACATTAATTTTTTCTTCTTTTCCAGTGCATATATTTATTACATGCAATCACATATTATCTTTATTTTATTCTTCATATATATATATATATATATATATATATTTATGTCTATGCATATATATATATACACACACATATGCATTATTTAATTATTAAATTGTTACAAAATGCGGGGTGTTACATTCCATGCCATCAACATCGATAATCTGGTTTTGGTATGGGTGGTGAGGCTGAACAGGTTGGTGTGCATCTTGATCCAGAATAACTTGAGCCTGCTGGGCTTCTAGGAGAGTAAGTACTTGATTTTGAGCACCGACAGTTGGGTTCTATCGGGGAGGGGGTCAACTAATCGGACCTGGTTCATCATTGATAATTAACCGAGAATGGTCGTAGTACTACGCTCCCCTACTGTAAGTGATGGTAGTTCGGTCGCCATTTCCATTACCATTGTCTTGGTCGTTGCCATTGTCGTTGGCCTATGCGTGGGAACAGACGGCGACATTGTTGATGAAGATAAACCTTCTTCTTTGATGTGGGCCCTTTGACTCGGAAGAGGAGGTTTTCGAGACAGTACGTTGTGGTCGGGTGTTGTTCTGAGCGAGATGAAGTCGAGCGATGATGTGTTGACTTTCTTGGAATTGGCAATATTATTTTTCAATGCCTGATTGAGCTCAAGAGATGTACACTCATATTTCTCACTAAGCACATGGATCTACGCTTGTGTTGCGGGAGTTTCGGGGTCCACAGGAGGAAGGGTCTCGGTTGCGGCCGGGATATCCGCCGGTTGAGGTTATTGGGACGTTCCAGCTCAGGCTACAGCAGAAGAGCCGATCATTGCATTCTTTGGTTGGTTTGTCATCGTAAGAGGACTTGGTGGTACGTTAGAGGAGAAACCTAATGCACATCGGAGTCGAGATGGTGATGTATGACAAAGATGCAAATTTGAGTTTTCTCAGTGAAAGCACCAGAATGTTGACGGCAAAATATGTCGTAAACACCCAAGATTCCTAATTACTTAAGAATTATAGTTTTGCATGGAAATATAAGTGCGGAAAGCAGTAAATAACACAAGAGATTTATAGTTTTTCGGTCCCGTAAGGGGCCTATGTCCACTTTAGAAAAGTCGCTGATATTTTATTGACAATAAAGTGTTACAAGCTTGAGACTATTACATGACATCCCCTTACATACATGACAATAATGTGTTACAATCTTGAGACTATTACATGACATCCCCTTACATACATTATAAGTAATTTGAGGTCATAGTTATCATATATGTATATTAGGAAAAAGACACTTTTTCCCTTCTTCTTCCTCAAAGAATGGATGCCATTAAAGAGGTCACTTGGAGCACTCAAGAGATGTCAAATCAACTAAATTCCCATCCCTTTGAAGTGGAAGCTTGGGGGTATTTATAGTGGAGTGGTTAGGTGGGAGTAGGTAGGAGTAGGGGACCACAACAGCAAACCTCGGATCCCATAGAGCAGGCCACCAAAAGCTCGAACCCCCTCGTCTCTTACGGAAAGCTCGCACCCCTCAGTGGGGTACGAATTTTGTACCCTATGGGGGTACGAATTCGTACCCTGTGGGGTACGAGTTCGTACCCTGAGGGGTACTAGGGATTTTGGAACGAGTCTGGAAGAGTCGAGGTTAGCGAGACTCGAGGCATTTTGGAGTTCGAGGTATTGGTTTGGCAATGCTTTGAGGAGCAGTGAGGTTCCTGTCTGCGCGACCCCTTCCCGTCTCGTTTCTTTAACTCCTTGGTGACACTCCGGGCTTTAACATCACGCGATATGTTGAGTCGAGCGTGTCTTGCATACTTTTGTGAACCAAACCAAAAGGCGGTTAACAATATCATCCTCGAACCCAATAACTAAAAAGACAAAGCCTTATCCATAGGTGTTACAACATCTTATCTTCCCTGTTCAGAACAATGCTCGCTCATGGTTACGCCGGAACGCACTCGTACCTACCTCCTAAATTTTGAACCTCTTACAATTAAAGCATGCCCCAGTCCCTACCAAGTGTGAGACTCAAATGATAAAAAGAGGGTACTGATTGATATGGGTTCCAAGTAAGACTGTAATAACTAGGTTTTTCCTTGAGCCCCTTATATCCTATTAGAATGGCCCCTTTCAAGATTTGCTTATTAATCAGACAAGTTTAATATAACATGCTTAAGTTCATTTAATAAGCCCAATATAACTATTTGTTATATTTTTAGGTTGTAATTAATGAATGTAATCAACAATGTTTTCCCATGTCAAGTCAAGTCAAGTTCAATATATCACTATTCAGATATTTTACAGTTTCAAGTTACTTAATGTTTAATTAAATATGTTTTATCCTAAGCCATATGTTTTCTATTAATATATAATTAAGTACTATGTTCTTAAGGTTTACTTAAGTGGGGTATCAATGTATACTATGATCTTAAGGTAGACACACGACATTGGGTGCTTAAGTGAGTATCAATGTATATTATGATTTTAGATTTCCCCATGTTACTAAAAAAAATTAAGTACAACTTATTCCATTTCATAAGTTTATCCCTAATTAGAATCAATGATTTCGGTGCAATATTAACCAATTCTCAATATGCCCAAAAATCCTCATTTTAACATTCTTTCATTTTATTCCAATTTCTCGCAAATTAAACGGAAAAGGCCTATGCTCTCGATGTCCTAGGCTCAGCGCAAAACACAAGAAAAGGAGAAATAGGAATTATAAGACTATAAATCGAATAATAACAGAGAAGGGGATAAGGAAGAAGAAAATAATAACAACTGAAAAGGGATAAATAATAGACAGTAAATAAAATGAACACTAACATGGAAAAGACAAACTTATAAATACTGTAATTGTCAAACTTTCAGATCCAATCATATTTACTATCTGAATCCTTTTTATTTAGATTGCTAATCTAAAAATAACATAGAACTCATAGAGAATTATTGTATATCCAGAAAAAGGCCTTTGAAAAAGAAGTAGAAGAAGAATATCCTTTCAGATTTGTATTTTGATAGCACCCTAACCTTTCCTTAATTTTTATTTATTTCTAGAGCATAATAGAGTGGAGAAAGAAGAGAAGAACAATTGGTGTAGGGAAAGAGTGAGAGTTGGTAATCTATTTATAGGTGTGATAAAATAGTTTAGGCCATAGGATATTAGGGTTTTAATCCGAACCATAGAAAACACCTTATCATGAGTTAGCAAAAAGAATACTCTAGAAACAGGCGTGTTTGGCTGGGCACAGGTTCATGTCTGGCTCGAAGTAGGTCGACCCACCTCCTATATGGGTTGACACATGTGTCGATCCAGAGGTCGACTTATATAGGGCCAAGGTCGTCCATTAGCCATTGCACCATTCTGATTTTATTAATTAAATTATTTAATTTAACTTCAAACTTTGATTGATCATAACTTGTTCATTTCTAGTTCAATTTGCGCAAACCAAAAGTCTACCTAAATCATAATTTCGTAACGAACGCAACGGTGAATTCCATTTTATCCAGTTCAGAATATTTCATTAATTAATATTCTATTTATTAATCTTCTTTGTATATTTAAATTTGGGGTGTTACAAAATTTATGTTCCGAAATTCACATTTGAGCATGTACACAAAACTCTTATTGAGTCTAATTCCTTTTCCCTGACTAATATGCTAGTATATCTCACTCACATGCTTAAAAGTCTGACCCACTCCTAGATTCTAGTTGAAGAGTTAAAATCTTTTTTAAATTTATTATGGCCTTCTAGCTGAATTTATTTCAGGTATTCTTGAGATGATTTTATGGTCGTGCCTTTTATCGAGACAACTTTAAATCTTTGGAGACGGTTCGGGATTTGACTACGGTCCATGATGCCACCATGGTGAGGACAAGTATTTTTTAGATCGTGTTAAATCTTAAGGGATGATGCAGATGATTAATATTTTAGTCTGATCCTAATAAGGTCATGGTTCAACCTTTTTTGAAGCTCATTTAGTAGTTGACCGTCTAGTGTAATACCTAGAGTGCTTAACTATTTAATGAGTTTTGGTACAACTTGATCTTAGAACTCAACCGTAAAAGTTGCATCCAAATTCTCCTCATACACTTATTTCTTTTGTCCTTCTTCCGTCATCTACCCAAACCATACTTTTATTCTTCCTATCTTTCTTTGTGGTTGGCTCATCTCCTCACTTTCCGCGCTAGTTTGCGCACTAGATCTTGTCCCACTATTACTCCAGGATCTAAACCTAATTTCTGCTCTTTGCTCGTTTCATAGCCTATAATACCTACTTGCACTGTCTGATCTTCCTCATGCCATGTAGGTCTCATCCCTATTAGGATCATTTTTTTGGATCAGAATGAGCATAAGGTTCTATAGTTTTAGGGATAAATGAGTTAGTCTTAGCAATAGGACCTGCACCAGTCTTTTGCTTCGAGATTTTTGTCTAGGATTGTAGCCCGTGTTGCATCCACCTTTGCCATATCTTATTGGAAAAGATTTTGTGAAACACAATTGTTGTTTCAGAGATGAAGATTTTGTTGTCTTTGGATGGTCTTTTTGAGGAGAATCTTAATGAGATTTTAAAGACATTTGTGTTCTGCATGGACTTGAATAATGTTTGGCTTGACCAGTTTTGGAGATTTTGCAGCAAATCTTTTTTTCCTAAATGTTTGTTTTGAGTTGAGTAACCTATGTTCAAACTGCCCATGTTGATACATAACTCATTTAACACATTACTTCGAAAATGAGAAGTTAAGACTAGATTTGTCTTATGATGTGGAAATCAATCTACGCTTCGATCGATGGCATAACCATAATTTACTACCACTTAATCTTTAGTTCAGCTTGTTGTTCTTGTGTGCTATTTCGCACGGTCACTTTTTGTATTTCCACCTATCCATTTTTGTCTTTATATAATGTTTGGTGAATCCCCATGAAAAGAAATGGTAGGTTTCTTTTGTCGTCACGAATTCTCTCTTGAGAGAGTGGTGATTTGGAAACCTTCAACTACACCAGTAGTGTTTGCAACATAGGATTGAGCATTTTGCTACCATGCTATGACTAGTCAAACGTCATGTAAATGGCTCAAGCTCTAGCCGGGAAGCAAGATGTCTCATTGTTTGTTGGTAATGTTTTGGAGTTTTGATGTTGCTATCTCTGTTCTTTTCTCTTTCCAGCATTCATTTCTTGGCTTTGTGGTAGCTCGTGCAAGTAATTGTTAGTGTTCGGTGTCCATGTTAAATCGCACGTTGATGTAATGAAATTTCGATTATATGAAAATATTTTGCGTCATTTGCGCTTATCTGTAATTTGATTTGGAAATGAAATCTCATCTTCTTTATCTAGCTAACGCTTAATTTAGAACTAGAAAGAACAGATTTCGATGGTAGATAAATTTTAGCGAAGGAAAGATTTTTTGCATTGTTTCATCATAGGTATTGTTGTTGTTTGTCGTTTGTTCCGTTTAAGCTAAAATTTATTTTTAGGTTTTGTGTGTGGTCTTGGTTTTCGCATTTTTCTATGTAACTGACTTCCTTCTATTTTGAAATATGACCAAAGTCATCTAAATTTCCGCAAAATAAATTTTGATACATTTTACAAATGATGTTTGAAAAAAAAAGATTTTATGTTTGGTTTTTGGTCTAATTTACTATCTTTTCATATAATTATAAAACTGATTTATGCAAAAATGCGGATTTGGTATAATAGCTACATGTTACTAAATCTTAGTTTTTGTATGAATCTTACATAGAAAGTAAATCTATACCAAAAAGAAGCAAAAGGCATAAATTCTAAGAAAAGGAAATTTATTTTTATGTAAATTACGATTTTATGGTCATGTGAGCATAAGAAAGATCTTATGTGGTTGGTTTGGTCGTCGTAGTGGCTCACTAGGGGCGACGATATGTTAAAAACATTAATGGTAACAAGGGAAAGGCTATTTTAGCTTTGGAAACATTGTTTCCATACCTTGTCGATGAAGCGTGCGAGTTATTATTTAACTCACTGTACGTTTTAGAACTTGTTTTGAGCCTCCTTTGCAGTCTACATGTGGAAATTTTTAGAGTATTTTGGGGAAATTAAGGTAAAATTCCACTAGTGGATAGAAATTGGAAAATTTGTAAGTGGTTAGGACGTTAAATTCTCTGCCTTTATTTCTTTTTTTGGCATAGGAAAAATCTCCAGAAAGTGATTTAGATGTGTAGAAGTGTTGGATGTTAGGATCTGGACACAAATGGTTGCTTCATACTTCTACTTGTAGTCGTGTGAGAGTTTTGGATGAAAAATGTTTTTCAAAAAGCTGTATTCATATAGAACTGACATTATATTTTAGGACGTTTGCATCATGTTTTCAAAAGTGTTTTCGAAACAAAATGCATACATATAGGAGGGTCCAATTTAAAATCATTATGCATACATATTTTATGGTTGTGACTCATGATGTACGTTGTACACATGCTTATGTTTGGCTGAAAAATTGGATGTACACTAATTGGTTGTGTACAATACGATAGTTTGGTGTCAGCACCATGACTTAGTCATTGGTAAAATTCTGAGATGAAATTTCTGTTAAGAAGGGAAGAATGTAATACCTCAAAATTTGACAATAGTTAAATTTGTTATTTAGTTAGTTCCCAAAATGGAATTTGAGAAAACGATGGAATATTACCATGAAACTTGCACTGTTGCGTTCGTAATGGAATTCTGTCAACCTTCATGTTTGGAACTTCGCGAATGGAGTTCTTATGAAAAAGTTACGGAGGAAATACAAAAATGGATGAAAAATAATTAAATAGAATATGTTTAATTAGGAAACTAATGTTTCCATTTATTACCTTGCCTCCCACAGGAGGTAGATCGACCCAAGGGTCGACCGGGTGGTCAACTGCCCCTACGACCTGTAGGTCATTGCTCCTGTGGCGGCTAAGGTTTTATGCATCATAATTTATATACGAACAGGTGGATTTTCGTGGAATTAAATCTAACAGTTCAAGGTTATTCCTAAGCCTATAAATAAAAGGCTATACCCTCACTCTTTTGCTCACATATTCTGTAGGTAGTAGTGAAGCTCTATCATTCCCAATTCCTCAGTCTCTTCCAAAATTCTAAAATATAAACATAAACAAATCAATTTAGCAAGGATTGGATATATTGAATCTAGATTTGTGTAAAATGGTGGTTTGCGAATAGGTAATCCTTATTAATAGTTTTTCTTCTCCTTTTCCAATTCTTCTTTTAGATCTACAAATCTTAACGTGTATATATACCCGCTTTTATACAAATTGTAGATCTGTAGGATTTAGAATTATAGGCTTAGAAGTTATATCCAGAATTGGATTAGGAATAGCTTTCATGTGAGTGAGAAATATATTCATTGTTAGATATATCTTACCTATTTTGTTTGTGTCAAATCTGAATTTATATGCCTAAAAATATCAGATTTATCTTGTTTGTGTTAATCTGATATTTCATATATATATATATATATATATATATATCCGATATGGTTTAGTAGGCCTTTCAGTTATAGTATTCATATCTTTGCATACAGTTCTTTAGGATAGTTTGTGGTTATTGTATACACCATGAATCTGGAAATCAGTCCCTAAATGTTGTTAGATTTATGATGTTATTATTCCATTTTTATAGGATTGGGTGTAAAGATATAATTTGTGCAGTTTTTTCTTTAGAAATATAAACTATTTGTGTTTGGTATTGTTTGGAGTTTTCACTATATTGTTGTAAATTAACCATTTTTGCTCTTTTTAAACAAAAAGGCATTATTTGAAACCTACAAGAAAAATAAACATCAAATAGGAAGAGATGTGTTAATTCACGTATTTTATACGCAGTTTACTTCATCTATTCCAAATAAAATATCCTATTTTTTATGATATGAAATATGTCAATATTCCCTCTTTTGAATAGTTTAGGCAAAATTTATAATAATTATAGTAAATAACCTTTTTATGAGATTCGAATCTCAACAAAATTAAACACAAAAAAGTTGTTTTAGTCATTAGTTTGGACTGGAATATGAATAATAATAATAATGAAACATAATTGGTAACTACGCAAGTATCGCGCTAAAAAAATGAAACTATAATTATAATTATATTATAACTTTATCCATCTGAAACCAACAAAAACAACGATTTTATTAAATATATGTATGTTGTGTGTTTGAATTTGAATGGTTTCCATTTTTATGGGAATATAAATGATAAGATTTCCCATAATAAATGGAAATTAATATATGTAACCATTATGTTGATAACAATGAATATAGAGTTAATTGCTATAATTAAAAGAATACAAATAAGGGAATAAATAGTATAACCATGAATGTTGTGGGGAAATGAATGAATAGGTAATAATTGCTAAATGGTTACAATTTAAAATAAATAGGAATTAATATTGTAACTCCAATTAGGGAAATCAATATAATAAACTTGTATAAGAACTGGTATAAATTAAATGATAATAGTAATATTTGGGAGTTACAACAAGTAGAATTAAGGTAAATTGATGGGACTGATATAAACGACATTTAATAGGTTGTCTTTTGCCTTAGGAAACATGACCATTAAGGTCATTAATGGCATGAGACAATTATGGAATTAAATTGATTGTGTATCCATTGCCTTAGAAAATACGACTGTTAGGGTCACTAATGGTATGTGACCGCTGTAATAATAAATTGAATTAAAGGTAACGGGAATTTAGGGCATTAATGTTCGTAGTAAATACTAACTCCAATAAAAAAAAATTATGATAGAAAGTTATAGGAAATCATCCTTATTTTATTCTTTCTTAATTCCCCAAACAATTTCTTTAATTAGAAATAAGAATTGGACTTAGTAGGCTAATGATGCGAGGTCAGTTGCTTTGTTCGACCGAAGCCTGCACTTCCCAGCGGTCGGATGTATGCACAACTGATGCAAGACATCATTAGCCATAAGAACCCATAACGATAAATTATTATGTAACGTGAATTGTCCTAAAAGTTTACTTTAAGCGTAAGGTATTGGTTGTAGAGACCGTCTTCCTCTTGACAGAAGAAACCACAAAGGATAAAATTCTTAGCATAGCCTGCTTCGGTATTAGAGGTATTAGTTAATGGGATTTGCCTATTGGATATTAAGTGATTGGACTCCCATTCCCCTTAAGGGTATATTCATAGGGTCCGCCCTTAAAAAGGCACTAAGTAATCGAATAGCTCACCTCCTCATAAATAAGCAGTATTAAGTGGATAACTGGGTATGAGATCGGTTATCTCCATGATAGTCCGCTTCCTCTAGGTAGTAAATGACTACGTAAAGTCCCATATGCGATAAGGTACTAAATGTCCATAGGACTACGTATCCTGCGGGAAGTATTGAGTGATTAGGGGATTATCCAATAAGGTAAGATAGATAGATAGTAACAAAGAGATCCGCCAGGGGAAAGGTCACAAATGATGATTAATTATCTAGCTAGCCTATAGGTAATAAGTGACTGCTTACTATCTCTCTCCTTGTGCGGGGTTTGAGAATATGCGTGAATGCCGGAAGCCTTAAATTAGTAGGAGTTAGTAGCTGGTGTCCTCTAATTAATATTAATGAGTAGTAAACCACCTAAGTGATCAACAGATCCTCATTTACGGTATATTATTAGTGAGGCCATAAGTGGCTATATAGATATGAACCACTTCCTTTATTATTATGGTATCGAGTAGTTGGAGAGCCCGACTCTTAGTTTTAGTGTTTGTTCGAATGGTGGTTTAAATTCTTCATATTTATGCATAAAAGTTCTATCTCAATATATTGCAATAACATTATCTTTAGGGAAATGCTACCTTGGTAGCCGTAGTTGATCATCGTGCGTAATCTTTACAAGGTTATGTTAGAATTATTACTTTGTTAAACATGATTTAGATGGAACCAAACGGGATGCATTGGTGTGCTGTAGATAATGTTATACATTTTCTACTCACCAAGACTTTTTGTTCTGACCTCTCTCCTTATATAAACTCTCAGTTTTATCTTGGGAAAGACATGTCTTTGCAAGGGTTATAGTTTGGTTTTCTGTTATTGTTCTCTCATGCCCTGTATTGATGTAGTGATTTGCTTTTAAGATAGTTGCCTTAGTCGATACTTGTTATCCTATCTTGTATCCGTTGTGAGTTAGTTCTATTGTGCTCTAATTATAATATGCTTATTATTCGCAGTTACCAGATTTATACTCTCCATACTTTGGTGGATTTGAATTTTGATTTTGTAGAAATTCGAGATCAGAAAAGTTTAGGGTGTTACAATGTGTAAGAGTAGAGGATGGCCAGGCATGTTAGGAAGTCTCGATTGTATGCATTTGGAATGCAAGGATTTCTCCAAGGCATATCAAGGTTCTTAGAACAGCAAGGAAATACAACCGACCATCATTTTGGAAGAAGTAGCCTCGTATTATTTGTGGATTTCACATGATTTCTTTGGAATGCTCATTCTACTCATGACTTAAATGTTATTGAAAAATCACATCTATTTAACGATCTAGGTTAAGGTAAGGTACCTTCGGTAACATTTACTCTTGGGCAAAATACTTACAATCAAAGATATTATCTAGATGATGGGATTTATCCGAAATGGAGCACCATTGTTAAAACATGTCCAAATCCTATAACACCGAAAAAAAAAATGTTGCGATGTAGGAGGGACAAAGAAAAGAGATAGAAAGAGCTTTAAGCATTCTAATGTATCAACCCATCCGGAATGGGCCTAAATTCTGATCCACAAAAGATCCATTGGAACTTAGAGCCACTCTAAATGGATCGCTGGTTCCTATAAGGAAATACTAAAACAACTGATGTCACAGAGCAGTCTAAACGAAATCAGAATCTCACACAACAGAAGGGATAACTATTATAATTTTTAAATAGTTGTACCATTATTAAAAACCACAAATGTCAAAACAATAAGTCTTACAGAATATCCCGTACATCAAATATTATCCCAAGTACATAATAACAATAATAGTAATAATAATAGAACTACTACCAATAATAGCTAAATCTCCAATGAAAGGCTCCTCCTCCAAGAAGTCACTAATCATCGCTGATGAAGGGTCTTCACCTACTAACATGTTTATGTCAAGAGGAGGGAGATCAGAGCATGATGATCTAATGAATGAAAAGCATATAAGTTTAGGAATAACTATTTCCTTTATTTGGCAGTGTAAACTCTTCATGTTATGTTTGCGCACAAAGATACACAACTAAACATATAAGGCGGACATCCTCACAATCACTTAAGGCCTATATGTATCTATACTATAATTACTGAGTTTGCAATGCAAAGCTCACAGGCCTTCTTAGAATCTTAAACTCAACCGTCTTCCCGATAAAGCAAAGACGAAAAAGCATTGCCCTTCAGTTGAACGATTACTTCTCTGCCCTCCTAGCCTTAAATCATCCAAAAAACATCTGAATCATCCCTTTTTTCCTTTATCTTTTTCTGTTACTTTTTACCATCTACCCCCTGTCTGCAACCTATCCCTAACTCGAAGGCGATCAGATTTTCTCTCAATGAAGCCTCGCTCCATTGTTGTGTTGCCTTTTCCCCCCACCTATCAACGGTGCCTTAGGGTTACCGCTGTTTCCCAAAAGCCCATCGATTTACCCCCAAAGGCATCAAAATATCATCACATGTAGGTGATATCTGTCATATTTCTACATGCTTTATATATTTTCTTTCCTACTAATTATCTAAGACCGGTTAGTAGCTCAAATTAATTTATTCTACTGAGAAGGTCCACGTAATGAACATTATGTTGAATTAAAATTAATGTTCTGTGTATAGTTATACCATGTTGGATGATCATAATCCACTCCACTGAATTGAATTATTCACAAGTAATTTACTTGTGACGGCGCACTGAGTTGTTGGGCTTGGATACAAGAATCAAAAAATGAAAACAGTAAATTCCGGTCTGTTTATTGTTGTCATAATTTAATTATAAACGACAATTGGTAGTTTAAGAAGATCCCTCGTCTGGTTCTACTTCAGTTCAATGCCACTACAAAAAAGAGGACAATTTTCCAACCCATAGTTCCCTACGCCACGTAGGCGCGACGTAGGGAAGACATGAAAATATGTAGAACGTGTAGGTATGGCGTAGGGAATTCCCTATTCACTTTCTAAGCTTTTTAATCATGTTGGAATTTATTTGAACGGGATAAAAAATTACGGTCGACTAAAACAATCACACTCGTTCAATGCACCGTAACAACCGCTCTTACCTTATTTCCATTCCATCGTTTCAGATAGAAAAAGCAAACAGAAAAACCCTAGATCTATCTCTACCGCGCCGCCCCTTCAACCGCACCGCCCTTACCATCTATTGAATTAAATCTCAAAGAAACTTTTATGAAATAAATCTGGAAACCTAATTTAAAAACCTCTTTTCCCCTTTTTTCTATCCTTCTCAATTATTGAAAGTTCTCGCTTGGCCTGATTTTTAAGCTGGTCATCAATCTAAAGTAGAATTGCAAGTTTTATTCATTTCATCTTCAAAGTTTCGAACTTGGAGGGTTTTGTTGTGGTGGATGGGATGAAGGAGCAGCGTTTACTTAGTTTGCCAATTTCAGATCTGGAAATTTTCATCCTTTTCGTCTTTGTCGTTTTCAAGTTGACTTCTCCAAGTTTCAGCATCGTTTCAACATACTAAAACAAAGACTATGGTAGTTCAAGGTAATAACGCTTGGATACACAAAACTAGTTGATGCAATATTTGATTCCGTTTTTATTCCTCCATTGTTTCATCTCCATTTTGATGCAGTTAAATAAAACAGTGATCATGCATACGAATGTTTTGTGGAATAAATTATGTTAACTTAGTCATGGTTTTGTGGAATAAATTACTGTCCCTTTCACTTATAGGAAGAACAACTGATTTTTATTTTAAGAAAATTGCTTCATGATGATCACCTGTAAGAGCATAAGAGCACTTGATTTTCATATTCATGGCAAACTACTAAGAAAAAAATTATGACTAAATTACATATAAAACAGATCTAGAAACTTACCTTGGCCCCTCAAAGATATGCATGATTACTTGTATTCAAAAAAAATTATGGAAGGAATCATATTCAGTAATAGCAAAAGGATACACATGACAAAAGAAACACAGTTATTTAATGAAATATCTAATTTCAACATTTCATTTATTTAAATTGTATTCATAGAACAACTATAATACGATCAAAATTTATTTGAGAATTTACAAATTTGATTTCACATCAAATCTATTAATGTTAAAAAGTGATTGTCTTTTTTATCATTAATATTCAGCATTTCACATAATATATGAATTGGAATCATTGATCAACTATGGGGAGATCAAACTGTTTGTTGTTTTTATTTTGAACTGTACCTGAGCTGCCTTTGATGTCATGATAAGTTGGGAAAAATAAAACTGAAAATCATAATTTTGTAAGTTAATATAGGAGCTTATTAAATGTTTTTTCTGTAGTTTAAGAATACAAATAGCTCACTTTCTTCATATTGCAGATTTTTCCTTCCAGTCATGTTTTTCCCTTCTCCAAGTTATTCTTCCTTTCATTTTTATGGTACAAGTTTAAGTTTTGGACCATAGAAAATGCATGTAATTTTTATGGTACGAAAAGAATAATAATACTCACCTTATTTCTTTTAATTGCCAGGTACAAACTAGACATTGTGAGCTGTGGCCCAGTGAAAGAAGAGCTTGATTTACTTTATTCGTTTCCGCCTCTTGTTGTCTCAATTTTGTTAATTGCGGATTGTACTGAAGGTATGTTACGTACAGTTTTACTTTTACATAATGGTCTAGAATGAAAATATAGATGGTGACTGACTGTGAAGGTTTTGTTTATTTGATGTGTAACTTGGTTGTTTTTATAGATTTACATTTTCAAAAAATATTATGGCAGGCATAGTGAAGTTGGTTGCAATATTACTTACCCTGTATTGACATCCTTTACTAAATCTGCAGCCTTGTTAGATCTGCTACAGTTTATTATTACCAGAATCTATTCCCCTATCTAGATAAAAGGGGAATTTAAATAAAAGGCTTACTACCTCTTCTCGGTTAGTTTCCAGGACTGTGCCAGGATATAATAAATTTAGAAGATAAATGAAACTGAGCTTTACGGCTCGGTTGAAACTAAGCGTAAGGCTCAGTTTCTCTAAGCCTTAAGGCTCGGATGAAATTGAGCCTTACGCCTTATGCTCAGTTGAAACTGAGCCATAAGGCTCAAATGAAATTGAGCTTTATAGCTCAAATTCACTGAGCGTAAGGGTTAGTTGAAACTAAGCCTTTCGACGTAGCGAAACTTAGCCGAAACAACTCAGTTTCAACTGAGTCTTTGGGCAAATCATGCTCTTATATGCCGACCATTCTTCTGTGTTTAAGAATGTATAACTGACCATTTTACTTAATTATATTATGAAATTTATTCATTGTGCTAATTGGATTAAAAAAAATTATGTGTAGATATACAAAGACAATACACACTGCTAGGTTTGGAGTTTCGGATGACAGAGAGAAGCCTGTGAAGGAAGTAGAAGAGATAAGAGGTAAAATCAAGAAATGAGTGTCACGATTAACAAATTACAAGAGGATTTTGGTTCCATGCAAGAACATATGGGTTCTGTGCAAGAGTTTATACGAGGGTCGAGGAGGGAGCAAAAATCACAGATATGACGTACTTTATGAGTTATTTTTACTATTTGTGTAAGGTACATTACACGATATTTGAATTAGATGAAATGACTATGTTTGAGTTGTGTAGCAACTTTGTTGTATTGTTTGTTGGACATGATTTGTTTTAAATACATTTGTAGCAAGTTTATGGTAATTTGACCATGATATTCATTTTACATTAATGTTTTTATTGATATATATATTGTTACGATTTTGCATATGTTCGGTTTTATGATGATATGTGGTAGATGAGGATAAATATAAAATAACCATATTGAATTTTGATGTATGGAGGCGTAGGGAGTGCGTATGGAACGGGTAAGGATGCGTATGAAACTTGGCGTAGGGAATGACTCGCAATATGACATAGGGAACTTGACGTAGGGACAATGTAGGGAATTTGGCGTAGGAAACATGGCGTAGGGACGGCGTAGGGAATTTGGCGTAGGGATGGTGTATGGAACTTGACGTAGGGATGGCTTAGGCATGTAAACGTAGGGAAATATTTGCGAAGAGCTGTTTTTCAACTTCCTTTTTGGCGTAGGCATGTTATTCTTAGGCCTTTATTTGTCGGAGTTTCTTTTAATGTGGGATAATTGTGTTGTAATATGCGATACTATATGGTAGATTGAAGTGGTAGAAGATAGCTTCGCATAGGAGAAAATCGTTCGCAAATCGGAGTTCGCATGAGGAAGATATGAGCTGAAATGAGTAAGCTGTTCTATGTACAGTGCGACAGACGTCAGTCGTATGGGACGACAGACGTCTGTCACTATAGGGGGATTTTCCCGAAAGTTTCCACAGACGTCTGCCATCCCCACGACAGATGTCTGAGAGGGGGACAGACGTCTGTCATGGATGCGACAGACGTCTGAGCTGAGAGCTGGAGCCCAAATAATTCCCTGGGTGGGACAGACGTCTGTCACCTCCCACGACAGACGTCTGAATATTGAATTGGGCTATTTCGGGCTGAAAACTTTGTAAGTTGATTTGTGAAGATACGAGGGCAATTTGGGTAATTGGCTTATCCCTATATAAGCTATTTTCTGAGGTGTTAGTGGGAGGAGCTTGAAGACTTGATTTGGGATCAAGGGTTTATTCTCAAGGGAGAATTATGGTTTATAACCTAATTCAAATTCTTCAATTCTATTCTTCTCAAACTCTTTTCTATATTGAAATATAGTGATTATTGGATCAATCTCTTGTATTACTTTCATCGTGGTAATAAAATACTCTCTCCAAAGTGGATGTACACTAACAAGATGTTAGTGGAACCACTATAAATCTTTGTGTGATTTATTTTTGCTACTTTGTCATTAGTTTCTTATTTGTGATTGAGATTTGGATTGTTCGTGATTGGTTGATATTGGTTTTGTGACTAGAGTTATTGCTTTGGTTGTTTTTGCAAGTCTAACAACGCTCTAATCTTCCGCTAGCGTATTGTGGTTCAGATATCGGATTCGAGTGGTCTTGAATCGGATTAATCACAACGGTTTCAACAGTCGGTATCGGAGCTGTTTTATTGCTTGTTAGGTGTTTGTGAAAATGCCGGAGACGGATAGTAGCTCGGTAAGTCCTTCAACCGGAAGTCTGAATAGTGTGGCGCCATATGTACGGGGTTCGTATGCGGCGTCGGGTTCTCAATTGGTTATTGACAAGTGGAATGGTGATAATGACTTTGAGAAGTGGCAATGGAAAATGAAAGCGGTTCTTAGGCGGAATCGGGTGCACCGAGTAGTATTTGATACTCACTTATTGCCAAGTGATATCTCGGATGTTGAGAGAGAGGAGATGGAGGAATGGGCTCAACTACTCTTCAACTTGCTATCGAGGAGAATGTGATCTCCGAAATTAGTGGTGAGACTACCGCTAAAGGTATTTGTGACAAGTTGGAAGAACTTTATATGAAGAAGTCGCTCACTAACCGTTTGATCTTGTTGCGAACGTTTTTCACCTTCTAGATGAAGGAGGGTAATTCTCTTAAGGCACATTTGAATGCCTTTGATGACTTGCTCATGAAGATGAAGGCCGTTGATTTGAAGATTGAGGAAGAGCAAAAGACGATGATATTATTGTGTTCATTGCCGGACCGCTATACGGGTTTCTCAAATAGTTTGATCTATGGCCGGGATACCTTGACTCTAGATGATGTCAAGACAGATCTTCTTAGTGAGGAGTTGAGAGATCAAATGAAGGAGACGAGTGAGGGTATTAGTGGAGCTAGTAATAGTCAGGGGTTGTTTGTGGAGAAAGAAAAGAATGTGAAGAAAGGAAACCGGGGGCGTTCTAAATCAAGAAAACATGGTGGAAGAGGTAAATCGAAAGAGAGAAATGGGAAGTGCTTTATTTGTAAGAAACCGGGACATTGGAAGAATGAATGTCTGGACAAAGATAAGAAGGAAGTAGCGTCTTCATCCGTGGCGGTGGAGAGTGGGGATGGTGAAGTAGATGAGAATGTGTTGACGAAGGTAGCAACGAGTGTTTCGGGTAACGAATGGGTTCTCGATTCGGGTGCGTCGTATCATATGACGCCAAATAGAAATTGTTTTTCATCCTTTGAGGTCAAAGAGGGAAATGCAATTGCTATGGGAAATGGTTCTATTTGCAAGTCGATGGGTAGTGGTTCCGTGCAAATAAGGATGTTTGATGGAGTTGTTCGCACGCTCACCAACGTTAGCTATGTTCCGAGACTTAGGAAGTCGCTTATATCTTTGGGGCTATTGGATTCTCTAGGATGCAAGATCACTATCGAGAAGGATTGCTTGAGGGTTTCGAAGGGGCCACTTGTGGTTATGAAGGGTGCTAGGACTCATGGTATATATTTTCTTCAAGGTGTGACCATAGGAGGTGAGACTTGTGTGGGTATTGATAGTTCTCGTGACTTGGATGCGACACGGTTGTAGCATTTGAGATTGGGTCATGTCTCGGAGAGGAGTTTGGATATTCTTCGGAAGCGGGAGATGATCGAGGGTGAGATCTTCAACAAACTAGAGTTTTGCGAGGAATGTGTCATGGGGAAGCAAACAAGGGTATCATTCGATGAAGGCAAGCATGACTCAAAGGAGGTTCTTGAGTATGTTCATTCGGTTGTTTGGGGACCGGCACCTGTTGCTTCCTTGGGAGGAGCAAGGTATTATATCTCTTTCATCGATGATTTGTCTCGCAAGGTATGGGTGTATGTAATGGGGGCCAAGTCGGAGGCATTTGCTAAGTTCAAAGTGTGGAAGGTTCTTGTTGAGAATGAGAGTGGTAAGACTTTGAAGGTGTTAAGGACCGACAATGGCGGTGAATATGTCTCGCGTGAATTCTTGGAATATTGTAAGCATCATGGGATCCGGAGATATTTTACTACACTGGGAGATCCGCAATCTAATGGAGTAGCGGAGAGAATGAACCGAACTCTACTTGAGAAAGCTCGATGCTTGAGATTAACATCGGGTTTGTCTAAGGGATTTTGGGCCGAAGCTTTGTCGACCGCGGTGCATATTGTGAATCGAATTCCGTGCTCGGCCATTGGTAACAAAATTCCGGAGGAAGTGTGGAAAGGGAAGAGTGTTGTCTTGAGATATCTTCGTGTTTTTGGTAGCCCGGTTTATGTGCATGATCCGGGGAATGATAAGCTTGGAGTTAGGGCATTCAAGGGGATCTTGCTTGGTTTCACGGATGGCGTGAAAGGCTATCGGATTTGGAACTCGGAAACGAAGAAGGTTGTTAATTCTTGTCATGTCACTTTTGATGAGTCGGCTTTATTCAAGGTGAATTAGAGCTCATCGGATGTTCCGGATTTGGTTCATGGTGAATCAAAGGAGAAGGAAATCATTCCCACATTCCGTCCAAGTGGTAGTAGAGTTGAACAACCTCGTGGGGTTGAAGCGGTTGATGAAATATCACATAGTCCACATGGTTCCTCTAGTGATGATGTTGGTGATGTACATGATACTAGAGAAGTTTCGACTCAAGGTGGAGCCGAAAGGGGTTTGGGTGATAGTATTGCTACTCGGGTTGGTCGACGTGCAATAAGGCCTCCCGAAAGATATGGTGATTGGAACTACCTTAGCTTTTGTGATCATTTGGACTATGCTCTCAATGTAGTCCAAGATGAGTCGATGGACCTTGATGACGTCATGGAGTCGAGAGAGAGCTCGAAGTGGATTTGCGTCATGCAGGAAGAGATGCAACCGCTTATGAAGAACCGAACTTGGGAGTTAGTTCCACTTCCTCAAGGAAACCGTGCTATAGGGAATGGATTTACAAGGTGAGGGGTGATGGAAGGTACAAAGCAAGGTTAGTGACAAAGGGGTTCTCACAAAGGAAAGGAAAGGAGTATGATGAAATTTTTGCATTGGTGGTTCGTCATACATCTATCCGAGTTTTACTAGCCATAGTTGTTATCCATGACTTGGAGTTGGAGAAACTTGATGTGAAAATCGCCTTCTTGCATGGAGACATGGATGAAGACATCTACATGGAGCAACCGGAAGGGTTTGTTGTAGATGGTAAGTCTAATATGGTTTGCAAGTTGAAGAAATCACTATATGGGTTAAAGCAATCGTCTAGACAATGGTACAAGAGATTCGATCATTTCATGCTTGAAAGTGGCTTCCATCGAAGCATCAAGGATGCTTGCGTATATTTCAAGAGGTTGGGAAATGATTGTTGGGTGTATTTACTCTTGTATGTAGATGATATGCTCATTGCTTCCAAAGATCAAAATGAAATCAACAAGTTGAAGATGCTTTTGAAATCGGAATTCGAGATGAAGGATCTTGGAGAAGCAAGAAAAATCTTGGGCATGGAAATAGAAAGTGACCGAAAGCGTTTTGATTTAAGATTGACTCAAAAGGAATACATTAAGAAAGTGCTTTTCCGGTTTAGCATGGAGGATACAAAGGCGTTAAATACACCTTTACCTTTGCATATGAAGCTTTCGGAGAAGGGATCACCTATCGGGGATAAAGACAAGGCTTATATGGTAAATGTGTCATATGCAAGTGTGGTTGGTAGTTTGATGTACGCAATGGTGTGTACAAGGCCCGATATTGCAAATGCCATCGGGGTGGTTAGTCGGGATATGGCTAATCCGGGAAAATCGCATTGGGAAGCCGTGAAGGCTATTATGAGATACTTGAAAAGCACAACATCTCACGGACTTGTCTTTGGCGGTAGTGATGATAGGAGTTGCAAGTTGGTTGCTTATTGTTACTCAGACTACGCCGGTGATAGGGATCGGAGGAAATCAACTTCCGAGTATGTCTTCACACTTGACGGAACAACCATTAGTTGGAGATCGCGATTGCAAACCGTAGTTGCTTTATCCACTACGGAGGCGGAGTTGATTGCCGCTATGGAAGCGACCAATGAGGCACTCTACTTAAAGCGATTGTTGTGTGACTTGGGTTTCGAACATGAAAGTGTTGATGTTCGATGTGATAGCCAAAGTGCTATCCGTTTGGCGGAGAATTTGGCGTTCAGCTCACGGACCAAGCATATTGAGGTGAGGGAGTCGTTTCTTGTAGCCATGGATGAGGGTAAGCTAGTATACCTTCGGAAAGTGCACACAAAGGATAATGCGGCGGATATGTTTACGAAGGCATTGCCGTATGGGAAGTTCGAGCATTGCTCGAACTTAATTCGCTTGTTGAGTTGCTAGGTGTCACGGGGTGGCACGAGGTGAAGAGAGTGATTTTGTGTTTGATGGAAAAAGGAATAGCGGTGAGAGATTGGAAATCTATCTTGAAGGTAAGTACTCGTTACACTCCCGAGTACATTGCCTTTTGGTGAGACGGTTTTTGGTTTGAATGTTTTCAACACTACATTGACGGGTGGGGGCTTTGCCTGAACTCGTTGGTGTAGTGCAATGGGCGGTGGTCATGCCGGAGCTCATTGGGGAAACATTCAAATTTGCTTGGTCGAAGGTAGAAGGAAATGCTTGGGTGCATTGGAGTTTGGAGTTGAGATGGTTATAGTATCGAGGTGGAGTGTTGTAATATGTGATACTATATGGTAGATTGAAGTGGTAGAAGATAGCTTCGCATAGGAGAAAATCGTTCGCAAATCGGAGTTCGCACGAGGAAGATATGAGCTGAAATGAGTAAGCTGTTCTATGTACAGTGCGATAGACGTCTGTCGTATGGGACGACAGACGTCTGTTACTATAGGGGGATTTTCCCGAAAGTTTCCACAGACGTCTGTCATCCTCACGACAGACGTCTGAGAAGGGGACAAACGTCTGTCATGGATGCGACAGACGTCTGAGCTGAGAGCTGGAGCCCAAATAATTCTCTGGGAGGGACAGACGTCTGTCACCTCCCACGACAGACGTCTGAATATTAAATTGGGCTATTTCGGGCTGAAAACCTTTTAAGTTGATTTGTGAAGATACGGGGACAATTTAGGTAGTTGGTCTATCCCTATATAAGCTATTTTCTGAGGTGTTAGTGGGAGGAGCTTGAAGACTTGATTTGAGATCAATGGTTTATTCTCAAGGGAGAATTATGGTTTATAACCTAATTCAAATTCTTCAATTATATTATTCGCAAACTCTTTTCTATATTGAAATATAGTGATTATTGGATCAATCTCTTGTATTCCTTTCATCGTGGTAATAAAATACTCTCTCCAAAGTGGATGTACACTAACAAGATGTTAGTGGAATCACTATAAATCCTTGTGTGATTTATTTTTGCTACTTTATCATTAGTTTCTTGCTTGTGATTGAGATTTGGATTATCCGTGATTGGTTGATATTGGTTTTGTGACTAGAGTTATTGCTTAGGTTGTTTTTGGAAGTTTAACAACGATCTAGTCTTCCGCTAGCGTATTGTGGTTTAGATATCGGATTCGAGTGGTCATGAATCGGATTAATCACAACGGTTACAACAAATTGAACATTTGAACTTCTATATTATTCAGTTTGTTTACTAAATTTATTGACTGACTTATTTGTTGTGGCATACTAGAATACTGGTAATAAATATTGGAAGATAAGGCAGAGGACCACATCCATGACCACTGTTATAAACAACATGGATTTGAGTAACCGCATCCACATTGAACTTAACAAATCCTTCTTATTCTTCCTCATTTGTTTTATAAACGCTAAAACAAATTATCCTCTTTTGTGTGTACCATTTAACAATACCATTTAACTTAATTCGGATAATTTGAACTTAGAACTAATCAACGGTATACCTCCCAGTTTGATACTCTTATTTAGTTTCTCTTATGTCTTGATGCAACGACAATATGTTGGTTTTTTTTTAAATTATGATCATTGTCGGTTAGGTATTATCAGATATGTGGATACTATTTTGAGAATTTGGAATGACAGCTTTCCCATATCTGAAGGTTTGCTTTTGAATTTTATTTGTTGAGTTTACCAATTTTTTAATGCAGTCGTGCCTTGCATTTGGCACTTGATGTATACTGTATATCATATCTTCTGATTGGATTAAAAAAAAGGCGCTTTCATGCTTCTAGAATTTTAAAACCAATTTTTGTGTGACTATGTTATTCTTCTAATAACTGAAATAATTTAATCAACTTTCATCCTCGGCATATTATGGTAGCATATACAACAATTATGAAACCTACGTAGATAATTTTGTCTCCCTGGCAGAACTGTAATCATCGGCCAAGACAGTTTCGTATTAAACATCGACTCTGAGTGTAAATTGTTCTCAAAATTCTCTGATTATTATTTTATTTGAAATGATAACTAAAACCATGTTTATTATTTAAACTGAAATATCAACCCTCATTATGATTTTGTTGCTACTTTCTTCACCATTTTACAATGTTTTTCCTTTGATAGTGATCTGCATTCAAGATCACTCTATCACTAAATTCCTGAAAATGGGAAATGGATAGTGGTCTTATCATGTTTGTTAGTTTCTATAGTAATCAATTTTTTTATAGGCCCATATGCGACTTATCCTTCAGTTTTATTATTACAACTAAAATATTTTACTTACAAAGAATGTACTTATCGTGCATTTATTGTTTATGTGTACTGTGGTATTTGATTTTTATTTTAAAGAAATGACCTCTTTTGCTCATGATCATTTGATAATTTTATTATAGCATTGAACTCATGGTGAAAGGTAATTGACTTGATCTTGAAGCTAGGCTACATAAAACAGTAATTCTAAGTATCAGATTTGGGTACTGATCCAAATGCTAATATTTTACATGTTTTATGTATGTGTTCATAACCATTAAAAAAATTGTAGAAGAGGTTGCAGTAGAGACCAGCGAGAATTGGGTGTCTTTCCAGTTTCTAAAGCATCTGGATTTTCAATCTTAAGTCCTTAAATGGCACTACCAACTTGGATATGGTAAAGAATGATTCATAAAATAACTTCTATATTTTCTTAATGCTTTCAAATGTTTTTTATATTTCCAACTATCTGTGTTGAGAAATGTCCAAATGTATTTCTTGGCTAAATTTTTCGGTAGACACAGTTTAAACTTTAAACTATGTTTCTTCAGTTTTTTTGGGTACATCATCATCTGATATGGTATCTTACAAAGGGATGAAAACGACACTCAATAGACACTACATAGTGATTGCTCTTAGGTCCACTTTTTGTTCCACTGTATGACATTTCACGATTTATTCGCTCCTATATTATATAGCTTTGTTTGCTAGATGTTTAAGTTCAGGATACTATTATGTCCTAGAAATATTCACCTACCATTATTAGAAATAAATATGAAATAGAAACAAACCATGTCCATAACCACGTATGAATGAAAGTGGATTTAAATCATTGCCTCTATATAGATATGGAGATCATTTTCATTATTGCCATATATTATATATTATTACATGCTAAAAATTAATTTCCAGTTATATATAATAAAGTGACCTTTACTTATTGATGCGAAGGTTTGGTGTTAATTCTTATTCCGTCATCATGTTTGGTATCTAAATTTATATGTTTACAAGTCTAAAGACATCAACCTGATGTTCATTAATTATGCTCTATGGGTTGTAATACCTGAGCTATATAATTGTTGATTTTTATACGTTTGGAACAACTTATATTTTTTGGGATATAGGCTTTCATGAATGATAGATGAAAATATGATTTTGGTTTTTATGTCTAATTGTAATAAAATGGTGTCTTAAGAGCAAAAAATCACCATGAAATAGAGTTGAAAGTTGTTTTAAGGATGACAAGGTTTGCAGTTTTTATTGATTACATTGTGCTGCAAGCTGTTCCACACAAGTACATGCATCGTTACTTTTATATTAATTAGAAAAATATACATGGCCGTTAAAGCATAGTAATTAAAGTTGTGTTATATGCTATTATATGAAGGAATTCCTTTGAATGTATTTTAGTAATGCATTAAAAAACATACTTAATGGGTTATTAATGAATGTAGAATTTAGTACACCAACCATATGAATCATAATATCTAGATATAGGTACATTTTTTTTTTCCTTTGCCGTTCCTCTAATTTAGATACACCAAAAATGAAGATTGAAAATAATGTATATACATATTCAAAGTCTGAATTTTTAAAAATTGGCACAAACAAGTCCATTTGATGTCTTCTATACTTAATAAAGCTTTCCTTCTTTGAAATTCTATTGCTTTTGAAGTTTGTGCTCCATATGATATATGAACCGTGCCATTTATAAATTCTTATTGTATGACAATGCGAAATTGGTATATATAATTTTTGAGTGAAAGATATTCTATACTTATTTTCTTATTACTTTATCCAGGCTAATGGTTGTTTGTAAGAAAATGAATGCTAGGTTTATTTCATAATTACGTATTATTATATAGTTAATTTGTATCCAACTAATTTGGCATAATCTAAGTTTATATTTTTTTCCCACTGATTCGAAATAACTGAACTTCATGTTTATTGCCCATTATTTCCTTTCAGGTTTACATCTTTCGACTTAGTGTGCTATCATCATAATTTGGCTATAAATGGTTGGATTAAGGTAGACAGTATATGTACCAAAGACGTGTGCAAGTGAAAAAAATAGCATAGGTGCATAAGCTAATTTTTATAAATTAGTCCTACCATTTATTATTGTCAATAATTAAGAGAATAAATATCGATTAAAGGATATCTTTTTGATATTTTGATCATATCTTTATAATAAATTGCCGTCTTACGAAGCAGTAAGAAAGAAGGAAACAATATATTTGGAGGATAAGCAAATTTTTATAAATTAGACCTACCATTTACTATTGTCAATAATTAAGAAAATATATATCGATTAAAGGATATATGTTTGATATTTTGATCATATTTTTACAATAAATTGTCGTCTTACAAAGCAGTAAGAAAGAAGGAAACAATATGTTTGGGGGATAATCTAGTATTATATAGATAATTTAAATGGGTGAGATATTCTGCAAATCATTTCTACATTTCTTATAGTGAAAAAATAAAAACTTATTTTATATAAAATGCAAAAAAAAAAAGATAAAATAAAAAACAAGCATCTCGGTTTTGCATCAAAATAATTATGGTTTGGTTGCTTTTTATCTTTACATTGCTCAGTCACTAACTATTTATTAAAATCAATTCGATATAACCATTTTCTCATTTACACTCAATTTGTTATTACAATTTATTGAAATTGGTTTAATCAGTTCACTCATTTACGTCCATTCTATGAACCTACATCCTGATACCCATTTCCTCCTTAATTTCTTGACGAATTTGAATGAGGAAATTAAATCCTTTTTTATTATTGCAAGTTCCCATTTATGTATTGCATCTGCATGGTTCCTATATACCAGTTTTATTGCTGCATTAACGGTAAAAAATATAGATACATATGTTATAGATATTTTTTCATGTTTTCTTGCTAAATATGATGAAATCATTTGTAACTTTGTTTAATATGAGCAATATAATTTTTCTATGTCCCCGAATTCTTACATGCATTTGATATTTTCTTTCTTGGATTTTCCATTATATAACATCTTTCAGTCTCGGAATGCTAATTACATATAAGTTTTGTAAACCATCGCATTATTAAGTTTAAGAACCATACAGTTTTGAATAGGTTGGGAGTGTGACTGGTGCATCGTATTTTAAAGCAAATTATTTCTTGTGCTATTAAAATTAAGTATTTTTTTTTTTTTTTGCACTTAACTATATTTGAGAATTGAAAATAATCTCATAGCGGAACGAATAACATATAATATATAACATAACTTGAAATATTTATCTGTACTTGAATATACATCATTATCAAAGTACAGCACTTACAACACATCGGAAATAAACAATAGCTATATGATCCTGAAGCCTCCTGCTCCAGCTCTTCAAGTAATCTGTAAATCCCGACTACTTTACTACCCGTACAAAATTGAGCACCCAAGAGTTTAGGGAAAACAAAACAAATAAACTCTGGGTCAGTTATGGGACTGGTGTGAGTAAAACATTTTAAAACAGTTCAAGCAGGTAATTGATATCTCATAAGACCACGCCATATAACGGAACGGGTTTTTCCCTTATGAGAATCCAAATTATCTTTATATCAAAAACCTTTTGAAATTATAATAATGTCTATCAACCACAATATAATAATCATCTAGCAGAAACGCTTTCATCTCACGTTCTACATATATAGTATACAATCAAAACCGCAAGCATGTATTGGGTAATGGATTTCCAACTATGACAAGGTATGGAACCACCTTTCGCTAGTGCAACTGTAATGACCCGGGATTTTGACGACTTTGGTTATCACCATAAACTCAATGATGACTAACCAAACGTCGAAAAATACCGATCATTAATGAAAGAAATTAGAGGGTGAGGAAAGATAAGATAGAAACTTAGAATAGAAGAAGAAGAAGAACACAATATCAGAGTAACACGAATCTCACAGCGGAACAAATAACATATAATATATATAAAATAACTTGAAATATACATCTGTACTTGAATATAGATCATTATCAAAGTACAAAACTTACAACACAGCAGAAATAACTATAGCTATATAATCCTGAAGCCTCCTGCTCTAAGCTCTTCCAGTATTCCTCTCTAGAGGTACACAAGCGAAAGGTGGTTCCATACCTTGTCATAGTTGGAAATCCATTACCCAATACGTTCTTGCGGTTTTGATTGTATACTATATATGTAGAACGTGAGATGAAAGCGTTTCTGCTAGATGATTATATATACTGTGGTTGATAGACATTATTATAATATCAAAAGGTTTTGATATAAAGATATTTTGGATTCTCATAAGGGAAAAACCCGTTCCGTTATGCAGCGTAGTCTTATGAGATATCGTTTACTTGTTCGAACTGTTTTTAAACTGTTTTACTCATACCAGTCCCATGACTGACCCGGAGTTTATTTGTTTGTTTCCCTAAACTCTTGGGTGCCTAAATTTGTATGGGCAGTCAAGTAGTCAGGAATTAGCAGATACTTGAAGAGCTGGAGCAGGAGGCTTCAGGATCATATAGCTATAGATTATTTCCGCTGTGTTGTAAGTGTTGTACTCTGATAATGTATTGTATACATATAATGATTTATTTCAAGGATATGTTATCTATTATATTTTATTCATTCCGCTGTGAGGTTCGTGTTACTTTGATGTTGTGTTCTTCTTCTTCCTCTATTCTAAGTTTCTACCTTATCTTTCCTCACCCTCTAATTTCTTTCATTAATGACCGGTATTTTTCGATGTTTGGTTAGTCGTCATCGTGTTTATGTCGATAGCCAAAGTCGTCAAAATCCCGGGTCATTATAATGACCCGGGATTTTGACGACTTTAGTTATTGCCATAAACTCAATGACGACTAACCAAACATCGAAAAATACCGGTCATTAGTGAAAGAAATTAGAGGGTGAGGAAAGATAAGATAGAAACTTAGAATAGAAGAAGAAGAACACAATATCAGAGTAACACGAATCCCACAACAGAACGAATAAATATATTTCATAACATAACTTTGAAATACAAATCTGTACTTGAACATACATATCATTATCAAAGTACAGCACTTACAACACAGCGGAAATAAACTATAGCTATATGATCCTGAAGCCTCCTGCTCCAGCTCTTCAAGTGTGTCTGTAAAATCCCGACTACTTGACTGCCCATACAAATTTAGGCATCCATTACATATATTATATGTTACTCGTTCCGCTGTGAGATTCGTGTTACTCTGATGTTGTGTTCTTCTTCTTCTTCTATTCTAAGTTTCTAACTTATCTTTCCTCACCCTCTAATTTCTTTCACTAATGACCGATATTTTTTTACATTTGGTTAGTCATCATTGAGTTTATGGCGATAACCAAAGTCGACAAAATCCCGGGTAATGACCCGGGATTTTGAAGACTTTGTTTATCGACATAAACACGATGTTGACTAACCAAACATCGAAAAATACCGGTCATTAGTGAAAGAAATTAGAGGGTGAGGAAAGATAAGATAGAAACTTAGAATAAAAAAAATAAGAAGAACACACAATATCAGAGTAACACGAATCTCACAGCGGAACGAATAAATATATTTCATAACATAACTTTGCAATACAAATCTGTACTGGAATATACATATCATTATCAAAGTACTGCACTTACAACACAACGGAAATAAACTATAGCTATATGATCCTGAAGCCTCCTGCTCCAGCTCTTCAAGTGTATCTGTAAAATCCCGACTACTTTACTGCCCGTACAAATTTAGGCACCCAAGAGTTTAGGGAAGACAAACAAATAAACTCTGGGTCAGTCATGGGACTGGTGTGAGTAAAACAGTTTAAAACAGTTCAAGCAGGTAATTGTTATCTCATAAGACCACGTCGTATAACGGAACGGGTTTTTCCCTTATGAGAATCCAAATTATCTTTATATCAAAAACCTTTAGATGATTATTATACTGTCAACTGTAATGACCCGGAATTTTGAACACTTTGGTTATCGACATAAACACGATGTTGACTAACCAAACATCGAAAATTACCGGTCATTAGTGAAAAAAATTAGAGGGTGAGGAAAGATAAGATAGAAACTTAGAATAGAAGAAGAAGAAGAACACAATATCAGAGTAACACGAATCTCACAGCGGAACAAATAAATATATACCAACTGTAATGACCCGGGTTTTTGATGACTTTGGTTATCGACATAAACACGATGACGACTAACCAAACATCGAAAAATACCGATCATTAATGAAGGAAATTAGAGGGTGAGGAAAGATAAGATAGAAACTTAGAATAGAAGAAGAAGAAGAACACAATATCAGAGTAACGCGAATCTCACAGCGGAACGAATAAATATAATATATATAACATAATTTGAAATATACATCTGTATTTGAATACACATATTATTATCAAAGTACAGCACTTACAACACAGCGGAAATAACTATAGCTATATAATCCTGAAGCCTCCTGCTCCAAGCTCTTCCAGTATATCTGTAAATCCTGACTACTTGACTGCCCATACAAAATTGGGCACCCAAGAGTTTAGGGAAAAAAACAAAATAAACTCTAAGTCAGTCATGGGACTGGTATGAGTAGAACAGTTTAAAACAGGTTGAACAAGTAAACGATATCTCATAAGACCACACCGTATAACGGAATGGGTTTTTCCCTTATGAAAATCCAAATCATCTTTATATCAAAAACTTTTGATATTATAATAATGTCTATCAATCACAGTATAATAATCATCTAGCAGAAACGCTTTCATTTCACGCTCTACATATATAGTATACAATCAAAAATCGCAAGCATGTATTGGGTAATGGATTTCCAACTATGACAAGGTATGGAACCACCTTTCGCTAGTGTTCCTCTAGAGAGGAATACACTGGGTTCAATTGTAATGACCCGGGATTTTGTCGACTTTGGTTATCGACATAAACACGATGACGACTAACCAAACATCGAAAAATACCAGTCATTAGTGAAAGAAATTAGAGGGTGAGGAAAGATAAGATAGAAACTTAGAATAGAAGAAGAAGAAGAACACAATATCAGGGTAACACGAATCTCACAGCGGAACGAATAAATATATTTCATAACATAACTTTGAAATACAAATCTGTACTTGAATATACATATCATTTTCAAAGTACAGCACTTACAACACAGCGGAAATAAACTATAGCTATATGATCCTGAAGCCTCCTACTCCATCTCTTCAAGTGTATCTGTAAAATTCCGACTACTTGACTGCCCATACAAATTTAGGCACCCAAGAGTTTAGGGAAAACAACAAAATAAACTCCGGGTCAGTCATGGGACTTGTATGAGTAAAACAGTTTAAAAACAGTTCAAGCAGGTAATCGATATCCAAGTACAGATTTGTATTTCAAAGTTATGTTATGAAATATATTTATTCGTTCCGTTGTGAGATTCATGTTACTCTGATATTGTGTTCTTCTTCTTCTATTCTAAGTTTCTATCTTATCTTTCCTCACCCTCTAATTTCTTTCACTAATGACTGATATTTTTTGATGTTTGGTTAGTCGTCATCGTGTTTATGTCGATAACCAAAGTCGTCAAAATCCCGGGTCATTAATGACCCGGGTTTTTGACGACTTTGGTTATCGCCATAAACTCAATGAGGACTAACCAAACATCGAAAAAATACCGGTCATTAGTGAAAGAAATTAGAGGGTGAGGAAAGATAAGATAGAAAATTAGAATAGAAGAAGAAGAAGAAGAAGAACACAACATCAGAGTAACACGAATCTCTTTATTTCATTAATTTACTTATCTCCTGTTTCCCTATATTCAATATTTCTTATTTTCTAAATTTGGAAAATATACGTTATTAACAATGGAAAACATTTCCATTTCTTGTTTTCTTTATTAGAAAACATTTCTGGTTTCTTATTTGGAAAACATATCCAAAGCTTCTTCATTGGACTTAGACAGATGTTTAAACAAGCCATCGCGATGCCAACTCAAACCATTTCCTTTACTGCCGAACCTTAACTATTCCTTAGTTAAAAATGAAGCCAATCAAGTTGGGGTAGAACTACCTCTCAGACCTTAAACTGTAATGACCCGGGATTTTGACGACTTTGGTTATCGACATAAACACGATGATGACTAACCAAACATCGAAAAATACCAGTCACTAGTGTAAGAAATTAGAGGGTGAGGATAGATAAGATAGAAACATAGAATAGAAGAAGAAGAAGAACACAACATCAGAGTAACACGAATCTCACAGCGGAACGAATAAATATATTTCATAACATAACTTTGAAATACAAATTTGTACTTGAATATACATATCATTTTCAAAGTACAACACTTACAACACAGCGGAAATAACTATAGCTATATGATCTTGAAGCCTCCTGCTCCAAGCTCTTCCTGTATATCTGTAAATCCTGACTACTTGACTGCCCGTACAAATTTAGGCACCCAAGAGTTTAGGGAAACAAACAAATAAACTCCGGGTCAGTCATGGGACCGGTATGAGTAAAACAGTTTAAGCGGGTACATGATATCTCATAAGACCACGCCGTATAACGGAATGAGTTTTTTTCCTTATGAGAATCCAAATTATCTTTATATCAAAAACCTTTTGATATTATAATAATGTCTATCAACACAATGTAATAATCATCTAGCAGAAACGCTTTCATCTCACGTTCTACATATATAGTATACAATCAAAACCGCAAGCACGTATTGGGTAATGGATTTCCAACTATGACAAGGTATGGAACCACCTTACGCTAATGTACCTACAGAGAGGAATACACTGGGTTTAACAAGAACATCTTGCAATCCGACCACACATGACCGACCACTCATTTCGCTTGAGTGTATCGAATGTATATCACCAACGGTTGGGATCAGCAACCGTTTCCCGAATGGGACAACATCAACAATAGATTTTTAGAAGTAAATGAAACTCTAGATCAGGTGATTATACACCCTACTTCGGTGCGACCGACTTAGCCATGCTGCCTGCCCGATTTCTGTCATTTACCGGATGTGAGGCTAGAAGCTACGCTTTATCATCACACCTTCCTTACTTAAAATGTTATTTTTGCCTTTAATTTATTTGTTGTTTCTATTCATATACATACTAATTTTGACTGATATGATTTGGAATTTAAAAGCCTCTCTTTATATTTGGTAAGCAATAAGCAATGTATCATCTTTGCAGAAACTGTATTATTTCGAATGTTTTTATTATATTCTTTATTATCCAGAAAATGAACGGTGATTGAATTTATTTCTACTTTTACTTTATTTGTTTTACAAAACATTCACTGTTTATTTTGATTTAATTCCCAATAAGGTTCTTTTGTACGAATTTGTCAACTAAAAAAAATGACAAAAACGTAGAGTGGAACTCTATTTTATTTTTAATTTCCCTTCTTACGGTACTGAAAACGATGTAGGTTGGTTAATGGTGATTGTTGAATACAATGTTCCAAATGAAGTTCTTATCCGAAGAAGAAGTACAATAAGGTAAATCCTACCCGACTTTGAGCCATGTTGCATTGCAGAGGTAAATTGATAACTCAAATGTTGCTACCTTCAATCTCTTTTGCTTTATCATCAGCTTCATTAATCACCAAAACATTTCTACCTCCTAGATTTGTATTGCTCCATTCCTACTAAATTTTATTCAATTTATTCTTATGATTCTTTAAAAATATATTTGATACAGCTGATTGGGATAAGTGAATTCTCAAAATTTTATTGATGAAACACAATTTTCATCAAATATGTAAAACCAGTTTTTACCATTGGATATTTATAAGCAGTATAACTTTAACAGCTATCACTTAGCGAATCTTATGAACCACATATTGTGTTTACATTGCAAACTGAATTTCATATTTAACTATGTGTTCTATGACTCTCTTATGAACGTGGTTGTGGTTTTGCCAATATACTGTATATTGTTTGGATGTACATAGATTATTTTCATCTTTTTAAGATGTTTGTATAAGATAAAGAGATATATTCGTTAGAAGTGGGGAAGTAGCTTAAGAAAATTATGGGGCATAAAGTTATAGATTATTAATAGATTACATGCTAGCATATTTCCGTGTGTGCATTTTATGCATGACACTGAGTTTGTTCGAGGAAGAGATACATCAAATGAATGGTAAGGAAGGAGGAGAATAAATCAGTATAGTATGAAAATTTACGAAAACTAAATAATAGACCCCTTGTAACTAAATACATCTTTTCCAGATATTTTTCATGATATTATAATCGTAAACAAACATCTAACGGTAATTGTTTTCAAGAAACGAACACTACAAGATGAACAATGAATAGCGACGGCAAATAGCCGTTGGCGGCCGACGCAAGCCGTCGCTATAAATGTCGTCGCGAGGGAAAAAAGTGACAGAAAAAGCGACGGCTCCGTCACTCGTTTAGCAACGGCTTGCAACGGATACTTGCCACGTGGCATCATTAGAGGGCAGGTGGTTTTTTTGCTGGGAAGCCGTTGCAAAAGTCGTTGCCAATGATGTCCAACAAGCCGTCGCTACCCGTCGCTCTAATGCGTTGTTTGCCGTCGCTAGCCGTCGTTAGCCGACGTAAATAGTGGGAAACATTGATCGTGCTGTAAATGCAGCTTCTGTAAGATTGAATTTTGATTTCATAGTGATGAATTCAGCAGTTACAGATAATTCGGTTCCGCTTGTACACCCTCCCCACAATGGTCTCTTAGCAGAATTCAATAAATCATAAAAAAAAATTGCTTCCACCGTTGGTTCTTCAGCATTTTCATTCTCATCGTCGCCTTGATCAATGGTGGGAAACATTGATCATGCTGCATCTTGCACCATATTTTCTATCGGATTCGTCGTTGTATTATCGTTTATCATTGTACTATCGTCCTCTACCACTACAGGGTTAGACGTAGGTTGAACAAATTCTCCATGGCGATCCCATAAGTAATAATTCGACACAAAACCAAATTTATAGAAATGTACTTCTACTACATCTGGCTTCCAATGCTTCAAATGTTTGCACTTACTACACGGACATCGAATGTCTAGGTTACTCCGATTATTAGATTTAGCGGATTTAATAAATTCTTGGACACCGTTACAAAAATGTTCCTTTATCGACCCTTTCTTACCGGTACGGGGTTGATACATCCAACTATGATCACGAAAATAATCGAAGATTTTCCTGATTTGCAACAAATATGTTAGAAAATTCGATCAAACACTTTGTATTAATTGAAATCTTGTAAGATTTCATTTACAACTACTTCATGTTTTCAGTTTTTTTTTGTTTGTTTCTTTCTACTTTGACGGCCGGTCTACCCACTTCCCATTACAAATATAATAACGTAAGCATATTTTATAAATCCTTTCAGGTTAAACGGTTCAACAAAATTTCGGCAGCACTTCCCTTTGGTCCCTGTATCGTACACAAATGCGTGTACACAGGGAACAAAAAGGAAGTGCCATCGAAATTTTGTTAACCGTTTAAACTGAAATGATTTATAAAATATGGTTACATTATTATATTTGTAACTTGTCCAATACAAGGACAAATCCAACGAATATTGTATTAGATGAATATAGATTTCCGTTTTATGGAAAAACGAATATCCATATAACGATCATATACAACACTTGTCGGACGGGGCCAAATTTATCTAAGGGGTTCACATAACTAGTCAAAACACATTCAACCTAAGTTTAAAACAAGAAACACACATCAAATGAAAAAGCGCGCCTTTTGCGCTTTGGACCTTTTTGCGCTTTTTTTGCGCTTCAATAAAAGGTGCGCCTTAAACTTCAAAAAAGCCCCTTACTTGCGCCTTACGCCTTTTTGCGCCTATGTGCGCGCCTTGACTATATAGCGTCTACATAATAATTTTTCATAATTTCAATTTGTAAACTAACATGACAATTAGTTTTAGTAAGTTTTGATTCATTTTAGTTTAATGTATAAATTATAAAATTAATTTTAGTTAGTTTAAATTTTTGAAAGATAAACTAAGCTTTCAAGTTAATTATTTCATTTCATAAAAAATTCAAAGAGTTGAGTTATATGATTTTCATTACATTTAACAAGATTCTTACCGATCTAAACCTAAATTACGAACCATTTTGAATTAACATTTTTAATCAACATTTGATTACTAAATAATATAGTAACAAAACAATTTTTTTTCAATTGCAAGTGCATTATTTTGGACCGACCATTCTTGCATCCGATGGGGACATAATAGTGCATGCATGTAGACTAAGGACATCGTTGCACCATTTGAATAATAATCAATTTACTACCATTTGTAACGACCCAGAAAATCTGAACCAATTTAATTTTTTTTAAATTGGCTAAAATAATGGATTTTAAATATTTAAAATAAATATTTTAAATAATAGCGATGAAAAGTGAGTTTGAATCGACAATTGAAAACGAATATAATTAATTCTAATTATAAACAAGGCCTGAAATGGCGCTGCAGTTTCAAAAATTGAATTCAAACTTTGTCGGACTGTACCGGGTGCAAAACAAAACGGATTTGAGTGAAACCAAAAATATCTAAATCTGTTAGTGAATACCTTTCTAACGAATCTGAAAAATCGAAGTTTCAGAGCGGAAAGAAAAAGTTATGGCCAAATGAATTTTGTGAAAGGTCGCTATGGAATTTATATAGCCCGTGAAATTGGCCATTTTGCAATCGACCTCGGAATTCGACGAAACCACTTTTGTTGGATCCGGAATGTGAAGTTATTGCTAGGTTTCAAATTTCATAATTTTTGAAGCTAGTATGTGAGCGTGGCAAAGGAAAACGTGTTTTGATCAATTACAGTTAAATTGGATCGACCAGAAATGGGCCTTTTTGTAAACGGTCTCAGAATTCTACGAAACTAGTTTTGTTGGGACCGCATCGTCAAAACATAGCCAAATTTATTTTTCTGGAATATTTCAAATCAGTTTGTGGCCCAGGAAAATTGAAATGTACGTTCAAATCAAATATTGAATGTTTTATATTTTAATTTGAAGGAAAACTGACTGAAACAGTCGAATGGGCCTACGAAACATAACCCATTGTGTTCGGAATGGTGGTAAAACGCTAGGGACGACAGTCGTTGGGTTTAGATTGGTGGTTGTGTCAGAAAACCCCTTTAAAAACGACCGGCCAATCTGAAAATTTAGAAATAAAAAAAAAAGTGAAAAGCGGATTCTCTCCCCGACGTCGATCGAAGGCGGAAAAGCCTCTTCCCTTCTCTCCTCTTTTCTGGCTAATCCACGCAACGAAACACCTCCACCCAGTTAAGGTTTTTGTAGATCTCTCCGAGAGCTTCACATCCATAGCTGGTACGCCACCCCTCGTCGCCCCATCAGCGAGATCTCCTCCTCCAAAGTCGCCACCTTCAACTCGCCCCCGCCACCTCCTGCCAGCGTCGAACTGGAGCCCACCACCAGCTCCGAGAAGCTCTCTCCTCCCCCTTCAACGCTGCGCAACCCGATCGTCCTCTCGTGCCTCGGATCTCGCAAAAAACTAAAACCTAGTTTTGAAAAGGTACGGACTATTTAATTTTAAACTATATTATAGCAGTTTAAAGCGCTACCGTTTTAGATTTCACTGTAAAAATCATATCTTTTTCGTTTCTTGACGAAATTCGATGAAACGGGAAACATCGTGACCGTGTGGACGTCTTCTACATTTTAGATGAGACCGCATATTTTTCTGAGCCTTCTGCTATTTTTGGTGGAGTGGAACCCAATGTGAGATTTCTAATTTATAAACTATATGGAAAACGATGATGTATAAATTATATAGTCGATGTACGAGTTATATAAGCATTGTACACCTCTTGTATAAGCGTTGTATAAGTTGTACATTCGATGTATAAGTTGTATATGCGTTGTAAAAATTATATATGTGTTGAAATAGAAGTGAAATGCTATATATATATATATATATATATACATACACACACGCCCCTCGTCCACAAACCATGGACGATATTTATTGGTTGTGATTGGTGTGAAAATTGATTGATAGTGAATGGTTGATTGGAATTTTTTGTGGTTGATATTGATTGATTGTGGTTGAAAAATACCCATTTGTGGTTGAGAAATATTTGGTTGAAACCACATAGAATTAGTTTGTGGAAATGAAATAAATATATACATGCCGCCTGCGTGCGAACTAGATGCTTGATTCCCCATTGTCAAAAACCGCGAGTTTTTAAGGTAGAGCGAGGAGCCGTACTAGGGACGGTCCCGGTTTTAACTACCCTGCCGTTATGCTGCCGAAATTTTGAATAATATTCATGTGTTTGAATTATTTTCATTTGTTGAAACTATATTTATTCGTTGAATAGAAAGCCTTCATGTGTTGAATCGATACTCATTCGTTGATTAGAAATTCATGTTTTGAATGGTATTCGTGTTTTAAATATAAAAATCACATTTTTATCTATATATATAAACTATAGAAAACCTTCATGTGTTGAATCGATATTCATTCTTTGAATTGAAATTCATGTGTTGAATGGTACTCATATTTTGAAATAAATTATTTTATAATAAAAATCAAATTTTTATCATCTATACGAACTATAAAATAATCTTGTTTTGAAAGAAATTGTTTTATAATAAAAATCCTATTTTTATTACCTATATGAACTATATAAAATAATAGTGTTTTGAAATGAATTGTTTTACAATAAAAATCACATTTTTATTATATACATGAATTGTTAAATATAGCGAAGTGTTGAAATAGAAGACAGTTAGATAAAAATATCATTTTTATCAAATGTATGAAAAGAATATAGCTTTGAAATCGAAGAATCGATATATATATATATATATATAAATAGAATTAAAATATATCGAATAACGACGCTACAGTTCGTATTTTGAAACCGTGACTTCAAACGATTATACCGGGAGATCTGACCACCGGATTTTCCTGAAATCGCAACCGTTGGGTTCGCTTTGGAAAAATCTTTCCAACAACACCAACTTTGTAAAAATCCAACGGTTGGATTGTCTGGAATGTTTAATTCAAATCTGAAGAAAAACAACGCCAGAATCGATTATATATATATAAATATAATTATATTTAATCGAATAACGACGCTGCAGTTCGTATTTTGAAATCTAAACTTCAAACGATTATACCAGGAGATCCGACCGTAGGATTTTCCCGAAACTGGAACCGTTGGATTCGTTTTGAAAAGATCTTTCTAATGATGTAAATTTTGTGAAGATCCAACGGTTAGATCTTCAGATATGTGTAAATCAAATCTGAAGAAAAACAGCGCCACGGCCGCGTTATGGCCCGAAGCGTCGTTTTGAATAAATTGGCTATTTTAAAATAGATAAAAATAGCGATAATCGTTATAAAATATTATAAACGATATGGATGTGATTTAGAAATTAACTGAAGGTTGGCTAAGTCGAATGGTTTCCTGGGTGCTGATCTGATGTTGGTTTCGGCCTTCGGGGTTAATATTTGGGAAATCGTTCTCTTACTGATTGACGGTTAGTGACTAATGAATTGAAATGATGCGTGTGTATGTTAGTGTTGCACTTGTTTATTATATACGCGAGTTGTTCAGAAAGACCGGGTTTATCCCATTCTGAATAACAGAATCGATGATAAGAAATCGAAGATAAAGACGATGGTTGAAGACCGGAGATCTTCACCTCGTTTGGATGGTAACCGAGGTCCTGATTGGGAGGCATCCCGAAATATGGATAATGAGTGGTGATCGTCCAGACGTACGTGGAAATCGATGGGTTTGCGAGGTATATATGCCTCCGGCTTCGTTCAGACCCAGAACGGACTTGCAAATGGACAGTGTGTCTGACATTGGAATTTATTTTGTGTGATTGATAGTCATCAGTTACGCGGTGTGAATTGCCTGTGTGGCATGCTAAGATGCAGTGATCAGGGATTTTGTTGAAAAGCAAAGTCTTGTGGAGATGATCAAAGCACTGCCTGTGTAACGACCCGCATTCTACGTATCATAGGATCGTAGAATATTTATTTCTTTCACTCACGAAGTCGTATGGTCATGTAACTTTGGGAGACGACTATTGGGGTCATTTCCCATGTTCATGATTTCTGTCAATTTTTAAATGACCATTTTACCCCTAGTTGGTACTGTTTTGGCCATAACTTTTGACTGGAAAGGAATTTTGACCTGAAACCACTTCCATTGGCTCCGGATGATGGTTTACAATTCCGTAGAGTGGTCACATTAGCCAAACGGACTCACCGTTTGGGAGATATGGCTGAAACAAGTTTCAGATGGTGAAAAACAGCTTAATTGGGCTTAACCGGGTAATTAGCAGCTAGGCCCAAAGGGGATTTCGGGATTGGAGATGTATAGGGGCTTATTAGGGTTAGAAAACATTTCTTTCAGCCGCCACTTTCATTCTTGGAACCCTAGCAATGGCCTCCAACACCCAAATCACCTTCTAATCACTTTCTAATCAAGTTTTGGCTTAATCTACATCAAATTAAGGAGAGAAAACACGAAAGCAAGGCTAGAGCTGCTATTAGACATCAGTGTTCACCCAAATCAGCGAGGTTTCAGTTCTGAGAATTTTATTTGTGGCCAAGGTGAGTGATTAGTATCGTCTTGACACTAATTACAGTTAATTAAGGGTAATTAGTGAAGATTAGCGAATTCACACACTAATAAATTCTGGAAAAATATCTATAAATTCGAAAATAATATTTTATGCCTCTGGTAGAAATTTGGTTTAATTTGATTAAGTTTTGTTAACCCTATGATTAGTTTTGCTTAAACATGCTTAAGGGAAAATATTGGATTTCGGGTATATTTGATCCATTTTGACATGTAAATTCATTGTTTTGGTGTTTGTGGTTAGTTTGTTATGTTGCTATGACTGTTTGGGATGATTTGTGATTGATTAGTATAGTTAGATTTGTCGAAAACGTCGTCGAATGGCGTAAACAAGTTGCTGGAAAAAAGTTGCAGAAAATTGTGCAGGGTTTCGGATCGGATCGGATATGGGCTCGGATCGGATTGGAGACCTAAGCAAGGAACCCGACCCGAACTGGAGTCTGGCACAAAAGAGGCTTGGCAAAAAGGAAGGCCATGTTGGTTAAGCTGGGGATCGGATCAACTTAAGGACGAAGGGCTCGGATCGGAACTTGACACTTGGGAGAACTGGCAAGAAGGAAGGCCACGCTAACTGAACTGGGATTGGATCGGATAAAGAAGGAGGGATCGGATCGGAGCACGTGAAGAACGAGGGAGCAGATCGGAGCGGAAGCACGAACTGGAAGGGAGATGGCACCCGACCCGACCCGAGGTGGGACACCCGACCTGGAGGAGGACACCCGACCCGAACCGACGCGATGGAGTGGACCCGAACCGAACCGCTATCAGAGGAAGACCATACACCAACGCAACGCAGTGGACCCAACCTGAACCGATGGCTTGAAAGGAACCCGACCCAACCCAGTATTGACCAATAACCCGAGATGCAAGGGTAGTCCAATATGGGAAGTTAGAGCTCAGGATCCAGTTGGGAATCGATGAGTTCACTTCATGATTGGGCTTTGCTGCGGGACGTGTGCCAAGGGGCAGTCGATGTTTATGACTTTGGATCACTATGTATGGGAAGTACGTGAACGGATTCAGGGCTGCAATGGCCTAGGTACGACTAAAGGGATATAAACCAATGAAGTGGGGTCATTTGTAAAGATTTGGTCATGACTCCATGTGGTAAGCTTGGTAGTAGCAGTAGTTGTACAAGTTGAACTCGGTCACTACTTCGATGGGTCTAGTGATTGACAGTGGTGGACATTGTATGCTTTACGCACTGAGTGAGAGATGTGAGGATAGTTGCTATGGTTGATTTGTTTGCTATCATTATGACATGCACACCCCACCCCCATACACTACAACAAAAAATACTTTTCGCAACAAGCAATATCTGTTGCAGTAGATCAATCGCAACAGGCCCGCGCCTGTTGGTATAGTCGAAGTTGCAAAAAACTCAACCCTTTTTCGCAACATTTTCCGCCTGTTGCAATAAGATGTTTTAGTATACTTTTTTGCAACAAGCCTTTGCTGTTGCAACTGATTCTTTTGCAACAACAAATGACAGTTGCAAAATAGTCTTATACAATTTTGTGTCTATTAATTTATACAATATTGACCATTACCAATATGTAATAATTTACTGTTAAAAACAAATATAACAATTAAATAATCAAAAACACATTCTTAAAAGGCAAAGTAAAATACAATTATATACACAAATTTTTAACACATTTCTATAGATTTGATAATACATTCCAACTTCTATTAAACACATAACACAATGACGGTTCTGAAATATAATACATGATCAGCTATGTCTCTATGCAAGAAAGAGCTCAAAATACATTTGCAGTTTTCCACCTTACATTGTACATTTCTATTTTTTTTCCCATATTCGTCTAATTAACATCTTCAACATCTTCCACCCTTGCTAAAACAGGCCTAACTGCACAAAATAGTCTAATTTTAGTGATTGCAAAGGTTAGAGTTAGACGGTGATCAATCAAAGTAACATAAAATAAGAGCAAAGATTAGAGTGAAATGACAGCTGATAACATCTAAAGTGTGATTCATAACAAGGTTATAAATACTATTGACCCTTAAACAGTAAAGAAGTGAACTAACCGATGATGGTTTTGTTCTTTTATTTTGCAAACATAATTATCATCAAAAAACGGATTGTAAACATGAATATTATGTCTAATTTTTTTTGAATCAGAACCATATTATGGTCAATAAGGTTTAGCGAACAATTGAGGGATTATTAACAAGACAACAGTTGAACCTTTTACTTCTAAAAGAAAATTGAAAATTTTGGATTTGCAATGGTAATCCGCTTTTTGACCCTTTCTTCATACAAAAGCCATACTCCACAAAATGAACAAACGGGTTGGTGGTCAGAAGCTTTGTGCCACAAACATTTTTCTGGCAAATTTATCAAAGAAAACAAGTACCAACTCTCTTACATATTTGGTATCGATTGATAGAATTTACTTGTGTGTTTGATTCCGTTGTCCCACCTTGACTTAATTTGTATTTAATCTTTAAACCACTAGCTTGCAATCAAGCTTCAGGAAGAAATAAAGAGTACACAGTCATATTAGATGGTTTTTAACATGCAGAGAAAATAACAAAAACAATCAATCTGGATTTATGTTCAAAAAACCAATTGCAAAATGAAAACAAGGCACATTATCAAACCATTTTTTTATGCCACAAAGTGTAATTATTGAGAAACTAAAATTAACAAATATTCTAGCATGTTGTTTAACATAGGGATATGCAAAAGGTAGTAAACAAAATTATCCAAATATTTTTCTCAATCCATTGATTCATAAAGCATAAGGTACTGCCTTAAGAAGAACAAAAATCACAGAATAAAAGGAAATGGACGAAAAACAATACACTTAGACACACAAAAAGGTACCTTCATAAGCAATTCTTTTGCCTTGGTGTATTGCTTTCGGACGCTTTCTGCTACAGAAGTCTCATTGGAAAAAGGACTCAAAAGTCACATCTTTAAATGACCATCCAGTGCTACAGAAGCAAAAAGAAATATGAAAACACTTTCTGCTACATATGCAGCTCCATGGAGTATGATATAAAACTACAAACAAGTTCTAACGAGTTTCCAGCACCAAGAACAGCTAGGCCTACAATGACAAATTGTTCAAAAAGTAGAAAATTACTAATGTACATCAAACTAAAAACAATCTTTGTATCAAACTAAAAAAAATCAGCAATAGATTTTGATATTGCGCTAAGACCTGCATATAAATATGTGTCATGAAGTATTAAACAAAAGGGTTGGTTTATTGCACTAAGAAGTTATAATTATCAAAGTTCAATACTGCACTAAGAGCCTCAACTCGATTAACATTAGATAATCACAACAAATGCCTATATTCTCGTTAAAACTACATTGCATAGGTGTGTCGATATGGTACAAAACTCCCAGCGAAAAATATTTGAAAATAAATGGGTATCTTAAAAGTACAAACCTGACTACAAGATGATGTCCATTGCTATTATAACACTGCAATTGTCTTCCTTGTCTTGAAACTTGGACCACCGTCTCTCTCTTTTCTGAACTATTTTCACCTATTTTGTTAAACAAATCAAGAAAATAATTCTTCATAATGCCTCAAAAATAGAAAATTCAGAGAAGAGGGTATGAAAACAACACTGCAATTGGTTGAGATGGAATCAACGTATTTAACAGTGGATTTCTTCCGAAAGCTTCCACAAGACTTGAACTTTATATATCTACGAGAGAGGAGATTGATTCGGTAGCCTGAGCGAGATAGGATTTGATAAAAAAATTGATAAAAACATGTAGCTTCCTTAATAAAAATAAAAATAACCTGCAGCTTCCTTAATAAAAAAATTGAAAGCTTGTACAAACCTGTAACTCAGTCACCTCCGCCTCCTATTCCTTGCCTTCACCAACTGTCTGCGACGTCTTCCGTGCATCGAATCGTTACTCAGCCCCTCTCATCCTCGTCTGATCGTGTAACTAAGTGAATTGAAGGAATTTGACGAATAGGAAGGGCAGTAGGCTGGATTTGGAAGAGCAGAAAAGGAGGAGGGAGGCGAGATTGAGGAGGGAAGAACCAAGGCATTCGTGGATGGAGAGAAAGGGAATGATTTTGATTTTAGGGTTAGGGATTTTTGAAAGATTAGTGGTTTAACGATGGTTTGACTAGAGAAAGATGTGTTTCGATAAAAAAAGAAGGCGGGCAAATGAAAAACAAAGAGGCGGGCATATGAAAAAACGAGGCGGGAAGATAAAAAACAAAGGCGATGCGGGGTAAATTTCAGCAAGATGACCAATAATAATTAGTACAGTTGCCAGAAATATTGTTATCGCAGGAAATGTCACTTTTAAAGATATTGTTATCACAATTGGTAGAATAATATAGTTGCTAAAAATATATTTTTTGCAAGTGGGAAAAACGTGGTTTTTAATCATTTACCAAATTTACAATTATTAAATGTTATTACTAAATATTAACTACAATTTACTAGTTATTAATAATTAATTACAATAGTTTATTAAATATAAGAAATAATTGATTATTGTAATAACTAGTAATTATAAATTATTTAACCCTTAATTACAATAATTACAATAATTGTAATATTAATCAATTATCATTTATTTATTGATTGCAAATTGTTTGATTATCAATTACAAATGTCACTTTATAATAATTAAAATTTGTTATCTATTAATAATTATTAAATATTAATCTTAATTATTATACAATTACTAGTATTTAATAATTTAATAGTAACTATTTAAAATTAATTATTAAAAGTCAATCATTAAAAACTGCTACTTACTTATTGACGGTTAATTATAAGTAGTCGTTTATGACTTCCTACTTTTTTTAATAGTGTATTTTTCGCAAGTGGCTTTACCAGTTGTAAAAAATTACATTTATTGCAAGTGGCGAAAATAGTTGCTAAAGATGTATTTTCTGCAACAGGTTTGAAAGCGTAGTTGCTAAAAGTATGTTTTTGCAATTGGAAGGGAAGCGCAGTTGCTAAAAACATGCTTTTCGCAACAGAAAGAAAAGGTCTGTTGCTAAATCTCATCTTTTGCAACTGCTACGAAAGGCCTGTTGCTAAATGTCATTTACTGCAACAGTCATTTATCGCCAGTTGCAAATAGCTAGTTGCAATAGGGTATTTTTCTTGTAGTGATATTCTTTACACTATTTATTATGGCACCTTAGAGTACTGTACGGTATGTGGTACTAACTCTTTGGTTGCAAGTCCAGGTTCAGGTATGGTTTAGTATACCTGTTATTGTTCTGTTTAGATGCTTATCGCTCATACCAGGCTTTATGTCTGACCCAGAGTTTTATGTCTCCTCTTATTACTCTGGGTGCTCACACGAGCAGACTAGAGTCAGGCTAGCTGGTGATGCACGGGTAGATGATCCGGAGACGAGCAGGAGGCTTCCACGTAATATATATAGTATTCTCCCTGTGTTGTTGAAGATCACTGCTTGGGAATTAGTGGTGCATCTTCTACTTTAGCTTTCTTTTGTTTAGAAACAGTAAATTTGGAAAGTTGTAATAAGCTGTATTTGGATTTCCGCTGCTCTGATGTTGATGTTGATTTTAGTTATCAGCTTATGCACTGTCTCACCTGTTTTATGTCAAGTATGTTATTATTATTATATTTTACTCCATGCGCTGTGAGACATTCTACAGGTTCTTGATTAGTTCGTTCCCATCTTTCCTTTCTTCTGACGACCATCCTGTGCTAGTCGGGTATGTGTACAGCGCACTTTCGAAGGAAATGCAGGCTGGTGCGGGGTGGGCCGTCACACTTGGTATCAGAGCTCTAGGTTGCGTAGTTAACCTAGGGAAGTTATCAGGGAGAGATCATATACGTATACGAGAGAGCGTATTTGTGATTATATTGGTTTTCAAAAGCTATATATATATTATTAGTAGTATAAGAATGAAGTCGTACTGCACTAGCACCACTATGGGGTCGTTAATCGTTTCCTTTTTCAGATTGACGATGAGCCGATATGCTAGAGGTACCGGTAGAGGGCCAATAATTGGAATGCTGCTGACATGAGGACGATGTTTACTGACCTCATGAGAGAGATGTTTAGGGATGTACAGAGGACAGCTCCTAATGGTGGAAATGGTGGTGGTCCAATAGTGCAGGCGCCGAGAGTCGACTTCGCCAAGCTGAATAAGGATTATACTAGCCTTGGTGGGAAGCCGTTCCACGGAACGGAGTCGGCTACGGATGTTCAGGATTGGTTGGATAGTTGCGAACGTGTCTTCGAGGATTTGGGTATCGAGGATGCGATGAAGAGAAAGCTAGCGTCCCGTCAGCTGCAAGGGCGGGCAATGAATTGGTGGAATGCTATAAAGGCAGCTACTCCTGAAGATCAGATTACTTGGGAGCAGTTTAAAGCTCGCTTTAGCGAGAAGTTCATTCCAGCTGCTCAGAAGTCAGTGCTGTTTAAGAAATTCTTGGAGCTCAAGAGAATGGCAGAGCTGTCTCGGAGTATATTGCTGAATTCGACACTTTGTCGAAGTATGGGTTATCTCTTATTGATACTGCCGAGAAGAAGAATGAGAAATTCATAACTGGTTTGGATTGGTACTTGGGGGAAAGGCTTATTAACCACATCGATGAGACGTTTGAATTGATTGTGGGGAAAGCATTGAGATCAGAAAGTCTCTACCCTAAGCCGAAGACTGAGGTTGCATCCGCAGATGAGCCAAAACCACAAGCAAGTGGTGGAGGCAAGGGTGGTTCCCAGAATAAGAGAAAGCAGAATCAGACTAAGGATGGCCAGAAGAAAAAGAATAAGCAAGATGTTGAGTGCTTCAGCTGTGGTAAGAAGGGCCATTGTGCTAGTAATTGTCGGGCCAAGCCAGCGGATAGGAAGTGCTTCAACTGTGGCCAAATGGGACATCACAAGGACAAGTGTCCACAGCCCCCTAAAGAAAAGCAAATGGTGAAAGCATATGCCCTTAATGCTATTCCTTCTTCGTCGAATGCCCCAACTGCGGCGGAGAAGGGAAAGAATGTCGTCATTCAAGGTATGCTTTCTGTTTATGATGTTCCTGTTAGAGTTTTGTTTGATACCGGAGCTTCCAGTTCTTTCATATCTAGTGACCTGGTAGATAGGTTGGGATTGGAGCCCGAGATTGTCGATAGACCTTTAGTAGTGACGAACCTGATTGGTGGTTCGACTAGCCTTAGCATGATTTGTTGTAATGTGGTCTTATCGAGTCATGGATGTATGTTTGTTTGTGATTGCTTTGTTTTGGGCTTTACTGGGTTTGGCATTATTTTGGGAGTAGATTGGCTCCAAAGATACGGGGTGGTGGTAGACTGTGAGGGCTTTTTGGTGACAGCTAGAGCGGATGATGGGCGGAGGATAGTGTTTGGTGGTCTACCCAGTGAGGGGGTATTGGCTAGTTTTCTAAACTCCCTCGACATTCCGCATAGTGAGTTGTCAGGTTTTCCCGTGGTTGGCCAGTATCCGGATGTTTTCGAAGAAGTGACCGGGCTTCCACCACATCGAGAGATTGAGTTCCGTATTGATTTGGTGAAAGATGCCAGACCTATAGTGATGCCACTTCGTCGTATGGCACCAAGGGAGCAGCGAGAGCTCGAGGTGCAAGTCAGCGATCTTTTGAAGAAGGGATTTATCAGAAGGAGTGTTTCTGAATGGGGAGCACCAGTTGTGTTTGCTACTAAGGCGGATGGTTCCCTTCGTTTGTGTGTAGACTACCGCGAGTTGAATAAAGTGACGAGGAAGAATAAGTATCCTCTACCGCGGATAGATGATTTGTTCGATCAGTTGAGTGGCGCGAGGGTATTTTCTCAGTTGGATCTCGCGACAGGTTTTCATCAGCTTAGAGTGGAAGCTGAGAGTATAGCTAAAACGGCATTTCGGACGCCGTCTAGATTTTATGAGTGGTTGGTCATGCCATTCGGGCTGACCAATGCCCCAGCATATTTTGTGGATCTTATGAATAGGGTATTCAGAGATCAGTTGAATAAGTTTGTCCTTGTGTTCGTTGACGATATTTTGGTCTATTCGAAGACAGAGGAAGAACACAAGGAACATTTAAGAATAGTGATGGAGGTGTTGAGAAAACACCAATTGAAAGCAAAGTTTTCTAAGTGTCACTTCTGGAAGAGGGAAGTGAGGTTATTGGGCCATATTGTTTCAGAGAATGGTATTGCCATGGACCCAGCGAAGGTGGCTACGGTACAGGATTGGCCTACGCCCAAGAATGCAACAGATGTAAGAAGTTTCTTGGGGTTAGCAGGATATTATCGTAAGTTTATCCAAGATTTTTCCAAGATAGCAGCACCATTGACCCAGTTGACCAAGAAGAATCAAGCTTTTGTCTGGGATGAAAGGTGCGAGAATGCATTCAAGAGTCTAAAGGACAAGTTGACATGCGCACCAGTGTTAGTCATTCCTAAGGGGAATGAAGAGATGACGGTATACACGGATGCCTATGGTACCGGACTGGGTGCTGTATTGATGCCAGGCGGTAGGGTTGTAGCTTATGCAAGTCGGCAATTGAAACCGCATGAGAAAAGATACCCTACCCATGATTTGGAATTGGCAGCGATCGTGTTCGCATTGAAGATGTGGAGACACTATCTCTTGGGAGAAAGATTTGGGTTGTTCACAGATCATAAGTCGTTGAAGTATGTCTTCTCTCAGAAGGATCTAAATCTCCGGCAACAAAGGTGGTTAGAATTCTTGGCTTCCTGTGATTTTGGCATCGCATATACACCGGGAAAGGGAAATGCGGTGGCTGATGCATTGAGTAGGAGACATACCAGCTTAGGGGCTATGTTTCTAGAATGGAAGCAACTGGAGTACATCGCTGGGTATGATTTCAGACCAAAGTGCGAATTGGATCCAGAAATGTAAGCAAGTTTGGCGATCAGACCCACTTTGATTGAGTGGATCGGCTCTAGTCAGAGGGACGATCCTAACCTATTGGAAATCATCTCCAAGTTAGAGATGGGTATCGATGAGGAGATGAACAAGTATGGGCTTGATCGAGAAGGATGGCTTAGAAAGAATGGAAAGCTTGTTGTACCCAATGTCAATGGATTGAGGGATGAAGTGCTTAGAGAGTGTCATCACTCAAAACTGACTATACACCCCGGTGGTAACAAGATGTATCGAGATATGAAGCAGACCTACTACTGGGAAGGGATGAAAAGAGATGTTGGGAGGTTTATATCCAAATGCATGAATTGCCAGCGAGTTAAAGCCGAGCAAAAGAAGCCTAGTGGGTTGTTACAGCCCTTAGAAATTCCCGAATGGAAATGGGAGCAAGTCTCGATGGATTTCATCGATGGTTTACCAAGGACTAGATCGGGACATGATAGTATTTGGGTGATTGTGGACCGACTGACTAAAAGTGCAAGATTTATACCAGTCAAATCGACTAGAACGGCAGCCAAGTTGGCAGAATTGTATATGAAGTGGGTAGTGAGATTTCATGGAGTACCTAAAAGCATTGTGAGTGACCGAGACCAGTTGTTCACTAGTGGGTTTTGGAAGAGCTTACAAGAGGCTCTAGGGTCAGAGTTACATCTCAGTACCGCATATCATCCTCAGACCGATGGTCAGACGGAGAGGGTGAATCGTATTTTGGAAGATCTCTTGAGAGCATGTATATTGGATTTTGGTGGATCATGGGATGACCATTTGCATCTAGTAGAGTTTGCATATAATAATAGCTACCAATCCAGTATCGGTATGGCTCCGTTTGAAGCTTTGTACGGAAGACCGTGTAACTCACCATCATGTTGGATAGATACTGGCGAGAAGTTTATGATTGGACCAAATGTGGTGAGGGAAACTTCAGATAAGATCAAGATCATTCAACAACGAATGAAGGCTGCCCAAGATAGGCAGAAGAGTTATGCTGATAAGAGGAGAAGAGACCTAAAATTCTCCATTGGTGACTTGGTGTTTGTCAAGATTTCTCCGTTGAAGAGCGTGATACGATTTGGCAGGAGAGGCAAGTTGTCACCAAGATTTGTTGGCCCATTCCCTGTTCTTGAACCAGTCGGGAATTTGGCATATAGAATTGGCTTACCAGAGAAGATGGCAGGAGTTCACAACGTATTTCATGTTTCCCAACTAAGGAATTTCGTTCACAACTCAGATATGACTATTTCACCTGATCAGTTAGAGGACTTCGAAGTAGAACCTGAGGCAGTTGGGAACCGCAAGCCGGCCCGTATTGTCGAGCACGACATGAAGCAACTTCGAAGGAAGGCGGTGAAGCTAGTCAAGGTTCAGTGGGGCGAGGACGAGAATGATTGTACTTGGGAGATAGAGAAGAACATTAGGAAGACATATCCAGAACTCTTTGCCTGGTAAGATTTTGACTTCGATTTAGTTTTCTGCATGCTAGGATAGGCCTGTTTGCTTGTTTTGCATGTTTGATTGTTGTATGTGGTTGTTAGGCATGCGGGATCTTTTGTATGTTTTGGGTTAAGGAATTTCGGGGACGAAATTTCTTAAGGGGGGGGGGGGGGGGAGAGTGTAACGACCCGCATTCTACGTATCATAGGATCGTAGAATATTTATTTCTTTCACTCACGAAGTCGTATGGTCATGTAACTTTGGGAGACGACTATTGGGGTCATTTCCCATGTTCAGATTTCTGTCAATTTTTAAATGACCATTTTACCCCTAGCTGGTACTGTTTTGGCCATAACTTTTGACTGGAAAGGAATTTTGACCTAAAACCACTTCCATTGGCTCCGGATGATGGTTTACAATTCCGTAGTGTGGTCACATTAGTCAAACGGACTCACCGTTTGGGAGATATGGTTGAAACAAGTTTCAGATGGTGAAAAACAGCTTAATTGGGCTTAACCGGGTAATTAGCAGCTAGGCCCAAAGGGGATTTCGGGATTGGAGATGTATAGGGGCTGATTAGGGTTAGAAAACATTTCTTTTAGCCGCCACTTTCATTCTTGGAACCCTAGCAATGGCCTCCAACACCCAAATCACCTTCTAATCAAGTTTTGGCTTAATCTACATCAAATTAAGGAGAGAAAACACGAAAGCAAGGCTAGAGCTGCTGTTAGACATCAGTGTTCACCCAAATCAGTGAGGTTTCAGTTCTAAGAATTTTATTTGTGGCCAAGGTGAGTGATTAGTATCGTCTTGACACTAATTACAGTTAATTAAGGGTAATTAGTGAAGATTAGCGAATTCACACACTAATAAATTCTGGAAAAATATCTATAAATTCGAAAATAATATTTTATGCCTCTGATAGAAATTTGGTTTAATTTGATTAAGTTTTGTTAACCCTATGATTAGTTTTGCTTAAACATGCTTAAGGGAAAATATGGGGTTTTGGGTATATTTGATCCATTTTGACATGTAAATTCATTGTTTCGGTGTTTGTAGTTAGTTTGTTATGTTGCTATGACTGTTTGGGATGATTTGTGATTGATTAGTACAGTTAGATTTGTCGAAAACGTCGTCGAATGGCGTAAACAAGTTGCTGGAAAAAAGTTGCAGAAAGTTGTGCAGGGTTTCGGATCGGATTGGATATGGGCTCGGATCGGATTGGAGACCTGAGCAAGGAACCCGACCCGAACTGGAGTCTGGCACAAAAGCGGCTTGGCAAAAAGGAAGGTCATGTTGGTTAAGCTGGGGATCGGATCAACTTAAGGACGAAGGGCTCGGATCGGAACTTGACACTTGGGAGAACTGACAAGAAGGAAGGCCACGCTAATTGAACTGGGATCGGATCGGATAAATAAGGAGGGATCAGATCGGAGCACATGAAGAACGAGGGAGCGGATCGGAGCGGAAGCACGAACTGGAAGGGAGATGGCACCCGACCTGACCCGAGGTGAGACACCCGACCCGGGGGAGGACACACGACCCGAACCGACGCGATGGAGTGGACCCGAACCGAACCGCTATCAGAGGAAGACCATGCACCAACGCAACGCAGTGGACCCGACCCGAACCGATGGCTTGAAAGGAACCTGACCCGACCCAGTATTGACCAATAACCCGAGATGCAAGAGTAGTGCAATATGGGAAGTTAGAGCTCAGGATCCAGTTGGGAACCGATGAGTTCACTTCATGGTTGGGCTTTGCTACGGGACGTGTGCCAAGGGGCAGTCGATGTTTATGACTTTGGATCACTATGTATGGGAAGTAAGTGAACGGATTCAGGGCTGCAATGGCCTAGGTACGACTAAAGGGCTACAAACCAATGAAGTGGGGTCATTTGTAAAGATTTGGTCATGACTCCATGTGGTAAGCTTGGTAGTAGCAGTAGTTGTACAAGTTGAACTCCGTCACAACTTCGATGGGTCTAGTGATTGACAGTGGTGGACATCGTATGCTTTACGCACTGAGTGAGAGATGTGAGGATGGTTGCTATGGTTGATTTGTTTGCTATCATTATGACATGCACACCCCACCCCCATATTCTTTACACTATTTATTATGGCATCTTAGAGTACTGTACGGTATGTGGTACTAACTCTTTGGTTGCAGGTCCAGGTTTAGGTATGGTTTAGTATACCTGTTATTGTTCTGTTTAGATGCTTATCGCTCATACCAGGCTTTATATCTGACCCAGAGTTTTATGTCTCCTCTTATTACTCTGGGTGCTCACACGAGCAGACTAGAGACAGGTTAGCTGGTGATGCACGGGTAGATGATCCGGAGACGAGCATGAGGCTTCCACGTAATATATATATATATAGTATTCTCCCTTTGTTTTTGAAGATCACTGCTTGGGCATTAGTGGTGCATCTTCTACTTTAGATTTCTTTTGTTTAGAGACAGTAAATTTGGAAAGTTGTAATAAGCTGTATTTGGATTTCCGCTGCTCTGATGTTGATGTTGATTTTAGTTATCAGCTTATGCACTGTCTCACCTGTTTTATGTCAAGTATGTTATTATTATTATATTTTACTCAATGCGCTGTGAGACATTCTACAGGTTCTTGATTAGTTCGTTCCCATCTTTCCTTTCTTCTGACGACCGTCCTGTGCTAGTCGGGTATGTGTAACGCACTTTCGGAGGAAATGCAGGCTGGTGCGGGGCGGGCCGTCACAGCCTGTGTGGCGTAGCTTTGTGTATAACGTAAAATCGCGAGCCTCACACCCCGGTATGAACCAGAAACGGGAGCAGGGCCTCAGGGAGGGCATGTGTTTCCTTCTAGCTAGGAGTGGCGTCAGTGGTTTTACACGCCCTGACGAGTTTGACTTATGTGGTTGTTGCTGTTGCGAGGCGCCTCGGTTAGATCGGACGATCCGGGTCCGATGGAGTCATTCGTTGGCTCACTTATGCCCCAAAGGGCGGGAAAACGTATTGTTCAGGCATAATAATCCACCTCGGTGGACCGGCCCTGACGATCCAAGGCTTGCCTGCGCGCTTGCCTGAGACAGGGGCTAGATTGTCTCGAATTCGGTAAGGACTATCTTTTGCCTTGGTTCAAGACGGAAATCCAATTTCCAAATACGTGACTGTGCGGTTTCGATTGTATACCTATATATGGCGACATAGTGGTATGGGGCATTAATGCCGCCTATGATTGATACTTATGATTTGAAATTGCTTTTGAAACATATGAACACTAGTAATAATATCAAATGCTTTTGTTTTATTCGTATCAAGCATATCTTGGCCATTATAAGGTAAAAACTCTATCCTCCGGTTTGCGTTGCATTGTGTGATGGAAACTGAGTCTTATAATGGCTTCATTTTTATAAAAAGCATTGCGATGTTTTAAAAGAAAGATTTGTTTTTAAAGCACTGGCAATCCATTGGAGTAAACCCGTTCCACGAAAGTGGAGTGGTCCTGTGATTAGCCATATATTAAATGTGTTGAGTAGATTTCTCATACCAATCCCATGACTGACTCGTAGTGTGTTTCACTTTCAAACTCGGGTGCCCCTTTTTCTACACGGGCAGCCTTGTATTCAGGTTTAGCAGGCTTTATCCGGATAGCTGGAGCTGAAGATGGATTCTAGTATTTATCTCTTTTTATGTTTTTTAGCTCCTATTGTACATTATGTTTGTTTTCCGCTGTAGACATTTATGTATAGCTGAACTATATTTGTACTAAGTATGATCCTGTATACTGTGTAACTCTGATGATTACTTTTATCCAGTATATTCTATTGTTCATTATCTGGTGTATTTATTTAATTCTGTTCTGCTATTATCTGTTTCTGTGTTATATTCCAAAGACTACCCTTGTCTCCGTCTGTACGGGAAATGGGGTCGTCACACCATTAAACAATTACATTAATTCCATTCATTCTCAAATCATCATACCATACATTCTACATACAACACAATCATCGTACGTCTAATTAAACACGTGATAATCATTGTTTTCAACCTCCTAAATCAATTACATATGTAATATTCATCGATTTTACCCTTGCAATCAATTACACTTATCCCCAAATCAACTTACAACACAACCATTATCATAAACATCCCTCGAGACAACCAATTTCATATGCATAAACATTCAATTTTGCAAACTCATATAAATTAGCAACCAAAGCCTCTAATTAACCCTAATTAAGCATAAACTAGAGTTAGAAGACATAGTAGAATGAAATCAATACCTTGGAAGCGAATTTGGATGCTTGGAATCAGAGCAGCAAGGAGAGGCGACGGGTAGGGTTTAAGAAATTTTTGGGGAAAAAAATATAATGAGGAAGAGGATGGTTCGGCAGTTATTATTCTGCAAATCATACAACGGTTTGCGACGGCCAGCGACGACCGCTTTTTTAGCCGTCGCAAATCGTTGCCCCACCCCGTCGCAATTTAAGCTACCTTTTGTAGTGGAAACATATTTTATCACTGGAAATGCCTTTCTTTTATATAATTGGTTAATTCTACATTGGTATTAATTTGATATCATAGTAAAATTATAAAGACATGTGGTCAATCCAATGGTTAAGTACATTGTTTTCATCAAAATGTTAATCGTTGAATATAGATAAAAATGGGCTTCACGTCTAATGTTTTTGTTAACCTATTATACCCATTCACTTCTTGAACTTCATAAGAATTTTTTATCTGTTTAAAAATGCACCTTATTATATGTTGAAAGTACAAAAACTGGAATTATAATGGGAATCAAAGTTAATTTATTGGGTTCCATAAATGGGATAAATGATGCAGCTTGCTCGAAAATCAAAGTGTACATGTTCATATATGCTAGGAAGTGAATATTGTGTCATACATAATTAAAGACAATACATATATTTAGCTACTGTATCTGATTCTGAATTCATTCTATCTACGAAACTTAAATGTTTTCATTGACAAAATAATTGATCATATGTTTATAGAGCTCAAACTATGTTTATATTTATAACGTCATGTGTGCAATTCCTACTGATACACATGCCAAGAATACATCAATTAGCACTTATTGTTATACATTTATACGTATCGAGTTTTTTATATTTATCAATTAATTTGACATATTTTTGTCCGAATGTAGATGCATGGTCAGATCTTTTGTAATTGTATGTTTTGATCAACATTGGTTAGATCCTTGAATCGAAGACCAAAGCTGCAACATTATAGATATATGGATTTCCAGGTGTTTCTTAAAATAGTTCATATGAAACTTAAAATGTTTTCTGTGTTAGAACATGAAAACTAAAATATGTAATAATTTAGTTTGATAAAATTGCTGCTATGTTATAAATAATTCTAGCACTATAACATTAGTAAATATATATTTTACTCAAAATTGTTATATAGCATGTTAATCTTTTGGTTTTAACATAATAATATGTTATTTTTAGTTTTTTTTTGTGGTATTGGTCAATCAATATGTATGTCCAAATTGCAGATTAGGGTTACTTGGCTAGATTTGCTGATATACATGTAAATTGTCATCCCAATTGCATAAATATTCATTATGCTTCTTCACATACTGTATGTGAATATTTGGTCTCCATTCAAGTGCATCATTATTATAGAAATGTCCGAACCTTATTTTATTTCCCATTTATGTTAGGATATATTTTTGATAAAAAAATTAATATATATCATATTCACTACATTGCCAGATTCTATTATTGGATTATAGTTCAGATCCAAAAAAAGCATTAAACTATCTAATAGCACAAAATGATGCTAATTGGAAAATATGAAACCATTGTTTTCTTAATTTGCTTTTTATTAGCATCTTTTTCAGTTCATTTTTCTAAAATGTGTAAGATTCATTTTGTGGATTTTGATCTACTCATTTACGTTCATTTATTTTCGAAAGTTATGAAATGACCATTTCATGTAAAAGAAACTATAAAAAATAATTTACTGATTAAGTTAGTAATTGCCAAACCTAATTCTATTTTGGGAAATTTTGATTATACTACTAGTTGATATTTATAACTCTTTTACAGTGATAAATTATTTGGAATTTCTAGAACTACGAGATGATATGCATGTCCATTATGAAATTTGACCTTTTGAGCAGTTTTAGTACTCAAAACAGAATTGATTGTAGGTGAAGTTTCCATAAATTTCAAACATTCATATATTTTCCACCTATTGCATTGCACCTAACACGTCTTAAATGTATATGCTTTTAACATCGTTTCCATACATTACTGACAGGAAGATGGACACATTGAGCTTACTAAAGAATTAGAAGAAGGTACAAGCTTCCCAAATAAGTTGACAACTGACACGCTATTGAAAAGTTACAGCTTCATTTTGCTAATTTCTCCTCTAGCTATTGGTATGTATTTTTCTTTCCATTGTTCATTGACTTGAATTTGACAATATTGGAAATCAGGAAATCTGATTATTACATAAACAATTAAACATTGTCCTCCCAAGGATATTTATAATAGATCATTTTCTTTTAAAGGACAAAATTTACAAAATCTTTGGCCAAAGTATGCAAATTTTTTATTTGGCAAAAGTACATATTCTAGTGCAAATGTGGAATTCACGGGCCCACTGCTCTTTTTTGTTTTGCACTGGAATGTGCATTTTTGACCAAATTTCAAAGTTTGTGTACTTCTAGCCAAAAATTTTGTTAATTTTTGCCTTCTTACTATTTTCCACTTTATAATATTTTGTCACAGTTATTTTTATTCATCTGAAATACTGCATCTGTTCTCATTGTTTTATACGTTTATCCACTAAATAGTCATATTTGGTGAATTGAAACCACGTCAGTTGTACTTTTTTGTAGGTTATACCAATTGCTAAGTCCAAATAATAATGCAGTAGCTTTTATAATATAAGGCGACCACGCTATATCTACCAGTATTTTTTTAAATTGGTAACAAACCAATGAAGTGTGATCTCCACACCACTTTTAACACACCAATGCTCACAAATTGGAGCACCTCAATGACTTAATCGATAAGCTAAAATATTAATGTAATGTTCGCTAATTATTTGGCAGGACATCTAATGTTAGTAACAGCGAAGAATCAGGGTTATATGGGTTTGAGGCGCGGTCTCGCTTTCCTTAAAGCAATATCTATCCCCACTCGTCTAAGTTTGCCAACGGGTTGAACGACAGTCTGCTTCGCAGGATACAACAAAACCTAAACCCAGAGGCGTGGCAATGCCTATGAGTTTAATGGGATTTATTATTGACAGCAGATAAAAACAGAAACTGTATTCAGAGGAGAAGAGAGAAGAAAGGCGATGGATTATAATGAACTGGGCGAAAAGGAGATGCATTTATAAAAGGTGAAGAGTCATGACCGTTCTGGAGCAGGTGCATTCAAACAGACGCGTCCGTCTGTTCAAATTCAAAAAATGTGACTGTTTGCTTTCAGGCCACATCGCTTCCATACGGTCACCCACGCGCCCACGTGCCCCAAGTGCCCAAGTGCCCAATCTTTGACCTATAAATATTTATAGGCCCAAGCTCATATGCATACACATCCAAGTCGCTACTCAAGCCCAAGTCATTTTAATTCACAATATCATATACAAGGCTTTGTTATATATCTTGGAATAGTCCAAAATACTTGGTGATGTGGGACTTAATGTTCTCCTCATTAAACAATCTACCTCAACAATCCCCCACTAGTTTGTTTTATTGATGTTCTTCAGTTTTATCTTAACTAGAATTTACGCATTATATATGGTATCTATTCGATTAAACCACATATTAGTGTAAGTATCTCGGGACTTTAAAGAAGAGCTAGGTGGTCTTAACTTAAACCAAGTCTCCGTTGGGTTATAAAGTCGGAAAAATTACACCGTAATTTCAATTTACCAATAAATTTCCCTACCTGTGAGCACCGTTATGGCCATGTGCTCCATCCCAGCTTAATGAACTTTTACAAGAGCAAACCCTATAAACTCTTGTTTAGAAGCGGCACCACTTCCAAGTTCATAAAGGTAAAGTTCTTTTTCCCTTTCAATGTCTCTGCTACCAGACTAGCTAGAACTTTATTAAGAGTTATTCAACTCAGCCTTTTTATACCTGTAACAGTTTACACTAATTTGACTTAGTGTCTTCCCAATCATATGATAGTTTGTCATTACCCATTAAACCTTAAAGTTAAGCTAATTAATATTAAGGTTGGGTTTCCACTATCATTGATTAATACAAGGTTTAAGTCCCATTCCGACTGACGTGGATCTTACCATTTCCCGAGTCAAAGCTTTTGTAAATGGGTCTGTTAAATTATCGCTAGATCTTATGCAGACAATAGTAATTATTCCATCATTTATTATTTGTCTAACATACTCATGTCTAAGACTTATATGTCTTGATTTTCCATTGTATATATTACTATATGCTCGTGACATAGTAGCCTGACTATCGCATCGTAATGATATGGCGGGCATTGGTTTGGCCATAGCTTGATATCCAGTAACATATTTCGTAGCCATTCTGCCTCTTTTCCGGCGGCAGCAAGTGCTATGAATTCTGATTCCATTGTGTAGTGTGAAATGCAAGTTTGTTTCTTTGATGCCCAAGAAATAGCACCTCCACCTAATGTGAAAATCCAACCCGAAGTTGATTTATTATCACTGGCGCTAGTTATCCAACTTGCATCAGTATATCCTTCTAATACACTTGGAAATCCATTGTAAACAAGTCCTAGATTATTGGTTCTCTTTAGGTAACCAAGTAATCTTCCAATTGCTTTCCAATGATCTATACCAGGATTACTAGTATATCGTGCAAGTTTGCATATTGCATATGCTATGTCAGGTCTTGTACAATGCATTGCATACATTATACTTCCAATAGCGCTTGCGTATTCGAGTTGAGCAATACATCTTCCTTCATTTTTACTGAGATTAATACTCGAGTCTATTGGGGTACTGGCATCTTTAATTTTTAGATGTTCAAACTTCTAAAGCACCTTTTGAATATAATGTGATTGATTTAGTGCATAACCCCCACTAACTTTACTAACTTTTATACCCAGAATTGTATCAACTTCATTCAAATCTTTCATTTTGAACTTTGAAGTTAAATAATTCTTGGTGTCTTGTATTCCTTTTATGTTAGTACCGAATATTAATAAATCATCTACATATAAACAAATGATTACTCCATATTCTTTTGTAAACTTGGAGTAGATACATTTGTCTGCACTATTATATGTAAAACCATTTTGAAGTATAATTGAGTCAAATTTCTCATGCCACTGTTTTGGTGCTTATTTCAATCCGTATAACGATTTTGTTAGTTTGCAAACTTTTCTTTCATTCCCGGGAAGGATAAAACCTTCAGGTTGTTCCATGTAAACTTCTTCATTAAGTTCACCATTAAGGAAGGCTGTTTTGACATCCATTTGATGGATATGCCACTGATAGATTGATGCTAATGCTATTAGTACTCGAACTGATGTAATTCTCGCAACCGGAACATATGTATCAAAGAAATCAATTCCTTCCTTTTGCCGAAAGCCCTTAGCTACTATTCTAGCCTTGAAAGTTTGCACGCTGCCATCATTATTACGTTTTCTTCGAAACACCCATTTGCAACCAATAGGTTTTGACCCTTGAGGCAAGTCTACCAATACCCAAGTATTGTTTGATAAAATTGAATCCATTTCATCATTAATTGTCTCCTTCCAAAAAGCAGAATATCTGGAAATTATAGCTTCTTTTATGTTTTTGGATCATCTTTTATATTCAGTACAATAGGAATTTTGTTAGTAACATCGTCTCGAGTTCCTTCTACAAGGAATGCTATAGCTTGAGATGATATAAAATCTGGACCAAAAGATTTCTCTTTTCTGATTCTTTGTGTCCTTATTTCTATCTGTTCATTAGTTACTTTTCTTTTATTACCAGCAGAAGATGTAGTAACTTCCGTTGGTGTTTGAATAATATCGGGGTTTAATGACTTATTTGTATTTGAATCATCTTTGAATTTATTTTCAATAAACTCAACATCCGTTGATTCAACAATCTTGATTGAGGATAAATCTAGTAGTCTATAAGCTTTAGAGTTTTCAGCATATCCTACAAACAAACTTTTCAATGCTCTTGGACCTAGTTTAGTCCGTTTTGGATCAGTCACCCTATAAAAAGCAATACACCCCCACACCTTTAGATACTGTAGATTTGGTTTTCGACCATTCCATAGTTCATAAGGAGAAACTTTAGTTTTCCTTGAAGTGATTCTATTGTGCAAATGACATGCAGACAATGATGCTTCCCCCCACAAGTTAAGTGGTAATTTAGCATTTAATAACATAGAATTTATCATATCAACCAGAGTTCTATTTTTTCTTTCAGCCAAACCATTTTGTTGTGGTGTGTATGGCGCAGTGTGCTGACGAATAATCCCATGTTCTTCACAGTTTGAAAATTCAGTGGAGAAGTATTCTCCTCCTCTGTCACTACGTAGAACCTTTATTTTCCTACCTTTTTGATTTTCAACTTATGTTTTCTAGCATTTGAATATGCCAAAAGCTTCATCTTTATTTCTGAGCAAATACACACATGTGTATTTAGAAAAATCATCAATAAAGGTGATTAAATACCTTTTTCCACCTCTGGTTAAAACTCTATTTAATTAACATATATCGGAGTGAATTAAATCCAAGAGTTCTGAGTTTCTTTCAACCGTTGGGAATGGTTTCTTTGTAATCTTGGCTTGGATACATATCTCGCATTTATCATGTTTATTGTTTTTAACAGAAATAAGACCATGTTTTGCCATATATTTTAAAGATCTATAATTTAAATGTCCTAAACGTGCATGCCATAATGGTAAAGAATCAACAATATAATCCGAACACTCATTTATTTCATTAATACTTAGTTTGAACATCCCATTACATGCATAACCTTTACCAACAAACATGCCATTTTTGGACAGAATTAAACTATCAGCCTCTAAGACAGATTTGACACCACTCTTGCATATGATTGATGCAGAAACCAGATTCTTTTTAATATCAGGAACATGTAGTACATTAGTAAGAGTGATCTTCTTGTTGGAAGTAAAATGGATCTCCACATTTCCTTTTCCCAGAACCTTTGCACCATTTCCGTTTCCCATAAGCACTTCATGTGGATCTGCCAATTCAGTGTAGGTTTTGAACAGCCCTTTGTTGTTGCAAACATGAACTGTTGCACTAGAATCAAACCACCAATCCGAAGATTTTGTTTCAGCAATTGCCAGGTGTAGTTCAGTTATCATGCCGATCTGCAAATCTGAAATCATAGCAATGATTTCTTGGACTTCATCATTCTCTGCCATATTTGCATTTTTAGACTGGCCTTTTTGTTTTGGAGGTGCCCTGCACTCTCGTTTGAAGTGCCCAAGTTTGCCGCAGTTGTAGCAAGTCTTGTTTTTCTTATTCTTTGGATTAGAGTTGGCATCCGACTTTGTTTTCTTATTTGGCTTAAAGTTCTGGTTTTGAGCATTTTTTCTCTTCTTTCCAGAATTGACATTGTTCACGTTTGTTATTGGTAAAACACCATCATGGATTCTATTTTCCTCTTTAATCCGTATGTGTTTTCCAGTCCGTTCCAACGTGAGTTCTTCAGTCATGTGTAGGAGCTTTTTACGATAATTATTCCAACTAGGTGGAAGTTTAGCAATAATAGCCCCTACTTGAATAGATTCTGGAATTTGCACTTTTAGATCCGCAAGTTTTCCAACCAGAACTTGTAAGTCATGCATTTGGTCCATAACAGAGACATCATCTTTCATTTCGAATTCAAAATACTGTAAGGTAAGAAACTTATCTGTTCCCATTTTCTCTATTTTGCTTCTAGCGCATCCCAGATTTCTTTAGGCGACTTTAACGGAGTGTAGAGATCGTACAACCGATCTGAAAGCGTATTTAGAATGTGGCCTCGGCACAACAATTCACCTTCCTCGCGTTTCATCCTCTTTTTCTTCAGGTCTTCTGTATCTTTATCTGTTGGAGGAGGAATCGGTGGAAGATTTTCATCCAGCACGTATGACACTTTAAGAGTAGTAAGGAGGAACTTCATCTTGTCTTTCCAGTGAGTGAAATTAGTTCCATCCATTTTGTCCAGGCGGACGAAGTCTTGATTCATTAGTTTGAACGCGGATTTTGCATTGTTATCCATATCTGATATTGCTTTAAGTTTGTTAGTAACAGCGAAGAATCAGGGTTATATGGTTTTGAGGCGCGATCTCGCTTTCCTTAAAGCAATATCTGTCCAAACTCGTCTGAGTTTGCCAACGGGTTGAACGATAGTCTGCTTCGCTGGATACAACAAAACCTAAACCCAGAGGCGTGGCAATACCTGTGAGTTTAATGGGATTTATTATTGACAGCAGATAAAAACAGAAACTGTATTAAGAGGAGAAGAGAGAAGAAGGGCGATGGATTATAATGAACTGGGCGAAAAGGAGATGCATTTATAAAAGGCGAGGAGTCATGACCATTCTGGAGCAGGTGCATTCAAACAGACGCGTCCGTCTGTTCAAATTCAAAAAATGTGACTGTTTTCTTTCAGGCCACATCGCTTCCGTATGGTCACCCACGCGCCCCAAGTGCCCAATCTTTGACCTATAAATATTTATAGGTCCAAGCTCATATGCATACCCATCCAAGTCGCTACTCAAGCCCAAGTCATTTTAATTCACAATATCATATACAAGGCTTTGTTATATATCTTGGAATAGTCCAAAAGACTTGGTGATGTGGGCTCCTCATTAAACAATCTACCTCAACATCTAATTGTCTATAGTCCCACTAAGAAAACCCCATTCTTGAGCAAGCTTTTGGCATATATGCATTTCTATGTTTATTTTTGTATATATTCAATTTTCTAGAAGGTGGTATTTTTTAAATGAATTTGTCTTTTTTACAAAGTAGTAATTTTTCCAAGTTGATCCGTGTGAAGATAATATGGGAGTTTTAAATAAGCAGCGTAGCTTAGTAGGGTTATGTATAGCATAACATATAGCCATGAATAATTTTATAGTTCTTATGACATTAGACTTTACCGAAATTAAATCAACTAAAATGTGATTATTCTAATTTAACTCAGGATTTTAACTTTTATATTGTTCCAATAATAGCAATTTTTAGTTTTTCATCTATTTAGAAAACCGTTATCTTCCAAACTTAATTTTATATTTTATTTAAAAGTATAAAATGGCTTTATAATTTTACTATTTTAATGGAATCTCAAAGGGCTTTCTTACTTTACATATTAATCCACTATAAATTAGTTTCACGTTTTGTATCATAAAGTTAATTGTTTACTGACCATTGTATGTTTGCCAGTTATATATTTATGAACAATAAAATTTTATGGACCTTAAGATATTGGATTTCCACAATTTGCAATTTCATGAAAATATCCATGATTGCTTATTTAACTCATTATTTTTTAACTTTATATTCCAATGGCACTGAATTTAGACGTATCAAAAGGATGAGGAAGGGTCAGTAAAATTTGATCCGGCTCTTTAACTACATACAATAACTTGACCTTTTTGACTTTTTTGATTAAAGGGTTAACCCATTACAACCCTTATAAACTTGATAGTAAATAAAAACTGTGAATTCCGAAATATCAAGTTAAACAAATCAGATCATGCTACAGCCAAATGTTTTTTTTTAACTGCCCAGAAGTACATCAAATAACTTGAAACAACACCAAATATTTTTTTTTAAACTGCAGTAAAAAAATATTACAACACCAAATGTTTATTTAAAACTGCCCAAAAGTCTGAAAGCATGTAAATAAAACATATTACAGGCTCAAAAATGTGCTGCATCTTTTTCACTGCTCACTTGCGTGGTTCATTTTCATAATTTGCATGAAGTCATAAGTGAAAATACCTATGTCAATAATACATACAGATTTGAAACAGTAATCTGCACTTGGTTATCCAATACTATATCCAAATTTGAAAATACTAATGCATGAAATCATAATCTGCACTTGGTTATCCAATACTACATCCAAATTTGAAACGGTAATCCACTAAACTATATACTATATAGTTTTCTAACACCCTTATTTAGTAAGATAAAAATTTAAATTTCAAATAAATTTCAACGAAAGTAGAAAATTAAAGTAGGATGAACCTGTAATAAAAAGGTATTCAATTAAGTATTGCAAAATGGAGTCCAGATGTATGAGTAGCAGCAGCAAACCAAAAAAAGGCCATATTTCTCTCTACTATTGAAAAGGCACATCACTGAACATCATTCTTCCTATTCTCTTCCTGAAAACCTGCAAATTTATATTATATAGTAGACAAATGCAGGTTAATGCAAATTTTCACATTATACGGTAATGACATAAACTAGCTTATATAGTAATGCAGGTTAATGCAAATCTTCACGTTATATAGGTTAATGCAAATTTTAACATTATACAGGTTAATGCAAATTTTCACAAATGCATGTTACTGCAATACCACTAAGCAATAACATTTGTTTTGTCATTCCAGTGGATGGTAAAATAAGTATTTGGACTTTAGATGTTTACAAAACAAGAAAAAGGATTAACAAAAGAACACCACTCAGCTCAATCTGCGAGTTGTTGAAGTATAATAAATTTTCTGTTTGAAACTTTTACCTTGTGTGAACATAACTAATATTGTATTATAATGATAGTGGATATTTAAGGTGGATAAAAACTAACCGCAATATTAAATACGTACAACATGAATGCTTCCACTGACATATCAATATAGAAGTCTTGTTAGTCCTTTAATTTGTCATACAAATAGTACAAGGCCCCAGACAATGTGCATGCATGCAGTAAGCAAAGTATCTTGATTCATCGTTGATCAAACATCGAAGTAATCAACATGTTGTAGTAGTTAAAAAGATATTAAGGTATATCTAAGGAACCGTTATCTGTAAAATCAATTATACTAAAGATAAGGCTGCAAAATTGGTTGAATACACTGATAGTGATTGGGCGGGCTCAACTAATGATAGAAGAACCATACTGGACAGGTATTTTTCATAGGAAGCAAAGCTATATCATGGTCATACCGGACAATACTAATTCACCAACTAACTAGCATACGATTGCTATTTACAAAAAATAAAGATTTTGCTATTTACAAAAGATAGTTGTTTAACCAATTAATCTCCTGGTATAGGTACTTAAGTGGGCCTTTCAAGTTCCGACACCCAAAAGCAGTACTGAAAATGGTGCTAAACTTTGTACTTAAATTTCAAAAAACAACTTCATCTAATGAAAAAATAACAGTAATATATAGGGAAAACTTCAAATGCAATATCTAATGAAAAACACATAGAAAAACATGCATAACAATAACAGTAATACTAACCAACTTCAATTGCAATATCAAGGGCAAACTTATATTGGAAAATGGTGCAACTATTAAAATAACAGTAATACTAACCAAATTCAGACCATTCAGATAACCACACATAGCTAATTATTTAATTTATTTGTTTATTATTATAGTTATTGGAAAATGGTGCAATTATTATAATGAACTGAGAGAAAAACACATCAATCTAAATGAATGTACACGAAAAAATACCAATAAGCCAACTTTCCTCATGTTTATCTACTTTTCATTCAAGTTTAATGGGTTAAAATCTAGTCATGGGTTTTCTCTAAATGAAAAGGAAAGGTTGAGTGCGTCTTTTCCAGTATTTTTTTTAATCCAATTCATAATATATTTGCCTTGGATTTGCTAAATTGGTGGATTAAGTGTGTGTCAAAATTACTAAGTCCAAACACTTCAAAATGATATTATAAAATAGTAGGACGTAGTAAGTACTAGAGTTTGTTGATGATCTGATGTAGCAGGTAACTAAAGTTTATTAATGAATTCACAATTATTATTTTAAAGTTTATTCAAAATGATGTTGCTATTAAGCACGTCTTTTCCAGTATTTTTTATCCAATTCATAATGCAATTGCCTTGGATTTGCAAAATTTGTGGATCAAGTGTGTGTCAAAATTACTAAGCAGGAGGAAAGTTGTCTTATTGGTATCTTTTTGGGTACATTCATTTAAATTGATGTGTTTTTCTCTTACTTCATTATAATAACAGCACCATTTTCTAATAACTATAATGATAAACAAATAAACTGAATAATTAGCTGTGTGTGGTTATATGAATAGTCTGAAATTGGTTAGTATTACTGTTATTTTAATAGCTGCACCATTTTCCAACATAAGTTTGCCCCAGATATTGCAACTGAAGTTGGTTAGTATTACTATTATTGTTATGCAAGTTTTCCTATGTGTTTTTCATTAGATAATGCAATTCAAGTTTTCCCCTTATTTTTTCATTAGATGAAGTTGTTTTCCGAAATTTGAGTAAGTTTAGAACCATTTTCAGTACTGCTTTTGGGTGTGGGAACTTGAGAGGCCCACGTAAGTACCTATACCAGGAGATTAATTGGCTAAACAACTACCTTTTGTAAATAGCAATCTGTAAATAGCAAAATCTTTATTTTCTGTAAACAGCAATCTTATGCTAGTTAGTTGGTGAATTAGTATTGTCCGGTATGACTATGATATAGCTTTAATTCCTATGAAAATACATGTTCAGTATGCTTCTTCTATCATTAGTTGAGCCTGCCCAATCACTATCGATGTATCCAACCAATTTTGCAGCCTTATCTTTAGTATAATTGATTCTACAAATAATGGTTCCTTAGATATACCTTACTATCTTTTTAACTGCTGCAACGTGTTGATTACTCTTATGTTTGATCGATGATGAATCAAGATACCCTGCTTACTGCATGCATGCACATTGTCTGGGGCCTTGTACTATTTGTAAGATAAATTAAAGGACTAACAAGCCTTCTATATTGATATGTCAGTGGAAGCATTCATGCTGTACGTATTTAGTATTGCGGTTAGTTTTTATCCACCTTAATTATCCACTATCATTATAATACAATATTTGTTATGTTTACATAAGGCAAAAGTTTCAGACAAAAAATTTATTATGCTTCAACAACTCGCAGATTGAGCTGAGTGGTGTTCTTTTGTTAATCCTTTTTCTTGTTTTGTAAACACCTAAAGTTCAAATACTTATTTTTCCATCCACTGGAATGCCAAAACAAATGTTACAACTTAGTGGTATTGCAGTAACCTACATTTGTGAAAATTTGCATTAACCTGTATAATGTGAAAATTTGCATTAACCTGTATAATGTGAATATTTGCATTAACCTGCATTATTGTATAAGCTACTTATGCCATTACCATATAATGTGAAAATTTGCATTAACCTGCATTTGTCTACTATATAATATAAATTTGCAGGTTTTCAGGAAGAGAATAGGAAGAATGATGTTCAGTGATGTGCCTTTTCAATAGTAGAGAGAAATATGGCCTTTTTTTGGTTTGCTGCTGCTACTCATACATCTGGACTCCATTTTGCAATACTTAATTGAATACCTTTTTATTACAGGTTCATCCTACTTTAATTTTCTACTTTCATTGAAATTTATTTGAAATTTTAATTTTTATCTTACTAAATAAGGGTGTTAGAAAACTATATAGTATATAGTTTAGTGGATTACCGTTTCAAATTTGGATGTAGTATTCGATAACCAAGTGCCGATTATGATTTCATGCATTAGTATTTTCAAATTTGGATATAGTATTGGATAACCAAGTGCAGATTACTGTTTCAAATCTGTATGTATTATTGACATAGGTATTTTCACTTATGACTTCATGCAAATTATGAAAATGAACCACGCAAGTGAGCAGTGAAAAAGATGCAGCACATTTTTGAGCCTGTAATATGTTTTATTTACATGCTTTGAGACTTTTGGGTAGTTTTAAAAAAACATTTGGTGTTGTAATATTTTTTTACTGCAATTTAAAAACAAATGGTGTTGTTTCAAGTTATTTGATGTACTTCTCGGTAGTTTAAAAAAAAAAAAAACATCTTATTGCAGCATGATCTGATTTGTTTAACTTGACATTTCAGAATTTACAATTTTTATTTACTATTAGGGTTGTAATGGGTTAACCCTTAAATCAAGAAAGCCAAAAAGGTTCAAGCTATTGTATGTAGCTAAAGGGTCGGGTCAAATTTTACTTGACTCACATATGACCCTACCTCACCCTTTGACACGCATATGTGGGTCAAGTAAAATTTGACCCTACCTTTTCGCTACATGTAACAGCTCGACCCTTTTGACTTTCTTTATTAAAGGGTTAACTCATTACAACCCTTATAGCCCTTGTAGCCCAAATACAATAAAGAAAAGGCTATAAAACACATCTTAAAACTGCAGTAAAAAAAAACTGGAAACACAAACATACCCATCAAACATATCTTTTTATATGTTTTTACAAATTTTGTTTTCCAAAATAAAGGGTATTTTCGTAATTTTAGCATTTCTAGTTTTAAGAATCGTTATTTTAAAACAATTTTGTTTTACTTTTTATTTCGTAGTTTTCTGGATTTTTTTTTAAAACAATTCACTTTTTTCAACGTGAAGGGAATTTTCATAATTTTGGCCTTTTAACTTTCAAAATTATTATTTTTGAATAATTCTTTTATTACTTTTCAATTCATAATTTTTTTGCACTTTTTCCAATATGAAGAGTAATTTCCTAATTTTTACATTTTCAGCTTCAGAAATTGTAATTTTCGAATAATTTTTTTTACTTTTCATTTCGTAATTTTCTGGATTTTTTGAATTTTTTTTTTCACTTTTTTCAAAATAAAGGGTATTTTCATAATTTTAGCATTTTTAGCTTTAAAAATCGTTATTTTAAAATAATTCTTTTTTTACTTTTCATTTCGTAATTTTCTGGATTTTATGAAATTTTTTCATTGCTTTCACATTTTCCGATATAAAGGGTATTTTTGGTCCTTTTAGTTCTAAAAATCATTATTTTCGAACATTTCATTTTCTAAAATTTTCTTTTCATAATTTTCTGGATTTTTTGAAAAAATTTCATTGTTTTCACTTTTTCCAAAATAAAAGGTATTTTTGTAATTTTACATTTTTAACTTTAAAAAATTTATTGTAAAGTTCTACTTTTTTAGAATTGGGTAAGTGGGTTACTTATTTGTAACCCTTTGAAAAATGGGTCAAACCTTTTATGACCAATTTAATAAAAAAATATAAATGGGTAGGGTAATATTTTGATAGGCCTAACGTCTAGTACCAATCTCTGCGTCTTTTTCTGAAAATCTATGTCTTTTAGCATCTTCATAGCAAATTTACATTTCACATTTTTCATACTGATATAAAAGCATGAAAGCCTTTAAATTCTACACATTGAATTCTAATTAATAGGTTTCTGCTTTTACATCTTATTTGCTACAAAATAGCTTTTTACTTTTGAAGAAATATGTACTAATCAAAATAATTTTTTATTGAATTATTAGTATTGGAGTTTCAATAAAAATGTTGTTCGTGCCGATTTTACTGAAATGTCTTCATATCACAACAAATATATATGACTTGATATTTTCAATCAGTGGAACATTGTAGTGTTTTTTCCGTCTTTAGGTCCATAGCTTTGCAAAATTTAGAACTTCTCACCTATGTGTCCTAAACTTATATTGTATTCCAACAACAGGGGTATTGAAAATAAAATTGGCATAACATTTTGGTTCCAACCTCTAGCTTTACGTAGCTCTCTATACACTTCTTATAAAAAAACACCAGGTTTTTACAAATTACAATTTCGTAGAAATCATATTTCATACACATTTAACCTACAAATGTTCGGAGTTTTTTATAACATATATATATATATATATATATATATATATATATATATATATATATATGGTGATTAAATTTTCCTAAAAGTTAAGTATCTATGGCATCCTAATTTTTTTAACCCCAGGGTACATAATTTGTTACTATATACTATTATTTGCTAATGCTTTTAACTAGATTTTATTTTTTTATAAATAGATATATGAGAGTGCTTCCTGCTCATTATTTGATTATCTAAAATTCAATGCCTTTTGGATGAATTCAGGTGGTCTACAAGTTGTCATTCATGCATTTGTTCTTCCATTGGTGATGCGGTGTACTTTCTTTGCTTCAATTGGAAACAATTAAGCATGATTTTGCATTTTACAGTCAACCTCAAAGGTAGCTTGATTATTTTTCTTTATGATTGATGAATCTCAATGATCTTTATTTTATTTATCATTTTAATCCAAAGTTCATCAAAACTATTTTGAGGAATTCAGATATTGTTCAATTTTAAGCACTAACTAGGAATTTCTTTTTCACTACAAGAAGTATGCATTATTTGAATAGTTACTTAGGTATACATGTTTTTTGTATATGTTTCAAGGGTTTTGACATGAGATTCAAGTGACTGGATGGTGTGTGTTTGCTTAATTTGTTTACATTGTGATGGACCCTGGTCAGGCATTATAAACAAGATTTTCTATAGTCATATTTCACTGGGAAGTGATACATAAGGGTATTGTATTTAGTTTTTTAGTTTTCCAATTTATTAAGGGTACTGTATTTAGTTTTCTAGTTTATTAAGATCATACCTTTAAGCATTTAATGCATGATTGTTGCTTACATTATATATATACTTACTGATATAATATTTTTTTCCCGAACAGATTTGGAATTACCATTGAAATGAAATTGCCATAAGGAACAAGCTTCAAATTCTGAATTTCTATGACAACTACAAGAGAACAGTTACTTTTAATATAAATGGCTACTGGATTCCAAAATTATTAATGTACAGTTTGAAAATATTGCATTTTAGGCTGTTCATATTATACATACAAGTACTGTATTTACTACTTGATTTGTTGGGGGTTATGGTTTTAAGGATAATTACTCAATATCAAAGTGTAAGTTTATTTTGTACATATCTTGGGCCATTGATATTGACTGATGAATGTTGTTTTAACTTTTGGGCACTGTTTTCCATTTTTACTTCTAAATTTATTGTTCGGCCATGAATTTCAAGGATGATTATGCAATATCAAAGTGTATTTATTTTGTGCTTATCTTAGGCTATTGGTATTGATTGATGAATGTATTATTCCTTCTAGACGTTGTCTGCTTTGTACGCTTCTATTTTTAAACGCTATATTTATTAGGACCTTATTATGGAATTTCATTAAAACATAGCCTGGGTATTAGGCTTTGTATTCTCTTACTAGCACCCTCCTTTTATGCGATTTTAATTCATTCTTAACATATGTTAATTTATTACATTTTATTGAGTATAATATGAAAAATCTTTATCCCAAGCTAATATATGGCTTATGATTTTCCTTTATTATGCTAATCGACTACAATTTGTAACATACATTTGGTTGTATAACAAGAGGAAACATTATACTGCAGCAAAGTGCCCTCTTTGTCCATGTGCAAATTTCCTGTCAATGCAATTTTAATAATAATGCTTAAATAGTAACAAGCATAATTATGAAAAATAAAAATAAAAAGATTAGACCGTCCCATGTGCATAGCACAGGTTCGCACTCGTTAAACTTAAGGGCAGACATCCTTATGGTCACTTAATACTCATAGTAAATTTTAGGTCGAACATCCTTATAGTCACTTGATACCCTACGAGGTGGGCTATTCCTAGTCACTTAAAGTAATTACCTTACTAATTAAGAGTGGACATCGTTACAGTCACTTAATACCTTTGGCGAACACCTAGCTACTTAAGACCCCGTCCTAACGTTAATGTCAACATCATAATATATATACTCTCCTTGTAGGTCAAAAAATAAGGCCACTTAATACCAGGTTTAGGCAGGAACACAGTTTAATTTAAAACCCTTTTGGTTGACCCTCTTGTTACTATCTATTTGTCCCTACGGGTGAACTCCAAGCCACTTACTACCTTTCTTAGACGGTGGTTCCTTTAGGTCCCTCATATAAACCGTCCCTAGGTTAGCCCTCACTAAGCCCATAGATAAGAAGCGGACATTACTTGAATAACTACCCTACTCATCCATTATCGTCTATAAGGCCATTTATTACCTTATATATATATATATATATATATATATAGGAGAAGGCGGACAACCACTAAAACCTCGAAGGCCGGGTCCTATGACTTGGGTCCAGAACTAAGGAGTGAACCTTAGAAACGGACCAAGTCCTACCCACTTAATACCCAACAAGAGGCAGGTAAGCCACTTAAATCCTTTTCCCAAGGCAGGTCTACTTCACACACAGACACACACACACACACTTTTGACATCTTTCATTAGGTTGTACACTTGTAGATGCTGGATTTGTCGGGCTGTTCCGGGCCGGCTTGTACTATAAGTTGATCCCAGAAGCTGGACCTAACTCAATATCATAATGAAATAAACATAATGGCCCATGACACGTCAACCTCTCACATTAACCAGTCTTACTTGTAGACGATAGATATAGAAAACTTAGATTTGAGAAGATAGAATGGAGATAAGAGAGGTAGAAGAAATCCTAATCTTTTCAGGAAATTGGTAATGGCAGAATGGAGGCGCAAGAATGAAATGATGAATAGGGTTAGAGAGAGGATAGGAGAGGGGTATATATAGTTGCGTGTATTAATAAAGACCATAGGATCTATTAGATTTAATCCAAGCAACCTGTATTTGCAAATTGTATAAAAACCCTCAATAAAACAAGCCTTCCCCACCATAAAACACCCAAGGCGGTCGACCCCTATGCTAGGAAGGTGGTTGATTGGCGGTCGACCCCTTGGGTCATGATTTTCCTAGGAGATTTATTCTTCTGGTGATTAGGTCACTTATTAATTAATATTAATTACGTTGATTTCTTTCATTTATTTGCTTATCTTTTTCCCCTTCTGTATATAAATATAGACATATTAATTCAAATTCAACTGGAATATTATTTCATGCTAATCAATAATTAATATATTCTAGATATATATATATATATTTAAATTTCAAAATTGTATGTTCATATTTACGCACAACTTGTTTTATTAATACCTTTTGCACACAGACTCCGTTTTCAGTAAATAAAATATGAAAACGGATCAGAATATCGCCATAAACGCAATAGTAATATTTTTTGATCCAATTCCCAATTATTCAAAATTTCATTTTTCGTCCTATTGATTTATTATTCATTACTTATTAACAGTTTTAAATTAAACTAACTTATGTGTATTTAGGTTGATTTTTATGGGGTGTTACATTCTGCCCCCTTATTAGAGATTTCATCCCGAAATCTTTCGTACACTCATGTTATTTAATAAGCATCCATAAACATTCATAATTCATAATGATTATGAACTACAAACTAGCAAAAGTGAGCTCAGTCCTGTGCAGCTAAAGCGCTCAATGGATCCAATACGACGGAGGTGCAAAAAGTTGTAGCGGGAATAAAACGAGGAAATAGCGGGATATAGCAGATGAGTCAAAAATAACATATAAAACTCGTATTTAATGCTTTTAAAAGTATACAAATAACAAATAATTGTACATTAACATTCAATTTAATTATAATTAGTACATTCTTAATTTTAAATAAAAGTACGTGCAAATATATGTAAATAAATGTAAACTTGTATTTAGTTTGATTAAATTTAATAGAATACTATAATATTTTCTATTCTAAAAAATATATGTTAAAAAATTCTATTATAATACTAATTTTATAATGTGAAAAGGCCTATTTTCAATTCATTTTTTAAAAGAAGATATAGAGGAAATAACTGAAATAATAGGATATATCGAGAATATCGGAATATAGCGGGGCTTAGTGCAGAAAGCTATTGCAGAGGCTATTTGGAAATAGCATAGCGGTAGGAAAACGCTACATGATATAGCGGGGATATGGCAGGGTAATAGCGGGTCATAAACTGCACATGCTCAATTCTAGTGTGTATGTGTAATAAGTGATTCCATATGTATGTGAAATACCCTAACATGCATATAGTTCTATATGAGTGTACGGTGTTTTTGTGTTGCAACTATCTCCTATCATCCAATCCAAAAACCACAATGCAACCAAAAACGGAAATTTAAGAGGAAATATTTACCCTGGAAAAGCTCTGGGTAAGTTTGCCCAATCTTTTCCTCGGTTTCCCAGATGCTTTGTGCATTGTTATCTTCCCACTGTACTCGGACTAGGCGAATGGATTTGTTGCAGAGTCTCTTGATTTCATTCTCCATGACCTTTACGGTGGCACAGGGCACTATAGACTCTAACTCGAAGCTTCCTAAGTCCCCTATATCATCTAGCTTGAGTCTGGTGGCTGAATCATGAAGGCAATTCTAAAGATGAGAAACATGAAAAACGTTATGGACCCCTGATAAATGTTCGGGAAGATCCACAAGATATGTCATCTTCCTAATCCAATCCAAAATCTTAAACGACCCAACTAACCTAGAAGCCAATTTCCCAGTCTTTCCAAACTGTATTGACTTCTTAAGAGGGGAAACTTTAACTAGTACTAAGTCTCCAACACTAAATTCTAGTACCTTCCTCTGTCCATCAGCGTATGACTTCTACCGGTCTTGGGAATCCTTTATTTTCTGTCAAATCAAAGTGATAGTTTCCGTAGAATCATGGATAAAGTCTGGTCCGAGTAGAACCTTGTCGGTACTTTCACACCAACAAGTTGACGATTTTCCTGGCCATACGTTCAATGCCTCATAAGGGGTCATACCAATCGTCGCTTGGTAACTATTATATATGCAATTTTTTTCAAAAGTAAGTGCTGCTCCCACGATCCTTCAAATTCAATGATGTAGGCTTTAAGAAAATCCTTTAGAACTCTGATTAACCCTCTCTGTATGACCATCGGTTGTGGATGAAAGGCTGTACTCAAACTCAATGTCGTTGCCAAAGCTTCTTGAAGGCTTTTCCAAAACTCAGTAGTAAATAATGGATCTCTATCGCTAACTATAGTAGTCGAAATCCCATGCAGTCTAACAATATCTTAACACATAATTAGGCTAGTAAAGCGGTAGTCCTACTCATCTTGATTGGGATAAAATGGGTGCTCTTCGTTAACCTGTCCACGATAACCCAAATAACTTCATTCCCTTTTTGGATCCTAGGAAGCCAATCAATAAAATCCATAGAAATGTGTTCCTATTTCCAGGCTTATCTTGCTCGACCTTGACTTTTCGACAAGTCAAACATCTCGCGACAAACTTTGCAACATCTCTCTTCAGTCCTTCCCAATAAATCTTCTTCTCATGTCCCTAAATATCCACCCTATAGTGCATGGTCATCCTCGACCTATGACACTTCCCAAGAATCTCCTTCCAAAGATCTTCACACGTAGGGACACAAAATCTACTATCTCTTCCCAAATTACCACTACTATCCATAGAATATCTATCTGAGTGAGAGAAAGATTCTCCCTTGGAAATATTTTCCTTAAACGACCTTAACTCGTCATCACGGTTTTGCTCACTCTTAATCCTTTATATCAAAATTGATCTAACCTCCATAACTCTAAAAAATCCTTTGGCTACTTCAGACACTGGTTGCAAATTGAAACTAGAATGAAACATTAACCGTGTCCGTTATGAGATCGAACTAAGGACAACATGCCTTTGACTCAAAGCATCAGCCACGACATTACCATTCCCAAGGGTATGCTGAATGAAAAAAAATCAAATGATGCAAGGTATTCTATCTGTCGAAGGTTCAGATCTCGTTGAGAGAACAAATATCTAACAGACTTATGATCGGTGAATAACTCGAACTTCTCACTTAGAAGGTAATATCTCCACATCTTAAGGGCAAATATTATGGTTGCTAACTCTAAGTCATGGATGGGGTACCTTTTATCATGGTCCTTGAGTCGTCTACTTGCTTATGCAACTACTCTACCCTCCTGCATAAGTACTGCTCCTAAACCCATCCCATAAGCATCGGTAGTGACTGTAAACGTCTTTTCTCCATCCGGAATAACAAGGATACATGCAATTGTGAGAGATTCCTGCAACTTCTCAAAGGAAATGCCACACTTTTCGGTCCATACAGACTTATGATCCTTTTTCGTCAATTGGGCTAGAGGGAATGCAATCCCTGCTAAGTCTTGACAAATTTTCTATAGTAGACTGTAACACAAGGAAACTCCTGACCTTCGTCGCATTATGGGGTATCGTCCATTCTTGAACGTCCTCTACCTTAGCAGGGTGTACTGCTAAACCTTTTGCCGAAACAGTATGCCCTAGAAACTTAACTTCTCTCTTCCAAAATGACACTTCGAGAATTTAGCCTTAAGCTAGTTTTCACTCAAAATTCCTAGGACGTTTCTCAAGTAGTCTTCATGCTCCTTAAAGTCGTTTGGAGAAAATAATAATAACATCTACAAACACAACCATTATCTTATTGAATATGCCTCTAAATACCATACTCATAAGATATACAAAGAAAGAGGTGGCATTAGTCAATCCAAAAGGCATAACTTCTCACTTGAACAATCCATCAGGCATTCTAAATGCTACCTTAGGCTTACGCTCATCTGAAATCCTCAACTGGTAACATACTAACCAGATCTAACTAAGAAAATATTTAGGCATCTCCCAAATGGTCAAACAAATCATCAATCCCTGGTAAGGGGTATCCACTCTTCTTAATCAGTTTATTTAGCTCCCTATAATCCATACATAACCTCAGAGATCCATCAGATTTTGTGGCAAACACTATTGGTGCACCCTCCACTCATAAGTACTTCTTCGAATGAACCCTTTCTATAAGAACTTAGAGATTTGTCTACCTAGCTCTCTCCTTTTCCTTAGGAGCTATATGCTTTAAAGGCAATGCTCCAGGCCTCACATCCTTTTCGAGGTTTATTCTAAGATATATTTCTCTATGGGGTGGGAGTCCTACAACCTCCTCAAAATCATCTGGAAACCTCATCTGGAAACTCACAATCAATCAGCACCGAAGATGGTCTTTCTAAATCATATGATAAGGAAAATAAGGTTGAATCTTTATTCCCAGTTCTACAAGGGACCTCAAAGCTATGGCTTCTCAAGAAAATGACTCTCTTATCACAATTAAGGACGACCCAATAAAATGATAGCCAGTCCATTCCTAGAACGAGACTATACTCCTTGAACTCAAATACGCACGCATCACAAAAGAAGTCCACATCATCGATGCCCAATACCAGGTCTTTACTCACAAACGAAAGTTGCATAGTCCCTCTTATAGGGCTAGATACCTCTATCGGATGGCTAGCAACGGATAAGGGAAGTCTAAAAGAATCAACAATCTTCTTAACAATGAAGGTGTGGATGGCTTCCGAATCAAACAGGGTACACAAAGAAATTCCTAGGATAGAAATTATACATTCCAACGTAGGTTGTCCTTGATCTCTAGGGGGTTGACTTCGAATCGGTGCTACCTCCAAGGCATAGTTTTGTTCGCTCTGCACAACCTTCAGTTTAGGGAAGCTCCTAGTCAAGTGCCCATCCTCAGGACAGTTAAAGAACTTTCCTTTGAATTCTGACTTTGCTAGGTTCACTCTATAGTCCTCTTCCTCATGCCCTTTTCTATGACACCTTGAACATGTCTTGGCTTCCCTCCTAAACTTACCCCTTCTTCTTCTTAATCCAGAAACTTTTATTCTTATTGTTTCTAAAGATAGAGGTACCTTATCCCATATCATTCTTAACTTCCTCAGCCATGTACATGATATCCGTTTCAATAAGGGCTTCGAACGTAGCTCCAAATGTCATTTGGAGCAAAAGCATTTCACTCAAGGAGAATTCAATCCTTTAACAAACCTAAGGGTTTGTTTATAGGGGTGTTCCCCAACCCTCTCTCAAACTTGGATGATTCTGCAAACCTTGCTACATACTCTCTTAGACTTAATTCCCCTTGCTTCAGTTGAATAAAATTTTCCATTTACAATCTCATCTCGATATTCGGTAAGAACTTTGTCTCAAAGCGGGTCCTAAACTCTACCAAAGTATATACTCTGCCCACATTCCCTTCTAAAATCATGTTCCACGATTCTAGGGCTCCTCCCTTCAAGTGCCAAGCTGATACCCTCTTAAGCTGATCATCCTAACCGGTAGCCTTGAAAATCCTTTCACACTCGGTTATCCATGATTTAGCTCCAAGGAAGTTCTTAGTTCCCAAAATGGCTTGCCTCCTAAGTTCACGAAATCTTTGCAAAGACGAGGGAAGTTGAGGTCCCCTACAGCTTGCTGAGCTATGGTTCCCTGGGACAAGATTGAAAATAGGGACTTGTTCCATGGTTCTAAGATACTATTAGAACTGTTCAGGTAAGTATCGAGGTCTTGCCAGGTTTCCCTGCTCGATCTGGTTATCGATAATTTCTACTACCTAAAAAGGAAAAATCCTTCAGTGGGCTTCCAAAGAAAGTATCGAGGCCCAAAAAGGAAGAAAGTTAAGGCTGCCTACACTTCACCATATATGCAAATTTGGCACATGAGGATGCGGAGATCTGATAATGCTTTTAGCTGTATCAAATTTGATACTGCTCATAGCTGTATCAAATTTCCTCCTAGCAATCCGCACCTCCCCCAAACAAGTAAGATCTAACCGTACATCTACAAATCTACGGATCAGTACATTTGATACGGCTTTTAGTCGTATGAAATCTGTATCAAAATTTTCCCCCGCTATTTTATTTCTGACACCATCCTGTTCTGGCACTTCGAAACTTTTGACCGGCTTCATCCACTTTTTAATTTCCATGGTGACCGAGAACCCAAATTAGGGTTTTGATACTCGGCACACCATTTTCTTTTGGCAATAAACCATCCAACGGTGTTCATCTTGTTTGCCAATTCACACTGCCTTGAGGTGACTGGCGAACCTTTAAACTGATGTCCATCTTTCTCATCGCCACTGAAGGTAAGTAAGTTTAATTTGAATTTTGGTTCAAATCGCGTTTAATTTGAATTTGAATTGGGTTTAAATTAGGTTTAGTTTGAATTTCCTTGCCTTGGTTAAAAATATGAATGATAGATATGTGCATGTGCTTGTCTACCTTGAATTCATGCTGCTACTGTGTTATTGGGTTTGATTTGGGTATTTTCAGATAGTTTTGTAATGTTTCATACATTCTTGAGTTATTCATGATGTAATGTTTCATATTTTCAAACAGTTTTGTAATGTTCATACCTCGAATTCATGTTGCTATGTTGATCGAACCTGAAAACTGCCTTGTGGTAGGCTTGATGTTAGGATTTCTGACTGATAAGAACAATTAATAACTTGGTCTTCTTTGTCACTACTACAATGTATTGTATGTGACATCAACTTGTTTGAAAGGATTTAGCCATGTGCACATTAGACTTGTTGTGCCTTCTTTTTTTACCCTTTTTGCTGCATTCTTGTGTACAACCATTTTATATTATGCACGTTTTCTTCTGTTGTGCCATTTATACTATTTATCATGATGTTGGAAACTTGATACTGGCTTGATCAACCTTGTATTTGTGCATTGTCATCTTGTTAGTTTTTGAACCATTTACACTATTTGTCACTTGAGTTATTCATGTTTCTATGTTAGTATTTGAACCTGGCCTGCTTTGTTGATTGGCTACTATTTTGTTGTTCCTTAAGCTATGTGCCTTGTTCATGGTCTTGTACATTTTTTCCTTGACCAATAGTAACCTGGGATGATCAATGATTTATCTCCATTTTCTCTGTTTACTTGTACACTTGTACTCTACTATGGCATTTTGCATTTGAGTTGTTAAGCTTGTGCTTGCTTGTTTGTGGTTTGTGCAAGTGTCAACAATGTTGGCTATTTGATGGCTTGCCATGTGCATGCTTGACCATTGTCCTTGGTCTTGAATCACCTTTTGCCTGTTGTACTTGGCATTGTCGCACCATTTTCTATTGTGCCATGGCATTGTGGCACGTTGTGTATGCTGTTATGCATAACCTTGTATATATGCGCACACTGTATTGCTTGATTTATCTGCCATGCTTCATTTATATGTGCATGTAATTTGATGCACCTCTGGTCCATTTGTATGCTGCTCTTGTTATGCCAATTTTGTGTGTTGTATATGTATATTTTGACTCATTATTGTTCTAATGCAACATTAGGTTGCAAGTATAGATGAAGATGATGCATGTCTATTCTGGTTAAGAATTTACTAGATGATCCACTAGTGAAGCCTTACCAAGCTGAAGGTACGTATTTTAGCAACTTCGGCGACCACTCTCCGCTTTTCAACTTCGGCGATCGACCACTTCGATCTACAACTAATCCATTCAGCGAGCTGAAAGTTTAACTTTCAGCTTGTTAAGAATTACTGGGTGATCATCAACCAAGTGGATGCATTTTAACTCACGCCCCAGGTTCAGGTATTCATGCTAACTTATGCATTTAACTAAGCGCCGGGACTAGCAAAGGAGATAATATCAAGTGTCAAATGCTTTTTTCTAAGGTTTAGTGAAGCAGCATATGACACTTGATATTATCACCTTTGCTGGTCTTGGCGCTTAGTTAAATGCATAAATTAGCATGAATATCTAAACCCGAGGCGTGAGCTAAAATGCATCCACTTGGTTGATCACCCAATAAATTCTTAACCAGTTGAAAATTAAACCTTCAGCTTAGTGAATGGATTAGTTGCGGACCGAATTGGTCGATCGTCAAAGTTGAAAAGCGGAGAGTGGTCGCCAAAGTTGCTAAAATACCGAATTTACCTTCTTTGTTGTAATGTAATTATGAAACACATTATATATGAAATAGTATGTATCTTCTTTATTGTAATGAAACAGTATTTATCTTCTTTATTGTAATGTAATGAAACAACATGTATCTTTATTGTAATGTAATGAAATATTTCGTACAATTGTTTCGTTTACTATTATAATTTGTCAAATAGAGTGTGTATGATATTTACTAGCCTTTTGTATATATTCATATCTATAGATAATTTAGATACGGTTTATATTCATATATGTTCGAGTAATTAAATACATCATAAAGTTGTATGTTATTTGCATTGAGAAACGGTTTACAGCCGTATCTATTTAAACTTAAGATACGGCTAAGAGCCGTATCTTATTTTTCTTTTGATACGGCTTTTGAGCGTATCTAATATTTAAACACGCCGTTTTTTGATACGGCCTATAGTCGTGCCTAAGTGCATTAGATACAACCTAAAACACAACCTAATTTGCATATATGGTGTAGGGCTAGTATAATTGCGTATGTTTCTAGGTATAGTACTTATATATAAGTATATTGTTTTGAAAATCTTTTTAGTTAATAAATACGTCTCTCTTACGTATATTTGCCCATAATCGGGTAACCTGTGCTCTGATATCAAATGTAATAACCCATTCGGAGTGCGCCTGAATTTTGACCTAGAAAGGGCTTAACGAAACTTAGAGCCACTCTAAACGGATCATTAGTTCCTATAAGGAAATGCTATAACAACAGATATCACATAGCAGTCTAAAAAAAATTAGAATCTCACGCAGCAGAAGGGAAAAAATATAATAAGTTATAAATGGATGTACCATTATCAAAAACACGAATGTTAAATACAATAAGTCTCACAGAAAATCTAGTACATCAAATATTATCCCAAGTACATAATAACAATAACAACAGTGATAATAATAGAACTACTACTACCAAAAATAGCTAAATTTTCAATGAAAGGCTCCTCCTCTAAAAAGTAACTAGTCATCGCTGTTGCAGGGTCCTCATCTACTAACCTGTTTATGTTAGGAGGAGGGAGGTTAGAGCATAAAGTTCTCATAAATGAAAAGCATATAAGTTTAGGAATAACTATTTCCTTTGTTTGACAGTGTAAACTTTTCATGTTATGTCTACGCCATAACAAACACAACTAAACATACAAGACAGACGTCCTCATGGTCACTTAAAGCTAATATGTGTTAAATTTAAGGACATACATCTTTACAATCACTTAATACCCATAAGTAAATTTTAGTGCGGACATAATTGTAGCCACTTAATACCCTACGAGGTGGGCTATACCTAGTCACTTAAGTCCATTACCAAACTAATTAAGTGTGGACATCCTTAAATTTACTTAATACCTCTTGCGGACCCCCATCCACTTAAGACCCTGTCCTAATGTCAATGTTATAATATATATAATCTCCTTATAGGTCGAGAAATAGTAACAGCCACTTAATACTAGGTTTAGGTAGGAACACAGTTTCACTTAAGACCCTCTTGGAGGACCTTCATGTTACTATTTAGTTGTCCCTATGGGTGAACTCCTAGCTACTTAATACTTCCCTTAGACGGTGGTTCCTTTAGGCCTTTCATATAAATCGTCCCAAGGTCCGCCCTCACTAAACCCCTGGATAAGAAACAGACGTTACTTGGGAAATTACCATACTCATACGCTATCGTCTAATAAGACCATTTAAAAACTTATATATATATATATATATATATATATATATATATATATATAAGAGAAGGCAGACGACCACTAAAACATTGAAGGGCGGGTCCAATAATTTGGGTCCAAAACCAAATAGTGAACCTTAGGAACGAACCTAGTCCTAGCCACTTAATACCCAACAAGAGGCACGTTAGCCACTTAATACTTTTTCCCAAGACAAATCTACTTCACACACAAATATATATATATATATATATATACACACACACTATAAATCTCACAATAGACCGTCCACTTGTAGATGCTGGATGTGCTTGGCGGTTTAGGGATGGCTTCTACTACAAGCTAGGCCTAACCTTGTATCATAATGTACTGATTATAATGGCCCATGACACTTAGACCTCTCATACTAACTAGCCTTACTTGCAGATGCTGGATATGTCGGTCGATTCCCTCGTTTCTATGTTTCATTAATTATAATTAAAGTCTTTAACTCACACACATCATACAAATTCCTATGAGAACATTCAAATTCAAATTCCTAGTTTAAACGTATTTAGTACGCATTTAATATGCATTAATATTATGCTTATTACGTTATATATATAGGCGTGAATTATGCGAACGAGATTAATGTCCTTACCACATTTGAAATGTCAACCCTAACAATCACAAATAAGGTATGCAAGTTAATTTCCCTATTACTTCACATGGTTCAACATGTATATATTCACAAATAAATGATAAAAAGAGAAATAACAACATCAACATTCAATTTCTAACCAAGGCTTGAATGATTATTTCAATAATAGAATAGAGACAAGGTATAATATTCCTGAATACAAGGTAAAATCCTTAATTTGGTACTAATCCACTTTTATGTAATTTTCGTGTATAAAACCTTAATACTTCAATAATTTGCAAATAATACGTTTAAACAATCCATTTCAAATATCGACGTCAAAGCCTATTTGAATTGCAATATTCAAGTCCTTGAGCTTTTGCAACCAAAATACACATATATATGAATTTAAAATTAAATAAGAGAATTATACCACATCCAAGAATCATACCAACACCTAAAAGCCTTTTCTTTCATTACATCAATAATCCAAAACAAACTTTAATTGATTAACCATTTCTACGTAAAACATAAATAATGGAAGATTTGAGGGTTTTGATATTGTTTTCTTTTCGTATAAACCCAAATCTTCCTAGGCATAATAATCCAAATTTAAACAATCAAATAAAAGAAAATATCAAACATAAGTGAATTTCACTCACATTGATTCACTACAAGAAAATATGGTTTATATAGCATTATATTATAGCCTTGTAATTAGAGTGCTATATAAAATGGTTTACTTAACAAAATTCACTCGGACTTGAGTTGAAAAAAAAATGAATCCGCTACGTTAAGTCTTTACGAGCGCGGGAGGGCAAAAAAAAGGCGGCTTATTTTCGCTTAGTGGCAAAAATAAAGGGCGTGAAAGTAATTTCTCCTCACCTTCTGTTTCGTCTTCCCCTTTCACGTTTCCATCTTCCCCTTTCATTTTATCGTCTCCCATCGATTAACCACATCAATGCATCCATTTACCGCATCGATTTCCTTTACGCATTTATTACCCCTTATTGCATCGATTCTATCTGTTTTAGCAGCCGCTAGCATCCATCGTTGCATCGTAGATGTTCGCTTCACCAACAACGTCGTTGATTCCGCCTTCGTCATGCCAACAGTCTGTAACAACATCGGCTGTGCCAATTCAATCCAAAAGTCCACTAGCAACGACCGTGTTGATTCCCTCCAACATTAGAGACTAAATTCCATGAGTTATTGGGTAATTCCAATATTTTTTTATGCTATTGTATTTTAATATATGAATCCCTAAACAACAGTCACATGTTATTTAATTCTATGCCTAAATATATATCTTTTATATTACCTACAACCTTTTTTCTTTTTTGTTGGGATGGGTTATTTATGTTAAGTTATTGGATGCATGGTTATGAACTATGAAACTGGACTGCCTTTGCATGTTTTGTGGGTTAGTTTAAGGAATTAGCCTATTTAGTTGGAAAATTATAATTGTCGAGGTATGCATTTAAGAAATTTATTAGCCATGGTTGTTGTTTCCTGGTCTTTTAGTCGTTCGGTAAGATTAATTCAGAAGAAATAAATTAACATTCTTACGAGATATAATTGGGTTTCCTAGTTAGAGACATACTTGGTTTGCATACTTGGTTTATAATTGAGATACAGAAATATGCCTTCTTTTAATGGTCATATTTCTTTCAAATAGTTCCGAACACTATATATGTATATGAATATATTATAATATTTTTCTGTTTCCTTACAGAAATAATAAAGGAAATAATTTGAAACTGTTTCTGGTGCAATTTCAAACTGTTTCAAATAGTTTCTCTTATAAAAATAATGTAACTGGACTGAGGAGATATCTTAAAAAACGAAGGAAATGTTAACTATTGCTTTCGGGCCATCTTTCATTTATTAATGAATTCTATCTCTTTTAAATATTATATTGGTTTTGGATTGTATTTGTTATTATAAGTGATGTATATTTGGTTCGAAATTATTTTTGTGTGATGGATATTTGAGCGTGTATAGGAAGAAAAATAATAAAATGATAAAAAATACTACAAACGCTTCCGCAACATTACCTAAAAATAGAAGTACTACAAATTTGGATATGGTTTTTATCTTGTGCAAGTGTCATGGATAGAATGTATAGCTATAGATTTATTGGTGTATATCACAAACCATATAGCAAAAAGGAAAATACTGAATAACCACTGACTTACAACTAATATTTTTGTAAATAAAGTATTTGTCACAATGTATTCTATTGATAATCATAGACTCAATGTAACAACCACTTGTTTGCCAGTGAAATAATATTGATTTGTATCATAAACAGAATTAGCTAATACTGTCACCAATGTTGTAGACTACCTGGTCCACTCTCAGTTTAGTCTTTTTGTTACATATGACATATATAATGTCAAATATGATAGTAATACTCGACCTGGTAGCACTCTCTTTATATGTTGAATAAAACAAAAACTTCAAATGGTTTAATAGGAAAATAAATAAAACATATAATGCATATATTCAAATCCGGATGACCATGCACTTGATCAAACCTACAGTGTAGACATTAACATACAATGCAAAAGAAATTCTTTACAGCTCATGTATATGTTATTCATTCATGTTTGTCAGCAAAAAATTAAATTTAGAATACCAACCAGTTTATTATTATTTTAATTTCAATTTTGCTCTATGTTGATCTTTTGTTAACCTTGACGTTGCATAAATTTGATATATTCAGCATCCATCTTCTACAGTTTTGAAATGTTTGGAGCTTTGAATTTTTTTTAATTGGATTCTGATCGTTGCACATTGTATTCGTTTTTATTTTATAAAATTTAGTTAGTATTTTAAACTTAGTTGATTTTATGAACATGGTTATTTTTGTGAAAGAAGACTAAATGCATTAAACTTTGTTCTGTACAAGTTTAGCAATTGACTTTTTTTATTTACTTCCTTGCATACATGTATTTTATATTTCTGAGACACCGGTTATATGCTATGTGTAGCATAGATTCATTCAAAAAGGGGTACACCACAGAGAAGATTTGTTTTAAAAACTAAAGCGACGCTCTTAGTTCAAAATCTAAAACAACACTTCAATTCAAAAGCTGCAGCGGAAGTTTCTCAGTCGAAAGATCGAAGCTTCAAACTGAATCACAACGCTTTAGCTTTAAACTGAAGCTCTAGTGCTTTAGTTTCAAAACTGATATGTTCATGCTTCAGCTAAAAAGCTGAAGCTTCAGGTTATAAACTGAAGCTCAACGTTTTTGTTTTATATTGAAGCTACAGTGCTTATCTTCAACTTTAAGGCAGAGCTTCCAATTTTTGAACTTAAGTGCATGATTTTGTTTTTATTTGAAGTGTGTATTTCAGTTAAGAAGCTAAAGATACAGTTTAAAAAAAGAAGTTCCATACTTTAGTTCAAAAACTGAGGTGTCAATGCTTACATTTTTAAAACTGAAGCAGCACTTCAGTCAGCTGCTTAAATTGAAGTGCACACTTTAGTTTTTAACCAAAGTACTTCAGTTAAAAGACTGAAGCGTATGCATTGGCTAGAATCTGATAATTAACATATTCTTATTCAATTAATATTCGCATGAATTCACATAGAATTCTTCTTAGTAATAAAATTTGGTGTGATTGTTGTCAGTTTCTGAAATTTTGGGAAAGAGCATTTAAATTATATTTAACAAACTAAACAAATCAAAGTAATATTTTCCAGTACAAAAGTTATCTTATGATAATTTTTGTATCCTTACAAGTCTAATAAAATCCATCATTTCCAGTTATCATGAAAACAAAGTAATTTTTGAAATATTATCATTTACATCCTAAAAGGTCATGATTTAAAATAATATTTGTAGATCTCGAATTTATTTGTAAAGATTTGAATAATTTAAGAAAATATATTTATTCTTTGGAAGAGATCTTGTTTATTTGCTTTATATTTGTAGTTTGAATAAATTAATTTACAAATGGTCCAATCTGCCTTATTGCTTTCAGTTGTACTTAATGCTACGTTTTACTGGCCTTCTCCTTTTGATAGAACTGCAAAGTATTACATAGTTTACGCTAGTTTTTATTTAATTTGGCGAGTTTAAGAAAACATGATGATGACCAATTTATAAAATGGTGGAATATGTCGTACAGTTGCCTTTATGCCCCCTTTTTATTTCTAATTTTTTTGGTGTCGAATACTATTTCTAGATATCAAGTAACCTGAATTATATTCATATTACAGAAGGCCACACTACATTGATTTAATTATATTTTTCCCTGTTAAAAGTTATTTGAATTCAACCAAGAAATCGTCGACTATTTTTTTTTTTTTTTTTTTGATTGGATACACATATTGTGCACATAAAATTTATCCAAAAAATTGAATTCAAGTCTTGCCCAGAAGAGGCAAAGCTTGCTTTGCGTTCCTCGGAACCATGTTAGATCTGGGAATTTGCATTTTTCTCCTCTTTAAAAATGCCAATGGGTTCTGCAAGCATTCAGGAGCTGGAATTTCGTTTAGAAGTATAGTTTCAGGCCCATTCATTTTCTGTTTTTTCCTTTTGCCAGATTTCTGGTTTGATTTATCCCCCTCGGAGTTTGATTCGAAAGTTTTTTTTTGGCAGGCTGCGAGAAGTTCGACAATGTTGCTTGGAAGCATTCCAGATATTATAGGAGCATCTTCAGAATCTTAAAATGTAGATCATTTTACTTGTTTGATTCCTTCTTCTTGCTATCACTTTATCCTGAGTTGTTTGAAGTATTCCTCTAGGTAAGCCTCCTCCTCCGCTCTTTGCCTTCCCAGGCCACCCTGAGCTTATTTTCTCTCTGGATCTTGATTATTTCTTCATCTTGATTAATATCCTCTTCGTTTGTGAGCTATTCAGGTGCATCTGAAGCGCTAATGAAATCACCTTAGCCATTTTCATTTGCCACACAGTTTTTTACAGGCAACGTAAATAGCTACTTTATGCCCCTTATACTATGTATTTCAACCGTAGTCAAGGTATCAATTCTTCTCCTAATTTTATGTTTGCCTTTCTTTATTATAATTGATATGTTATATTGTTAGTTTGGGGATTTTCTGGGGAAAAATTCTTCAGGGGACTATAAAATTGGCCCCAGCTGACTTGCTAAAGAGGCCTACTAGTTATATGGAGAAAGTTTGCCCCATAAACTAGGTATATAATTACATATCCCATATCAGTTTTTTTCCGCAGTTGGTACAAAGCGGGCTCCTTTTTTTATAACGTTCATCCTGATCCAATGTTCTAAAATTAAAAGTAGATGTGCATCTTTGCATAGTTATAATCATCACTGTAATATACTATAATGCAGAAAGTTATCTGGACTTATGATATGTTTCTTGCTTAGAGTATACTGATGAGACAAAGGAGAGTGCCTTGATTTGATCAAGTTTGAACATAAAGAAATAATATCTTTAGCATAAAAGGTAAGTGTATTATACTGAGTAGATTTTATACTACTACATGGTACAAAAATTATTGTTACTTAAGCTAAGAGCTAAAATAGTATCATTGGCAGCATTTCAAATTGCTTCATTTTATTTTTATTTACTTTATTGTATCTGGGTTGGTGTATATAAACCACTCTAGTTTTTTTTTCCAATCGCTTGATCATTGATGTATTTATGATTTACAGTATTCTCATATAAGTATAAATGTACAATCTTTTCAAAAGAGAAAACCATAGTTTATTTGAGTTATCTATTCTTAGTAAACATTTCATTTCTTGTATTGTTCTCATATAAGTAACTATATGTTTTATTTATTTATTTCCCAAAAAATGAAGATACTTGTTAAAAATGCTTTACAGCTCTTAGCATTGACAGTTGGATCATAATATAAAAATGGCTTTGTTTTTTCCTACATGGTTTATTCCACTGAGATGCAATATACTGTTGCTAATGGATTTTATTTTTCTAGGGTTGACTGCAGTTGCTACACTTTGTATAGAAACTGGTATATTGTTGTGAGCATGCGAGGTTGGTCACGAGTAATATATTAATGTTAACTGATTATTATAACATTCATGTAATATTATATTTTTCTTTGTTTACAGGTTGTTGTATGGTTTCTGGCTCTGGGTACTTTCATTTTTGCTTCTGCAGAAAACTTGAATTAGTTTTTCATATGAACATCCAATGTATTTCGGTATTTCCTTGTGGATAGTTTGTCATGAATTCGGTATGATTGGGAACATTTTGAGGTGTTAACTTGATACATTATAGAAAATAAAAATACTACCTAAATGCATGTTTGTAACTAAGATTTGATGGTTTTCTATGAATTTATTTTTCTGATGAGATTGCTTGTAGGTTCATTTCTCAGTGACGTTGTGCATAACATGCCTGGGGTTGACTTGTTCGTGAGCATGAATCAAACTAAGGTAAGTGTGTCTGGTAAAATGGCAGAAATATCGTATAATTTTCTTCTTAGATGATAATATTAATTTTGAGCCAAAAGTTTGGTTGTACTAGATGAGAATTTCATCTTGCAGTTTGTCAGAGAATTAGGTTTATTACCCCTGCGCACTTCAGTTTGTCTTCAGTACTATCTAGATTTTTCAATATTTAGGTATGAAAATATTATGATGAAGTATTAATTACATATTTTAGTTAGCAGAGTACCAAGTTTACTTTTGGAGCATTTTTATTCCATGTGATCAGTCGCACATTTTTATCCCATGTGATCGATTGCAGGAAAAAATTGAGTGCTGGTGTGCATTTTCTACACTGATCTTTTAAATGTTGGTAAATTGAACCCAAAAGGTTGAATGTAGCAAATCTCAAAGGTTCATAGGAAATACACCTTTTTATGGCATCTTGAAAAGCTTTCACTTTGCTAACTTATATTAGTGTGAATTGCAGGTTTTGAAAAATATGATGTGCACAAGCTTACAGGTCAAAGACTGAGGGATTTTTGGTGTAATTTTGTTTGGGAAGAATGTTATGTTTAGACTTATTTACTTAGCTATATCAACTATTGTATGACTATTTTTATTTTGTTTGTTGAAATCAAATATTCTCTTGGAACTAGATTTTTTTTTTTTTTTTTTTTTTTTTGCTATTGAATATATAGTTTTGTATTGCTTACTGTTTAATTGGCAGTTCAAAGAGAACAGTGCATTTTAGAAAGAGCACCATGTCAAAAAATCGAAAAAAAGGAGCCAAAAATTAAACATATTAATAGCAGTAAATGAGAGCTATGGAAACAGATCATACAAAGGAAAAATGCTATAGAAAAAAGTGTAATAGCAGAAGAGAAGACTTACGAAAAATTAAACGGCTATGGAAAACTATTTTATATCATTGAATACTTGCTGTGAAAACATTGATAACGCTATCAAAACTAAAAGGAAATTTTTGTAAGACAAATAATACAACAAGGGTGAAACGCTATGAAAAACTTTTTACACTGGTGAATATGTGCTATAAAATGTTTGATCCAATAGCGTTTAATTTAGAGCTATGAAATATATCAGGGCTATTATAACATGTTGATATATAGCGTCGTCACTAATGCTATGGAAAGTTATTATAGCGTTTTTCACGTTCTATCAAAAGCTAAATATGGTGTAGTGATTTGAGATAGAAAACAGTAGAATTTACTGTAAAATTGAAATCTGGATTTAGTCTACAAAACGTTCCCCAATCCTTCTGTATATAAGAACTAGAATCTTGTATATATATTATATATATACACACAAACCAAATTCACAGAACTCTAAGTCTATTAAAAAACTTAGATTTGAGAAGATAGAATGGAGATAAGAGGGGAAGAATAAATCCTAACTTTTTTCTAGAAATTGGTAATGGTAGAATGGAGGCGCAAGAATGAAATTATGATCATTAGGGTTAGAAAGAGGCCAGGAGGGTGGTATATATAGTTGCAAGTGTTAATAAAGACCGTATGATCTATTAGATTAAATCCAGATAGTCTGTGTATGCAAAATATATAAAAACCCTCACCAGAAAACACCTAGGGCGGTCGAACCCTATGTTAGGAGGACATTCAACCGGCGGTCGACCCCTATGTTAGGAGGACATTCAATCGGCGGTCGACCCCTTGGGTCGTGCTTTGCCAGGTGATTTATTCTCCTAGGTGATTGCGTTATTTATTAATTAATATTAATTACGCTGATTTCTTTCCTTTGTTTGCTAATCTTCGTCCACTTCTGTATATAAATATATACAAACAAATTCAAATTCAACTGGAATATTCTTTTCATGCTAGTTCATAATTACATACACACACACACACACACACAGATATATATATATATATATATATATATTTAAATTGCAAACTTGTGTGTTCATATTTACGCATAACTTGTTTTATTAATATCTTTTGCATACGGACTCTGATTTTAGTAAATAAAATATAAAAAGGGATCAGAATCTCGCCACGAACGCAATAGTAGTACTTTCTGGCCTAATTCCCAATTGTTCAAAATTTTATTTTTCAACTTATTTTTTTTATTCTTTATTAATTATTTTAAATTAAACTAACTTATGACTGTTTAGGCTGATTTTTACGGGGTGTTACATTTACAGTCTAGATTTGCAATGCTCGGTAATCCTTGTCATTTATGGTATAGGAAAATAATGTCAATAATCATGTTGCTCGCATTTTTCTACATGACATAATCATTAAAGACGAAAGAGATATGGATCAAATACAACGACACTATGAATATGAAGTTGCTTCGCAACCATTGGATATGTTTCGAGACAACTCCTCTATAACAGAAGAGGACTTCAACATTCATCTGGACCACCAGCTTTCAATCAGAGATGTAAAACTACACAATAGGCTATAGAAAGATCTTATGAACCATATATGGAACCACTATAGTGATTCTTAATTACAATGGCTATACATTAATTTATGGTTGTATGAACTTGTGTTGAGTTGTAGTACTTTATTAAAAGAGAATCCCATTTACTTCAACTTGTTATTTTACAGATAAGCAATTAATCTTAATGAAAATGAAATTAACAGCTAACGACAGAGCTAGCTAAATAATTCAAACAAACATTACATTGATATTCAAACCGTCACTACAACGGAAATAAAACAGTTGCTACATTGATAATAAAGTTGTTACTACAATGGAAATAATAAAATAAACTTGATTTGAGGAAACACTGACATAAGAATTTTCCTTTTGATCCCTACCCAGTACTTCCTTTGAAAGTCATACATTCTAGTCAAGTTTTTCTTCATTATTTCTTGCTCCTTTCTTTGTTTTTTCAAAACCAACTTATGCGATTCTGTTAGCAACTTCTGCTTCTCAGTATCAGTAAACATACTCATTACTTCTATTTTTTATGAGCTAGCATAGTTCTGTCTTGATGTCGACGCTCGTGTATTTCATGGGCGGAGTCAAGTTTTGCATCCACGACAACATCAAACTTTTTCGTCATCTTTGCAGCTTTGATGCCTGCCAGTTTATAATCTTCGCCTTGTCTTTGACAAAACTCATCAACTTGGTTTTCCCCCTCAAATTGAGAATCTCTTCCTAACGACTCTTCGGGACTAGATGAGTAATTTGATTTTGAAAAATAATTCTTTTCCTTTGAAGAAGTTTGAACATCGCGTAGGCTCTTGGTAGTATCGAAGTTCCACTTTGGTTAACTGGTAAGCAGCTCAAAGCAGTTTGAGAACTAATAATAATATGGTCTGTTTGCCCTATTTTATCTAGTGAATAGCTTCTTGGGCTCCTCGTTTGCAAGCGTTTCTGGCAACAAATAATTTAACTGATTCGTAAATAACTATAATTAACTCATTAATGAACTATTAAACAAAAACATACCAAACGATCCTTGCCTCTCATTCCACTAGGCTTAACTTTCTTTATTTTGTAAACTTGTGATCGTAAAATGACGTATAGCGATTTATTTTTCCGAATCGACTCTGAATCATCGGCAACATTTGTGTGTTTTTAAGATGCTTGCGGTTGAAGGTATTCTTTATTTTATTTTCCAGAACTTATCACCTAATTGGTCATTGTCTGTAACTGAATCTTGTGAAAAGTGATAATAAATGTTGCATAAATCGTAGTCCTCCTCGTTGGTCCATGGAACGATTGATTGCATGCTTGAAGGAGTATCTTGGTGGTTTTCGATGTCATCTTCATAAACATCATTTTCGGACATCATCGGATGTGTAAATTCTCCAACAGGTGAAGACATAATTTAGGTTTTGTTGCTTTGAGAGTAGTAGATAGAAAGGAAGAAAAGTTGTGTTTTGCTTTTATATGTGTGGGAGTTGATAATTTAAGGTTGAAAAAATAGTCGTTGTAATAAGAATATGACCGTTTTATAGTCATTGGAGAAGAATATGACTGTTTTATAGTCATTTCGGGGGAGGGGGAATATGACCATTTTATAGCTATAAGAGGAGAATATGACTGTTTTATAGTCGTTGGGAATGGAGAGAATATGATTGTTTTATAGTCGTTGGGGATAGAGAAGAGGGATGTTTTGTAGTTGGAGGTAGAGGGCGCTGATTTAATCAGCGTCCTCTTTATAGACGCTGATTTAATCAACGCTAATTAAATCAACATCCAAACCAATTCAGAATACTGAATTGACCCCTGAATTTTTTCATGAATATTCAGACAAAAATGACCGTTGAGCACGCGTTTCTATCCTAAGTGTTTAAGAGCTGAGTGTATCGCTGTTGGAGCTGCTCTAAGTCTAGGAGAAATAAATTAACATATTACAAGCTTGCAGGAACGTCCTTATGGACTTGCACCAATCTTTTGGAATCTAAACTTTATATACCGTAGTATTTAAATAAATGTTTCTAACGAATCTTGTCTTAGTTTCAAACATCTATATAGTATATCCACATGTTTATTGCCTTTTCTTTCTGCATTATTGATGCATATTTAATGAGCTTTCTCTTCATTCCAAATGTCTTATCAGTATTACGTCATTTACTTCATGTACTTTATTTTCATTTATTTGGTTAGAATTGCTTGGTTGCACAAAATTTGCTTTACTATATCTAATATGGTTTTGTTAGTTTTGGTTATTTCGATACTAAGCATTAATGATAGGGGCATATCAGTGTTTATGCAATACATTATTTCACCCTTGATGATTTTGAAGGTGAAATCCTTTTAAAGGGAAGTGAGTATGACAACCCATAATTTTAAGGGACAGTTTGGCTTAGGACCCTGTTATGTTTCAAAATACAAAAAACTCTCTGCCAAAAAAATTATAAATTAGGTCCCTAAATTTCGAAAAAAAAAACCGAAAATTTTACGAAAATTGAAAATTAAATTCAACACATAATCATCATCATGTTCATTCATTACAACAACAAAAAATATGATTCAAAAACAAAATTTAAAAATATACACGCTCTAATATATTGCAGCAAATAATGCAACTATTTGCGAATGTTGCTGATATTTCAACAACTATTCTAATTATTTGCATCAACTGCAAAACAATTGCTTATATAGCAATTTGTAGTAATACTTGCAGACTTTGCTGCAATTTTTCATCCGCCTTTTATTCATTCAGTTTTTCATCAAGTATAAAATAGTTGTTGATATATCAACAATTATATAATATAATTGCTGATATATCAACAACTATTTATAAGCCTTCCACTACCTTTAAAATAGATGCTGATATATCAGCAATTGTATACAATAATTATTGATATATGATAGAATTTAGATCAGAGAGAAGAGAGAGATGAAACAGTAAGCAATCAAAAGGCTACATTTTTATTAATTTGTGTTGTCCATTACAAGAGAAATCCTTCTCCCTTTATACAAGTTTTTACAATCAAATATAAGGAAAGCATTAAAGGCAGAATTTATGATATCCCATAAAATATATCCTAATAGGTTTCCTGTTTTATCTCCATAATCGGTTTCCTGTTTTATCTTCATGATAGGTTTCCTGTTATATCTCCATAGCATATCCTTCATAGCATATTCTCCAGGTCATAATAGGTTTCCTGTTATATCCTGTAGCATATTCTCTAACATCCCCCCTCAAACTCACGATGCTGAAAATCGTGAGTTTGCCAAATAGAAGCTCCAAACCGAAGAGTGGCCCAAATAGAAGCTCCAAACTCCAAGCACTGGTCATTCAAATCAAAGCCTTCAACTGGTTTTTAAAGTGGACCACACTCAATAATGGTTTTTAAAGTGGACCACACTCAATAATGGTTTTTAAAGTGGACCACACTCAATAATGGTTTTTAAAGTGGACCACACTCAATATTAATGGTTTTTAAAGTGGACCACACTCAATATTAATGGTTTTTAAAGTGGACCACACTCAATAATAATGGTTTTTAAAGTGGACCACACTCAATAATAATGGTTTTTAAAGTGGACCACACTCAGTAATGGTTTTTAAAGTGGACCACACTCAATATTAGTGGTTTTTAAAGTGGACCACACTCAATAGAGGTCAATGGTTTTTAAAGTGGACCAAGCACTAGAGTATATTGGTTTTTAAAGTGGACCAACCACTAGAGTATATTGCATACCCAAAACACAACACTTCAGTTCTTCAAATTCGACATAGTCCTCCTTCAATCAGTAGGAAAACCAAATCGCCAGAAGCAGAGGAGGCGAAGACCACTCGACGGTGCTGCACTGGCTATAGGGACTGCCGACTCTTTTTTTTTTTAGCAATATATATACATATCTCTCTCCTTCTCCCCCGGCTCTGATACCATGATAGAATTTAGATCAGAGAGAAGAGAGAGATGAAACAGTAAGCAATCAAAAGGCTACATTTTTATTAATTTGTGTTGTCCATTACAAGAGAAATCCTTCTCCCTTTATACAAGTTTTTACAATCAAATATAAGGAAAGCATTAAAGGCAGAATTTATGATATCCCATAAAATATATCCTAATAGGTTTCATGTTTTATCTCCATAATTGGTTTCCTGTTTTATCTTCATGATAGGTTTCCTGTTATATCTCCATAGCATATCCTTCATAGCATATTCTCCAAGTCATAATAGGTTTCCTGTTATATCCTGTAGCATATTCTCTAACAATATATCAGCAATAATTCATCAGCCTTGCATTAATTTTATATATAGTTGCTGATATATCAACAACTACATATGTATAATTGCTGATATATCAGCAATTATTCATCCACCTTTCAACTAAATTCTAGGTAAATAATTGCTGAATTTTCAGTTTTTTTTTTTTTTTAGAATACTTTCGTGAATATTTTAAATTTTTTTAATTTTTTATTATATAGCAGCGCGTAAAAGTTAAAAACGCGTTGGTTACAGAAATATGAAACCCTCTTTGTATCAAAAGTTTGGGAAGAAGCCGCTTTAAAACAAAGTTTGAAATAAGGATGCGTCACTAATTTCCACTAATTTTAATTAGCAATTACTATAACTAAACAATTAACTGAAGGTGAACTAAGGACTTTAAACATGAATGGATTCACTACACCATAAAAGACCTTTAGCAGCGTCAGAAAAAAAGGTTACCTTCGCGTTTAGTAACGTTATAGATAATGTTATTATACGACATGCATCTAAAAGTTCAAATATTTTTATTACATTGTAGAGAACGCTACAAATACTTATTTTAAATGCAACATACGTTTTCGCATTTTTTTAGGATACTACATATCTTTTGTGTTAGTTTTAATTTGTTTGTGTAGGATTTTTAAAACCTAGTTGTTTAGAGCATATTTTTAATGTTGTTATTCACTGTTGATGGCCTATAGTATTTACAGCAACCGCTTAAATAATATTCATATTTAAACCAACGATCAAGCATATAAGTGTCATATTCAAGTCAATAATTAATCAAATAATTATCATATTCAAACAACCAATTTTACACAAATATTTTTTTTGATAAAATAAGTCACATACCACGAGCATTCAGAAATAAGTTGACATAAATAGTATTAACAAAATATCATAATATTTATGACAATTAAATTCATACCATGAGCATTCACATACCAAGAGCATTCACAAACAAGTTAACCAAATAATGTTCACCCCTACAAATTTGAATATCTACATGTAGTCATAAAAGCTTCAAATGCTTTCTCTCAACAACAAATAAGAAGCCTTCAGACTTCCGTTATCAAAAAATAAAAAAGAACACACCGATTCAAAATAGGCTTAGGGTGCTTTACGATAAACGAAAGCGGAGTATTTAAGCGGTGAATTTTAACGAACTATTTAGTTAAGCGGAGAATGCATTTGCGGGTTTAATCGCCTCATTTTATTTTTTATTTTTTAATTCAATTAATTTAAATTTAAAACAGACCAGCATCATTAAAGAAGAATAATACAGTAAACCAAATAGAATAGTTCATTAAATAATAATAATACAAAAATTGATAAAATGCAGAAATACAACACACTACTAATGAAGATGGAAATTTCTCATTTGATAACTTATATAACCAAGCAAGTTTTGGTCAGATAGTACTTTCACCATATCCAAAGTTGATGAGTTAATGTGAAATTTTTCCATAATCTCCCACTTCTCAACGTCGGTAACGGTAGACAGATCATTATCCCATTTGTTTTTCATCTAGGTCTGCGTCAGATCATCGTCGAACCACTCATTATGTCCCCTCTAAATAGCGATAAAAAATCGTTCGTTGTCTTTGAGATTTAAATTATTAAGGCAGTTTTCTATGAATGCCACCGATCTTTCGACAATCCAGGTAGCGATGGACGTTAACGAAGATGTAGCAGTACCGGATGCAGAAGATTGTTATTTAACTGGGGAAAATTAGCCAAAAAATTAGAAAAAAAATTATTTTATACATACGAACGAAGATGGGGGAGGGGTGCGTTTATAGGGATGGGAGGGGGAGTCGAATTATAGTCGTTGGAGGCCGAACGCTCTCTTACTAATAGCATGCTTAACGTTATTTTTTTTTAGCAAAGTCGATCGCTCTCTTACTAATAGCATGCTCAGCATTATTTTTTTATCAAAACCGAACGGTTTTTATAGTGTTATGTAATACTTATTATTATAACAAATAATAATTATAATAAGTATAGGTATTTAGCAGATAACTAGACAACTAGTTCGGGTTTTAAGGTAGACCGTCCATCGTGTACGGAGATTAATGTGGCCCGTCCACAGACCGACTCCATGCAGGGAGCAGATTGTTACATTGATTTCTTCTGAGTAGAGGAATTACATAAAAAAACTACATGGCTTACAAAATAGAACCTAAATCGGCTATTACAAGTACGTAGTACATATAAACAGCTGCTCCAAGTTGTAAAGAGAACAGGGTAAACATGAGATTTCATAGTCGAAAAACGAGGTTAAATCACCTGTACCCAAAAAACCGTGATTCCGTCAACCAAAAAAAAATGGTATTTTAATTTCGGTGGGATCCACTTGAAATCAGGGAGTCAGATGTGTGGTCCACAGGACCAAGGTTTTTTTGGCCCTGAGGATTATTTCCCCCGAAAAACATATCTTTGGCATGGGTAAGGCAGTAGTACCAAGAAGGTTGCACCCTGTATGACAGTTGGAGACATAACATGACATGACCCTACATCCTACAGTGAGTAGCCACGGTCACATGGACTGCACGAGGATCAACCTCTACAGGATAATGACCAACCATTCTCACAGTAAAAGGCTAGCTAAAAAACAAAATATCCCACCAAAACGAAGAGGCTCAGGTCCTTTACACAACAAGACGCCCAACTGCGATACACAGACAAACAAATCACCCTAAAACAGCCCAACATATTCCACACCAAGCATGAGTACGCAGATCTTACACATGAGCTCACCAAGTAAGAGACACCGTACAAAATTCAAGTGGTGGGATTGAAATCACGCTCCTTGCGCAGCAGCAGTGTGAGTTGCAGCATGATGGACAGATTCAAATGGTGATTCTCCCTTCTTCTTTTTTAATGTCGATCACTAAACAGCTACTGATTGCAGTTTAAGGATCAAACAACGATCAGTTTATTGTTTAACGCAAAAAATAAAAAATAAAGTGTACTGATTGTTGTTTAACTTAAACACGACAATAAGTTTGCCAAATCTTCACTCTACTACTGGAATATTAAATATCCATATAGTACTAGGCCTTAAATGTACAACTATTGATATGTTATTGAAAACCATTGTTATCATAACCAAATGGGCCGACGTCCCAATCATGGTTAACCGTGGGCTGCCATGCTACCCGCTCCGGAGATAGTTTGCACCGTAGATATCAAGAGCCTTTCCAAAATTGAGAAAAGCCGCCCAAAACGCTGCCTGAAGGTCCAAAAGCTTAAGCCAAAATTTAGATTTTTCCATAAAACCAAGCTCTGGGCCTTGCTTACTTACAGCCCGACCTGCTTCAACAGGGCTTACGTACCCTGAACGAATGTATACCCCGCCAACTTATTATATAATTGAGTGCAAAGGTTATTTGCTGTTTGTTTGTGATGTGGGACAAATGAAAAAAACTAGAGTAGTGCATGCTGTAGTAAACCGATCCATATTTCTATGCATTTTTATATACATGGACATCAAACAAACAAAGAAACAGCAAAGCCTGAATGAATGATCATCAGCTGATTTATAACATTTTTGTATACACGTTAATATTATATTTTTCAATTATTATCAAAGTATAACATGCACGGTTCTGACGGTTCGACCGGTCGGACCATGAAAACCTTAAAACTTGGGACATCACGGTTCGATTGACGGTCCGGTCATGATAACATTGTTAAAAACAATTGAAGTCTAATAGTGTCGAAGTTTAGTTACATAACAGTGGACTATGAGTACAAGTTATACATTTGTATCAACTGTGATATATTTGGAAATCAGACTGCTCCAACAACAACAACAACAAAGCCATATATCCCAAACAAGTTGGGGTTGGCTAGATATGGAACCCAAAATTAAGGTAAAATAACTAATAATAATATATAAAAAGAGTTTAAAATAACCAAACAGATTAAAGTAAAAAGGTTCAATAAAAGTGAAATAAAGTCCTAAAAAAATTAAAATTAAAATAATTAAACAGATCTAAAAATAATAATAATTAACATATATATATATATATATATATATTTAAAAAAAAAATCCTAAGGTTCTGGTACATGGAGTGCCAACTTCCATGCACTTCTATCTACCACAAACTCTTCAGATATACTCCAATTTCTTAGATCTCTCTTTATTATCTCTTCCCATGTCATTCTAGGTCGACCTCTACCTCTCTTTGGGCCTTCGGCACGACCTATAACTCCAACGTGCACAGGAGCATCACGTGGTCTACGTTGGATATGTCCAAACCATCTCAAGCGGTGTTGGACTAACTTCTCTTCAATAGGTGCAACTCCAAGTTTTTCCCGAATATCCTCATTTCTAATCCGATCTCGTCTGGTATGCCCACAGCTCCAACGCAGCATCCGCATCTCTGCTACACTTATCTTCTGCACGTGTTGCCTCTTAGTAGGCCAACATTCTGCACCATATAACATGGCAGGCCTGATTGCTGTCCTATAGAACTTTCCTTTAAGCTTTTGAGGAATCTTCCTATCACAGAGAATGCCAGATGCTAGCCGCCATTTCACCCATCCTGCTTGAATTCTAAAACTAACATCCTTATCAATCTCTCCATCAAACTGCAACATAGATCCTAAGTATCGAAACGATTCCTTCTTGGGTACTACGCTACCAGCCAAGGTGACCTCCCCGTCATCTGACCTAGCACCGCTAAACTCACACTTCATATACTCAGTTTTAGTTCTGCTAAGCCTGAAACCCTTTGATTCCAAGGTCTCCCTCCACAACTCCAGTTGTCTATTGACCCCTATTCTACTTTCATCAATCAGCACAACATCATCGGCAAAGAGCATACACCAAGGGATCTCCTTTTGTATATCTTTCGTGATTTCATCCATCACTAATGCAAAAATATAGGGGCTCAAAGCCGAACCTTGATGTAACCCTATGTTAATTGGGAAGTCTCTGGTCTCACCATCGCATGCCCTTACACTAGCCACAACCCCCTCGTACATATCCTTGATAAGGGTAATATACTTTGATGGCACTCTCTTCCTTTCTAGCGCCCACCACATAACCTTCCTCGGCGCTCTGTCATAAGCTTTCTCCAAGTCAATAAAAACCATGTGAAGGTCTTTCTTTTGTTCCCTGTATCTCTCTATAAGTTGCCTAACCAAGAAAATCGCCTCGGTGGTTGACCTTCCAGGCATAAAACCAACTTGATTCCTAGATACACTTGTCAACCTCCTCAAACGTTGCTCGCAAACTCTCTCCCAAAGCTTCATTGTATGACTCATAAGCTTAATTCCTCTATAGTTTGTGCAACTTTGAATATCTCCTTTATTCTTGAAGATTGGAACTAAAATGCTTCTCCTCCACTCATCTGGCATTTTGTTTGATTTTAAAATATTATTAAACAACTTAGTTAGCCAGGTTATCCCTGCATCTCCAAAACATCTCCACACCTCAATAGGAATGTCATCAGGACCTACCGACTTGCCTGATTTCATCCGTTTCAACGCCCCCTTTACCTCAGCTTCTAGAAATCTCCGCACAAAATGTCTATTGGTGTTGTCGGCAAAGTCTTCCAAGTCGGTCGAGGAGCTATTACTTTCTTCGTTGAAAAGCTTATCAAAGTATTCTCTCCACCTATTCTTTATCTCATCATCATTCACCAAAAGTCTATCACTCTCGTCCTTAATGCATTTAACCTGATTGAAGTCTCTTGTCCTCCTCTCGCGTAGCCTAGCTATTCTGTATACGTCTTTTTCACCCTCCTTTGTACTTAGCCTTTGATATAAACCCTCGTACGCTCGTCCCCTTGCTTCACTCACTGCTTTTTTTGCAGTCTTTTTTGCCACTTTGTATCTATGCATGTTCTCTTCGCTCCTATGATGATGCATGCATTTGTAGCATTCCTTCTTCTCTTTGATAGCCTTTTGCACCTCGTCATTCCACCACCACGAATCCTTGGGTTCTCGCTTGCTTCCTCTTGTTATCCCAAATACCTCAGTAGCCACTCTGCGAATGCAAGTTGACATCGCATTCCACATGACATTTGCTTCTCCTTCTACATTCCAAGCCCCTTCTCCCATCATTCTATCTTTAAACTCCCGTGAAGCATCTTCTTTGAGTTTCCACCATTTCGTCCTACTAATCTTCGCTCTCTTATCCTTCACCACCCGAAGACGAAACACGCATACCAAGAGCTGGTGTTGAGAGACAACACATTCTCCAGGTATGACCTTGCAATCAACACAATCTCGTTTACTGTCTCTTCTAGTCAGGACAAAGTCAATCTGACTAGTTTGTTGGCCACTACTGAAGGTGATCAGATGTGATTGCCTCTTTCTAAAGAAAGTATTAGCAATCATAAGATCAAAAGAGAGAGCGAAATTCAATATATCTTCACCCTCTTGGTTCCTACCGCCGAAGCCAAAACCACCATGCACTTGCTCAAAACCCCCACTAGATGAGCCAATATGGTCATTGAAGTCTCCTCCTATAAAAAGTTTCTTGCTACTATGCACATTTCTAACCATGACATCCAGGTCTTCCCAGAATTTCCTCTTGGCTTCTTCACTTAAACCTACCTGTGGGGCATATGCACTAATGACATTCAGAACCGTCTTACCAACTACTAGCTTAACTAGGATGATCCTATCCTCTCGTCTTCTGACGTCGACCACTTTGTTCTGAAGGTCCTTGTCAATCAATATGCCAACCCCGTTCTTGTTACGTACTTCTCCCGTGTACCACAATTTGAAACCAGTGTTCTCCACCTCCATCGCCTTCTGGCCCATCCATTTAGTCTCTTGAACGCACAAGATGTTTAACCGTCTCCTAATCATAGTATCCACTATCTCTCTTAATTTTCCTGTTAAGGATCCTACATTCCAACTACCTAACCGAACCCTCCTATCTTCGACTAGCTTCCTTACCCCTCGCACCCGCCGAGAAAAATGCGAGGACCCTTGCTCATTTTTCACCACACCGGGGCGTCGGTGTAGCGCGCCACTAAGAAAATGGCGGAAATCAGACTGCTCCATCCAACAAAAATCATCAAATATAAAAGAGACAAGCACAAAATAACAGAAAACGTAAGAGCTAAAAGAAAAGACAATGCCACAGCAATCATCTAACCTTATGCTACCCAAAATGCATTAGACTAACAATTAACAAACCTCCCAAAGTATTGCAGATACATTGTATCCCACTGACCAGAGTGCTAAAGAGCATGCTAACACAAAAGTTCAAAAGATGCTACATGCTAAAGCACAATAGAAAATGTACGTAACTACTTAGGCTTAACAGCACATTTTTTAGCAGCAGATCTAGTGACAATAGGCGATATGATTCCAGCTTCAGCTCCAGAACGTTTCTTCTTAACAGCAGCAGGTTCGATTATAGCACCATGTTTAGAACCTCTTCCTCTTGTTGGAAGCTTACCTCCTCTCCTTGTTATTCCTTCAGAATCATGCTCAGCGGTAGACATTCTTTCTTTCCCAAGTGTTATCCCCGCTTTTTCTACTCCTGGTTCAGCTTCCTTTTCAGCAACTTCAGCAGTTTTCTGAGATAATAACTCTTCTTTCGATGTTTCTTCAGCAGCAGATTTAGCATCAAGAGGTTTTGCAGCAGTCATTTCTGGTTCTTTTGCAGGTTCAGTTACAGTTTCAGCAGCAGGTTGTTCAGAGGTTTCAGCAGCAGGATGAGATTCAGGAATAGTAACACTTGGGAAGTTGAACACTTATCTTTTCTGTTTGAGCAGCAGGAACAGCCCCAGATGAAGGTCCTATTTCCACGACAGGTCTCTTTGAAGCATTAGCATCACCATCAGTAGGAGAATACATTAAAAATCTAGTTCTGTAAGCAAGTTTGACAATAAGATCACGTGCAGGACCGATTACTCTTTCTTTAGGAATTCTGCGAATCATTTCTTTAAGAATATTCTTTTTGCAAATTGGATAAGCCAGAGCGATCAAGATTAACGTGCCAAATAGATGGGCCTCCGAGTTTCTTCCTCTATTCCTCAACAAAACTATGTTTGCAAGTCAGTCCACCAGCAATTAACATATGCCCAAAGAGATTCAATTCAGAGAAATTTAGGTGATCTTGAATGTATTAATTTGCTAGTACAAAAGCACAAATATCGGCATTTTCAGTCTTAACAAGATAATCGGTTACATATGATTGATCACTCACGGCTGCAATAAGAGATGTGTTACACAATTTCTGGATGATTTCCAAGTGCATTTCAGGGAGCAATTCATCAACCCTTTGATTGATCGATTCAGGAGTGACTCCAGTAATGAAGAATGTAAGGAAATCAATACTGTTACCGATAAGATCGTGAATTCGCTGTCCAGACATGATTAGTTTGCAGTTTAGCTTCTTAGAAACAGTGCTGGCCTGCCAAGTGAGTAGCATATGGTTAATGAATTTGTAGACATGAAAGACTGATAGCCTGATGAAACAACACTAAAGACCATTATGCTAAATACGTATCACTGAATCAAAACTATCAAAACAGAAGTAGAAGTATCTAAAGCCACTGTTAGAGCATCTCTAGCAGTGTTGAAAAACGCCGAAATGGCAGAAAAAGCCGCTTGATTTTTCACCCTCGCGCCACACCAGTGACAGTTTCAGCGTGGGGAAGAAAGATAAACGTGACTTTTTCCTAATTTTTTTTCCTTCAAGCAGCGGTATTATAGGGGAATCAGTTTCCTGTTTACCCACAAAATGGCAAAATAAAACCATCATCAGTCTATAAGCAGAAATCTGAATCCCGACATCCCGTTTATAGGTTTATAAAAAATAATAATGGTTTTCACTGCTTGCTGCTTAAGATGCGATGCTTTTTCATGTTTTTTTTTTTTTTTTGCTTCCTCTGGTTTTTACGATTACTGCTAGAGATGCTCTTAGCATCAAAAAAGAGACCCATATAAGATGTAACAGGGATAAAAAATAATGTAAATGAATTTAGTTTCCCCAAGTGTAAGAGGGGTTAATACTGATTTCAAAATGAATCAAATATTAACCCTTTTAAAATCCAATAAACCAAGTATTATTCAAAATTTGGAATACTGGCGAATAAATTATCAACCGGTAGAACAAACCATTTAGCAATGAAGATTGATAATAACTGGGAGCATATTCAGAATAATGACTCATGAGCATGGCATGCCCCATTCAAAACAATGGCTGTTATGTTATGACTCTTAATGTTGTGTCCGCCAGTAACCTGTTCACATCCAGGGAATTTTTTTTGGCAATAACTAATTAATCTAGCAAGTGTTGTTGATGGAGCATGGTTACTTATGGGATATAATAATAACGTTCTTAACCCTAAGGACAACAAGGGGGCTTCCAGTACCCTTCTCTCATCTCAATGGGTATGCATGTTGTTGATGGAGCATGGTTATTTTATTTTTAGTCTTTTCTATTTTTACAACCATAGCTTAACTAAAATAGAAAAACTATACCAGAAAAAAGAAAGAAGACATTTTTTTTATGTAATTAGCTGTTCAATTTATTTTATTTTAGTTCAGTCCATTCTTCATTTGTTTTTCGGTTTTGTATGTGTGCTCACCGTCTTTGCTTTTGTACTATGTACCTCAACTACTAGTACCATTGTCATCAATATGCCATCATTTCAACATTACCCCCCTCTTCCATTCTTCCTGACCAACATCAATCATTATAGCAAATTCCCTCCAAACAATACACCCATTAAATACAGTTACAACATAGCCATTTCATTCACTACCACCCTCTCACCTTTTACATCAATCAACAAACTACACATCCTTGCAAACTCCTCTCAAAAAAATACACTCAAGCCAGTTCCTCTCATCATCGGTTTCTCCCTACTTTCTTCAACCCTTAAATCACCACTGCCCTGCCACCAGAACAAAACTTCCCACCACCTAAAACCAGTCACCTAAATTGCCAATTCCTAAACAAGCCACACCATCACTCCAACAGGAATCAAGTTGGCTTCAACATCTCGCATATGTGCACACCAGGCCTCACCTGTAAACTGCCAATTTTGTCCACATACAACCTAGAACAATCTCAGCAATACCCTCAAACGTTCAACCATTCTTCACGAAATGCAACCAAAAATAATCATCACCCATCACTGCTCCATCGACTATCAATCAGTCTCCATCAACAAACAATCCTAGCCTCGCCACCGACCTCTAATCTATAACAACCAACATCACCAAAACCCTCCTCGATCATTGCAAAACTAGGCACCACCTTTATATACTTCAACTTGAAACAACTATTAACTCATCAGACCTGGGCTTCACCACCTCTGTCATTACAACTTATAACCAATGAGGTAATTTCATATTAGAATTTAAAATGGACAAGCTGCCTAAAAGGAACTTCCAACCAAATGAGCTTCAACCATTAGTGGGAGGTTCTAAACATCATAGTATGATACCTAAATGGAACTTTAAAATAGACATCCTACCTAAACTTAGAGTACATAAGAGACCAAATGAGGTACGCAATTCATAAATCGATTTATGTAATGAAATTGGTAACATAACCAACATATAGAATGAAAAGGTATGGACAAATAAACGGTATGTTGATTTGTAAATGTTTTTTGTAAACAAATACAAATACATAATAGATACAAGCGTTACGGCAAGCGCTTCGCACGTGATATTGGCACACGCTTCATAGTATATTATTATTTTTCTCAAAAATTATATGTTCTTAATTTATTTAAGAGACATGATTTTTATAAATATTTACTGATATTTTGTATCGTAATCATGGGTACGATGGTTTAAAACCTTATTTCTAAATTGCAACTATTTGTTTATTAGTGTTAAATTTTGTTTGTGTTATTAATTAATAAATTATGAAAAAGTATATGAAGTTTATTTATTAGACCTATGTTTAAGCGATATCAAGTCTGGTAATATACATGAAAGAGCATTTTGAATTTATAAAAGAAAATATCTGTTAGATTCTAATTTTAAGCGATATTAACATTTATTAAAAAATTAATGATTTTTTATTTAGATGCTACTTTTTTGGATTAATTTTTTAAAGAGTTGTATATATGAAGGGCAATTTTGATACTTCGCAGTCGAACCAAAAGTTTACGCTTGCAAGACAATTATTAAAAAAGATATATAGTACAAAAGGGGAAATGAGCACTACGAGTTCTAGATATGGATGTGCTGGGAAACATAGATAAAAACGTGCATTTGTGAACGTTGCACTAGTACTGCGTTAGTTGTTTAGCCTGTCCCATGTTTTTTTTAGTGATCCAAGATCAGCTATATCTTTTGTCTGCACAAGTAAAAAAGAATATCATCAAAAAATGAGTAACTATGACACAACAAAACAATGATAAGGCTCCTCTCTATTTTGCATAAGTTACACTTCATATTAGGATCAATCTTCGTCTTCCTGTTGAAGTTTTACATAGATAAGTAATAAATGGAAAAACAGCCCGTTCTGATTTGCTTGTGATTGCATTTAATGTAGAACTTCTATGACATCGCCGATTAATTAAGCACCTGTGAATAGGCCTATTAAATATGCACCACTTTCTAGGACACATAAATTTAAAAAAGATTGCGTCGGCCTGTTTCCAATGTATTTTATTGAACAACTAACGCACAGTTTTTTCGAAGAGAATCCAAATCAAAATTTTGGGAATTAATCTTAATTGATTTATGAAGACACGATGTTGAAAATGATGCGTCTTAGTTTTAATACTCCCTCCGGTTCATAATGTAAGAAATGTAAGAAGTTTTAGATGTTTGCACAAGAATTAAGAAAAAATTCAGATGACACTTTAACCCTTACTTATTAGCTTTGTCTTGCACCTTATTTTCTTTTTTCATGTGTTGTCAATTACTTTTTCTATTTCCATCAACTACTTTTTACTTTTTTATACAAAAATACTCATTAAGTGACTTTTAGGTTTGTGTCATTTATTATGGATCATGGATAAAATTGGAATAACAAGCTTAAACATCTTATATTTTGAAACAAAGCAAACTTCTTAAAACTTCTTGCATTATGAACCAGAGGAAGTATAATGAATTGACAATATGACAACACCATCATTATTTTGATTTCGATTAAATAAGAGCCAATACCAGCATGTTTTAGACTAGTCAATTCCCAATATGATAACACCATCATTATTTTTCTCAAACATAAACAGTTATAAGTAATAGGCCAATGACAGATCTTTTGCGATCCTATTTGCACTCAGTTGTCAGTAGGGATTGCAGTTAATCCAAAGTACTGTTCCCTTCTCTATCCAAAGTATTTAGCTTAAAGAAAACAGCAAAATAAGTGCAAAATTACATTTCAGAAGAACAATTTCTACCCCAAACTTGTTTGTACCACTACATCACGGGGTAGCGAGTCCTAATCCTTTTCCATGCTAATCATAGGGAAAACATGTCATTAGTCAACGGAGGCCGCCACCCGTAATCCTCAATTTTATATTTATGAATAGATAATTGCAATAGTTTTGCAAATATTAAACAGCAGATTAGAATTCTGGAAACACCATTCAGAATCTGAAACTATAGCATTAACTTCGTTATTATGACCTCCATAATAACACGTACTCTGCCAACCAAAAATATAAAGCAAAGATTTACCATGTATCCATCGCTTAAACCACGGTTTTCTACTCCTTCCGTTTACAATATTATTATTAATTAACCCTCTACTAGTATCATGTGAGAAGCAGTTGGGTCTAGAGATCCCTCTCTATTTTGCATAAGTTACACTTCATATTAGGATTACTCTTCATCTTCCTGATGAAGTTTTACATAGATAAGTAATAAATGGAAAACAGACTGTTTTGATTTGTTTGTGATTACAAAATGATATGATGCATTAGGTAGAACTCACACTTAAAAGCTGGTTTGTAAGGGAGGGAAAGGGTGCCTAATGGGCTATATACTGGCCAATATATCATATATTATGAGGTATAGGACATATCATTTCACGATTCTTCGAAAGTCCGACATCCGCGTCGGACCACTTTATTGACACTGACCAGATGGTAAGCTCTTTTCTCTTTGGATGACTTTACTCGCATATCAGTATTTTAATCCAGTTTATAGATCACTTCTCTCACGGTTCGAACTTCCGAAGAGCGGTTCTCAGTGAAAACACCAAATGATACGGGGCATTAGGTAGAATTCTCCCTCAAAAGCTAGATTGTAAGGGGAGAATGCCTAATAGGTTATATATTAGCCAATATATTATGTATTTTGAGGAATGGGACATATCACAAACCCTCAATCGCTTAGTTCAGTAACTACATCCAAAGATTTGGAAACCAAAATTCTTCTGATTTATATGAAAATGAAATTCTGGACAATGGCCTGTATACCTATGAATCAAGATACAGATTCATAATAAAAAAACTGGGTCGTAGAAATGAGTTTAACATCAAAAGTATTGACTAAAATGCCAATTTGAATTATATTGCACGATGTGAAACTTGAAGATTAGGACACAAAGGCGTTGAGTAGAATCGCCAGCATGGTAGGCATACCTATCCAACAAACATAGTAACTACAACAAGGAAATCAAGCAATTATGCTAGGATATTGGTTAATGTCATTATCAACACTAAGGGCATCCCCAACCATGGGTCGGTTGCTTGGCAACCAACCCCAACGGTTGGGTCAGCAGTCCCTTCAGTGTTGTCGTGGCAACACTAAAGGGTGTTGGAACAACCGTTTGGTTGCTCCAACAACCAAGCCTTAACCGGCTTTGTTAAAGCCGGCTATGGTTGAAGTGAAGACATTTTCTGTTCCACTCTCATAGCCGGCTTTGTTAAAGCCAGCTATGGTTGAAGTGGGGACATTTTCTTTCCCCACTCCCTTAGCCGGCTTTATGAAAGCCGGCTAAGGGTACTTTGATCCTAACTCGTTGGGGTGTTGCTCGGGTCAACCGGCTTTGATTTGACCGCAAGCAACACCCCACGTTGGGATGCTCTAACTACCCATAGAGGAGAAGAATGTGTTGTTCGTGCAGAGTATATGAATTCAAGCCCTATATTTGTTTACGTTGCCAACATTTTGGTCACTAATCTATAAAATGTAAATAAAATAAATAAAACAACAAAATGACAAGGAAAAAAAAAAAAAAACAATTTGTCCTGTGGCAACAAGAAAAAAAAAAAACAATTAGTTCAATTTCAAGGAAGTGACGACCTGAAAAGGTGTGGCAACAATAGCTGAAGCAGAGGCAGATCGAGAGGGATAGAAGCGAGAGGAGACTGACAAGTATAGCCCTTCAATGGAAGCTCGAGTTTTGACGTGAGGCAGCGAGCTGCAAACCAAACTTCGTGCAAGTAGATTTTTTTTGTGCAGGTGACTAACTTGAAGAAGCGGTTTAGCGATTAGAACTCAAGGTCTATTTCTTTGAGTTCGAAATGTCACTGACATGTTACCCTCATTAAAATTCCAAAGTGAAGAGAAAAGGATCATTATCTCATTCTTTTCTTTCTTGTTATTTAACCAAAATTCAATTTTTTATAAGTTCTCCAATTTTTAAAGAAAAAAATCAAAATAAAATTCTAGATTCAAATTTGAAGATTCTCTGAAAATCCCAACTAAAAAGTTGGTATTTTGGAGGATATTTGAAATGGATCTCAATAATTAACAAGAGCTTCAAATTTGATTGCCCTGAGCTTAAATTTCTTAGTGATTTGGTGAGTGAGTCGTATTGTTTATATTTGATTATCGCTATACATGTTAAAAATGCTAATGTTGGTTAGGACTTGATAAATGAACTTAATTTGATATTATAGAGACTAAATGTTTTTGGAACTACAAATCATATAATTTTTTGTGTTAGGGTGTTTATATGAACTATATGGCAATTGATATAAAACTATAGTTAATTGATGATTGGGTTACTGGTCGAACGATAGGACGCGTTGATGGTTATATAAATTCTCATTAAAAGATGAGTTTTTGAAGTGTTAAATAGTTTGTAAAGCAGTGAATTTTAGGACAATCCATTAAATTTCTTCCAAGTGTATTTATTTCATAGAGAATTTTTCAATGATACGAACTCAAGTGCGAAGTAGAGGACTAAAATGATTGGTAAAATTGTTGAAGTAGAATAGTTGAGAAGTAGGGTCATTGCCTCTTATTTCTTTGTTGAGTATAAAGTATCACTCGTTGGAATGTTGAACAACTAATGATAAGGTCACGGGGTTGAGTAGTATGATGCTATGCAACATATCTCAATGATGAGTCATACATCTAAAGCACTCTATGGAAATAGACATTTTAAAAAGCATGCGAATTCATGATTTTATGTCTCTATGTTGAGGATATCTTTAATACAAGAAGAGTATTTCAAGGAAATTGCAAGCGTTTCTTTTATGCAATTAATCTTGCACTGCCTTCACTCATCCACCCTGTAACCTCTTCGTACCATCTCCCAACCTTTTTCTTCTTCCTCATGGCCAAAAAAAGGAAGAATAAACCTGAATTGTCTGCTTCTCTCATCGCTCGATCACCATTCTCACTAATTAGATCTGGATACGTGTATAATGCTCAATTGGTCTCTGGTCTTAGCTTTAAATCCGAGTTTGATGGCTCTGATCCCGACCTTTTGCCTACTTTCACAGGGTACGCACTGCCAATACATTAGCCTGGTTATTTCGGAATCTTTTTTCTAGAACTCTAGCAGTTATGCCCTCTTCAAATACCATTCTTTGTAAGTCCCCATTTCCTCTCATGCTTACCGATATGCCAAAGTCTTGGTCGGTTGGTAAATGTAGCGATATTTCATTTTCTGCTGGGGTGCAAATGCTTTAATTGATTCATAAATTGGTAATTTCGGGCATGGTTTGAACCTGGTAGGTGAAAATAATGTGAGTGATCCAACGATTGTGATTGGTAGTCTGGTGGCTTCGGTAGTTGTTGGTCCTTTAGCTTGTGCAAATTGACAATGCTCCCCGCATGCTTGTGATAATGCCCAAACAAATACTACTGCCCCTATGGGCAAATGATCCTCTCTGTTTACTTCACTACCCAATACAGATGGTGCCCCTAGAATTTACGATCCCTGAATTCGTTCATGGCTCCATCGCGCCCCCTAAAATACACAATAAAACTACTAATTTTTTGAAGGAACAACTCATTTGGCTTTTTCTTGATTCTATACCTTCACGTATGGACATATGCAATGCTTGGAGAATTCGGGAAGGTTTGCGCATTACATTTTTTTGATGGGTTGTTTTTTTTTAACCAAAATATAAATACATAAATAATAAAAGGGAGAATCAAGCCATTCTCCATCAACGCAATTTTTTTTTGATGGGTTGTATTATCTAAAATTCTCGTTAATCGAAGAGAGACTAAGAGTCTTGGAGGCAGCACCTTATATTGTTGGAGGTAATTCGTTTATCATAACGACTTGGGGTGCTTCCACTGATACAGCCAAAGAGCAAGTTTTATGGATTCCATTTTGGGCCAAGTTTACTCACATTCTTCTATTCTTCAATCTCGCCTTGGTCTGAATTGACTAGCTTGTCGTATCTGTATGCTAAAATGATTCGATCTAGCAAAGTTGTTAGAAAGAATCTTGTATGCGCTCGAGCATTGATTGAAATTACCCTAGACAAGTCTTTCCCCTCTCAGATAAAAGTTTGCGTTGATGACCACGATGTTTTTGTTGATCTGAAGTATAGGTGGAAACTGGATATTTGCACCTCATATAAGTCCTTTGTTCATACTACTGAATCATGTAATGTTGCAATAAATGTGCCTCCCCTAATGAAGATCCCACTACCAAGGCCACCTGTCGGAATATGGGTACCAAAAGTTAAGATGGTTGTGCCAAACTTAGCATGTCCTACCGTTCCCGAGGATGTTCATGTTCCTGAAATTAGGCGGATTGATAGTCAGAAAGCCTAGGTGCATTTAATCTTAAGGATGTGTTTTGATACAAAGCGCTATTTCTACAAGTTCGTTGGGAAGTTGGACAGTCACGACTCCTTTTCTATCGGCCTAAGGGATATGATTTGTTGTGGGATGAAGGTGAGATTGGTCAGGATAATGATATGCTCTTATAGGATGTAAATTGGGTTAGGGAATTTACTTTCTCCTCAAATTTGTCAGATGGTGGATCTAGCTTGCCTTTTTATTACTCGTTTTCAATTTATGATGCCTTTTTCGAAGGTGCTTGGCTATAGTTCATCTGATGAAGAGGACTTTTAGGTCATATTATGGCAGTTGACGTACCTTTGTATCACTCTTGTTATTGTTGTAAGTGGTTGGACACTATAAACAAGATTTTTCTACTCTATGCATGTGTAGATCACCTATTTTTTTATTTATAATAAAGTGGAACAACCACTATAATCTTGCTTGTTGTGCCAAAAAGAAATTCCGTGGTTGTAGTAGAAGTAACAATGAGTCATCTGGAATAATAGACCAAAATTTATAAATGTTTGAAGATGACAATTTGTCTGCATAAGTTTTCTAGACATCTGAAAAATAAGATTCAATGTCTGAATTTTAGAGGATTTTACTTAAAATTTTCTTATGTTTTTTCTAGGCTTCGGATGTTTGAAAATTAATGTAGATGTATGAATTCCTGTCTCATATGTTTGGAATGCTGCTTCACTTATTTGTTGCTTGGTATAGTAGAAACCACAAAATACAACAACTTTGATATATGAACCCAGGTTGAGATAAGGTTTGGTCCACTATTCCTAATTTTATAATGGCAACAATCCATGTAGTTTTGTTATGTTTTGAATAAACTTGATTTGGGGTCCATGGATGTAACGACCTGTATTCTACATGTCACAGGATTGTAAAATATTTATATTATTTTCACACCATGTCGTATAATTCTATAATTTTGAAAAATGGCTATTATAGTCATTTCTCACTTCCATGATTTTAGTTGAATTTTTCTATGACCATCTTACCACTACTGAATCTTATTTCATCCATAAATTTTGATCTGAACGTAAAGGAATTTTGATTTGAAAACCGCTTTCATGGGGTCCAAATGATGATTTCTCTTTTCGTAGAGTGATTGCATTGAGAAAACAGACTTATTGTTTGGTAGATATGTTTGTTTGAAGGTTTAATAGGGCTTAGACAACATAAATAGGTGATTAAGGTTATTAAGGAGATAGGTGAAAGGGCCATTTCGAGATTAGGGTTAGTGGAGTTGTTGGAGCTGATTGGACACTTCATTCACCATTCCACAAGTCTCAAAATGGATCTAATATTCATTAATAGGTTCCTCATCCCAAAATCACTTATATACCCTACTTTAATTTGCGGATTGCAATATCAAGAAGATAATAGTGCTATTGAACACTAAAATTTAAGGAAAAGCTACTGCAACTTTCTAGGAATCGATGCCAATCATTATTTATTTAGATCAAAAAGAGCTATTTGGATTAAGGTGAGTGATTAGTGGTTTTCTTACTAACTAAGTTGTATTAGATGTTAAACACCTCCTAAAATCTTAGAAAAATATCGATAAATCATTTTTTAACATGTTATCACATATATATGAATTTGGATTGATTTGTATCTCGTTTGTAAAATCGAGACTATATGGTACCATTAAGTGTTCATAAAAGTGTAATAATATTTCTCCTTTTTTATGATTTGATTCATCTTAACTAGGCTAAATGCTTGTTTTAGAATGTTTAATATGTTAAATTTTTGCGGTAAACATGCTTGAACAAGTGAAAACGATAATTGAATGGAAAAATAGTGATAGGAAGTCAAAATGGTAGGTAGAATGGCTTGGATGAGTATTGACTCGAGCTCTTTGCACATATGGGGGTGTGGTCCGTACAGGACATCAAGGAAGGCCTAATTTTATAGCTCATCAAATTTCAAGTTGTTTGGAGTTCACATGCTCGAGATATGGTTGGGATTGGTATAAGTCTTTACTCCAGATCGGCACAACTTGTTTGCTTTGGGTTAGATTAGCATGGTAACTCAAGGCTTCATGACTACGAATTTGTCTAAGTGTGGGATTGGTATAATTTGCTTGCTTCCGATTGTAGGATTACTTTGTTTCAGATCAGCATGCAGGAAAGTTGGTTCTAGTTCAGGTCCTTATGAGTTATGCTTGGAAGAAGATGTTAAGTATGGGGTCGGCTCGTTGCATATAGGATCATATTAGTAAAGGAGATTTATTCTGGGTCGGATCTACATGAGATGTGTTGTCACATATTAGAAGTAAAGGCTGAAGTGGGTATTAAAGAAGGATCGGGACAGATCCTTGACCTTCCCATTGGCCTACTCATGTGCAATAACTAGGGTATCTTGGCATATGATGATGCGACTTCTAGGGGAAAGCTACAGTGACCAGGTGGAGCTTGACTGTGTTATTAATTTGTTGATCATTACATGATAATTCTTTGATGGTATGGTTCGACGACGATTTCACTTCATGAAGAACGACTCTAGATACGATCAGCTAAGTTTCGAGATGTAGAGCAATGATACTTGGTCAAGAGGAGATTGCTACAAGAGAGGGGTAGGGATGCATGATTGGGTTTGATGACTATATTAGTTGTTTACGATTAGTTTCCAACTAAGGAGGTTCGAAGTTCAAAACCATAAGAGTATTTCCAAGGATAGGCTCTATTGTAGATAACTTGTGTAAAGGGATCGTTGATGCGTAAGGTTTAGGAGGGTACTAGGGAAGAAGTGGCAGCGGATGTGATGTCCGCAAGGACCATTTTGGGCTCTCTTCATCTCCAAGTTAAATTTTTTTTCCAAGTTGGGAAACTTTCGGCATTTACCTAGGCTGGGTTGGGTCCTTACCTTGGGGAATAGAGGTTGACAAAACCTAGTTCCTAGCATACCGAGTGGTATGGATTCAAGTACCATAGAAACCAAGCATTATCGTATATCCAAGGCACTGAGTGAATGTGAATATGGACGACGGATGTTCGTGCTTGCTTGTCTGCTACCACTAGAAACATACACACATATTTACACTTAGTGACATGATGACCCTAGAGTAAAGTATAATTGTAACGACCGCCCATAACCCCTGCACTAAACAAGAAGAATAATGCGCTGAAAGGTGTGCCAGACAGCTATGGACGATCATCAGAGTAGGTAAACAACATCGAATCATGTCGTAGAACTCACAGCACAAGGATAAAATATAATAGAACATATACAACAGGTAATAGAAGTGAAGCATCATATAGAAAACTTTTCAAACTTTCACAACATCATGAAAGATTATACCAACATCATAGGAAATATCAAGTATGTACATAAGGCCTCACTACAACACTCGTAGTGCAACTCAAAGAGCGGAAACAGAAATACTAGATAGTAGTCAAAGTGATACGCCAGCCTCTTGCTTGCCTTCGCACAGCAGCATCGTCCTCACTAATCACCTATCACCTGGTATCTAGTCTGCCCATCCACAACAGGATGAACAATCCAAGGTAATAAGAGGAAAACATAAAACCTTGAGTCAGACAACAATCTTAGTGAGCGATAAAACAACAAACAAACTTCATCAATAAAGTATATGAGAATGGATAGATAGACATACTAATCTACCCAAAATATCAGAGAAGAACTCAACTCCCGTCTTCCCCACATCGGATAGTGATAGCCTTTACGATAACATTTCAACCATACATCCATGAAAACCAGAACACTCATTCAATCATGGCAAAACACTCATGACATCCAAATTATATATCTCATGTAAACCGTCCTAATCGAATTCAACATCCCTCAAGCACGAGCCCCAGAAGCCTAAACCAATATCAGACAAGCACCCAAGGAACATCTCCTTCGACATTGGACAATCTACATGAGATGGTTCGAACAAGGCAACTAATCAACCATGACTGACTCTGGCTATCACCGCCAATCCTGCTTTAAAACCATAATTAATCGTATGGCGGCCAACCTTGCCATATGTCAAGGGCTAATGGTAACACCAGTTCTAACATAAACCCCATACACCTTTCAATGATACGTATGTATGTCCAACCTTGACAACTAGGCCTTTCAACAATACCCAGTGTACTCGACCTACAACTGGTCTTTTAGGTGCCCATATCGAACCTCTGCTTTGAGCCTGCTAGAACTTATGACAACGATAATCTCTCGGCCTTCTCATCTCTAATCATCTAACTCGACAACTTTTCATAGCCCAAGCAACCTTCTTGAGCAACCATTATCCATCAGCTCATAACCTTTGAGTTGTCACCTCATTCGCTGTTCTACACCGATAAACGAACACCTTTCAACACTTCGAACCTTCCTACTTGAATTTACTTCGAAGTCCCACCATCACCGAGCCAATTACATCACTACGCTGCGGCTAGAGTTTGGGGGGTTGCCCCCTAAAAATATTTTTTCAGGCCTTTTTGTCAAATCTGAGTCGTACCCAAAAAAAAAAATTCGGAAACGACCCTGTGCGACTGACCTCCTGTGACCGATCCCATGTGACCGACCCTAGGTGACCGACCCCATACGTCACCTCTAGGAACATGACCGGCCGACCTGAAGCTGCTCGACCCAACCAGACCGAACCCCTCTACTCGAGCCCACGCTCGAATGACCCGCTTGCACGACCCATCACTTTGTGCACGACCGACCCATTCTCCCGGTTCTTGTGCACAAACTGGCCTGCTTAACCCTGGCCTACTCGACTGCTCGCCCCGGTGCTGCTCGTTCGACTGACCACTTTGCTTGTTCGACCGACCCAGCCATTCAGGAGCTACGACCCTTCACTTTACCATTACCCACTTCAAGACTTGCTCTCCAAGACATTATTGCGGCCGACCGACCTACCATGAACGACGCAAAACCTGCACCACTCTAATGCAACTCCAATTTCGATCAAAACGTCTCCAATCGACACAACCGACGAAATATACTCGTCCAATTCATTCAACACAATCATAATCATGTTATGAAGTCACTAAAAACTTGAATACGATGATTTTTACTAAAATTGTGCAAATCACTCCAAAACCATGATAAATGAACATATGATTGAAATTGCGGATCTAACTAGCATAAACATATGAAATGGCATAGGAATTGCCAATTTAAACTTACTAAAATAGATCATAGGGTGATTCATATGAAAATGGACTTGTCATGGTATGAATCTATTGTAAAACGCTCGAATTTGATAAAAAATCATGATCAAACATTCATATACTTCATTGAGTCTATGTGAGAGATGTAAATCACTCAACGATTCTCCAAATCAAGCTAAAATCAATGTGTTAAGATTCCAGACAGCAACCAACTCGAACTGAACCCCTTGATCCAATGAATTCTCACTTCAAATGATGTAGATCTAGCCTCCAATGGTGTAGATAATCGATTTCCTTCCTTAGATTTTGATTTTTAACGGTGGAAAGGTGTTAGAGGAAGGAGGAACATAAGCCACCAAATGAGAGAATGGAGAAACTAAACCATTTCCCATATCCCTCACCCCCTATTTATACCCCATCATCCCACTGTAACGACCCAGAAAATCTGAACCAATTTAAAATTTTGAAATTGGCTAAAATAATGGATTTTAAATATTTAAAATAAATATTTTTAATAATAGAGATGAAAAGTGAGTTGAATCGACAATTGAAAAAAATATATAATTAATTATAATTATAAACAAGACCTGAAATGGCGCTGTAGTTTCAAAATTTGAATTCAAACTTTGTCAGACTGTACCGGGTGCAAAACAAAACGGATTTTAGTGAAACAAAAAATATTTAAATCTGTTAGTGAATACCTTTCTAACGAATCTGAAAAATCAAATTTTCATAGCGGAAAGCAAAAGTTGTGGCCAAATAAATTTTCAGAAAGGCCGCTATGGAATTTATATAGCCCGTGAAATTGGCCATTTTGCAAACGACCTCGGAATTCGACGAAACCACTTTTGTTGGATCCGGGATGTGAAGTTATTGCTAGGTTTCAAATTTCATAATTTTTGAAGCTAATATGTGAGCATGGCAAAGGAAAATGTGTTTTGGTCAATTATAATTAAATTGGATCGACCAGAAATGGGCCTTTTTGCAAACGGTCTCAGAATTCGACGAAACTAGTTTTGTTGGGACCGTATCATCAAAACGTAGCCAGATTTATTTTTCTGGAATTTTTCGAATCAGTTTGTGGCCCTGGAAAATTGAAATGTACGTTCAAATGGAATATTGAATGTTATATATTTTAATTTGAATGGAAACTGACCGAAAGAGTCAAATAGGCCTTCGAAACATATCCCATTGTGTTCGGAATGGGGGTAAAACGCTAGAGGCGACAGTCGTTGGGTTTGATTTCGAGTTCGTTTAAGAAAACCCTATTTTTTGAATAAATATATATATATCGGCCAATCAAATAATTCCTTCATAAATAAATTAAAAAAAATCCCCTGAAGCCTCGCGATCGACGGCGGAAAACCGCTCCCCCTTCCCTTCCATTTTCTGGCGATTCTGATCATCGAAACACCCCCGCCCTTTGGAGCTTTTTGAAGACCTCGCCGCCCTCTTCAAATCCATACCCACCATCGTCAGTTTCGTGGCCTGTGGAGAGCGGGTCGGGCTTGGAAAGTCGGCGATTTTGGTTCGCCGCCGCCGTCGACTGTGGCCACCGCAGTGGGCCCCACTTCTGGCGCAGGTGCGCCTTTTCTTTCCTGACGTCGTGGTAAAGGCGGATCGGCTTCATACTTCGCGGATTGCATGAAAAATCCAAACCTAGTTTGGAACGAAAACTGAGAGGTAACGGCCTTTGGTTTTAAAACTGATTTCAACTCTTTAAAACCGTTGCAAACTTTGAAAAATCATATCTTTTTGCTATGTTAACGAAATTCGATGAAACAGGAAACATCGTGACCGTGTGGACGTCTTCTACCTTCTAGAAGAGACAACATATTTTTCTGAGCCTTCTGCTATTTTTGGTGGAGTGGAACCCAATGTGAGATTTCTAATTTATTAACAATATGGAAAACGACAATGTATAAATTATATAGTCGATGTATGAGTTATATAAGCGTTGTACACCTCTTGTATAAGCGTTGAATAAGTTGTATGTTCGATGTATAAGTTATATATGCGTTGTAAAAATTATATATGTGTTGAAATAGAAATGAATTGCTATATATATATATGTATATATGCCCCTCGTCCACAAACCATGGACGATATTTATTGATTGTGATTGGTGTGAAAATTGATTGATAGCGAATGGTTGTTTGGGATTGTTTGTGGTTGATATTGATTGATAGTGGTTAAAAAATACCCATCTGTGGTTGAGAAATATTTGGTTGAAACCACATAGGATTAGTTTGTGGAAATGAAATAAATATATACATGTCGCGTGCGTGCGAAATAGATGCATGATCCCCATTGTCAAAAACCACGAGGTTTTAAGGTAGAGCTAGGAGCCATACTAGGGACGGTCCCGGTTTTAACTACCCTGCCGTTATGCTGCCGAAATTTTGAATAATATTCATGTGTTTGAATTATCTTCATTTGCTGAGACTATATTTATTCGTTGAATAGAAAACATTCATGTGTTGAATTGAAATTCATTCGTTGATTAGAAATTCATGTGTTGAATGGTATTCATATTTTGAAATAAATTGTTTCATAATAAAAATCACCTTTTTATCATCTATATGAAGTATGTAAAATAATCTCGTTTTAAAAGAAATTGTTTTATAATAAAAATCCTATTTTTCTTACCTATATAAACTATATAAAATAATAGTGTTTTGAAAAGAATTGTTTTACAATAAAAATCACATTTTTATTATATACATGAATTGTTGTAATGTGAAGTGTTAAAAAAAATAGCCACTCGTTCAAATAAATATGCATGAGTTGAAATATTCATTAATTAGCTAATGATATGATTTTTGCCTATGCATGCAACACTAGAATGAATGGTGTTTTTAAAACCAAATTGAATCAAATATGGAGTTGAATGCAAAATGATAAGTGATAAGAACTGCATATATGTACATGCATATTTATTGAACAGGTTATAGCAAAGGGGCTAGAGAAGAGGAATAAAATTTTGTGCCCGAAAAATAGATACACATTTACTGTTTTGTTTGGGTGATGATTTTATGAGCCTATTGTCTAGCCGCTTGGCTTTTTCTTTTTCTTTTTGACATGAGACGCCCGTGTGGCTATTTGGGAATTTTCCCAGCCCCTCCCGTACAAAGGAGGTTATGGCGAAATTTTCCAAAATTTAAAGGCGTTAGTGAAATATTTGAAGTGAAAACGATATTGAAATTGTTGAATGAACTATATTTATATAAATATAAATATAATTATACGAAACGTGGTTGTGCAGTTCGTGTTTTGAAACCGAGATTTCAAACAACTAGTGCGGGAAATCCGACCATTGGATTTTCCCTAAACCGCAACCGTTGGGTTCGCCTTGGAAACATCTTTCCAAGGGCACCAACTTTGTAAGAATCCAACGGTTGGATTCTCTGGAATGTTTAATTCAAATCTGAAGAAAAACAGCGCCAGAATCGATTATATATATATATAAATATAAATATAATTATATTTAATCGGATAACGACGCTGTAGTTCGTATTTTGAAATCGAAACTTCAAACGATTGTACCGGGAGATCCGACCGTCGGATTTTCCCGAAACTGGAACCGTTGGATTCGTTTTGAAAAGATCTATCTAATAATGTAAATTTTGTGAAGATCCAACGGTTAGATTTTCAGATATGTGTAAATCAAATTTGAAGAAAAACAGCGCCACGGTCGCGTTATGGCCCGAAGCGTCGTTTTGAATAAATTGGCTATTTTAAAATAAATAAAAATAGCGATAAATCATTATAAAATATCATAAATGATATGGAATGGAAATAAACTGAATTTTCTCGATTTATGTGGTATTTGATGGTTGAATGTGTTTGGTGTGAAAAGTACATTAAAGAACAAAATTAGTGTTGTTGAATGATTTAACCATTGAAATAAATTGATTTGAAATTCTAAATATACGTGAATTATTTGAAAAGGCTGAGTTAATTCTCATTTCAAATAATTGACCGCCGATTGAAAGTCGAAGATGAAGACGGTGGTCGAAGACCGGAGATCTTCACCTCGTTTGGATGGTAACCGAGGTCCTGATTGGGAGGCATCCCGAAATATGGATAATGAGTGGTGATCGTCCAGACGTACGTGGTGATCTGCGAGGTATTTAGTGCCTCCGGTTTCGTTCAGACCCAGAACGGACTTGTAAATGGACTGTGTGTCTGACATTGGATTTTATTCTATGTTGATTGATCTATGTTAAATATACATCTGTTTGGCGGCGGAGAATTTATTCTTTTGCTTAACGCCCTTCTCTGAAACGCACGAGCTCAGAGGTTGTATATCGATGGACATCAGTCGCATGGCATGAAGTGCTATTGTGGCATGCCTAAGTGGCAAATGTTCAGGGCTTCTGTTGAAAAACAAAGTCTTGTGGTGATGATCAAAGCACCGCCTGTGTGGAGTAGCTTTGTGTATAACGTGAATTCGCGAGCCTCACACCCGGTATGATCCAGAAACGGGAGGAAGGACCTCAGGTAGGACATGCGTTTCTTTCTAGTTAGAAGTGGCGTCAGTGGTTTTACACGCCCTGACGAGTTTGACTTATGTGGTTGTTGCTGTTGCGAGGCGCCTCGGTTAGATCGGACGATCCGGGTCCGATGGAGTCATTCGTTGGCTCGTTTACGCCCCTTAGGGCAGGGAAACGCATTGTTCACGCATTTTAATCCACATCGGTGGACCGGCCCTGACGATCCAAGGGTCGATGCGCTCTGACCCTATGGCTCGGGCTAGAGAGTCACGAAGTCGGTAAGGACTATCTTTTGCCTTGGTTCATGACGGAAATCCAATTTCCAAATACGTGACTGTGCGGTTTTGATTGTATACCTATATATGGCGACATAGTGGTATGGGGCATTAATGCCGTCTATGATTAATAATTATGATTTGAAATTGTTTTCAAAACATATAAACACTAGCAATAATATCAAATGCTTTTGTTTTATTCGTATCAAGCATATTTTGGCCGTTATAAGGTAAAAACTCTATCCTCCGGTTTGCGTTGCATTGTGTGATGGGAACTGAGTCTTATAACGGCTTCATTTTTATAAAAAGCATAGCGTTGTTTCAAAGAATGATTTGTTTTAAAGCACTCATGATCCAATGGAGTAAACCCGTTCCACGAAAGTGGCGTGGTTCTGTGATTAGCCATACTATATATGTGTTGAATAGATTTCTCATACCAGTCCCATGACTGACTCGTAGTTTTTTCACTTTCTAACTCGGGTGCCCCTTTTTCTACATGAGCAGCCTTGTATTCAGGTTTAGCTTGTTATTTCTGGATAGCTGGAGCTGAAGATGGATTCTATCATTTATCTCTTTTTATGCTGTTCATCTCCTATTGTACATATTTTGTTTGTTTTCCGCTGTAGACATTTATGTATAGCTGAACTGTATTTGTACTAAGTAAGATCCTGTATACTGTGTAACTCTGATGATTACTTTCATCCAGTATATTCTATTGTTCATTATCTGGTGTATTTATTTAATTCTGTTCTGCTGTTATCTGTTTCTGTGTTATATTCCAAAGATAACCCTTGTCTCCGTTTGTACGGGATTTGGGTCGTCTCACCCACTAATGGGCCTTTCAAAATCAGCCCATTGTGGCTCTCAAAACCTGAACAACCAACTGTGAAACCTTAAAACAGTGATTCCTCCCAAACCGCTGAGCCAAAACTTTAATGTAACCACTCTATGGAAAGGCAATCATCATTTCCTTTCCAATGGCATAGGTTTCACCACCTAATTCGACCTGAGTCAAAAGTTATTCCCTGTACAAGACTGACATGGGCAAAATGGTCACAAACAAAATTGGTAAAAATTATGGACATGTCTCACATCCCCATAAGCAACATATTGAAATATGATAATGATCCAACCCTTAGGGAATAAAATAAGAATATTTTACGATCTTTCGATACGTAAAATGTGGGCTGTTGCAATATTATACACTTAGGTCATATTTACTATTATTATTTATAGCATTAGTTTATTCTGTCCAGTAATGTATAATTCTTTTTATGGTGGAAATTATAAACACTAATTCATTGTAAACGGCTTTATGAATTGTTTATGTGTATAATATATTTTATTCTTCTACTGCAAGATTCTTTTTTTCTGTAACGACCCATATTTTTACGGCATTATAAATAATTTATTTAATCATTTAAATAATGGTTTGGTACTTTAAATGAGAAGAATTAAATAATAGTGAATATTTAATTAAATTAAATAATTGAATAATATATTTAATTCCAAAATAATCGGAATAACAGAATTCACCATATTCTGTGAACTGGACAATTTAAAATGTATAATTCAGTTTAGAGTTGAATTATATTCACGAATATATTATATAAACGAAGTTTGAACGTAAAATTCTATTATAATTAAATTCGAGCTTGAAATGGCGCGGCAGTTCGCTATTTGGCGATTTGAACTTCAATTGGATATACAAGGTCCGTTTTAAATCGGATTTCTGTGAAACAAGAAACGTTAGGAGCTGGTGAAGTATATTTTTCTAGTGGAAGAGAAAAATCAGGATTTCGTCGTGTAGATTTTGAGTTATGTCCAAATCAAATTTTCAGAAAAACAGCGCCATAACCATTTAAAAACCATAATGGTTTATTTAATTTTAAAATGGAGTTTTTTTCAATGTAAATTGAATATCGACTCAACCGGGATTTGAATATCGAGTTATAAATCCTATTGGAGCTGTATGATATTCTATTGTGAATATACACGATAATATTTATTTATAAATATTAATTTAATTATTTTTAAATATATTTATATGGGTTATTTAGAGCTTTAAAAATAGCCAGTTTTGCAAACGACCTCCGTTTTCAACGAAACTAATTTTGTTGGATCCGTAATATTTAATTATTGTTAGATTCCAAGTTTCATGATTTTTGGGGTCAGTGTGTGACCGTACGGATTTTTAATGTGAAAAATAATTAGTATTTTGACGGTTAAAAATACGCTGTGTGAGCAAACGGAGTCGGAATTCGACGAGACCAGCTTTATCGAGTTCGAAATGTAGTAGTGTAGTAGGATAAAAAATTCGTGGAATTCCGGTTTGTTATATGGTCGTGGCGAGCTTTAAAGCTCGAGAGAATATAAACGAATATAATAATAGAAAATATCTAAAATATCTCTTTGAAAATATCTAAGTTATTTTCCCTTATAAATAAGGATTAACTGCCTCCCTTAAGACCTAAATCATCGTTCCATTCTTCTGTAAAATGAGGCCGCCAATTTTATTTTCTTCATTCAATTAAATCCACTTCGTTTGCCCACAATATCAAGCGTTCTTGGATCCGTTGTGATCGCCTAACCACGAGCTTCAAGTTCACATGCACAGTTTTTGGTGCAGCAGCATTTGGGGATGTTCGATATCGAACCAGTCGAGGAAGGGCAGCAGGTCGCACCGAGAAGGGTGAGTTCGACCTTGGGTTTGTGGGTGTGATTGGGTAGAGCTTCGCGAGCTAAGTTGTTTGGCGGTATCGGCAGTGGCGTTTGGTGATCGAGATGGTGGTCGGTATCGGTCAAAAGGAGGTCAATGGGTCTGTACAGGAGATGGAGGGAGGTCGCGAATTGATTAAGGGAGCCGGAGTGGAAATCGACTTCACCACTGGACTCGTGATGGCCGGAGGAGAGATTTGGCAGTGGTGAGGCAACTTCCAGTGGCCTGAGGTGAAAGGCGTCACCTATAGTGACGAAGTGGAGTATCAGGTCAGAATTTGATCGGGGTTACCGGAGCAGTGGTGAAGGGTGCTCGCAGGTGTAATTTGAGGTGAGCAACACAGCGGTGTTATCGAATTTTGGAATCGGAGCTTGGTTTGCGGTATCACTCGAAGAGGTGCACGCTTGATACACTGTTTCGTGTGTTAGGAAGGGGAGGCTTGCGTTTTGAGACAATTGGGGAAGAAGGTTGGGCGTCATGTGACTAAGTGAGGGTGGGTTTGTTTTTAAATTAAAATGTTGAGTTTAATTATCCTTTAAATCTTGTTCTAACTAGTAAAACTCGTCTAGTTCGTTCGGAATCCGATTGACGAATCGTAAGTTGCGCTGGGATCGTGGTGAAGAGTACTACGTGTTGGGAGTGAATTGGAGCTCGTTACAATTTATAGCGAAATAAATTGTTCGTCTGAATCAAGCGATGGTTATCGTTATTAACGATGATCGTCCAATGCGAGTAAAACTCACCAACTCTGAACAGTTATATTTTTATAATGTATTCTTAGAACTGATAATTATCTGTTGAATTCTATGTGTTAACGTTTGGTTGAATTGCTTATGTATTGGTAGAAATTATAGATAACGATATATATATAAATCGTTAATCAAATATTGATTTTGTTTAGCAGAATATTTCATATCGAAAAGAAATCGATGTTATTATATTGTTTAACATCTGTGGATGCAGGGAAATAAATTGGAGGGATCCAACTGGATTCCTCAACATTTATTTTACTGTTTTTCATATATTGTAATATATGATGTGATATATAATTTGTTGTTGATTATGTGTGTTTGGATGATATTGATCATGGTTATTTGGTATTTTAAATACCATAAGAAATACTAGAATGTATAATGGGAATTTTCAAAGTGTATATTGAAAAGAAAATAATTATAAAATCAAAGGATTTTATAAAAGGAAATATTTATTTGTTAAATAAATAGAATTATATAAAAGGATTTATATAGAATAAATAGAATTATAAAAGGAAATATTTATTTGTTAAATAAATAAAATTATATAAAAGGATTTATATAGAATAAATAGAATTATAAAAGGAAATATTTATTTGTTAAATAAATAGAATTATATAAAAGGATTTATATAGAATAAATAGAATTATAAAAGGAATATTGATTTAGAAAGTAAACAGATCTATAAAAAGGAAAACATTGGAAAATGAATAGAGTTTATTAAAAGAGAATTTTACATTAGGAAGGTTTAGACCCGTGCTTCGCACACGGGTGTAACATGATATTGATTTAAAGTAAATATTTTGCAAATAAAATATTATAAAGGAATTTGGGGATTGAATTAGGAATTTAAATGGAATTACTGGAATTAGAAACTGACTAGAAATTAGTTGAGTTGAATGACTTTCTACGTATCGATCTGATGTTGGTTTCGGCTTTCGGGGTTAATACGTAGGGGGTTGTTCTCTAACTAGTTTACAGTTAGAGACTGGTATATGTGAAAAGATAGTGATGCGTGAATCAGAAATGGAAACGTTTTCCAAAGTTAATAACGTATATTTTCTAAAATTAGAAAATAAGGATTTGATGAATATATGGAAACGAGAAATGGGGAAATGAATAAATGTTGATTGATGATTGATCGATAGAATTTCCATTTGGAAATAATATCCTTGGTTGCACACATGTCTTCCTATGATAGTTAAATCACCGACTATCAAAGTTTTTGACCATTTCCGTTGTCAATACGGAGAGACCGAGATCAAATATATTATTTGAAAACCACTTCGTATGGCATTAGCGTTGCGAATCAAATATAATGAAGATAATTGAAGACGGAGTTATGCAAGGGCTGTCATGGGCACAGAACAGTGCCTTCGGATTGTCCAATCCCGGGACAACTTGATTGGACGAATGTCTGACAGAGTATATCTGGTAGATCGCGTAAGTTGATCATTTCAAACGTATTTACATTGGTGGCGGAGGAATTCATTTCTCTTAGCTTATACCCATGGTACTTTTGGGGAAATCAATTTGTGATTTGACGAGTATGACGATGTGGCATTCAAGGAAATGAAGGAGTGATCTGTTAAAAGATACGTTATGACCTCAAGCCTCATCAACTGGGAAATGACAGAAATCAGGCAGGCAGCATGGCTAAATGGATCGCACCCAAGTAGGGTATATTGTCAGCATCTAGAGAATATTCATATATGTTACTTCTTTCAATTTTGTATCTCCCGGGAACAGTTATGTTGCTAGCAACCGTAGGTGACAATATATTCGATACACTCAAGAGAAATGAGTGGACGGTCATGTGTGGCCGAGTTACAAGATGTTCTTGTTGAACTCCAGTGTATCGCTTCTACAGTACACTGATCGGAAGGTGGATCCATACCTTGTCATAGTTGGAATCCATTCCCCAATAAGAGCCCGCGGTTTTTATTGTATCTTATATATGTAGAACGTGAAATGAAAGCGTTTCTGCTAGATTTCTATTTACTTGATCTAAACATTATTATAATATCAGACAAGTACCGTTTTAGAAAAATATTTGGGATATCGTAAGGTAAAAACCATCCATGTTTATGTGTGGATCGGTCTTACGATTTTCTTTTGGTTCCAAAGGATTTTTGAAAGTTAAATCATATGATTTGAGTTTACTCACACCAGTCACATGACTGACCCAGAGTTTATTTTGTTTTGTTTCCCTATACTCTTGGGTGCCCAATTTTGTACGGGTAGTCAAGTAGTCGGGATTTTACAGATACTTGAAGAGCTGGAGCAGGAGGCTTCAGGATTATATAGCTATTGTTATTTCCGTTGTGTTGTAAGTGTTATACTCTAATAATGGTACTGGATACACATACTGATTTTATTTCAAAGATATGTTATCTATTTTATGTTGTTCGTTCCGCTATGAGATTCGTGTTTACACTGATGTGGTATGTTCTTCTTCTTCTTCTATTCTAAGTTTCTATCTTATTTATCCTCACCCTCTAATTTCTTTCATGGACTATCTGGTATTTCCGATGCTTGAATAGTCGACATTAGGATTTATGTCGAGTACTCAGGATCGCGAAAACCCCGGGTCGTTACAGTGGTATCAGAGCTTAAGGTAAAGTAATTACCTTGGCTCTGTGGCGTAACTCAGTAGAGATGGGGTTAGAAATACCCTAGATTGAGTTTGAGTGTATATATACGAGTGAACGTATTTGTTATTCAGTATAAAATGGTTTTATATTGTGGAGATTTATTGGTTGGTTTGTTTATGGGTTCTGGTCGATTAGTTTGATCCACTGTATCGGTAGGAGTTTCTAAACACTTGAATACGATGGGTTGACTCGATATGTTTTGAAAAGAGGGTAAACGAAATAATTTTACCCAAAGTATATTTTGATATAGAGAAAATATATATATTGGAATTATAATATATTAGATATATTATTTGTTATTATAATCGAGCATGATTATAAATTAAATGGTTATGTAAATAACCAATCAAAATTCGTATAAGTGTTACGACGTGAATTAAATTCTGAAATTAAAGTCAGAATTGGAATTGAAATTTCGAAAATTTGGAAAGGTGTTTGTAAATGGATTTGGATTAAATATATGAGAATTTTAAAATCCTGGGAGATTTTAAATTGTTCTACAAACATTGTGAATGGTATTTTGAAAAGTATTTCAAAGGGGAAGTATTTAGAAATGGTTTTGAAAGAGATATAGTATTGAACTCACTTTGATTGCTGGGAAATAACTCTGATGATGCTGGACACATCATTAGTGCTCATTTTCGAGTCCTAAGTGAAGGATTACTACCAAAGGAATTGTTTTTGAAATTCTTTTGAAAAACAAGTGGTTTAGATTTCCGAAAAGGAATATTTTATTTTTGAGAAGGGTAAATGGTTTAAAACTCCCAGGTAGAGGTTGTTTGAATTAAAACAAATTAAATTAGAATTTGTAAAAGCAAATAGAGATAAAACTTGAATTGAAACCAGTTAAGTGGAATTTGAATTGAATTTTTCAAAAGCAAATTGGAGTTGAATTGGATTAGAAGGATATCGAGAAATTTGGATTTGTGGGATAGGAATTTGAAATGAGATTCGGTTTGGATATAAGCGAATGGTTGTATTAAGGATAAAAACTGATTGGAGTTTGATTGGGATAATATTGGTATATGATAAATTGGTAGCAGATGTAAAGGATATGATTATATGCCCGACAAAAAGGTACATGTTTATATTCATATGAGTTTGATGAGTTATGAGCCGATTTGGCAAGCCGCTTGGCTGTTTGATTTTCTTTTGGGTTGGAGAAGGCCTAGAGAGGCGAGTTGTGGTTGTACCGATTGACCAGTACAAAGGAGGTGCTGGCAAAAAAATTCGAAAATTTCGGGTGTTAGAAAATTTTCAGGATTTTTGAAAATTTTCGTTGATAAGAATTAATTAATATTTAATTGAAATTAAATTGGTTCAGTTGAAACTGAAGTTAAGGAGTGAACAAATAAGTTCTAACCAGTTAATAGAGTTTGTTTTCTACCTTTAGCAATTTCGAGGACGAAATTATTTTAAGGGGGGAAGAATGTAACGACCCGTATTTTTACGGCATTATAAATAATTTATTTAATCATTTAAATAATGGTTTGGTAATTTAAAATGAGCAGAATTAAATAATAGTTAATATTTAATTAAATTAAATAATTGAATAATATATTTAATTCCAAAATAATCGGAATAACAGAATTCACCATATTCTGTGAACTGGACAATTTAAAATGTATAATTCAGTTTAGAGTTGAATTATATTCACGAATATGTTATATAAACGAAGTTTGAATGTAAAATTCAATTATAATTAAATTCGAGCTTGAAATGCCGCGGCAGTTCGCTATTTGGCGATTTGAACTTCAACTGGATATACAGGGTCCGTTTTAAATCGGATTTCTGTGAAACAAGAAACGTTAGGAGCTGGTGAAGTATATTTTTCTAGTGGAAGAGAAAAATCGGGATTTCGTCGTGTAGATTTTGAGTTATGTCCAAATCAAATTTTCAGAAAAACAGCGCCATAACCATTTAAAAACCATAACGGTTTATTTAATTTTAAAATGGATTTTTTTTCAATATAAATTGAATATCGACTCAACCGGGATTTGAATATCGAGTTATAAATCCTATTGGAGCTGTATAATATTCTATTGTGAATATACACGATAATATTTAATTTAATTATTTTTAAATATATTTATATATTTAAATGGGTTATTTAGAGCTTTAAAAATAGTCAGTTTTGCAAACGACCTCCGTTTTCGACAAAACTAATTTTGTTGGATCCGTAATATTAAATTATTGTTAGATTCCACGTTTCGTGATTTTTGGGGTAAGTGTGTGGCCGTACGGATTTTTAATGTGAAAAATAATTAGTATTTTGATGGTTAAAAATACGCTGTGTGAGCAAACAGAGTCGGAATTCGACGAGACCAGCTTTATCGAGTTCGAAATGTTGTAGTGTAGCAGGATAACAAATTTCGTGGAATTCTGGTTTGTTATATGGTCGTGGCGAGCTTTAAAGCTCGAGAGAATATAAACGAATATAATAATAGAAAATATCTAAAATATCTCTTTGAAAATATCTAAGTTATTTTCCCTTATAAATAAGGATTAACTGTCTCCCTTAAGACCTAAATCATCATTTCATTCTTCTATAAAATGAGGCCGCCAATTTCCTTTTCTTCATTCAATTAAATCCACTTCGTTTCTCCACGATATCAAGCGTTCTTGGATCCGTTGTGATGGCCTAACCAGGAGCTTCAAGTTCACATGCACAGTTATTGGTGCGGCAACATTTGGGCATGTTCGATCTCGAACCAGTCGAGGAAGGGCAGCAGGTCGTGCCGAGAAGGGTGAGTTCGACCTTGGGTTTGTGGGTGTGGTCTGGTAGAGCTTCGCGAGCTAAGTTGTTTGGCAGTATCGGCAGTGGCGTTTGGTGATTGAGATGGTGACCGGTATCGGTCAAAGGGAGGTCAACGAGTCTGTACAGGAGATGGAGGGAGGTCGCGAATTGATTAAGGGAGCCGGAGTGGAAATCGACTTCACCACTGGATTTGTGATGGCCGGAGGAGAGATTTGGCAGTGGTTAGGCAACTTCCGGTGGCCTGAGGTGAAAGGCGTCACCTATAGTGACGAAGTGGAGTATCAGGTCAGAATTTGATCGGGGTCAACGGAGCAGTGGTGAAGAGTGCCCGCAGGTGTAATTCGAGGTGAGCAACACAGCGGTGTTATCGGATTTTGGAATCGAAGCTTGGTTTGCGGTATCACTCGAAGAGGTGCATGCTTGATACACTGTTTCGGGTATCAGGAAGGGGAGGCTTGCGTTTTGAGACTATTTGGGAAGAAGTTTGGGCGTCACGTGACTAAGTGAGGGTGGGTTTACTTTTAAGTTAAAATGTTGAGTTTAATTATACTTTAAATCATCTTCTAACTAGTAAAACCCGTGTCTAGTTCGTTCGGAGTCCGATTGACGAACCGTAAGTTGCGCTGGGATCATGGTGAAGAGTACTACGTGTTGGGAGTGAATTGGAGCTCGTAACAATTTATAGTGAAATAAATAGTCTGTCTGAATCAAGCGATGGTTATCGTTATTAACGATGATCTACCAATGTGAGTAAAACTCACCAACTCTGAACAGTTATATTTTTATAACGTATTCTTAGAACTGATAATTATCTGTTGATTGTTGTGTGTTAACTGTTTGGTTGAATTGCTTATGTATTGGTAGAAACTATAGATAACGATATATATATAAATCGTTAATCAAATATTGACTCTTTTTAGCAGAATATTTCATATCGAAATGAAATCAATGTTATTATATTGTTTAACATCTGTGGATGCAGGGAAACAGGTTAGAGGGATCCAACTGGATTCCTCAACATTTATTTTATTGTTTTTCATATATTGTAATATATGATGTGATATATAATCTGTTGTTGATTTTGTGTGTTTGGATGATATTGATCATGGTTATTTGGTATTTTAAATACCATAAGAAATACTGGAATGTATAATGGGAATTTTCAAATTGTATATTGAAAAGGAAATAATTATAAAATCAAAGGATTTTATAAAAGGAAATATTTATTTGTTAAATAAATAGAATTATATAAAAGGATTTATATAGAATAAATAGAATTATAAAAGGAAATATTTATTTGTTAAATAAATAGAATTATACAAAAGGATTTATATAGAATTATAAAAGGAAATATTTATTTGTTAAATAAATAGAATTATATAAAAGGATTTATATAGAATAAATAGAATTATAAAAGGAATATTGATTTAGAAAGTAAATAGATCTATAAAAAGGAAAACATTTGGAAAATGAATAGAGTTTATAAAAAGAAAATTTTACATTAGGAAGGTTTAGACCCGTGCTTCACACACGGGTGTAACATGATATTGATTTAAAGTAAATATTTTGCAAATAATATATTATAAAGGAATTTGGTGTTTGAATTAGGAATTTAAATGGAATTACTGGAATTAGAAACTGACTAGAAATTAGTTGAGTTGAATGACTTTCTGGGTATCGATCTGATGTTGGTTTCGGCTTTCGGGGTTAATACGTAGGGGTTGTTCTCTTACTAGTTTACAGTTAGAGATTGATATATGTGAAAAGATAGTGATGCGTGAATCAGAAATGGAAACATTTTCCAAAGTTAATAACGTATATTTTCTAAAATTAGAAAATAAGGATTTGATGAATATATGGAAACGAGAAATGGGGAAATGAATAAATGTTGATTGATGATTGATCGATAGAATTTCCATCTAGAAATAATATCGTTGGTTGCACACATGTTTTCCTTTGATAGTTAAATCACCGACTATCAAAGTTTTTGACCATTTCCGTTGTCAATACGGAGAGACCGGGATCAGATATATTATCTGAAAACCACTCCGTATGGCATTAGCGTTGCGAATCAAATATGATGAAGATAATTGAAGACGGAGTTATGCAAGGGCTGTCCTGTTTACATAATAGTGCCTTCGGATTGTCCAATCCCAGGACAACTTGAATGGACGAACGTCTGACAGAGTATATCTGGTAGATCGCGTAAGTTGATTGTTTCAAACGTATTTACGTTGGTGGCGGAGGAATTCGTTTCTCTTAGCTTATACCCGTGGTACTTTTGGGGAAATCAATTTGTGATTTGACGGGTATGACGATGTGGCATTCAAGGTAAATGAAGGAGTGATCTGTTAAAAGATACGTTATGACCTCAAGCCTCATCAACTGGGAAATGACAGAAATCGGGCAGGCAGCATGGCTAAGTGGGTCGCACCCAATTAGGGTATATTGTCAGCATCTAGAGAATATTCATATATGTTACTTCTTTCAATTCTGTATCTCCCGGGAACGGTTATGTTGCTAGCAACCGTAGGTGACAATATATTCGATTCACTCAAGAGAAATGAGTGGTCGGTCATGTGTGGCCGAGTTACAAGATGTTCTTGTTGAACTCCAGTGTATCGCTTCTAGAGTACACTGATCGGAAGGTGGATCCATACCTTGTCATAGTTGGAATCCATTCCCCAATAAGAGCCCGCGGTTTTGATTGTATCTTATATATGTAGAACGCGAGATGAAAGCGTTTCTGCTAGATTTCTATTTACTTGATCTAGACATTATTATAATATCAGACAAGTATCGTTTTATAAAAATATTTGGGTTATTGTAAGGTAAAAACCATCCGTGTTTATGTGAGGATCGGTCTTACAATTTTCTTTTGGCTCAAAAGGATTTTTGAAAATTAAATCAAATGATTTGAGTTTACTCACACCAGTCACATGACTGACCCAGAGTTTATTTTGTTTTGTTTCCCTAAACTCTTGGGTGCCCAATTTTGTACGGGCAGTCAAGTAGTCGGGATTTTACAGATACTTGAAGAGCTGGAGCAGGAGGCTTCAGGATTATATAGCTATTGTGATTTCCGTTGTGTTGTAAGTGTTATACTCTAATAATGGTACTATATACACATACTGATTTTATTTCAAAGATATGTTATCTATTATATGTTGTTCGTTCCGTTGTGAGATTCATATTTACTCTGATGTGGTATGTTCTTCTTCTTCTATTCTAAGTTTCTATCTTATCTATTCTCACCCTCTAATTTATTTCATGGACTATCCGGTATTTCCGATGCTTGAATAGTCGACATTGGGATTTATGTCGAGTACTCAGGATCGCGAAAACCCCGGGTCGTTACATTTTCTTATATGTCTTATTTATTTAGAACAAACCCATTAATAATATATATATCTTTTTTGATAGTTTGATTTGGACATCTACGGCTTATTGTCGACTTAAATTGTCTGAAAGGTGGATTGTTACAATCAGGCGGTATATCTGATATTTGAAATGGTGCCCATACTATATATATATATATCATGAATATTTAACAGACTCTTGATCCCATCTAATTTAGTTGAAACGTACTATATGTAATGCCATTTTTAACTGGCCCTTTGACCAGGTTACCAAAAGCAGTCCAAGCCCACACGACTTGGCCCATCGTGTGGATCAACAACCCATAAATGTTGCCAAAACATTCAGGACTCGATCCCAAATGGAGCTGCGCCAGGATAGTCATCCTGACTCAACCAAACATCTCAAATTCTGACAAATATTTGGGATCAGTACTGGCAGCCTCTCCATCGCTTTTTCATATCCCGAACTATGTAGCGGTGTTTCGTATCCTAGGCCTTTACACACCTTTTTGTATCCGACCCACCGTTACTTTTTTATCCCCGATTCTCCTTCAATTATGTATCTCGTACCTTTCACTCTCCATTTTGTATCCCACTCTATGCTACCCTACTTCGTATCCTCAACTCTAGAATCCAGCAAAGTCTGGGGATCGGCAAGCATGATACCCCCTAGATACGGAGTGGCCTAGCACTCATGATACAAAGACAAGGAGTGGAAGAACACAACAAGATACAAAAGAAACAGGAGAAAAGAAAAGTACCGGGTTTGGTACCAATCTCGGGATACGAATTGTGACTGTATGCCCCCATAACCTCACCTACCCTAACCTGCTTCATCTGCCCCTTTATTATCATATAAATACCCATTGTTCTACAACATGAAGGGGGTTGGCTCCTTGTTTTTAATGCATCCTAGGATGAATATTACCTTCCCATAACCTCTCAAACACCTTCCATCACTCTGGGAAGTAGAAGTACCTCTTTCTTGAACACTTGGACCACTTTGGACTGCCTTTACATTTCAAGAAGAAGGGATAAAACTCAACATTGGACTTCCTTACCACCATGACCATGAAAGCTTTATGTGATCAACATAGCCTTTCGATATACTCTTGGCTAGACTTGGTTTCACGGACTCTAGAAGGCCTCTCCTTCCCCTTCTAAGCATTTGGATCATGAAGTAAAGCCTACAACCTCCTCCTCCAAGCATAGCTCACAAGATCACTTGCTTTAGCAATTGGAATTATCATTACTCTTATACATTCAGAAATATACCGATTCCATATTGTATCTTGTAAAAGTGATTAATAATACTAAACTCTCAGAGTGGACATAGGCTCCGACGAGCTAAACCACTATAAATACTGTGTGACTGTTAGGGTTGTATATCGAACAAGATAGTCCGCTGTCCGGCCCGGTCCGAAGCTATAGGGTGTACGGTCCGTGTTCGTCCGATTCTCTTATAGGACAGAGCTTGGACGCACCAGGGTCCAGTCCGATCCAAAATGTTTGATGTTTTTCTATTGTCCGAACATTGTTCGTTTATTGTCCGGCTCGTATGAACAGTGTTGGAACTTAATGCTTGTCCGGTCCATGTCCGTCCGAAACTCTTATAGGACAGAGCTTGGACATACCTCCATCTGTTTGATTCGAGCCTTTTACACCCCTAATGACTGTTCTCTAGCATTTTCCCTTGCATATTTACGATGCAACTCGCTCAATTTCCTTATTGTACGTTTATTTTCACTATCGTGGAAATCTCGAGTATTGATGACCACTTTTTGGCATCAACACCCGTACAGTATATAAATTGGATTTTTCCCAATATAGCTTATGTCGGAACAAGATCTAGTTTTATAAACCGAGAAGTAACGGGATTTCGAAGAATCAAACAAATTGATTTTGATGAGAAATCAACGATATTATTATTCTACAATGGCAAAATTTTGAAGGACTTTTAAAATGTTAAAATAGGATCCATTTCCATACTCAACGAATTTCTTCAATGATTCTTGTGCAATACTATTTAATGCAAAAGGACAAAATCATTATTAGATTTTTAGGCACATATATATTTCCTATCAACTGGGAGTATTACCGCTGAGAACAATAGAAATTTTTTGAACAAACACATTCAAAAGGTTGTGACGTTGATGACTAATTTGTTTTCAATTAAACCTAAACAAACACCCCTTACGCATCAACTACACTACAGTAGAAAGGGCTTTTAAAACCAATAACGTCATGCAAATTATACACATACAACATATACATTCATTTCAAAAGAAAATAAGAGACATAAAAAACGACTACATCGGTCGCTATAAAGATTTTGTTATACCACTAGTCTTAATTTACAAGTAAAAACCATTGATAAATAATTCATGCTCAACCAATATGTTATTAGTTTGAAGCAAACGACGAAATTGAGGACAAAAATTGAATCATTCTGATTGTGGAATGATATTTGAAGAAGAAGGCGATTTTTCTAAGGGTTGAAGTTTCAGAATTTGCAATCATCGAATAGGAATAGAGCTTTGAACGTGTTTGGTTTGCGGTTGAGCGTTGGGTTTTTGGACATTTCATTTTAGGCTAAAATCTGGGAAAATTAGAAAAAAATAGTTTTCAACTTCCTCTCTTAAGCCCATTTTGAATAATTACATGTTTTAAAAAATGAATTTTACAAAATGATAAAACACACAAGTTTTCAATAATTTCCAAAATAAAAAACTAAAAATATCCTAGAATTGTTTAACCAAACATGTCTTGTTTTTCCACCAAATTTCACTAACCCTATAGATCCAACTTGTTTTGATTGGAAGCCTTTTTGTGAATTTAATCAGGGGTGGCCCTGTGGGCAGCTCACCAAGCCCACGGGTTGGGACAACAAGCTAGGGTCGGGGCAACAAAAAACAAAAAAATTATTTGTATATATATATTATCTTGTTTATAGACTTCATATGTATTAGAAATATAAAACATGTGTTTGTTCAGGTATTTAGCATATGTTGATAACTGCTACAGGTTTATAGTTCAGTTCATTCTATTGTGGTTTTTAATTTACATTTTAACAAATATGTTAAGAACTAATTTGATTTTGATCTCAATGAACGTTATTATAACAACTTCACATTGCATTGCATATATTTTTTATCGTTATGGAGTATAGGTGACCTTTAAAGAAATATTCGTCAAACTTAATACACATGCTTTGATTAATCTCAAGGATGTGTGTCCATATGACCCCAACAAATATTATAGTTTAGAATTATATCAATCGAAAATTCTTTAGAAAAGTACATGCATTAATACCATTCCATAAATTGCAAAAAAAAATATCTTTAGAAAATTAAAATATATTGTAAAATTATGTATTTTATACTTATCTTCATAATCTGTATTTTAATGCAAAATAAGAATCATATCGTATAAATATATTGTTTATAAATAGAATGATAACTTAACATTGTATTATTACATATTTTGAAGTTTCTGAAAGATGTAAATGCAAAGTATTTTTTACATTTTGTTTTAGATAATTGATAAATAGACTTTATCTATCCTAACCATAGTCCTTTTTTCTTTCAAATAATTTATATTACCCATTGGTTTAAGAAAAATTTATGTGATGAGAAATTCGTGAAAACTTCCCTCAAATATTAGAATTTGTCATTATAATTTATTTTTTGAAAATAAACACTTGTTGATAATAAAAAATATAACGTGAAATACACATATTTGTAGGTTTTGTTATGATATGATAATGTTGAACTTAAGCAATTTTTTTCTCTATAAGCTAATTTAATTTTTGAGTCGTGTTAACGACACCTTGATTTGTACTTATTGTATTAGTAAGCGCACATCTCGGTATCCTTAGCATCACAGTCATACTTGACACCAAACGTATAAGAATTCGCACTTATCAACCCTAATATTATTAAGCGAAATCAAGATGTCTTTAGCATCACGTTGAATTTTTTGTACTAAAAGTTTAGGATAACAAACTTTTTTTGGACTGGGGCAACCCACTCTATTGGGCCGCCATTGACTGTAATTGCAACTGCAAGTTAACAGCAAATATGAAAGTGGATGTAAATTAGTGATTTGTTGAACTATTATAAAAATTATGCATCCATGCATTTGGTACGTGAGATCGATACATTGAGTGTTTTCTTCATGTATTTACATAGTTAATTTCTTGCTGAATTTATATTATTAATCAAACCGATTGTTGGGGAGATCTGCTTACTATCTCTTAGCCAAAATCAACTTTTCCGAAGCCAAAAAAACATGGAACATGTCTTCTTAAATCTCTTCGATTTAATTTACTTTATTCTCAATGGTCTAATTCACTTAATTATCTCAAATCTTGTCTCGTTGGATCTTTCTAACTTTATATATTTTTATCACGATATTTTTTGATTTTCAAGTAAGATTAATAAAAAAACTAGTTTTTTTAAACTATGCAATTTAATGGTCTGTTCTCCACCGTTGTGCGGTTGTACTAGTATATATCTCCACTGTTCCAAGTGAATTGTTTATAAGATCCATAAGAATACAAGTTTGAAATCACATTGGAAGCCTTGGGCTCTTTAAAAACAAGTGATTAGATGTTTGTTCACATTTGAGAAAATACCCGTAATTGCCACATCTTTGATGGTAAATTGCCATTTATTTAAAAACAATAGAAATAAATTTGATATTTTGCACAATGTAATGATGGTGCATGGTACATTTCAATCATTATCACTTAACAAATCATATTTATGAGAAACAAAGATAAGCAATTAGCATATTTTGAATTATTTCATGAACTGCATTTAACACTTTGTTTGCTTCTAGATGCATGTAATACAACTAGTATTATTCCATTGCACTTGTTATAAATGGATTTATTTTCCATTGTAAAGTGGTATTGATGTTGTTTATCACTAAAGATTGTAGATTTACCAATACAACATTGATCATCATATCATTTTTACTTGTGTACTTAAAGTTTAACATGATAACCCGATGTTATAATATGGTTCTAAGAGCATCGCGAAACTCTATTCATGTTGAACATTGAAGAAGTGGGAGAAATAGTTCTTCAACAAACATGATTCAGTGACATCAGAGATGATATTAATGGACATATTCACATTTTAATAAGCTTCAATGTCAAAACTTATTTAATGGTGGTTTCATGTTTAGACTCCTAGGAAGTGGACGTTCAAATACCATGCATGTGTCTATCTAGTAGGCATTGCTGGACGCTTTTAAATATGTGATAGTTCTTGAGAGTCCGGTGAACATAGATTAATGAAAAATTATATTCAAATCTAACAAAATGCTATAGTCCTTTTTGTTATAAAAAAATTAAGGATAAAAATGCCTCTTCTATATTATTATTTTTAAAATGTTATGTCCACTATGTAGAGTAACTATGTGATGTTTTCAGGGCACCATGAATTGTCTCTATGTGGTGAAGTCGCTACATAGTTATTCTACATGAAATAGTATTTTTACTTTTTTTCATTAGACAAACTACCCAGCAAAACAAAAGTTTGTTTACTTTCTGTTTCGTTCATTTTCAATCTATAGGGGCTACAAGGCAAATTTTCTGCATTCGATTAGAATTTCCTAGATTAACATTCAAGGACCCGATTATTGACATCTTTAGACAATGGAGGTTCTATAAGAGAAATCCCAACCATAGGGAGTGACGTGGGCCAAATCTAAGTTGGTTGACCCTAACATCCCTAATGGAAAAAACACAACACCCCTAATTAGGGGCGTTGTGCTTCTCTTAACCGACTAAAATTTGGTTGGCAAACATAACAACCCACACCAAAAACTTAGCCAGCTAAAAGTGTTGTAGCCGACTAATTTATAACCGCCAACAACACACAAACTTAGCCACCAAATTTTAGTCGGTTAAGTTTGTGTGTTGTAGTCCATTATAAATTAACTGGTTATAACACTTCTTCCCTCACCACAGCTTCTCCATCATTTCAGCTCCTTCCCGGCTCCTTCTACCATTTCATCTTAACGACCAAAAATAGAAATGAAACAAAATAAGAAGAGTTTGGAGGACATTACGAGGAAGTGACCTTTTTTAGATTATAAATTTAAAAATCGAACTACTTATAACTATGCTCGTTGAGATCTCACCCATGGCTCTTGGCCTAGAGTTATCCGTTTATATGAAACAACTAGTAATTTCGATACCCATGTCATTGTTCATACATCTTGTTAGGATATAAGACATGGTGATTTCATGAGTACGTATTTACTTAATTATCATTAATTTATTTGTATTTTTGATGCCTTCATGTAACCGTATATCTATTCAATACTTAATCAAAAACTTTTAGTTTGGATGTTTAGTTGATTGGTGCGTTATCGCATATTGGTGGAATCACTGTTTCAAATATTGAAAATATCTCCCGATATCTCCTTCGAGATCTCATTTTGTGCTCCTTCAGAAACAAACAACAAATATCACTGTAAATCTCCTTTTGAATATATCGCCCGAGATATTGCGATTTCGAACGATATATCAACCAAGACGAGATACTGGAATATCATTCGAGATCTTGTATTTTTTGGTTAAAATTTAAATCTGTACCTGAACCTGAACAATAATTAAAAAACTTAAATTTAGCCATGATAATCTCCTGCTATTTTACATTTTACCATTTTCATGTTAAATGACCATATTGTATGTTCATGTATGCTCTACAATGCTTATGATTTTCATATTCGTCTTTTTTTACATGCATGTTACCTATGAAATTATGTATTTTATGTTATACTCATGCTGAAATTTTTATTGTTTTAGATCATTTTTATATTTTATATAAAAATAATTCATGTTCATGGATTATATGTTGTAAGCACTGATCTATTTGCATTGTGTTATATTCTGTTTTAGGCATATTACGATTTAGAGTAAGATGATCTTTCGTAAATTAAGAACAATGAAGTGATTTTGCAATTCAAGTTTAAGTTACTATGCTTTTTAATAGCATTCATAAAAATCATTTTGTAAGAATATTAGTTTTTAATATATCATGTTCCTTGAGATTGTTCCAATATGAACTTTCAGACTCAAGATGGAAATCTGAGACGAACCACCGAGTTAGACTCATCTCACCTGATATCTCCTCTGATACGAGATCAAGTCTCTAAAATCTCTGGGACAAAACGCGACCGATATCCGAGATTTAAAACCTTGAGTGGAATACCTCCTATGCATTTTATTTTGGTTTTGAAATGTTAGGTTTAACCCCTTTAGACATTATTGAATTAGCGGATGAGGGGGGGGAGGAGATATTATCGTAAGATGAACAACATCATCGCTCTGACCTTTTATTAACTACGACTTACACGATGGATTGTCTTCTAAAGTGCAGCCAAGAGTAAGTTACATTAGAGGTGCAATATCAGAATTGATATATCCATATAAGGAATAAAATAGTTTGAAGATTGCATGACTTTTTATTCTCTTTTTGATGGTAAACCTATTCTTCTCAAACCCAACAAACACATTGTCGACTGGATATGTAGCAGCCACTTTAGGTATATCATTTGAACATCCATTTAGATATAATTAGGGATTATGATATTAGCATTTTATATTTATTTTTAAATAATAAGTGTGTTGTTAGTGTGAGATCCACATTTGTTGCAGGTTTTTGGTAGATTTTATAGTACTAATACTATGAGTACTTACATAATTTGATTTTGAGATGACCGTCCGATTATTTTTGAGTAAAAATGGAAATAATGCGCTGTAAGCATGCTAAGATGATATTGGCTTCCTATCTAATGTGATAATCAGAACCAGACAAGTCATATATCTAACAGCACATGGGAAAAGTATAATAGAAATATAAACAACATATTGAACAAAAATGTTGAAATATCATCATCCCAAATTCATGTATATGAAATCCAAATATCTGAATATATGTATTCCTCACTACATGCCTCAAGAGAACTCTAATAACAACGGAAAGCAAATATATATAAGTATGGTATACTCTATATCTTCTCCAAGCTCTTCTTCGACTCAGTATCCTTGTGTAATCTGACATGCTGTTAAGTCTATTCACTAACAATGTCAACCAATCAATGGCAATGCCGAAGAGCACCTAAGATAATAAGAGGAGACATAAAACCTTGGATCAGACATCAATCTAGTGTAAGCAATAAGATTTATCAAAACTTGTGCTATAGAGAATGGAAATAGATAGTTTAAGTCCCATACCTAACATGTTCCTGCAACCAAAGAGTTAGCACGTAATAATAGATAATATATGCTACTCAAAAAATAAATGCTACTCATAGCAAACGACAGTAAAAGTGGGCATAATCGTAAGATAGAAGAATATGCATTGCTTACACTGGCCACATTCCATGTCTCCTTCTCTAAGCTTTATAGATGATAGTCTAACTAAGAAGTAAAGGTGAAAACAAACAAAGCAACTACAATAACCATCTTCCAAATCCTGACTATTATCTTCTAAAGCCGTAAATCCATTGATAAACGTTATGACTTGCCATCGATCATGAGCTAATGGAAACCCCATTTCTAATCGAACTCCATGTTTCGCCAACATGCACCTCTCAGGCCTATGTTACACCACCCAGGTTACACGATCTCCTCGATCCTGATTGGCATCCATACGATACCCCTGCTTTGAGTCCACTGGAACATCCAATATATATATATATATATATATATATATATATATATATATATATATATATATATATCAACGGTTCCTTGACAATCCACTATCAGAGGTACACCGCTCAGTCTAAAGCTTGAATTATGTAACAACCCGTAAAATGCGAGCCAGTTTGAAATTTTTATTTTGGCAATTTTAGCGAATTTTGAATATTTAAAATAGATTATTTTAAATAATATCGACGAGAAAATCTATTTTGAATAGAATTCGACGTATATAATATATACGTCGTCGTCAGAATATAAATAATTATATATAATTATAAAAGGAATTGAAAATGGCGCGGTAGTTCGATAATTCGATTTCAAACTTCAATTGAATGTACTGGGAGCAAAACAATCCGGATTTTAGTGAAACCAAAAATAATAGGATCTAATTGATAATATCTTTCCAACGAATCCGAAAAATCAAAATTTCGTAGCGAGAATGAAAAGATATGTCCAGTTGAAAATTCTGAATAGTCGCTATGGAATTCAGGCCCTTAAAAATGGACATTTTGCAAATGACCTCGGATTTCGACGAAACCACTTTTGTTGGGTCCGTGATGTCAAACTATTGCTAGGTTTCAAGTTTCATAATTTTTCGAATCAATATGTGAGCGTGGCAAAGGAAAACGCGTTTGACCAGTTTCAGTTGATTTTAATCGACTGGAAATTGGCCATTTTTCTAACGGTCTCAGAATTCGACGAAATTAGTTTTGTTAGGACCGTATCGTCAATACGAAGCTAGACAATATTTTTCTGAAATTTTTAGAGTTAGTATGTGACCCCGGTAATTTGAAATGTACGTTTAAAATTCAATATAGTGATTTAAATGTAAATTCAACGGAAACTTATCGAGACAATCGAATCAGCTTGCGATACATATCCCATTGTGTTCAGAATGGGGGTGAAATGCTATGGACGACAGGCGGTGGGCCTCGTTTCGAGGTCGTATGTAAAAGTCAACCTATTTGCGAAATTAAATAATAAAATAATAAAAAAAAAAAAATATTTTCCCTCCTATCTCCTGCTTGGCCCCCCCGTTCCTTTTCTATTTCAGACAGAAAGAAAAGTGAAAAAAAAAAGAAAAACCCTAAATCCATCGCGACATTCACCAGCCGCCTCCCCCTCGTCTCGACGCCGACGAAGACCCGCCTCCCCCTCGTCTCGACGCCGACGAAGACCTGTTCCCCCCCCTCCATCGATCGAAGCATCGCGACGCCCCCCCCTGGAGCCTCGAAGACGCCGCCATCGACGAACAACACCACCTCGAAGCCCTCCGACGTCTGCGAAGACCTCCCCCCCCTCTCTGTAAGAATTTCTGTTTATTTTATTATTTTATTTTTATTTTATAAAAACCGAATTTAATAATGATTTTGTTTTAAAAATAAAAACTGAAAATGTTTAAAAGTAAAAACTGAAAATGTTTAAAAGTAAAAACTGAAAATGTTTAAAAGTAAAAAACTAAATATTTTTAAAAGTAAAAACTAAATATTTTTAAAAAGTAAAAACTGAATATTTTTAAAAGTATAAAACTGAATATTTTTAAAAGTATTAAAACAGGAATTTTTAAAAGTATTAAAACTGGAATTTTTAAAAGCATTTTAAAAACTGATTTTATATAGAAGTTAAAACTGTTTTTTTTATATATAGAAGTTAAAACTGATTTTATATAGAAGTTAAAACTGTTTTTTTATATATAGAAGTTAAAACTGATTTTATATAGAAGTTAAAACTGTTTTTTTATATATAGAAGTTAAAACTGTTTTTTTAAAGAAGTAATAAAAAAATAATTTTTACATCGTAGGAATATTAAAGATATAATCTTTATTTTTGAAAAGACGGAATATATATCTTTAAAAATTCGATTTTTATATACTGAATAACATAGTAAAAATTCGATTTTTACATATGTAGAGAATACGGGCGAAAGCGACGAAAGGCGAGTTGGCGAAGATTTCCTGCATTAGAAGAGCCGTGGGGCTAGGATAGCTATATGTGAGAGCTTCTCACCTTTCAATTTAATTTTTCTAGTTATATATATATACTAGGATGTAGACGGTGTTTAGTAGCACCCGACACCGGTCATCCACAGACCATGGATGGCTTGTTTGTTAAATTGTTTGGTTGTGTAGTTGATTAGATGATTTGATTTGAATTGAATTGTTGAGTGAAATAAATTGATTTGATTGATGTGTGAATGGCGTGGGCCTTCACTAGACCGGGGATAAGGCTAGGCCTTGTCCCGTTTCTAGTATCGTGCTGTTATGCCGCCGAAATTTTCTAAAATATGTTAGAAAAAAAAATATCATTTTATTTAATAAATGAATTGAATAGAAATTCATAGGTTGAAATAAAATGTTTTATCGTTAAAAATATAATTTTTAACGTGAATGTGAATAAATAAATATTCATTTACAAACCGGACGGTTTGTTTGTGTACACCTATTTGAATGACATTGATTGGGACGATAAATTTTACACATCGCCCAACTGCACAAATAAAATATGTGTTTGATTGTTTGAAACCCCACACGGGTGTTAGGATGAAATTTGAAGTTCACTCATCCTGATTGATTAAATATGTCGATCGATTGATTGACAGGCTGTTATAAGCGTTAGATATCTATATTTGATGCTTATACAGTGTAGTGCACTTTGGTTGATGGTTGATTATTTTTCAATGCTATTACATGTGTGTAATGTATGAAAATCCATATAATTAACTTTATATGGTAATTGATTGGGCCTCATTCCAATTTGAAAAATAAGAATATTATAAAATAAAAGTTCATGTGTTGACAGTTTCATTCATTGAGATTGGTCATGTGTTGAACGAAATATTTTAATAATAAAGTTTACATCTTTATCAATATAAAATAAAGGTTCATGTGTTGACAGTACTCATTCATTGAGATTGGTCATGTGTTGAACGAAATATTTTGATAATAACAACTATTTTGAAAAAGAAATATTTGAAATAGGATATTTGAAAATAGAAATTTATGGAGCCATGTTGATTAGATTGACGCCATTTTGACGTGAACGATATTTATATCGATATTATTCATTTCGAAATGAATTGAATATAAAACGATTTCGAAATGAAATGAATATAAAACGATTTCGAAATGAATTGAATTGAAAACGATTTCGAAATGAATTGAATTGAAAACGATTTCGAAATGAATTGAATTGAAAACGATTTCGAAATGAATTGAATTGAAAACGATTCCGAAATGAATTGAATTGAAAACGATTTCGAAATGAATTGAATTGAAAACGATTTCGAAATGAATTGAATTGAAAACGATTTCGAAATGAATTGAAAACGAATTCAAATTGAATTGAAAGCGAATTGAAATGAATTCAAATTGAATTGAAATTTGAATTGAAGAGAAATGAATTTTAAAACGAATTTATAAAGAAGAATTCAATTTTGATTTGAATTGAAATGGAAGTTGAGATGCTTTTGAAACGAATATTAAAACTATTCATATAATTCGTTTTAAATAGAAATCGACGAAATATATATTATATATATTATATATATAATATAATGGCTTGAATAGAACGCGCCGCGCCGCGGCAGTTCGCGAATTTCGACCATTTATTTCAAACGGACATTACGGGAGATCCGACCGTCGGATTCTCCTAAAACCGGAACCGTTGGGTTCGTATCGAAAAGAGCTTTCTAACGAATATTAGAAATTTGAAATCTAACGGTTGGATTTGGAGATACGTCCAAATCAAATTCGGAAAAGGTCGCTGTAAGTGCAGTTCGATGGCCGTTGATGGAAATCGACTGTACGGGCCTTGATAAAATTATTAAAAATAGTAATAATTTGTGTAAAATCATAAGAAATGATTTGGGAAGAATTGGGATGAAAAACTCCATATTTGAAAAGATAAAAATAGATTTTTATCGAAATGAACTAGTTTTGAACTAGAATTATAATTCTATTTATTTTTAAATAAATAAATTGAATTTGAAATGGTTTTGAAAATAACCAAAATTTCCAATTATTGCATTGGAGTGGATTTGAATCGAAATTGTCTTCGGAATATTTCGATGTTGGAATTCGTGATTATACAGGTGTGGTTATGGAAATTTGAAAGATATATATTTATATCGTTATTTCCAATACGACATTTGTCAGTCGTGGAATTCGATATTGAATATAAGGCGATATATTTTCTATTCAGAGCCTTGTATTGAATATCGAATGTGATTTGGGTTTGTCGTGAATGGTGTCTTCACTAACACTGTTCTTGAACCCAGTTGAGAAAAGATTAAATCTTTTTATTTAGATTTAATGAAGTGTACCAATTAAATGATATTTAATTGGAATTGAATGGATATTGATTTTTGGGTTTATCGTGAACAGTGCTTTAAACAACACTCGTTCTTTAATCCGATAATTAATGAATGTGACTTTGGGTTTATCGTGAACTGTGTTTTAAATGACACTGATTCTTTAACCCAGTCAAAGATTAAAACTAAGTGGAGTTTTAATGAATCTTTAATTAGATTGAAATGATCGAAAATGGAGTATCACCAGTTTTGCTCCAGGCGATAGTTAAATCTTTAATTAGATTTGAACGAGAAATGGTAATTGAATTTACCGATAACACTGTGGTGTTAGATATGAAGTATTACCAGTTTTACTTCATGGGATGAATAGGTTGGGATTGGGAAATTAAAACAAATGATTACTTCGGTAAGGTTCGTTAATCCCAACTAGTTTTGAATTGATATTCAAAAATAGATTAAAGAATAAATTCAAGAAATTTATCTTTGATAAAATTAATGGGAATCTTTCCCTATGAATGTGAAATTAGAAACTAACTGTCGGTTAGCCAAGCAGAATGGTTTTCTGGGTATTGATCTGATGTTGGTTTCGGCCTTCGGGGTTAATATTTGGGCAATTATTCTCTTGATTAATTTACGGTTAGTGACTAATGGATTGGAATGAGGCGTATGTTGTGTTTGTGTAACACTTATTTAAAATATACGCGAGTTATTCGGAAAGACCGGGTTTATCCCATTCTGAATAACTGATACGACGATAAGTCGAAGATGAAGACGATGGTCGAAGACCGGAGGTCTTCACGTCGTTTGGGTGATAACTGATGATCTTGATTGGGCTGTACACCCAAGAAGATGGAAACAGTTAGTGATCGTCCAGACGTACTTGGAGATCGATGGATATGCGGGGTACTAGGTGCTCCCGGTTTCGTTCAGACCCAGAACGGACTTGTAAATGGACTGTGTGTCTGACATCGGATTTCATTTTGTGTGACTGATATCGGTTGCATAGGATGGTTTGCCTGTGTGGCATGCTAAGATGCAAAGGATCAAGGCTTCTGTTGAAAAGCAAAGTCTTGTGGTTGGTGATCAAAGCACGGCCTTTGTGGTGTAGCTTTGTGTAACGTTTACTTCGCGAGTTTCACACCCGGTATGAACCAAAAACGGGAGGGGACATCAGGGAGGACTTGCGTTTCTTTCTAGTTAGAAGTGGCGTCAGTGGTTTTACACGCCCTGACGAGTTTGACTTATGTGGTTGTTGCTGTTGCGAGGCGCCTCGGATTGATCGGTCGTTCTCGAACCGATGGAGTCATTTAGTTGGCTCATTTACGCCCCAAAGGGCGGGGAAACGTAGTGTTCAGGCATAATAATCCACATCGGTGGACCGGCCCTGACGATCTAAAGGGTTGATGCGTTCTGATCCTGTGGCTCGGGCTAGAGAGTCACGAATCGGTAGAGGACTATCTTTTACCTCGGTTCATAGACGGAAATCCAATTTCCAAATACGACATTTGCGGTTTTATTTGTAAACCTATATATGGCGACATGATATATGGTACCCATGCCGCCTATGATTGATACTTATGATTTGAAGTTGTTTTATACACTATACACTTATAATAGTATCAAATGATTTGTTTTAAACGTATCAAGCATTCTTTGGCTGTTATAAGGGAAAACCCTATCCCCCGGCTTGCGTTGCATTGTGTGATAGGACCTGGGTCTTATAACAGCTTCATCTTCTTTATTTAGCATTGCGCTGTTGTTTTATGCACTGGTATTCTTGGGAGGAAACCCGTTCCGTGTTATACGGCGTGGTCCCTTGATTTACCTAATGATTTAAAAATAAAGATTAATAACTGTTTTAGTTCTCACACCAGTCACATGACTGACCTGGAGTTTATTGTTTTAACCTAAACTCTGGGTGCCCCTATTTTCGACACGGGCAGCTAGTAGTTTTGGTTTGCAGATTTATATTCACAGGATCCTGGTTTACAGCTGGAACGATATCCGGAAAGCTTTGTATCCGTATATCTCTTCTAGTTGTGTATTGTATTATTTTCCGCTGCTATGTATTTAAATGTAATTTAAATCTCTGATATTTCTGTGTAATATTTATTCATTTATACTCTGTATATTCTTGTAATCTGATGCATTGTTGTAATATACAGTGAAATGTTCTTCCGTATGCATTCTGTTTTGTCATGTTCTCAAACGATAGGGCGTTTCGAACGGCCTGAATCGGTTTAGCGACTGGTTCGGACCGAGCGAAATTCCTTTTCGTCACAGTTGGTATCAGAGCTTTGGTTTACAAAGCTAGAGAACAAGACACATTAGAAACATACGAAAGAATTCATCAGATATTGGGTTAGTAATATCCAATTAGAATGACTCGTTAGAGATAGGATCAGTAGTATCCTAGAACGAGTGTGAAGAGTATATTTTTAAAATGAAAACAATTTTGTTTTGAAAATTTAAATCAATTATTCGTATTTGATTATTTATTTATATTGATATGGACAGTCCAGTATATAAATATTTTGCGTATACGTCTGATCCACGTGTATTTGAAATTTTAATATATTGGATAGATATAGCATCACACTCTAATCGCCCGAAGATGATATTGATGATGGTGCATCATCATCAGCATTTATATTCGAGTGACGAACGTGTAATATCTATATACTTCCTACTGATTGGTGTGAGAACCAAAATTAGATAGGGCTTATTGTTGTGATTTGGCATCAAAAATCTGATTTTTGTATATGTATCAAAATTATGCATTTGAAAAGCTAATCAACTAATGGATTGATGTTTGTGTTGTTTGTTTGTTTGTTTGATAATTTTGAACCATTATGCCTAATTGAACCAAATATTGACTATATGGAAAATTGGTCGCATTTGCTTGCATATACATATATATCATTGAACAGGTCATAGCAAGGAGGCTAGAGCCGAAGAATAAAATTTGTTTGCCCGACAAATAGGTACATGTTTACTACATAATTTCCTGTTTTGTTTGGGTGATGATGATTTTGTGAGCCTATTGGCTAGCCGCTTGGCTTTTTCTTTTTCTTTTTGAGATCTGAAGGACCGGGGAAGCTATTTGAAATTCCCCGATGCTCCCGGTGCAGGGGAGGTTATGGCGAAATTTTTCGAAAATTTAGGGTGTTAGCCAAATTTTTGAAGTTTTGAAAATTCTCAGAAACTAAAGAGTTGGAGAATGGAAGCCTGATCGAACGTAGAGTTGATTAATCAATCCACTTTCGACTTTGTTCCTTTTCGGGGACGAAAAGTTTTAAGTGGGGGAGATTGTAACAACCCGTAAAATGCGAGCCAGTTTGAAATTTTTATTTTGGCAATTTTAGCAAATTTTGAATATTTAAAATAGATTATTTTAAATAATATCGACGAGAAAATCTATTTTGAATAGAATTCGACGTATATAATATATACGTCGTCGTCAGAATATAAATAATTATATATAATTATAAAAGGAATTGAAAATGGCGCGGTAGTTCGATAATTCGATTTCAAACTTCAATTGAATGTACCGGGAGCAAAACAATCCGGATTTTAGTGAAACCAAAAATAATAGGATCTAATTGATAATATCTTTCCAACGAATCCGAAAAATCAAAATTTCGTAGCGAGAATGAAAAGATATGTCCAGTTGAAAATTCTGAATAGTCGCTATGGAATTCAGGCCCTTAAAAATGGACATTTTGCAAATGACCTCGGATTTCGACGAAACCACTTTTGTTGGGTCCGTGATGTCAAACTATTGCTAGGTTTCAAGTTTCATAATTTTTCGAATCAATATGTGAGCGTGGCAAAGGAAAACGCGTTTGACCAGTTTCAGCTGATTTTAATCGACTGGAAATTGGCCATTTTTCTAACGGTCTCAGAATTCGACGAAATTAGTTTTGTTAGGACCGTATCGTCAATACGAAGCTAGAAAATATTTTTCTGAAATTTTTAGAGTTAGTATGTGACCCCGGTAATTTGAAATGTACGTTTAAAATTCAATATAGTGATTTAAATGTAAATTCAACGGAAACTTATCGAGACAATCGAATCAGCTTGCGATACATATCCCATTGTGTTCAGAACGGGGGTGAAACGCTATGGACGACAGGCGGTGGGCCTCGTTTCGAGGTCGTATGTAAAAGTCAACCTATTTGCGAAATTAAATAATAAAATAATAAAAAATAAATAAATATATTTTCCCTCCTATCTCCTGCTTGGCCCCCCCGTTCCTTTTCTATTTCAGACAGAAAGAAAAGTGAAAAAAAAAAACCCTAAATCCATCGCGACGTTCACCAGCCGCCTCCCCCTCGTCTCGACGCCGACGAAGACCCGCCTCCCCCTCGTCTCGACGCCGACGAAGACCTGTCCCCCCCCCTCCATCGATCGAAGCATCGCGACGCCCCCCCTGGAGCCTCGAAGACGCCGCCATCGACGAACAACACCACCTCGAAGCCCTCCGACGTCTGCGAAGACCTCCCCCCCCCTCTCTGTAAGAATTTCTGTTTATTTTATTATTTTATTTTTATTTTATAAAAACCGAATTTAATAATGATTTTGTTTTAAAAATAAAAACTGAAAATGTTTAAAAGTAAAAACTGAAAATGTTTAAAAGTAAAAACTGAAAATGTTTAAAAGTATAAAACTAAATATTTTTAAAAGTAAAAACTAAATATTTTTAAAAAGTAAAAACTGAATATTTTTAAAGGTATAAAACTGAATATTTTTAAAAGTATTAAAACAGGAATTTTTAAAAGTATTAAAACTGGAATTTTTAAAAGCATTTTAAAAACTGATTTTATATAGAAGTTAAAACTGTTTTTTTTATATATAGAAGTTAAAACTGATTTTATATAGAAGTTAAAACTGTTTTTTTATATATAGAAGTTAAAACTGATTTTATATAGAAGTTAAAACTGTTTTTTTATATATAGAAGTTAAAACTGTTTTTTTAAAGAAGTAATAAAAAAATAATTTTTACATCGTAGGAATATTAAAGATATAATCTTTATTTTTGAAAAGACGGAATTTATATTTTTAAAAATTCGATTTTTATATATTGAATAACATAGTAAAAATTCGATTTTTACATATGTAGAGAATACGGGCGAAAGCGACGAAAGGCGAGTTGGCGAAGATTTCCTGCATTAGAAGAGCCGTGGGGCTAGGATAGCTATATGTGAGAGCTTCTCACCTTTCAATTTAATTTTTCTAGTTATATATATATACTAGGATGTAGACGGTGTTTAGTAGCACCCGACACCCGTCATCCACAGACCATGGATGGCTTGTTTGTTAAATTGTTTGGTTGTGTAGTTGATTAGATGATTTGATTTGAATTGAATTATTGAGTGAAATAAATTGATTTGATTGATGTGTGAATGGCGTGGGCCTTCACTAGACCGGGGATAAGGCTAGGCCTTGTCCCGTTTCTAGTATCGTGCCGTTATGCCGCCGAAATTTTCTAAAATATGTTAGAAAAAAAAATATATCATTTTATTTAATAAATGAATTGAATAGAAATTCATAGGTTGAAATAAAATATTTTATCGTTAAAAATATAATTTTTAACGTGAATGTGAATAAATAAATATTCATTTACAAACCGGACGGTTTGTTTGTGTACACCTATTTGAATGACATTGATTGGGACGATAAATTTTACACATCGCCCAACTGCACAAATAAAATATGTGTTTGATTGTTTGAAACCCCACACGGGTGTTAGGATGAAATTTGAAGTTCACTCATCCTGATTGATTAAATATGTCGATCGATTGATTGACAGGCTGTTATAAGCGTTAGATATCTATATTTGATGCTTATACAGTGTAGTGCACTTTGGTTGATGGTTGATTATTTTTCAATGCTATTACATGTGTGTAAGGTATGAAAATCCATATAATTAACTTTATATGGTAATTGATTGGGCCTCATTCCAATTTGAAAAATAAGAATATTATAAAATAAAAGTTCATGTGTTGACAGTTTCATTCATTGAGATTGGTCATGTGTTGAACGAAATATTTTAATAATAAAGTTTACATCTTTATCAATATAAAATAAAGGTTCATGTGTTGACAGTACTCATTCATTGAGATTGGTCATGTGTTGAACGAAATATTTTGATAATAACAACTATTTTGAAAAAGAAATATTTGAAATAGGATATTTGAAAATAGAAATTTATGGAGCCATGTTGATTAGATTGACGCCATTTTGACGTGAACGATATTTATATCGATATTATTCATTTCGAAATGAATTGAATATAAAACGATTTCGAAATGAAATGAATATAAAACGATTTCAAAATGAATTGAATTGAAAACGATTTCGAAATGAATTGAATTGAAAACGATTTCGAAATGAATTGAATTGAAAACGATTTCGAAATGAATTGAATTAAAAACGATTCCGAAATGAATTGAATTGAAAACGATTTCGAAATGAATTGAATTGAAAACGATTTCGAAATGAATTGAATTGAAAACGATTTCGAAATGAATTGAATTGAAAACGATTTCGAAATGAATTGAAAACGAATTCAAATTGAATTGAAAGCGAATTGAAATGAATTCAAATTGAATTGAAATTTGAATTGAAGAGAAATGAATTTTAAAACGAATTTATAAAGAAGAATTCAATTTTGATTTGAATTGAAATGGAAGTTGAGATGCTTTTGAAACGAATATTAAAACTATTCATATAATTCGTTTTAAATAGAAATCGACGAAATATATATTATATATATTATATATATAATATAATGGCTTGAATAGAACGCGCCGCGCCGCGGCAGTTCGCGAATTTCGACCATTTATTTCAAACGGACATTACGGGAGATCCGACCGTCGGATTCTCCTAAAACCGGAACCGTTGGGTTCGCATCAAAAAGAGCTTTCTAACGAATATTAGAAATTTGAAATCTAACGGTTGGATTTGGAGATACGTCCAAATCAAATTCGGAAAAGGTCGTTGTAAGTGCAGTTCGATGGCCGTTGATGGAAATCGACTGTACGGGCCTTGATAAAATTATTAAAAATAGTAATAATTTGTGTAAAATCATAAGAAATGATTTGGGAACAATTGGGATGAAAAACTCCATATTTGAAAAGATAAAAATAGATTTTTATCGAAATGAACTAGTTTTGAACTAGAATTATAATTCTATTTATTTTTAAATAAATAAATTGAATTTGAAATGGTTTTGAAAATAACCAAAATTTCCAATTATTGCATTGGAGTGGATTTGAATCGAAATTGTCTTCGGAATATTTCGATGTTGGAATTCGTGATTATACAGGTGTGGTTATGGAAATTTGAAAGATATATATTTATATCGTTATTTCCAATACGACATTTGTCAGTCGTGGAATTCGATATTGAATATAAGCCGATATATTTTCTATTCAGAGCCTTGTATTGAATATCGAATGTGATTTGGGTTTGTCGTGAATGGTGTCTTCACTAACACTGTTCTTGAACCCAGTTGAGAAACGATTAAATCTTTTTATTTAGATTTAATGAAGTGTACCAATTAAATGTTATTTAATTGGAATTGAATGGATATTGATTTTTGGGTTTATCGTGAACAGTGCTTTAAACAACACTCGTTCTTTAATCCGATAATTAATGAATGTGACTTTGGGTTTATCGTGAACTGTGTTTTAAATGACACTGATTCTTTAACCCAGTCAAAGATTAAAACTAAGTGGAGTTTTAATGAATCTTTAATTAGATTGAAATGATCGAAAATGGAGTATCACCAGTTTTGCTCCAGGCGATAGTTAAATCTTTAATTAGATTTGAACGAGAAATGGTAATTGAATTTACCGATAACACTGTGGTGTTAGATATGAAGTATTACCAGTTTTACTTCATGGGATGAATAGGTTGGGATTAGGAAATTAAAACAAATGATTACTTCGGTAAGGTTCGTTAATCCCGACTAGTTTTGAATTGATATTCAAAAATAGATTAAAGAATAAATTCAAGAAATTTATCTTTGATAAAATTAATGGGAATCTTTCCCTATGAATGTGAAATTAGAAACTAACTGTCGGTTAGCCAAGCAGAATGGTTTTCTGGGTATTGATCTGATGTTGGTTTCGGCCTTCGGGGTTAATATTTGGGCAATTATTCTCTTGATTAATTTACGGTTAGTGACTAATGGATTGGAATGAGGCGTATGTTGTGTTTGTGTAACACTTATTTAAAATATACGCGAGTTATTCGGAAAGACCGGGTTTATCCCATTCTGAATAACTGATACGACGATAAGTCGAAGATGAAGACGATGGTCGAAGACCGGAGGTCTTCACGTCGTTTGGGTGATAACTGATGATCTTGATTGGGCTGTACACCCAAGAAGATGGAAACAGTTAGTGATCGTCCAGACGTACTTGGAGATCGATGGATATGCGGGGTACTAGGTGCTCCCGGTTTCGTTCAGACCCAGAACGGACTTGTAAATGGACTGTGTGTCTGACATCGGATTTCATTCTGTGTGACTGATATCGGTTGCATAGGATGGTTTGCCTGTGTGGCAAGCTAAGATGCAAAGGATCAAGGCTTCTGTTGAAAAGCAAAGTCTTGTGGTTGGTGATCAAAGCACGGCCTTTGTGGTGTAGCTTTGTGTAACGTTTACTTCGCGAGTTTCACACCCGGTATGAACCAAAAACGGGAGGGGACATCAGGGAGGACTTGCGTTTCTTTCTAGTTAGAAGTGGCGTCAGTGGTTTTACACGCCCTGACGAGTTTGACTTATGTGGTTGTTGCTGTTGTGAGGCGCCTCGGATTGATCGGTCGTTCTCGAACCGATGGAGTCATTTAGTTGGCTCATTTACGCCCCAAAGGGCGGGGAAACGTAGTGTTCAGGCATAATAATCCACATCGGTGGACCGGCCCTGACGATCTAAAGGGTTGATGCGTTCTGATCCTGTGGCTCGGGCTAGAGAGTCACGAATCGGTAGAGGACTATCTTTTGCCTCGGTTCATAGACGGAAATCCAATTTCCAAATACGACATTTGCGGTTTTATTTGTAAACCTATATATGGCGACATGATATATGGTACCCATGCCGCCTATGATTGATACTTATGATTTGAAGTTGTTTTATACACTATACACTTATAATAGTATCAAATGATTTGTTTTAAACGTATCAAGCATTCTTTGGCTGTTATAAGGGAAAACCCTATCCCCCGGCTTGCGTTGCATTGTATGATAGGACCTGGGTCTTATAACAACTTCATCTTCTTTATTTAGCATTGCGCTGTTGTTTTATGCACTGGTATTCTTGGGAGGAAACCCGTTCCGTGTTATACGGCGTGGTCCCTTGATTTACCTAATGATTTAAAAATAAAGATTAATAACTGTTTTAGTTCTCACACCAGTCACATGACTGACCTGGAGTTTATTGTTTTAACCTAAACTCTGGGTGCCCCTATTTTCGACACGGGCAGCTAGTAGTTTTGGTTTGCAGATTTATATTCACAGGATCCTGGTTTACAGCTGGAACGATATCCGGAAAGCTTTGTATCCGTATATCTCTTCTAGTTGTGTATTGTATTATTTTCCGCTGCTATGTATTTAAATGTAATTTAAATCTCTGATATTTCTGTGTAATATTTATTCATTTATACTCTGTATATTCTTGTAATCTGATGCATTGTTGTAATATACAGTGAAATGTTCTTCCGTATGCGTTCTGTTTTGTCATGTTCTCAAACGATAGGGCGTTTCGAATGGCCTGAATCGGTTTAGCGACTGGTTCGGACCGAGCGAAATTCCTTTTCGTCACAGTTGGTATCAGAGCTTTGGTTTACAAAGCTAGAGAACAAGACACATTAGAAACATACGAAAGAATTCATCAGATATTGGGTTAGTAATATCCAATTAGAATGACTCGTTAGAGATAGGATCAGTAGTATCCTAGAACGAGTGTGAAGAGTATATTTTTAAAATGAAAACAATTTTGTTTTGAAAATTTAAATCAATTATTCGTATTTGATTATTTATTTATATTGATATGGACAGTCCAGTATATAAATATTTTGCGTATACGTCTGATCCACGTGTATTTGAAATTTTAATATATTGGATAGATATAGCATCACACTCTAATCGCCCGAAGATGATATTGATGATGGTGCATCATCATCAGCATTTATATTCGAGTGACGAACGTGTAATATCTATATACTTCCTACTGATTGGTGTGAGAACCAAAATTAGATAGGGCTTATTGTTGTGATTTGGCATCAAAAATCTGATTTTTGTATATGTATCAAAATTATGCATTTGAAAAGCTAATCAACTAATGGATTGATGTTTGTGTTGTTTGTTTGTTTGTTTGATAATTTTGAACCATTATGCCTAATTGAACAAAATATTGACTATATGGAAAATTGGTCGCATTTGCTTGCATATACATATATATCATTGAACAGGTCATAGCAAGGAGGCTAGAGCCGAAGAATAAAATTTGTTTGCCCGACAAATAGGTACATGTTTACTACATAATTTCCTGTTTTGTTTGGGTGATGATGATTTTGTGAGCCTATTGGCTAGCCGCTTGGCTTTTTCTTTTTCTTTTTGAGATCTGAAGGACCGGGGAAGCTATTTGAAATTCCCCGATGCTCCCGGTGCAGGGGAGGTTATGGCGAAATTTTTCGAAAATTTAGGGTGTTAGCCAAATTTTTGAAGTTTTGAAAATTCTCAGAAACTAAAGAGTTGGAGAATGGAAGCCTGATCGAACGTAGAGTTGATTAATCAATCCACTTTCGACTTTGTTCCTTTTCGGGGACGAAAAGTTTTAAGTGGGGGAGATTGTAACAACCCGTAAAATGCGAGCCAGTTTGAAATTTTTATTTTGGCAATTTTAGCAAATTTTGAATATTTAAAATAGATTATTTTAAATAATATCGACGAGAAAATCTATTTTGAATAGAATTCGACGTATATAATATATACGTCGTCGTCAGAATATAAATAATTATATATAATTATAAAAGGAATTGAAAATGGCGCGGTAGTTCGATAATTCGATTTCAAACTTCAATTGAATGTACCGGGAGCAAAACAATCCGGATTTTAGTGAAACCAAAAATAATAGGATCTAATTGATAATATCTTTCCAACGAATCCGAAAAATCAAAATTTCGTAGCGAGAATGAAAAGATATGTCCAGTTGAAAATTCTGAATAGTCGCTATGGAATTCAGGCCCTTAAAAATGGACATTTTGCAAATGACCTCGGATTTCGACGAAACCACTTTTGTTGGGTCCGTGATGTCAAACTATTGCTAGGTTTCAAGTTTCATAATTTTTCGAATCAATATGTGAGCGTGGCAAAGGAAAACGCGTTTGACCAGTTTCAGCTGATTTTAATCGACTGGAAATTGGCCATTTTTCTAACGGTCTCAGAATTCGACGAAATTAGTTTTGTTAGGACCGTATCGTCAATACGAAGCTAGAAAATATTTTTCTGAAATTTTTAGAGTTAGTATGTGACCCCGGTAATTTGAAATGTACGTTTAAAATTCAATATAGTGATTTAAATGTAAATTCAACGGAAACTTATCGAGACAATCGAATCAGCTTGCGATACATATCCCATTGTGTTCAGAATGGGGGTGAAACGCTATGGACGACAGGCGGTGGGCCTCGTTTCGAGGTCGTATGTAAAAGTCAACCTATTTGCGAAATTAAATAATAAAATAATAAAAAATAAATAAATATATTTTCCCTCCTATCTCCTGCTTGGCCCCCCCGTTCCTTTTCTATTTCAGACAGAAAGAAAAGTGAAAAAAGAAAAAACCCTAAATCCATCGCGACGTTCACCAGCCGCCTCCCCCTCGTCTCGACGCCGACGAAGACCCGCCTCCCCCTCGTCTCGACGCCGACGAAGACCTGTTCCCCCCCCTCCATCGATCGAAGCATCGCGACGCCCCCCCCTGGAGCCTCGAAGACGCCGCCATCGACGAACAACACCACCTCGAAGCCCTCCGACGTCTGCGAAGACCTCCCCCCCCCCTCTCTGTAAGAATTTCTGTTTATTTTATTATTTTATTTTTATTTTATAAAAACCGAATTTAATAATGATTTTGTTTTAAAAATAAAAACTGAAAATGTTTAAAAGTAAAAACTGAAAATGTTTAAAAGTAAAAACTGAAAATGTTTAAAAGTATAAAACTAAATATTTTTAAAAGTAAAAACTAAATATTTTTAAAAAGTAAAAACTGAATATTTTTAAAGGTATAAAACTGAATATTTTTAAAAGTATTAAAACAGGAATTTTTAAAAGTATTAAAACTGGAATTTTTAAAAGCATTTTAAAAACTGATTTTATATAGAAGTTAAAACTGTTTTTTTTATATATAGAAGTTAAAACTGATTTTATATAGAAGTTAAAACTGTTTTTTTATATATAGAAGTTAAAACTGATTTTATATAGAAGTTAAAACTGTTTTTTTATATATAGAAGTTAAAACTGTTTTTTTAAAGAAGTAATAAAAAAATAATTTTTACATCGTAGGAATATTAAAGATATAATCTTTATTTTTGAAAAGACGGAATTTATATTTTTAAAAATTCGATTTTTATATATTGAATAACATAGTAAAAATTCGATTTTTACATATGTAGAGAATACGGGCGAAAGGCGAGTTGGCGAAGATTTCCTGCATTAGAAGAGCCGTGGGGCTAGGATAGCTATATGTGAGAGCTTCTCACCTTTCAATTTAATTTTTCTAGTTATATATATATACTAGGATGTAGACGGTGTTTAGTAGCACCCGACACCCGTCATCCACAGACCATGGATGGCTTGTTTGTTAAATTGTTTGGTTGTGTAGTTGATTAGATGATTTGATTTGAATTGAATTATTGAGTGAAATAAATTGATTTGATTGATGTGTGAATGGCGTGGGCCTTCACTAGACCGGGGATAAGGCTAGGCCTTGTCCCGTTTCTAGTATCGTGCCGTTATGCCGCCGAAATTTTCTAAAATATGTTAGAAAAAAAAATATATCATTTTATTTAATAAATGAATTGAATAGAAATTCATAGGTTGAAATAAAATATTTTATCGTTAAAAATATAATTTTTAACGTGAATGTGAATAAATAAATATTCATTTACAAACCGGACGGTTTGTTTGTGTACACCTATTTGAATGACATTGATTGGGACAAAAATATAGACAACAAATCTATATAAATATATTCGAGACAGTAAGGAGATGAATATAGACAACATTTATATGATGAAAACGTGTAGATCAATGAAGATCTAATCACTTCTATGAGTTTGGAGGCAATCAGAGGTGATTTAGACGTGATTTATGTTTTAGGAGGAAGAACTAGAGAATCATTATTCAGTGGCTGATAGGGAAATAAGGAGAAAGATTAACCAAATCCCCTTTAGCCCTATTTATAACAGATGATCACTAACCTAACGGGCTAGCTTAATTCTGCTAATGAATCTACCTAGCAGTTTCAAAAACTTAAAATTGTTGTCTCTTTATGATCCTAGTCCAAATTGCTAACGTGACAACTCTATGAACTGACTAATCATCAATTTAATCCAATGACATGGTTTTGAGAATTTAATTTTGCAATAATCATAAGATGCGGGCAAAACAAGATACTAAAGGGTAAAACAATCACAAAACGATCTATTAAAAGTCATAGATGTGCAAAACAACCTAACTAACCATATTTCAAAATTTGAGAATGATACGACATCATGCGAATTAAATGGAATTATTTTATGATCTTCCAACACGTAAAATATGGGTCGTTACATTCTCCCCCTTTAGGAATATTACTCCCAAAATTCCAAAAAAAAAACATTAGCAAACATAGTTTCCCGTATGCCTACCATCCAAGAGCAGTCAATCTAACATGCAATATAGAGTCCAACCATACGTGCAAACAATGGCCTAACCTAATATGCAATCTAGAATCCAACCATCCATGAAAACAATGTCCTAACCTAGCATACATAATTCTAAATAGTATAAAATATAATGATGCAAGTAGATGCGAAAAATGAGATATACCATCTGAAAAGTTCTGGATGAGCCTTCTTCATACTCTTCTCCGCTTGCTATATACAATCACTATCATCCTCACCTCACTTTAGCTTATCTATATTTACTACCTTTCTCCTAAGCTTTTTCGTCCCCCTGATTTGAAGCAGCTTACGAGGTCTCGACACTTTTGGTTCAACCTATAGATCTCCAAGCTGATACCATGCCACTACTATACCTGAGTCATGCATAATTTCCGCATACAAGATACATAAAAACATTGTGTACACCCGCCATCTTTGAAGATAGATTCACTCTATATGCTAAAATTCCAATCCTCTTGACGATCGTAAATGTTCCAACACAGAGCTAACTTACTTTACTTCCAAACTTGACTGCATTCCTAGAAGGATGAACCTTAACCAGTACTATATCTCCAATAAAAAAATTCCAAATATCGTCTTCTCTTATCCGCATAGCTCTTCTAATGATCTTGGGCTAATGCTTTCATTTACTGATAAATGATCTTTATTTTATCTGATATCTCTTGAATCATCTGAAGCTCAATTGTTTCCTTCTTGCCTGTGTCCCACAAATATGAAGGTGCATTATAGGTAGTGCTGTCAATGTGTCTGGTCGGGTCAAGTCGGGTTCGGGTTGATTTATAAGAGGGTCATGTCAACCTATTTATTAAAGGGGTATTTTTTTCCTAATCCTAACCCAACCCGTTTATAAATGGGTTAACCCGACCCAACCCGTTTAACTAAACGGGTCGTGTCGTGTTGGATTTACCCATTTAACCCATTGGTAAATATTACCCACTAATATAAACACCAAAAGAACCAAATCACCAACAGGAAGCACTATTATACAATCACCAAAAGGCAGCAAGTAACAAAATCACCAACATGCAACAAGTTATAAAATCACCAACAAGGAGCACATATAGAAAGCATGAAATCACCATATCAAAAAATCATTATCCATACAAATATATGAGCATACTACATACATAAAAGACTAACATTATGGAAGAGATACAATTGTTATAATAAAATATAACTAAAGGCATACGAGAATAAATTAGTTAAATATAACAACTTACACTAGAATATACGAGCATACTGATTACTGCATACATAAAAGACTAACACCAACAACATATGTAAAAAACTAACAATATGAAAGAGATACCACATATGATTAGGTTTGGCGGGTCAAAATCGAGTTAGCGGGTCCACCCTAAATTCACCCATTTATAAACGGGTCAATTTCGGGTTGACCCGAAAATGACCCGTTAACCAAACGGGTCAGGTTAACCTGCTAATTTCCGTGCAGGTTTCGGCCAGTGTAGGAAATTGATAGCCCTAATTATAGGGTCTTCCATACAATTCTTTATAAGGTGTTATGCCAATATTCTCTTGATAATTGTTGTTATAAGAAAATTCCACCAAATGGAGATAAGCATCGGATCATCCCAAGATCCTCTAGAATCGATGATACAAGCTCTAAGGAGATCTTCCAAACACAATTTACCCTTTTTCCTGTCCATCAGTTTGAGGATGATAGGCTATGCTCAATGTAGCTAAGTGCCCAACATCTCTTGCAAACTCTTTCGAAATCCACGAGTAAATAATCGATCTCTAGTGCTTACTACACCCTTGGGCACACCATGGAATCGAACAATCCATTTCATATATAATTCTGCCAACTTCATTTTCATTCTAGTAGACTTGATAGGTATGAATCTCATGTTTTTGGTTGATCGATCACTGTCACCTAAATAATATCATAATCTGCCCCAGTCCGTGCTAATCCGTCAATGAAGTACACAGTTATCTGCTCCAATTTTCATTTTGCGAATGGTTGAGGTAATCCACTTGGTTTCTTCTTCTCGGCTTTCACTAGTTGACAATTCATATACCTCGAGATAAACTTGCCTACATCACTCTTCATACCTTCCTAGTAGTAATTCCTTTTCATGTACTGATACATTTGTTACCATCGGGATGGATTGTCATTCTAGAATGATGACTTTCCCTCAAAACTTCCTATCAAAGAGCATTAACATCTGGAACATACAATCTACCATCTTTGCGAAGCCAGCCATCTCGATCGATCTCATATCGCTTTAAATCCTGCGAATCGATTCTCATATATCTCTATCTTACACAAAGTCTCTGCTAGCTTAGCGTCCTGCTTTTGGCTAGTTCTAATCCTTTCGATGCGAGTAAGTTTGATGCATAAACACACTGACATTTCAGGCTTTAACTCACAACGAGGCATGAAATCAAACCCAGCTAAATACTCTAGCTTCTTCCACTCAAGAAACATAGCTTCAAGTCCAGCTTGAATCCTGCTTAATGCATCTGCTACTACATTACCCTTTCCTAGAGTATAGAAAATACTAAAATCACATGAAGCTAGAAACTCTACCTATCTTTGTTGTCGAAGGCTTAGATCCTTTTAAGAGAAGTGATACTTCAACGACCTATAATCTTTAAATGAATCTTTCTCCCAATAAACAATGCCTTCATATCTTCAGAGCAAAGACAATTGCAATCATCTCCAAAACATAAATAAGGTAATTCCTTTCATGTGAATTCAGCTATCGACTAGCATAAGCAAAAACTTTCCCTCTCTACGTCAATACAACACTAAGACATGTACCATTAGAATCTGTACACAGTCATTTCCTTATTTCCATTACGGATGACTAATATTGGTGCACTCGTCAATATCTCTTTCGAAACCAAAAGACATGCTCGCACTGTGCATCCTAATCAAAAGGCGGATTCTTCTTCATTATGTTAGTCAACGGTGCAACTATCTTAAATAAATCCTTAGGTCGATTCCCATCTTGGTTGTTGCTATCTTTGTAGAACCCACTTCTATCCTCTATCTCGGTACTACATGACCCAAGAATCTCACTTCTTCCTTCCAGAAGAGACACTTAGAAAATTTGGTCTCTAGCTTGTGCCTTCTTAGCACATCTAATACAATCCTCAAGTGCGATTTGTGTTCTTCTTCTATCCTAGAGCAGATAAGAATATCATCCAAAGACACATACGAACTTTTTCAGCTGATCTCTGAATACCTTATTCATAAGATCCACAGAAAACGACGATGTGTTAGTCAATCCAAATGACATCACTAACTACTCAAAGAAACCCTACTGTGTTCTAAAAGTAGCCTTTGATACTCTATCACTTGACACACTCAATTGGTGTGATCCTGACGTTAAATTCATTTGGGAAAACCCTTTTCCCATGCAGCTAATCGAATATGTTATCAATCCTAGGTAATGGATATTTGTTCTCTTTGGTCACTTTATTTAGCTCACATTAATACATACATAGTTTCAATGAGCCATCCGCTTTCATCATGAACACAACAGGTGCACTCCAATTGGATATGTTCCTACAAATGAATCCTTGCCTCAATAGGTCACTAACTGACATCTCTATATCATTCTGCTCCTTCGGTGCCATCTGCCTTGATGGCATAATCATAGTTCTGGATTTATCCACTAAATCGATCTCTTGATGCAACTACAACCTAACAACTTCCTCGAAGACATCTAAATACTTACTAACATTAGGCATAAAAGTCAGCCCTTCATGTGGAGTCTCGGGGGAATATGAATAGCTGACCAAAACACCATCCCCTGTAAACAGTCAATCACAATCCTTTCCTCTCCAGGTCCCTGATCGTCACATTAAGCCTCTCACAATCCACGATAGCCATATACTTCCTAAGCTAGTCCATACCCAAAATGATCCCAAACCCCAAAAAGTTCAAGACAAAACAATCACAAACAAAGGAACATCCATGACTTGATAAAGTAAGACCATAGAAAATCATATGAAGGCTAGTAAACCCTCATTTCGGGTTAGTCACAGTCACAGACTTATTTATAATCTTATGGTGCAATTCTAATTACACAAGAAATCATTACTAATTAAAAAAATGTGTGTCTCTGGTATCAAATAATACTCTAATAGAAACATACCTAATAGGAAGCATACCTTGCACTACAATTGTAATTTCCCGTATTTCCAATGATATATAATTAATTTATTTAATTATTTATATAGTGATTTAGAGAATTAAATGGTCATTTAATTAAATAACTTTGAATATTTAATTAATATAATAATTAAATATTTAATTCAGAAATAATCAAAAATAGTGGAATTCACAATATTGTGTTAATTAGATTATTTAAAATATATAATTCAGTTTAGAGTCGAATTATATTCACGAATATATTATATAAATGAAGTTTGAACGTATAATTATATTATAGTTATAATCGAGCTCGAAATGGCATGGCAGTTCGTAATTTGGCGATTCGAACTTTAAACGAATGTACATAAGCCGTTTTAAATTGGATTTCTGTGAAACTAGAAACGTTCAGAGCTGGTGAAGTATATTTTTCTAGTGGAAGAGAAAATTCGGGATTTCGTCGTGTAGATTTTGATTTATGTCCAAATCAAATTTTAGAAAAGGCGCTGTGGAATTCCTTTATAATTTACAACGATTTATTTATATTTATAAAAGGAATTTCATTATAAATCGAATACCGATTTAATTGGGATTTGAAATATCAAGTTAGAAATTCATATAGGAATATTCTAGTGCTGTATGATATTTTGTTGTGAATATATACGATAATATTTATTTATAAATATTAAATTTAATTGTTTTTAAATATATTTATATTTAAAAGGGTTATTTAGAGCTTTAAAAATAGCCAGTTTTGCAAACGACCTCAGAATTCGACGAAACTAATTTTGTTGGATCCGCAATATTAAATTATTGCTAAATTTCAGTTTTCGTGATTGTTGAAGTCAATATGTAGCCGTACGGGATTTTAATGTGAAAAACAATCAGTATTTTGACGGTTAAAAATACGCTGTGTGAGCAAGCGGAGTCGGAACTCGACGAAACCAGTTTCGTTAGGACTGTAATGTCGAACTAAAGGTGCATGTCAATTTCCATGATTTTTGGGTATCGTGTGTGAGCACACGGATTTTTAGAAGACAAATAAACGAGATATTAGCTAAAATAAAATAAAATAAAAATTTCTAAACCCTAGAAAAGGCCACGTGCCCACCCTTTTCAGCCTCACAAAAATCCCAGCCCCGTTATATAATCTCTTTCTCAGCCGCCACTTAAAAAAATTAAAACGTGAAGAACCATGTTGAGAAATCTCAAAAATAAAATCAAAGTTAAATCTATAAATCATAATATATGTCTAGTTGAAATCGCCAAGTGTTTTTCTTCTGCTCGATATGGTTTTTGTCTGGTGCGATTTAGGCTTTGCGGTTTGTCGAGCTCAACAGGAAAGCTAGGGTTCTCTTTTTCTCGGATTTGGAGCATTGTTTGGTGAAACGAGTATGGTATTCGTAGTCAGCGTGGAAATCCGCACTAGTGTACAAACAATGGTGTGGTTCGGTGATGATAAGTGACGCAAGGGGTCACTGTGTCGAGCGGAAGATGCTGGTGACGTATGCGAGATAGTGAAATCGAGTTGGATATTGTGGCCATGAGTAGAAGGAGAAGATGAAGAGGAGTACGGTCGTGATTTTTGTTTGAAGTTCGGTTAAGTGGAAAATGGTGGAAGAAGGATTCGAACTGGACAATTGCTCTTAACTGGAGCACGACACTTGTGAAGCTAACGGAGAAGAAGAGTTTGTGGGCACGGGTATTGGAGTTGGGCCGACATTGAGGGTAAACGCCCAAATGGAAATGTTTTTAAGTTTTATTTAAATCCAAACTATGTATTAACTTATATAACTCGTATCTTTGTCATATGTTATCGGAATTTGACGGAACTGGATCCGTTAGGATCGTATGGACGGTGGCTACACCGTGGAACTGACGGAAAGTGAATTGGAACTCGTTACAATTTATTGCGAAATAAATTGTTCGTCTGAATCAACGGACGCAAATCGTTATATAACGGTTAACGCGAAATGTGAGTAAAACTCACCAACTCTGAACAGTTATATTTTTATAACTTATTCTTAGAACTGATAATTATCTGTTGATTACTGTGTGTTAACTGGTTGGTTGAATTGCTTGTGTATTGGTTGAAATTATAGATAACGATATATATGTAAATCGTTAATCAAATATTGATTCTGTTGGCAGAATATTTCATATTTAATGAAATCGATGTTGATTATATTGTTTAACATCTGTGATGCAGGGAAACAGGTTGGAGGGACCCAACTGGGTTCCTCAATATAAAAAATACTGTTTTGTTTCATATATTGTGATATATGATGTGATATATAATCTGTTGTTGATTACATGTGTTTGAATGATATCGATCATGGTTATTTGATATTTTAAATACCGTAAGAAATACTGGGATGTAAAAAGGGGATTTTCAAAGTGTATTTTGAAAATAAATTATTTATATAAAATCAATGGATTTTATATATAAAGAAAGTATTTTATAAAAGAAAATATTTATAAAATCAAAGAAGAATTAAAAAGGAAATTTATTTATAAAATCAAAGGATTTTATAAAAAGGCTATTTGTTTATAAAATGAATGAGAATTTATTTAAAGAGAAAATATTTATAAAATCAAGGGATTTTATAAAAGGGAATTATTTATAAAATCAAAGGATTTTATAAAGAGGGATATTTATTGGGATAATAAATAAGATCATATAAGAAACATTTATTGGGAAAATAAATAGAAGTATAAGGGATATTTATTTAGAAAATAAATAAGATATCATAAGGATATTTATTTGGAAAATAAATAGGATAATTAAAAGGGATTATTTATTTAAACAAATAGAGTTTTATAAAGGGATTATTTATAAAACAAATAGAGTTTTACAAAGGGATTGTTTGTAAGGCAAATAGAATTATAAAAGGGAATAAAGATTAAATGAAAATCTTTTTAACAAGTAAATGGGAAAAGATTTATTTAAAGTAGATAATAAATATAATTTGTTTAGCAGATAAATTGAGACGATTAATTTATAAATAATATTTTATAAATTAAGTAAAATAGTTATCACTGGATAAATGGAATATATAAGTCAAGACTTATATAGAGAAGTAAGAATCAGTTTCAACATCGATATTTGAAACTGAATATGGACGAAGAATGAATCGAATATTCCTTATTCGAAAAGGTGTAAACCAAAAGGATTTAATCAATAGAGTTAATCAAATAGAGTTAGTTGATTAGAGTTAGTCGATTATAGTTAATTGAATAGAGTTAGTCGATTTGAGTTAACCAATAGAGTTGAAGGAGTTAATCGAATATAATTTATTTGAATAGAGTTAAAGGAGAAAATCGAATCTAGTCATTCGAAATGAGGTTAAATCGAATATAGTTATTCAAGATAGAGTTAAAACAAACATAGTTATTCGAATATAAGTTAATCGAACATTAGTTATTCGATAGGAGTTAATCAAGTCGAATTAAATAAGTCGAGTTAATTAAGTTATGTTAGTCAAGAGGAGTTAATCAAACCGAGTTAATCCAAATGAGTAAATCCAAAGGAGTTAATCGATTATAGTTTAATCGAAAGGAGTTATCGATGTTAGTTTAATCGAAAGGTGTTAATCGATGTTATTTTAATCGAAAGGAGTTATCGATTATTGTTTAATCGAAAGGAGTTATCGATGTTAGTTTAATCGATGTTAGTTTAATCGAAAGGAGTTATCGATTATAGTTTAATCGAAAGGAGTTATCGATGTTAGTTTAATCGAAAGGAGTTAATCGATTATAGTTTAATCGAAAGGAGTTATCGATTATAGTTTAATCGAAAGGAGTTATCAATGTTAGTTTAATCGAAAGGAGTTAATCGATGTTAGTTTAATCGAAAGGAGTTATCGATTATAGTTTAATCGAAAGGAGTTATAGATGTTAGTTTAATCGAAAGGAGTTAATCGATGTTAGTTTAATCGAAAGGAGTTATCGATGGTAGTTTAATCGAAAGGAGTTAATCGAATTTAGTTATTCGAAAGTGAGATTATCGAATATAAGTTATTCGAAAGGAGGTTATCGAATATAGTGTATTCGAAAGAAATGAGATTATTGAATATAGCGTATTCAAAAGAAAGAGACCGAATATAGTTTATTTGAAAGAGTGAGTTAATCGAATATAAGTTATTCGAAGTGAGTTAATCGAATATAAGTTATTCGAAGAGAGATAATCGAATATAAGTTATTCGAAGAGAGAAAATCGAATATAGGTTATTCGAAGAAGAGTTAACCAAATAGAGATTACTCAAGAGAGTTATACGTCGAATTCAATTATATCGAATTCGGGAAAGTACTTATACTTTCCGGTGTTTAAATCAAGATTTATTTATTTATAAATCAGGTGTTTATTTATTTATTCACATTAAAGAATAAAAGTTATAATGGAAGTTAGATATTTTGAAAGTAGGGATTATAACGTTATCGCTATAATCAATGTTTTCAATAAAGAAGAGGATATGTAAATAGAATCCGAGAGTTACGTAAGGGAGTTTGTTAAAGATTTTAAAGATAAACTTTGACTATTTCGAAGTTAAAACCTTATTCAGTTAAGGTCTGAGAGGTAATTATACTCCAACTTGATTGACTTCCTTCTTAACTAAGGAATGATAAGGTTTGATAGTAAATGATGGTTAAGTAAATTTAGTTAATGAGTGAAATGGTTTGAGTTGGCATGGCGATGTTTAATTTAAACATCGGTTTAAACCAAGTGAAGGAGTTTTGGAAATGTTTTCCAAATATGAATCAGAAATGTTTTCTGATAATAGAAAATAAGAATTTAGAATATATGGAAACAGGAGATAAGTAAATTTATGAACTAAAGAGATAAATGTTAAATGATGATTGATCGATATAATTTCCATATGAAAATAATATCGTTGTTTGCACACGTGTTTTTCTTTGATAGTTAAATCATAGACTATCAAAGTTTTGACCATTTTAACGTTGTTAATATGGAGAGATCGGTTGGATTATTATCCGAAGAACCACTCCGTTTTGGCATAAGCGTTGCGAATCATATATGCCAAAGATAATTGAAGACGTAGTAAAGTGCAAGGGCTGTTGTATAAATCTTAGGTAAAGATTGCCTAAGATGGTTGTACTGAATAGTGCCTTCGGTTTGTCCAGTCCCAGGACAACTTATATGGAAGAAGGTCTGACAGAGTATATCTAATAGATCGCGTAAGTTAATCTCTTCAAACGTATTCACGTTTGGTAGCGGAGGAATTCGTTTCTCTTAGCTGTATACCCGTGGTATTTTTGGGGAAATCAATTTGTGATTTGGCGGGTATGACGATGTGACATTCAAAGTGAATAACGTGTGATCTGTTATAGATAAGCGTGGCCTCTAGCCTCACATCCGGAAATGACAAAAGTCGGGCAGGCAACATGGCTATTTAGGTCGCACCTATTAGGGTGTATAATCACCTGATCTAGAGTTTTGTTTACTTCTAAAAATCTATTGTCGATGCTGTCCCATTCGGGAAACGGTTGCTGATCCCAACCGTTGGTGATATACATTCGATACACTCAAGCGAAATGAGTGGTCGGTCTTGTGTGGTCGGGTTGCAAGATGTTCTTGTTGAACCCAGTGTATTCCTCTCTAGAGGTACACTAGCGAAAGGTGGTTCCATACCTTGTCATAGTTGGAAATCCATTATCCAATAAGCGCTCGCGGTTTTATTGTATACTATATATGTAGAACGTGAGATGAAAGCGTTTCTGCTATATGATTGTTATATTGTGGTTGATAGACACTATTATAATATCAATGAGTTTTGATATAAAGATTATTTTGGATTCTCATAAGGGAAAAACCCGTTCTGTTATACGACGTGGTCTTATGAGATATCGTTTAATGGCTCATAATGTTTTAAACTGTTTTACTCACACCAGTCCCATGACTGACCCGGAGTTTATTTTGTTTTGTTTTCCCTAAACTCTTGTATGCCCAATTTTGTATGGGCAGTCAAGTAGTCGGGATTTACAGATACTTGAAGAGACGGAGCAGGAGGTTTCAGGGTTATATAGTTATTGTTATTTCCGCCGTGTTGTAAGTGTTATACTCTAATAATGGTATTGTGTACAGATACTGTTTTATTTCAAAGTTATGTTATGAAATATATTTATTCGTTCCGCTGTGAGATTCGTGTTTACTCTGATGTTGTATGTTCTTCTTCTTCTTCTATTCTAAGGTTCTATCTTATCTATTCTCACCTTCTAATTTTTTTCATGGACTATCCGGTCAATTTTCGAGTTTTGAATGGTCGGCATGGTGTTGTATGTCGAATTTTCTAGGTTGAAAAATTTTCGGTACGTTACAGTGGTATCAGAGCTGAAGGTTAAGTAATTACCTTGGCTTTGTGGTGTGACTCAGTAGAGATAGGGTTAGCAATACCCTAGATTGAGTTGAGTGTATATATACGAGTGAACGTATTTGTTATTTAATATAAAGTGGTTTTATATAGCGTTGATTTGTTGGTTGAGTTGTTTATGGGTTCTGGTCGATCAGTTTGATCCACTGTATCGGTAGGGGTTTGTAAACACTTGAATACGATGGGTCGACACGATATGTTTTGAAAAAAGGGTAAATGAAAATAATTTTACCCAAAGTATATTTTGATATAGAGAAATTAGATATATTTGAATTATAATATATTAGATATATTGGTTGTTATTATAATCGAGTAAGATTATAAAGTGAAATGGTTATGTAAATAGCCAATCAGAAATCATATAAGGGAACCATATGAAGTCAGATGAATTAAGTCTGAAACTAAATCAGGATTGAAATTAAAACTCTGGAAATTGGAATAAGTGTTGTAAATGGATTTGGATTAAATATATGGGAAATTTAAGATCCTGGGAGATTTTAAATTGTTTACAAACATTGGAATGGTATTTTGAAGTGATTTCAAAATGGAAATGGTTTAAGAAATAGTTTTGAAAAGTGATATAGTATTGAACTTACTTTGATCGCTGGGAAATAAATTCCGATGGTGCATAATCGGTGTTCATTTTCGAGTTTCTAAGTGACGGATTACTACCAAAATTTTAGTTTTGAATTGTTTTGAGAAAAACAAGTTGTTTGATTCCGAAAGGGAATATTTGATTTGTGAAAAACAAAGTTATTTAAAACTCCCAGGAAAAGAATGTTCGAATTAAAACAAATTTAAATAGAAATTTGTGAAAGTAAGATGGAACTTAATTGAAATCAGTTAAGTTGAAATAGAATTGGTTTGGTAAATCAAGATTTGGAATCAAGAATTGAACTTGAGTTGAAATGGGATTTGCTTTGGATATAAGTGAATAGACGTATTGAGGATAAATTGATCAAAATTTGATTGGGATAACATTGGTATATGCTGAGTTGATAGCATATGGAAGTGATAGAGTTGATATGCCCGACAAAATGGTACAAGTTTATATTTCATATGGTATGAGATTTTGATGAACCGAATTGGCAAGCCGCTTGGCTGTTTGATTTTCTTTTGGGTTGGAGAAGGCCTAGAGAGGCGAGTTGGAGTTTGAGCTATTGACCAGCACAAGGGAGGTGCTGGCGAAATTTTTCGAAAAGTTAAGGTTTTAGAAAATTTTCAGGATTTTTGAAAATTGTCGTTGATAAGAGTTAATTAATATTTTAATTGAAGTTTATTTGTTCAGTTAAAACTAAAGTTAAGAAGTGAAAGAATAAGTTCTAACCAGTCAATAGGGTTTGTTTTCTACCTTAGCAATTTCGAGGACGAAATTATTTTAAGGGGGGAAGAATGTAATGTCCCGTATTTCCAGCGATATAATAATTAATTTATTTAATTATTTATATAGTGATTTAGAGAATTAAATTATCGTTTAATTAAATAACTTTGAATATTTAATTAATATAATAATTAAATAATATATTTAATTCAGAAATAATCAAAAATAGTGGAATTCACAATATTGTGTTAACTAGATTATTTAAAATATATAATTCAGTTTAGAGTTGAATTATATTCACGAATATATTATATAAATGAAGTTTAAACGTATAATTATATTATAGTTATAATCGAGCTCGAAATGGCGCAGCAGTACGTAATTTGGCGATTCGAAATTTAAATGAATATACAGAAGCCGTTTTAAATCGGATTTCTGTGAAACAAGAAACGTTCAGAGCTGGTGAAGTATACTTTTCTATTGGAAGAGAAAAATCGGGATTTCATCGTGTAGATTTTGATTTATGTCCAAATCAAATTTTAGAAAAGTCGTTGTGGAATTCCTTTATAATTTATAATGATTTATTTATATTTATAAAAGGAATTTCATTATAAATCGAATACCGATTTAATCGGGATTTGAATTATCAAGATAGAAATTCATATAGGAATATTCTAGAGCTGTATGATATTCTATTGTGAATATATACGATAATATTTATTTATAAATATTAAATTTAATTGTTTTTAAATATATTTATATATTTAAAAGGGTTATTTAGAGCTTTAAAAATAGCCAGTTTTGCAAACGACCTCAGAATTCGACGAAAATAATTTTGTTGGATCCGCAATATTAAATTATTGCTAGATTTCAGTTTTCGTGATTTTTGAAGTCAGTATGTAGCCGTATGGGATTTTAATGTGAAAAACAGTCAGTATTTTAACGGTTAAAAATACGCTGTGTGAGAAAACGAAGTCGGAACTCGACGAAACCAGTTTCGTTGGGACTGTAATGTCGAACTGAAGATGCATGTCAATTTCCATGATTTTTGGGTATCATGTGTGAGCACATGGATTTTTAGAAGACAAATAAATGAGATATTAGATAAAATAAAATAAAATAAAAATTTCTAAAGCCTAGAAAAGGCCACGTGCCCACCCTTTTCAGCCTCACAAAAATCCCAGCCCCGTTATATAATCTCTTTCTCAGCCGCCACTTAAAAAAAAAAAACATGAAGAACCATGTTGAGAAATCTCAAAAATAAAATCAAAGTTAAATCTGTAAATCATAATATATGTCTAGTTGAAATCGCCAAGTGTTTTTCTTCTGCTCGATATGGTTTTTGTCTGGTGCGATTCAGGCTTTGCGGTTTGTCGAGCTCAACAGGAAAGCTAGGGTTCTCTTTTTCTTGGATTTGGAGCATTGTTTGGTGAAACGAGTATGGTATTCGTAGTCAGCGTGGAAATCCGCACTTGTGTACAAACAATGGTGTGGTTCGGTGACGAGAAGTGACGCAAGGGGTCACTATGTCGAGCGGAAGATGCTGGTGACGTATGCGACATGGTGAAATCGAGTTGGGTATTGCGGCCATGAGTAGAAGGAGAAGATGAAGAGGAGTACGGTCATGATTTTTGTTTGAAGTTCGGTTAAGTGGAAAATGGTGGAAGAAGGATTCAAATTGGACAATTGCACTTAACTGGAGCACGGCATTTCTGAAGCTAACGAGGAAGAAGTGTCTGTGGGCACGGGTATTGGAGTTGGGCCGACATTGAGGGTAAAAGACCAAATGGAAATGTTTTTAAGTTTTATTTAAATCCAAACTATGTATTAACTTATATAACTCGTATCTTTGTCATACGTTATCGGAATCTGACATAACTGGATCCGTTAGGATCGTATGGACGGTGGCTACACCGTGGAACTGACGGGAAGTGAACTGGAACTCGTTACAATTTATTGCGAAATAAATTGTCCGTCTGAATAAACGAACACAAATCGTTATATAACAGTTAACATGAAATGTGAGTAAAACTCACCAACTTTGAACAGTTATATTTTTAGAACGTATTCTTAGAACTGATAATTATCTGTTGATTGCTGTGTGTTAACTGTTTGGTTGAATTTCTTGTGTATTGGTTGAAATTATAGATAATGATATATATATAAATAGTTAATCAAATATTGATTCTGTTAGCAGATTATTTCATATTGAATGAAATCGATGTTGATTATATTGTTTAACATTTATGATGCATGGAAACAGGTTCGAGGGACCCAACTGGGTTCCTCAATATATTAAATGCTGTTTTGTTTCATATATTATGATATATGATGTGCTATATAATCTGTTGTTGATTATGTGTGTTTGAATGATATCGATCATGGTTATTTGGTATTTTAAATACCGTAAGAAATACCGGGATGTAAAAAGGGGATTTTCAAAGTGTATTTTGAAAATAAATTATTTATATAAAATCAATGTATTTTATATATAAAGAAATTATTTTATAAAAGAAAATATTTATAAAATCAAAGAAGAATTAAAAAGGAAATTTATTTATAAAATCAAAGGATTTTATAAAAAGGGCTATTTGTTTATAAAATGAATGAGAATTTATTTAAAGAGAAAATATTTATAAAATCAAGGGATTTTATAAAAGAGAATTATTTATAAAATCAAAGGATTTTATAAAGAGGGATATTTATTGGGATAATAAATAAGATCATATAAGAAACATTTATTGGGAAAATAAATAGAAGTATAAGGGATATTTATTTAGAAAATAAATAAGATATCATAAGGATATTTATTTGGAAAATAAATAGGATAATTAAAAGGGATTATTTATTTAAACAAATAGAGTTTTATAAAGGGATTATTTATAAAACAAATAGAGTTTTACAAAGGGATTGTTTGTAAGGCAAATAGAATTATAAAAGAGAATAAAGATTAAATGGAAATCTGTTTAACAAGTAAATGGGAAAAGATTTATTTAAAGTAGATAATAAATAGAATCTGTTTAACAGATAAATTGATACGATTAATTTATAAATAATATTTTATAAATTAAGTAAAATAGTTATCACTGGATAAATGGAATATATAAGTCAAGACTTATATAGAGAAGTAAGAATCAGTTTCAACATCGATATTTGAAACTGAATATGGACGAAAAGTGAATCGAATATTCCTTATTCGAAAAGGAGTAAATCAAAAGGATTTAATCAATAGAGTTAATCAAATAGAGTTAGTTGATTAGAGTTAGTTGATTAGAGTTAATTGAATAGAGTTAGTCGTTTTGAGTTAACCAATAGAGTTGAAGGAGTAAATCGAATATAATTTATTCGAATAGAGTTAAAGGAGAAAATCGAATCTAGTCATTCAAAATGAGGTTAAATCGAATATAGTTATTCGAGATAGAGTTAAAACAAACATAGTTATTCGAATATTAGTTATTCGATAGGAGTTAATCAAGTCGAGTTAAATAAGTCGAGTTGATTAAGTTAAGTTAGTCAAGAGGAGTTAATCAAACCGAGTTAATCCAAATGAGTAAATCCAAAGGAGTTAATCGATTATAGTTTAATCGAAAGGAGTTATCGATGTTAGTTTAATCGAAAGGAGTTAATCGATGTTAGTTTAATCGAAAGGAGTTATCGATTATAGTTTAATCGAAAGGAGTTATCGATGTTAGTTTAATCGAAAGGAGTTAATCGATGTTAGTTTAATCGGAAGGAGTTATCGATTATAGTTTAATCGAAAGGAGTTATCGATGTTAGTTTAATCGAAAGGAGTTAATCGATGTTAGTTTAATCGAAAGGAGTTATCGATTATAGTTTAATCGAAAGGAGTTATAGATGTTAGTTTAATCAAAAGGTGTTAATCGATGTTAGTTTAATCGAAAGGAGTTATCGATGGTAGTTTAATCAAAAGGAGTTAATCGAATTTAGTTATTCTAAAGTGAGATTATCGAATATAAGTTATTCGAAAGGAGGTTATCGAATATAGTGTATTCGAAAGAAAGGAGATTATCGAATATAGCATATTCGAAAGAAAGAGATCGAATATAGTTTATTCGGAAGAGTGAGTTAATCGAATATAAGTTATTCTAAGTGAGTTAATCGAATATAAGTTATTCGAAGAGAGATAATCGAATATAAGTTATTCGAAGAGAGAAAATCAAATATAGGTTATTCGAAGAAGAGTTAATTAAATAGAGATTACTCGAAAGAGAGTTATACATCGAATTCAACTATATTGAATTCGGGAAAGTACTTAAACTTTCCAGTGTTTAAATCAAGATTTATTTATAAATCAGGTGTTTATTTATTTATTCACATTAAAGAATAGAAGTTATAATGGAAGTTAGATATTTCGAAAGTAGAGATTATAACATTATCGTTATAATCAATGTTTTCAATACAGAAGAGGATACGTAAATAGAATCCGAGAGTTACGTAAGGAAGTTTGTTAAAGATTTAAAAGATAAACTTTGACTATTTCGAAGTAAAACGTTGTTCAGTTAAGGTCTGAGAGGTAATTATACCTCAACTTGATTGACTTCCTTCTTAACTAAGGAATGGTAAGGTTTGATAGTAAAGGATGGTTAAGTAAATTTAGTTAATGAGTGAAATGGTTTGAATTGGCATGGCGATGTTTGATTTAAACATCGGTTTAAACCAAGTGAAGGAGTTTTGGAAATGTTTTCCAAATAAGAATCAGAAATGTTTTCTGATAATAGAAAAATAAGAATTTAGAATATATGGAAACAAGAGATAAGTAAATTTATGAACTAAAGAGATAAATGTTAAATGATGATTGATCAATATAATTTCCATTTGAAAATAATATCGTTGTTTGCACACGTGTTTTTCTTTGATAGTTAAATCACAGACTATCAAAGTTTTGACCATTTTAACTTTGTTAATATGGAGAGACCAGTTGGATTATTATCCGAAGAACCACTCCGTATTTGCATAAGCGTTGTGAAACATATATGCCAAAGATAATTGAAGACGGAGTAAAGTGCAAGGGCTGTTGTATAAATCTTAGGTAAAGATTGCCTAAGATGGTTGTACTGAATAGTGCCTTCGGTTTGTCCAGTCCCAGGGCAACTTGTATGGAAGAAGGTCTGACAGAGTATATCTAATAGATCGCGTAGGTTGATCTCTTTAAACATATTCACGTTTGGTGGCGGAGGAATTCGTTTCTCTTAGCTGTATACCCGTGGTATTTTTGGGTAAATCAATTTGTGATTTGGCGGGTATGACGATGTGACATTCAAAGTGAATAAACGTGTGTTCTGTCAAAGATAAGCGTGGCCTCTAGCCTCACATCCGGAAATGACAAAAGTCGGGCAGGCAACATGGTTATGTAGGTCGCACCTATTAGGGTGTATAATCACCTGATCTAGAGTTTCATTTACTTCTAAAAATCTATTGTCGATGCTGGCCCATTCGGGAAACGGTTGCTGATCCCAACCGTTGGTGATATACATTCGATACACTCAAGCGAAATGAGTGGTCGGTCATGTGTGGCCGGGTTGCAAGATGTTCTTGTTGTACCCAGTGTATTCCTCTCTAGAGGTACACTAGCGAAAGGTGGTTCCATACCTTTTCATAGTTGGAAATCCATTATCCAATAAGCGCTCGCGGTTTTTATTATATACTATATATATATATATAACGTGAGATGAAAGCGTTTCTGCTAGATGATTATTATATTGTGGTTGATAGACACTATTATAATATCAATGAGTTTTGATATAAAGATTATTTTGGATTCTCATAAGGGAAAAACCCGTTCCGTTATACGGCGTGGTCTTATGAGATATCGTTTAATGGCTCAAACTGTTTTACTCACATCAATCCCATGACTGACCCGGAATTTATTTTGTTTTGTTTTCCCTAAAATCTTGGGTGCCCAATTTTGTACGGGCAGTCAAGTAGTCGGGATTTATAGATACTTGAAGAGCTGGAGCAGGAGGCTTCAGGATTATATAGCTATTGTTATTTCCGCTGTGTTGTAAGTGTTATACTCTAATAATGGTATTGTGTACAGATACTGTTTTATTTCAAAGTTATGTTATGAAATATATTTATTCGTTCCGCTGTGAGATTCGTGTTTACTATGATGTTGTATGTTCTTCTTCTTCTATTCTAAGTTTCTATCTTATCTATTCTCACCCTCTAATTTTTTTCATGGACTATCCGGTCAATTTTCGAGTCTTGAATGGTCGACATGGTGTTGTATGTCGAATTTTCTAGGTCAAAAATTTTTCAGTACGTTACAACAATACTCTTTCCATTTTATTTTGCAATAGGAGCACTAGAAGAAGAAGTAGGAACAACATCCAAAGTGTAAGCTTTAAACACCTGCATATCCTTTACTAGATCCAAACAATCTTTAGATGTCCAGTCTTGTCGCAGTTATAATACTTCTTCTCAACCTTATCAGCCATGCACTTTTCAGGAAAGTACCCTTTCTTATTACAGTTGAAGCAGACAACATCACTTATGACATTCTTCTTATTGGGCCCACTCTTTCCCTGTTGGTGCTTCCTTTTCCCATTCCACTTCTCTTACCTTAACGGCTCTACTGCGGCTTCGGTTCCTCAGTAGCCTCTACAATGACTTTATTTGGAAACATGCTTTCATGCCTAAGAGTTTTCTCAACCATTTTCTCGAATGGAACCTCAAAATGGTCCACTAGCTTCTCTCCTAGATAATCATGCAATCTAGTATTGAACTTCTTGTTCTTTCTAAGTGGAGTGTCTATAAAGGTAGGTCCATATTTGGAGAGGGCCATAAACTTTGTAATATATCATCCCCTTTTTTCAGCTTGGCAAACTTCTTTAACAAGACAGACTTTTAGACCATAGGAGTAAAATTGTCTTTGAATCTGGTCTAAAAGTTGTTCCAAGTCATCTCAACCTATGGGGTAGTAGAGTAATAGAGCTCCACCAACTCATGGACCGACCCTGAAGCTATCGAGAAGTAAGCTTCCTCTTTATAGCATCATCAATCCCCAAGTCTTCAAAAATATGAGCAAAAGTGTCCAACCACTCCTGGACCTCAATAGCAGTCTCGAACCCACTAAATGGATAGCCTCCTTAAGTGGAATAATCCTTGCATAACTTGGCAAAGTCCATTCGCGATGCCGGTACAGGAACACAACCATCACCTAAAGATACACTCGGAGTGGCACGAGCTCTTCCTATGACCAACCATCATAGCATCGAACATGGTCTGCAATCATGGTTAGACATTCCCTGATCCATCTTTGCCTTCCACTGTGAGATAGAATTGTCCCTAGCTACGTTTCTAGTGGCTCGAGTCATTCTTAATTTGTAACAAGAATAGTCGGTCCCGACTAAAGAAAAACAGAAATGGTGTTCGATTGCAAATTACTATATATAGTATAGATTTAAAAATCTACAAATATGTCTATCTTAAGCGTATACGTCCTAAATCTTTGGTTAAATCGTACAGCCAAATCCCTGATACCAAATGAGATGACCGCCTTATACCACTGGCATGTAAATAAGGAAATAATGTGATGAAAGCATGCCAAATTGATATGGGCTTGCCATCTAGTGTGATAATAAAAACCAGAACACTACAAAAAAAAGGATTTATTGCACTTATTAGTTGCGTTTGGAAAGCAGCTGCAACTATTAATCCAAATCTCAACGCCGCCTAAGTTTTTCGCTATTACCGCTAATTGTAAACATTGTTACGTCATTGAAGTTTCACTCATTTTCACTTTCCCTCCCTTAAAAAAGATTCACGAAGTCCTAAATCACAGTCATCGCCTCCATCTCATGGCGGCACTGCTTCTTTATTCTCTATATGGTTTGATGACTCCCTCTTCCGTCTATTCCGTTGTCATTTGATTGGGATTCTGCACAAACCCTAAATTGGTATGGATTTATTTTATTTGATTTTGTGATAATATTTTGGTTTTGTAAGTTTCAAAATTGACTTTACAAATCGAATGCATAAACCATAATTCTCCGCGTCAACCGACATAAACCCTGGATTGACTTTTTCCCCATGTTCTTGTTATTTTAAGTTACTAACATATATAAGATATCAATAATCTAGCATAATTAGGACATGATAAGATGACTACTACAGCTAGTATTTTCCTATGTCAAAACTACTAGCATAAATTTAGAATAAATGGATAAATGAAGATAAGGTCTAAGAGATTATGGTTTGAAAACGTTTGATATAACGAAGTTTGTGTTTAGTGATAATCTTTAGCTCATGTATTAACTTTTCTAAAATAATGACCTCCTTAAAACCACACCAAATACAAAATCAAATAGTGTAAGTCAAAATAAGCAACATAGTTATTAACTTCTTATATTACTACTAATTTCAATAACTATATCTAATTTTTATTTTGTTTATTATTTCATTTGTAGCATGTAAGGTCTGTCTAACTTTGATAAGACAATGATGTATAACCGTGTGTGGCTTAGATCAAAATAGATTTTGGGATGCTTATCAGAATAGGCTCATATGGTATAAAGATGTGTAATGCTAAAATACATATCTAATATTTCTTTCGCACATTACGTACAAATATAAATATCAAGTTATGCTTTTGTTTAAAATAGTGGTCTTATGAAATTGTAAGAATGAGATAATGAAATAATTATATAATGATGCTTTGTGCAATTATCCAAACATATGAAATAAGAAATCCATAGAAAAATGAAACACAATTCTGATTTCTTTTATTATGATGTAGTATGTGGTTTTTTTTCTTTATTTCACCAAAATTTGGTCCATATTATATAGTAATTGCTTATGTTTCATTTAGAATGCACCAAAATATATTTGGTCCAAAGTAGTGAAGTCGTACATTATGTTTCATTATATGATAATACGGTTTTTCTTTGAGTCCAATAATAAAGTTTATCCTACAAAATATTCTCTATGTGCTTTATCATAATGTTTAACTTAACCTATTTATCACAAATTAATTTACAAAACAATAAACTTCCAAAGTTTTATTCTATGAAAACTAGTATAAAATCAGCCTAAATCAGGAACCATGGACTATTTCAGTGAGACTTAACATTTGGGATGTGGTATGATATTGCACTATAATATGACAAGTTATACCCTTTTTGTTTAGATTGTTCCCGAAGTTTGAACTCAAGTTTAGGTGCTTCTCAGACATGTCCCTTTTATGTTTTATATAAATATCTAGGATGCTAGTTTGTATAACAAAATATTAACTATGTGACTTTGTTAATATTACAAAGCTATTTTCCCTTGTGTTTTATAACTGATCAATTTTTATTGTCGATTCAATAGCTATTAATTTTCAGATTATCTAAACTTACTATTATTATTAATTAGTAATAAATGGTTTGTTCTTAAGTTCATATGTAAGTTGAATTCATACAAACTTTTGTTTTTCAAAACTAAGTAAAATTATGATATGTAAAAGTGGGTAATCTCAGTTCTTCGAAAATAAATATAAAACAAAATTTCTTTTGAACAAGCTAAGTAAACCTCATTTTTGCTTCAAAATTTTCAAAGTGTAAACTATTTAATGGAGAAAGTGTTAGAGATGGCAAGAGAAGTAATACTCATGACTGAGAAATATAAAAATGAATCAATTTGTCATTTATAGGATATGTTCTCGAAATTAGAGAATTATATTTATTATTAGTAAATCTAAACCCAACTCAAATCTATGGACCTTAGACCAGGTATGAATGATAAACCAAAATCAAATTGAACCGACAAAACTCATTCCCAAAGACACTTGAAAAAACCCATAAAACATGCATAATAACTAGCGTTTTAATAGGTCCATTGGGTTGGGTTTAGTTTTTGAAATAAACGATTTGTTTGATCCATTGAAGCTTGTCTTTTCCATTCTTATGATGTGAAAATAACCAATCATTTAAACACTCACCTTCCCCTTCTCTTTCCAAAAAAAGAAAAAAATATATAAGTGAAAACCAATTGTTCACAACATATGCAAGGATGAACTCATTTGAAAGGAGGAACCCAAAAACATATTTTGTAAAGTGATATAGTACTTTTCTTGTGATTAATGCCAGTTGGTGCATGCATCAATGCTCACATCGTGTAAATAATATATTCAATGCATGTTCAGTAGATTAATAGCCTAAAACATTGAGAATTCAAAGTAGAATTTTCTTGGCATCATTGTTATTATTAATAATAAGGCAGTAGAAAGAGAAGAAGCTTGCAGCAGACAATGGAGCACTACCTACATAGACAATGGAGCCTGCATCGCTAACTCTCAAAGATGCCCTACAAGTGTGGATTGGGCGACATCATATACCCAAGCCCGTCCACGTATGAAATAAATGCATGTCCTACTGGTTAGCCTCCTTTTTTATGGCATATTTAGCTTTTTGTGAAAACTAAAATCCTTATCTTCTAAAAGGCAGTCAAATTATCTTTTTTAAGAAAAAGAAATGAGCATTGCTCTATTATTGTTGTTGCGCTAGCGTTTACACATAGTGTTATGTTATATTATGGTACGTGTATGGGTTGTGTGTGTGCATTCCTGTGTCAGCGTACTATTTATGCATGTAGTGTGTTTTGTGGTTGACATGTTGTATAAGCAAGTGTGTGTTTGTGAAACTTTTGTGTATGTGAATCTGACTGGTTTAGTGTGTGTGTGTGTGAGGGAGAGAGAGCTGAGTGCTGGTGGTTGGTCAATGAGGAGTTTGCAAGTGTATTGATGGTATAGTCTATTTAAGGAGAAAGATTCAGTGCAATAGGGTTTTAGGTGGAGAGTTGTGATGCATATTGGTCTGGTATGGACTTTGTTTGGTATTGTAATGGATAGGAGTGGATAGTGCTAACGTTTATGCACTGTGATACCTGAAATTCTTTATACCATGGTGTATCGTGCTTTTTACTCTGACCTAACATCTTGTAGTGGCTGGGGTCATGATATATTATTTTGCTTCACAAAGTAATTGCTCTGCTTTTGTATGATTATATTTTTGTGTTGAAATAATGTTATTTGCAGGTTTCAAGCCTGGCTTCTATTACTCTTGCATGCTTCACATCATGTGTTGTGCTGGCTTTTGTTTCTGTCTTTCTGATATTCATGTATGAGCCTTCAGACTTACATCTACATAAATGCGTGTGTGATCACATACGTAATCTATGTTCTATCTTGCTCATTCTTGGAAACAAAACAAAAAGGGAAAAGCTTCATCTTTTATTAGGAAGTAAGTTCACCTATCATTAATCTGGGCGTCTTCGCCATGCGAACGTTGTAGGAATGCCCGTTTAAACCGTTTAAAGAAGTTGAAGCTTACCACGATGATGGATGATGACCGGGCGTTATTTTGAAGGAGACAGATGAGATGGGTGATGGTGGATCTTTTAATTATAATGTTGAGTTTCCGGTTTCCAGAGAAGTGTTTTCATTTGAAGCTTATAATTCGAGGATGAAGATGATTTGGGTTGCTGATGAGGAAAGTTATTCTTGGAAGTCTGCTAACCAACTCTGCAATTTTGATCATGGCAATGAGGTCCGTTTTTTGTAATTGAAATGTTTTTTTCCTTTAATATATAATACAATCCTTAACATATGCATACAAGCTTTTATCTTTTTAGCAAAGTGATTCACCTAGTTAATGTAGTTGTTACAACCCCTAGTAAACTCACAAATGCATCTAAACACTTATTTTACAGTTCAAAAGGGAGTATGTTTTTTGCCAGACCGCGGTTCTTGCATTATACATCGATGTTTAAGCATCTACACGTATAAAAGCAACTTTGTGAGGTCGAAATCAAGGGTCCTTTAGGATATCATGTGGCTTATAACTAATAATTTAATTGTGGCTCTTTAACGTGGGTTCTAATCAAATATGTCTAGGTTATGATTATTCAGTAGAAATTTACCAGTCACACATTTTGTGTTTGTGTAGATCTATTCATAGAAGCAATAGATTTAAGCATTACTAACTTTTATCATTGCAAACTTATATATATTGCACAATTCTAAGAAGACTATATATGATTTTTCAAATACATTGAGAATATGTTGGGAACATGAACTTGCTCATTTGGCATATGTGTCTAGTTTGATATTGATCCATAGAACAGGTTGACAATCTACTATTTTTGCACTAATTTTTGCCCAACTACGAGGAGAAATTTATCATTCATTTTCCACTGAAATTAGCATATACAAGCATACAGTCTTGTTCCAATTTACTAGCAGATTCATTCATTTTACGGTTTGTAATTTGTTCGCAAAAACTTGCTTTGGTGATAGTGATAGTGATAGTATTAGTGCGTCCAATAATCACTGAATTATATGTTTGTTAGCAATAGTTTTTGCACGACAGTTGCTATATGGTAACGCTATCAGAATATATAACTTGTATTATGTTGTGGCATAGTCTCAGGTTGCATTACTTTGTGGAATTTATTGTCAATCACATGCTAAGACATCTTATAACAGGATTGAGACGACCCGAACTTCCCCGATCTCCAAGAGAAGAGAAAGCCCGGATTGAGTTGAGAACACGACAAATCAGAACACAAACGACAGAACATTTCATTGCTTATTACAACAATTTACATCAGAGTACAAGAATATATAGAGTATGAACAAATAATATACATTTGATAAATATCAGAGATTTACAAATTACAATGTAGCGGAAAATAATACAAAACACAGCTTAAAGAAATACACGGATACAGAGCGTTCCGAATATAGCTCCAGCTGTAAACCAGGATCCTGTGAATATAATATCTGCAAAACCGAACTACTAGCTGCCCGTGCGGAAAATAGGGGCACCCAGAGTTTAGGTTAAAACAATAAACTCACGGTCTGTTATGTGACTGGTATGAGAACTAAAACATTTATTAATTTGATTTTAAAGTGATGTAAATCAAGGGACCACGCGTATAACACGGAACGGGTTTACCCCTAAGAATACCAATGCATAAAACAAATAGCGCAATGCTAAAGAGAAAAATGAAGCTATTATAAGACTAAGGTCCCATCACACAATGCAACGCAAGCCGGAGGATAGAGTTTTTACCTTACAATAGCCAAAAATGCTTGGTACATGAAATTTTATATTTTATTATTACTATAAGTGAAGAAATCAACTTCAAATATAAATGTATCAATCATAGACGGCGTAGGTACCCATATATTACGTCGCCATACTAGTTCTACAATTAAAACCGCACAATGTCATATTGGAAGTTGGATTCCATCTGTGAACCAAGGCAAGAGATCATCGTGTGCACATTCGAGACACCCTAGCAAGTGCCACAGGATTCAGCTGCAATTGCACCCGGATCGGTAGGGCCGATCATCCGTCGATGATTAGTTATACCATAAACTATATGTTAGCCGGTTCTATCGAACCTCTAAAATGGTCAGTATGTCGACCATATCCATCAGTCCCGTAGTGACCGATATAATATCCATCAGCCCAGATGAGCCGATATATCCGAGATACCTCGTCTTCCATCAAGTAATAACAGTGTGCAACATCCACATGAGTAAACAGCCTGGGCTCCATACCATGACGTTACTCGTAGCTAGAACTAACATATGTCCATTTCCCTACTGTCCTTCCCGTTTTTGGTTCACAACGGGGTGTGAGGCTCACGAATTAACGTTACACAAAGCTATGCCATATTAAAGCTGTGCTTTGATCATCAACCACAAAGCCTTGCTTTTCAACAAGAGCTTTGATTATTTGCATCTCAGCATGCCACACTGTCAATTCACGCCATGCGACTGATATATATCATCCCGTGTCCAATACAGGAGAGAGGAGCTCGCATATCCGGTTGATCTCCAAGTACGTTTGGACGATCACCACTTATTACCTTGTCTTGGATGTATAGCCCAATCAAGATATCAGTAATCATCCAAACGATGTGAAGATCTCCGGTCCTCAACCACCGTCTTCATCATCGACTTATCGTCGTATCAATTATTCAAAATGGGATAAACCCAGTCTTTTCAAATAACTCGCGTATTTTATAAACAAGTGCTATAAGAACACAACATGCGCCTCATTCCAATCAAGAATATTCTTCTATTCAAATATTCTTTCTTTTTGGGAGAAGTTCCCATTAATTTAATCGAAGATAAATTCTTTAAAATTTGTTCTTTAATCTTCTTTTGGATATCATTTCAAACCAAATTAAGGTTCATCCAACTACTCAGGATTAACGAGCCATATCGATGTAATCATTTATTTAATTTCCCAATCCCAACCTATTCATCCCATGAAGCAAAACTGATAATACTCCATATCTAACACCACGGTGTTATCGGTAAAATTTAATTACCATTTCACGTTCAAATCTAATTAAAGATTTGACTATCGCCTGGAGTAAAACTGGTGATACTCCACTCTCGATCATTTCCTAATTTTGATAAATTAAATTATCACATTCTCTTTTCAATCTAATTAAAGATTCATTAAAACTCCACTTAGTTTTAATCTTCCAAAAATCAATATTAATGATTATTTAACTTTGGAAAATCAAACATGCCGCATCGATAATCTATACCGTACTATTGATTTCTGCCGATATATAACCTCTAAACTCGTACGTCTTAGAGAAGGGTGTTAAGTGTAACAACCCGGAAATGCGAGCTAGTTTAAAATTTTTATTTTGGCAATTTTAATGAATATTGAATATTTAAAATGAATTATTTTAAATAATATCGACGAGAAATTTGTTTTGAATTGAATTCGAACGTATATATTTATATAGATCGTCGTTAGAATATAAATAATTATTTATAATTATAAAAGGAATTGAAAATGGCACGGTAGTTCGAAAATTCGATTTCAAATTTCAAATGAACATACCGGGTTCAAAATAAACCGGATTTTAGTGAAACCAAAAATAATAGAATCTAATTGAGAATATCTTTCCAACGAATCTGAAAAATCGAAATTTCATAGCGGGAATCAAAAAATATGTCCAGTTGAAATTTCAGAATAGTAGCTATGGAATTTCGGCCCTCGAAAATAGTCATTTTGCAAACGACCTCGGTTTTCGACGAAACCACTTTTGTTCGATCCGGGATGTCAAGTTATTGCTAGATTCCAAATTTCGTAATTTTTCGAATCAGTATGTGAGCGTGGCAAAGGAAAACGCGTTTGACCAGTTTCAGTTGATTTTAATCGACTGGAAATTGGCCATTTTTCAAACGGTCTCAGAATTCGACGAAATTAGTTTTGTTAGGACCGTATCGTCAATACGAAGCTAGAAAATATTTTTCGGGAATTTTTAAAGTTCGTATGTGGCCCCAGTAAATTGAAATGCATGTTTAAAATATAATATATAGATTTAAATTTTGATTTAAAGGGAAACTGATCGAAACGGCCGAACTGGCTTACGATACATATCCCATTGTGTTCGGAATGGGGGTAATTAGCTATGGACGACAGTCGGTGGGTTTCGTTTCAAGTTCGACAATAAAAGTTGCTTTTTGAAATTAAATAATTAAAATAATATAATTGAACTTTATAAACCCCCCTTTCTTTGCAGTCAACGATTGGTCAAAAAAAAAAAAAAAAAAAAACCCGATGCCCCCCCATCCCAGATCCATCGTTGCCCCTCTTCCTCGCCAGCGCCGCCCCCTTCAGCAGTCCCTCCGACCACCGCACCTCAGGCGCCCTCCCCTCCTTTCCTCTCCCATCCGCTGCGCCATCGTCGAACCCAGATCACCCCACATCGCATCATAGCCACCGCGCCCCATCGTTTGGCCGTTGGAGCACCCCAACCACCACCGCCTGCTAAGCCGCCACCCCCCCTTCTCGAATCAACGAAGACCCCGAAACCCCCCCTAAACGCGCAATACTATAAGTTATTTTTCTTTATTTATTTTATTTCAGGTTTATTTTTTTTGTGATATCATTGTAAATAAAAATCTGAAATTTATTTATATATTATTGTTTTAAAAATCTAAAATTAATATATATATATATAGTATTGATTTAAAAAGGTAATATTTAAATGGAAGAACTTTGTTTTAAAAATGTTAATTTTTGAAAATAAATAACATTGGGAAACAAAAATGAGATTTTTATTCTTATGGAAGCAAAGTTAAATATGATCTTATATATAAAGTAGCAATATAAAAATTCGATTTTTATATATATGAAGTGAAGTTAAAAATTCGATCTTTATATAAGAAGAAGCGTTGTAAAAATATAATCTTTATTATATGAACACTGTTATAAAAATGGAATTTTTATTCATATGGAGTGATTATAAAAATATGATTTTTATATACATGACAACAATATAAAAATGTGATTTCTATATATGTAGTGGCTACGGGCAACGAAAGTGACAAAAGGCGAGAACGACGAAGATTTCTGCACAAGAAGAGTCGTGGCGTTGGATTAGCTAGTCGGTGAGAACTTTTCACTTTAAATCTTGTTTTCTAGTTAAAAATATATACTAGGATGCAGACGGTGCTTAGTAGCACCCGACACCCGTCGTCCACAGACCATGGATGACTTGTATGTTTGATTGTTTGATGTGTTTTGAAAATTGATTGTGTGATGTGAAATGAAATAAAATATTTATATAGTTAAAAATATTTTATCGCTAAAAATATTGTTTTTAACGTGTGTGTGTGAATAAAAATATATGTTTGTTGATTTGAAACCCCACACGGGTGTTGGGATGATATTTGAAGTCCACTCATCCCGATTGATTAGTTGTATGTCGATCGATTGATTGACAGGCTGTTATAAGCATTAGATATATATATTTGATGCTTATACAGTGTGGTGCGCTTTGGATGATGATTGATTATTTATTGTTGTGATTATATACATGTGTTGTATGGAATCCATATAATTAACATTATATGGTAATTGATTAGGCCTCATTCCAATTGGGAAAATAAAGAATAGAATGAAGTATATATTCATGTGTTGAATAGAATAAATAATCATGTGTTGAAAATTATAATGTGTTGAAAGAAATATTTTAACAATAAAATTTACATCTTTATCATATTTAAAGTTAGAAACTAACTGGAAAATAGATAAGATGAGTGGTTTCCTGGGTATTGATCTGATATTGGTTTCGGCCTTCGGCGTTAATACTTAGGGAATCATTCTCTTACCACTTTACGGTTGGAGTCTGATTTAAAAATCAAACGATAGATACCATAATTTTATAAAATATATTAAATAACGAAAATAGTCATGTGTTGACGGTGCTCATGTGTTGAGAATATTCATGTGTTGAAAGAAATATATATTCATGTGTTGAATAGAATAAATATTCATTTGTTGAATAAAATAACGAATTTATTGAAATATATAAAGCCGTGTTGATTAGAAATGCGCCATTTTGACGTGAGCGATATTTATATCGATTATATTCATTTTTATAATGAATATATAAAAGGAAGTGATTTCAAAATATAACGTTTTGAAAATATTATCATTTGTATATCGATGATGTGGAATATTCAATTTCGATTCGAAATTGAATATGAAGTTGAAATCGTTTCGAAAACGAATTTAAAACGATTTATAAAATACGTTTTAAAAGGAAATCGACGAAATATATATAATATATATATTATATATATATAATGGCCTGAATAGAACGCGTCGCGCCGCGGCAGTTCGTGAATTTCGACCATTGACTTCGAACGGACATTACGGGAGATCCGACCGTTGGATTCTCCTGAAACCGGAACCGTTGGGTTCGTATCGAAAAGAGCTTTCCAATGAATATTAGAAATTTGAAATCTAACGGTTGGATTTGGAATTATGTCCAAATCAAATTTGGAAAAGGTCACTGTAAGTGCAGTTCAATGGCCGTTGATGGAAATAGACTGTACGGGCTTTGATAAAATTATTAAAAATATCAATAATTTGTGTAAAATCATAAGAAATGATTTGTGAAGAATTGGGATGAAAATTTCCATATTTGAAAAGATAAAAATAAATTTTTACCAAAATGAACTAGTTTTGAACTAGAATTAAAATCAATTTATTTTTGAAATAAATAAATTGAATTTGAAAGTAGTTTTAAAAATAATCAGAATTTCCAATACGTGAATTTGGATGGATTTGAATTGAAATTATCTTCGGAATATTTCAATGTTGGATTTCGTGATTATACAGATATGGTTGTGGAAATTTGAAAGATATATTTTATATCGTTATTTCCATACGATATTTGTTGGTTTCAGAATTTGATATTGAATATAAGCCGATATATTTTCTATTCAGAGTCTTGTATTTAATTTCAAATGTGATTTGGGTTTGTCGTGAATGGTGTCTTCATTAACACTGTTCTTAAACCCAATAGAGAAAAAGATTAAATCTTTCTATTTAGATTTAATGAAGTGTATCAATTAAATAATATTTAATTGGAATTGAATTTGAATTGGTTCTTGGGTTTATCGTGAGCGGTGTTTTGAATAACACCTATTCTTTAACCCGATTAACAATAGAATGTGATTTTGGGTTTATCGTGAATCGTGTTTTAGATGACATTGGTTCTTTAACCTAGTTAAAGACAGGATATTGATTTTTGAAAAGATTAAAACTAAGTGGAGTTTTAAGGAATCTTTAATTAGATTGAAATGTGAATTGATAATTTAAATTCTCAAATTTGGAAAGTGATCGAAAATGGAGTATCACCAGTTTTGCTCCAAAGCGATAGTTAAATTTTTAATTAGATTTGAACGTGAAATGGTAATTAATATTTACCGATAACACCGTGGTGTTAGATATGGAGTATTACCCGTTTTTCTCCATGGGATATATAGGTTGGGATTGGGAAATAAAATAAATAATTACTTCGGTGTGGTTCGCTAACCCGACTAGGTTGGAAAACCATAACATGGTTTGAAATGATATCCAAAGGAAGATTAAAGAATAAATTTAGAAGAATTTATCTTTGATAAAATTAATGGGAACCTTTCCCTAAGAATGTGATTTTGTGAATAAAAGAATATTCTGAATTGGAATGAGGCGTTTGTTGTGTTTGTGTAACATTTGTTTATTATATACGTGGGTTATTCAGAAAGGCCGGGTTTATACCCATTCTGAATAACCGATTCGACGATATGTCGAAGATAAAGACGGTGGTCGAAGACCGGAAATCTTCACATCGTTTGGGTGATTGCTGATGATCTCGATTGGGCTGCACACCCAAGAGGAGAGAAACAGTTGGTGATCGTCCAGACGTACAAGGAGATCGATGGATATGCGAGGAAAGTGCCTCCGGTTTCGTTCAGACCCAGAACGAACTTGTAAACGGATTGTGTGTGACATTGGATTTTATTCTGTGTTGATTGATCTCTATTAAATATACATCTGTTTGGCGGCGAAGAATTTATTCTCTTGCTTAACGCCCTTCTCTGAGACGTACGAGCTCAGAGGTTGTATATCGATGGACATCAGTCGCATGGAGTGAATTGCCAGTGTGGCACGCGTAAGTGGCAATTGATCAAGGCTTCTGTTGAAAAGCAAAGTCTTGTGGTTGATGATCAAAGCACGGCCTGTGTGGCGCAGCTTTGTGTATAGCGTGAATTCGCGAGCCTCACACCTCGGTATGAGTCAAAAACGGGATACAGACCGTTGGGAGAACACGACGTTTATTTCTAGCTAGTGGTGGTGTCAGTGCTTAAACTGGCTGACATTTATATACTTTTCACCTGTGTGGTTGTTGGATACGAGGCGTCTCGGATATAGGTCTGTTAGGACCGGAAAACGTGTGTTCAGGAATAACTAATCCTCCAAAGTTAGGTGAGGACCGGCCCAACCGATTCCAAGGATCATAGTGGGGTCCTGGGACATTTGCTAGAGTGTCTCGAACGGAGAGGAGCTTGCCCCTTGCCTCGACTCAAGACGGAAATCCAATTTCCAATACGTGATATTGCGGTTTTATTTGTAGAGCCTGGTATGGCGACATGATAGATGGTACCCATGCCGCCTATGATTGATATTTATGATTTGAATTGTTTTGACACTATACACTTATAATAGTATCGAATGATTTGTTTTAACGTACCAAGCATGTTTGGCTATTATAAGGGAAAACCTTATCCTCCGGCTTGCGTTGCATTATGTGATGGGACCTGGGTCTTATAATAGCTTCATTTTTTCAAAAAGCATTGCGCTGTTTTGATGTATGCACTGGTATTCTTTGGAGAAAACCCGTTCCGTGTTATATGGCGTGGTCCCTTGAATTACTCTCTTTTAAAATAAAGATTAATAACTGTTTTAATTCTCACACCAGTCACATGACTGACCTGGAGTTTATTGTTTTAACCTAAACTCTGGGTGCCCCTATTTTCCAAACGGGCAGCTAGTAGTTTTGGTTTTGCATATTTATACTCACAGGATCCTGGTTTACAGCTGGAACGATACTCGGAAAGCTCTGTATCCGTGTATTACTTCCAGTTGTGTGTTATATTATTTTTCCGCTGCTATGTAATTTATTGTAATCTCTGATATTTGTCAAATGTGTAATATTTATTCATACTCTGTATATTCTTGTATCTGATGGAATTGTTGTAATAAACAATGAAATGTTCTTCTGTTCGCGTTCTGATTCGTCTTGTACTCAATTCTATCCGGGCTTTCCCTCACGGGGAAGTTCGGGTCGTCTCATTAAGCAAGAGAATAAGTTCTCCGCCACCAAACAGATATATATTTAGCAGAGATCAACCATACAGTTCGAAATACAATGCTAGACATGTAATCCTGCCTTTAACTGGGTTAAAGAACCAATGTCATTTAAAACACAGTTCACGATAAACCCAAAATCACATTCCATTAATTATGGAATCTTCGCGGAAAACAGATCAATATATATAATCGATGTCAATTTCCATATCCGACTAATAATATAAATGGAATAACAACAAAGCCTTTTAAATTCCATATATGTTAACAGTCTTCCTCCACAGAAGCTTACTTCGATTTATTATCAAATCGAATTCCATTTTATTCCAATTTAATATACTAAATTGGAAAACTTTACTTTGGAGAATTCCCGTTAAATCTTAATAAAAAGATTTATAAATTCCAAATCACATTTCACTATTAATCGGGTTAAAGAACAAATGTCGTTTAAAACATCGTTCACTATAAATCCAAAAATCCAATTCATTTATTCAATTCCAATTAAATATTAATTAATTGGAAAACTTCACTAAATCTTAAATTAAAGATTTATTCTTTTCTCAACTGGGTTTAAGAACAGTGTTAATAAAGACATCATTCACGACAAACCCAAAATCCCATTTGATATTAAATACAAGGCTCTGAATAGAAATTATATTAGCTTATATTCAAATCAAATTCTGAAACCAACAAATCTTGTATTGGAAATAACGATAAAATATATCTTTCAAATTTCCGTAACAATATCCGTATAATCACGAAATCCAATATCGAAATATTCTGAAGATGATTTCCATTCAAATCCATTCCAATTCATATATTGGAAATCCTGGTTATATTAAAACCATTCACAAATCCATTTTATTTTATAAAAAAAATTATTGGATTTCAAATCTAGTTAATAACTAGTTCACTTTGATAAAAATATATCTTTATCTTCACAAATGTGGAATTTTCATCCCAATTCTTTATAAATCATTTATTATGATTTTACACAAATTATTGATATTTTTAATAATTTTATCAAGGCTCGTACAGTCGGTTTCCAATAACGGCCACCGAACTGCATCCATAACGATCTTTTCCAAATTTGATTTGGACGTATCTCCAAATCCAACCGTTAGATTTCAAATCTCTTGTATTTGTTGGAAAGCTCTTTTCGATACGAACCCAATGGTTTCGGTTTTAGGAGAATTCGATGGTCGGATGTAATACCAATTCAAAGTCAATGGTCGAAATTCGCGAACGGCCGCTGCGCGGCGCGTTCTATTCAGGCCATTAAATATATATATAATATATATATTTCATCGATTTCCTACTAAAACGTATTTTATAAATCGTTTTAAATTCGTTTTAAAAACGATTCCAACTTCATTTTCAATTTTAAATCAAAATTGAATATTCCTTATCATTATAATATATAAATGATAATATTTTCAAAATACCAGATTTTGAAATCATTTCCTTTTCGATATTCATTATAAAATGAATAAAATCGATATAAATATCATTGACGTCCAAATGGCGCATGTCTAATCAACACAGCTTCATATTTTTCAATATTTTCGTGTCCATCCCAAACCGGACATCGAAATCATATTTTGATCCATTACTGAATATTATTTTAAAATATTAGTTATTTTAAAATATTCACTATTCGTCATTTTAAAATATTCGTTAATTTAAAATATTCGTTCTTTCTGAATTGGAATCAGACACAATCAATTACAATATAATTTTATTTATATGGATTTCATACACACATGGACACAACAATAATCAAACACAGTCAACCATCATCCAGAGTGCATTACACAACTGCGTAAGCGTTAAATGTAAATAATTAACGCTTACAACAGTCTGTCAACCCATCGATTGACATACAACTAAACAGTTGGGATTAGTGTACGTCAAATATCATCCCAATACCCGTGTGGGGTTTCTATCAACACACACAAATTTTATTTGTGCCGTTGGGCGATTTGTAAAATATATCGTCCCAATCAATATCGGTAAAATTTGTGTACATAAACAAATCGTCCGATTTGTAAATGAATATTTATTTCCAACACATGACCATTTTATATGGTCCATATATCCAATAAAAATTATATTTTAATTGTTCAAATATTTTATATATTATATTCATTCAATAAAAATGATATTTTTATAGTTCAAATATTTTATTCCATACATGAATATTTTATCCAGTTTATATATACAATAAAAATAATATTTTTATTATTTGAATATTTTGTTCATCACATGAATATTTTATACAGTTTATATATACAATAAAAATGATATTTTTATTATTTGAATATTTTATTCATCACATGAATATTTTATACAGTTTATATATACAATAAAAATGATATTTTTATTATTTGAATATTTTATTCATCACATGAAATCAATAAACACAATACAGTCCATTTCCACAACACAATACAATCAAACAAGCAGTCCATGATCTGTGGACGACGATGTCAGGAGCTACTAAGCCTCGTCTGCAACCTAGTATATATTTAACTGTAAAATAATTAGTGAGAAGGAGTTCCCACAGCCGGTTTCCACTCCGTCATTCTTTATTTGGCGATTTTATATCGTTTGGATTTGAATTCGTCTTACATTCTGATTTGCTCCATTCCTGATCTAGTCAGTTCCATTGTGTAGTGCTCGAAGACACGATCCCAATGTTTGTGAAATCGTCCAATTCTGTTTCCATATGAACAAGTTATGTTAATTTTAGCGTTAATCACATAATTTAATTAACTTAAAAATAATTAAATTAATTAATCACCCCCAACTAATCTCTCCCCGTCATTCTCTGTGAAAATCGCACCCAAAACCCTCACCAACGATAACCACCTGCGTCGCCTTCCACACCAGCCCGGAAGTTGATCGAGATGCGCCACTCCAACCACCCTTCGAAGCTCCTCTAGCGCCTGGAGTTTCGTACACCATGATCATCTCCTCACTTTTAAAACCCAGCTCGAACTCGACGCTTTTCTGACCAGATTCCGGCGTCCACGCCACCTTAGGGCTGATCACAACTGTTGAATATACTGCCCTCACGTAGCTTTGCATTTTTGCCTTTGGGAGTTTGTGAGATTATCGAGCGGATGAAGAGAAAAGAGGGGGAGAAGGATTGAGCAGAAACCGCCATTGGTTTTTTTTCTTTATTTGGCAGTGCGGAATTCTGGTTGGGGGAGGCTAGGGTTTCATGTTTAAATATATATATATATATATATATATATATATATGTATGTATGTATGTATTTTAATAATATTTTATTTCGTTTAAATGAGGATCTTCATTCGAACTCCAATTTAAATCCAACGACTGTGGCCTCTAGCTAAATACCCCCGTTTCAGACACAATGCAATATGTTTCGTAAGCCAATTCGACTGTTTTGATTAGTTTTTATCAAAATTAAAATATAAATCAATGTATATTTAATTTAAACGTACATTTTAATTTACCGGGGCCACATACTGACTCCAAAAATTCCAGAAAAATAAATCTAGTTATGTTTTGACGATACGGTCCTAACAAAACTAACTTCGTTGAATTTGGAGACCGTTTGAAAAACGGGCATTTTCCAGTCGATTAAATTCAAACTGAATAGACCAAACACGTTTAAATTCGCCACGCTCACATATTGATTCCAAAAATTATGAAAATTGGAATCTAACTATAATTCAACATTCCGGATCCAACAAAAGTAGTCTCGTCGAAAACGGAGGTCGTTTGCAAAATCTCCACTTTTAAGGGTTATACTTTATATAAAATTTCATAGCGACTATTCTGAATTTTCAACTAGACATAACTTTTTATTCCCGCTATGAAATCTGGATTTTTCCCATTCGTTGGATAGATATTTTCAAACAGATTCAAATATTTCTGGTTTCACCAAAATCCGGTTTGTTTTGAATCCTGTATATTCATTTGAAATCGAATTTTCAAACTACCGCTCCATTTACAATTCCTTTTATAATTAAAATGAATATTTATATTCTAACTTCGATTTAAATAAATTTATACGTTCTAATTCTATTCAAAATAAATTTCTAGTCGTGATTATTTAAAATAAATCATTTTAAATATTCAAAATTCATTAAAATTGCCAAAATAAAAAATTTAATTGGTTCTTATTTTCCGGGTTGTTACAATGATTTTCTTGTTATTTCATGAAATTTTGTTCCATGTAGAACCATGCCTTCATTTGTCTACTATTTAAAGCCATACATAAATCTATGTTGTTATATGCTCTGATCATGATCTTGCAAAGTCATATGATATATAATGTTGATCACTTAGTATGGTATACATTACTACAAAATCAGAACTCTTTCTTTGCTATTTATGTTGGATAAGTAATTTTGTGCTAGCAAGAGATGCGTAAGGCCACATTTCATATAGGAGCCCAAGTAGAAGCAAGCTACGACTATGGAACATAAAATCCCATATAGACACTAAATAATCTGTAAATTCTGCCTTGGTGTGTATATGAGAGGTCGATATTAAGTTTATAGTTTGTTCCCGATCGGGATTTTGTGGCTTTATGCCAGTTGAATTACATGTTTATCACATGTTATGATTTCAAATTGTGGGAATTCGTGCTCTACATTGAGATATTTATACATGCTGATAAGATATGCTCCATCATTAATTCATTAGTTTTTTAGAGTGGGGTAGTAAAAATTGGTGATTTGGAACTTGCCAGTATTCGTCTTGCTGCACCAAACCCTCTAAGTGATAGTGGAGTAAGTTTTTTCCCTTCATAATGCATTAAAATGTATTATCACACTCTTTTTCACACTTGATTGTGTTATTCTAAACTTTATTATATCATGATTTATTTGTAGTAGTTGATAAGCCTGGAAAGATTTACGAGGTCGACTTGTGTATCACCAAACCATGCATCAATTTGGTTGATGATAGTCCCAACCAGTATACATGTAGACACAATAATTGATCGACTCTTAATCATATGGTTATATCTTTATTAATCTCACGATATTGGTATAACTTTATTAACCATTTTAAATCCCTTTGTAGTTGATAATACAAATTAGATTTGATAGCGTTAACTTCAGGCTACTTACAAGATGTTGGCAAAGATCGAATATAGTCATAATATTGCTTAATTCACTAAGGATGCGAAAAATGTGTTTTGTACGATTTTGACAAAAAAATAATTTGTAAAGATTCATATCAAACATTTGAAATCGAAATCTTTATATATGATGTACAGGAAGTGCAAACTGTCACGATTCAGACACTGTATAGTACGCATAGTGTTGGCTCGCTTTTTGACCAAGCCATCCAGGATCATTCATAAAAGGAAAACAGGGAACCAAGTCCCCCAAGAAATTGGAGGAATGGATCGCACGCCATCGTCTCGCCTAGGAATGGATTGCACGCCATCGTCTCGCCCAGGAATGGATCGCACTCTATTGACTCGCCTAGGGACGGATCGCTCCCATCTCGTCAACGAACGGCACCTCCAGGCGATCCGATCCAAACTTACATACCTTTGCCCAGAACGATCCGATCCGATCCCTTGGTACGAACCGAACCCTCCGACCCGTTCAACCACGAGCCGGTCTTCAGCGATCTGAATCGCACGGATCTGGCGACACGTGTTCCTAACCGTCATCTGGACCAATTCTTCACGTCTGCACGATCCGATTTTCAAGCAAATCACGACACCTGTTCATAACGGCTAGTTTGACTGTTTCTTCAATGGTGGCGATGCGATCCGAAGATCTCGGGATTCGTGCCACGTGTCCGCGATCCGCCTGACAAAATCAGCTATAAATAGCCCAGAGCTTGGCATTTTTCGGGATCCTTTTGGCAATAGTGAGGACTGAATCCGCCATTGTTGTCAAACCACTGAAATATTGAGAGAAATTACTGTTGTACTAGCTTTTAAAGCATAATCAATAAGATATAAAGTGGACGTAGGCTCGTTAACGCTGAACCACTATAAATTCTGAGTGTTATTTTCTTTTTCCTTGTTCCTCATTTAGAATTCTCTACAGGTTATAACAATTTGGGTGTTAGGTCCAAATTTCGATCTAACATTTTTGGTGCGTTCACTGAGAAGCTCAGTCTTAAAGTTTCGTCATTCTTTTCCTTGAAGATTCCAGCGATTCGGATATCATGGATGGAAAAAGATCTAAAGTTTTACAGACCAACGAAACGATCGAGGAGAGTGTACACGAACTGGGCAACGAAGAGATTCTGGATCGTGGAGCGCAGGGGGCGATCCGATCCGACGAAGACGCCTCGTTCCGAGTCGATGAGAACGAGACGATCCGTGCTACTGAAGGGGTTGTTACTCGATCCCGGGGCAACACCTCGCAGCCTCCGTGCACCACGACCACGAGTCGATCTCAGGGGGGCGCAGCGAACCGCCCTCCACGAACCGAAGCTACCCGAACTGATGGTCAGAACACAACTCGACCTGGAAAAAAACCTATGACCCACTCCTATCATCCTGGAACCTCTGCTCGACCCGGTCCGAGCACTTTGCCCATAAGAGAGGGTGATGATGACCACTATGATCCTGCTGCTTCTGTCACTGAGGGGGATCTTTCTCGATTTGTCGAAATGTGGGATAGGTTGTTTGACGAGTTGGCCGCCCAAAGACAGGAAAGTTCCATCCTGCGGCAAAATTTGACGGCTATGGATAGAAGACTTGATGAGCTAGCAAGGCAAAGAGCATCGCCGGTTCGTCCACTCACCCCAGCATATTCCTCTTCATCTGAAGAATCGCCGAGACCTCCGCGGCGACCGTATGAAAGAGCCGAAAACATAGAACAGCTTCGGTTCGGGACCCTGCCCTCACAAGAAGAGGAAGAACTAGGGGCAAGACCCCCAAACCGTAATATGGATGGTCAAGCAACGACCCTCAGGACTCGAGGTATGAACAGTCCTGTGCATGACAGACCGCCTCAGCCCCGTCGTCGTACGTATACTCATGATAACAGGGGGCAGCGAGGCCCCGTCCAAGCCCCGGACTTTGTGGATACTCCCCGAAGAGAGATCAGAGAACCTCGTCGGGCCAGAGGCACTAACCCTGAACCTCCTTTGACTAGTGCAAACGTTGCTGCCATGGTTCACCAGATTTTGGCCGACAGCCGTGGATAGCGGAACGAAGATTGGGGGATTGACCGCAGTCATACTCCCTTTACTGACGATATTTTGGATGCAACTTTTCCAAGGCGTTTCAACATGCCACAGATGAACCGATATGCAGGAAGATCTGATCCTGTTCAGCACCTAATGAGATACTCTTGGTCGATGACTGCTGCCACCGCTTCTGACGCGGTTAAGTGTAAAGCGTTTCCCATATTCCTGGAAGACGTGGCTTTGCTATGGTTTACTCGCCTGCCGGCGAGATCGATTTCTAGCTTCAGGGAACTAAGCGAGAAGTTCGTAGAGCAATTCCGTATCTACGCACAGAAGACAAAAAGCGTGATCGATTTATTCCTTGTCAAACAGCGACCAGGCGAAAGTCTAAAGATGTACCTGGATCGTTTTAATTTGGCCGCCACTGAAGTTAAAGATCCTCATGAGCCGACCATTGTCGCAGCACTAATTGATGGAGTGGACAAGGACACTGAATTTGGGAGGTACTTGGCAGGCAAACCGCCCCACACCAGAGAGTTATTCTATGAGAAAGCCAATGTACATCTACGCCGGGAAGAGGTATACGCAAACCGAAAGCTTAAAACGACTGATAAGGAAGAAGTTCAGAGCAATGTCGCCATCAAACAGACTGGAGACAGCTCGGGGAAAGTTGAGGTTAACGTCGGAAATCAGAACCAGGGTGGTCGCCGACCAGGTAACAACAATAACAATGCTAACGGCAACAACCGGAAGAGGGGCCGAGGGAACGACTCCCAGAGAAGGACTCGTCCCAGGGCCTTTGAAAGTTATACACCCATAAATGATACTTTGGAAAATATCTTCATGGATGCGTATGAAGTCCTCCAGAATAAGAGGCCACCTCCTAGGGAGTCGACAGAAAAAGAGCGTGAGACAGGGAAGTTTTGCCTCTTTCATCAAATCCACGGACATTCGACGAATGAATGCCGTCACCTGAGGGACGTAGTCGAAAGGCTGCTTCGAGAAGGGAAGCCGGGAAAAGTGTAACGCCTAGGGACAGGGGGCAAGCAGTGCAGGCCCCGAATCAGAATCAAAATCAACTTGCTGCTAGGCCAACTGCTCAGCAAAAGGGAAAGAATATTGTAATCAACACCGTGATCGGTGGACTTTACCTTGCTGGGCACAGTTCCAAAGCTTTAGATCAATATGTCAACGCAGCCAAACAACACCTCCAAGTGGGGGAATGTAGCAACCCCGAGGACAGCGTCCCGGTAAAGCAGCAGAAGATGATGACTGATGACGTTATTTTCCGAGAACGAGAAAGCATCGGAGTCCATGCTCCAACTGAAGATCCACTTGTAATTACGATACCCATTGGGCCAGCCACTGTTCATAAGGTTCTGGTGGACAATGGGAGTTCCGTTAATATTCTTTTCAAAAAGGCCTTTGACCAGATGAATCTTGAGATAAAAAACTTGAAGCCCTGCCAAGGATGGATTCGTGGATTCAACGGAGCATCCACCGCACCTATGGGTTATGTAGAATTGCCAGTTACACTTGGGGAAGGAGAACGCAAGAGAGTGAGAATCCTTCCCTTTGTGGTTTTGGATGTCGAATCGCCGTACAATGCCTTCTTGGGCCGACCGGCCCTCGCAAAATTCAGAGCCTGTATAGCCCCCTGGTGCTTGCTATTGAAGTTCCCCACAGAAGCTGGCATTGGTATCGTCAGAGGGGATCAAGTTGCTGCGCGAGCTTGTTATGTTGCCGAATTAAAGTTGCTTCGCAACGGCGGGGATATCGAAACTAAAGGCACTCCTCCCCCTTTGGGGGCGGAAACCTTATAGCAATCAAAGTGGATAATTGTTGGAGAGTTGCCTAGAGTGATGCCCGAGGATATAGATCCCAGAGAGGATCAAGAACCCGGGGGCAGAACGGCAACTCCCAACGAAGCAACTGTGGATGTGCCAATCGATGACAGTGACCCGGAGAAGGTCCTTAAGATTGGATCCCAGTTAAGTCCGACTCTTGCCGAAGAATTGATGGCTTTCTTAAAGAACAACTTGGATGTATTCGCTTGGACCCACGCGGATATGTGCGGGATATCCCCATCAATCATGAGCCATTCTTTGAGCATTAAACCCAAACATCCTCCAGTAAAGCAAAAAAGGCGAATGCTGGGCCCAGAGAGGTCCGCTGCCTTGAAAGAAGAGGTTGGAAAGCTAAAGAGTAATGGGTTTATCAGAGATTCCACTTACCCAGACTGGATTTCGAATCCAGTCCTGGTAAAGAAGGCCAACGGGAAGTGGCGAACGTGTATCGACTTCTCGGATCTAAACAAAGCTTGTCCCAAAGATAGTTTCCCATTACCTCGAATTGACCAGTTGGTAGACTCGACGGCAGGTCACGAGCTTCTCTCATTCATGGATGCTTATTCAGGATACAACCAAATTCCGATGCATGTTCCGGACCAAGAGCGTACTAGCTTTATCACTGATCTGGGATTATATTGTTACGTAGTAATGCCCTTTGGTTTGAAGAATGCAGGCGCTACGTACCAACGTTTGGTCAACAGAATGTTTTATAACCAAATCGGGAAAACAATGGAAGTATACGTCGACGATATGTTGGTTAAATCCAAGCAATCCTTTCAACACACTACTGACTTGGCAGAGATGTTCGGCATTCTTCGAAAGTATGGGATGAAACTCAATCCCACCAAATGTTCATTCGGTGTTGCTTCTGGAAAATTCTTAGGATTCATTGTCAGTTCGCGCGGTATCGAGATTAATCCGGACCAGATCACGGCAATCAGGAACATTCAGGAACCTAGGCAAATTAGGGATGTGCAAAGCCTTACCGGAAAAGTGGCCGCACTAAGCAGATTTATCTCCAGGGCTACGGATAAGTGCATCCCATTCTTCGAATTAATAAAGTGAGGAAAACGCCACTTTAAATGGACACCTGACTGCGTAGAAGCATTTCAGAATTTGCTCAGACACTTGGGGAAGCCTCCAATTCTATCTAAACCAATAGACCACGAGGATTTATTCGTGTATCTGGCAGTATCATCTCATGCAATCATCTCAGCGTTGGTAAGGGAAGAGGAAAAGGTCCAAAGACCTGTGTATTACGTGAGCAAAAAATTAATAGTAGCAGAACGTAATTATCCACGGATAGAGAAACTGGCGTATAGTTTACTGATTGCCTCCAGAAAACTTCGGCACTACTTTCAAGCACATCCTATTACCATATATACTGATCACCCACTCAAGCAAGTTTTACAGAGACCGGAGGCATCTGGAAGGTTACTCAAATTGAATATTGAGTTAAGTCAATTTGACTTGAACTTTCAGCCCAGACGATCAATTCGGGGGCAAGTGATAGCTGACTTCATAGCAGAGTTCACCGTTCCCGAAGAAGACATAGCAAACGAAGAAGGGGAACCCTCAAAGTTACTTTTCGACCCTAATGTCTGGAGATTATATACTGATGGTGCTAGGAACAACGAAAGATCCGGCGCGGGAATAGTGCTTGAAACCCCCGAGAAACGATTGATAACTTATGCCATCCGAATGGAGTTTCAGGCCACTAACAACGATTCTGAATATGAAGCTCTGATAGCCGGATTAAAGATTGCAAAGGTACTAGAAGTCACAAAACTGAACATCTTCTGCGACTCCAAGTTAGTTGTGAACCAAGTTACTGGGAGATTCCAAGCTAAAAGTGCAAGATTGATTCTATACTTAAAGAAAGTGAAAGAACTGCTGAATGAGTTTGATCACTACAGCATATCTCATATTCCGCGGTCAGAAAATCAGCAAGCAGACAAGTTGGCAAAGATGGCTAGTTCTAACGATCCTGAAGTGATAGGGCTAGCCCCCGTTGAAGTACTTCGGTCTCCCAGCATTAATCAGATGGAAATCGACCTAGTACTAGAAACGGAACCAGAAAGGGAGTCATGGATGACCCCTATAAAGAATTTCCTAATGGATGGAGCGCTTCCGACCAAGAAAAGCGAGAGGCGTAAAGTGATTCGTAAAGCCGCCCGATACGTACTGCAAGGCGGAGTCCTTTATAGACAAGGGTATTCAATGCCCCTCCTTCGGTGTATAGCCCACGATGACATCAAACGTGTGCTGCAAGAAGTCCACGAAGGCGAATGTGGCGACCACACTGGAGTGCAAACTTTGGCAAAAAAGATATTGCGGCATGGTTACTTCTGGCCTACCATAAACAAGGATGCAGAAAGATATGCACGACGATGTGATGCGTGTCAGAGATTTTCAAAGATACCTAGAGCGCCTCCAAGTCAGTTAAAAACAATGATGAGTCCATGGCCTTTTGCTATGTAGGGAATTGATATCATAGGAAGTCTCCCCATAGCGAGGGGCGGAGCAAAGTTCGCCATTGTGGCCGTAGATTATTTCACTAAGTGGGTCGAGGCAGAACCACTAACTACAATCACAACTAAACGGGTGATCAACTTCATCGTGAGAAACATCATATGTCGATTCGGGATTCCAAAGATTGTGATAACAGACAACGGAACTCAATTTGATAGTGCTGAATTCAGAAACTTCTGCCAAAAATACCACATCGAGAATCGGTACACCTCCGTGGCACACCCACAATCGAACGGGAAAGTCGAAGCTGCAAATAAAGTAATTAAGTCCATTCTGAAAAGAAGAATGAAGCGGGCTAGAGCCATGTGGGCTGATGAATTGCCCTTGGCACTATGGGCCTACAGGACGACATATAAATCAGCGACAGGACATACCCCGTTCTCCCTTTCTTTTGGAATGGAAGCAGTCATCCCGATTGAGATAAAGGTACCTTCTCATCGGGTGACCTATTATGATCCAATGTCCAATAATGAATTGCTCCTTGAGTCCCTGGATATGATCGAAGAAAAGAGGGATGAAGCCGACCTGCGTGCTCTGAGATGCAAACAACAGGTCGCCCGATATTACAACAAAAAGGTCCGAGCTCGGACCTGGGAACCCGGAGACTTGGTTCTGAAACGTGTCTTTCCACCCCCAACTCATATGGGAGCGAAGTGGGAAGGACCGTACTCTATTCTCAGCAAGCTTGATAACGGAACCTTCAAGCTGGCAACCGTAGATGGGAAGGAAATCCCCAGAGTGTGGAATGCCCAACACCTACGGCCATATCTAACATGAGAAGTTTCAAATCTATTCTTTTGCTTTGTTAAAAAACTATGTACATGGCATGACTTGCCTAGAACAGTCTAATTCCTTAAAGCAAGAGATTATAAAGTGGACGTAGGTCATGATTCGACCGAACCACTATAAAAATACCATGTGTCATTTACCTTTATTGCATCTTTATTTATTTGCCTATGAAAATCAGTGTGAATAATGCAGGTACCCGAAGTCTGGTGCCACCAGTTCCTCTCGTAAACTAATCAGAGGAACCCAAAGCCTTGGTAAATACTCCAACTGCCTATCCAACTGGCTTTAATCCTCGGAGCTTGGATTAAGATGTAAACCTAAGACGAGATTAATAAGCGGGCATGATTGCAGACTGCCGAGTCCCAACTCTAACTCTCCAGAGAGAGAGAGTATAAAAGCGTCTCCGATTGAGCGCTGAGAAAGAGCTCCTTTCCCGCTGAAGGATCTGGGAGCGAATGAATCGCTGAGCTCGAACTCTAACTCTCCAGAGAGAGAGAGAGAGTATAAAAGCGTCTCCGATTGAGCGCTGAGAAAGAGCTCCTTTCCCGCTGAAGGATCGGGGAGCGAATGAATCGCTGGGCTCGAACTCTAACTCTCTAGAGAGAGAGAGAGTATAAAAGCGTCTCCGATTGAGCGCTGAGAAATAGCTCCTTCCCCGCTAAAGGATCGGGGAACGAACGAATTGCCAAGCGTAAAACTCTAACAATTGATTAGGGGGCATCACGCGCTCCTATGCAAACACTAAACTTTGATATAACAGTGTAACTTAGCATGAACATTCTTCTTCCTGTTGATTGACTGACTTATAATTATTAATAGTTGGCTAACGACTAAACGTGGAAAGTTTCTATGAATACAGGTACGCAATGATGTAAGAAGAAACAAATCCTTGTTTATGTACTGCAAATCAACAAAGTGAAAACAATTTAGAAACAAAAGTGAGGACCAGTCTCACAATTACACTTCCTGGCCAGTGGGAAATCTAAAAGACAAAATATCAACAAACATCCTATTTATGCTTCGATTTCTTCTCTCGCTTCTGCCTTTCCAGCCTCTCCTTGTCGGCTTCAGACGGATCCTCTTTCTTCCTTTTCCGCTTGTCCACAAGGGGAGCATCTGACTCCTCTGAGGTCTCCTCTTCCCCTTCTTTTCCCTTGCTTCTGCTAGAGAGGGAAGCCGGGAAGTCATCGGGGTTTGCAAAGTGAAGTTGCCGGCTGATGGACTTGGACTGGATTTTCATAATCATCCCAGTTTTGGGATCGAACTCTGCAAGAGGGACCACGTCCAAAGCCTCGTCTCCCCCCTTCTTAGAAGCCAACCCTTTCTCTTGTCTGGCTTTCCGGCTAGCCAGGGGCTCTTCATCATCATCATCGTCGGCCTTTTTGGTGCCGGTAGTATCCTCTTCATCATCCACATGACGACCATCCAAGTCTTTTAAAGCCTCGATAGTCTCTGCATCTTTGGGTACTTCGGCACTAGGCACCAGGATGCTTCCTTCTGCTGTTGTGACCTCGACTCGCTCTGAAACATCGATGTCGGCACCCGGCAGGGTGGTCTCCTCCTCCACTTCTCTCTCTTTTCCAGCACCCTTGTCGACGGGCTCGCCACCTGCATTACGAGAGACACACATTACTAATTCAATGGGTTGTCCTGTTAGACGACGACAATTCGCAATCGCTCTAGCAAATTGCGGGGAAAAGAGAGAGATACCTTCAGCAGATACTCCCTCCTGAGTAGATCCGGATGCTCCAACAACCACGGGGGTTAGACCTAAAGGGATTAGCGGATCGTCAGGATGGTACTCCTCGACTTCGGAGGTTTTAGACTTTGCGGCGGAGCTGGAACCTTCGTCAATTTTTCTTTTACCTTTAGCCATGGTTCTCTCCTTCTCCATTTCCGCCAGAATTAGGCGACGACCCTCTGCCAGGTCCTCGGGCTCGTTGTCTCTTAGGATGCTCTTCATCAATTCATCCTCGTTGATTTCTTCGACACCCAGTCTGAATTTTTCGCCTTCCACGATGGCATCCCATAAGTTGGCCAAAGTAACATGATAATCCGGGATCCATGAGATATTGCGAGTTTTGAGAACCTGGCCAAGGAAATCAAAAATCATCTCCTCAAACCCCTCGATTTCTTTCTCTCTTTCAAGGAGTTTGTTGTTAGAGGCAGTGGCCATTTCAATAGCGCTATCAACGTTCTTTTCGGCAAGAGCTGCCCGTCTCTCCGCGTCTGCCACCTGATCATTCAATATCACTTTTTCCGCCTCAGCCAGAGCCAAACTTTCTTTTAGACTCGCTCTTTCCGCCTCCCAGGCAGCCTTCTCAGTCTCAAAATGGCCTTGTGCCGTTACCAATTCGATGTTGGCCATTCTGAGGTCTTCAACCTCCTTTTTTAAGGCCATTTTTTCCTGGCTATTGGAATCCAGTTCTGAATGAAAGCACTGCTTGGCATTTTCTAATTCAGTTTTGTAGTTTGCAGCGTTTCTCTGTGCCAAAGCGAGCTGGGCTTGAGCGTCTTCCAGGTCCTTCTCTAATTTTGTCCTAGCCCTTTCGTTATTTTCGAGTTTTGCTTTAGACCTGTGAGCTTCTATTTCGAGTGTTCGGATGACTTCCGAAAGATTAAGTGCGTGCTTTTTCATCATCTCGTACTGCTTGGCCACGTGACGAATATGCCCGATAACTTCTTTATCCCAGTTTTTAGGGACCGGTTCCAGGGCAGGAACAAAGACCATCCTATCAAAGAACATTCCTGGAAATTGTTCCCGTAGCTTTTCCAGCCTACCTTGGATTTCGGGACCGTGAACGTAATCCCGTGAACCGGAGGCAGCTAACTCTGGTTGGCTGGTGGGGACAATGTTACTTCTCTCTTGCTCAGTTTCTTTGGATGAATCTCTGTCCCCATCTTTGGATTCGTGACGCCTTTTTGACGACCGACTGTGGGAAGGCGCACTCTTTGGAGGAGTCAACTCTTTTGGAAGTGTCTTTCCCCCGGTCGGAATTGTCGGATGGCTCGAAGGCCTGGTAGAGGTTGATTTGGGTGGAGATCGAGGTTGCGAAGAGCTCGGCCTATGAGGGGGACCGCGAGGGCGCTCAGTACCCGGACGGAGGCTGGGGGTGCCTTCGCGAAGAGAACGGTACGAATAGGATTTCCTGCGAGACATCGCTCCTGTAAAAAGAAAAGAAGAGCATATTATAACTTTGAATATCCACGATATAATAGTGCACGGTCGGGCGGTGTGTGTAAGATGTGCATCCCATATAATTCCCCCCTAACAGACCCGGGCCTGGAGACAGGTTCATTTGACCCGCTTCCTGTCCCCTTGTTGAATCAGTCGCCTCTTCGGGAGCAGAAAAGAAAGGCTCCTCGCCGATGTCTTTTTCCGTGTACTCAATGTCGGGTAGAGGGATCTTATTCAGCTCGTCGAATAACTGTTCTTCTGTCAAGTCGTCATCACCAACAGTTTCCATTGGAGCAGAAGTAGGGATTTCCTTCGACACATCACCATGGGACTCATCCCCTCTGTATACATTCAAGTCGTCATCGTCTTGGATGACTATCGGAGAAGGACTTTTGCGAAATTTAGTTGTTTCCACCGCTTGTGAAGTTCCCTCTACTTCCGTTGGGGGCACATATTTATAAGGTTTGCCGCCGGTCCCAAGTCCAAATTTCCTATCCAAGAGGCGATGCTTATGAAGGTTGTCATCAGTAATGCATTTTTTAATCCTTAAAAAGTCGGATCTGCTTTGTAAAAGAATGGACAACCGATTGTTGTATAATGCACCCTCTGTTTTCGGGAAGACATGATCTGTTTAAGACAAAGGAAAAAGCGGAAGAATGTTATTACTTAGAATCCTCAAGCAAGATATTCAACTAGGCGATCAAAGTTTACTTGATTTGAGCCATCTCCGTGAGCATCCAGCCTGTTTTCTTATGTAAAACCAGTCGGACTTAGGATCCCCGATGTTGCTGTATCCGTCGTACAGAACTTTCCTGTTCGCCACTGATTCAAAAAAGGAAAAGTTTGGAGTTGCAGAAGAACGGTGCTTGAAGAGAAAGAAGAACACCAGATCTCTGAATTTAAGTTCGACATGCAAGATCTCCGCATAAGCAACATATAAAGAGTATAGAGATGCGTAGGCGTTTGGATGAAGCTGCGTCGGAGCAATGCCTAGTCGTCTCAGAGTTTCAATGGCAATTGGAGGGAACGGAGGAATAGCTCCTACTAGACACATTGTTCGACTGATCGACATGTACCCTTCCGGTGCTAGATGGGGTCTGTCTTCGCTTCCAGGTGTCAAGACATCGTCCCAAGGAATGCCGTGTCTTAAGCAGATTCTCTTGAGTTTTATCTCGTCAAGCTTGGACGCTAAAGAATCAGAGAATTTATCTATCCCGATTGCGCCGGGGACTTCGTCCGGAGCTCGCTCGTCAGACTCGGAGTTGTTGCTGGATGAAGTACTTTCTGTCGGATCTGATTCTGTGGCTTCATACTCGGATCCAGAATCTTCACCTCCTGGATTGATTGGAGGAATTTGAGGATTATACTGTTCAGGAGTCTCGGATTCCGTTTCGGCTACAGATCTTGAGGAAGAGTGATCGTTCGACATTGCTGCTAGGACGAGAAAATATGAACGATGAGATCAACACTACCCGTCCCCCGTGTGTGCAAGTGCTGGTGTGTGTGCTTGTGTGTGCGCATTATTAAAAAACAATAATAAAGCATGAAAGCAGTCAAGGTTATCAGAAATCGTTAGTCGTCATATGCAATCAAATCATGAGGTCATTTAGTCCAGAAAGGTCAACATCAAGGCTCTATCCTAACTGTTCAGAGTTTTGTAGCGACAAGGCGTTGATTAAAGTCTGAAATTTCTTTGTATCACCAGCCGTGAGACGGATCGCATAGCAGAGGAATCGCCCCCTTCGACTCGCATGGCAGAGGGATCGCCCCCTTCGACTCGTAGGGCAAGGAGATCGCCCCTCATCGAATCGCCGGACGAAGGGAAGGCTCCCTCACGAACCGTTACGAATGCCACGATACGACCCTTTGTTACCACCGCAATCTTTCGTCTCGCCACTTGCTTTCGTCTTCAATCCTTGACCACGATCCGAGTCGGCCTTCCTTCCTCTTCTGCATCCTTCTTCTTCCTTTTCTCCTTCCCATCCTCAAGTTCTGAGCTCCACACTCAATGGCCATGGCGACTTGGTAATTTATTCAGAAAGTAGCGGATTTATATTGTTTCTCCCTCGAATCAGCCGTAGAAATTCAGGAAAGTGATATGAGAGTGCTTTCTATAAAGTTACCTTTCTAAAAACTGAGAGAAAACTTGGATTTTCGAAAGTTTTAAAAGGATTCGTTTTTCAATAGCTCACGCGAGACGATTCGGCAGAGAGAAAGAAGAAGGAGAATGAAGAGGGGAGCGTCGGCTTATATAGGCAAAGAAGGTGACCGTTTGTCTCCCCTCCTTTGTCTTATTCGGTCCACGAAGCACCATACAGGCCACGATCCAAAGATGGAATCGCAAAGAAGCCCACGGACCGCTTTGAAATGATGGCCCACAAAACTCAAAGCCCGACACGACTCAAAGGAAGATACGCCCCGTTTCGCACAAGAGCCTAGGAACTCGGCACGAGACGAGCAGATGATCAAATCGGACCGTGTCGTCCTATGGCGATCCGACTCATACATGTGTCGATTTGAACCAATGCGACTGTTGACTTACATCCCTTCAGGAGAGGGTAAATATGAATCTTCGAAGCATGTTTCATCATCAATAAAACATACTTCGAGGGGGCAAAATGTTGGCTCGCTTTTTGACCAAGCCATCCAGGATCATTCATAAAAGGAAAACAGGGAACCAAGTCCCCCAAGAAATTGGAGGAATGGATCGCACGCCATCGTCTCGCCCAGGAATGGATCGCACGCCATCGTCTCGCCCAGGAATGGATCGCACTCTATCGACTCGCCTAGGGACGGATCGCTCCCATCTCGTCAACGAACGACACCTCCAGGCGATCCGATCCAAACTTACATACCGTTGCCCAGAACGATCCGATCTGATCCCTTGGTACGAACCGAACCCTCCGACCCGTTCAACCACGAGCTGGTCTTCAGCGATCCGAATCGCACGGATCTGGCGACACGTGTTCCTAACCGTCATCTGGACCAATTCTTCACGTCTGCACGATCCGATTTTCAAGCAAATCACGACACCTGTTCATAACGGCTAGTTTGACTGTTTCTTCAATGGTGGCGATGCGATCCGAAGATCTCGGGATTCGTGCCACGTGTCCGCGATCCGCCTGACAAAATCAGCTATAAATAGCCCAGAGCTTGGCATTTTTCGGGATCCTTTTGGCAATAGTGAGGACTGAATCCGCCATTGTTGTCAAACCACTGAAATATTGAGAGAAATTACTGTTGTACTAGCTTTTAAAGCATAATCAATAAGATATAAAGTGGACGTAGGCTCGTTAACGCCGAACCACTATAAATTCTGAGTGTTATTTTCTTTTTCCTTGTTCCTCATTTAGAATTCTCTACAGGTTATAACAATTTGGGTGTTAGGTCCAAATTTCGATCTAACACATAGCAACAAACTCAATAAAAGGAAAAGGTTAATCCTATTTGTATCTTGATTTTATTGCATTTGCAACATCTACTAAACTCGTTTTTCATGCTAATATTTTTTTTCTTAATTTTGGTATCTTCTCCATGTCGCTATACATATGAAGTCTGTATACACTTAAAACGGTTTTTCAAACATACATTCACCTATAATTGTAAAAAAAAAAGGTTCATGTTATCAAGAATGGTTTGTCCAACTTCTTTATCATACTTAATGCAATCATGTTATGTGTTTCTAGATTTTGCATGTTTTTTTTTTTTTTTTTTTTTTTTTTGAAAATTGGTATGCTTTATTGACTTCAAAGAAAATTACATAGTAAGGTTAGCATTCTAACCTAAATTACAAATGAAACGTACATAATGTAAATAAAACACAAAAGCTGTAAGAAAAACAAAGAAAAAAAGGATCCATGATAAGGTCAGAGCTTCCCACTACAAGTGCCTACTGCACTTCAAAACACATTCTCCACGTTCCTTGCATATTTATAACCCTATCGGTCGTACCTAGCCTTGTTCATGTAGAAAACTATATGTAAAGCAGTCCTCAAATAGGTGGCAGTATGGAGGACATCAATTGGCTTGTGAAAATGATAGAAAACAGCACTGAGATCCAAATTACTCCATACCTGTTTACCCCGTTTGGGACCCAGGCAACTTGAACTAAATGTACAGGGCACATACGAACTCAGGATGACTTGAAATTTTGGGAGAACACTCACAAGACATAAAGGAAGGCTCACAAAAAGTTTCATAAGATTTTGAGTCAATCTCATGGGTCGGCACCGACCCATCTACATTGGTCCCCACATCATGAAACCCATATAGTATGTGCCTTACATCATGCAGAATATATCCCCAAAGTTTCATGTCTATAGGATAAATATTGAGTGAGTTATGGAGAAATCACTGTTTAATTATGCTAGTTTCGCGGGCAAAATCCGAACATTGAGGAGTGATCTAAATGGCTTGAAATTTATGTGAAAGGTCACTCTATTCATCTACAATACATGTGCAAATTTTAAGATCATTTGGTTAAGGCATAAGAAAGTTATGGATTGATCTCCAAGAAGCAAGTTTCGATTTAGCATCAAACTGGATCCAATCAGCACCAAATTACATCTACAAGCTAAGTAAAGTATGTACTTCGAAACCCTGAAGTCCATTGCCGAAAATATACTAAGGAAATGAGTCGGCACCAACCCATGATGGTCGACACCGACCCATCCCCTTAGTGTATTTAGCCATGGTACTTTATGTGGTGGGTGGGAATAATGCTTTGGTACTTCCTACAAGTGGGCTTGGCCCAGCTCCCTCCAGAACATCTATAAGTACAGCATGCTTTCCAACTGAAAAGAGGATGCAATATTTGCCATACCAAGACTCTGCCAAAGCTCTGTCAGCAAGACTTCATCTCCAACAACCATTACTCTTCTCTTACAACAAAGATTCTTCTCTGGAGATATCAAATCTAGGTCACCTAGGCTGGTTATCATGATTCTCCGATAACCAATAGTACTAATGATAATTTGTTAATACCTACTTTGGGGAACTCTGTAATCATCCATAATATATTGTAATTGGCATGATAAGAATCATAATAAAAGATATTCAAAGTGGATGTAGGTCTATCAATGACTGAACCACTATAAAAATTGTGTCTCTCTCTTTACCTTCTGTTCCTTAATATTTTCCATTAATTTTTATATGTTCTATATTGTTTTCCCCGTAAAAGGGTGGTGGTTTCACTAAAATATGGTGTTGTTCCATTTTAGGCGTTAACAATACCCATCACCTATCTGTACACCATATTTGCTTCAAAGCAATGATGGTTCAGAATAACTGGGTGTTTCAATGCAAACGTTTCCAGAATTTGCTGAACAATAGAAAAATTCAATGTAGAACTAAATTTGAAGCTCTATGTGACATAAAAGATGTAAAACAGTCCTCAAATTGATGGCATTTTGGAGGACTTCAAGTAGCTTGTGAAACTGCTTGGAAACTAAATTATCTCTGAAATGTTTGATCTTCAATTTGGCTAAACAACATGTCCTTATGTCTGAATATACTTACACTGCTTAATCTTAGGTACATGATTCCATAGTGTAAGTCAAAACATTAACTGGTACACATGCTTTTACTTACACAACCACGCTCTATAAATCTGAGCAGAGCATGTAGTGCCATGAATTTAATACCCACAAACTTTGTATTCAAACATTAAAATAATCACTGTCTCAACAATGTTTCAAACAATGCATCAGCAATCATCAGAGTGAAATCTTTAGTTGAACTGGCGCCTCAAAGTTAACAGTAGAAACATTGTTTGATAATTCAACTGGTTGACAGATCTGTGGAGATGATCTCATAGCCAACCTTCCAATTCTACTACTCAAGATCGTAAAAGGGTACATGACCTCGAACAAGTTACGGACAGTTAGCCGGAGACAGTTTCTATACATACTTCTCAGGCCCGGCCCAGGCATTTATGGTGCCCTAGGCAAGATATGATAAACCAAAAGGAAAAAAAAAAATTTGTGCGGTGTGGGATTCGAACCAGCATGCTTCTCATGCAAATAGCACATAGAAACCACTCAGCCACACAAATATCTATAACTTTAATTCCCCCTATATCTCACTTATCCCGATTTCGTATAAAGCAATCAGAAATTATGTTCCCCTCTCCGGCAACCTTGGTGGTGGTGCCCTAGGCGGGGGTCTCGCTCGACTCCCCCTTGGGCCGGGCCTGATACTGCTTAACCCAACTATTACCATTATATTGAAAAATTCCGAAGATATAATATGAGAATTAATCCTGTACCAAACGCTTTTCATAAAGTGAAATTCACGAGACAATCATGCATTTTAGATTTTGGTTCGTTTTACATATTAAAACGTAAAACGATTTTTAGACATAATTATCTAGAAACTGCAATTACTTGAATAAATCTAGGTCTCTTGGAATTCGATCAGACCCAAGATACAAGTAGTCGTATATATTAAAGTAGAAATAACTCTAGATCGCAAAGCGTATATTCTATTTACCTTGTCAAAGATCGGATCTAAGTCAAACGTTGATCCAAATTAAAGAGGATCAGTTTGAGGACTGCGAAGATCTGGTATTGGTTGTAGCGATTTAATCGATTTCACTATTCTCACTTTGTCCATTGATGGCTTGATCCTCAGTGAAGAGACTTATAGAGGCAATTTTGGAAGTAAACGAGAACTTGGTTGCGATTTTGAGGAAAGAATTACCAAGAGAGGGACGAACTACTCAGATCTATGAGGCAACCAAAGTTCGGTGGAACGATTTATCCCAAAAGAGCAGATTTTTGGAGCGGTTTTAGAGAAGAAAAGTAAATCGTCATTTCCCTCCCCATGTGAAAGGAAAGCAGTAGCATGCGCGCACGTGTCTATGTATATATATATATATATATATATATATATATATATATATATATATATATATAGAGTGAGAGGAGCGTTCAATGGCACCCCAAATGCCTCTCAACAGAAACCAAGTATTTATAGTAGTTTAAGTTAGTGGGAGGTGAAAGAATGAGTGAAGGGAGAGAGAAACGGGATATGTGGTGGAAATCAGGGAGCATTTAGGGGTGCTGCACTGTTTCGGGTGTCATTGAACGCTCGCCATATATATATATATATATAGACACACACACACACATAAAGTTTGCATGGTGACTATAAGAACTTCTATGTTCTGCACGGGCACAAGAATGCCATTCTTGACCTACCATGGACTCCCGATGGCACACACGTAATATCCGCCAGCCCGGACCGTACCTTACGTTTATGTGACAGTGAGGCTGGTGGAAAAAAAAAAGGATGTCCGAGCACTCCTCCGATGTCAACTCCTGTTACCTTGCCCGTAGAGGCCTTATTCTTGTAGTTAGCGTGTCAGATGATGGAACTGCTAAGTTGTGGGACCTACGTTTGTGTGGGGCAGTCCAAACATTGCCCGATAAGTACCAGATCACTACCGTCGGATTTTCTGATGCATCTGATAAGTTATTCGCTGTGGGGGATAGATAACGATGTGAAGGTTTGGGATTTGAGAAGGAATGAAGTGGTCATGTCTCTTAAAGGGCACACTGATCTTATTATAGGCATGTAACCGAGTCTTGACGAGTCGTATTCGCTGACTAATGGAGTGGACTGTACCTTTAGGATATGGGACATGAGACCTTATACCCCTCAGAATAGGTGCGTCAAGATATTTGTAGGACACCAGCATAATTTTGAGAAGAATTTGCTGAAGTGTGCATGGGCACTGAATGGTAATAAAGTGAAAAATGGAAGTTCAGATAGAATGATCTATATTTGGGACACAACCTCCAGAAGGATTCTGTATAAACTGCTTGGGCATAATGGGTCTATCAATGAGATGGTTTTTCATCCTACTGAGCCTATTATTGGTTCATGTAGCAGTGATAATCAAATATATCTTGGGGAGATTTAGCTCGTGAATTTGATTTAGTTTGTATATGAATAGCTCTTGCCGAAGAGTAAGGCAAATCTTTATGTTGAAATTTTCATTTGTGATGCTGCTGCATATGCTATTTGGAATCTACTTTACCTACTAAGGTTAGTTACATGCTGAGATCATTATGTTAGTGTTGTAGATAAGCTGGTACTGTAAAGTTTGTTTAAAACATCTGTTACAAGTATATTTCAATGTGAGTTCATGCCTTCATAGGGAAAAAATATTTACATGGTACAATGGAAAATTGTATGATCTACGCAGTAATTTCAAATGTTATTTTTTCTCACATTATTTCGTATGTTCATTTGAATCCATCTACTTAGCACAGACTTGTATGATTTGAACATAGTTTGAACTACTTAACATTACCCTTAATCTTAACGTCATAAAGACATCGGGTTACATGTATTTACAGTTTTATATAAATACAATTTTGATCTGTATATACGAAATTGTTTATTTGGAAATTAAAGATACTTTGAAATTCAACCCATTTGAAGGTGTACATGGTAATTATACTTGTATGTGAATTATCAGGACTTGTATGTAATTTTACCTATTGACCATTATGCTTGTGTATAGTTAATTAACATTTCCAAAGTGAAGAACAACCGCATTAAAGAACTGTCGGTAATTAAGTCACGAACAAGACTTAACTATTATGTATTATAGTTGTTCGTAGTAGTTACGAAGACTTGTTTGTATTGTGGTATGTGGATTTGTTTATTTTATCGAAATGTTATTACTGAAATAATTATGGATATTATACTTGATTAAGGGATTAATGTGTTCTTTTAATATTTGAATATGGTGATTATCGAACTTGGTTTGGAAATGTAATCATGTGATTGATTATTGATTTTAATATGGTTATAATATATAAGTGATTATTGGAAATGATAAGGTAGGAAAAGATAAAATGCTGCGAAAATATAATAGTAGCACAGAAAAAACGCTACAAAAAATAAAAAAGAAGGGTGCAGGTACCACTTTGGTTGCATTTTTGAAACGCCGCCAAAGAAACTTTTGTAGGGTTTCAGAAACGCTACAATATGTTCGGTTTTTGTTGCGTTTACTACAACGTAACTAAGACTTTTAGACTTCTAGTTACATGTCGTGTCACAACGTTTATCGAAATGCTTCTAAAAGCTTTAACAACATTTTTTCAACGCTACGAAAGACCTTTTCCGGTGTAGTGGACCTATCTTATATCTCAGAGTGCATGGATAGCATAATAGAAATATTGACAATAATATAGTAAGTAATGAGAGAGTGAACAAAACAACTAAAGTATCATCATCATGGAGTCATGTATAAGAAATCCAAATATTTGAAAATATGTCGTCCTCACTACATCCATCATAGTACTCTAATAACAACGGAATGCAAATATACAAGCATCATATATGCTATAGCTCATTCAAGCTCGTCTTCGGCTCAACATCCTCGTATAACATGACCTGCTATCTAGTCTACTCACTGACAATGTCAATCAATCAATGACAGTGCCAAAGAGATCCCAAAATAATAAGAGAAGACATAAAATCTTGGGTCTAACAATAGTCTGGTGTAAGCAATAAGATCTATCAAAAAGTTATACTACAAAATATGGAAATAGACAGGTTAAGTCTCATACATGACCCGTCCCTGCAACCAAAGAGCTAGCATAGTATAACATACAATATATACCTCTCAAAGCAAATAACAGCAGAAGTGGGAATAATCATAAGATAGAAGAATCTGCATAGCCTACAATGACCCCATTCCCCATCTTCTTCTCTAACCCTATAGGTGATAGTCTATCTAAGAAGTGAAGGTGAAAACAAACAAAGAAATTATAACAAACATCATCCAAATCCTAACTATTACCTTCTAAAGCTGTGAATGCATAGATAACAATTATGACTGGCCATTGTCATCGGTCAGGAGCTAATGGAAACTTTGGTTTTGGTTGAACTTCGTGTTTCACCAACACATGCCACTCCGGCCTAGGTTACACCACCAAGCGTACACGATCTCCCAGATTCTAATGGGTGTCCCTATGATATCCCTGCTTCGAGTCCACCAGAACACTGTGAGCAATCAACGATTCCTTGTCAATCCACTATCAAAGTTACTCTACTCTGTCTAAATCTTGAGTCCCGTGATCCAATCCATTATCATGGTGTTTCGTTACACCACGAATTGCTTCCATACTTATAGCATTGTTACATCACGAGCTGTGTAACGACCCGTATTTTCATCTATATAATAATTAATTTATTTAATTATTTATATAGTGATTTAGGGGATTTAATGGTCGTTAATTAAATTATATTGAATATTTAATTAAATTTAATAATTAAATAATATATTTAATTTCTGAAATAATCAGAAATAGTGAATTGACATTTTAATGTGAACTGGGCGATTTAAAATATTTAATTCAGCTTAGAGTTGAATTAGAATAACGAATATATTTAAATAACGTCAGTTTGAACGTATAATTATATTATTATTATAATCGAGCCCGTAACGTCGCGGTAGTTCGCTATTTGGCGATTTGAACTTCAACTAGATGTACAGGGTTCGTTTTAAATCAGATTTCTGTGAAACAAGAAACGTATGGAGCTGGTGAAGTATATTTTTCTAGTGGAAGAGAAAAATCGGGATTTCGTCGTGTAGATTTTGATTTATGTCTAAATCAAATTTTCAGAAAAATAGCGCCATGACCATAACGGTTTATTTAATTTTATAAAAGGATTTAAATATAAATCGAATATCGATATAACTCTGATGATGAAATATCGAGTTAGAAATCCATATAGGATTATTCTGGAGCTGTAGGGTATTCTAGTGTGAATATATACGATAATATAAATTTATTTATATTTAATTTAATTATATTTATATATTTAAATGGGTTATTTAGAGCTTTAAAAATGGCCACTTTTTCAAATGAAGTCGGAATTTGTAGAAACTAATTTTGTTGGATCCACAATGTTAAATTATTGTTAGATTTCAATTTCCGTGATTTTTGAAGTCAGTATGTGGCCGTACCGATTTTTAAAGTGAAAAACAATCAGTATTTTGACCTTTAAAAATACGCTGTGTGAGCAAACTGGGTCGGAATTCGACGAAACCAGTTTCGTTGGGACCGTAATGTCGAACTCTAGCTGCATGTCAATTTTCATGATTTTTGGGTATCGTGTGTGATCACACAAATTTTTAGAAGCAAGAACGGACATAAAATGAAAATAAAACTAAAATACTAATACACATATCCTACTTTAGTGAAATAAATAAAGCCACCCACTCATTGTTTCAGCCATACAAGAAAATCCCGTCCCCTTATAAAGTCGTCTCATTGAGCCGCCACATTTTCCATTTCCAGTAAAAAGAAATCCTCCTTTGAAATTCAAAAACAAATCCAAATTAAATCCGAAAATCTCAAAGTATAAATATATAGGATAGTTGCAAGTTGCTCTTTAGGATAGTATCACTTTGGTTGGGCTCGATGTCTTTTCTGGTTCGATGTGTTTGTACAACGTTCAACTAGGGTTGAGAAAATCCGAGAATCGAAGCTCTAATTCTTGGTTTCAATGTTGGCATCGGCTTTGTGAAGTGGAATAGGGGTTGCTTGCATAGATCTGGGAAGTTCGGTGTGAATTACTGTCGCACGACAGTGAAGAGGCGTGAAGCAGTGCTGTTGAACGCCCAGAGAAAGGCAGCTGCGAGTTGATAGAATTCGAGTGGAGGTTGGCGAGGATTGAAAGAGATGAAGAGTGGTGAAAACAATTGTGGATATCGTGAAGTATAGAAGGAGGAAAATGGTTCAACGATTTTCCATTCTCGTTTGTTTTGGGTTCAGCGATTACTGCTTGGAGGAGGAGGAAGTACGGGTTCGGTTATTAAATTAGAGTTGGGCCGGTATCAAAGAGGGTGAGGCCCAATTATAAGTGTAGTTAATTTTAGTTTAATTTTTATTTAAAAGTATGTGAACTTCGTAAAACAATAACTAATTCATACGTTATCGAAACTCAGCGAACCAAGATCCGTTAGGATCGTATGGACAGACACTACAACATGGAACTGACGGGGAGTGAATCGAAGCTCGTTACAATTTAGAGCGAAATAAATTGTCTGATCAGAATCAACTAACGAAAATCGTTATTTAATGGTTAACGCGTAATGTGAGTAAAACTCACCAACTCTGAACAGCTATATTTTTATAACGTATTCTTAGAACTGATAATTATCTATTGATTGTTGTGTGTTAACTGTTTGGTTGAATTGCTTGTGTATTGGTTGAAATTATAGATAACGATATATATATAAATCGTTAATCAAATATTGATTCTGTTTAGCAGAATATTTCATAGTGAAATGAAATCGATGTTAATTATATTGTTTAACATCTGTGATGCAGGGAAACAGGTCGATGGAATCCAACTGGATTCTTCAACGTTTATTTTACCGTTTTTCATATATTGTAATATATGATGTGATATGAAATCTGTTGATGATTTTATATGTTTGAATGATACCGATCATTATTATATGGTACGTTAAATACCATAAGGAATACTGGAATGTTAAAAAGGGAATTTCCAAGGTGATTATTGAAAATAAAACATTTATAAAAGCAAGGGTTTTATAAAAAGGAAATTTAATTATAAAATCAAAGGATTTTATAAAAGGGATATTCATTTATAATATGAATTAGGATTTATTTAAAGAGAAAATACTTATAAAATCAAGGGATTTTATAAGAAGGGAATTTATTTATTTATTTTGAATTTTTTTTCACTTTATTGCTAAAACCAATAAAACCGCCTTTATTAGCCTCGTTAAAACCCCATAACCCCCCTAGTGGGTACCTTATAGGGAAAAAGAGTACTTATAAATTTGGTATACATCATAGAAATGACTAAAGTCGTAGACAAAGAAAAATACATCAAAAAGACTCAAAATAAAGAAGAGAATAAAAGCCAAACTCCACGGCCCAAAGATCCAGCCCATCTCCAATCTGATCAGTCCAAACCGACATCCAACATTCAAATCAACACGTCATCCAGTGTCCCTTAACTCAACACTCCACTTCTGAAGAAAACATTCATTTCTTGGAGATCGTATAGATCTAGAACCATTGTTTTGTACCAACAAAATTATCTCTCGCTCAATTCTGAATAGAGTAGAAGATGAATGATTCTTACGACCTTGGAATACTCTCAAATTTCTCTCTCGCCAGATGAAATAGATAGCTGTTACTAAAGATCCAAAAGCTAAGTCCCTCAATTGATCTTTTGCTTTGAAATTCGTATGTAATAATCTTGCTTCCTGTTTCAAATCAAAACAGATTATTAATGGAAGTTCCAATTTTTTCTTCAGAGATAACCAAATGAAGGCTGCAAAGTCACACTGAAAGAAGAGATGCTCTGAAGATTCTGGATGATTTTCACAAAGAGGACATAGAGGATTTACTTCTGAATTATAGCGCAAAATTCTGTCTTTTGTGTTCAACCTCCCCAAAATCGCGAGGTATGATATAAAAGACATTCTTTTACTATTCTTTTTATGCCAGATAACTGAGTATATTGGATCTGTTTGTTCATGGACTCAAATAAAGTCCCAAACTTTATGAAAAGAAAATACTCCCCCTTCACTCCATTCATATCTGTCTTTATTTAGATTAGGATGAGTATGAATCGAACTAATTTCATCTAGGAATTCTCTTGTTGCAGGATGAATTAATGGATGAAACTCCTCATTCCTAATAATATTAGATACCATTTCATTAGTTTGACCAATGATGTGCAGTCTGTCATAACCAAGTAGATCAACCATGCACTTACAATTTATCCAAGGCTCCATCCAAAGATAAGTACTTTTCCCTCTTGATATTATTTTATTGAAAAATTGATTTGATCTAGATCTTAGTCTAAGTATTGATTTCCAAGTACTAGATGCATTTATATCCAATGCCATAGTCCAGAAAAAATCATGTTTACAGTACCTATTTTGAACCCATTTACTCCATAATGATTTGTTTGATAAAAAAATCCACATCAATTTTATACAGGCTACTTTCTTTAGGTCACTAAAATTCTTCAATCCAATACCCCCTTCACCTTTAGGTTTGCATAAGCTTGCCCATGCTACTTTATGAGATGTACCACCCCAGAAAAAGTTAGCACATAAAGTCTGTAGTTTACTCAAAGTATACTCTAGAATCTGATATATACATAACCATTATAAAACTATTGGGGTAGTAACTGAATTGATTAATTCTGCACGACCTACAAAACTAAGTAGCTTTGATTCCCAACCTTGGATCTTACTTTGCACTCTTTGTATCAAAGAGTTACATTCAGAATAATGCAAGTAATTAGAAGATAAAGGAACTCCAAGGTATTTAATTGGAAGTGTGCCTTGTTCATACCTTAATATGTTCAAAATGTCATCTGCATTTATCACTGATTTGCTGAAGAATATCTTTGTTTTTGAAGCATTCACATTTAAATCTGCATAGTGACTTAAATTCTGAAAGATTTCTTTTAGTGAATTTGCATTTTGAATTGAAGCTTTTCCAAATATCATTAAGTCATCTACATATAGAAGATGTGAAATAATAGGCTGCACTTGACTGCTTGGTTGAAATCCTTTTAGATATGTTGCTTTATCCATCATGAATGTAAAGAACTGCATTGCAATTGCAAAAAGATATGGTGACAAAGGATCACCCTGCCTCAGACCCCTTGTAGATGATATAAAGCCTTTAGGGACTCCCTGTATTGTAACAGAAAAAGTAGCAGTATCCATGCACTCAAAAATCAAATTGATAAAATGAATAGAAAAGTTCATCTTTGACATTAAAAAGCAGATGAGTTTCCTATTTTATCATAAGCTTTTTGAAGATCAACTTTTACACACATTTTTGGCATTCCTACTTTTCTGAAATCTCTTAGTAATTCATGTGCCAAAAGTATATTGTCCCCAATATATCTCTCCTGTATAAAAGCACTCTGATTTGCTGATATCATTGATGGAAGAAAAGGCTTTAATCTATTACATAAAATTTTAGAATTTTTTTTATAATAGACATTGCAACATGATATAGGTCTGTAGTGAGCAATTTTTGATGGTCTATCATTCTTTGGGATTAGAGTAATAAAATTATGATCCAAAGATTTTGGAAGCTTTCCTGACTAGAATATATCATAAATAGCTTCTAATAAATCTACTTTTAGCTCATCCCAATGATATTTAAAAAAATTAGCACTCATTCCATCTGGTCCAGGACTAGAATCATCATGAATAGAAAAAACTGCCTCTTTAATGTCTGACAATTCAATTTTCCTTAAAAGAAATTTATGACCTTGCTCATTTATTGTAGATATTGGTTGAAAGGTAGGGAATGCAGAGACACTAGAACCATTAAACATAGCATGAAAATAGTTGATTGCCTCTAATTCAATCTCTTCTGATTTAAACAACAAATTACCACTAGAATCAATAAGAGCTCTAATATGATTAAAGTATCTCCTATTTGACATTCTAGAGTAAAAAAATTTAGAGTTTGTATCACCTTGTTGAAGCCAAGAGATTTTAGACTGTTGCTTTAGTCCATTAAAATATGATCTTTGTAAACTCTGAAGATTTCTCTTTGCATGCAGATAATCATCAAAAATTTGAACATCTTCTGGATCCAGGTCTATTGCTTCTTCCAGGATTGCAACTTCATGTTCTGCATGTTCAAGGTTAGATGCATTTCTACTTCTCAATTTATTCCAGTGTTTAAGCTCTTTTTTACAATTGCTGAGCTTTTGCAAAAACTGATAACTACTGAAACCCCAAATCGAACCATTCAAGCCTTTCAATATTGCTTCATAGTAACCATCTTGAAGTAGCCAATCATTTTTATATCTAAATGGATATCCTTTGATTTCTGGAGTGGGGATTAAATCCAACAAAATAGGATTATGATCACTTGACTTTTGGGGAAATGATAGTGCTTTCATATTTAGAAATTGATGCATACAAATATTATTCACCAATATTTTATCAATATGAGTTGCTATTCCTCTTCTACGCCATGTAAATTGAAAACCCAAAGGTTTTATTTCAGATAAATTGGTCTAAATTAAAAACATCTGAAATTCTCTAATTTGTGAACAAGGAACAGGCAACCCACCTTTTTTATCATATGGAGATAAAAGATTATTAAAATCTCCCATTAGAATCCAAGAATTTTGAATAGCACTTGATTCATTTACAAGTAGATTCCAAAGATTTATCCTTTCACCAAAAGTGTTACTTCCATAAATCACTGTTAAAGTCATAATAAATCCTCCCTTATTTTTTGCAATAACTGTCAAATGTTGAGGGGATGAAAAAATCACATCCAAATCCCAAATATTAGAATTCCAGATTAAAAGTATTCTTCCAGAGGACAATGAAGAATTATTTGTTTGAAATTTCCAGTCATTAGGTAGGAGAGATGAAAATAGACCTAAATTAGTAGGATTTAACTTTGTTTCTACTAAACCAACAAGAGTTGATTTAGTAGAATTAAGGAGTTTGAGCACTTCTTTCATTCTAAAAGAAGTGTTCATTCCCCTTACATTCCAAGCTAGTAAGGTCATTTAATAGATGAAGTACTCCTCATTGATCTTTGAGTAGGAGTAGGAATTTTTGATTTTGCAACCTGTAGATAACTTGAATTTGGATTAACATAAGCAGACACATCCACCTGTTTGCCTTTCTCTAAATTTTTTACTTTATCATTTTCTTCAATTACATCTGCTATGTTATTCAAATCATTTGGAATAACCTTGTCAGGAAGATTGGAGTTTAAAAATGATAAATCATCTTGCCCTCTTTCATTTGAGGGGTCTAAATTGATTGAAGAAATGTCAGCTTCATTTGCTACTTCAGAGTAAGATTGATCTTTTGAAAAATTATTTCCTGGATCAATATTTTCTGCATTTTCTGATTCAAAGTGACCTTCAACATTTGTTTGATTTTCTTCATGTATATCAGGAGGAATCCATCTTGGATCTTTTGTAACTTCATGAAACTCATCATTATATCCAAACAATTTGCACTGAGAACACTTTGAAGGTATGAATTCATACTCAACAGTTATATTAAATTTCTCACCATTATGAAGCAAAGTAGGAATTTCAGTTAATAAAACTGTTTGAGTATCAATTTCAATTAAAACTCTCGCATACTTTGTGAACTTTTTCTCTGCCGTGTTTTCATCAATCAGTAGTGGTTTAGAGATAAAACTTGCTAACATCTGGATTGCATCTATTGTCCACAATTCTAAGGGTAAATCAATAAGTCTAATCCAGATCTGAACCAGATTACTATTTTTTCTTTTAAAAACAAATCCTGGATGCCATGGTTCAATATATAACAATCTCCCAAAATATGAATAGGTTGTGCTTTCAGAAATACGTTGAAAATCATCTGTGCTTTCAAATTGAACCACAAAATCATAGTTAGGAGAAACATGGATGTCGAACAAACCCTGTGGTTTCCATACCTTTGTTATATATTCCTTTAACTTGATTGTTGATAACCTGAAAAATATAGGAATTAATGTAATCGTATTTTTCCATGCAATCTCTGATTGATTATATACTTTTTCAGGCACAAAAACAAGATCCAGTGGCGGCTTGATGAATTCGAGCTTTCTACTTTTTGCACTTGAAGATTGATCTGGTTTCAACTTAGTTTCAGAAGCTACTTTAGGACCTAGAAAATCAGATCTGGAATCAGATCTGAGATTAGGATTAAGATTTGGTATAGGAAAATTTTATTGAGGTCTTATAAATGAAAAAGTAGATGATGATGGATTTACTTTTTCCGCCATTAAAATGTATTAGATCTGGAATAAGGGATATTTATTGGGATAATAAATAGAAGTATGAAATGAATTTATTTATTTAGAAAATAAATAAAAGTATAAAAGGATTATTTATTTAGAAAATAAATAGATAGATATAAAAAGGAAAATATTTGTAAAACATTTACAAATTGAATAGGAAGAGAAATATTTGTAAAGACATTTACAAATAAAATAGAATGGGAAATATTTTTAAAACATTTACAAATAGGATTGAAAGAGAATTATTTATTTAGAAAATAAATAAAGATAAAAAGGGGAATTAATTGAGAAAATAAATAGAATTATATAAAGGAAATATTTATATGAAATAAATATAGACAAATAGAAAAGGAAATATTTATAATCGAATAGAGTTAGTCGATTAGAGTTAACCAGTTAGGGTTAACCAGTTAGAGTTAATCAATAGAGTTAATTGAATATTAGTTATTCAATTAGAGTTTATCGAATATTAGTTATTCGAATAAAGAGTTAACCAGATATAGTTAATTGAACATAGTTAATCGAATTAGGATTTAATTGAATATCAGTTATTCGAAGTGAAGTTATCGAATATTAGTTATTCAAAGTGAGGTTATCGAATCTAGTTATTCGAAGAAAGGAGTTATCGAATATAGTTTATTCGAGTAGAGTTTAAGGAGTTATCGAATATAGTTTATTTGAGTAGACTTAAAGGAGTTATCGAATATAGTTTATTCGAGTAGAGTTAAAGGAGTTATCGAATATAGTTTATTCGAATAGAGTTAAAGGAGTTATCGAATGTAGTTTATTCGAATAAAGTTAAAGGAGATATCAAATATAGTTTATTCGAATAAAGTTAAAGGAGTTATCGAATATAGTTTATTCGAAAGGAGTTAAGTGATAAGAGTTAATAAATTAAAGTTAATCGAGTTAAAGTTAATGGAGTTAGGGTTAATTGATTTGATTTAATCGAGTTATAGTTTGAAGTTAGATATTTCGAAAGTAGGGATTATAACGTTATCGTTATAATCAATGTTTTCGATAAAGAAGTTGATACGTAAATAGAATCCGAGAGTTACGTAAGGAAGTTTGTTAAAGGTTTAAAAGATAAACTTTGACTATTTCGAAGTTAAAACGTTGTTCAGTTAAGGTCTGAGAGGTAATTATACCCCAACTTGATTGACTTCCTTCTTAACTAAGGAATGGTAAGGTTTGATAGTGAATGATGGTTAAGTGAATTTATTAAACGGTTTGAGTTGGCATAGCGATGTTTTATTTGAACATCTGTTTAAATCCAATGAAGGAACTTTGGAAATGTTTTCCAAATAAGAAATCAGAAATGTTTTCTAATATAGAAAACAGGAAATGGAAATGTTTTCCATTATTAATAACGTATATTTTCTAAAATTAGAAAATAAGAAATGTTGAATATATAGAAACAAGAGATAAGTAAATTAATTTAAAAAGGGATAAATGTTGAATGATGATTGATCGATAGAATTTCCATCTGGAAATAATATCGTTGTTTGCACACGTGTTTTTCTTTGATAGATAAATCACAGACTATCAAAGTTTTGGCCCTTTTAACGTTGTTAATATGGAGAGACCGGTTGGATTATTATCCGAAGAACCACTCCGTATTGGCATAAGCATTGCGAATCATATATGCCAAAGATAATTGAAGACGGAGTAAAGTGCCAGGGCTGTTGTATAAATCTTAGGTAAAGATTGCCTAAGATGGGTGTACTGAATAGTGCCTTCGGTTTGTCCAGTCCCAGGATGACATGTACGGAAGAATGTTTAACAGAGTATATCTAAAGGATCGCGTAAGTTGATCTCTTCAAACGTATTTACGTTTGGTGGCGGAGGAATTCGTTTCTCTTAGCTGTATACCTGTGGTATTTTTGGGGAAATCAATTTGTGATTTGGCGGGTATGACGATGTGGTATTCCAAGTAAATGAAGATATGATATGTAAAACAAGATAAGCGTAGCTTCTTGCCTCACATCCGAAAATGACAAAAGTCGGGCAGGCAGCATGGCTATGTAGGTCGCACCTTTTAGGGTGTATAATCACCTGATCTAGAGTTTCATTTACTTCTAAAAATCTATTATCAATGTTGTCCCATTCGGGAAACGATTGCTGATCCCAACCGTTGGTGATATACATTCGATACACTCAAGCGAAATGAGTGGTCGGTCATGTGTGGTCGGGTTGCAAGATGTTCTTGTTGAACCCAGTGTATTCCTCTCTAGAGGTACACTAGCGAAAGGTGGTTCCATACCTTGTCATAGTTGGAAATCCATTACCCAATACGTGCTTGCGGTTTTGATTATATACTATATATGTAGAACGTGAGATGAAAGCGTTTCTGCTAGATGATTATTATTTTGTGGTTGATAGACATTATTATAATATAAAAGGTTTTTGATATAAAGATATTTTGGATTCTCATAAGGATAAAACTCGTTCCGTTATACGGCGTGGTCTTATGAGATATCGTTTAATGGCTCAAACTATTTTAAACTGTTTTACTCATACCAGTCCCGTGACTGACCCGGAGTTTGTTTTGTTTTGTTTTCCCTAAACTCTTGGGTGCCCAATTTTATACGGGCAGTCAAGTAGTCGGGATTTACAGATACTTGAAGAGTTGGAGCAGGAGGCTTCAGGATCATATAGCTATTGTTTATTTCCGCTGTGTTGTAAGTGTTGTACTTTGGAAATGATATGTATATTCAAGTACAAATTTATATTTCAAAGTTATGTTATATATTATATGTTATTCATTCAGCTGTGAGGTTCGTGTTACTCTGATGTTGTGTTGTTCTTCTTCTTCTATTCTAGGTTTCTATTATCTATTCTTACCCTCTAATTTCCTTCATTAACTATCAGTATTTTTTGATGTTTGGATAATCGACGTGGGTTTTATGCCGATGACCAAAGATCGCAAATTTCTGGGTCGTTATAGTTGGTATCATAGCTTAAGGTTAAGTGAATTACCTTGGCTCTGTGGCGTGACTCAGTAGAGATGGGGTTAGTAATACCCTAGATTGAGTTTGAGTGTATATATACAAGTGAACGTATTTGTTATTTGATATAAAAATGGTTTTATATTGTGTTAATTTATTGGTTGAGTTGTATATGGGTTCTGATCGATCAGTTTGATCCACTGTATCGGTAGGAGTTTCGAAACACTCGAATACAATGGGTCTACACGATATATTTTGAAAAGAGGGTAAATGAAAATAATTTTACCCAAAGTATATTTTGATATAGAGAAAATATATATATTGGAATTATAATATATTGGATATATTGGTTGTTATTATAATCGAGTAAGATTATAAATTAAATGGTTATGTAAATAACCAATCAGAATTCACATAAGTGAAATACGTGAAATCAGATGAATTAAATCTAAATTAAATCAGAATTGAAATGAAAACCCTGGAAATTTGAATAAGTGTTTGTAATGGACTTGGATTAAGTATAAGAGAATTTTAAAAATCCTGGGAGATTTTAAATTGTTTTAGAGCACTGTGAATGGTATTTTGAAATGTATTTCAAAATGGGAGTGTTAGAAATGTTTTTGAAAGTGATATAGTACTGAACTCACTTCGATAGCTGGAAAACAAATTCCGATGATGATCATGACATCATCGGTGTTCATTTTCGAGTTGTAAGTGACGGAGTACTACCGAAAAGATTTTTTTTTTGAATTGTTTTGAGAGAAACAAGTTGTTTAAAATCCAAAAAGGGATATTTGGTTTTAGAAAAGAAAAGCTGTTTAAAACTCCCAGGAAGAGACTATTTGAATTAAAAACAAATTTAAATAGAAATTTGTGAAACCAAGCTGGAACTGAATTGAAACCAATTAATTGGAAATTGAATTGGATACGATATATCAAGTAGAATCAGATTTTGAATTGTGTGAGATAGAATCTGAAATGGTATTGGATTGATGAGTTAAGAATTTAAAAATCGATAATGGAACTTTGATTTGAAATTGAATTCGACTTAGGTATAAGCAAATGGTTGGATTTGTGGATAAAAACAGATTGGAATTTGACTGGGATGACCCTTGTATCTGTTGAATTGATAACAGGTGGAAAGGATATAATGATATGCCTATAAAAAGGTACAAGTTTATATTTCTATTGGATATAAGATATATGAGCCGAATTGGCAAGCCGCTTGGCTGTTTGATTTTCTTTTGGGTTGGACAAGACCTAGAGAGGCGAGTTGGAGTTGTACCGATTGAGCAGTACATAGGAGGTGCTAGCGAAATTTTTCGAAAAGTTAAGGTGTTAGAAAATTTTCAGGATTTTTGAAAATTTTCGTTGATAAGGATTAATTAATATTTTAATTAAAATTAAATTGGTTCAGTTGAGATTGAAGTTAAGAAGTGAACAAATAAGTTCTAACCAGTTAATAGGGTTTGATTTCTACCTTAGCAATTTCGAGGACAAAATTATTTTAAATGGGGAAGAATGTAACGACCCGTATTTTCAGCTATATAATAATTAATTTATTTAATTATTTATATAGTGATTTAGGGGATTTAATGGTCGTTAATTAAATTATATTGAATATTTAATTAAATTTAATAATTAAATAATATATTTAATTTCTGAAATAATCAGAAATAGTGAATTGATATTTTAATGTGAACTGGGCGATTTAAAATATTTAATTCAGCTTAGAGTTGAATTAGAATAACGAATATATTTAAATAACGTCAGTTTGAACGTATAATTATATTATAATTATAATCGAGCCCGTAACGTCGCGGCAGTTTGCTATTTGGCGATTTGAACTTCAACTGGATCTACAGAATCCGTTTTAAATCAGATTTATGTGAAACAAGAAACGTATGGAGCTGGTGAAGTATATTTTTCTAGTGGAAGAGAAAAATCGGGATTTCGTCGTGTAGATTTTGATTTATTTCCAAATCAAATTTTCAGAAAAACTACGCCATGACCATAACGGTTTATTTAATTTTATAAAAGGATTTAAATATAAACCGAATATCGATATAACTCTGATGATGAAATATCGAGTTAGAAATCCATATAGGATTATTCTGGAGCTGTAGGGTATTCTAGTGTGATTATATACGATAATATAAATTTATTTATATTTAATTTAATTATATTTAAATATATTTATATATTTAAATGGGTTATTTAGAGCTTTAAAAAGAGCCACTTTTTCAAACGAAGTCGGAATTCGACGAAACTAATTTTGTTGGATCCGCAATGTTAAATTATTGTTAGATTTCAATTTCCGTGATTTTTGAAGTCAGTATGTGGCCGTACCGATTTTTAAAGTGAAAAACAGTCAGTATTTTGATTTTTAAAAATACGCTGTGTGAGCAAACCGAGTCGGAATTCGACGAAACCAGTTTCGTTGGGACCGTAATGTCGAACTCTAGCTGCATGTCAATTTTCATGATTTTTGGGTATCGTGTGTGATCGCACGAATTTTTAGAAGCAAGCACGGATATAAAATGAAAATAAAACTAAAATATAAATACATATATCCTACTTTAGTGAACTAAACTAAGCCAGCCACTCATTGTTTCAGCCAAACAAGAAAACCCCGTCCCATTATAAAGTCGTCTCATTGAGCCTCCACATTTTCCATTTCCAATAAAAAGAAATCCTCCTTTGAAATTCAAGAACAAATCCAAATTAAATCCTAAAATCCCAAAGTATAAATGTATATATATATATATGATAGTTGCAAGTTGCTCTTCTGGATAGTATCACTTTGGTTGGGCTCGATGTCTTTTCTGGTTTGCTGTGTTTGTACAGCATTCAACTAAGGTTGAGAAAATCCGAGAATTGAAGCTCTAATTCTTGGTTTCAATGTTGGCATCGGCTTTGTGAAGTGGAATAGGGGTTTCTTGCATAGATCTGGGAAGTTCGGTGTGAATTACTGTCGCACAACAGTGAAGAGGCGTGAAGCAGTGCCGATGAACGCACTGAGAATGGCAGCTGCGAGTTGATAGGATTCGAGTGGAGGTTGGCGAGGGTTGAAAGAGATGAAGAGTGGTGAAAACAGTTGTGGATATTGTGAAGTATAGAAGGCGGAAATGGGGTTCAACGATTTTCCATTCTCGTTTGTTTTGGGTTCAGCGATTACTGCTTGGAGGAGGAGGAAGTACGGGTTCGGTTATTAAATTGGAGTTGGGCCGGTATCAAAGAGGATGAGGCCCAATTATAAGTGTAGTTAATTTTAGTTTAATTTTTATTTAAAAGTATGTGAACTTCGTAAAGCAATAACTAATTCATACGTTATCAAAACTCAGCGAAACAATATCCGTTAGGATCGTATGACGGACATTACAACATGGAACTGACGGGGCGTGAATCGAAGCTCGTTACAATTTATGGCGAAATAAATTGTCTGATCAGAATCAACTAACGAAAATCGTTATTTAACGGTTAACACGTAATGTGAGTAAAACTCACAAACTCTGATCAGTTATATTTTTATAACGTATTCTTAGGACTGATAATTATCTGTTGATTGTTGTGTGTTAACTGTTTGGTTGAATTGCTTGTGTATTGGTTGAAATTATAGATAACGATATATGTATAAATCGTTAATCAAATATTGATTCTGTTTAGCAGAATATTTCATAGTGAAATGAAATCGATGTTAATTATATTGTTTAACATCTGTGATGCAGGGAAACAGGTCGGAGGAATCCAACTGGATTCCTCAACATTTATTTTACCGTTTTTCATATATTGTAATATATTATGTGATATGAAATCTATTGATGATTTTATATGTTTGAATGATACCGATCATTGTTATATGGTACGTTAAATACCATAAGGAATACTGGAATGTTAAAAAGGGAATTTCCAAAGTGATTATTGAAAATAAAATATTTATAAAAGCAAGGGTTTTATAAAAAGGAAATTTAATTATAAAATCAAAGGATTTTATAAAAGGGTTATTCATTTATAATATGAATTAGGATTTTTTTTTTTGAAAAGCAAAAGGTGGTGAATCAAGTTGATTCACGCCTTCATATATACGAATTAGGATTTATTTAAAGAGAAAATACTTATAAAATCAAGGGATTTTATAAGAAGGAAATTTATTTATAAAATCGAAGGATTTTATAAAGAGGGATATTTATTGGGATAATAAACAGAAGTATGAAATGAATTTATTTATTTAGAAAATAAATAAAATTATAAAAGGATTATTTATTTAGAAAATAAGTAGACAAATATAAAAAGGAAAATATTTGTAAAACATTTACAAATAGAATAGGAAGAGAAATATTTGTAAAGACATTTACAAATAAAATAGAAAGGGAAATATTTGTAAAACATTTACTAATAGGATTGAAAGAGAATTATTTATTTAGAAAATAAATAAAGATAGAAGGGGGAATTAATTGAGAAAATAAATAGAATTATATAAAGGAAATATTTATATGAAATAAATATAGACAAATAGAAAAGGAAATATTTGTAATCGAATAGAGTTAGTCGATTAGAGATAACCAGTTAGGGTTAACCAGTTAGAGTTAATCAGTAGAGTTAATTGAATATTAGTTATTCAATTAGAGTTTATCGAATATTAGTTATTCGAATAAAGAGTTGACCAGGTAGAGTTAATTGAACATAGTTAATCGAATTAGAATTTAATTGAATATTAGTTATTCGAAGTGAAGTTATCGAATATTAGTTATTCGAAGTGAGGTTATCAAATCTAGTTATTCGAAGAAAGGAGTTATCGAATATAGTTTATTCGAGTAGAGTTAAAGGAGTTCTCGAATATAGTTTATTCGAGTAGACTTAAAGGATTTATCGAATATAGTTTATTCAAGTAGAGTTAAAGGAGTTATCGAATATAGTTTATTTTATTAGAGTTAAAGGAGTTATCGAATGTAGTTTATTCGAATAAAGTTAAAGGAGATATCGAATATAGTTTATTCGAATAAAATTAAAGGAGTTATCGAATATAGTTTATTCGAAAGGAGTTAAGTGATAAGAGTTAATAAATTAAAGTTAATCGAGTTAAAGTTAATGGAATTATGTTTAATTGATTTGAGTTAATCAAGTTATAGTTTGAAGTTAGATATTTCGAAAGTAGGGATTATAACGTTATCGTTATAATCAATTTTTCCGATAAAGAATTTGATACGTAAATAGAATCCGAGAGTTACGTAAGGAAGTTTGTTAAAGGTTTAAAAGATAAACTTTGACTATTTCGAAGTTAAAACGTTGTTCAGTTAAGGTCTGAGAGGTAATTATACCCCAACTTGATTGACTTCCTTCTTAAATAAGGAATGGTAAGGTTTGATAGTGAATGATGGTTAAGTGAATTTAGTAAACGGTTTGAGTTGGCATAGCAATGTTTTATTTAAACATCTATTTAAATCCAATGAAGGAACTTTGGAAATGTTTTCCAAATAAGAAATCAGAAATGTTTTCTAATATAGAAAACAGGAAATGGAAATGTTTTCCATTGTTAATAACGTATATTTTCTAAAATTAGAAAATAAGAAATGTTGAATATATGGAAACAGGAGATAAGTAAATTAATTTAAAATGGGTTAAATGTTGATTGATCGATAGAATTTCCATCTGGAAATAATATTGTTGTTTGCACACGTGTTTTTCTTTGATAGTTAAATCACAGACTATCAAAGTTTTGTCCTTTTTAACGTTGTTAGTATGGAGAGACCGGTTGGATTATTATCCGAAGAATCACTCCGTTATTGCATAAGCATTGCGAATCATATATGCCAAAGATAATTGAAGACGGAGTAAAGTGTAAGGGCTGTTGTATAAATCTTAGGTAAAGATTGCCTAAGATGGATGTACTGAATAGTGCCTTCGGTTTGTCCAGTCCCAGGACGACCTGTATGGAAGAATGTCTGACAGAGTATATCTAAAGGATCGTGTAAGTTGAACTCTTCAAACATATTTACGTTTGGTGGCAGAGGAATTCGTTTCTTTTAGCTGTATACCCGTGGTATTTTTGGGGAAATCAATTTGTGATTTGGCGGGTATGACGATGTGGTATTCCAAGTAAATGAAGATATGATATGTAAAAAAAGATAAGCGTAGCTTCTAGCCTCACATCTGGAAATGACAAAAGTCGGGCAGGCAGCATGGCTATGTAGTTCGCACCTATTAGGGTGTATAATCACCTGATCTAGAGTTTCATTTACTTCTAAAAATCTATTGTCGATGCTGTCCCATTCGGGAAACGGTTGCTGATCCCAACCGTTGGTGATATACATTCGATACACTCAAGCGAAATAAGTGATCGGTCATGTGTGGCCGGGTTGCAAGATGTTCTTGTTGAACCCAGTGTATTCCTCTCTAGAGGTACACTAGCGAAAGGTGGTTCCATACCTTGTTATAGTTGGAAATCCATTACCCAATACGTGCTTGCGGTTTTGATTATATACTATATATGTAGAACGTGAGATGAAAGCGTTTCTGCTAGATGATTATTATATTGTGGTTGATAGACATTATTACAATATCAAAAGGTTTTTGATATAAAGATATTTTGGATTCTCATAAGGATAAAACTCGTTCCGTTATACGGCGTGGTCTTATGAGATATCGTTTAATGGCTCAAACTATTTTAAACTGTTTTACTCATACCAGTCCCATGACTGACCCGGAGTTTCTTTTGTTTTGTTTTCCCTAAACTCTTGGGTGCCCAATTTTATACGGGCAGTCAAGTAGTCGGGATTTACAGATACTTCAAGAGCTGGAGCAGGAGGCTTCAGGACCATATAGCTATTGTTTATTTCCGTTGTGTTGTAATTGTTGTACTTTGGAAATGATATGTATATTCAAGTACAAATTTATATTTCAAAGTTATGTTATATATTATATGTTATTCGTTCCGCTGTGAGGTTCGTGTTACTCTGATGTTTTGTTGTTGTTCTTCTTCTATTCTAAGTATCTATCTTATCTATTCTCACCCTCTAATTTCTTTCATTAACTACCGGTATTTTTAGATGTTTGGATAATCGACGTGGGTTTTATGTCGATGACCAAAGATCGCAAATTTCTGGGTCGTTACAAGCTGTGTCCAGAGTCTCGTTTCACCGTGAGCTAAACATGTAGTATCGTTATGCCACAAACTACCTCATCACCATATAGCTACGTTACACCACGAGCTATCAATAGTCTCCTTTCGAACCCACTTACAATCGAGCATTCAATCGAAGAGTCCATCACTTGATCATGCCATAACTCTCAAATCAGAGAAGCAATCAACCACGACCTCCATCTTGACCCCAAAGCCTCCAATCTTCACCCCTATGGACCTCATGTCCATTCAACACAATTTGTTGGACCGATACCGATCCATCCCCATGGACTGTTGTGGGTCCATGTAATTATCCAAATTTTGGTTAAGTACACTTCCACTCCACCAAGCTTCCCTCCAACTTGTTGATGCTCCATCCAATTTCATTCCCTTAAGCAATCATGCCAATCCATGAATTCTTCAAAGGGTACATGTCACATACTTGGGCCAATAGACCCAAAACTTGACTCGTGCCATTCCTCAGCCTCTAAGAGGCACAACAAAAAAATTCCAGGTCATATGCTTATGTATTTATGGACCAGTGTCGGTCTATAGGGCATGGGCCAGTTTCGATCCACATATTCAATGAATTTCGCATTTAAATTTTTTGAGCTTTTTCCTACTGCCTTCCTAGCATATCCGATAAATTTCATGACATTCTGATGAATTTTGATCCCTATACACTCTAATCTTCATTTCAAGTCTTAGTTTCATCGATTTTAACACACAAAGTCAAGTATAACATCCAAACAATGATTTCAACGATTCAATTAACAAGTATATGAATCAACAATCATGAACAAGTAAACATATTCAATAATAATGTAAATCAATCATTTATATACATAGATGTAGTATAAATCTACATACCAATTAATCTAAACTTATCATTTTAATCCACTATATGTTCAGTTAGCTTATTCCTAGGATTTCAAATTTGAAATGAATATGGATGATCATGTTTTAAGGTGATTTAGGATATGTATGTGATGAAAACACCTAATCTAAAAATATAATGCAATATACTCTAGTGAGAGATCAAAATCACTCACCAAATCAACCAACCTATGTAGATCTATTTGGGAAAGCAAGGAATTGAATATAGATAGCCTTTAGATGATGAAAACATATAGCTCAATGAAGATCTAATATCATTTATGTGTTTAGAAAAGATTAGAGGTGATTTAGATGTGATTTAGGGTTTAGGAGGAAGGACTAGAGAATCATAGTTCTATGGTTGCTAGGAAAAACGAGGAAAAAGATTAACTTAATCTCCTTGAGCTAGCTTAATTGGCTTATTTTCTGCTAATGAATCTGCCTAATAGTTCTGAAATTTTAAAATTGTTGTATCTCCTTACCACTTGTTCGAATCACTAATGTGACCATTGTATGGAATGATCAATCATCGATTCCACCAATGGCATGGGTTTAAACGTCTAATTCTGCACCAATCAAAAGATATAACCAGAATAATATACTCAAAAGTAAAATGGTCACAAAATGACCAGACAAAAATCATAGATGTGTGAAAAATCCTAACTAACCATATTTCAAAATATAAGAATGATATGACCTCGTGCAAATCAAATAGAATTATTTTACGATCATGCAATACGTAAAATATGGATCTTTATAGATTTACTCGATAATAGAATCCACTTTACCTCTATTCTTTCCTTGATTTAGAGCATGGGTCGTTCAGAGATTAGCACAAGGAGGCCGAACCTGTGATGTATTTGTTGTGGACTATAATCATATTGAGTTATGCACTACACAAAAGAGCATCGTCTGGCATACTTATAAGGATTCGCCTTTTACGTTTGACGAAAGCATAGTTCTTGTTGGCTTCTACCTATTATACGGTTTCCTTTACTCTCATCTCCACCCATGAATAGTTGTGGATGGTTCCTTGGGGAATGTAGCTAGAGATAGATATTAAATGGTGATTTTGTTCCTGATGATCCACATTCAGATACACCTTATTTTAAGGTGTACAATAGTGAACCTTTACAGGAAGCTTGCGTTCATTACTAGTGGTATAATAATTACTACATCATCATCAGTCTAGAGTACATAACATTTTGGTGTAGATATTACACTCCACCATAAACTGCTCTTTTCATTCATGCTGCAACTATAGATTTCGTTGGACCTTTAGCGATCCATAGTGGTGTTGTACTGCCAGTGTTGCGAGACCTAACAAAAGCACATAGATATATCATGCTCCGCCACCATCCCATAGAGTAAATTATGGTAAGATAGTGGGTATTCCTATAGTATTGGGTGGTGATAGATACGTCGATATTCCTCTAGTAGAGGTTACCCAATATGCATACGATGATTTATATTATATGCTTTTGGGACTATGACATATCATGCATGCCGTGCATCAACGTAGCTTAAGTGATTTGACTATTAGTATTAACAAGCATACCACTGGTGATGATAAGTGGTACAATCCTTAATCCCGGGAAAATGATGATGACGATATAGTAGGTCTCGATGATATTGATATTGATGATTCACAAATTGTCTTTAGTCGTGGTGATGATGACGTAATTTTTTTCTTATACAGTACTATATTATTAGTGTCTTATTTATTATAGGTATATCAGTGTTGTATTATCATCATATATTTCTATATTATCGATGCTTATATTTTCTGCCATTACGTTATCAATTTATTATCATTATACATTACTAAATTATCGATGTTTTATTTACCATCTATGTGTTATCGATGTATTATCACTGTATATTATAGAATCATTATAATTCCTATTTCCTTCTAGTTGTTGTGGTCGTATTATCCTCATAAGTTACTGCATTGTTATTTTTTGCATGTCATAGTTGGTACGATATTTATCAAAGAATATACTTGTCTTTGTTTATCAAGTCCTCTGTGTTTGCCGCATGTTTGTTTGGATGTCCCTTCTTTCATGGGATGTGAATAACATAGTATACAATTTCTTATCAAAAGTTTCCTTTTACCTTCAATACTTTGTAAATATGCTTTTAAACTAAAATATCTCCCATAGTCTTATTCCATGCTGCTTGTACTCATGAAATCAAATATTGAGATTGATCGCAAACATGAAATGATATTGCCTACAGATGTGGTTGTAAGCCATGAGATGTTTTGAAATCTAGTTAATGAAGTTACAATAATCATCCCGACTATACGACGAGGTGGTCTTATTTGAAAACCAAAAAATCTAACGATGATTTTATGCTAGGTTATAACCAGTATCACAATATTATTGAACAGTTTGAAAACATATTTTTTCAACAAACTCGATCTACTTTTGATTTGCTTTACATACCGGAATACGAAACAAAATTCATTGATCGTGAAACTTTTGAACTTCGTTGGTTGGCTTAAGTGTCTAGGTTCAAAATAAATATAAACTCTGGTCTCTCCTCCAGCTTATCCATTTCTTTTATCTTGTTTGAATTAATTGTATACATAATATTGAATTCATGTTAAGTATTTGTTTTATGTACTTTAGTATGTCATTTAATTTGTAGCATTTAAATAAAACTGAATTTTCTTGGCAGCTTCTACGACATGCGTTCGAGGTGTTTAAGGCCTGTTATGATTAGTTAGCACTATTAAGTTTAACATAAAGAGGATCATATGAGATAGTGATTTGAGCCAACATGAAAGAGATTCCCAGTACATCAAATTCCCTATGTGCATAGAAGGACATTTCTCATCAATATACTATAGCCATGTGACTTATCTTGCCCCCAATAATAACATAAAGCTCTATAAATGGAGCACTATCCATCTTTCAAATTGAAATCAACAGCTCTTAACAATTCCCATTTCTTATCCGTCATTGTACAATATACCAATATTTTGGTAGGTCCATCAAATCCTACATCTTTAACATGTTAATTTCAAACGGAAGAGTGACATTATGAAGATATGCGACAACAAGAGATTAGAGATGCAACAACTACAAGTGGAGAAACAACAGTCTCTTTTCGCACAACAACAGTTTGCAATATCTCAACTCCAAAATACAACTGAAGAAGATGAGGTACAGTCCACAAATGTAAATGCTTACGCACTTTTGAACCACTTGTTTTTGTCGTTCGATATTTTAATAATGTAGATTGTTGGTACTCTCGGTGTCTACTTTGCCCAAACATATGCGATTATGGCCAGCGGATACATGACCGGCTTTCTTCTTGGGTTGTTGCTTATACTTTGAAGTTAGAGGAAGAGATAATATGACTATGTAGTCAACTCAATGACATTATATAACAAAATTACTGCCTTCATAACAAGTTGATGTGGAAGCTTGGCACAAGAGTGGTTCTTGAATTTATGTAGCTGTAACACCCTAATCTTTTTTGAGCTCGAATTCCGACAAATCAAAACTTAAAATCATCTAAGTATGTAGAGTATAAATCTAGTTACTACAAATAATGAGCATGAGCATAAATCAAAGTAAAATAAAACTAACTTGCAGCGAAAACAAAATAAGTTAACTAATACCGACTAAGAAGACTACCTTAAAGCACTTCATCACATTGATATCGAGCATGAGAGAACGAGAATCGAAAACCAAACTAGACAACTGCTATGACCTGTTTCCCCTAAGCTAAACCCGAGGGTTGTTATAAGGATGGGGGTGAGAACAATAAGTCCTGGTGAGTAGAAAAGGCATAACACTGTCGACAATGCACAAATGTATCCCGTTTGGTCAGAACCAGAATATATGTCTAAAAGGGCTAGTAATCTTAATCTAACCTTGTAAAGATTTACGCATGACAAAAAACTACCATACCTAAGGTAACATCCCTAAAGATAATGATATCGCAATACTGGGATAGAACGTTTATGCATAAGTATGAAGCCTTTAAACCACCATTCAACTAAATACCAAAGACTAAGAGGTGGGCTCCCAACTACTCAATATTCCATAAGGAGGTTAATTATTTTATATAGCCACTTAAGACCCCACTATCAATATAAGAAAAGGGTTGATCCTTTCGATCACTTAAGATCCAAGGCGGTCTATCGATCACTTAATACCTTATTTGGTGGTTTACTTTACACTAATATAAATTAGAGGACACTAGCGACTAAGATCTACTAATTTAAGTCTTCCGTCATTTATACATATACCCAAAATCCTCGCATAAGGAGAGAGATAGTAACTATCCACTTAATACCAGGTTTCGGTAGGAGCATGACACCATTTAAGACCCTTCTGGCGGACCCCTATGTTACTATCTAGTTAGCCTTATTAGATAATCACCTAGCCACTTAGTACCTCCGGCAGGATGGGCATACTTAAGGTACCTACTTAACAGTTATTTAATACCTAATCCCAAGGTGGACTCTCAACCCAGTCACTTAATACGTAGAGGAAGTAGACCTATGTACGGATTACTAAACTGGTACCCAATATCCATTTAATACTTCTTATTCATGTACAGGCGAGCTATGTGATCACTTAATACCCTTTTAAGGGTGGATCTAACTACTTAATAACGTTGTCCCGAAGCAAGCTTACGTTTATAAATTATTTCCTTTCTAAGATTTCCTCTTTTGGGATAGAAGGCGGGTCTTACAACCATTTAATACCTCACACTTGAGATAAACCTTATTTTATGACATAATCCTCGCTATGCAATTAACTATCGTCATGTGTTCCTATGGTTAATGATATCTCACATCAGTTGTACATATATCCAACTGGTGGAAAGTACAAACTTCTATCAAATAAGGTAACTGACCTTGCATCATTAATCTACTAAGTCCAATCTTGATTCTTATTAATACTAATTCTATATTAACTAGAAATAAATAATGAAATCCTATAACTTCATATCCTAGGATGTTTGTTTATTAATTTCCTTATTGGACTTAGCATTTACTACGCCAATCAATTCCCATTAATTTCCCTTTCCTATTCCATTTATTATTATTAACTAAGTTACCAACCACTAATGGCCCTAACAACCATATTTCCTAAGGATAAATTAACCTATTTAATGCCATTTATGACACTAACGGACATATTTTCCTAAGGCATCAATTAACCTTTTTATATCAGCCCCATTTTGAATTCTATTTTAATTATTGTAACTCACAGATATTAGTATAAATTTAATTCCATTTAATCCTTACGTGAATATATATATATATATATATATAAGTTTTATGTTTATTTATTCCCGAGTTGGAGTTACAATCCTTTATTCCTAAATACCAATTTAATTGCTACCATCAAGGCATATTATCATATTCAATGTATGTCCCCAAAAAAATATGGTTACAGTGCTTATTACCTTATTTATGACCTTCTATTATAGCAAGAAATTCCATATTGATTACTATAATGGCCACAAAGGTTTAACTTCCATTTGTTATGGGATTTATTACTATACATTTATTCGTATAAAATTGAAACGCATCAATTTCAAATACATAATAACAAACAAACATTTATTTAGTAATAGTGTCATTTAAGTAGATTTGGATGGATAAAATTAATATTAACATTTATATTTAAACGCGAAGTTAATGTAGTTACTAATTTATATTTTCTTATTATTTATGTTCTAGTCTAAACTAGCGACCAAAACGACGACTAATCACAAAACCTAAGGTAATATTCCACACCTAGTGGTATCATAATACTAAGATTGATTGTTTATGCATAAGTATGAAGCCTTATAATCACCATTAACTAATTAAGTGGCAAGCAACTAACTTCTATCACATAAGGAGGTTACTTATTTTATATATAGCCACTTAAGACGTCGTTGCCTATGCAAGGTAAGGGTAGATACTTACAATCACTTATTACCCAAGGCGGACCTTTTTGGTCACTTAATACCTTATACGGTGGTTTATTCTACCATAATATAAGTTAGGGAACACTGGTTACTAAGTCCAACTAACCAAAGGCTTCCATCATTCAGGCATATAACCATGCTCCGCATAAGACGAAAGATAGTATGCAGTCACTTATTACTTATAGGATAGGTAGACGACATCTTGCCATTTATGACCTTCCCCCGGCGAACCCCCTTGTTACTATCTAGCTGACCTTATTGGATAATTCCCTTAATCACTTAATACTTCCTGCAGGATAGGCAGACCTTTGGTACCACCGGAGCGGTCATTTAATACCTATTCCCAACGCGGACTAATAACCCAATCACTTACTACCTTGAGAAAGCGGACTAACGTGGGAATTACCAAGTTCGTACCCAATAGCCATTAAATGGGTGGCGTGCTACGTGATCACTAATAGCCTTTAAAGGATGGATCAAATACTTTAAGACTTTTACCCCGAAACAGGCTGAGCTGTGAATTATTTCCTTTCCAAGGTTTCCCCTTTTGGGACGGGAGGCGGGAACCTCACTCTTGAGATAAACCTTGTTTTGAGAAATAACCCCTGTTACTCAATCAATGATCGTTATGTAATTAACTATCATCACAGGTTCATGTAGTTAATGATATCTCACATTAATTGAATATATATCTGACTGTTGGAAGTGCGGACTTCTGTTGAATAAAGCAACCGACTTCACATTATTAACCTATTAAGTCCAATTCCTATTTCATATAATAATTCTAGACTTACTAGGAATTCATAACTTCATATCTTAGGATTTTTATCTATAGGTTTACTTATTGGACTTAGCATTTACTACACTAATCAATCTCTATCAATTCCCCTTTTCTATTCCTTTTATTATTATTAAGTGGTTATCTGTCACTAATGAGCGTAACAGTCATATTTCCTAAGGCATCAATTAAACTTATTAAATGCCCTTTATGTGACACCAACCGTCATATTTTTCTAAGGCATTTATTTTCTTGTTTATATCAGTCACATTTAGTTCTATTCAATATATTGTTACTCCCTTTATCACTACATTATCAATTCCCCTTATTTATTATTTATGTATTCGTACATATATATTTATTATTGATTAGATTTCCTAATTGGAGTTACAATTCCTAACACAATTCAAATTGTAACCATTTAGCATGTTTATCCTATTTAATTCATTCCCCAATCAATGATGGTTACAACATTCCTTATTTTATTTATGACCTTATTTATAGAAAATCAAATTAATTTATTGTTATAATGGTCATAATACCTATTTCCATTTATTATGGATTATATTTCCATATACATTTCCATAGAAACGGAAACTATTCAAACATACAATAATAATAAACATTTATTATAATAATATATTTGTGTTATTTACGTAGATTCGTACGGATATGAATATATATATTATTTAAGCGTATTTATCGTAGTTACTTCATTTAATTTTATTATTGTTAACCATTTATGTTTTGGCCTAAACGACTAAAACAAACCTTTTTATGTTTAATACTGTTTAAGATTCAAAATCTTATAAAAAGGCTAATAACTGTAGTTATTGCAAAATTCCCTAAAATAATTAAAAAGAGGATATGAATATATTTTAAATCATAAGAAATAAGAAAAATATGTTTTCGAAATCGTTGTTGTAAACTACGTACAAATATACGTAAATTTACACATCCCTTCCTAATTGTTTTGTACATATTCCTTGCTGATTTGAAACAATGTTCTTTTTATTAAAAGGAACAAAAAGGGCATTTCTACAATAACCAGGTAAAACCTTAACAACATCAAACATAAACAGGCATAATTTTTTAATCTAAATTTACATATACCACAAATTAGCACCAAATATAAGAATCTGGAATAAAACTACAAATTCGACAATGGTTTGGGACTGATTTCCAGATCCAATGTTTATACATTAATCACAAACAATCCTATAGATAATTGTAGGAAATATAATTTAATTAACCAAAAAGGCCTACAAACTCAATATCAAACCACATGCTATTATTTTAGATTTGACAAAAACAGTAAACAAATCTGATAAACTTCTAGACATACATCTCAGATCTATTACAAACGAACTAAATAAGTTAATATAAACTATATATATATAATTTTCCCACTCACCTGAAAGCTATCCAAATTTGAATATCTACAATTATTCTAAAAAGGGGATTTTTTAAGATTTGAACATTTGCAAAAAAATAGGAAGAGGGAAGAAATCTGAATGGAAGAAAACCTAATCGCAGCACCATCTCCTTTGCACATAAATTAGATTCTAATCTTATTCAATCTATGTTTGTTTTCGTTATATATATTTAAATTCGATTTAGGAGACGTTTGGAAGAAGAGGGAAATGACAGAGCTTCGTTGCTACCTTCAGAATTGTGTGCAAAAGGATTGGGTATAACACTTCATTTATAGGGATTAGAAAGGCCCTAGAACGTTAGATTAACTTTAATAAAGATTCGTCCGTTATTAAAAAAATTATATAATAATATACCCAAAAAAATTTAACTGTCGCAGGACAAAATCGACCAGAGGAGTTGACCTCTTTGGGTTGTTTTGGCCCAGTGAGGGCTGGATATAAATGTTATATTTTAATTATATATTCTTCTGATTTATTTCCGTCCGTTTTCGTATTTCGTCCGTAACTTTTTCATACAGACTCCGTTCGCAAAGTTCCAAACATGAAAGTTGACCGGAATTCCATCATGAACGCAATACGGTGCAGGTTTCATGGTCAAATTCCATTTTCGGTACTAATTAAATAACCAAATTGACTATTACCAAAATTCCGGGTCGTTACAATAACCCTTATTGTGTTTAATCTTGTTTTAACAATCAAAATCTTATAAAAGGTTATTTACTGCAATTATTGTAAATTTTGCCCAATAATTAAAAGGGGAAGATTTGACGTCATTTCAAATCACAGGGAAACAAGTTAGTGTTTTATTTAGAAAATTTGTTGCGACTACGTATGAAAATACATAAATTTGCATATCTCTTCTTATTTGGTTTATTTATTTTCCTTTAGATTTCAAATAACACCTTTTTATACAAAAAGGACAAAATTATAATAATCAAGTAAAACCGCAAACAATACCAAACACAATAGGATTATTAATTATTTTAACCCAAAACTGCATAATTACAATTCAATACCCAATTCTATGAATCTGGAATAAAATTACAAATCTAACAATGGTTTTTGGGACTGATTTTCAAACCCAAGGTGTTTACGATAACTAAAATAAATCTGAAACACAATTGTAGGTTATACAATGATATTTATCTAAAAAGGCCAATAAATCTATGTCCAAACTTTCAGCATTATGTTTCCGATCTGATAAGAACAACAAATCTGGTAAACTTTAGGCATATAATTCTAATTCAATACAAACGTATTATATAGGTTTATTATAAACAATGTATATACTTTTTCACTCACCTGAAAGTTTCCAAATCCAACTTGACACTACTTGTAGGCTTAAAATTCCCAAATCATACAGATCTACAATTTATTTCCTCAGGGCATTTACAAAAAAAGGTTTAAATTTGTAGATCTGAAAGAAAAATAGGAAATTAAATAATTTAGATTTCCTAAGCGAAGAACCATTTATTTTTCATAAATCTGAATCTAATCTCTTCAATCTTCTAAATCTAGCTTGTACATGTTTATAATTTGTGTTTTGGAAGAGATTGGAGGATTGAAAATGGCAAAGCTTCGGTGCTGCCTTCAAAAATATGAATAAGAGAATGAGGGTCTAGCCATTTATTTATTGGCATACAAATAACCCTAGACCGTTAGATTTAATTTAATAAAGATCCGTCCGTTAAAGATATGTAAATTATATAATAACCCTAGCCGCCGCCTGCAGCCATCGACCAAATGGTCGACCGCTCTAGCCGACCTGGCAGTGGGGCAGGGGAAAATTATTTATTGCTATATATAAATTATTCTCTTTTAATTATTTTCCATGTGTTTTCATATTTCATCCATAACTTTTTCATACGGACTCCGTTTATGAAGTTCCAAACATGAAAGTTGACCAGAACCCCTTACGAACGCAACAGAAGAGTTTCATGGTCAGATTCCATCATTTGCGAAAATTCCATTTTTGGAATCTAATTAAATAACTAAATTAATTATCACTAAAATTTCGGGTTGTTGCATTCTTCCCTCCGTAAAAGAAATTTCATCTCGAAATTTTACCAATGACAAAGTCATGGTGTTGGCGCCAAACTATCCTAAACTACACAACCAATTTGTGTACATCAAATTTTTGCAATAAATGTGCGCATATGCACAGTGTACATAATGAATTGCAACCACAAAATTTGCATGCATAATGATTCTAAATCGAATCCTCCTTTATTATGTAGTTTATTTTTGAAAACATGATGCAAACATCCTAAAATATACTGATAGTTTTATATGAATGCAAATTTTTGAAAACATTTTCATCCATAACCCTCACACAACTGTGAATAGAAGTGTGAAGCAACCAATTTTGCTTCCAAACCCTATCATCCAACAGTTAATGCATCTAAACTATTTCCTATTAATTTCTCGAAAGCCGAAAAAGTTGATCAAAGCGGAGAAATTTAATGTTCTTTCCGCTTATAAATGTTCCAATTCTTGTCCTACAATAGAATTTTACCTCAATTGCCCCCAAAATACTCCCAAAATTCCCAACTGTAGACAAGGGAGGCTTAAGACAAGCTCTAAGACGTAAAACAAGTTAATTAATAACTTGTGCGCATCGTCGATAAGGTATGGAAACAATGTTTCCACGACTAAAATAGTCTTCTCTTATTATTATTAACATCTTGTCGCATCGTCGTTCATAATGCACCACAAAAACGCACAAACAAACCATCCAAAATTTTCTTTACGCTTTACATGTGACTTTAAAATCAAAAAATTTCCATTAAAACAAATATCCACTTTTAAATTTTCCTTATTTAAATTTGAAATTACTTTTTAGTATCGTTTACTTTCTATACGAGATTTGTATAAAAATATAAATTTTGGTAATGTGCGCTTTTCTACATTTAAACCATCTATTTTGATACAAGACAGACGTTTAAACATGCGTAAACCATCATACTAAATTCATGCTTTTGTAAAACCAAATAATTTTAAAATGGAAAGAGATTTTTTTCAAACAACAAGTTTTAAAATATATTTTGTGGAAACTTAAATGATACAAGTCACATGTTGGCGTCGAAGGAAGTCGGTCGCGCAAAATTGTGAAAAACGAAACCACACACAAAACTCAAAAATAAATCTTAGTTCAAAAGGAATAGGTGACAAATAATAAATATACCCGTGATGAAATAACCCAAAAGCCCGTCCTTTGCTAAAATTTATTCACTACAAAATTCTATATTTTCCAGCTTTGAAACAACTGCTAGTTAGATAAGAACATGAGATTTCATTTCTAATTTCAATACAACAGACCATGAAAGACAAACACAAATGAAATATCATTACATCGTCGTGTGATTTAAAGGAACAACATCACTAATAGTTACAAACACAACTACTATAACAATAGAGAAAAAAATGCTAGAAAGGGAAAGATACACACAATGCAAGATACAAAAGATATTGCCTACAGGCTATGAAAAGGCCGAGCACCGCGACTAGAGATCGATCCATTGCCACGTCCACGTTAGGAACATAGCAAGGAAGAAATACACCCGATCTCGTGCGCCTTTCGATGCTGCTCCCTACGAACCTCGCAGAGCTCTGCCTAAATCTGACGGAGGGTGACAAGCTCCGGGCTCTCCAGGCCTGCTCAGCTGGTTGTTGTCGCCCGACTGGAGCGGGAGATGCAAGAACTGGGGCAAGAGTGGAAGGCGGCTAGATGCTCATCCTCTTGAGAGAGGTACGATCAATGGTAGCTGGGGTCAGCTCCCCACGAAGAGTCACCCCGTAATGAACTTCCACTTTTAATTTCTATTATTTATTTTTCAATATTACAAAAAATTAAATTGTTTGGTTGAAAAGAGACGCAGATTAGAATATATTTTTACGCATACCGTAATGCTTATTTTTTATTTTATCTTTTTTTCTTTTATTTTATATACAATAAGTTTTTATTTGTTTCCTATAAGAAATGTAAAAGTCTAAAGACATGGGAGAGAAGATGGCAATAAAGGACATGGGTCCTCTAATTAAGTACATGCGAAAGGCTCGGAGAAATGGATCGTCTACGTGCACGCCCAGTTGACGGGTATGCCACCAATAATAGAATAATTGGCGCGGTGCATAGAAGGGTGGATCTTCTCCAGACTTCCCATCTTGGAAATAATGTTGTGCTGAATGAGTGCAGAACCAGACAGGCGATGGATCACAAATTACTGATGTCCCAAACACCGGTAGCTCTTATGAAGATGCGTGAGAGGATCTGAGGTTTGTCATCCCAATGTCTTCCAAAACTTCTCTAATAGCAGAAATGCCTAAAATCTCTACCAGATCCTGATCGGTAAGCTCGATAGGGGCGCCCTTCACTTTAGACCGAATCAACATCGAACCCTCATCAAAATTGACAGCCATCTAGGCGTCAAACAGATAGACACAGTGCGGATTGCACTCGTGCTCGAAAGCGTTGTGGCATAGGATCAATGCTAAACCTACGGCTACAAATAACTCCTCCAACTGAAGTGGAGCAAAATCGACGAACTTCACCGGGCATCCTTGGAGACACTTATAATTCTCCGTTTCCGTGTATGTCTTTATTTTATTTGGATTGCGGTCGAGCCATGCAGCTTCTCGAGGCATGAGGCCCGGGTATCGCGCAAGGAGGTCGGAAGCCTGTCAAGTTGATATTGAAGTAATTGGTAAAGTTGTCGAAATCGACGAAATTGACAATGGAAACTACAGATCTGGAGTATAGGAGGGGCTAGATCTGAGGTGCAAGTATTTTGGTCTTAATTGGAGGATAAACGGAGCAAGGAGGCTTGAGTTTGGGGTTTTGGAAATGGTGAAAATGGATTTCAGCTATAAGAAAAATGAGGTAGATGAAGTAAAGTCTGCTGGAACGATATATATATATATATCATTTGCAGCAATCGGGTCGGGCTCGGGTCAGACCTGGGAGGGGAAGTAATCGATCGCTATACACGAGGGTGGTCGACCGCTAACCCCATCCCGGGTGTGGCCCAAACCTAGACACAACGTGTCGATTTGATTTCCAAAAATTAAATTAAAATTATAATAAAATCGTATTGCCTTCCCGACTCCACCGGAAATCTCGTGCCAACGTCCATCATCCGTCAAATCGAGAAATAATCTTCCCAACGCCTACGAAAAGTTGCTACCAACAAACGAACGTATTCTTAAAATGAAAACTCAGCTAGAAACACGAAATAAATTAAAATAGATTTTCCACTTACCTAACTAACCAATGACATGAAAAATTTACGAAATAAAATACCCCAGGTTGAATAGAAATTTCTTTAGTCTTCCGTTTTCAAGAGAAAATTTTGAAAACCTTCCGATGTTAAATTTTATCTATAAACTGAGGGTCCCATAATATAAATCTATTTTTATAATTTATATTATTAATTGGAAAAATCTTTTCATGTTTTGGATTGTCAAGATTTAAAATCTCTAAAAGGTTAAGTTAATTTCCATAAATCATCAGAGAAGGGGAATATTAAAAATCACAAGGAATTGGTAATAATAGTTTTTAATTTCTAGGGCATATTCCTCGTCATTTCCAACTCCCTTCTTTTACCAAAATGGATTATTTATTAAATTTACACAAAACCCAACGATCTGAAACATGGTTAGATTTAAATTTCTAAGTTTATTTTATTTATTCAATTCTTTTATTATAAAACAATTCCTTGAAAATGGAACTTAAAAAATTTTGAAACCCCTTTCTTATTTCAAAAACAGTCTCAAAAAATGAAATCTCCCCAAATATATAAGACTAAGGACTCAAACAAATAACTTCATCAAAAGAATATCCAAATTGATGAATGAACATGTTTTGTAATTATATTTTCGAACTATAACACTAACGTGAATTTCCCTTTTCAAGACCAAAATAAGGTCATCAACTGATACTCCCAAACAAAACCAAAAACAAAAAATCTCTACTATTTCAGTTGCAGCTAACTTTTCATCCAGTCACCAACTCAAATCCATGGAATTCACCATATGTCTTCCTCCTGGTCTTCCAAAAATAAATCACCAAATGCACCGTAGGGTAAATCGGGGTTGGACCAATATCAAACTCAAAACATTTCTAACTCTTAGTCATTTAAAACCTGTATTAATTAAATAGACCCACAACTACCTCATCGACAAAATAATTTAGAGTCAAGTAAGAAAGAAAGTAGAAAGTAGAAAAGAATTTCGAATATGTTCTCTCACTAATCCTAATTAATTGATTAATTCCTCTGATCGTCCAAACCTAAGCTCTGATACCAAATGTAATACCCCACATTTTTTCTGAGCCCGAATTTCGACAAAAATCGAAACTCAAACCCCATCCAAGTATGGAGAGTATAAATTTGGTACTTGCAAATAATGAGCATGAGCATAAACTAGAGTAAAATAAATCTAAATCATAGCATAAACAAAATAAGTTAACTAATACCAATTAAGACGACTACCTTAAAGCATATCATCACATCAATATCGAGCTTGAGAGAATGACAACCGAAAACCAAACTGAATACTTGCTAAGACCTGTCTTCCCCGAGCTAAACCAAAGAATTGTTATGGGGGGGTCAGAATAACAAGTCCTATTGAGTATAAAATGTATAACACTGTCTATAATACACAAATATATCCCGTTTGGTTAGAGCCAAAACGTAAGTCTAGCAAGACTAGTAATCCTAACCTAACCTTGTAAAGATTTACGCACAACAACAAACTGCCATACCCAAGGTAGCATCCCCAAAGATAACAATATCTCAATACTAAGATAGAACATTTAGGCAAAAGTATGAAGCCTTTAAACCACCATTCAACTAACTACCAATGACCAAGAGGTAGGCTCCTAACTACTCAATATTCCATAAGGAGGTTAATTATTCTATATAGCCACTTAAGACCTCAACATGGATATATCGATCACTTAATACCTAATTCGGTGTTTTACTTTAAACTAATATAAATTAGAGGGCACTAGATATTAAGTCTTTCTAATTTAAGGATTCTGTCATTCACCCATATACCTAAAAACGCCGCATAAGGCGAGATATAATAACTAGCCACTTAATACCAGGATTAGGTAGGAGCGCGATACCATTTAAGACCCTCCTAGCAGACCACCATGTTACTATCTAGCCGACCTTATTTGATAATCCCCGAGCCACTTAGTACTTCCGATAAGATAGGCAGACTTATGGTACCTCCTTAACTGTCATTTAATACCTAATCCCAAGACGGACTCCCAACCCATTCACTTAATACCTAGCGGAAGCGGAACTATGCAAGGATTAACAAACTCGTACCCAATAGCCATTTAATACTTTCTATTCATGGGAAGGCGATCTATGCGACCACTTAATACCCTTTTAAGGGTGGATCTAACTACTTAATACCTCTATCCCGAAGCAGGTTTACGTTTATAAATTATCTCCTTTCTACTGTTTCCGCTTTTGGGATGAGTGGCAGGTCCTACAACCACTTAATACCTCACCCTTGAGGTAAACCTTGTTTTAGGAAATAATGCTCGCTACACAACTAACTATCGTCACGAGTTCCTATGGTTAATAATATCTCACATCAATTGTACATATATACGACTGCTGGAAAGTGCAAACTTCTGTCGAATAAGGCAGCTGACCTCGCATCATTAACCTACTAAGTCCAATCTTGATTCTTAATTATATTAATTCTAGATTAACTAAAAATAAATAAGGAAAACCTATAACTTCTTATCCTAGGATGTTTGTTTATTAATTTCCATATTGGATTGAGCGTTTACTACGGTTATCAATTCCCATTAATTTCCCATTCCTATTCCATTTATTATTATTATTAATTAAGTTAGTGCCACTAATGGCCTGTAACAACCCTGATTTTTGGAACCAAATTAAAATTTATTTTTAATTGATTTTAATGGAAATTAAATATTTTAAACGATTAATTATGAGAATAACAAGTTAAAATTTATTTAAATCGAAGTACGAATGTAAGAATTTAAAATTTAATTAAACTGAATTCGTAATAGCGCGTAGTTTGAAATTTTGGTTTTGAACTTTAAATTAATATACAGAATTCATAATAAATCGGATTTCAGTAAAACCAAAGACGTTAGAATCTGTTTGATAATATCTTTTTAAGGAATGTAAGAAATTGAGATTTTATATTATAAATTATAAGTTATGTACGGATTAAAATTTAAAATAGTCGCTATGGAATTTATTAGTATTTTAATATTAAATATGCCCTAAAAAATAGCCATTATGCAAACGATCTCCTTTTTCGATGAAATCAATTTTATTGGATCCGGAATGTCAAATTATTGTCAGTTTAAAATTTCAAGTCAATTAAAATTAGTATGTAAGTGAAGGAAATTTAAACGCATGTTCAATTTTAGTTGTAAATTCAATAAGCTAGAGATAAGGCCATTTTTCAAACGGTCTCCAAATTTGATGAAATTAGTTTTGTTAGAACAATAATTGAAAAATTCGAATTTCATAATATTTGGAGTCAGTATGTGGTCGTAGTAAATTAAAACATATGTTTAAATTCAATGTTTAACGTTATATTTTAATTTCGATAAAAACCAACTGAAACAGTCGAATCAGCTTACGAAACATGTACCATTGTGCCCAGAATGGGGGTATTTGGATGGGGGCGACAGTCGTTGGGATTCGTTTAGACTTCGGAGTGTAAAACCACTAATACGTGAATTAAATAATATAAATAATATCTATAAATACTTTAAAAACCTCTATCAAACCCTAGATGCTTGAAACCGTGGTCAACCCTTCCTGCCACCGTCATTTGTAAACCAATGGACGACATTTTCCAACCTTTAATTCTTGATTTCTCTAAATCTAGCAACCTATTCAACAAACTTATAAATACAAAAACATAGAGCTTAGTGAGCTCTTGAAGATGGACTGTAATGATCGATGATGAAGCTCTAAGATGGCCAGAATTCCTCCTGAAGGTCGCCGGCTTTCGTGGATTTTTTGGAGCAACCGAGTTGCATGGTTTTTGAGGCAGGGGTAGGCGAGGTCAAGGCATTCGAGGTGGGCACCTCTGATTTGGCTCCGGCGGGACGTGCTGAAGGCGACGGTGAACCTTAGCTAACGAGAATGGGTTCAGTTTTGTAGCCGTAAAGAATTGGGGAAGATGACTAAACTATGGATTATGTAAAATAAATAAATTTATTATTTATTTAATTAGTTTGTAAAGTAATTAATGTATAAATAGTTGTAACTCGTTCATATGACATTAGAATTCAGAAAAACAAAGTTCGTTGAAACCGTGAAGAGGAGATCTACGCAATGGAATTGATTGGAAGAGATTTGAAGATAGCTGCAATTTTTGATTGAATTAAACGTTCAGTTTGATTTAATTAAAACAATCGTTTTAATAACGATTTCAGAACCGATTGATGTGAGAACTCTCTCACTCAATTATTTTGCACAGACATTTATTTTTGTACCTGGAAACATATTAATTAACTATGTGGATTTTTACCTGTTACATGCGATATCCCTTGAGTTCAACACATGAACTATTCACCAAGTTTATTTGTTAATAGAAGCGTTGTTTGAATATATGACACCCGTATTTCAAACAATGTGGATGGACACTTTGTTGCGCCTTAAATGGCATGGGATGATTATTTATGTTATGATGTGAATGTGAATTTGAAATAATTAACATGCTAAAAATGATGTTAAATTATTGTGATAGTTGAAATTGGATTAAATATTCATTTATGAGTCAACCAACTTGTTTATGTTCACCCATTTTAAGTGATATTAACTGAAACAAATAAATATTTATTTATTTATTGGTTAAAAACCCCACACGGGTCTTGGGATGATAATTAATTCACATATCTCCATTGAATTTAGGTTTATGTCAACCGACTGTGTAATGACCCGGGATTTCCAGAAGGTAACTAAAATACGTCAAAACTAAAATTTTTGCAATACATTAATAATTTAGTTATTAATGTTGATATTCACTTGAATGACCCGGAAATTGTGATAAGTTTATTTATAACATCAGTGAGCGTTGCTAAAACTTGACAACTTTTAGTGTAACTAAATTCTGTAGTAAACCACAGCAGTAGAACTCTATAGCAGCGTTAGTGAAGCGCTATAGAAAAGCGTTACTAAAGGAACTGTAACTAAAGCGTCGCGAATCTTTAACTTGAGAAATCAATCGATCTGAGAGATAATTTCAACTGCAACTTAAATAGAAATTAATCAGATGGTAACTAGGCTACTGTAGGACCTTAGTGCAACCTGTTTTAGACATGAATTAGCAGTGAAATTTAGAGAAAACCATGGACTAATTTTAGTGCAACTTGCCTAGACCAAAGCCATGCTTTCATGCGACATTCAAGCCCAAACTTCAACCAAATGCTTGCGCATAGAGACTAAGTGAAACTGATGTACATTAAAACACACAAACAAGTGGACTTGTGTAACAACCCGAAAATCTGGGCCAGTTTAAAATTTTTATTTTGGCAATTTTAGCGAATTTTGATTATTTAAAAGGAATTATTTTAAATAATATCGACGAAAAATTTATTTTGAATAGAATTCGATCGTATATATTATACGCGTCGTCGTTAGAATATAAATATTTATATATAATTATAAATAGAATTAAAAATGGCGCGGTAGTTCGATAATTCGATTTCAAACTTCAATTCAATGTACCGGGTGCAAAACAATCCGGATTTTTGTGAAACCAAAAACATTAGGATCTAATTGATGATATCTTTCCAACGAAGTTGAGAAACTGAGATTTCACTTTATAAATGATGAGATATGTCCAGTTGAAAATTCAGAATAGTCGCTGTGGAATTTATATATATTTTAATATAATATATAGCCCTTAAAAATAGCCATTTTGCAAACGACCTCGGATTTCGACGAAACCAGTTTTGTTGGGTCCGGGATGTAAAGTTATTGCTAGGTTTCAAATTTCATAATTTTTCGAATCAATATGTGAGCGTGGCAAAAGAAAACGCGTTTGACCAGTTTCAGTTGATTTTAATCGACTGGAAATTGGCCATTTTTCCAACGGTCTCAGAATACGACGAAACTAGTTTTGTTAGGACCGTATCGTCAGTACGAAGCTAGAAAATATTTTTGTGGAATTTATAGAGTTAGTATGTAACCCCGGTAATTCGAAATGTACGTTTAAAATTCAATATATAGATTTAAATGTAAATTTAACGGAAACTGATTCAAACAGTCGAATCAACCTACGATACATATCCCATTGTGTTCGGAATGAGGGTAAAACGCTAGGGGCGGCAGTCGTTGAGTTTAAATTAGAGTTCGTTTCGATAAGCATGAAGTTTTGAAATTTAAAAGAAATTAAATAAATTATTATAAAAAAAAAACTTTCTTCCCCTTAATCTCGCCTTGGCCCCCCCCGTTCACTTTGATGTCAACCAGAAAAAAAAAAAAAAACCCTAAGTCTAAATCGATCGCCGCCCTCCCTCCCTCGAGATCGACGCCGCCTCCCCTTCATCTGCCGCGCCGCCACCCTCTTCTTCTCCTCCTCGCCGAATCCACCTCGAGCCCGAGACCTCCAGACCCCCTCCGTTCAACGCCTGTCCACCTCCCACATCCGCCACTGACCGACGTCCCTCCTCCGTGCGCCTCCGACCAGAGCAGCCTCCACCAACCTCCGACGTAGCGAGGCACCGCCCTTCTTCGATTTATACTGTAAGTTTTTGTTTTTATTTATTTATTTATATTTTATTTTGTTTTATATTTAAAGATTTGAAAACTGATTTTAATAAAATTAGAAAACTGATTTTAATTAGGTACGAAATACTGATTTTATAAAGTATAAAATACTGATTTTTAGAAGTAAAAAACTGATTTTTATATAAAGTGAAAATCTGATTTTTATAAAGTTAAAACTGATTTCTTTTATAGGATGTTAAAAACTGATTTTCGAAAGAGTTTAAAACTGATTTTATTTTAAACTTTTAATAGGAAAAGGTTTGAATTTTAAAAGAAAAAAGGGATTTAGACTTTAAATAGAAAAAATTAGAACTTTAGGAAAATAAAGAAGCGAATTAGAATAGGATTTTTATATATTGAACTTCGATAGAAAAATAGGATTTTTATATATTGAACTTCGATAGAAAAATAAGATTTTTATATATTGAACTTCGATAGAAAAATAAGATTTTTATATATTGAACTTCGATAGAAAAATAGGATTTTTATATATTGAACTTCGATAGAAAAATAGGATTTTTATATATTGAACTTCGATAGAAAAATAGGATTTTTATATATTGAACTTCGATAGAAAAATAGGATTTTTATATATTGAACTTCGATAGAAAAATAGGATTTTTATATATTGAACTTCGATAGAAAAATAGGATTTTTATATATTGAACTTCGAAATAAAAATTCGATTTTTATATATAGAACTTTGAAATAAAAATTCGATTTTTATATATTGAATAACATAGTAAAAATTCGATTTTTACATATGTAGAGAATACGGGCGACGAAAGCGATAAAAGGCGAGATTGGTGAAGATTTCTATCAATGAAGAGCCGTGGAGCTAGGATAGCTATATGTGAGAATTTCTCACCTTTCTATTTCTTTTCTAGTTATATATTTATACTAGGATGCAGACGGTGCTTAGTAGCACCCGACACAACCGTCCACAGACCATGGACTTGTTTGTTTGACTGTTTGGTGATTGATTGCGATATTGGTTTGAATGTGGTTTGTGGTGTGAAAAATCGAATCGATAAATTGGTTAGGATTAGACGTGCGCCGTTATAAGGCGTAGGAGTAAGGCTAGGTTAGACCCTTACTCCAAATTTTGTGGTTTGCAAAATGAAATTGATTTGATTGATGAGTGAATGGCGTGGGCCTTCACTAGACCGGGGATAAGGCTAGGCCTCGTCCCGTTTCTAGTATCGTGCCGTTATGCCGCCGAAATTTTCTAAAATAAGTTAGAAAAATAAAAATATCATTTTATTTAAAGAATGAATTGAATAGAAATTCATAGGTTGAAATAAAATGTTTTATCGTTAAAAATATAATTTTTAACGTGAAGTGAATAAAATAGAATATTCATTTACAAACCAGACGGTTTGTTTATGTACACCTATTTGAATGACATTGATTGGGACGATAAATTTTACACATCGCCCAACAGCACAAATAAAATATGTGTTTGATTGTTTGAAACCCCGCACGGGTGTTGGGATGAAATTTGAAGTTCACTCATCCTGATTGATTAAATATGTCGATCGATAGATTGACAGGCTGTTATAAGCGTTGAATATCTATATTTGATGCTTTTACAGTGTAGTGCACTTTGGTTGATGGTTGATTATTTTCAATGTTATTATATACATGTGTTGTATGAAAATCCATATAATTAACTTTATATGGTAATTGATTGGGCCTCATTCCAATTTGAAAAATAAAGAATATTATAAAATAAAAGTTCATGTGTTGACAGTACTCATCCGTTGAGATTGGTCATGTGTTGAACGAAATATTTTAGTAATAAAATTTACATCTTTATCAATATAAAATAAAAGTTCATGTGTTGACAGTACTCATCCATTGAGATTGGTCATGTGTTGAACGAAATATTTTGATAATAACAACTATTTTGAAAATAGAAATTTATGAAGCCGTGTTGATTAGATTAACGCCATTTTGACGTGAACGATATTTATATCGATTTTAAAACGATTTCGAAATGAAATGAATTGAAAACGAAATGAATTGAATTGAAAACGATTTCGAAATGAATTAAATTGAAAACGATTTTGAATTGAATTGAAAACGATTTTGAATTGAATTGAAAACGAATTGAAATGAATTCAAATTGAATTGAAATTTGAATTGAATAGAAATGAATTTTGAAACGAATTTATAAAGAAGAATTCAATTTTGATTTGAATTGAAAAGGAAGTTGAAATTGCTTTTGAAACGAATTTAAAACTATTTATATAATTCGTTTTAAATAGAGATCGACGAAGTATATATTATATATATTATATATATAATATAATGGCCTGAATAGAACGCGCCGCGCCGCGGCAGTTCGTGAATTTCGACCATTTATTTCAAACGGACATTGCGGGAGATCCGACCGTCAGATTCTCCTAAAACCGGAACCGTTGGGTTCGTATCGAAAAGAGCTTTCTAATGAAGGTTAGAAATTTGAAATCTAACGGTTGGATTTGGAGATACGTCCAAATCAAATTCGAAAAAGGTCGCTGTAAGTGCAGTTCGATGACCGTTGATGGAAATCGACTGTACAGGCCTTGATAAAATTATTAAAAATAGTAATAATTTGTGTAAAATCATAAGAAATGATTTAGAAAGAATTGGGATGAAAAACTCCATATTTGAAAAGATAAAAATAGATTTTTATCGAAATGAACTAGTTTTGAACTAGAATTATAATTCTATTTATTCTTAAATAAATAAATTGAATTTGAAATGGTTTTGAAAATAACCAAAATTTCCAATGATTGCATTGGAGTGGATTTGAATCGAAATTGTCTTCGGAATATTTCGATGTTGGAATTTGTGATATTACAGGTGTTGTTATGGAAATTTGAAAGATATATATTTGTATCGTTATTTCCAATACGACATTTGTTAGTCGTAGAATTCGATATTGAATATAAGCCGATATATTTTCTATTCAGAGCCTTGTATTGAATATCGAATGTGATTTGGGTTTGTCGTGAATGGTGTCTTCACTAACACTGTTCTTGAACCCAGTTGAGAAAAGATTAAATCTTTTTATTTAGATTTAATGAAGTGTACCAATTAAATGATATTTAATTGGAATTGAATTGGTATTGATTTTTGGGTTTATCGTGAACAGTGTTTTAAATAACACTTGTTCTTTAACCCGATAATTAATGGAATGTGATTTGGGTTTGTCGTGAATGGTGTCTTCACTAACACTGTTCTTGAACCCAGTTGAGAAAAGATTAAATCTTTTTATTTAGATTTAATGAAGTGTACCAATTAAATGATATTTAATTGGAATTGAATTGGTATTGATTTTTGGGTTTATCGTGAACAGTGTTTTAAATAACACTTGTTCTTTAACCCGATAATTAATGGAATGTGATTTGGGTTTGTCGTGAATGGTGTCTTCACTAACACTGTTCTTGAACCCAGTTGAGAAAAGATTAAATCTTTTTATTTAGATTTAATGAAGTGTACCAATTAAATGATATTTAATTGGAATTGAATTGGTATTGATTTTTGGGTTTATCGTGAACAGTGTTTTAAATAACACTTGTTCTTTAACCCGATAATTAATGGAATGTGATTTGGGTTTGTCGTGAATGGTGTCTTCACTAACACTGTTCTTGAACCCAGTTGAGAAAAGATTAAATCTTTTTATTTAGATTTAATGAAGTGTACCAATTAAATGATATTTAATTGGAATTGAATTGGTATTGATTTTTGGGTTTATCGTGAACAGTGTTTTAAATAACACTTGTTCTTTAACCCGATAATTAATGGAATGTGATTTTGGGTTTATCGTGAATCGTGTTTTAAATGACACTGATTCTTTAACCCAGATAATGATTAAAACTAAGTGGAGTTTTAATGAATCTTTAATTAGATTGAAAAGATCGAGAATGGAGTATCACCAGTTTTGCTCCAGGCGATAGTTAAATCTTTAATTAGATTTGAACGTGAAATTTAGAAACTAACTGTCGGTTAGCCAAGCAGAATGGTTTTCTGGATATTGATCTGATGTGGGTTTCGGCCTTCGGGGTTAATATTTGGGGAATTATTCTCTTGATTAATTTACGGTTAGTGACTAATGAATTGGAATGAGGCGTATGTTGTGTTTGTGTAACACTTTTATAATATATACGCGAGTTATTCGGAAAGACCGGGTTTATCCCATTCTGAATAACTGATACGACGATAAGTCGAAGATGAAGACGATGGTCGAAGACCGGAGGTCTTCACGTCGTTTGGGTAATTACTGATGATCTTGATTGGGCTGTACACCCAAGAAGATGGAAACAGTTAGTGATCGTCCAGACGTACTTGGAGATCGATGGATATGCGGGGTACTAGGTGCCTCCGGTTTCGTTCAGACCCAGGACGGACTTGTAAATGGACTGTGTGTCTGACATCGGATTTCATTCTGTGTGACTGATATCGGTTGCATAGGATGGTTTGCCTGTGTGGCATGCTAAGATGCAAGTGATCGAGGCTTCTGTTGAAAAGCAAAGTCTTGTGGTGATGATCAAAGCACGGCCTTTGTGGCGTAGCTTTGTGTAACGTTTACCTCGCGTGTTTCACACCCGGTATGAACCAAAAACGGGAGACGGACCTCAGGGAGGACTTGCGTTTCTTTCTAGTTAGAAGTGGCGTCAGTGGTTTTACACGCCCTGACGAGTTTGACTTATGTGGTTGTTGCTGTTGCGAGGCGCCTCGGTTATATCGGTTTCGGCCGATGCATTCTGGTCGGCTGACGGACCAGACTTACACCCCATAGGGTGGGGAAACGTAGTGTTCAGGCATTTTAATCGACATCGGTGGACCGGCCCTGTCGCTCCAAGGCTTGACTGAGTACTTGCCTGTGGCTCGGGCTAGAGAGTCACGAATCGGTTGAGGACTATCTTTTGCCTCGGTTCATAGACGGAAATCCAATTTCCAAATACGTGACATTTGCGGTTTTAATTGTAATCCTATATATGGCGACATAGTGGCATGGGACGCTCATGTCGCCTATGATTGATACTTATGATTTGAAGTTGTTTTATACACTATGCACTTATAATAGTATCAAATGATTTGTTTTAAACGTATCAAGCATTCTTTGGTTGTTATAAGGTAAAAACCCTATCCCCCGGCTTGCGTTGCATTGTGTGATAGGACCTGGGTCTTATAACAGCTTCATTTTTCTTTATTTAGCATTGCGCTGTTGTTTTATGCACTGGTATTCTTGGGAGGAAACCCGTTCCGTGTTATATGGCGTGGTCCCTTGATTTACCAAACTTTAAAAATAAAGATTAACTGTTTTAGTTCTCACACCAGTCACATGACTGACCTGGAGTTTATTGTTTTAACCTAAAATCTGGGTGCCCCTATTTTGACACGGGCAGCTAGTAGTTTTGGTTTTGCAGATTTATATTCACAGAATCCGGGTTTACAGCTGGAACGATATCCGGAAAGCTTTGTATCCGTATATCTCTTCTAGTTGTGTATTGTATTATTTTCCGCTGCTATGTATTTAAATGTAATTTAAATCTCTGATATTTCTGTGTAATATTCATTTATACTCTGTATATTCTTGTAATCTGATGCATTGTTGTAATATACAATGAAACGTTCTTCTGTATGTGTTCTGTTGTGGTTTGTTCTCGAACTATCCGACGCTTTCCTTTACGGGGAAGTTGCGGGTTTTCACAACTTGTAGGCTATAAAATACCATAGAATCATGCAAACTAGAAAGCCTTAGCAGCCCACAGTATTGCGCAAGGAAGCATCCACACACAGCAAAGCAAGAGGGCCATATACAAGCAACCATTCATTCTAGAACAAGCCCATATATGAACCATACTTCATGCTTAAGATTGGCAAGTACTAGATGATAGTGACATGAGTATTAAAGGAATTTATGCATAATAAAAATGGAGATACTATAAGATCATGCGCAGGCTAGTATTGGTGAATCAAGCTAGAATAGAAACATATACATTATTTAAGACATCTTTCTAGAAGACAAGGACATGATGATAGTGATAGTTTGTCTTAGCTAAAACCAATGAATGGCTCTCATTCATCCAGCAAGATGTATGCATATAAAACAAACCCACAAGTGTTGCTTTCAAACATATTTTGTGTTGTACACAATCTCTTGCGAAATCTTGTGATAAAGGAAGAATTATGGAATTAGTAATATAGGAAAATACAAGTAGTTGGCTATCCTTCTTCCACCAAGGTCTATGCATGCAAAACAAAGCAACATGTTGCTTTCAACATATTTCTTTGCTGCGAAAATCTTGTGATAGGGGAAGGATAAGATATTAAGTTATATAAGCAAATACAAGTGTATGGCCATGATATCAACAACAAGCTTCTAGCATGTAAAACAAACACAATATGTTGCTACCAAATATTTCTTTGCTGCACATGATCTCTGCGCAACAATCTTTTGACAAAGGAAGATAAAGATTTAGAGAATTAAAACTAAAACTAAACCAATACAAAACTAATATATTAAGCCTATATATATGGGAGGACCTATCACCATTTGCACCTGCTGTGAACCGCAAGCCAATACACAAAAAAAATGAAAACCATTTGCTGCTATCAAACCCGTGAGTTAAGGAGAGAAAAGCTGGCGCATTACCCTGTTAAACCGCAAGCAAAATGAAGCATTGTACTGCTGTTAAACCGCAAACAAAGCACCACAAAACTGAAGCATTTTTCTGTTGAGAAACCGCAAGCAAGAAGTGGGAAAATGGAACATTAAAACTGCTCAAACCCGTGAGCATGTAAGGAAGAGAAACTGGACCATTTTGCTGCTGTACAACCCGCAAGCAAGCTAGAAGAAATGGAAACATTAAAACCTGAAAACCGCAAGCACTAAGGAAGGAAACTGGCCATTGTGTGCTGCTGTTAAGCCGCAAGTAATACAAACGAAACTGGACATGTTTGGGCTGTTAAAACCATAAGCTAAAAGGAGAAGAGATCTAGAAATCCAATGCTCCATTTCAGCTGTGAATATTTGTGAGTAAACTCTCACTATAAACCCATTTGATCATGATAAAAGTTGCTTTAGATTGCTTAAAGTTGTATGATGTTTGTTGCTAGTTAACACATGAAAATACCCCGCTGTCCTTCACTGTTTTGCCGCGGCAAACCCATGTATACATGCCTGAAAATCCCCTGTTTGTTTATACTTTTATTTACTGGTTGATGCCAGTTCACCAATGTATGTTTCCTGTTGTATTTTATGCACAAATGCATGACTGTTCATATTATTGCTACTGGGTTAAACCGCATCTATGCTTGACTGTGTAGATTAAAACCACTATGATCCTCACGTATAAATGAGTATACATGTAGAACTTAGTTCATGCTGGCATATTAGTTTACATCAGTGTATATATGATGTTAGGCCATAGTTCATTATCGTGTTGGATGTATGGTTTGAAGAACAAACCAAACCACCAGCTACTGTCAACATATGCAACCCAAAAACGTGAAACAAACTCTCATGAAAACGTTAGTCAGGGAATGGGAAGGTTGCTCGCTGTTATAAGATGGATATATATGCAGACAGTAGGGGTTTGTGATAAGTAGATCAAGCGGAGTGAATATTTTAGTCGAATAGAGTTAAACAAGCGATTTGCCTTGGCAATCACGTGAATCCGAGTGATCTGACACAGCCAGATCACAGGATCTGGTAAATGCCAGATCACAGCAGAAACCAGTGATCCGTCAAGCAGATCACGTAATTTCAACTGATCAGAAAAGACGACTGTTCCAAAGATAAAGTTAAATAATTTATTTAATTAATTAAATAAACGATAAGTAGCAGAGCTGATCAGTGTGAGACGAATATTAGTTATTCGAGTTGGGATAATTAAACCGAGTTAATCAGATATTAATTGAATATCAGTTATTCAATTAATGATAATCGAATATTAGATATTCGAGTTAGAACTAAACAGACTTAGTTGAACAGACGTAGTTAAATCAAGTTAGAACTGATTAGGTGTAGTTAATCAAGTAAGTTGATTAAACCGAGTTAATCAGATTATAATTTAATTAAATATCAGTTATTCAATTAAAGATGATCGGATGTTAGACATTCGAGTTAAAAATGATTAAACATAGTTAATCAAGTGAAGTTAATCAAGTGAAGTTAATCAATTGAAGTTAATCAAGTGAAGTTAATCAATTGAAGTTAATCAAGTTAAGTTAATCAAGTAAAGTTGATGAAGACAAGTTAATTAAGTGAAGATTAATTAAGTGAAGTTGATTAGTAAAGTTTAGCCCGTGCTCTGCACACGAATATAAAATGAAGTAAATTAAAAGAAGATTTTTCACTAGAAAGGATTAAAGCCCGTGCTCCGCACACGGTATAACATGATATGAAATAAAGAGGTTAAGTTAATATTTTTTCGAAATAAAAATATTAAAGGAACATGAATTCTTGAAAATAAGAATTCAAATGAAGTTACTGAAAATTAGAAACTGACTAGAATTAATAAGTCGAATGATTTTCTGAGTATTTATCTGATGTTGGTTTCGGCCTTCGGGGTTTATACTTAGGAAATTGTTCTCTTAATGATTACAGTCAACGACTGATTGATGTGAAGGGATAGTGATACGTTAACACAGAAATATCAATATATATATATATATACATATATGATGATTGATCAAATAGGAATTTCAATTCGAAATAAGATTGTTGTGTGCACACGTATTTTCATTTGATAGTTAAGTCATCGACTATCAAAGTTTGACCATTTTAACGTTGTTAATATGGAGAGACCGGTTGGATTATTATCCGAAGAACCACTCCGTATTGGCATAAGCGTTGCGAGTCAAGAAATGCTGAATATTGAAGACGGAGTAAAATGCAAGGGCTATTGTATAAATCTTAGATAACAGTGCCTAAGATGGTTGTACGGAATAGTACCTTCGGTTTGTCCAGTCCCAGGACAACTTGTATGGACGAACGTCTGACAGAGTACTCCTAACTAATCACGTACGTTGATCTTTTCAAACGTAGTTATAAGTGGTAGAGAAATTCGTTTCTCTTACTTTATACTTGTAATATATTTTTGGAGAAATCAATTAGTGGATTAGCGGGTTTGACGATGTGACGTTCAAAGCAAATAAAAAGCATGTGTCAGGGTACGTTTAGCTTCAAGCTTCACAACCGGAAATGACAAAAATCGGGCAGGCAGCATGACTATGTGGGTAGCTCCCATTAGGATGTATTATCATCTGATCTAGAGTTTCATTTACTTCTAAAAATCTATTGTCGATTCTGACCCGTTTCAGGAAACGGTTGGCTTGCAACCACCGTTGGTGATATACATTCGATACACTCAAGAGAAATGAGTGGTCGGTCATGTGTGGCCGGGTTACAAGATGTTCTTGTTGAACCCGTGTATTTGTATCTAGAGATACACCTCCGGAAGGTGATTCCATACCTTGTCATAGTTGGAAACCCAATATCCATGAGCACTTAACGGTTTTGTTTGTATACTATAAGTAGAATGTGAGATGAAAGCATTCTGCTAGATTGTAATTATTTGTGGACACCTAGACATTATCATAATATCTGTTTAAATATGCAAACTGTTTTGATCTCATAAGGTAAAAACCCGTTCCGTATTCACGGCGTGGTCTTATGAATCATTGTGATTTATTGAAACTTGTTTATAAATCGTTTACTCATACCAGTCCCATGACTGACCCGGAGTTTATTTTCTGTGTTTTCCCTTAAACTCTTGGGTACTCATAATATTTATTATGAGTAGACAAGTGATCCAGGTTTTAAGGTAACTTGGAGTAGCTGGATGGCAGGATCTGAAGTGTTGGCTTATCGATCATATGTTATGTAGAATTATCTGCAAGTTAGTATCACAAGTGTTAAGTAAGTAATTGTGATGATATGTATCCCTATGTATGAAGTATTCCAATGTACTTGAATTATGTTATGTAATATTTTGGGTTATTAATATATTGAACCAAGTTCCGCTGTGAGATTCTGATGTCTTGTCTTTGTTCTATCTTCTATCTATTTCTTTTCTTTCATAATTATCTGGATTTTGTCGACTCTTGGACGCTCGATATGTGAGATATATCGGATATCCAAGGTCTCTGAAATCCGGGTCGTTACAGACTGATTGACAGACCGTTATAAGCATTATTTAATTATTTAATGCTTATACAGTTGTAAATGCACTCTGGATGTGAATTGGATGTATAATAATTAATTATTGTTGAATGCATGTGATGTATGAAATCCATATAAATAAAAGTATATGGCAATTGGTTGAATCTCAATTCATTACGAAATGAAAACGAATATTTTAATATAATACTCAGTGAAGAATCAAAATATGATTTCGTTGTCCAATTTTGGATGGATATAGAAATTATAAAATTATAATGAATGCTGAGAAAATAGATTTCAAAATCTGATATTTTGGAAATATTATTATTTTGATATTATAATAATATGAATGTTTAATTTTAATTTTAAATTGAAATGGAAGTCGAAATCATTTTTAGACGAATTTATAAACGTTTTATAAAATATGTTTTGAATGGAAATGGACGAAATCTATTATATATAATATAATGGCTTAAAATGAAGATGTTTAATTTTTAAGTAAAATGACCGAAATAAAATTTCAAATAGTAGTTGTATAATTTATAATATTTATAAATTATTTTGGAAATGTTTTCGATTTTATTTTGAATTACAAATCAAATTCGGGCTTTAATTGAATGTTTCGCGCAGCAACAATTCACGAACGTCAACCTGTAACTTCGAATTGACGTAACGGGAGATCCGTCTGTCGGATTCTCCTGAAACCAGACCCGTTGGGTTCATATCGAAAATATCTTTCAAATGAAAATAAGAAATTTAGAATCCAATGGCTAGATTCTAAAATGAGTCCATATTAGTTCTGGAAAAGGTCGCTAAAGATGTAGTTCGGTGGCTGATATTGGAAATCGACTGTAAAGGCCTTAATAAAATTATTAAAAATATGAATAAATTATGATAAATCATAATAAATGATTTGAAATGATTTTGGTTGAAATACTCCAAGTTTGTAAAGATAAAATATATTTATATCTGAATAAGTTGTTTATCAACTAAAGTAAAGAACTGAAAGAAATTATATGGTTTTAATATTACCAGAATTTTCCAACGTATAAATTGGAAAGGATTTGAATGGAAATAATCTTCGGGATATTTCGATATTGGATTCCGTGATTATACGGATATTGTTGAGGAATTTGGAAGATATAGATATCGTTATTCCCAATACGATATCGGTTGGTTTTAGAATTTGATATTGAATATAAGCCGATATGATTTCTATTCAGAGCCTTTATTTAATATTAAATTGGATTTTGGGTTTGTCGTGAATGGTGTCTTCAATGACACTGTTCTTAAACCCAATTGAGAAAGGAATCAATCTTTTAATCAAGATTATTGAAGTTTTCCAATTTAATATATATAATTGGAATTAAATGGAAGTTGATTGTGGGTTCATTGTGAACGATGTTTTAAATAACATTAGTTCTTAAACCCAATTAATAGTGAAGTTATGATTTGGAATTTATAAATCTTTTAGTTAAGATTTAATGAAAATTTCCAAAGTAAAGTTTTCCAATTTAATATATTAAACTGGAATTGAATGGAATTCGATTTAATAATCGAGACAAGCTTCTGTAAAAAGACTGTTGCTATTTGTGGAATATAAAAGGCTTCGCCATTATTCCACTTATAGTATTAGTCTGATACAGAAATTTATATCGATTATACATTGATCAGATTTCTGTGAAGATTTCATTTTGATGGAAGATGATTTTGGGTTTATCGTGAATAATGTTTTAAACGACATTTGTTCTTTAACCCATTAAAGACAGGATTGATTTCCTAAAGTTGAATAATCATTAAGTAATGATTTTTGAGATTAAAAATAAATGGAGTTTTAATGAATCTTTAATTAAATCGAAATGTGAATGAGGTAATTAAATTTACCTAATTCAAGAAATGTTCAAGAATGGAGTACCATCAGTTTTGCTCCATGAGATAATAGGTTGGGATTGGGATAACAAAATGAATGATTACATCGGTAAGGCTTGTTAATCCCAACTAGTCGATAAACCTTAATTTGGTTTAAGTTGTGAAAAGATATTATAAAATCTTTTGAAATGATTTCCAAGAATATATGAATAAATGAATATTTTGGATTGGAATGAGGCGTATGATGTGTTTATATTTCACATGATTACAAGATACGCGATTTATTCGGAAAAACCAGGTTTAACCCATTCTGAATAATTGATACGACGATTAAAAGTAGAAGATTTAAATACGGTGGTTGAAGACCAAAAATCTTCACATCGTGTAACAACCCGTAAAATGCAAGCCAGTTTGAAATTTTTATTTTGGCCATTTTAGCGAATTTTGAATATTCGAAATGAATTATTTTAAATAATATCGTCGAAAAATTTATTTTGAATAGAATTCGAACGAATATATTTATATACGTCGTCGTTAGAATATATAATAATTATATATAATTATAAAAGGAATTGAAAATGGCGCGGTAGTTCGAAAATTCGATTTCTAATTTCAAATGAATATACAGAATTCAATATAAGTCAGAATTGAACGAAACAAGAAATATTCGAATCTGTATAACTATATCTTTGTAACGAAGTTAACAAACTGAGATTTCATCTTAGAAATGATAAGATATGTCCAGTTTAAAATTAGAAATAGTCGCTGTGGAATTTATATATATTTTTATATATATAAGGCCCTTAAAAATAGCAATTTTGCAAACGACCTCGGATTTCGACGAAACCTGTTTTGTTGGGTCCGTGATGTTAAATTATTGCTAGATTTCAAATTTCATAATTTTCTGAATCAGTATGTGAGCGTGGCAAAGGAAAACGTGTTTTGACCATTTCAGTTGATTTTAATCGACTGGAAATTGGCCATTTTTCAAACGATCTCAGAATTTGACGAAACTAGATTTGTTAGGACCGAATCGTCAATACGAAGCTAGAAAATATTTTTATGGAATTTATAGAGTTAATATGTGACCCCGGTAATTTGAAATGTACGTTTAAAATTCAGTATAGTGATTTAAATGTAAATTTAACGGAAACTGATCAAAACGGTCGATTCAGCTTGCGGTACATATCCCATTGTGTTCGGAATGGGGGTGAAACGCTATGGGCGACAGGCGGTGGACCTCGTTTGGAGGTTGTATGTGAAAGTCAACTTTATTTTGAATTAAATAAAAAAAAAACTTTTCTTCCCTCCCCCGTTAACCCGCTCTGGCCCCCCCTTTTTTTTTCATTTCGATTCAGTTTATAAAAAAAAAATAGAAAAAAAACGAGAGGAGATCGAACCCCGTCGCCTTGGCCAGCCGTCGCTCCGGCGAGGCGCCTCCCTGGTCGTCGAACGCTGGCCAACATCCCCTCCCTCTCCTCCACTTGCTCCGTCCTCTCGCCGAACTCGCCGAAAACCCTTGAACCCCGTCGACACCCCCAAGGTCGAAGCACCATTCGGAAACCCACCTCCTTCTCGCCTCCGACCTTCTGACGAACTCCACCCGCCACCAGATGATGCCGACGCCCTTCCTCCCTCTACAGATTCAAACCTGCAACCCCCCCTTTCCTCCAATAACTCGGTGAGCTCTTTAACTGATTTTAATTAGCTTTAAAACTGAATTTTTAATTAGCTTTAAAACTGAATTTTTAATTAGCTTTAAAACTGAATTTTTAATTAGCTTTAAAACTGATTTTAAAAAGAATTTAAAATAGAAAAGGTTTGAATTTTAAATGGGAAAAGATAGGATTTTTATTTGGTAAAAGGCGTGATCTTTGTATTTTTAAAGTGATAAAAATATGATTTTTATATTTTTAAAGTATTAAAAATATAATCTTTACTATATAGAAATATTAAAAATATGATTTTTATATTTTTAAAGTATTAAAAATATAATCTTTATAGGATAGAGAACATAAAAATATCTTCTTTGTGTATGTAGCAAAATAAAAATCTGATTTTTATTTTATATACGTTGAAATGAAGTGTTTATTTTTATAAAGGCGAAACCTTTATTTTTGAAAGGGCGAAATCTTTATATGAAGAATAAGGTGATAAAAATATAATCTTTATCTATATAGAGCGTGATAGTAAAAATATGATTTTTACATATTGAACAGCATAGTAAAAATATGATTTTTACATATTGAACAGCATAGTAAAAATTCGATTTTTAAATATTGAACTTTGAAGTAAAAATTTGATTTTTAAATATTGAACTTTGAAGTCAAAATTCGATTTTTACATAGGTAGTGAAAGCGGGCAACGAAGATGACGAAGATGCGATAGCGATGAAGATTTCTACCAATGAAGAGCCGTGGAGCTAGGATAGCTATATGTGAGAACTTCTCACCTTTCAATTTAATTTTTCTAGCTATATATATACTAGGATGCAGACGGTGCTTAGTAGCACCCGACACAATCGTCCACAGACCATGGACTTGTTTGTTTGGCTGTTTGGTGATTGATTGCGATATTGGTTTGAATGTGGTTTGTGGTGTGAAAAATCGAATCGATAAATTGGTTAGGATTAGACGTGCGCCATTATAAGGCGAAGGAGTAAGGCTAGGTTAGACTCTTACTCCAAATTTTGTGGTTTGCAAAATGAAATTGATTTGATTGATGTGTGAATGGCGTGGGCCTTCACTAGACCGGGGATAAGGCTAGGCCTTGTCCCGTTTCTAGTATCGTGCCGTTATGCCGCCGAAATTTTCTAAAATATGTTAGAAAAATAAAATTATCATTTTATTTAAAGAATGAACTGAATTGAAATTCATATGTTGAAATAAAATGTTTTATCTTTAAAAATATAATTTTTAACGTGAATGTAAATAAATAAATATTCATTTACAAACCCGACGGTTTGTTTATGTACACCTATTTGAATGACATTGATTGGGACGATAAATTTTACACATCGCCCAACAGCACAAATAAAATATGTGTTTGATTGTTTGAAACCCCACACGGGTGTTGGGATGAAATTTGAAGTTCACTCATCCTGATTGATTAAATATGTCGATCGATTGATTGACAGGCTGTTATAAGCGTCGAATATCTATATTTGATGCTTATACAGTGGAGTGCACTTTGGTTGATGGTTGATTATTTTTCAATGCTATGATATACATGTGTTGTATGAAAATCCCTATAATTAACTTTATATGGTAATTGATTGGGCCTCATTCCAATTTGAAAAATAAAGAATATTATGAAATAAAGGTTCATGTGTTGACAGTACTCATCCATTGAGATTGGTCATGTGTTGAACGAAATATTTTATAGTAATAAAATTTACATCTTTATCAATATAAAATAAAGGTTCATGTGTTGACAGTACTCATCCATTGAGATTGGTCATGTGTTGAACGAAATATTTTGATAATAACAACTATTTTGAAAAAGAAATATTTGAAATAGAATATTTGAAAATAAAGGAATATATGAAGCCGTGTTGATTAGATTGACGCCATTTCGACGTGAACGATATTTATATCGATTTTACTCGATTTCGAAATGAATTGAATATATAACGATTTCGAAATGAATTGAATATATAACGATTTCGAAATGAATTGAATTATAACGATTTCGAAATGAATTGAATATATAGTGATTTCGAAATGAATTGAATATATAGCGATTTCGAAATGAATTGAATATATAGCGATTTCGAAATGAATAGAATTGAAAACGATTTCGAAATGAATTGAATTGAAAACGATTTCGAAATGGATTGAATTGAAAACGATTTCGAAGGGAATTGAAAACGCATTCAAATTGAATTGAAAGCGAATTGAAATGAATTCAAATTGAATTGAAATTTGAATTGAATAGAAATGAATTTTAAAACGAATTTATAAAGAAGAATTCAATTTTGATTTGAATTGAAATGGAAGTTGAAATTGTTTTTGAAACGAATTTAAAACTATTTATATAATTCGTTTTAAATAGAAATCGACGATATATATATTATATATATTATATATATAATATAATGGCCTGAATAGAACGCGCCGCGCCGCGGCAGTTCGCGAATTTCGACCATTTATTTCAAACGGACATTACGGGAGATCCGACCTTCGGATTCTCCTAAAAACGGAACCGTTGGGTTCGTATCGAAAAGAGCTTTCTAACGAATATTAGAAATTCAAAATCTAACGGTTGGATTTGGAGATACGTCCAAATCAAATTCGAAAAAGGTCGCTGTAAGTGCAGTTCGATGGCCATTGTTGGAAATCGACTGTACGGGCCTTGATAAAATTATTAAAAATAGTAATAATTTGTGTAAAATCATAAGAAATGATTTGTGAAAGTTTGGGATGAAAAACTCCATATTTGAAAAGATAAAAATAGATTTTTATCGAAATGAACTAGTTTTGAACTAGAATTATAATTCTATTTATTTTTAAATAAATAAATTGAATTTGAAATGGTTTTGAAAATAACCAAAATTTCCAATGATTGCATTGGAGTGGATTTGAATCGAAATTGTCTTCGGAATATTTCGATGTTGGAATTCGTGATATTACAGGTGTTGTTATGGAAATTTGAAAGATATATATTTGTATCGTTATTTCCAATACGACATTTGTTAGTCGTAGAATTCGATATTGAATATAAGCCGATATATTTTCTATTCAGAGCCTTGTATTGAATATCGAATGTGATTTGGGTTTGTCGTGAATGGTGTCTTCACTAACACTGTTCTTGAACCTAGTTGAGAAAAGATTAAATCTTTTTATTTAGATTTAATGAAGTGTACCAATTAAATGATATTTAATTGGAATTGAATTGGTATTGATTTTTGGGTTTATCGTGAACAGTGTTTTAAATAACACTTGTTCTTTAACCCGATAATTAATGGAATGTGATTTTGGGTTTATCGTGAATCGTGTTTTAAATGACACTGATTCTTTAACCCAGATAATGATTAAAACTAAGTGGAGTTTTAATGAATCTTTAATTAGATTGAAAAGATCGAGAATGGAGTATCACCAGTTTTGCTCCAGGCGATAGTTAAATCTTTAATTAGATTTGAACGTGAAATTTAGAAACTAACTGTCGGTTAGCCAAGCAGAATGGTTTTCTGGATATTGATCTGATGTTGGTTTCGGCCTTCGGGGTTAATATTTGGGGAATTTTTCTCTTGATTAATTTACGGTTAGTGACTAATGAATTGGAATGAGGCGTATGTTGTGTTTGTGTAACACTTATTTAAAATATACGCGAGTTATTCGGAAAGACCGGGTTCATCCCATTCTGAATAACTGATACGACGATAAGTCGAAGAGGAAGACGATGGTCGAAGACCGGAGGTCTTCACGTCGTTTGGGTGATAACTGATGATCTTGATTGGGCTGTACACCCAAGAAGATGGAAACAGTTGGGGATCGTCCAGACGTACTTGGAGATCGATGGATATGCGGGGTACTAGGTGCCTCCGGTTTCGTTCAGCCCCAGAACGGACTTGTAAATGGACTGTGTGTCTGACATTGGATTTTAGTCTGTGTGATTGATCTCTATTAAATATATATCTGTTTGGCGGCGGAGAATTTATTCTCTTGCTTAACGCCCTTCTCTGAGACGTACGAGCTCAGGGGTTATATATTGATGGATATCAAACGCATGCAGTGAATTGCCTGTGTGGCATGCCTAAGTGGCAATTGATCGAGGCTTCTGTTGAAAAGCAAAGTCTTGTGGTGATGATCAAAGCACGGCCTTTGTGGCGTAGCTTTGTGTAACGTTTGCTTCGCGAGTTTCGCACCCGGTATGAACCAAAAACGGGAGAAGGACCTCAGGGAGGGCATGCGTTTCTTTCTAGTTAGAAGTGGCGTCAGTGGTTTTACACGCCCTGACGAGTTTGACTTATGTGGTTGTTGTTGTTGCGAGGCGCCTCGGATTGATCGGTCGTTTTCGAACCGATGGAGTCATTTAGTTGGCTCGTTTACGCCCCATAGGGCGGGGAAATGCATGTTCAGGGTTTAAGTTTAATCCACATCGGTGGACCGGCCCTGACGATCCAAGGGCCCACCTGAGTCTGGGTCCTGAGGGGCGGGCTAGAGCGTCTCGAATCGGTTGAGGACTATCTTTTGCCTCGGTTCATAGATGGAAATCCAATTTCCAAATACGTGACATTTGCGGTTTTATTTGTAGAGCCTAGTATGGCGACATGATATATGGTACCCATGCCGCCTATGATTGATACTTATGATTCGAAGTTGTTTTATACACTATGCACTTATTATAGTATCAAATGATTTGTTTTAAACGTATCAAGCATTCTTTGGCTGTTATAAGGGAAAACCCTATCCCCCGGCTTGCGTTGCATTGTGTGATAGGACCTGGGTCTTATAACAGCTTCATTTTTCTTTATTTAGCATTGCGCTGTTTGTTTTATGCACTGGTATTCTTGGGAGGAAACCCGTTCCGTGTTATACGGCGTGGTCCCTTGATTTACCTAATGATTTAAAATAAAGATTAATAACTGTTTTAGTTCTCACACCAGTCCCATGACTGACCTGGAGTTTATTGTTTTAACCTAAACTCTGGGTGCCCCTATTTTTCGCACGGGCAGCTAGTAGTTTTGGTTTTGCAGATTTATATTCACAGGATCCTGGTTTACAGCTGGAACGATATCCGGAAAGCTTTGTATCCGTATATCTTCTTCTAGTTGTGTATTGTATTATTTTCCGCTGCTATGTATTTAAATGTAATTTAAATCTCTGATATTTCTGTGTAATATTCATTTATACTCTGTATATTCTTGTAATCTGATGCATTGTTGTAATATACAATGAAATGTTCTTCTGTATGCGTTCTGTTGTGGCTTGTTCTCGAACTATCCGACGCTTTCCTTTACGGGGAAGTTGCGGGTCTTTACAGTTGGTATCAGAGCTTTGGTTTACAAAGCAGAGAACAAGACACATTAGAACCATATGAAAGGATTCATCAGATACTGGATTAGTAATATCCAATTAGAATGACTCGTTAGAGATAGGATCAGTAGTATCCTAGAACGGGTGTGAAGAGTATATTATTTTTAAATGAAAACAAAGTTTTGTTTTGAAAATTTAAATCAACTATTCGTATTTGATTATTTGTTTATATTGATTTTGGACAATTCAGTATATAAAGAATTTGCATATACGCCTTGCAAACGTATATTCAAAGTTTTAATATACTGGATAGATATAGAGTCACACTCTAGTCGCCCGGAGACGATTCTGATGATAGTCTAGACATCATCAGAATTGGTATTCGAGTTTCGAAGGTGTGATTTTCTATATATTTCCATTAGACTGGCGTGAGAACCAAAACTAATATAGCTAGAATACATTGTTGTGATTTGGCATCAAAAATCTGATTTTTGACTATATATCAAAATTATGAATTTGAAACGTTAATTCACTAATTGATTGATGTTTGTGCTGTTTATTTATTTGTTTGATAATTTCGAAACATTATGCCCAATTGAATCAAATATTGAACTGTATTGAAAATTGGTCGCATTTGCTTGCATATATATATACTTGCATTGAACAGGTCATAGCAAGGAGGCTAGAGCCAGAGAATAAAATTTGTTTGCCCGACAAATAGGTACATGTTTACTACATAATTTCCTGTTTTGTTTGGGTGATGATGATTTTGTGAGCCTATTGGCTAGCCGCTTGGCTTTTTCTTTTTCTTTTTGAGACCTGAAGGACCGGGGAAGCTACTTGTAATTCCCCGATGCAGGGGAGGTTATGGCGAAATTTTTCGAAAATTTAGGGTGTTAGCCAAATTTTTGAAGTTTTGAAAATTCTCAGAAACTAAAGAGTTGGAGAATGGAAGCCAGATCGAGCGTAGGGTTGAATAATCAAACCACTTTCGACTTTGTTCCTTTTCGGGGACGAAAAGTTTTAAGTGGGGGAGATTGTAACAACCCGTAAAATGCGAGCCAGTTTGAAATTTTTATTTTGGCCATTTTAGCGAATTTTGAATATTCGAAATGAATTATTTTAAATAATATCGTCGAAAAATTTATTTTGAATAGAATTCGAACGAATATATTTATATACGTCGTCGTTAGAATATATAATAATTATATATAATTATAAAAGGAATTGAAAATGGTGCGGTAGTTTGAAAATTCGATTTCTAATTTCAAATGAATATACAGAATTCAATATAAGTCAGAATTGAACGAAACAAGAAATATTTGAATCTGTATAACTATATCTTTGTAACGAAGTTAACAAACTGAGATTTCATCTTAGAAATGATAAGATATATCCAGTTTAAAATTAGAAATAGTCGCTGTGGAATTTATATATATTTTTATATATATAAGGCCCTTAAAAATAGCAATTTTGCAAACGACCTCGGATTTCAACGAAACCAGTTTTGTTGGGTCTGTGATGTTAAATTATTGCTAGATTTCAAATTTCATAATTTTCTGAATCAGTATGTGAGCGTGGCAAAGGAAAACGTGTTTTGACCATTTCAGTTGATTTTAATCGACTGGAAATTGGCCATTTTTCAAACGATCTCAGAATTTGACGAAACTAGTTTTGTTAGGACCGAATCGTCAATACGAAGCTAGAAAATATTTTTATGGAATTTATAGAGTTAATATGTGACCCCGGTAATTTGAAATGTACGTTTAAAATTCAGTATAGTGATTTAAATGTAAATTTAACGGAAACTGATCAAAACGGTCGATTCAGCTTGCGGTACATCCCATTGTGTTCGAAATGGGGGTGAAACGCTATGGGCGACAGGCGGTGGACCTCGTTTGGAGGTTGTATGTGAAAGTCAACTTTATTTTGAATTAAATAAAAAAAAAACTTTTCTTCCCTCCCCCGTTAACCCGCTCTGGCCCCCCCTTTTTTTTTCATTTCGATTCAGTTTATAAAAAAAAATAGAAAAAAAACGAGAGGAGATCGAACCCCGTCGCCTTGGCCAGCCGTCGCTCCGGCGAGGCGCCTCCCTGGTCGTCGAACGCTGGCCAACATCCCCTCCCTCTCCTCCACTTGCTCCGTCCTCTCGCCGAACTCGCGGAAAACCCTTGAACCCCGTCGACACCCCCAAGGTCGAAGCACCATTCGGAAACCCCCCTCCTGCTCGCCTTCGACCTTCTGACGAACTCCACCCGCCACCAGATGATGCCGACGCCCATCCTCCCTCTGCAGATTCAAACCTGCAACCCCCCCTTTCCTCCAATAACTCGGTGAGCTCTTTAACTGATTTTAATTAGCTTTAAAACTGAATTTTTAATTAGCTTTAAAACTGAATTTTTAATTAGCTTTAAAACTGAATTTTTAATTAGCTTTAAAACTGATTTTAAAAAGAATTTAAAATAGAAAAGTTTTGAATTTTAAATGGGAAAAGATAGGATTTTTATTTGGTAAAAGGCGTGATCTTTGTATTTTTAAAGTGAAAAAATATGATTTTTATATTTTTAAAGTATTAAAAATATAATCTTTACTATATAGAAATATTAAAAATATGATTTTTATATTTTTAAAGTATTAAAAATATAATCTTTATATGATAGAGAACATAAAAATATCATCTTTGTGTATGTAGCAAAATAAAAATCTGATTTTTATTTTATATACGTTGAAATGAAGTGTTTATTTTTATAAAGGCGAAACCTTTATTTTTGAAAGGGCGAAATCTTTATATGAAGAATAAGGTGATAAAAATATAATCTTTATCTATATAGAGCGTGATAGTAAAAATATGATTTTTACATATTGAACAGCATAGTAAAAATATGATTTTTACATATTGAACAGCATAGTAAAAATTCGATTTTTAAATATTGAACTTTGAAGTAAAAATTTGATTTTTAAATATTGAACTTTGAAGTCAAAATTCGATTTTTACATAGGTAGTGAAAGCGGGCAACGAAGATGACGAAGATGCGATAGCGATGAAGATTTCTACCAATGAAGAGCCGTGGAGCTAGGATAGCTATATGTGAGAACTTCTCACCTTTCAATTTAATTTTTCTAGTTATATATATACTAGGATGCAGACGGTGCTTAGTAGCACCCGACACAATCGTCCACAGACCATGGACTTGTTTGTTTGGCTGTTTGGTGATTGATTGCGATATTGGTTTGAATGTGGTTTGTGGTGTGAAAAATCAAATCGATAAATTGGTTAGGATTAGACGTGCGCCGTTATAAGGCGAAGGAGTAAGGCTAGGTTAGACTCTTACTCCAAATTTTGTGGTTTGCAAAACGAATTGATTTGATTGATGTGTGAATGGCGTGGGCCTTCACTAGACCGGGGATAAGGCTAGGCCTTGTCCCGTTTCTAGTATCGTGCCGTTATGCCGCCGAAATTTTCTAAAATATGTTAGAAAAATAAAATTATCATTTTATTTAAAGAATGAACTGAATTGAAATTCATATGTTGAAATAAAATGTTTTATCTTTAAAAATATAATTTTTAACGTGAATGTGAATAAATAAATATTCATTTACAAACCCGACGGTTTGTTTATGTACACCTATTTGAATGACATTGATTGGGACGATAAATTTTACACATCGCCCAACAGCACAAATAAAATATGTGTTTGATTGTTTGAAACCCCACACGGGTGTTGGGATGAAATTTGAAGTTCACTCATCCTGATTGATTAAATATGTCGATCGATTGATTGACAGGCTGTTATAAGCGTCGAATATCTATATTTGATGCTTATATAGTGGAGTGCACTTTGGTTGATGGTTGATTATTTTTCAATGCTATGATATACATGTGTTGTATGAAAATCCCTATAATTAACTTTATATGGTAATTGATTGGGCCTCATTCCAATTTGAAAAATAAAGAATATTATAAAATAAAGGTTCATGTGTTGACAGTACTCATCCATTGAGATTGGTCATGTGTTGAACGAAATATTTTATAGTAATAAAATTTACATCTTTATCAATATAAAATAAAGGTTCATGTGTTGACAGTACTCATCCATTGAGATTGGTCATGTGTTGAACGAAATATTTTGATAATAACAACTATTTTGAAAAAGAAATATTTGAAATAGAATATTTGAAAATAAAGGAATATATGAAGCCGTGTTGATTAGATTGACGCCATTTCGACGTGAACGATATTTATATCGATTTTACTCGATTTCGAAATGAATTGAATATATAACGATTTCGAAATGAATTGAATATATAACGATTTCGAAATGAATTGAATTATAACGATTTCGAAATGAATTGAATATATAGCGATTTCGAAATGAATTGAATATATAGCGATTTCGAAATGAATTGAATATATAGCGATTTCGAAATGAATAGAATTGAAAATGATTTCGAAATGAATTGAATTGAAAACGATTTCGAAATGGATTGAACTGAAAACGATTTCGAAAGGAATTGAAAACGAATTCAAATTGAATTGAAAGCGAATTGAAATGAATTCAAATTGAATTGAAATTTGAATTGAATAGAAATGAATTTTAAAACGAATTTATAAAGAAGAATTCAATTTTGATTTGAATTGAAATGGAAGTTGAAATTGTTTTTGAAACGAATTTAAAACTATTTATATAATTCGTTTTAAATATAAATCGACGATATATATATTATATATATTATATATATAATATAATGGCCTGAATAGAACGCGCCGCGCCGCGGCAGTTCGCGAATTTCGACCATTTATTTCAAACGGACATTACGGGAGATCCGACCTTCGGATTCTCCTAAAACCGGAACCGTTGGGTTCGTATCGCAAAGAGCTTTCTAACGAATATTAGAAATTCAAAATCTAACGGTTGGATTTGGAGATACGTCCAAATCAAATTCGAAAAAGGTCGCTGTAAGTGCAGTTCGATGGCCATTGTTGGAAATCGACTGTACGGGCCTTGATAAAATTATTAAAAATAGTAATAATTTGTGTAAAATCATAAGAAATGATTTGTGAAAGTTTGGGATGAAAAACTCCATATTTGAAAAGATAAAAATAGATTTTTATCGAAATGAACTAGTTTTGAACTAGAATTATAATTCTATTTATTTTTAAATAAATAAATTGAATTGAAATGGTTTTGAAAATAACCAAAATTTCCAATGATTGCATTGGAGTGGATTTGAATCGAAATTGTCTTCGGAATATTTCGATGTTGGAATTCGTGATATTACAGGTGTTGTTATGGAAATTTGAAAGATATATATTTGTATCGTTATTTCCAATACGACATTTGTTAGTCGTAGAATTCGATATTGAATATAAGCCGATATATTTTCTATTCAGAGCCTTGTATTGAATATCGAATGTGATTTGGGTTTGTCGTGAATGGTGTCTTCACTAACACTGTTCTTGAACCCAGTTGAGAAAAGATTAAATCTTTTTATTTAGATTTAATGAAGTGTACCAATTAAATGATATTTAATTGGAATTGAATTGGTATTGATTTTTGGGTTTATCGTGAACAGTGTTTTAAATAACACTTGTTCTTTAACCCGATAATTAATGGAATGTGATTTTGGGTTTATCGTGAATCGTGTTTTAATGACACTGATTCTTTAACCCAGATAATGATTAAAACTAAGTGGAGTTTTAATGAATCTTTAATTAGATTGAAAAGATCGAGAATGGAGTATCACCAGTTTTGCTCCAGGCGATAGTTAAATCTTTAATTAGATTTGAACGTGAAATTTAGAAACTAACTGTCGGTTAGCCAAGCAGAATGGTTTTCTGGATATTGATCTGATGTTGGTTTCGGCCTTCGGGGTTAATATTTGGGGAATTATTCTCTTGATTAATTTACGGTTAGTGACTAATGAATTGGAATGAGGCGTATGTTGTGTTTGTGTAACACTTATTTAAAATATACGCGAGTTATTCGGAAAGACCGGGTTCATCCCATTCTGAATAACTGATACGACGATAAGTCGAAGAGGAAGACGATGGTCGAAGACCGGAGGTCTTCACGTCGTTTGGGTGATAACTGATGATCTTGATTGGGCTGTACACCCAAGAAGATGGAAACAGTTGGGGATCGTCCAGACGTACTTGGAGATCGATGGATATGCGGGGTACTAGGTGCCTCCGGTTTCGTTCAGCCCCAGAACGGACTTGTAAATGGACTGTGTGTCTGACATTGGATTTTAGTCTGTGTGATTGATCTCTATTAAATATATATCTGTTTGGCGGCGGAGAATTTATTCTCTTGCTTAACGCTCTTCTCTGAGACGTACGAGCTTAGGGGTTATATATTGATGGATATCAAACGCATGGAGTGAATTGCCTGTGTGGCATGCCTAAGTGGCAATTGATCGAGGCTTCTGTTGAAAAGCAAAGTCTTGTGGTGATGATCAAAGCACGGCCTTTGTGGCGTAGCTTTGTGTAACGTTTGCTTCGCGAGTTTCGCACCTGGTATGAACCAAAAACGGGAGAAGGACCTCAGGGAGGGCATGCGTTTCTTTCTAGTTAGAAGTGGCGTCAGTGGTTTTACACGCCCTGACGAGTTTGACTTATGTGGTTGTTGCTGTTGCGAGGCGCCTCGGATTGATCGGTCGTTCTCGAACCGATGGAGTCATTTAGTTGGCTCGTTTACGCCCCATAGGGCGGGGAAATGCATGTTCAGGGTTTAAGTTTAATCCACATCGGTGGACCGGCCCTGACGATCCAAGGGCCCACCTGAGTCTGGGTCCTGAGGGGCGGGCTAGAGCGTCTCGAATCGGTTGAGGACTATCTTTTGCCTCGGTTCATAGATGGAAATCCAATTTCCAAATACGTGACATTTGCGGTTTTATTTGTAGAGCCTAGTATGGCGACATGATATATGGTACCCATGCCGCCTATGATTGATGCTTATGATTCGAAGTTGTTTTATACACTATGCACTTATTATAGTATCAAATGATTTGTTTTAAACGTATCAAGCATTCTTTGGCTGTTATAAGGGAAAACCCTATCCCCCGGCTTGCGTTGCATTGTGTGATAGGACCTGGGTCTTATAACAGCTTCATTTTTCTTTATTTAGCATTGCGCTGTTTGTTTTATGCACTGGTATTCTTGGGAGGAAACCCGTTCCGTGTTATACGGCGTGGTCCCTTGATTTACCTAATGATTTAAAATAAAGATTAATAACTGTTTTAGTTCTCACACCAGTCCCATGACTGACCTGGAGTTTATTGTTTTAACCTAAACTCTGGGTGCCCCTATTTTTCGCACGGGCAGCTAGTAGTTTTGGTTTTGCAGATTTATATTCACAGGATCCTGGTTTACAGCTGGAACGATATCCGGAAAGCTTTGTATCCGTATATCTTCTTCTAGTTGTGTATTGTATTATTTTCCGCTGCTATGTATTTAAATGTAATTTAAATCTCTGATATTTCTGTGTAATATTCATTTATACTCTGTATATTCTTGTAATCTGATGCATTGTTGTAATATACAATGAAATGTTCTTCTGTATGCGTTCTGTTGTGGCTTGTTCTCGAACTATCCGACGCTTTCCTTTACGGGGAAGTTGCGGGTCTTTACAGTTGGTATCAGAGCTTTGGTTTACAAAGCAGAGAACAAGACACATTAGAACCATATGAAAGGATTCATCAGATACTGGATTAGTAATATCCAATTAGAATGACTCGTTAGAGATAGGATCAGTAGTATCCTAGAACGGGTGTGAAGAGTATATTTTTTTTAAATGAAAACAAAGTTTTGTTTTGAAAATTTAAATCAACTATTCGTATTTGATTATTTGTTTATATTGATTTTGGACAATTCAGTATATAAAGAATTTGCATATACGCCTTGCAAACGTATATTCAAAGTTTTAATATACTGGATAGATATAGAGTCACACTCTAGTCGCCCGGAGACGATTCTGATGATAGTCTAGACATCATCAGAATTGGTATTCGAGTTTCGAAGGTGTGATTTTCTATATATTTCCATTAGACTGGTGTGAGAACCAAAACTAATATAGCTAGAATACATTGTTGTGATTTGGCATCAAAAATCTGATTTTTGACTATATATCAAAATTATGAATTTGAAACGTTAATTCACTAATTGATTGATGTTTGTGCTGTTTATTTATTTGTTTGATAATTTCGAAACATTATGCCCAATTGAATCAAATATTGAACTGTATTGAAAATTGGTCGCATTTGCTTGCATATATATATACTTGCATTGAACAGGTCATAGCAAGGAGGCTAGAGCCAGAGAATAAAATTTGTTTGCCCGACAAATAGGTACATGTTTACTACATAATTTCCTGTTTTGTTTGGTTGATGATGATTTTGTGAGCCTATTGGCTAGCCGCTTGGCTTTTTCTTTTTCTTTTTGAGATCTGAAGGACCGGGGAAGCTACTTGAAATTCCCCGATGCTCCCGGTGCAGGGGAGGTTATGGCGAAATTTTTCGAAAATTTAGGGTGTTAGCCAAATTTTTGAAGTTTTGAAAATTCTCAGAAACTAAAGAGTTGGAGAATGGAAGCCAGATCGAGCGTAGGGTTGAATAATCAAACCACTTTCGACTTTGTTCCTTTTCGGGGACGAAAAGTTTTAAGTGGGGGAGATTGTAACAACCCGTAAAATGCGAGCCAGTTTGAAATTTTTATTTTGGCCATTTTAGCGAATTTTGAATATTCGAAATGAATTATTTTAAATAATATCGTCGAAAAATTTATTTTGAATAGAATTCGAACGAATATATTTATATACGTCGTCGTTAGAATATATAATAATTATATATAATTATAAAAGGAATTGAAAATGGCGCGGTAGTTTGAAAATTCGATTTCTAATTTCAAATGAATATACAGAATTCAATATAAGTCAGAATTGAACGAAACAAGAAATATTTGAATCTGTATAACTATATCTTTGTAACGAAGTTAAACAAACTGAGATTTCATCTTAGAAATGATAAGATATATCCAGTTTAAAATTAGAAATAGTCGCTGTGGAATTTATATATATTTTTATATATATAAGGCCCTTAAAAATAGCAATTTTGCAAACGACCTCGGATTTCGACGAAACCAGTTTTGTTGGGTCCGTGATGTTAAATTATTGCTAGATTTCAAATTTCATAATTTTCTGAATCAGTATGTGAGCGTGGCAAAGGAAAACGTGTTTTGACCATTTCAGTTGATTTTAATCGACTGGAAATTGGCCATTTTTCAAACGATCTCAGAATTTGACGAAACTAGTTTTGTTAGGACCGAATCGTCAATACGAAGCTAGAAAATATTTTTATGGAATTTATAGAGTTAATATGTGACCCCGGTAATTTGAAATGTACGTTTAAAATTCAGTATAGTGATTTAAATGTAAATTTAACGGAAACTGATCAAAACGGTCGATTCAGCTTGCGGTACATATCCCATTGTGTTCGGAATGGGGGTGAAACGCTATGGGCGACAGGCGGTGGACCTCGTTTGGAGGTTGTATGTGAAAGTCAACTTTATTTTGAATTAAATAAAAAAAAAAACTTTTCTTCCCTCCCCCGTTAACCCGCTCTGGCCCCCCCTTTTTTTCATTTCGATTCAGTTTATAAAAAAAAAATAGAAAAAAAACGAGAGGAGATCGAACCCCGTCGCCTTGGCCAGCCGTCGCTCCGGCGAGGCGCCTATCTGGTCGTCGAACGCTGGCCAACATCCCCTCCCTCTCCTCCACTTGCTCCGTCCTCTCGCCGAACTCGCGGAAAACCCTTGAACCCCGTCGACACCCCCAAGGTCGAAGCACCATTCGGAAACCCCCCTCCTGCTCGCCTTCGACCTTCTGACGAACTCCACCCGCCACCAGATGATGCCGACGCCCTTCCTCCCTCTGCAGATTCAAACCTGCAACCCTCTCTTTCCTCCAATAACTCGGTGGGCTCTTTAACTGATTTTAATTAGCTTTAAAACTGAATTTTTAATTAGCTTTAAAACTGAATTTTTAATTAGCTTTAAAACTGATTTTAAAAAGAATTTAAAATAGAAAAGGTTTGAATTTTAAATGGGAAAAGATAGGATTTTTATTTGGTAAAAGGCGTGATCTTTGTATTTTTAAAGTGATAAAAATATGATTTTTATATTTTTAAAGTATTAAAAATATAATCTTTACTATATAGAAATATTAAAAATATGATTTTTATATTTTTAAAGTATTAAAAATATAATCTTTATAGGATAGAGAACATAAAAATATCATCTTTGTGTATGTAGCAAAATAAAAATCTGATTTTTATTTTATATACGTTGAAATGAAGTGTTTATTTTTATAAAGGCGAAACCTTTATTTTTGAAAGGGCGAAATCTTTATATGAAGAATAAGGTGATAAAAATATAATCTTTATCTATATAGAGCGTGATAGTAAAAATATGATTTTTACATATTGAACAGCATAGTAAAAATATGATTTTTACATATTGAACAGCATAGTAAAAATTCGATTTTTAAATATTGAACTTTGAAGTAAAAATTTGATTTTTAAATATTGAACTTTGAAGTCAAAATTCGATTTTTACATAGGTAGTGAAAGCGGGCAACGAAGATGACGAAGATGCGATAGCGATGAAGATTTCTACCAATGAAGAGCCGTGGAGCTAGGATAGCTATATGTGAGAACTTCTCACCTTTCAATTTAATTTTTCTAGTTATATATATACTAGGATGCAGACGGTGCTTAGTAGCACCCGACACAATCGTCCACAGACCATGGACTTGTTTGTTTGGCTGTTTGGTGATTGATTGCGATATTGGTTTGAATGTGGTTTGTGGTGTGAAAAATCAAATCGATAAATTGGTTAGGATTAGACGTGCGCCGTTATAAGGCGAAGGAGTAAGGCTAGGTTAGACTCTTACTCCAAATTTTGTGGTTTGCAAAATGAAATTGATTTGATTGATGTGTGAATGGCGTGGGCCTTCACTAGACCGGGGATAAGGCTAGGCCTTGTCCCGTTTCTAGTATCGTGCCGTTATGCCGCCGAAATTTTCTAAAATATGTTAGAAAAATAAAATTATCATTTTATTTAAAGAATGAACTGAATTGAAATTCATATGTTGAAATAAAATGTTTTATCTTTAAAAATATAATTTTTAACGTGAATGTGAATAAATAAATATTCATTTACAAACCCGACGGTTTGTTTATGTACACCTATTTGAATGACATTGATTGGGACGATAAATTTTACACATCGCCCAACAGCACAAATAAAATATGTGTTTGATTGTTTGAAACCCCACACGGGTGTTGGGATGAAATTTGAAGTTCACTCATCCTGATTGATTAAATATGTCGATCGATTGATTGACAGGCTGTTATAAGCGTCGAATATCTATATTTGATGCTTATACAGTGGAGTGCACTTTGGTTGATGGTTGATTATTTTTCAATGCTATGATATACATGTGTTGTATGAAAATCCCTATAATTAACTTTATATGGTAATTGATTGGGCCTCATTCCAATTTGAAAAATAAAGAATATTATAAAATAAAGGTTCATGTGTTGACAGTACTCATCCATTGAGATTGGTCATGTGTTGAACGAAATATTTTATAGTAATAAAATTTACATCTTTATCAATATAAAATAAAGGTTCATGTGTTGACAGTACTCATCCATTGAGATTGGTCATGTGTTGAACGAAATATTTTGATAATAACAACTATTTTGAAAAAGAAATATTTGAAATAGAATATTTGAAAATAAAGGAATATATGAAGCCGTGTTGATTAGATTGACGTCATTTCGACGTGAACGATATTTATATCGATTTTACTCGATTTCGAAATGAATTGAATATATAACGATTTCGAAATGAATTGAATATATAACAATTTCGAAATGAATTGAATTATAACGATTTCGAAATGAATTGAATATATAGCGATTTCGAAATGAATTGAATATATAGCGATTTCGAAATGAATTGAATATATAGCGATTTCGAAATGAATAGAATTGAAAATGATTTCGAAATGAATTGAATTGAAAACGATTTCGAAATGGATTGAATTGAAAACGATTTCGAAAGGAATTGAAAATGAATTCAAATTGAATTGAAAGCGAATTGAAATGAATTCAAATTGAGTTGAAATTTGAATTGAAAAGAAATGAATTTTAAAACGAATTTATAAAGAAGAATTCAATTTTGATTTGAATTGAAATGGAAGTTGAAATTGTTTTTGAAACGAATTTAAAACTATTTATATAATTCGTTTTAAATAGAAATCGACGATATATATATTATATATATTATATATATAATATAATGGCCTGAATAGAACGCGCCGCGCCGCGGTAGTTCGCGAATTTCGACCATTTATTTCAAACGGACATTACGGGAGATCCGACCTTCGGATTCTCCTAAAACCGGAACCGTTGGGTTCGTATCGAAAAGAGCTTTCTAACGAATATTAGAAATTCAAAATCTAACGGTTGGATTTGGAGATACGTCCAAATCAAATTCGAAAAAGGTCGCTGTAAGTGCAGTTCGATGGCCATTGTTGGAAATCGACTGTACGGGCCTTGATAAAATTATTTAAAATAGTAATAATTTGTGTAAAATCATAAGAAATGATTTGTGAAAGTTTGGGATGAAAAACTCCATATTTGAAAAGATAAAAATAGATTTTTATCGAAATGAACTAGTTTTGAACTAGAATTATAATTCTATTTATTTTTAAATAAATAAATTGAATTTGAAATGGTTTTGAAAATAACCAAAATTTCCAATGATTGCATTGGAGTGGATTTGAATCGAAATTGTCTTCGGAATATTTCGATGTTGGAATTCGTGATATTACAGGTGTTGTTATGGAAATTTGAAAGATATATATTTGTATCGTTATTTCCAATACGACATTTGTTAGTCGTAGAATTCGATATTGAATATAAGCCGATATATTTTCTATTCAGAGCCTTGTATTGAATATCGAATGTGATTTGGGTTTGTCGTGAATGGTGTCTTCACTAACACTGTTCTTGAACCCAGTTGAGAAAAGATTAAATCTTTTTATTTAGATTTAATGAAGTGTACCAATTAAATGATATTTAATTGGAATTGAATTGGTATTGATTTTTGGGTTTATCGTGAACAGTGTTTTAAATAACACTTGTTCTTTAACCCGATAATTAATGGAATGTGATTTTGGGTTTATCGTGAATCGTGTTTTAAATGACACTGATTCTTTAACCCAGATAATGATTAAAACTAAGTGGAGTTTTAATGAATCTTTAATTAGATTGAAAAGATCGAGAATGGAGTATCACCAGTTTTGCTCCAGGCGATAGTTAAATCTTTAATTAGATTTGAACGTGAAATTTAGAAACTAACTGTCGGTTAGCCAAGCAGAATGGTTTTCTGGATATTGATCTGATGTTGGTTTCGGCCTTCGGGGTTAATATTTGGGGAATTATTCTCTTGATTAATTTACGGTTAGTGACTAATGAATTGGAATGAGGCGTATGTTGTGTTTGTGTAACACTTATTTAAAATATACGCGAGTTATTCGGAAAGACCGGGTTCATCCCATTCTGAATAACTGATACGACGATAAGTCGAAGAGGAAGACGATGGTCGAAGACCGGAGGTCTTCACGTCGTTTGGGTGATAACTGATGATCTTGATTGGGCTGTACACCCAAGAAGATGGAAACAGTTGGGGATCGTCCAGACGTACTTGGAGATCGATGGATATGCGGGGTACTAGGTGCCTCCGGTTTCGTTCAGCCCCAGAACGGACTTGTAAATGGACTGTGTGTCTGACATTGGATTTTAGTCTGTGTGATTGATCTCTATTAAATATATATCTGTTTGGCGGCGGAGAATTTATTCTCTTGCTTAACGCCCTTCTCTGAGACGTACGAGCTCAGGGGTTATATATTGATGGATATCAAACGCATGGAGTGAATTGCCTGTGTGGCATGCCTAAGTGGCAATTGATCGAGGCTTCTGTTGAAAAGCAAAGTCTTGTGGTGATGATCAAAGCACGGCCTTTGTGGCGTAGCTTTGTGTAACGTTTGCTTCGCGAGTTTCGCACCCGGTATGAACCAAAAACGGGAGAAGGACCTCAGGGAGGGCATGCGTTTCTTTCTAGTTAGAAGTGGCGTCAGTGGTTTTACACGCCCTGACGAGTTTGACTTATGTGGTTGTTGCTGTTGCGAGGCGCCTCAGATTGATCGGTCGTTCTCGAACCGATGGAGTCATTTAGTTGGCTCGTTTACGCCCCATAGGGCGGGGAAATGCATGTTCAGGGTTTAAGTTTAATCCACATCGGTGGACCGGCCCTGACGATCCAAGGGCCCACCTGAGTCTGGGTCCTGAGGGGCGGGCTAGAGCGTCTCGAATCGGTTGAGGACTATCTTTTGCCTCGGTTCATAGATGGAAATCCAATTTCCAAATACGTGACATTTGCGGTTTTATTTGTAGAGCCTAGTATGGCGACATGATATATGGTACCCATGCCGCCTATGATTGATACTTATGATTCGAAGTTGTTTTATACACTATGCACTTATTATAGTATCAAATGATTTGTTTTAAACGTATCAAGCATTCTTTGGCTGTTATAAGGGAAAACCCTATCCCCTGGCTTGCGTTGCATTGTGTGATAGGACCTGGGTCTTATAACAGCTTCATTTTTCTTTATTTAGCATTGCGCTGTTTGTTTTATGCACTGGTATTCTTGGGAGGAAACCCGTTCCGTGTTATACGGCGTGGTCCCTTGATTTACCTAATGATTTAAAATAAAGATTAATAACTGTTTTAGTTCTCACACCAGTCCCATGACTGACCTGGAGTTTATTGTTTTAACCTAAACTCTGGGTGCCCCTATTTTTCGCACGGGCAGCTAGTAGTTTTGGTTTTGCAGATTTATATTCACAGGATCCTGGTTTACAGCTGGAACGATATCCGGAAAGCTTTGTATCCGTATATCTTCTTCTAGTTGTGTATTGTATTATTTTCCGCTGCTATGTATTTAAATGTAATTTAAATCTCTGATATTTCTGTGTAATATTCATTTATACTCTGTATATTCTTGTAATCTGATGCATTGTTGTAATATACAATGAAATGTTCTTCTGTATGCGTTCTGTTGTGGCTTGTTCTCGAACTATCCGACGCTTTCCTTTACGGGGAAGTTGCGGGTCTTTACACATCGTTAAGATGATTACTGATGTCTTGATTGGGTTGTACACCAAAGAGGTAATAAGTGGTGGTCATCCAGACGTACTTGGAGATCGACCGGATATGCAAGGGAATCTCTCCTGTATTGGATATATGGGACGAGGAATAAGGTGCCTCTGGTTTCGTTCAGACCCGGAACAAACTTGCAAATGGATCGTATGTCTGACATTGTATTTCGCGTTGTATTCATTGATCTTTGCTAAATATATATCTGTTTGGTGGTGGAGAATTTATTCTCTTGCTTAACACCCTTCTCTAAAACGTACGAGCTTAGAGATTATATATTGGTAGACATCAATGGTATGGTATGGATTGACAATGTGGCATGCTGAGATGCATGGATCAAAGCTTTTGTCGAAAAGCAGGGCTTTATGGTTGATGATCAAAGCACAACTTTAATATAGCACAACTTTGTGTAGCGTTAATTTGCGAGCTTCATACCCTGGCGTGAATCAAAAATGGTATGAAGGACCGCAGGGTGGACACACATTTCTTTCAAGCTATGAGTGATGTCATGGTATGGAGCCCAGACATTTTACTTATGTGGATATTGGATAGAGAGGTACCTAGGATATGATAGGTCGACATTTGGACCAGGTGACAGGTCCCATAGGACCGGGAAACGTAAAGTTCATGAATTACTAATCTATAAACGTTAGGTGTGGATCAGCCCTGCCGCTTCAGACGCACTTGCGAGTGAGTCATGAGGCATGGGCTAGAGTGTCTCGAATCGGATGAGGAAGATCCCTTGCCTTGGTTCATAGATGGAATCCAATCTTCAACATGCGATTTTACGGTTTTAGTTGTTAACCTATATAGCGACATAATATATGGTACCTATGTCGTCTATGATTGATACATTTATATTTGAAGTTGTTTTCTACACTATGCACTAATAATAATAAAACATAAATTTCGCATATCAAGCGTATTTGGCCATTATAAGGTAAAACTATATCCTCTTGTTTGTGTTGCATTATGTGATGGGACCTGAGTCATATATGGCTTCATTTTTATTTTTAGCATTGCGAGTTTTGTTTTATGGTATTCATGGAAGAAAATCTTTTCTGTGTTATACGGCATGGTCCCGCGATTTACCCAACATTAAAATAAAGTTTAATAACTGTTTTAGTTCTCACACCAGTCCCATGACTGACTCAGAGTTTATTATTTTCCACCTTAACTCTCGGTGCTCATATTTTCCACACGGACATCTAGTAGTTTTGGTTTCGTAGATATTTCTTTTCATAGGATCCTGGATTACGGCTGGAGCTATACTATGGAATGCTTTGTATCCATGTATTTCTTTCAGCTGTGGTAGTTGATGATTTTCCGCTGCACATTATATTTATGTATTATATTTCCACTGCTATGTAATTTATTCTCTGATATTATTTTTCCACTGTACATTATTTGTTTGTACTCTAATTCTTGTACTCTGATGTAAATTGTTGTAAAAGCAATGAAATGTTCTCCTGTTGTGTTCTGATGCGTCGTGTTTTCAAAGAAATCTGCCTTCTTGTTCGGTTTAGGCCGGCCAGGAAGTTCGGGTCATCACAGTTGGCATCAGATCTTTGGTTTACAAAGCTCGAGAACAAGACACATTAGAACTTAACGAAAGATTTCATCAGAGACATGATTAGTAATATCCTATAAGAATGACTCGTTAGAGATAGGGTTAGTAATACCCTAGAATAAGCTTGAAGAGTATGGTTTAAAAAGATAAATTTTATTTTGAAAATTTATATCTTGTTATAAAGAATTTAATTATTTTATTTGATTTTGAATTTGGATTATCGATTATAAGAAGATCTTGAATATACGCGTCATGAACGTAAATTCGAAGTCTCAATTATACTGGATAGATAAAGAATCACACTCTTATCGATGACGATGACTCTGGTGATTGATCGATCATCATCAGTGTTTATCTTCGAGTTTTGAAAGTGGGATGTCTATATGATTCCAATTGACTAGTGTGAGAACCAAAAACTTAGCCAGAGTTTATTGTTTGTGATTTGGCATTGAGAATATGATTTTAAATATATAAAAGTTATATATTTGAAAAGCTAATCAACTAATTGATTGTTGGTTGTGATGGGTGATTATTAGTTTAACAAATAAAAATATTGGAATAATAAAACCAATAAGAGAATGAAAGGTAAATCAAAGCAAATCCAATTTAAAGTTAAACTGAATTGAAAATTGATTGGAATTGGATATATATATATACACATGTATATATAATGAACAGGTCATAACACGGAAGCTAAGAGGAGGAATAAAATTATATGCCCGACAAATAGGTAAATATTTACTATATTTATTGGGTTTGATGATTTTATGAGCCGATTGGCTAGCCGCTTGGCTTTTTTATTTTCTTTTGATATATGAGAGCCTATAGAGGCCACTTGTAGTTGTACCTATCAACCTGTACAAAGGAGGTTATGGCGAAATTTTTCGAAAATTTAAGGCGTTAGCCAAATTTCGAGAAAATGGAAAGTTCATAGAAACTGAAGGTTGAGTTGGTTAAGTAAACGACCTTTGATTCTACCTTCTTTTTCGAGGACGAAAAGTTTTTAAGTGGGAGAGACTGTAACAACCCTGATTTTTGGAACTAAATTAAAATTTATTTTTTATTGATTTTAATGGAATTAAATATTTTAAACGATTTATTTTTAGAATAATGACTTAAAATTTATTTAAATCAAAGTTTGAATGTAAGAATTTAAAATTTAATTAAAACGGATTCGTAATGGTGCGGTAGTTTGAAAATTTGGTTTTGAACTTTAAATTAGTATACGTAATTCAAAATAATTTGGATTTTTGTAAAACAAGCAACGTTAGAATCTGTTTAATAATATCTTTCTAACGAATGTAAGAAATTGAGATTTTATGTTATAAATCGTAAGTTATGTCCAGATTAAAATTTAAAATAGTCGTTATGGAATTTATTAATATTAAATAATCCCTTAAAAATAATCATTTTGCAAACGACCTTCGGTTTTGACGAAACTGATTTTATTGGATCTGAAATGTCAAATTATTGTTAGGTTTAAAATTTCAAGTCAATTGGAATTAGTATGTAAGCATAGTAAATTTAAGCGCATGTTCAATTTTAGTTGTAAATTCAATAATCTAGAAATAAGGCCATTTTTCGAACGTTCTCCTCCAAATTTGACAAAATTAGTTTTGTTAGAACCGTAATTGAAAAACATAGCAATATTTCAAATTTTATAATTTTTGGAGTCAGTATGTGGTCGTAGTAAATTAATACATATGTTTAAATTTAGTGTTTAACGTTATATTTTAATTTTGATAAAAACTGACTGAAACAGTCGACTCTGCTTACAAAACATATCCCATTATGTCCGGAATGAGGGTATTTGGTTGGAGGCGACAATCGTTGGGATTCCTTTGAAGTTAGGAGCGTAAAACCACTAATACGTGAATTAAACAATATAAATAATATCTATAAATACTTTAAAAATCTCTCTCAAACCCTAATTGTTTGAAACCGTGGTCAACCCTTTCTACCACCGTCATTTATAAACCAATAGCCAACATTTTCCAACCTATAATCCTTGATTTCTCCAAATCTAGCAACCTATTCAACAAACTTATAACTACAAAAACATAGATCATATTGAGCACTTGAAGATGGACAGTAATGATCGATGATGAAGCTCAGAGATGGCCGAAATTCCTCTTGAAGACTGTTGTCTTTTGTGGATTTTCTAGAGCAACCTAGTTGCATGGTTTTTGAGGCAAGGGTAGGCGAGGTCAAGGCGTTCGAGGTGGGCACCTCTGATTTGGCTCTGGCGGGATGTGTTGAAGGAGACTATGAATCCTTGCTAACGAGAGTGGGTTCGGTTTTGTAGCAGTAAAGAATCAGGGAAGATGATTAAATGATGGATTAAGTAAAATAATTAAATTTATTATTTTTTAATTAATTTTTAAAGTAATTAATGTATAAATGGTTGTAACTCGTTCATATGACATCGAAATTCAGCAAAAAAATGTTCGTTGAAACTGTGAAGAGGATATTTACGTTATGGAACTGATTGGAAAAGATTTGGAGACAGTTGCAATTTTTGATTGAATTAAACAATTAGTTTGATTTAATTATAACAATCATTATAATAACAATTTTAGAACCAATTGATTGACAGACTGTTATAAGCGTTATTTAATTATTTAATGCTTATACAGTTGTAAATGCACTCTAGATGTGAATTAGACGTATAATAATTATTATTGAATACTTGTGATGTATGAAATCCATTTAAATAAAATTATATGGTAATTGGTTGAATCTCAATTCAATCTGGAATGAAAATAAATATTTAAACATAATATTTAGTGAAGAATCAAAATATGTTTTGGATGTCCAATTTTGGATGGACATAGAAACTTTAAAATTATAATGAATGCTGAGAAAATGGATTTCAAAATCTGATATTTTGGAAATATTGTTATTTTGATATTGTAATAATATGGATGTTCAATTTTAATTTAAAATTGAAATGGAAGTCGAAATCATTTTAAATGATTTTACAAACGTTTTATAAAATACGTTTTGAATGGAAATGGATGAAATCTAATATATATAATATAATGGCTTAAAATGAAGATATTTGATTTTATAGTAAAACGATTGAAATAAAATTTCAAATGGTACTTGAACAATTTATAATATTTATAAATTATTTTGGAAATGTTTTCGATTTTATTTTAAATTATAAATTGAATTCGGGCTTGAATAGGACGTATCGCGCAGCGACAGTTCGCGAACGTCAATAACTTCGAATTGACGTAGCGGGAAATCCGACCGTCGGATTCTCCTGAAACTAGACGCGTTGGGTTCGTATCGAAAAGATCTTTCAAATGAAAATAAGAGATTTAAAATCCAATGGTCAGATTTTAAAATAAGTCCATATCAATTTTGGAAAAGGTCGTTATGGATGCAGTTCGATGGCCGATATTGGAAACCGACTGTAATGGCCTTAATAAAATTATTAAAAATATGAATAAATTATGATAAATCATAATAAATGATTTTGGATGAAATATTCCAATTTTGTAAAAATAAAATATATTTCTATCTGATTAAGTTATTTATCAACTAGAGTAAAGGACTAAAAGAAATTATATGGTTTTAATATAACTAGAACTTTCCAACGTATAATTGGAGAGGATTTGAATGGAAATAATCTTCGAAATATTTTTATATTGGATTCTGTGATTATACAGATATTGTTGAGGAATTTGGAAGATATAGATATCATTATTTCCAGTACGATATCCGTTGGTTTCAGAATTTGATATTGAATATAAGCCGATATGATTTTTATTCAGAGCCTTGTATTTAATATCAAATTAGATTTTAGGTTTGTCGTGAATGGTGTCTTCAATAACACTGTTCTTAAACCCAAGTGAGAAAGGAATCAATCTTTTAATCAAGATTATTGAAGTTTTCCAATTTAATAAATATAATTGGAATTAAAAGTTGATTTTGGGTTCATTGTGAACGATGTTTTAAATAACATTAGTTCTTAAACCCAATTAAAAATGAAGTTATGATATGGAATTTTAAATCTTTTTATTAAGATTTAATGAAATTTTCCAAAGTAAAGTTTTCTAATTTAATATATTAAATTGGAATTGAATGGATTTCGATTTAATAATCGAGATGAGCTTCTGTAAAGGAAGACCGTTACTATTTAAGGAATTTAAAAGGCTTTGTCGTTATTCCACTTACAGAATTAGTCTGATACGGAAATATATATTGATAATACACTGATTAGATTTCCGTGAAGATTCCATTTTGTTGGAAGACGATTTTGGGTTTATCGTGAGCAATGTTTAAAACGACATTTGTTCTTTAACCCAGTTAAAGACAGGATTGATTTTCTAAAGTTGAATAATCATTAAGTAATGATTTTTTAAATTAAAATTAAATGGAGTTTGAATGAATCTTTAATTAGATTGAAATGTGAATGAGCTAATTAAATTTACCGAATTCAAGAAATGTTCGCGAATGAAGTACCACCAGTTTTGCTCCATGGGATGAATAGGTGGGGATTGGGATAATAAAATGAATGATTACTTCGGTAAGGCTCATTAATCCCGACTAGTTGATAAACCTTGATTTTGTTTAAGCCGTGAAAAGATATTATAAAATCTTTTGAAATGATTTCCAAGAATATATGAATAAATGAATATTCTGGATTGGAATGAGGCGTATGATGCATTTATATTTCACATGATTACAAGATTCGCGATTTGTTCGGAAAGACCGACTTTAGCCCATTCTGAATAACTGATACGACGATTAAAAGTCGAAGATTTAAATACGGTGGTTAAAGACCGAAAATCTTCACATCGTTAGGATGATTGCTGATGTCTTGATTGGGCTGCACACCAAAGACGAGGTAATAAGTGGTGGTCATCCATACGTACTTGGAGATCGACCAGATATGCAAGGGCATCTCTCCTGTATTGGATATATGGGACGAGAAATAAGGTGCCTCTGGTTTCGTTCATACCCAGAACGAACTTGCAAATGGATTGTATGTCTGACATTGCATTTTGCGCTGTATTCATTGATCTCTCCTATATATATATATGTTTGGTGGCAGATAATTTATTCTCTTGCTTAACACCCTTCTTTGAGACGTACGAGCTTAGAGGTTATATATTGGCAAATATCAATGGTATGGCATGGATAAAAACTTTTGTTGAAAATAGGGCTTTGTCGTTTATGATCAAAACACAGCTTTAATATAGCATAACTTTGTGTAGCATTAATTCGCGAGCTCCACACCCTAGTGTGAATCAAAAATGGGATAAAGGACCGTAGGGAGAAAATGCGTTTCTTTCTAGCTAGGAGTGATGTCATGGTATGGAGCCCAGACATTTTACTTATGTGGATATTGGACAGCGAGGTACCTTAGATATGATAAGTCAACATAGTAACAAAGTGACAAGTCCCATAGGACCAGGAAACGTATTGTTCAGGAATTACTGATCCACAAATGTTAGGTGTGGACCAGCCCTACCGCTCCAGGTGCGCTTGCAAGTGAGTCCCTAGGCACGGGCTAGTGCATCTCAAATCGGATGAGGAAGATCCCTTTCCTTAGTTTATAGATAGAATCCAATTTTCAATACGTGATTTTACGATTTTAGTTGTAAACCTATATGGAGACATAATATATGGTACCTATGCCGTCTATGATTGATACACTTATTTTTGAAGTTGTTTTCTACTTTATGCACTAATAATAATAAAAGATAAATTTCGTGTATCAAGCATATTTGGCCATTATAAGGTAGAACTCTATCCTCTAGTTTGTGTTGCATTGTGTGATGGGACCTGAGTTTTATAATGACTTCATTTTTCTTTTTAGCATTATGAGTTTTGTTTTACGGTATTCACGGAAATAGCCCTTTCCGTGTTATACGGCGTGGTCTCGCAATTTACTCGACATTAAAATAAAGTTTAATAACTGTTTTAGTTCTCACACCAGTACCACGGCTGACTTGGAGTTTATTGTTTCCCACCTAAACTCTCGGTATCCATATTTTCCACACGGGCAGCTATTAGTTTTGGTTTCGCAGATATTTCTTTTCACAGGATCCTGGATTACGGCTGGAGCTATACTATGGAATGCTTTGCATCCGTGTATTTCTTTCAGCTATGGTAGTTGATGATTTTCCGCTGCATATTATATTTATGTATTATATTTCCGTTGCTATGTAATTTAATCTTTGGTATTATTTTTCCACTGTATATTATTTATTTGTACTTTGATTCTTGTACTCTGATGTAAATTGTTGTAAAAGCAATGAAATATTCTCCTGTTTGTATTTTGATGTGTCCTATTTTCAAAGCAATCTGCCTTCTTGTTCGGTTCAGGCCGGCAGGGAAGTTCGGGTCGTTACATGGCCGTAACAGTCATATTTCCTAAGGCATAAATTAATTTATTTAATGTCATTTATGACACTAACGGTCATATTTTCATAAGGTATCAATTAACCTTTTTACATCAGCCCCTTTTTGAATTCTAATCTAATATTGTAACTCCCATATATTACTATAAATTTAATTCCATTTAATACTTGCATGAACATATATAAGTTTGCTATTTATTTATTCCTTACTTGGAGTTACAATCATTTATTCCTAAATACCAATTTATTTGTAACCATCAAGGCATATTATTATATTCGATGTATTTCCCCAAACAAACATGGTTACAATGCTTATTACCTTATTTATGACCTTCTATTACAACAACAAAAATCCATATTGATTGCTACAACGGTCACAAACGTTTAATTTCCACTTGTTATAGTATTTATTACTATACATTTATACTCATAAAATGGAAACACTTCAATTTCAAACACATAACAACAAACAAATATTTATTTAATAATTGTGTCATTTACATAGATTTGGAAGGATAAGACTAATATTTATATTTATATTTAAATGCGAAGTTAACGTGGTCACTAAGTTATATATATATATATATATATATATATATATATATATATATATATATATACATACATATATATTATGTTCTATCTAAAGTAGAGACCAAAACAACCTTTTTTGTGTTTAATCTTATTTTAAGATTCAAAATCTTACGAAAGGTTATTTACTGTAATTATTGTAATTTTTTCCCAAACAATTAGAAGGGGAAGATTTGGCGCCATTTCAAATCATAAGGAAACAAGTTAGTATATTATTTAGAATAGCTGCTGCAACTATGTACACAAATACATGAATTTGCACATCTCTTTTTATGGTTTGTTTATTTTCCTTGTAGATTTCAAATAATGCCTTTTTATACAAAAAGAACAAAAAAGACAAAATTACAATAATCAAGTTAAAACATACCAAACACAATAGGATTATTAATTATTTTAACCCAAACTGCACAATTACAATTCAACACCCAATTCTATGAATTTAGAATAAAACTATGAGTATGAAAATGGTTTTTGGGACTGATTTTACGATCCAAAGTGTTTACTATTGGAGAATGGAATTCTGATGGCAACAACCTTGTTTTAATTATTAACATTATTGATTATAAAATATATACTAACATTCTTATCCAGAATATATATATATGCAGGATATATATATATATATATATATGCAGGATATATATATACATATATGTAGGATATAAATGTTGAAGACTGTAAAGTAATGGAGATTCAAGATATCAAGGAATTCAAGAATCATGAGAATCAAGAATATCAAGATTTCAAGAGCTCGAGATTATCAAGTAATAGAGTCTAGTTTATATGTAAAACTATGGTTAGCACTTTCAAAATCTTGTTTTCGAATTCCTTTTCAAGTTGATTTCAAAATTACTTCACACTCCTTTTCTAAAAATGATTTCAAATTAATAAGTTTTTAATTATGATTTCATATATATATATATATATATAGTTTATTAAGTTTTATAATATATATGTGTTTATAATATATATAGTCTTATATCATATAATTTTATAAATGTGTTTATATATATTACAATTTTTCCATATGTTTGTATGCTTTAGAAAATTCATTTTGAAATATTAGTTTTGATTCAAGAATTTCCAGAATATATATATTAGTTTTAACACTTGAAAAACAATTTTTAAAATCAAAATAATATGTGTATGTCGACATACATGTTTGAGCATGTCTACATATAACTGTCATATTTTCAATTTTCAAAGGAAGTGCCTTTTCATATTTGAAACATTTCAGAAATGTTTCAACCTTTCAAACACTATAAATAGGGTTTAAATTCGAATTTTTTTATCACTTCTTCTTCTCTATTTTCATCCTATCTCTAACCACCATTATTATTCTTTAATTTCTTGATTTCTACACTTATACTCTGCCAATTTCAACAAAAAATATATCATTCTCTTTCTCTTCTCAATCTCTGTCAACTACTATCTATTTGAAAGTATTATTCAAGAGTTCTAGGGCTATTGTAATCATTTGGGAATTTTTTGGGAAAGGATGTGTTCCTTGTAGCCCTGAAATCAAGGAAAGGGAGCGGTGTGAACCTTGTAGCCGTGAAATCAAGGGTGGTGGAATCGGTGTTAAACTTGTAGCCGTGAGATCAAGGGTGTTGTATGATTGATACTAGTATTAATAAAACTCCACGCAATCCATTGTTGGGTGGGATTGGACGTAGTAGTAATCCGAACTAGTATAAAATCCGATGTGTTCTTACCTTTTCTGCATTTTATATTTACTTATATCTGTGTTTATGGTTGTTTCTGTGTTTGTGATCATTTATGGTGTGATAATCATTGTGTGATTCATATAGTAATTCAAGATTGTTTAAGTTTTCCATAATCTGTTATAAACACTATTCACCCCTCTCTGGTGTTAGTTTTGCCTTAAGATCCTTAATCCGCAATCCCTAATAATTGGTTTCAGAGCATAGGTTTTCCAAAGTTCATCATCTGAATTTTGGAAATATTAAATGGAAAATTTTGAAATGATTTATAACACTAGTCTTAATTCATGCATTGCATCAATGTTAGAAGAGTCTGCATTCAATTATGTTGAAAAATCAAGTGATCTACTGAATTGTTGTCCAAAACAGGAAAAGATGTGTTACATGGCTGTTGAAAATTCAAATTCTAATGGTCAAATGGTGGAAATCAAAAAGGACAAATGGATATTGGATAGTGGCTATTCAAGACATATGACGGGAAATGCAAGATTACTGAATAATCTAGCATATGAAGATGGTGGAATGGTCAACTTCAGAGATAACTCTAAAGGATATATAGTTGGCATCGGCAATGTCGGTAATTCTAAAACTCCTACTATTTCTGATGTTTTATTAGTTAAGAATTTAAAACATAACTTATTAAGTATAAGTCAACTTTATGATAAAGGTTATAAAATCAATTTTGAAAAAGGTAAATGCTTTATAGAAGATAAGAATTCAAAAACAATATTCAAAGGAGATGGAAAGGAAAACATCTATATATTAAGTTTGGAAATTTCTGACGATAGTTTATGTCTCATGGCCAATACAAGTGACTCTTGGATTTGGCATAAGAGATTCGGTCATATAAATTTCAAACACATTTCTAGGATTTCAAAATTAGAATTAATTAGAGGTTACCTAAAATGAAATTTAAAGTAAATAATTTATTCGATACCTGTCAATTTGGAAAATTGAAACGAAGTTCATTTAAATCAAAAGAGGAAATTACAACCTCGAAACCATTAGAGTTAATTCACACGGATCTATTCGCTCCATCTCAAACTCGATCAATAAATCACAATAGATATGTTTACGTAATAATCGATGATTTTTCTAGATTTTCTTGGACTTTGTTTCTTAAAAATAAAAGTGATGCTTTTGATCAGTTTAAAACCTTTGCTAAAAGAATTCAAAATTAATTATCTTTAAAAATCAAAATAATACGTAGTGACCACGGTGGAGAGTTTGAAAATGAAAATTTTGAAAAATTTTGTAATAAAAAGGGGATAGCACATAATTTGCCTTTCCCCAGAACTCCTCAAGAAAATGGAGTAGTTGGACGAAAAATAGATCAATTCAAGAGTGTGCGAGAACCATGTTATCAGATAGTAACTTACCAAGAAATTTTTGTACTGAAGTAGTTGCAACAGCTTGTTATATATTAAATAGAATCTTGATAAGACCTTTAACTCATAAAACACCATACAAACTTTTGTATAATAAGAAACCAAAAGTATCGTATTTTAAAATATTTGAAAGTAAATGTTTTATTCTTAACACTAAAGAAAATTTAGGCAAATTTGACTCTAAATCTGATAAAAGAATATTTATTGGATATTCAGAAAGAAGTAAGGCATATAGAGTTTTCAATTTAAGAACTAAGACTATAGAAGAAACCTTAAATGTATCCTTTGACGAAAATTATAAGAATTTAAAACAAAATAAGGAAGATGAATGCGAAAATGAGGTCAATGAAGTAAAAAATGAAATTAATCAACCAAATAAGAGAATTAGACTTCTAAGAGATCACCCTGTAGAAAATATCTTAGAGGATACTGAATCTATTGTTAGAACTAAATATCAATTAAATAATATGAGTAATTTAGCATTTATTTCTACTATTGAACCTAAGAATCCAAAGGAAGCATCATCCAACGATTCATGGATCCTTGTTATGCAAGAAGAATTGAATTAGATAACCCAGAATGATGTATGGGAACTTGTTCCAAGACCAGAGGATAAAACTGTAATTGGAACTAAATGAGTTTATAAAAATAAAATGAATGAACTCGGCAAGGTCGTAAGAAATAAAGCTTGATTAGTAGCATAAGGATATAGTCAAGAAGAGGGAGTAGATTATGATGAAACCTTTGCTCCTATAGCAAGATTAGAAGCTATTAGAATTTTATTAGCCTTCGCTAATCATAATAATTTCAAATAGACGTTAAAAGTGCATTTCTTAATGGATATGTTAAAGAAGAAGTATATTTAGAGCAACCTCCTCTCTTTTAAGACGAAAAAAATCCAAATCATGAATGCGTTATATGGATTAAAACAAGCTCCTAGAGCATGGTATGGTCGATTAAGAACTAACTTATTACAATCAAACTTCGAGATTGGTAAGGTAGATAATACACTGTTTATTAAGAGAAGTAAAAACGATATTCAAATAGTACAAATATATGTTGACGATATAATCTTCGGATCAACCAATAATCAAATGAATAAAGAGTTCTCAAATATTATGACCCAAGAATTAGAGATGAGTCACATGAGTGAACTCACATTCTTCTTAGGCTTACAAATCTGACAACTAAAGAATGGAATATTTATTAATCAAGAAAAATACACTAGAGGTTTAATTAATAAACATAATTTAACTACAACTAATGGAAGACCCCCAACTATGGCAACTAATATAACCCTAAGTAAAGATGATACATCAAAAAATGTAGATCAAAAAATATATAGAGGAATGGTAGGATCATTATTATATATAACCGCTAGTAGACTAGATATAATGTATAGTGTATGTCTCTGTGCAGGATATCAATCGCAACCTAAAGAAACTCATTTGAAAGCCGTAAAACGTATACTACGATATGTAAAACATATATTAGATTTTGGATTATTTTATCCTAAAAATGGCTCGTTTGATTTAATATCTTATTATGACGCTGACTATGCGGGATGTAATCCCGATCGTAAAAGCACTAGTGGAACATGTCACTTCTCAGGACGTACAATAGTTTCTTGGTTTAGTAAAAAGCAAAATATAGTATTATTGTCAACAACTGAAGCAGAATATATATTTGTTGCTTTGGCTTGTTCACAAGTAATATATATGCAACAAACTCTAAATGATTTTAGTTTAAATATAAATAAATCACCAATCTATTGCGATAATATGAGTGCCATAAATATATCTAAAAATCCAACTCATCATTTGAGAACAAAACATATACATATAAGACATCATTTCTTAAGAGATAACATAAGTAAAGAGAAAATTTCACTTGAATTCATAGAAACAGAAAAAAAATAACAGATATATTAACAAAATCTTTAAATAAAGCAACATCTACTAAATTTAGAAGAGAATTAGGCATTTGTTCTTTAAGTGAAATAGAGTAATTAAATTCATATATAATATAAATAGACAACAAAAATAAGAAAAATAAACATATATCGACATGTGCAATTTGGTATGTCGACATATAACTGCCAGTTTTAAAAAATTAATTCCCACCAAAAGATAGTTATAACTACTATTTAAACTTCTTATTTCGAATTTTCTTCTTCATCTTCTCATTTCACTTTTGGAAAAAATTTCAACCAAATAAAACAATGGCCTCCACCAATAATAACAACTAAACCACCCACGTTTCATTTACCGGACCATTGGAAGGTCCATTTCAACGATCTACGCTCTCTAGAGTCATAAAACTAGAGGAATCGATGAAAGATGTTCTCCAAATGCTTACTGAAATACAAGTTCTACAAGTAATAATGAATAAGGATAATGAGAAACAAGGGAAGATAATGATAAATTTACAATGATTTGTCATGGATAACCAAACTAATCCAATTATTATCGAGGATGATAACCAAATAGAGGAAGAGGAAGAAGAGGAAGAAATGGTAGAAGAAGAGGAAGAAGAAGCACATGTCGAGGTCATGGAAGAAGACGACCAAGTGATATGCATAGGAGAAGTATGCTTTGATAGAGAAGGGAATATAGTTGAGAAAACTGGGGAATTATGTAGTCGTTATCTCCATTGCCCAATTCATAAATCCCCAATCGTCAAGAAGCATTAGCCGTTTAGATTTTCGTTGTATTCGCACGTGTACTCTAAAACATATTCGTTGTAAATACGTGTTCTCATGAAAACTTTAATTAAATGACTTGTATATGTTTAACTCATTTGTAAACATTGTTTGAATTACATAGTTTATTCAATGTTTATGTTCATTATTTTCCTATTTAATAGTATAGATTTGGTATTTTAGAATAAATCATTAGGATCAGATATAGCATAGATTTTGGGGGAGTTATTTAGATATAGTTTAGTATAGTATTACATAGATTTAGGGGGAGAATAATTAGGGGGGGGTATAATTTAGTTTAGTCTAGTTTAATATAAGATATTATAGGTATAATACAATATAGTTTAAGTTAGTTTTTGATAATGACAAAGGGGGAGAAATTATAAAACAAGAAATAGTCATAGTTTAAGGGGGAATCAGAAGAGATTCATTGTGAAAGAGGGAGTAATCAAGGAATCAGATCAACGTGTAATATCAGGAATGAATATTTTATAAAACAAGGTTGTCATCATCAAAAAAGGGAGATTGTTGAAAAATGGAATTTTGATGACAACAACCTTGTTTCAATTATTAACATTATTGATAATTAAATATATACTAACATTCTTGTCCAGAATATATATATATATATATATATACAGGATATAAATATTGAAGACTGTACAGTATTAGAGATTCAAGACATCAAGGAATTCAAGACTCATGAGATTCAAGAATATCAAGATTTCAAGAGCTCAAGATTATCAAGTAATAGAGTCTAGTTTATATGTAAAACTCTGGTTAGCACTTTCAATATCTTGTTTTCAAATTCTTTTTTCAAATTCCTTTTCAAATTGATTTCAAACTCCTTTTCTTAAAATGATTTCAAATTAATAAGATTTTAATTATGATTTCAAATATATATATATATATATATATGTTTATTAAGTTTTATAATATATATGTGTTTATAATATATATATATATATATATAGTCTTATATCATATAATTTTATAAATATGTTCATATTATATATTGCTATGTTTTTATATGTTTTTACACCTTAGAAAAATCATTTTGAAACATTAGTTTCGATTCAAGAATTTCCAGAATATATATTAGTTTTAACACATGAAAAATGATTTTAAAAATCAAAATAATAGGTATATGTCGACATACATGTTTGAGAATGTCGACATATAACTGTCGTATTTTCAATTTTCAAAGGAAGTGTCTTTTCATATTTGAAACATTTCAGAACTGTTACGACCTTTCAACACTATAAATAGGGGTTAAATTCAATTTTTTATCACTTCTTCTTCTTCATCTTTATCCTATCTCTAACCACCATTATTATTCTTTAATTTCTACACCTATACTCTGCCGATTTCAACAAAAATTGTATCATTCTCTTTCTCTTCTCAATCTCTATCAACTACTATCTGTTTGGAAGTGTTATTCAAGAGTTCTAGGGCTATTGGAATCATTTGGGAATTGTTTGAGAAATGGTGTGTTCCTTGTAGCCCTGAAATCAAGGAAAGAGAGCGGTGTGAACCTTGTAGCCGTGAAATCATGGGTGGTGGAATCGGTGTTAACCTTGTAGCCGTGAGATCAAGGGTGTTGTAAGATTGATACTAGTATTAACAAAACTCTGCGCAATCCAGCCTTGCCTGGGATTGGACATAGGAGTAAGACAAACTAGTATAAAATCTGGTGTGTTCTTTCCATTTCTGCATTTTGTATTTACTTATATCTGTGTTTGTCATTGTTTATGTATTTGTGATCATTTCTGGTGTGATAATCATTGTGTGATTCATATAGTAATTTAAGATTGTTTAAGTTTTTCATAATCTCTTATAAACACTATTCACCCTCCTCTAGTGTTAGTTTTGCCGTAAGATCCTTAGTCTGCATTACTAACATTTACAATAAATATTAAACACAACTGTAGGCTATATAATGATATTTATCTAAAAAGGCCAACAAATCTATGTCCAAATGTAACGTCCTGTATTTTTACGGATAATAAATAATTTATTTAATTATTTAAATGATGGTTTGGTAATTTAAAATGACAAGAATTAAATAATACTGAATATTTAATTAATGTAAATAATAGAATAATATATTTGATTTTCGAAATAGTCGGAAATAGTGGAATTCACAATATTGTGTGAATTGGATCATTTATAATATATAATTCAGTTTAGAGTTGAATTATATTAATGAATATATTATATAAATGACAGTTGAACGTATAATTATATTTAAATTATAATCGAGCTCGAAATGGCGCGGTAGTTCGTAATTTGGCGATTCAAACTTTAAAGGAATATATAGAATCCGTTTTAAGTCGAATTTCTGTGAAACAAGAAACGTTCGGAGCTGGTGGAGTATATTTTTCTAATGGAAGAGAAAAATCGAGATTTCATCGTGTAGATTTTGAGTTATGTCCAAATCAAATTTTCGAAAAGTCGGTATGGAATTCCTTTATAACTTATAACGATTTATTTATATTATAAATGGAATACTGATTTAATACTGGATTTGAAATATCGAGTCATAAATCCAGATATGTATATTTTGGAGCAGTATGATATTCTATTGTGAATATATACGATAATATTAATTTATTAATATTAAATTTAATTATTTTTAAATATATTTATATTTAAATTGGTTTATTTTAGAACTTTAAAAATAGCCAGTTTTACAAACGAACTTTGTTTTCGACGAAACTAATTTTGTTGGATTCGGAATATTAAATTATTGTTAGATTTCAATTTTCGTGATTTTTGGAGTCTGTATGTGGCTGTATGGGATTTTAATATGAAAAATAGTCAATAATTTGACTTTAAAAATACGCTGTGTGAGCAAACGAAGTCGGAATTCGACGAAACAAGTTTCGTTGGGTCCGTAATGTCGAACTATAGCTGCATGTCCATTTTCGTGATTTTTGGATATCATTTGTGATCATAGGAATTTTTAATAAAAAATACAAATAGCATAGGAGTAAAAATAAATATAAAATCGAATATAAAAATAATATTTTCTCCTATAAATACTTTGACTTATCCTTTAACCCTAGAGTTTTCATTCGACAATCAAACATCTTTTTCCGCCGCAACCAGATAAAATAAAAACGTGAAAACATGATGTTTGGAAAATCCAAAAAATTCAAAGAAAAAGTGAAAAAATATAAAACATATATATTTGAGATGGTGGAAGCTTGCTCTTCATTCTGGTACACATTTTGCCAAACTCGATCGTTATTTTGGAGTTCGTCGTTTGCAACTGTAAGCCTAGGGCTTCGGATTCAAGGAGTTTGAAGCTTCAATCAGCAGAGGGGTTAGTGTAGTTGATTTCGTTGTGGAGTTTAGCATCGTTTGGGATAATTTGGGGATTGTCCGGAAAAAAAACTGTCGATGTCGACGTGGGCTCACCAGAAAACCGCGAGGCGAAGACCGTGATCGAGTTTGGAAAAAAGGTGTCGAGAAGATGGAGATTGTTATCGAAAGACCAATGGTGTATTCGGTTTTGATTTCCATGAAGTAGAGTGTAACAACCCGTAAAATCTGGGCCAGTTTAAAATTTTTATTTTGGCAATTTTAGCGAATTTTAATTATTTAAAATAGATTATTTTAAATAATATCGACGAGAAATTTATTTTGAATGGAATTAGAACGTATATATTATATACGTCGTCGTTAGAATATAAATAATTATATATAATTATAAATAGAATTGAAAATGGCGCGGTAGTTCGATAATTCGATTTCAAACTTCAAATGAATATAAAGAATTCAATATAAGTCAGAATTGAACGAAACAAGAAATATTTGAATCTGTATAACAATATCTTTGTAACGAAGTTAACAAACTGAGTTTTCATTTTAGAAATGATAAGATATGTCCAGTTTAAAATTAGAAATAGTCGCTGTGGAATTTATATATATTTATATATATATATGGCCCTTAAAAATAGCAATTTTGCAAACGACCTCAGATTTCGACGAAATCAGTTTTGTTGGGTCCGTGATGTCAAGTTATTGCTAGATTCCAAATTTCATAATTTTTCGAATCAATATGTGAGCGTGGCAAAGGAAAACGCGTTTGACCAGTTTCAGTTGATTTTAATCAACTGGAAATTGGCCATTTTTCAAACGGTCTCAGAATTTGACGAAACTAGTTTTGTTAGGACCGTATCGTCAATACGAAGCTAGAAAATATTTTTATGGAATTTTTCTAGTTAGTATGTGACCCCGGTAATTTGAAATGTACGTTTAAAATTCAATATAGAATTTAAATGTAAATTCAATAGAAAACTAATCGAAACAATCGAATCAGCTTGCGATACATATCCCATTGTGTTCGGAATGGGGGTAATACGCTATGGACGACAGGCGGTGGGCCTCGTTTCGAGGTCATATGTAAAAGTCAACTTTTAAGGAATAAAATAATTAAATAAATAAATAAAAAAAACTCTTTCCCCTTATCTCTGGCCCCCCCTTCTTCGAATTCATTCAGAATAAGAATAAAAAAAAAACGGAAAGACGGAATCGCGCTCGCCCCCCAGCGGCGGCGCCGCCTCGGTCTGCTCCTCCCCCTCAGGCCCCACCTCCCTCTCCCCACACCAGTCGCGAATCCCGAGCCGCCAGTCCCCCCCCCCCAAACCCGATTCGCACCCCTCCCCCTGACGTCAGCAGCGACCCAAGCCCTGAACCCCCCTCGTCGAACTCCAGCACCGCCTACTGACCGGCGCCACCGCTCGCGCGACCCCCTCCTCCGTTTCCAGCTCCCCCCTTCGACGAAGACCACTGCCAAACCCCCCTCTGTAAGTCGTTTTTAATTTACTTATTTTATTTTATTTTATATAAATAATAAGTAAAACTGATTTTTTTTAATAATAAGTAAAACTGATTTTTGTTTAATGTTAAAAACTGATTTTGAAAAATGATTTTAAAAATGATTTTTAAACTGATTTTTGAAAGGTTTAAAAACTAACTTTTGAAAAGATTTAAACTTTATAAGTTAAAAGATTATATTTTTATAATATGATAAAAATGATATTTTTATCATATAAAGATGACATTTTGAGTCACGAAGATCAGAAATTATATATGGATATATATTGTTTCAAAAGGAGCATTTTCTATATAAAAGAAACATTGTTTAGAAAGGAGAAAATATACATGTGTTTTGAAAGAAAATTATATTTTGTTTTAGAAAGCAAAATATAATGATAAGATTTTTTTTAGTAGAATAAAAATTCGATTCTTATATATTGAACTTTGAAATAAAAATTCGATTTTTATATATTGAACTTTGAAATAAAAATTCGATTCTTGTATATTGAACTTTGAAATAAAAATTCGATTTTTATATATTGAACTTTGAAATAAAAATTCGATTTTTATATATTGAACTTTGAAATAAAAATTCGATTCTTATATATTGAACTTTGAAATAAAAATTCGATTTTTATATATTGAACTTTGAAATAAAAATTCGATTTTTATATATATAGTGGCCTTGGGCAACGAAGGTGACAAAAAGGCAAAACGACGAAGATTTCTATAAATGAAGAGTCAAGATGATTGGATAGCTATAGGTGAGAACTTCTCACTCTAAAATTCTTTTTCTAGTTATATATATACTAGGATGCAGACGGTGCTTAGTAGCACCCGACACAATCGTCCACAGACCATGGACTTGTTTGTTTGACTGTTTGGTGATTGATTGCGATATTGGTTTGAATGTGGTTTGTGGTGTGAAAAATCGAATCGATAAATTGGTTAGGATTAGACGTGCGCCGTTATAAGGCGAAGGAGTAAGGCTAGGTTAGACTCTTACTCCAAATTTTGTGGTTTGCATAACGAATTGATTTGATTGATGTGTGAATGGCGTGGGCCTTCACTAGACCGGGGATAAGGCTAGGCCTTGTCCCGTTTCTAGTATCGTGCCGTTATGCCGCCGAAATTTTCTAAAATGGGTTGGAAAAATAAAAATATCATTTTATTTAAAGAATGAACTGAATAGAAATTCATATGTTGGAATAAAATGTTTTATCGTTAAAAATATAATTTTTAACGTGAAGTGAATAAAATAGAATATTCATTTACAAACCAGACGGTTTGTTTATGTACACCTATTTGAAGGACATTGATTGGGTCGATAAATTTTACACATCGCCCAACAGCACAAATAAAATATGTGTTTGATTGTTTGAAACCCCACACGGGTGTTGGGATGAAATTTGAAGTTCACTTATCCTAATTGATTAAATGTGTCGATCGATTGATTGACAGGCTGTTATAAGCGTTGAATATCTATACTTGATGCTTATACAGTGTAGTGCACTTTGGTTGATGGTTGATTATTTTTCAATGTAATTATATACATGTGTTGTATGAAAATCCATATAATTAACTTTATATGGTAATTGATTGGGCCTCATTCCAATTTGAAAAATAAAGAATATTATAAAATAAAAGTTCATGTGTTGACAGTACTCATTCATTGAGATTGGTCATGTGTTGAACGAAATATTTTAGTAATAAAATTTACATCTTTATCGATATAAAATAAAAGTTCATGTGTTGACAGTACTCATTCATTGAGATTGGTCATGTGTTGAACGAAATATTTTGATAATAACAACTATTTTGAAAAAGAAATATTTGAAATAGAATATTTGAAAATAGAAATTTATGAAGCCGTGTTGATTAGATTGACGCCATTTTGACGTGAACGATATTTATATCGATTTTATTCATCTTAAAAATGAATATTGAAAAGTGATTTCGAAATCGAATATAATGAATTGAATTGAAAACGATTTCGAAATGAATTGAATTGAAAACAATTTCGAAATGAATTGAATTGAAAACGATTTCGAAATGAAATGAATTGAAAACGAATTCAAATTGAATTGAAAACGATTTCGAAATGAATTGAATTGAAAACGATTTCGAAATGAATTGAATTGAAAACGATTTCGAAATAAATTGAATTGAAAACGAATTGAAATGAATTCAAATTGAATTGAAATTTGAATTGAATAGAAATGAATTTTGAAACGAATTTATAAAGAAGAATTCAATTTTGATTTGAATTGAAAAGGAAGTTGAAATTGCTTTTGAAACGAATTTAAAACTATTTATATAATTCGTTTTAAATAGAAATCGACGAAGTATATATTATATATATTATATATATAATATAATGGCCTGAATAGAACGCGCCGCGCCGCGGCAGTTCGTGAATTTCGACCATTTATTTCAAACGGACATTGCGGGAGATCCGACCGTCGGATTCTCCTAAAACCGGAACCGTTGGGTTCGTATCGAAAAGAGCTTTCTAATGAATGTTAGAAATTTGAAATCTAACGGTTGGATTTGGAGATACGTCCAAATCAAATTCGAAAAAGGTCGCTGTAAGTGCAGTTCGATGGCCGTTAATGGAAATCGACTGTACGGGCCTTGATAAAATTATTAAAAATAGTAATAATTTGTGTAAAATCATAAGAAATGATTTGTGAAAGTTTGGGATGAAAAACTCCATATTTAAAAAGATAAAAATAGATTTTTATCGAAATGAACTAGTTTTGAACTAGAATTATAATTCTATTTATTTTTAAATAAATAAATTGAATTTGAAATGGTTTTGAAAATAACCAAAATTTCCAATGATTGCATTGGAGTGGATTTGAATCGAAATTGTCTTCGGAATATTTCGATGTTGGAATTCGTGATATTACAGGTGTTGTTATGGAAATTTGAAAGATATATATTTATATCGTTATTTCCAATACGACATTTGTTAGTCGTAGAATTCGATATTGAATATAAGCCGATATATTTTCTATTCAGAGCCTTGTATTGAATATCGAATGTGATTTGGGTTTGTCGTGAATGGTGTTTTCACTAACACTGTTCTTGAACCCAGTTGAGAAAAGATTAAATCTTTTTATTTAGATTTAATGAAGTGTACCAATTAAATGATATTTAATTGGAATTGAATTGGTATTGATTTTTGGGTTTATCGTGAACAGTGTTTTAAATAACACTTGTTCTTTAACCCGATAATTAATGGAATGTGATTTTGGGTTTATCGTGAATCGTGTTTTAAATGACACTGATTCTTTAACCCAGATAATGATTAAAACTAAGTGGAGTTTTAATGAATCTTTAATTAGATTGAAAAGATCGAGAATGGAGTATCACCAGTTTTGCTCCAGGCGATAGTTAAATCTTTAATTAGATTTGAACGTGAAATTTAGAAACTAACTGTCGGTTAGCCAAGCAGAATGGTTTTCTGGATATTGATCTGATGTTGGTTTCGGCCTTCGGGGTTAATATTTGGGGAATTATTCTCTTGATTAATTTACGGTTAGTGACTAATGAATTGGAATGAGGCGTATGTTGTGTTTGTGTAACACTTATTTAAAATATACGCGAGTTATTCGGAAAGACCGGGTTCAGCCCATTCTGAATAACTGATACGACGATAAGTCGAAGATGAAGACGATGGTCGAAGACCGGAGGTCTTCACGTCGTTTGGGTAATTACTGATGATCTTGATTGGGCTGTACACCCAAGAAGATGGAAACAGTTGGTGATCGTCCAGACGTACTTGGAGATCGATGGATATGCGGGGTACTAGGTGCCTCCGGTTTCGTTCAGACCCAGAACGGACTTGTAAATGGACTGTGTGTCTGACATTGGATTTCATTCTGTGTGACTGATATCGGTTGCATAGAGTGGTTTGCCTGTGTGGCATGCTAAGATGCAAATGATCGAGGCTTCTGTTGAAAAGCAAAGTCTTGTGGTGATGATCAAAGCACGGCCTTTGTGGCGTAGCTTTGTGTAACGTTTACCTCGCGTGTTTCACACCCGGTATGAACCAAAAACGGGAGACGGACCTCAGGGAGGACTTGCGTTTCTTTCTAGCTGAAAAGTGGCGTCAGTGGTTTTACACGCCCTGACGAGTTTGACTTATGTGGTTGTTGCGGTTGCGAGGCGCCTCGGTTATATCGGTTTCGGCCGAATGCATTCTGGTCGGCTGACGGACCAGACTTACACCCCATAGGGTGGGGAGACGTATTGTTCAGGCATAATAATCCACTCCGTGTGGACCGGCCCTGACGATCCAAGGGGCAGTTGCGGCTGTTCCTGAGACACGGGCTAGAGCGTCTCGAATCGGTTGAGGACTATCTTTTGCCTCGGTTCATAGATGGAAATCCAATTTCCAAATACGTGACATTTGCGGTTTTAGTTGTAATCCTATATATGGTGACATAGTGGGATGTGGCGCTTATGCCGCCTATGATTGATACTTATGATTTGAAGTTGTTTTATACACTATGCACTTATTATAGTATCAAATGATTTGTTTAAACGTATCAAGCATTCTTTGGCTGTTATAAGGGAAAACCCTATCCCCCGGCTTGCGTTGCATTGTGTGATAGGACCTGGGTCTTATAACAGCTTCATTTTTCTTTATTTAGCATTGCGCTGTTTGTTTTATGCACTGGTATTCTTGGGAGGAAACCCGTTCCGTGTTATACGGCGTGGTCCCTTGATTTACCTAATGATTTAAAGTAAAGATTAATAACTGTTTTAGTTCTCACACCAGTCACATGACTGACCTGGAGTTTATTGTTTTAACCTAAACTCTGGGTGCCCCTATTTTGACACGGGCAGCTGGTAGTTTTGGTTTTGCAGATTTATATTCACAGGATCCTGGTTTACAGCTGGAATGATATCCGGAAAGCTTTGTATCCGTATATCTCTTCTAGTTGTATATTGTATTATTTTCCACTGCTATGTATTTAAATGTAATTTAAATCTCTGATATTTCTGTGTAATATTCATTTATACTCTGTATATTCTTGTAATCTGATGCATTGTTGTAATATACAATGAAATGTTCTTCTGTTTGTGTTCTGATTTGTCCTGTTCTCAAACGATAGGGCGTTTCGAACGGCCTGGGTCGGTTTAGCGACTGATTCGGACCGAGCGAAATTCCTTGCCGTCACATAGAGAGGGAGATCGAATGGCATATATGTGCGGCAATGGCAGTGAAAGGTAGGAGGACGGGATTTCTGGAGTTGGGGAAGGAGGAGTAAGCGGGTTATTGGGTGCGAGTTAAATTGGTTTTGGGCCGGCTTTTATAGGTAAAGCCCAAATAGTTAATTCAAATAGAAATTTATTTTAAATCTAATATGTACACAACTTGTAATCGTAATAACTTGTCCATACATTATCGGAATTCAATAAAACAGGATCCATTGGGATCGTATGGATGACGGCTACACAATGGAACTGACGAGCTCATTACAATTTATAGAGAAATAAATTGTCTGTCTGAATCAACCGACAATTATCGTTATTTAACGATGACCGTCCAATGTGAGTAAATCTCACTAACTCTGTACAGTTTATATTTTTACAAATATAATCTAGTATTGATAAATGATGATTGATTGCTGTGTGTTGATTGTTCAGTTGAATTGCAGATGTATTGTTTGAAATTATAATAACGATATATATATAAATCATTAATTAAATATTGATTTTGTTTATCAGAATATTTCATATAGAAATGAAATTGATGTTAATTATATTGTTTAACATCTGTGAATGCAGGAAGACAGGTTGGAGGGATGCAATTGGATTCCTCAATATTATAATACTGTTGTTTTCATATATTGTGATATAAAATCTGTGATTGATTATGATGACACTGGTCATGTTATTTGGTATTTTAAATAACATATGAAATACTGGAATGTAAAAAGGAATTTTTCAAAGTGAATATTGAAAATGAAGGATTTATATAAAATAAATAGGATTATATAAAAGGATTTATATAAAATAAACAGACTTATAAAAGGATTATTTATATAGAAAGTAAATAGAAGTATAAAAGGATTATTTATATAGAAAGTAAATAGAAGTGTAAAAGGAATATTTATCTAGAAAATAAATAGAATTATAAAAGGAATATTTATTTAGAAAATAAATAGAATTATAATAGGAATATTTATTTAGAAAATAAATAAAATTATAAAAGTAATATTTATTTAGAAAATAAATGGAAGTATAAAAGGAATATTTATTTAGAAAATAAATAGAGTTATAAAAGGAATATTTATTTAGAAACTAAATAGAATTATAAAAGTAATATTTAGTTGGGAAATAAATAAAATTATAAAAAAAAGGAGATTTCGAGTTATAAAAGAAATATGAATTGATTTATTTAAAATAGATATTAAATAAAACATGTTTTTAACAAATGAATTGAGAGGATTAAATTATAAATAATATTTTATAAATTAAGTAAAATATTAATCATTGGATAAATGGAATATATAAATCAAAACTTATATAGAGAAGAAGGAATTAATTTTAACATCGATATTTGAAACTGAATATAAACGTAGAGTTAACGAGACTTATTAATGGAATTATTAAGTGTTAGAAGAATAAAATGAGATTTTATATGAATAATTCTATAATTAAAAATATAAATAGAAATTGGATTTGGGATATTGTTTTTAAATACGAAATCAAACTGTTTTGATTGCAAAGAAGAAATATTATTCACATTTAATGTGAATAAAGGATTTAAGTAAATATTTTGCAAATAAAATATTATAAAGGAATTTGTGGTTTGAATTAGGAATTTAAATGGAATTAATGAAATTAGAAACTGGCTGGAAATTAGTCGAGTTGAATGGCTTTCTGGGTATCGATCCGATGTTGGTTTTGGCCTTCGGGGTTAATACGTAGGGGGTTGTTCTCTTACTAGTTTACAGTTAGAGACTGGTATATGTGAGAAAATAGTGATGCGTGAATCAGAAATGGAAACGTTTTCCAAAGTTAATAACGTATATTTTCTAAAATTAGAAAATAAGGATATGATGAATATGTGGAAACGAGAAATGGGGAAATGAATAAATATTGATTGATGATTGATCGATAGAATTTCCATTTGGAAATAATATCGTTGTTTGCATACATGTTTTTCTTTGATAGTTAAATCACCGACTATCGAAGTTTTTGACCATTTTTCCGTCGTCAATACGGAGAGACCGGGATCAGATTCATTATCTGAAAACCACTCTATATGGGCGTTAGCGTTGTGATCAAATATGGTGAAGATAATTGTGTAAGGTATTTTGGATCAAATTCACATTACAGTAACGAAATTTAAACCAAAATTAACATGATCTATCGCATAAACATGTAAATCTTGTAAAACTAAATTATACCTGTTAGGGCTTCAGCGATTTCATGGAAACAAATTGGAGATGAGGTTCATCGAATCCTAGCGTGACTTGGAGCCGCCGCCTCTAAAAGAGTCCACACGGACGCTATCTCCTCCATCGAATCGAAGAGAGAGGGTAAGGAATGTCACTAGCCGCCATTCTTATTTAGGGTTTGAATAGGATGTTGAGTGGCCATTTTATTCGATCTGATCTCACCTTATTGTTTTTCACGCGTGTTTTAAAAGGAAAAGATATACCTTTAAAACAACATGTGTACCATAAACTAAGGAGCCACTGAAAATACCGTTTCAACACTGGATAAAATATTAACGATTAATATTTTATTTACCTAACGAATGCCTTTTCCCTTTATTACGTCCTAAGCGTGTGACCCTATAGGTTACTACAACGTTGGCAATGATTTTAAATCGTATTTAAAATCATAAACAGTGATTGGCATCTAGCAATACGTCGCTGCTACCCAAGTTATAATAATATTATCGATTCAATACAACCTTTCTGTGACCAGTGTATCAATGTAATATAATCCTTTTAACCAATATATCCAGGATTAAAATCGAGACACGGATCGTATCATCCTCTTTATAATTTAATCTGTTTATCTTGATCGATGAGTAGACTGTTTAAAACAAATCAATATTTGAGCACGGCCATGCATTTCACAGTCTCACTCAATCAAGAGGCCCATGGATATCACTACGAATATATCGTAGGGTTAAATTCCATCTAGATCATTCATAATTTTTATTCGATTCGAGATGTATCCAATAATCACTGTTATTGTTACTCTGTTACGAATAACTTTAGATGATATCAAAACACAAATATCCTCGAATAAAATTATAATGATTTCAGGTCTGAGGACTATTACATCACTGTCACTATGAGAATAACTTATGATACTGTTAATTATATTCCATGTAGTTATCTCACGGTGGGTCAGCCCAATACGATATTCTCCAATACGTATTTATGTTTTGACATTAATATCACGTATATTAATGATCAATGAGATGTGATCATCAGTCAATCAACATACTAGACTCAATGTTTTATTGTTGTCCTTTATATAAACAATAAAACTTGACTAGGGACATTTAAGAATTATAATACTCAGTATATTATATAATCTCAAGTTCTAGTCACTTACTTGAACTATATAATTTCGTATTATAATTCTAAGGACTTCTAGTATATTAATATTTATATTATGCAGTAAATATAATATACTAGAATTTTATTTTATTCCAAATAAAATAATAACATCAATAGTGTTATCATTATCATCAAATGGACTGCCTCTAGGGCATAAACTCTAACAATCTCCCACTTGCACTAGAGTTAATCATTCATGTATCGTATACTCATGAAACTAGTGTGACTATTAAACTTCTGCTGCGACAGAGTTTAATTCAATAGGTCTGCAACATTACAACGTTTGTAACTTTGTCGATATTTTCCTTTTCTCTGTGAACAACTTCACGTAGGAATTATATTTCTTAAATATATGTTTGGATCGATAATGAGTTTAATGTTTTAGGCTTGAGCAACAGCCATATTGTTAACGCAATGTATATCATTGGATCAACAATGAACTAAGTTCAATCATGAACTTCTTAATCCAAACATTTTCTTTCTTAGAATCAGTATTTAATACTTGTTTTAAAACTAACATAATTTACAATAATTAATGTTTTATCAAATAACATTAGAATTATTGTCTCACTCCCACTCAATTTCTTGTCTGTACAAGATTCAATGACATTTTGTGGTTTCGAGACATTTCGATTTCTATTTCATTTCTATCGATATCTTAGCGACTGGTTCTCCTTTATAAAGGATACCAATTTGAGCAATAAACATTTTATTCTCAGAGAATTTACAGAAATAATATTCACTTATATCTCATGGATATTACACAAAATAGTTATCTTATTTGGGTCCGATCTTATCAGAGGAAGGACGTTTAATAAATGCCTTGCATCCAAATCTGCGCATTAGACACACTAAGACATTTCCTAGTCCATATCTTATATAGTGTCTTTAAAATCATTTTAGTAGGATTAAATGCAATTGTTCTAAATTTAATTAATTGGAAGATCTATATGACTTATCTTGGTCGTACCATATCTTATAAGGTGTGATTACTCCTTTCAGACACACCATTTCAATATGGTGTTCTAGGTGGAGTGAGTCGTGAAACAATTTCAAACTCATCTGGATAGTCATTAAATAGTTGGCTTAAATATTTCTTTTCGATCTGTTCGAAAAGTATTTATTTTCTATTAAAATTGGTTTCTATCTCCAGTTTGAATTCTTTGAACTTTTCAAAGTATTCTGATATGTGTTTCATAAGATGCACATATCTCTATCTACTGATATCATCAGCAAATATAATGAAATAATAAAAACTACCTCTAGTTTATGTATTCATTGCTCCATATACATCATTATATACGAGACCCAACACTTATCACTCGTTCACTGTGTCAAGTGAAATGCGATTCAGTTATTTTGCCTAATAAACAAGATCTGTATTCTTCATATAATTCAAAATCAAATGATCTCAAAATTCCATCATTTGGAGTTTTGATATACTTTCTTGTTTACTGGGCTAACCGGTAATACTAAAGGTATATTGGATTTAAATCATTAAATTTAATCCACTCATTATTAATGTCAAGTACATTATAGTTAAGGATTTACAAAGATCATTAACTATTTGTGAAATTCCATATGATATTTTATTTAAATAAAATGAATAACAATTGTTCTTTTATTACAAATGAAATTCAAACTTGTCTAAACAAGATCTATTATAACATTTATCTTAACTGGAATTTCATTATAACAATTATTTTATTTATTTATTTATTTAAGCCAATATTATCAACAAGAATCAACTTTCTATGGATAATCCAGCAACATTTGCTTCATTTTCAATCATAAGTTCACTTGTCCTTTTATCAGATTTCTACTTATTCTAGAATTCCTGTAAATCAACATACATTTATGTGATTTATATCTAGTATCTAATACTAGAAATGTATAAGTAGATTATTATAAAAATTATATCTTATTCAGTTGAAGTCACACTTTAACTTTTATTTTAGATCCTCTATATTTATTAGAACAATTACGTTTTAATTTGTTTGAGGACAATCCTCAAATTTCAATGTTAGTCAAGAAATTTGTTTAATTCAATTTATCCTTCTTAAGAACTAATGTAAATTATCGGAGTTATTTATTATTTAATATCTACAATAGATAATTAATAATAACTGATTCTTTAGTATTTATTTAATATAAATACAAAATTTGACAATCAAAATTTATATTTATATAAATGTAAAATTTTAAACTAAAATACGCTCCCACTCAAATTAACATCCCTTTGTTTATATACATATATCAGTATATATATATATATATATAATGGTGTTCCAAGACCCATATCTAGTCATGCCTTGACCTAGCTTTGGCTAATCCCCAAAACACAACCTTTTAGGTAGACATCTTATGTCAATTATATCGTGTATATAATTCTTGGATCGCATGATGAACGTTTTGTTCAGTATTACTCATTTTCTCAAGATTGAATAATTCATGTTGTTGTCTCTAAGTCATAATCTTATTATGCAACTTAGTTAAGTCAGACCCAATAATACAGTTCAAGTATCACTTTTACTCCGTCGCATATAACCATAATAAAAGGATGCATAATGCTTTGGCATTACCTACATCCAGTGATTTTGGACATTGATGAGTGTAATATTGGATGACCTCACCATGACTTAATATAATTAAATTTACTTTTAAAGGGAATTTTATAATTCGTAGTGGAAACAATATTAGAGTTATTTACATATATCATAATACATGTAATTTATATTCACAATATAAATCGTATTTAAATAAAATATATGAACCATATATCTTAAATTCAAATACATACATACATACATACATACATACATATATATATATATATATATATATATATAGGGATCATGGAAATATATTCCTTCTAAACACTTCAAAATCATTGGTTATTTGAGCATCTGTATCAAATACTATATACATATCTAAAATGAATGCTCTATTAACCAATTTTATTTTATTTTGACATTTATATATCATCTGCAAATTCTACACAGCATCCGAATTTTTAGTTAAAAATACTATACAAATGTGTGGGTATATAAAACATATGTATATATATAAAAAACATATGTATGTATGGAATCTGGCATATATATTTGTCATAAGAATTTTAACAATTTCAACAAAATTGTTACATCCTAACAAATTGTATAACATATGTACAAATGCGTGTCCATATCCAAAGAGTAACAGCCATTCCTGATTTTATATCTATATATAACATTACACTAATGTCTTGTACATTATCAGACCATATATGAATTACACGCAGCATACAAAACAAAACATTAATACATTACAGGCATAACAAAACCAACAATGACTGCTACTATCACATTTATTCATATGTACATATATCAATGAAACATAATACATCTATTTACAAATGCAGTATAATATAGATACAACCACTTTAATTTAAAAACCAAGTCAGACTTGTTCGCCCATCTCATAGCATACTTGTCATAGCAGCAGCTATTATCAAACCATTTTGATTTGCCATTGTCTCCGAAACAATTTCAGCAAGGCTCATCTCCTGAAATATTAAAACGATTTTAATACATATGTTAGTATCACTAACAATACATCTAAATGCATGTTTCAGTGCCCAACTTGTAATTATACGAAGATATGGCTTCGAAAGCCGATTTAAACTTTGATCAAACCATTGTTTAGCCAGGTTGCATATTAAATTATTCATTGTTCTTCAACAGTAAATTATATCCTCCATAAAACCTACATAACTATGAACATAAAACTGCGAACTATTCCCAGATTTATTTGTGGGTATGCAAATGCTAGTTATATCTGATCTATTCATATATAACTCATGCAGGGATCTTTCAAATCTTTTGAAATGATAGAATGCAAATCATATTTGCATACTAATATACACTTGACATTTGAAACCAGTATATACAACATGTATATGTTAATATAGTATACAAACTGTTTTGTACAGGCTCGTAAAATAGTACGTATATATATATATATATATATATATACATACATACACAATAAATGTTTATCCATGTGGGTTTAATATATATGTTTACATATCATATACAGATATAAGTATCATTCATAGTATCTAACATGTTACAATGACATGTAAATTAATAGCATGGAGTCATGCAAATCATATTTGCTGTGTTGAGATAAAATGAATAATTCATCAGACAAGATGAACTTACTCGTCATATCATGGTTTAGACAAATATAATGGCAATCAAATTGATTTTAGTTTTATCCAGGCGCATGTATTTAACATCTCAAATCAAGGGATGGATAATTTTAAACCAATATTAGAATTGTGTTGAGCAATAAACATTTTAAACAATTTAATACAATTTTAAGCTCAACACATATAATTAACATCATTCATCAACAACTGTATATACACTGCTATATAATTGGGGATATAAATCCTAATCGAAATAAGATAAGTCTTGTAAATGAATGAGTAAGCAGCCATCATAAATTATACAAATATTAACATATATATGTCAATACATATATTTATGTGTGTATATATATATATACACACACACACATATGGTCTGTTATGTTCAGGAAGAACATATGAATTATTTAATATCTATGATATAAGGCAGTCAGCAATAATTATCATGTCATCATAAAAACAATATACTTGTTATAATTGTATATGATGATGAAATCAATACATGTAACCTGTTCATAACATCATGAAGCATGTTTATATATTATAAAAAATAACTTTTGTTTTATACTAGATTCAAAATCTGCAAAAACAAAGGGTATGAATACGTATATTTATCAAATATACATACTTCCGGATTAATTTTTAATTCCTGGCTTAATCTATATTCAACATGATATAGATATATATATACATATATAAAATGTGTCTAGGCAGCATGAAGTAAATGACAAATCATTCCATTGATTTAAATATCCCACTTAGATAAATAACATGTAATATAGTATTAATATATATAACACACACACACACATATATATATATATAATGCAATGATCAAATTATATATGTATTAAACATATATCATTCCATATTTCTTTATGTATATAAGTGATACATAAGGATTGATATGCACAATTCATATCAAATTAAAATATTGCAAATACTTATATCAACTACACAGTAATAAACCCCTCATGACATTATGCAATTTTAATAAACAATAAAAGGAAAGACAGTGAATTCTGGAATAGAATGATGAGTCAGCAAAACATTTAATTATGGATAAGTTTGTCTTATACCGAGCCATGTCACATTGCCATAGTTATATTTTGCTTACCTGAAATAATGTATTTTACCGTTACATTCACCTGTATATATATCAGGTCTTTCTGTTCTATTTTGTATCAATCAAAAACAATTTCTTATTGAATAAAATAACAAGCTTTATAATTCTCTCAATTGTAGTTCCTCCTTCTTATCTGTGTCTTCAGCTTTATTAACTTGGTATCAGAGCCAGCAACAGCCTAACGGCTACAACGATTCAAGCTGATTGAAATCAAGAAAGAACCATCGTCACCCGGTTCTTTACCCATCTGAAATTAAATCCCATCATACAATCATCACCTACAATACCCAAGACCATATTTAAGTTCTCAAAAATTCCCAATTCAAAAGGCAACGAAAGTTCTCACCACTTACCTGCTTTTTGTGGATTCAGATCCGTGATCTATAATCATGTCTTAAGAGAATTCTGCTACTTCCAACATTAATGCTACCATGCAATCATCCGAACAACTGATCAAGACAATCATCAACCCACAAAGCCAATTAATCACTATCCAACTTGAAGAACCCAATTATTTATTATGGAAATTTCAGGTGGAAACTGCCGTCCAAGGTTACGGATTGGATGGCTACTTATATGGCACGCTATCAACTCCAGCAAGATATATAACTGACAATCAAAACAGAGTCATTAGCAATGACGAATATACAAAATATCATAGACAGGAAAGACTCATCAGTGCATGGCTGTTGTCATCCATCAGTCCAAGCCTACTATCTCAAGTCATAGGCTGTAAAACAGCAAGTGATATATGGCTAACCATGGAGAAAATACTCAACTCACAACCAGCTGCAAAGTCGCTATTTTATAAAAGACAACTACAAAACTGTAGAAAAGAAAATCTAAGTATGAGAGAATACATATCAAAAGTTAAAAATATATGCGATATGTTGAAGGCTGCTGGCAGCAACATAGATGAAGCTAAACATGTATTGTCATTACTAAATGGACCGGGAGATGAATATGAAGCCGTAGTAGCCGTCATAACATCACAAAAGGAACCACTGGACGATGTCTGCGCTATACTACTCTCTCACGAAGCAAGAATCAACGACAAAAAGCCATCAGAAAGTGAATACTCACTGAACTTCACTACTAGCAACAGAGGGAAAAATCAAAGTAATAGGTACAATGACACTGGTCAAAGAGGTGGTTACTCTAATCGTGGACGAGGACGTGGCAGGTGGAGCCCTAACAACAGACCTAAATGTCAAATTTGCGAGAAAGTTGGACACACTGCGGTGAAGTGCTATTTTCGATTTAACTCAAACTATGTACCAAATCAAGGTAACAATAATCAAAGAGGAAGCAATCCTAATGTCAACATGGTTGTGTCTCAAACAGAAGGGATAAATCAAAACAATAACAACCGAGCTTATAATCAAAATGACAAAACCAAAGGAGAAGATATTCATGACGACAACTGGTATCCAGACTAGGGAGCAACAAATCACATCACTAGCAACTTGGAAAATCTTAATCTCGGAAACAAAGAGTATCGAAGTAATCAAACCATAAGCTTGGGTAATGGTAAGTGCGTAAAAATTTCTCACACGGGAAATGCTATAATTAATGGTAAAAAACAACTATATTTAAATAACCTACTTAGGGTACCCAATATTAAGAAAAATCTGATAAGCGTATCACAATTTGCAAAAGATAACAATGTTTACTTTGAATTTTTCCCGGAATATTGCTTAGTCAGGGACATACTGACTAAGGAAATTTTATTACAGGGGAACACTATTAATGGACTGTATCAGTTTAAAGTTGATGGTCAAGACAACAATACTAAAGAGAAAAGCTGCTACAATTCTGTCATGCTACTTGAAGAAAATAATAGAAGTACTTTTGATAAATGGCATTACAAGTTAGGTCATCCTAGTGTAAACGTAGTCAAAACAGTTCTTAGGAATAACAAAATTGCTTTTGATGATATATCTTATCCCTATGTTTGCACTTATTGTCAAATGGGAAAAAGCCACAAACTACGGTTTATAAATTCTTTAACTAACTACACACAACCATTTGAATTGATAGCTACCGATCTATGGGGACCTGCCCCTGTTTGCACCGACTTTAACTACAAGTATTACATTTCATTTGTGGATGCTTGCACTAGGTACACCTGGATTTACTTTCTAAAAGCGAAATCTGACACTTATGCTACTGTTGTTAATTTTTCTAATATGGTTGAATATCGATTCAATACCAAAATTAAAGTGTTGCAATCTGATGGTGGCTCTGAGTATAAAAACCTATGCGAATCTTCAAAACTAAGGGAATTATACACAGAACCACTTGCCCCTACACATTTGAACAGAATGGCTTAGTAGAAAGGAAACACAGACACATCGTGGAGACTGGAATAACTTTATTGGCTCATGCATCGCTGCCACTAAAATTTTGGTCAGAAGCTTTCAACACTGCAGTGTACTTAATAAATAGAATGCCTACAGCAGTGTTGAAAGACTTAAGTCCCATTGAAAAACTATATAACATCAAACCAGACAACCAAAGTCTTAAAACTTTCGGATGTTTGTGTTTCCCATACTTAAGACCATACAACACAAATAAATTAAATTTCAGATCCAAACCATGTACATTTATTGGATATGCTACAAAGCAAAAAGGATACAGGTGTATAGATGAAAATGGCAGAATTTTCATTAGCAGACATATGGTATTTAATGAAGATGTATTTCCATACAAAAGTTCAGACATCAAAACCACAAATAAAGTAATCACAGGTAAGAGTAGCATACCTAGCATACCATACTATACAGACTCTCTAGCAGGTACTAGCAAAGAACTGGCTGCTGAAGGCAATCAAAACTGCACTACCGGATCAGTTACACCCAATACCAGCAATGAAGAGCCAATCAGCATCGCCAACTATTCACCTGAAAGACAACAACAAGAAGAAAATGAGAGCCAAAATATTGAAAGTGACATCAGAAGTACAAACAACAGCAATATGCCAGCAACCACAGTCAATCAAGAGAGCCAATCAGAGACAAAATCTCCAACAAATATTGGGCATCCAATGGTAACTAGGGCGAAAAGTGGTATTTTTAAACCAAAATTGCTCACAGCAACTATCAACTCAGAAGAACCAGTTACATACTAGCAAGCTGCACAATATAAAAACTGGAGAGAAGCCATGGTGTAACACCCCACGTCCATTAATGTCACTCTTAAAGGGAATGCATTAACTTCCATGGAGTTTTTAAGTGAATATAGAACAGTAAAATTACAACAAGACAGATATAAAATAGTACTTGGAAATTCAAAAACTTTATTTCATTGTAGCAGAAGTCAAAACATGTTTGATTACATCATAACACCATATTCAATGTCAAGTACAATATCTATCTTGATAAAACAAGTACATAATCCCATTACATGAATAGCCATTAAAAAGAAAGATAACAAGCTGGACTTTACTTCAGCAGTCCAAGCTTTCCAGAAGATAAGCGATCCAACTAGACTCCACTAGAACTTGGCCCAACCTGCGGACCTGAAGGGAGAAAAAGGATGGAAAAGAGGGGGTCAGACATAAAGTCTGGTGAATATGATAAATCTACAATACTATTACCAAAATAACTGGACTAAGGCATAAGCTGGAAAACAAGAAAATGTCTATGAAGAGCAGATTAAGGACATAGACAATCGCTAAAGGCAACGTTATAGGCGCTCCTAAATACTAAAGGATAAACACTATACTGCACCACACCAGTCACCCTAAAGATTCATCCCACTTAGCTTCACTTAGAAACTTTCCCAATGGCTTTACGTACCCCTAGCTGACTACATAGGTGCCGCCTGCCCCTATCTCCACTAGGTGTACCCTACTTCCCATTATTCGATCGGCTCCCTAACTCGTAGATACCTGTGCTGGCCCCACAGTGGGGTGTATCACTCCCCTAAAGTGGCAACCTGATACAACGGACATGCATGGCTTATACCTACACGATGCAACAACGTCTTACCTACTAGCCCGGGTCCACACACGCGTATGAAACCCGTTGGACTTGCGTTGCCACCGCTCCCTGTTTTGGCCTCTTATAGTCAAACCCAGTATGCGTGTCCCGTCCTCGACTTGGGTCGAGCCCACAAAGATACGTTTTGGGATACTGGTTGAAATGGGCCCCCACTATTTACCACAAGCATTCCACCTAAGCTTGTCCCCATTAGTCCATCCCACTTAACCCACTTAGTCATGTTCATTTACATGTGTGTTTGGTTAAGTCTAATCGTATTTCAAATGCCTATAAAGGCAACCACCAGATTCCTCATGCCACCCAAGGCACCTACTTAACCCCCATGTCCCACCTTACATGATTATCTGGTTAAGTATTTCTTAGTTCATTAAGGCCATAACCTCATAAAGACCTCTCACATTAGACTGGCATTTATGGCAGCTGGATTTGCCGGGCGGGTCCGGGCAGTCTTACACCATAAAAGAGTCTAACCTCGTGTCTTTACAACTGTTATGCTTTAGTTTGGGCCTAGGACCTCTCACATTGGGCCGACATTTGTGACTACTGGATTTGCCGGGCGGGTCCGGGCAGGTTTACATCACAAACGGGTCCAACCTCGTGTCCTAAGCATTGATTATTAATAATAATCCACTTTCCCCCAATTTTAATAATTCCCTACTTGAATTATTAATTACTTCCAATTTTTAACAATGTCCATAATTGACTCAATTATGGACATCCATTCATGGTATGCAAAATCTTACAAAATTGCACCCAATTTATTAATTCCTAATATTACCCCTACCCCACGTTTGAACGTTTATTCGCAAAATATATGTTAGACTCGAATAGCCTAACTCATAGCATAAAAGAGATTATCATAATAACAACATGTATATGTGACCAAATGAATCATAATAAGGGGTGAAACTTGCATATGTCCAACTTGCATAGATTATACATGTCATGGACCTAAAGGTGTCAACTTGTTCAAAATTCACCTAATATAATCTCAATCAATTTTCATAAACTTACATATGAACATGTGTGAATCAACATCATCTAATTTTTTAACAACATGGTTTTATATGGGTACACCTAACTCAATAGGCAAATTCCCATAATCAAGTTTTATTTAATTATAGTTTCAAGTTTATGGGTACACCTAACCTAATAGGCAAATTCCCATAAACAAGATCCATTTAAATTAAGAAGAAAAAACATAACTTTAAGCATGATCCAACAGCATGATTTTTCAACATAATATAGCATGATTTATAACATGGCATAGTATGATAGTATAACATAGCTTGACATGATTCTCAACATAGCACGACATAGCATAAGAGAATTTACAACATAGCATGACATAGCATATATAATTTACATCATATGACAACATAATAACATAATAAGAGATCCACAATATATAGAATTTACAATTACAAATCACATCACTTTCTTGTGATCCATTCATAACTGAGTTAAATTAGTTTGTAATAGTCTTGTGAGAATCATCATACTCACCAACAAAAGAAAAGAATTAGAGAAAGAGAGATCTTTTGATTTGATTTGTGTAGATTTAGTTGTAGATGATTAGGCTTCCTCTTCTTAGTTTGTGACGGCTACGCTGAACTCCATGGCAGCAGCATGATGGTAGCTTCTCTAATTTTACAAGTGATTTAGGTTTAGGGTCTACCCACTTATTTATAGATTTTAGAATGCATTTAGGCCATTAGATTTAACCTAGAAATAACCGCAGCCGTTCAGACAAGATGGGGTTTATCTTGTTGACTCAGCAATGAGTCAGAAGTGACTCAGCAAACACTCAGCAATATATATATATATATATATATATATATATATCCTACAATGTACACATTAGATACATCCCCCCTTTTACACACTTATTATTGTTTTTATATACATATTAGATACATCCCCCCTCTTACACACTTATTAATATTTTTATATTCATATTAGATACATCCCCTCTCTTACACACTTATTAATATTATTATATTCATATTAGATACATCCCCTCTCTTACACACTTATTAATATTATTATATTCATATTAGATACATCCCCTCTCTTACACACTTATTAATATTATTATATTCATATTAGATACATCCCCTCTCTTACACACTTTTATATTCATATTAGATACATCCCCCCTCTTACACACTTTTATATTCATATTAGATACATCCCCCCTCTTACACACTTATTAATATTTTAGCAACTTTAGTGTTAATAGAAAATTCGGGGTGTTACATTCTCCCCTCCTTTTAGGATTTCGTCCCCGAAATCTTCAAGTCTGGAAGAATGTATATCCTACCATCCAAACGTCCATCTACTCATCCATCATACACAGGCATCCATTGTCCTTACAGACTTCTAATGCTTTCATGTTTAAATGCACAGTGTGTGTATATGTCCGTATCTAATGCAAAATCAGGCGGTCCACTGATTCAGTTGACCTCCTTAATGCAACTATGATCGTGCCATGCATCCATTATGTATGCAAAAGATTCTTAATGCTACATAATACTTCTATATGCGTGCACAACCATCATCTGAATGCAGCATCCACATGATAATACAACCATCGTTCATCCATTTTACTAAATACATCCATATATATGCAATATGCAATATGCAATATGTAGTGACTGAGCCGATCTAGTGCCTAAAGTGTGTGTATATATGCATCCACGAGCAACCACTAGCAAACACTTGCATCCATTTTGCATCCATCATACATAACATGTCTCAAACACATGTTTCAACCATAGGATTATCCTAACTAAAGGTCAAAGATACTAATGAGAGGACATACTAAAGATAAGATAAGCTAAGCGATAAAGGAGAAATTAAAAGACATACCCTCAAAAAGAAAAGGGTACAACGAACGTGTAACACCCCGCCTCCGCTAGGGTCACTCGCAAAGGAATGCACTAGCTTTAGAGGGGCATTATTGGTAAACATGCACAGAAATATTACAAGACAGAACATATAAAATAGCGGAAGTAAAAACAAACTTTCATAACATTAATAAATGAGGTCAAAAGCCTTTTTATATCAGAGTACATCAAAACCTGTCTTGCCGAAATAAAGAAGCATGAAACCTTTTACATAAATTATTCCCCAATTAAAAACAGTAAAGTAGCCATAGCCAAGAGAAGTCCAAGCCATCCATGATGACCTTCAAGCAGAAGAAGTCCGAACTAAACAGCATTGTTTCCTCCCTGAAACCTGGGGGGGGGGAAACGGAAGAAAAGAGGCGAAACAAAATGGGTCAGTCAAAAAGACTGAGTAAGTCCTATCTACTTCCAGTATAAAAACAGGTAAAGGTAACATAACATGCATAAACTGAAGTAAACATAAGGATAACTACAAGATAGGTAAACCAGGGTAGCCGGTTGAACTACCGTGGCAAGGTAAACTAAGGTATCATGATAAACTACGGTGTTATGATAAGTCAAGGTATCACATCGTCAGATTTCTATCGAGTACATTATCCCAAGGTGTCTACCCCGTCTAACATCCCACGGTATCTATTATGTATATTCTTCCTAGTTCTAACATGTATATTTGCTCTGCACCTCTCGTACTAGTATCCCTACCCGCGTCATGTGTTAACCATGAATGTCCCTTGCCCAAAGTCGTGTAATGGTCCATGTCAACCTAATATACCGCATATATAGGTTACTCAAATCATATGTTTCTTTCCATGTATATAAGTTCAGTCCTTTGCCGTACCTCGTACGGGCTTCCTCATGTCGTATTATCCTTGAAATCGTTTGGACTGTCACCCTTGTTCTAGCTAGGCTCTTCCATATGAATCATCGTTTGAACTACTAGGACTTACGCCACCTAGTACCACTAGGGATTACGCTTACCTATTGCATGCTTTCGTATTTCGGTTTGGGTTAAACCACCTAGGCCACTAGGGATTACGCTAACCCTCAACCGCGCCCTTTTTCCCACGCATTCATCGTGAATCGTTTTTCTATAACTGTATGCACATGTATCACATCGTGCCATCCGAGTCCTGTCACAGGGCAAAACAAGAAATACAGGACTCAGCCGGGAGCTTTAGATTTATCTGCCGATGCAGATACTAAGGTCTGCTTTTCTACACGTGGCTATGGTCCAACGAGACCCCTCCCTCAACTAATGAAAGGCAACACAAGAGAAAATCTTGCATGAGAACTACACTCCGGCCAGCCCACATCCTACGGCCTACCTCACCCATAATTAGATAGCAAATTATGGTCTGTTGGGTGTTCCCTGCCTTTCCGTACGTACACGCTTGACTCAAGATGGTAGATGATCGACGAACTTGCTATCTCGGGCACCTTATGTATTCGTCGACTCACTGCTATCCACCCCAGTCTTTAGGTCGCTCGCATAGCAACCAAGGCATATTCTTGGTTCTTCTACCGCAGACCTCAACCTCTCGTGAGCCTAGTATAGTGACCTGGCAGCTCACAGAGGGATCCCAAGAATATCCTCACGTTCCCCGAAGCCGCTGCTTCGTTACCCAGTTCGTTGGAGCCTTTATCTAAATCAGATAGCCTGCTCCTTCACGCATACTTAAACGTTGACCTAACGTATCGGGTTACTAATCTATCTAAGAAATGGTCCAAATTTCCTTGACTAAGAATTATTACTTAGTTTCCCTTAACTAAGGTTTACCACTTAGCCTTATTTCCATAATCCTTGTTAACTATGGTTATTTACCTAATCCTCCGAATTAGGGTTTATCTAATGGGTTAAGTGTCACTTAAGTTCATAACTTAGCCCGTCTACAAACAATGTCAAAATTGGCTAAGTATCCAAGTCCAAGACTTAACCCTACAAACCATGTGTCAAGTTGGCTAAGTATATTAAGCAATCCATAACTTAACCTCGTCTAATTATCATTTTAGATTGGTTAATTATATAAATTAACTTGACCTTGTCAAATTACCGAGTCAAATCGGTCAAGCGTATTCAAGTGATTCGTGACTTAGCCTTATCATGTTTTCACGTTAGATTGGTTAAGTATAGGTCACTTAACCACTTCCAATTAACGAGTTAGATTGGTTAAGTTTAGGTCACTTAACCACATCAAATTAACGAGTTAGATTGGTTAAGTTTAGGTCACTTAACCACATCAAATTAACGAGTTAGATTGGTTAAGTTTAGGTCACTTAACCACATCAAATCTTCATGTATAATTGGTTAAGTATAAGTTGCTTAACCCCATTAAATTATCACGTTAAGTTGGTTAAGTATTGGTTACTTAATCTTACTGAATTACCAAGTTTAAATTGGTTAAGTGTTTAACTTAACCCCATCGAATTACCGTGTTTAGATTAGTTAAGTGTGGATTACTTAACCCCATCTAATTACCGTGGTTAGGTTAGTTAAGTCTTAATTACTTAACCTCATCTAATTACCCAGTCGGATTAGTTAAGTGTAAATTACTTAACCCCATCTCCTAATCATCTTGCATGGTTAAGTGTCATTAAGGAAATCAAGCCCGGTCCCACTTAACCTACCCATTCGTGTCATATCGGTTAAGTGTCATTAGTCAAATTTACTTAACCTTATCATGTGGCATTAATTTAATTAATGCACTCTTAACCTCTCACATTAGACCTTGTTGTGGTTACTAGTTAAGCCGGGCGGGTCCGGGTAGATTTACACCACAACCTAGTCTAACCTCGGGTCTTAAGCGCAACATGACCAACTTCTCACATTGGGTCCTATTGTTTGCAACTACTAGTTAGGCCGGTCGGTTCCGGGTAGTTTTACGTTGCAAACTCAACCCAACCTCGAGTTGGCCACACTTATATTATCTAAGTTCATCATGTTTCCAAAACATGTTACAAGTTTTCAAGCATTTGGGTAGACCTAACTTAATAGGTAAATTCCCAAGCTCATGTTTTTATGCATACTTACATGTCAACTTCCATGTTATCTTTCAAGTCATATTTTCAAGTATAAACACATGTCATATTCAAGTTAAGATTTCGCGACATGTTCATGTTGATCTAACTACCCAAAATCGTGTTTTCCCAACGCAAGCAAAGCGAGTCAACATAGTAAGGATACTATGTCCCATATTGGTCTCAAAACATGCATGATGCCAAGAAGGGCTTGGCTTCCATATGCATAACATCATAAAGGGATTGGCCATAAACATGCATAGTGTCATAAGGTAATTTGGCCACAAACATGCATATTATCAAAAAGGGTTTAGCCATAAACATGCACAACTTAAAAGAGGGGATTGGCCACGAGCATGCATAATCTCATAAAGGATTTGGCCACAAACTTGCATGTTACCATAAGGGGTTTGGGTTCATAAACATGCATAAGCCCCAAAATCTTGTCTTAGCCAATGTTTCACACGTAAAGTGGTTCCTAAAGGTTCATGCTAGCATTTCATGCATAAAGATCCAAAATTGCAAGTTAAACTAGGCTATGCATAGCATGAGAGGCATGATTAAGTCACTCACATGGCCTAAAATCATAATCATGAACACAAGAGGCAAGGTAAAGTTCATATAGGTTCGCATAATCATGTTTAGCCTCATTTTATCCCATGTCATTATCAAAACTACCGTTTCCATCTAAAAGTAGCTAGAACTTACATAGTTAGGCCTAGGGAAAGGAGCATGAATCATCTTGGCTAAGAAAGGTGCCTCCTTTGTAGAAGAATCGTCATGGAACTCGCATAGCAATGTGGATTTGGCCTTGATTTGGTATAGCAAGCTTGCATCTTTTGATTTGAACCCGATTTGAATGCATAGGCTCTAGGGATTTGAGATGGAGGCCATGAGAGTAGAAATTTGGCCATAGTTTAGTTACATGAGAGAATAATGAGGGTTTAGGGGTAGGTTTAGGGTCTTTTTATAGAGATTAGGATAGTTTTAGGCCCTTAGATTAACCCTAGGACCAACCTGAACCGTCAGATTTCAAACCAGGCCCAAAAACCTAGCCAAGATAGAAAATAGGTGCACCAGATCAGAATCAGCCGACAGGGCAAGTCGACAGCCTTATCGACATGCATGTCGACATGCCTATCGACATGCCTGTCGACTTGCCTGGGCGGGAATTTTCCCGCCTGGCCCCCCATTTCTGCATGTTTCGAAATTCAAATTTCCCGAAAACTTCTTTGGGCCTTAACCGGGTCATACGGACTCCGATTTTCGAAAACTCGGACTCTATTTTTCGTATTTTTCCGAGACGAACGCAATGGCATAGCCCGTTTTACTTGATTCAGAATTTAAAATTAAATTCTGCCTTGATTATCGTTTTAACATGTTATTGAAATACGGGTTGTTACATTCTCCCCACCTTTTAGGATTTCGTCCCCGAAATCTCTAAGTTAGGAAGAGCATATCCTACCATCCATCATCCATCTACTCAAAACATCACCCACAAGAAACCATTGTCCTTAGATGATTTCTAATGCTTTATGAATGTATGCAAAACGTGTTTGTACATGTTCCTTAGCTAATGCTAATGATCAGGCCTGAAAAATCTTTCAAATGCAAAAATATGTATAGTGCCATGAATCCAACATGTATGCAAATAGTCCTAGTCATATAGATACTATATGCGTGCACAATCATTCATTCATATGCGACAACCGCATGATAATACATTCGATTTCATCCATAAACAAGTATAAATACTCGTGCATATGCAATATGAAATGTGACTGAGTCGAGCTAGTATCTAATGTGTATTCGCGCATCCACGAGCAACCACTTGCAACCATATCAATCATAACATGTTTCAAATACATGTTTACATCCATAGGGTTCTACCTAGGATTCCCTGAAACAGGGTCGAGAAGATAAACAGGACAAACTCCTTATGGGGTTTGTAACAGAAAATAGGACCGAGAGGATGTCCACAAAAGATAGCCAACAGGTAAGCTCTACAGAAAACAGGGATCAAGGATATACTCCCAAAAAGAGATATCATGCGCGTATCTAGTCTTTGACCATCAAAGTCGTCTTTTAACTTCGCGATTTTGTAGCTTCTTATTCCTGTTTCCATAACATGAGTTGGAACTCATTTCCTCGTCGCCTCCTGTTCTACTTGTACTTATTCTACTTCTAGAATACTTGGTGCAAACAGGACCGCGTACACATTATTCCATGCGAGCCCTCAAAATTCACTAGTGAATCCTGGACCTTGTACCATAAGGTATTCCACGCAGAAAAACTTTCTCTTGAAAGTAAACAAGTTACCGTGCGCACTTACTAGGGTAATTCCCATAACCCATACATAATCGAAGTAAACCATCCGTCTTATTAGCGAACACCATTCGATCGGGTTTCTAATTTCCAACAAAGGCATCTAGGGATTCTAAGTAACTAATCATGACAGAACCCAAAAGGTTACGCGATACTTCAAGGGTATTACCAAAGCAAGCCAAGAGTCTAACTACCCTCCTTCTAAAACCGAGAGTGGCACCCCTTACTGGATAACCACTTCATCCCTAGAATCCATCCACAACTTATAAACATAAGCATTATTTCCAAGCTCAACACTTGATATAGACATTCTCAAATCCAAACAAGCCATGAGTAAATGGACCGATCTTCCAATAGGACTTGAGACAAAAACGGGATCCCCTAATACGCTAGTACTAAGGTGCAGGGACTCAACTATTGAAGCGGACTTAAAAGATGCGGTGATCAAAACAAAGTCCTGACAGGATGATAGAGAAGAAAAGCTAAACCTTTAACAAGATCGTTACCCTCCTTCTGAGGTACCCTAGAAATGAGAGCATACTATTGCCCTCCCGATGATCTTGTCTTTGTCCCATAATACTTAACTATCCGCCCCGTTTTACCATGCCAAAGGTACTCTCTCGTCATGGGTTTCATTGTTCATCTTTCTCCCTCCTTTGAGGACTAAGCCATACCAACAAGTTGCTCATCCTTAAGCTCGTATCCTTTATCCTTCTTTCCCACGATCCTTTCTTATAACGCGGCCACTGGTCTCTCGAGAACCACCTCCATCGTATGGAAAGCACTTTCGTAGGTAGAAAAGACTAGTCGCAGTTAAAACTACTGTGACTACAGATGGAGGAAAGAAAGGAAAAGAGATTCAATCAAGGAAACAAGGATGATGCTAATGGCCTTTGGGGAATAGCCTTTTTCTTTTTAAAAGAAAATTTTCTTGAAAAATGCTTCTTTGTAAACGGTTTTTCAAATTATTTTCAGAAGGTCTTTAAAAACTTTTGCCCAGTCTAGTAACCTTCTGCTCTGATACCAAATGTAACACCCCGCCTCCGCTAGGGTCACTCGCAAAGGAATGCACTAGCTTTAGAGGGGCATTATTGGTAAACATGCACAGAAATATTACAAGACAGAACATATAAAATAGCGGAAGTAAAAACAAACTTTCATAACATTAATAAATGAGGTCAAAAGCCTTTTTATATCAGAGTACATCAAAACCTGTCTTGCCGAAATAAATAAGCATGAAACCTTTTACATAAATTATTCCCCAATTAAAAACAGTAAAGTAGCCATAGCCAAGAGAAGTCCAAGCCATCCATGATGACCTTCAAGCAGAAGAAGTCCGAACTAAACAACATTGTTTCCTCCCTGAAACCTGGGGGGGGGGGAAACGGAAGAAAAGAGGCGAAACAAAATGGGTTAGTCAAAAAGACTGAGTAAGTCCTATCTACTTCCAGTATAAAAACAGGTAAAGGTAACATGACATGCATAAACTGAAGTAAACATAAGGATAACTACAAGATAGGTAAACCAGGGTAGCCAGTTGAACTACCGTGGCAAGGTAAACTAAGGTATCATGATAAACTACGGTGTTATGATAAGTCAAGGTATCACATCATCAGATTTCAATCGAGTACATTATCCCAAGGTGTCTACCCCGTCTAACATCCCACGGTATCTATTATGTATATTCTTCCTAGTTCTAACATGTATATTTGCTCTGCACCTCTCGTACTAGTATCCCTACCCGCGTCATGTGTTAACCATGAATGTCCCTTGCCCAAAGTCGTGTAATGGTCCATGTCAACCTAATATACCGCATATATAGGTTACTCAAATCATATGTTTCTTTCCATGTATATAAGTTCAGTCCTTTGCCGTACCTCGTACGGGCTTCCTCATGTCGTATTATCCTTGAAATCGTTTGGACTGTCACCCTTGTTCTAGCTAGGCTCTTCCATATGAATCATCGTTTGAACTACTAGGACTTACGCCACCTAGTACCACTAGGGATTACGCTTACCTATTGCACGCTTTCGTATTTCGGTTTGGGTTAAACCACCTAGGCCACTAGGGATTACGCTAACCCTCAACCGCGCCCTTTTTCCCACGCATTCATCGTGAATCGTTTTTCTATAACTGTATGCACATGTATCACATCGTGCCATCCGAGTCCTGTCACAGGGCAAAACAAGAAATACAGGACTCAGCCGGGAGCTTTAGATTTATCTGCCGATGCAGATACTAAGGTCTGCTTTTCTACACGTGGCTATGGTCCCACGAGACCCCTCCCTCAACTAATGAAAGGCAACACAAGAGAAAATCTTGCATGAGAACTACACTCCGGCCAGCCCACATCCTACGGCCTACCTCACCCATAATTAGATAGCAAATTATGGTCTGTTGGGTGTTCCCTGCCTTTCCGTACGTACACGCTTGACTCAAGATGGTAGATGATCGACGAACTTGCTATCTCGGGCACCTTATGTATTCGTCGACTCACTGCTATCCACCCCAGTCTTTAGGTCGCTCGCATAGCAACCAAGGCATATTCTTGGTTCTTCTACCGCAGACCTCAACCTCTCGTGAGCCTAGTATAGTGACTTGGCAGCTCACAGAGGGATCCCAAGAATATCCTCACGTTCCCCGAAGCCGCTGCTTCGTTACCCAGTTCGTTGGAGCCTTTATCTAAATCAGATAGCCTGCTCCTTCACGCATACTTAAACGTTGACCTAACGTATCGGGTTACTAATCTATCTAAGAAATGGTCCAAATTTCCTTGACTAAGAATTATTACTTAGTTTCCCTTAACTAAGGTTTACCACTTAGCCTTATTTCCATAATCCTTGTTAACTATGGTTATTTACCTAATCCTCCGAATTAGGGTTTATCTAATGGGTTAAGTGTCACTTAAGTTCATAACTTAGCCCGTCTACAAACAATGTCAAAATTGGCTAAGTATCCAAGTCCAAGACTTAACCCTACAAACCATGTGTCAAGTTGGCTAAGTATATTAAGAAATCCATAACTTAACCTCGTCTAATTATCATTTTAGATTGGTTAATTATATAAATTAACTTGACCTTGTCAAATTACCGAGTCAAATCGGTCAAGCGTATTCAAGTGATTCGTGACTTAGCCTTATCATGTTTTCACGTTAGATTGGTTAAGTATAGGTCACTTAACCACTTCCAATTAACGAGTTAGATTGGTTAAGTTTAGGTCACTTAACCACATCAAATTAACGAGTTAGATTGGTTAAGTTTAGGTCACTTAACCACATCAAATTAACGAGTTAGATTGGTTAAGTTTAGGTCACTTAACCACATCAAATCTTCATGTATAATTGGTTAAGTATAAGTTGCTTAACCCCATTAAATTATCACGTTAAGTTGGTTAAGTATTGGTTACTTAACCTTACTGAATTACCAAGTTTAAATTGGATAAGTGTTTAACTTAACCCCATCGAATTACCGTGTTTAGATTAGTTAAGTGTGGATTACTTAACCCCATCTAATTACCGTGGTTAGGTTAGTTAAGTCTTAATTACTTAACCTCATCTAATTACCCAGTCGGATTAGTTAAGTGTAAATTACTTAACCCCATCTCCTAATCATCTTGCATGGTTAAGTGTCATTAAGGAAATCAAGCCCGGTCCCACTTAACCTACCCATTCGTGTCATATCGGTTAAGTGTCATTAGTCAAATTTACTTAACCTTATCATGTGGCATTAATTTAATTAATGCACTCTTAACCTCTCACATTAGACCTTGTTGTGGTTACTAGTTAAGCCGGGCGGGTCCGGGTAGATTTACACCACAACCTAGTCTAACCTCGGGTCTTAAGCGCAACATGACCAACTTCTCACATTGGGTCCTATTGTTTGCAACTACTAGTTAGGCCGGTCGGTTCCGGGTAGTTTTACGTTGCAAACTCAACCCAACCTCGAGTTGGCCACACTTATATTATCTAAGTTCATCATGTTTCCAAAACATGTTACAAGTTTTCAAGCATTTGGGTAGACCTAACTTAATAGGTAAATTCCCAAGCTCATGTTTTTATGCATACTTACATGTCAACTTCCATGTTATCTTTCAAGTCATATTTTCAAGTATAAACACATGTCATATTCAAGTTAAGATTTCGCGACATGTTCATGTTGATCTAACTACCCAAAATCGTGTTTTCCCAACGCAAGCAAAGCGAGTCAACATAGTAAGGATACTATGTCCCATATTGGTCTCAAAACATGCATGATGCCAAGAAGGGCTTGGCTTCCATATGCATAACATCATAAAGGGATTGGCCATAAACATGCATAGTGTCATAAGGTAATTTGGCCACAAACATGCATATTATCAAAAAGGGTTTAGCCATAAACATGCACAACTTAAAAGAGGGGATTGGCCACGAGCATGCATAATCTCATAAAGGATTTGGCCACAAACTTGCATGTTACCATAAGGGGTTTGGGTTCATAAACATGCATAAGCCCCAAAATCTTGTCTTAGCCAATGTTTCACACGTAAAGTGGTTCCTAAAGGTTCATGCTAGCATTTCATGCATAAAGATCCAAAATTGCAAGTTAAACTAGGTTATGCATAGCATGAGAGGCGTGATTAAGTCACTCACATGGCCTAAAATCATAATCATGAACACAAGAGGCAAGGTAAAGTTCATATAGGTTCGCATAATCATGTTTAGCCTCATTTTATCCCATGTCATTATCAAAACTACCGTTTCCATCTAAAAGTAGCTAGAACTTACATAGTTAGGCCTAGGGAAAGGAGCATGAATCATCTTGGCTAAGAAAGGTGCCTCCTTTGTAGAAGAATCGTCATGGAACTCGCATAGCAATGTGGATTTGGCCTTGATTTGGTGTAGCAAGCTTGCATCTTTTGATTTGAACCCGATTTGAATGCATAGGCTCTAGGGATTTGAGATGGAGGCCATGAGAGTAGAAATTTGGCCATAGTTTAGTTACATGAGAGAATAATGAGGGTTTAGGGGTAGGTTTAGGGTCTTTTTATAGAGATTAGGATAGTTTTAGGCCCTTAGATTAACCCTAGGACCAACCTGAACCGTCAGATTTCAAACCAGGCCCAAAAACCTAGCCAAGATAGAAAATAGGTGCACCAGATCAGAATCAGCCGACAGGGCAAGTCGACAGCCCTATCGACATGCATGTCGACATGCCTATCGACATGCCTGTCGACTTGCCTGGGCGGGAATTTTCCCGCCTGGCCCCCCATTTCTGCATGTTTCGAAATTCAAATTTCCCGAAAACTTCTTTGGGCCTTAACCGGGTCATACGGACTCCGATTTTCGAAAACTCGGACTCTATTTTTCGTATTTTTCCGAGACGAACGCAATGGCATAGCCCGTTTTACTTGATTCAGAATTTAAAATTAAATTCTGCCTTGATTATCGTTTTAACATGTTATTGAAATACGGGTTGTTACATTCTCCCCACCTTTTAGGATTTCGTCCCCGAAATCTCTAAGTTAGGAAGAGCATATCCTACCATCCATCATCCATCTACTCAAAACATCACCCACAAGAAACCATTGTCCTTAGATGATTTCTAATGCTTTATGAATGTATGCAAAACGTGTTTGTACATGTTCCTTAGCTAATGCTAATGATCAGGCCTGAAAAATCTTTCAAATGCAAAAATATGTATAGTGCCATGAATCCAACATGTATGCAAATAGTCCTAGTCATATAGATACTATATGCGTGCACAATCATTCATTCATATGCGACAACCGCATGATAATACATTCGATTTCATTCATAAACAAGTATAAATACTCGTGCATATGCAATATGAAATGTGACCGAGTCGAGCTAGTATCTAATGTGTATTCGCGCATCCACGAGCAACCACTTGCAACCATATCAATCATAACATGTTTCAAATACATGTTTACATCCATAGGGTTCTACCTAGGATTCCCTGAAACAGGGTCGAGAAGATAAACAGGACAAACTCCTTATGGGGTTTGTAACAGAAAATAGGACCGAGAGGATGTCCACAAAAGATAGCCAACAGGTAAGCTCTACAGAAAACAGGGATCAAGGACATACTCCCAAAAAGAGATATCATGCGCGTATCTAGTCTTTGACCATCAAAGTCGTCTTTTAACTTCGCGATTTTGTAGCTTCTTATTCCTGTTTCCATAACATGAGTTGGAACTCATTTCCTCGTCGCCTCCTGTTCTACTTGTACTTATTCTACTTCTAGAATACTTGGTGCAAACAGGACCGCGTACACATTATTCCATGCGAGCCCTCAAAATTCACTAGTGAATCCTGGACCTTGTACCATAAGGTATTCCACGCAGAAAAACTTTCTCTTGAAAGTAAACAAGTTACCGTGCGCACTTACTAGGGTAATTCCCATAACCCATACATAATCGAAGTAAACCATCCGTCTTATTAGCGAACACCATTCGATCGGGTTTCTAATTTCCAACAAAGGCATCTAGGGATTCTAAGTAACTAATCATGACAGAACCCAAAAGGTTACGCGATACTTCAAGGGTATTACCAAAGCAAGCCAAGAGTCTAACTACCCTCCTTCTAAAACCGAGAGTGGCACCCCTTACTGGATAACCACTTCATCCCTAGAATCCATCCACAACTTATAAACATAAGCATTATTTCCAAGCTCAACACTTGATATAGACATTCTCAAATCCAAACAAGCCATGAGTAAATGGACCGATCTTCCAATAGGACTTGAGACAAAAACGGGATCCCCTACTACGCTAGTACTAAGGTGCAGGGACTCAACTATTGAAGCGGACTTAAAAGATGCGGTGATCAAAACAAAGTCCTGACAGGATGATAGAGAAGAAAAGCTAAACCTTTAACAAGATCGTTACCCTCCTTCTGAGGTACCCTAGAAATGAGAGCATACTATTGCCCTCCCGATGATCTTGTCCTTGTCCCATAATACTTAACTATCCGCCCCGTTTTACCATGCCAAAGGTACTCTCTCATCATGGGTTTCATTGTTCATCTTTCTCCCTCCTTTGAGGACTAAGCCATACCAACAAGTTGCTCATCCTTAAGCTCGTATCCTTTATCCTTCTTTCCCACGATCCTTTCTTATAACGCGGCCACTGGTCTCTCGAGAACCACCTCCATCGTATGGAAAGCACTTTCGTAGGTAGAAAAGACTAGTCGCAGTTAAAACTACTGTGACTACAGATGGAGGAAAGAAAGGAAAAGAGATTCAATCAAGGAAACAAGGATGATGCTAATGGCCTTTGGGGAATAGCCTTTTTCTTTTTAAAAGAAAATTTTCTTGAAAAATGCTTCTTTGTAAACGGTTTTTCAAATTATTTTCAGAAGGTCTTTAAAAACTTTTGCCCAGTCTAGTAACCTTCTGCTCTGATACCAAATGTAACACCCCGCCTCCGCTAGGGTCACTCGCAAAGGAATGCACTAGCTTTAGAGGGGCATTATTGGTAAACATGCACAGAAATATTACAAGACAGAACATATAAAATAGCGGAAGTAAAAACAAACTTTCATAACATTAATAAATGAGGTCAAAAGCCTTTTTATATCAGAGTACATCAAAACCTATCTTGCCGAAATAAAGAAGCATGAAACCTTTTACATAAATTATTCCCCAATTAAAAACAGTAAAGTAGCCATAGCCAAGAGAAGTCCAAGCCATCCATGATGACCTTCAAGCAGAAGAAGTCCGAACTAAACAGCATTGTTTCCTCCCTGAAACCTGGGGGGGGGGGGGAAACGGAAGAAAAGAGGCGAAACAAAATGGGTCAGTCAAAAAGACTGAGTAAGTCCTATCTACTTCCAGTATAAAAACAGGTAAAGGTAACATGACATGCATAAACTGAAGTAAACATAAGGATAACTACAAGATAGGTAAACCAGGGTAGCCGGTTGAACTACCGTGGCAAGGTAAACTAAGGTATCATGATAAACTACGGTGTTATGATAAGTCAAGGTATCACATCGTCAGATTTCAATCGAGTACATTATCCCAAGGTGTCTACCCCGTCTAACATCCCACGGTATCTATTATGTATATTCTTCCTAGTTCTAACATGTATATTTGCTCTGCACCTCTCGTACTAGTATCCCTACCCGCGTCATGTGTTAACCATGAATGTCCCTTGCCCAAAGTCGTGTAATGGTCCATGTCAACCTAATATACCGCATATATAGGTTACTCAAATCATATGTTTCTTTCCATGTATATAAGTTCAGTCCTTTGCCGTACCTCGTACGGGCTTCCTCATGTCGTATTATCCTTGAAATCGTTTGGACTGTCACCCTTGTTCTAGCTAGGCTCTTCCATATGAATCATCGTTTGAACTACTAGGACTTACGCCACCTAGTACCACTAGGGATTACGCTTACCTATTGCACGCTTTCGTATTTCGGTTTGGGTTAAACCACCTAGGCCACTAGGGATTACGCTAACCCTCAACCGCGCCCTTTTTCCCACGCATTCATCGTGAATCGTTTTTCTATAACTGTATGCACATGTATCACATCGTGCCATCCGAGTCCTGTCACAGGGCAAAACAAGAAATACAGGACTCAGCCGGGAGCTTTAGATTTATCTGCCGATGCAGATACTAAGGTCTGCTTTTCTACACGTGGCTATGGTCCCACGAGACCCCTCCCTCAACTAATGAAAGGCAACACAAGAGAAAATCTTGCATGAGAACTACACTCCGGCCAGCCCACATCCTACGGCCTACCTCACCCATAATTAGATAGCAAATTATGGTCTGTTGGGTGTTCCCTGCCTTTCCGTACGTACACGCTTGACTCAAGATGGTAGATGATCGACGAACTTGCTATCTCGGGCACCTTATGTATTCGTCGACTCACTGCTATCCACCCCAGTCTTTAGGTCGCTCGCATAGCAACCAAGGCATATTCTTGGTTCTTCTACCGCAGACCTCAACCTCTCGTGAGCCTAGTATAGTGACTTGGCAGCTCACAGAGGGATCCCAAGAATATCCTCACGTTCCCCGAAGCCGCTGCTTCGTTACCCAGTTCGTTGGAGCCTTTATCTAAATCAGATAGCCTGCTCCTTCACGCATACTTAAACGTTGACCTAACGTATCGGGTTACTAATCTATCTAAGAAATGGTCCAAATTTCCTTGACTAAGAATTATTACTTAGTTTCCCTTAACTAAGGTTTACCACTTAGCCTTATTTCCATAATCCTTGTTAACTATGGTTATTTACCTAATCCTCCGAATCAGGGTTTATCTAATGGGTTAAGTGTCACTTAAGTTCATAACTTAGCCCGTCTACAAACAATGTCAAAATTGGCTAAGTATCCAAGTCCAAGACTTAACCCTACAAACCATGTGTCAAGTTGGCTAAGTATATTAAGCAATCCATAACTTAACCTCGTCTAATTATCATTTTAGATTGGTTAATTATATAAATTAACTTGACCTTGTCAAATTACCGAGTCAAATCGGTCAAGCGTATTCAAGTGATTCGTGACTTAGCCTTATCATGTTTTCACGTTAGATTGGTTAAGTATAGGTCACTTAACCACTTCCAATTAACGAGTTAGATTGGTTAAGTTTAGGTCACTTAACCACATCAAATTAACGAGTTAGATTGGTTAAGTTTAGGTCACTTAACCACATCAAATTAACGAGTTAGATTGGTTAAGTTTAGGTCACTTAACCACATCAAATCTTCATGTATAATTGGTTAAGTATAAGTTGCTTAACCCCATTAAATTATCACGTTAAGTTGGTTAAGTATTGGTTACTTAATCTTACTGAATTACCAAGTTTAAATTGGATAAGTGTTTAACTTAACCCCATCGAATTACCGTGTTTAGATTAGTTAAGTGTGGATTACTTAACCCCATCTAATTACCGTGGTTAGGTTAGTTAAGTCTTAATTACTTAACCTCATCTAATTACCCAGTCGGATTAGTTAAGTGTAAATTACTTAACCCCATCTCCTAATCATCTTGCATGGTTAAGTGTCATTAAGGAAATCAAGCCCGGTCCCACTTAACCTACCCATTCGTGTCATATCGGTTAAGTGTCATTAGTCAAATTTACTTAACCTTATCATGTGGCATTAATTTAATTAATGCACTCTTAACCTCTCACATTAGACCTTGTTGTGGTTACTAGTTAAGCCGGGCGGGTCCGGGTAGATTTACACCACAACCTAGTCTAACCTCGGGTCTTAAGCGCAACATGACCAACTTCTCACATTGGGTCCTATTGTTTGCAACTACTAGTTAGGCCGGTCGGTTCCGGGTAGTTTTACGTTGCAAACTCAACCCAACCTCGAGTTGGCCACACTTATATTATCTAAGTTCATCATGTTTCCAAAACATGTTACAAGTTTTCAAGCATTTGGGTAGACCTAACTTAATAGGTAAATTCCCAAGCTCATGTTTTTATGCATACTTACATGTCAACTTCCATGTTATCTTTCAAGTCATATTTTCAAGTATAAACACATGTCATATTCAAGTTAAGATTTCGCGACATGTTCATGTTGATCTAACTACCCAAAATCGTGTTTTCCCAACGCAAGCAAAGCGAGTCAACATAGTAAGGATACTATGTCCCATATTGGTCTCAAAACATGCATGATGCCAAGAAGGGCTTGGCTTCCATATGCATAACATCATAAAGGGATTGGCCATAAACATGCATAGTGTCATAAGGTAATTTGGCCACAAACATGCATATTATCAAAAAGGGTTTAGCCATAAACATGCACAACTTAAAAGAGGGGATTGGCCACGAGCATGCATAATCTCATAAAGGATTTGGCCACAAACTTGCATGTTACCATAAGGGTTTTGGGTTCATAAACATGCATAAGCCCCAAAATCTTGTCTTAGCCAATGTTTCACACGTAAAGTGGTTCCTAAAGGTTCATGCTAGCATTTCATGCATAAAGATCCAAACTTGCAAGTTAAACTAGGTTATGCATAGCATGAGAGGCATGATTAAGTCACTCACATGGCCTAAAATCATAATCATGAACACAAGAGGCAAGGTAAAGTTCATATAGGTTCGCATAATCATGTTTAGCCTCATTTTATCCCATGTCATTATCAAAACTACCGTTTCCATCTAAAAGTAGCTAGAACTTACATAGTTAGGCCTAGGGAAAGGAGCATGAATCATCTTGGCTAAGAAAGGTGCCTCCTTTGTAGAAGAATCGTCATGGAACTCGCATAGCAATGTGGATTTGGCCTTGATTTGGTGTAGCAAGCTTGCATCTTTTGATTTGAACCCGATTTGAATGCATAGGCTCTAGGGATTTGAGATGGAGGCCATGAGAGTAGAAATTTGGCCATAGTTTAGTTACATGAGAGAATAATGAGGGTTTAGGGGTAGGTTTAGGGTCTTTTTATAGAGATTAGGATAGTTTTAGGCCCTTAGATTAACCCTAGGACCAACCTGAACCGTCAGATTTCAAACCAGGCCCAAAAACCTAGCCAAGATAGAAAATAGGTGCACCAGATCAGAATCAGCCGACAGGGCAAGTCGACAGCCCTGTCGACATGCATGTCGACATGCATGTCGACATGCCTGTCGACTTGTCTGGGCGGGAATTTTCCCGCCTGGCCCCCCATTTCTGCATGTTTCGAAATTCAAATTTCCCGAAAACTTCTTTGGGCCTTAACCGGGTCATACGGACTCCGATTTTCGAAAACTCGGACTCTATTTCGCGTATTTTTCCGAGATGAACGCAATGGCATAGCCCGTTTTACTTGATTCAGAATTTAAAATTAAATTCTGCCTTGATTATCGTTTTAACATGTTATTGAAATACGGGTTGTTACAGAACGCATCTTCTCTTCTGTCTCCCAAGTTGCGTTGCTCTCATCATCTCCCCATTGCACTTTAACCAGTCTGACCTCTCGATTCCTCAACTCTTTGATCTCCGACCCAAGAATGCATGTAGGAGCTCGTCTAATTGTTGCATCACGCTCTATTTCCACCTCTTTAAGCAAGCTCGGCTCTACCACCTCTGCGGTCTCGTGCAAACACTTCCTCAAATGTGATACATGGAATACGTCGTGTACTCCACTAAGTTTCTCAGGCAACTCCACCCTATATGCCATCTTCCCAATCCTGTTTTTTATAGGAAACGGCCCTACAAACCTTGGTGCTAACTTCCCCACGGACCCAAAGCGAACAACATTCTGTAACGGAGACACTTTGATAAAAACCATGTCCCCAATGTAAAACTCAAGATCTGTTCTCCTCTTATCAGCATACGAATTTTGCCTATCTTGTGCTGCTTTCATCCTCCTTCGAATCAACTCAATCTTCTCCGAGGTTTCCCTAACCATATCGGGCCCAAGTAGGATTTTATCGGTAGATTCCAACCAACATGTAGGCGAACGGCAAGGCCTTCCATAAAGAACTTCGAAAGGTGCCATGCCAATACTAGACTGAAAGCTATTGTTATATGCGAATTCTACTAACGGAAGGTGCTCTTCCCAAGTACCCCCAAAGTCTAGGATACAAAGCCTTAAAAGATCCTCTAGAATGCGATTCACCCTCTCGGTCTGGCCGTCTGTCTGAGGATGATATGCGGTGCTCAAACATAGCTGAGTCCCTACCGCCTCTTGTAAACTCTTCCAAAATTCGCTAGTAAAGATGGAGTCACGGTCGCTTACTGTACTAGAAGGAATACCGTGCAAACGAACTATCTCCTTAATGTATAAAGAAGCCAACCACGGAGCAGTCCTCTTACTTTTCACGGGAATAAAATGGGCGCTTTTAGTAAGTCTATCTACTATAACCCAAATCCCCGTGTTACCCTTCCTTGATCTTGGTAATCCATCCACAGAATCCATTGAGATGCTTTCCCATTTCCATAGTGGAACTTCTAATGGGTGAAGCAACCCACCGGGTTTCTTTTGTTCTGCTTTAACTCGTTGGCACACCAAGCATCTAGCGACGTACTCGGCCACATCCTTTTTCATACCGGCCCAAAAGAAAACCCGCTTCATATCTTTGTACATCTTATCCCCGCCGGGATGAATGGTCATTTTTGAGCGATGAGCATCATCAAGAATGGCCTTCCTTAAGTCTTCGTCTTGCGGTACACAAAGTCTATTATCCCTTCGTAACCAACCCTTATCGTCTAGGGTATACCTACGAAGATGGCTTGACGACTCCCCCCCTTTGAGCTTTTCTACTATCTCAACCAACCGTGGGTCGTCTCGCTGTGCCTCACTAACCCGTCCTAGAAGTGTAGGTCTAACCTCCAAGGATGCTAACAGACCGGGTACTAAATCAACGGAGGGTCTAAAGTCAAACATAGAGATGAATTCTAAGCTTTGTCGTTCAACAAACAACGGACTCAAGGACAACCTTTTCCTACTTAAGGCGTCTGCCACCACGTTACCCTTGCCCGGGGTATATGCTATTTCAAAATCGTAGGAGGCTAATAATTCCATCCACCGTTGCTGCCTTAAATTCAAATCCTTCTGAGAGAATAAGTATTTTAATGATTTGTGGTCAGTGAACAGTTCGAATTTCTCACCAAGAAGATAGTGACGCCAAGACTTAAGCGCGAAAACAATTGCGGCTAGCTCTAAGTCATGCGTGGGGTAATTCTTTTCATGAACCCTCAACTGCCTTCCACCATAGGCTATTACTCTTCCCTCTTGCATGAGGACCGCACCAAGTCCCGTCCCACAAGCATCAGTATAGATGGTAAACGGTTTATTCCCGTCTGGCAGCACTAAGACTGGGGCTGAAGTTAAGGCTCTCTTTAAACGTTGGAACGCATCATCGCAATCTTTGTCCCACGTAAAAACCAGGTTCTTCTTCGTTAACCGTGTTAATGGAGCTGATATTTTTGCGAAGTCTTTGATAAACTTCCTATAATAGCCAGCCAACCCCAAGAAACTTCTTACTTCGGTTGCATTTTTAGGGACCTTCCAATCTTGGATGGCCACCACCTTTGCGGGATCCACTGCTATCCCTTCTTTGGAAACCACGTGCCCTAAGAACCGTACTTCCTTCCTCCAGAAGTGACACTTAGAAAATTTTGCCTTAAGGTTATGTGCTCGAAGGGTTTCCAACACTTCCCTAAGATGTAGGGAGTGCTCTTCTTTATTCTTAGAAAAGACTAAGATGTCATCCACAAAGACTACCACGAATTTGTAAAGGTATTCCCTAAACACCCTACTCATCAAATCAACAAAATATGCAGGGGCGTTTGTCAAACCAAAGGGCATCACTAGCCATTCATAGAATCCGTCAGGAGTCCTAAAAGCAGTCTTATCTATACTATCCTCAGCCACTCTCAGTTGATGAAAGCCAGTGGCTAAGTCCAACTGCGAAAACACTGAGGCGCCAACTAACTGATCAAAGAGATCGTCAATCCTCGGCAGTGGGTGTCGGTTCTTTTTAGTAAGCTTGTTTAGTTCTCTATAGTCCATACAAAGTCTAAGAGACCCATCCGCCTTTGTGGCAAAAACAACTGGAGCACCCCACTCCGATATACTACGTCTTATGAACCCCTTCTCAAGCAACTCCTTTACTTGCTTATTGAGTTCCCTCCTTTCACGAGGAGCCATGTGGCGCACTGGCAAAGATACGGGTTTAGCATTATCCACAAGATAAATTCGAAAGTCTATCTCCCGCTTTGGAGGTAAGCCCTTCACCTCCTCAAACACATCCGGATATTCCCGGACCACTTCTACCGATCGCAGGTTCTCTACAGACGCGTCAAGCGATTCAAGATAACTTAGCATAACGGAATTTATGGGATTACAAAAGATGTCGAGAGCATTACCAAGGCGAGTCACAAGCCTAACTACTCTCCTTTCACAATCAAGAATGGCCCTATTTCTAGACAACCAATCCATTCCTAAAATTAGCCCATAGCCCGTGAAGCCCAATACATAAGCATCACATCTAAATTCAACGCTAAGTATAGAGATTTTCAAATCCAAACATATCATGGTCAAATGAGCCGAACCCCCAATTGGATTTGAAACGACCAAGGGATCCTCTACTAAACTGGTGTTCAAGTGCAGTGATTCAACTAATGATGCAGAGATAAACGAATGAGATGCGCCAGAATCGAATAAGGTACGGACAGGATGATCAAACAGAAAAACTAAGCTTTCAACAGAAATTGTTCTACCTCTTTCTTGCAGCGGTGGGGCCGCAATAGCCTGAACTTGCCCCCTTGCCTGCCCTGGTGCCATAAGAGCCTGCACCTGTCCTCCCGAGGTAGACCCTGCCCTCTGCCCCTTCTTTGGACAGTCCTTCACTAAATGTCCCGCATCTCCACAATGAAAACAACCAGTCTTCTTTTTCTTTCTACAATCTTTGCTGAGATGGCCAGGCGTCCCACAATTGAAGCATTTCTTCTTCCCTTTGCCACTATTGTTTTTACCACCCTTCTTATTTTGTTGTTGGGGTTTCTTCTGATCCCCTTTCTTTTCAACTGCCTTATCCTCATGCATAAGTGCCATTTCTACTAGCTTTTCAAAGGTGGCTCCCATAGGGATGTGGGTCATAGCCAACCCTTGCAACGGTTCATTCAAGCCTCTAACGAACCTCAAAGCTTTCTTCTCTGGCGTGTTCACCAACTCCAAGCCAAACCTTGCTAACTGATTAAATTTATTGACATATTCCTTTACTGATGAGCTCCCTTGCTTTAGTGCCAGGAATGTTTCCATATTTAAGTTCTCCTCTGCCCTTGAAAGAAACTTTGCATCAAACCTTCGTCTGAAATCCGCCCATGAATCAACTGGACGTTCCCCGTTAGTGACCTCCCACCAAAACGAGGCCTCTCCCTTCATTAACCAAGCAGCTAAATGGACTTTCCTCCCATCTTCCACTTCAAAGATATCCAACAATTCCTCAGTCTCCTTAAGCCAATCTCTGGCCTCCACAAACGTCTCAGTCCCTTGAAAAGTTTTTCCTCCCATAGCCTTGAATTCCTTGCACGTCTTTGCAAAAGTGTCAACACGAGGAGGAGGAGGAGGAGGAATGGGTGCAACTAGGGATGGAGGAGTATCCGCTGGGCCTGCAGTGGTGGCCCTAGCCTCCAAGTATCTCCTAAACCACCCTGGAATCGTCACACCTTCTGGGAGATTAAGATCTTCAGCCATGCTGAAACGAAAAAGGAAAGATTCAAAATGGAGAATTCGAAAGATAAAGATAAGGATGTGGCTATTTGGGATTATGTTTTTCATAAAAACTCTCTTTAAATAACATGTTTTTTTTTTTGAAAGCACTTCTTCCAAAAATACTTTAGAAAAAAAATATTTTTCTAAAATTTTTTTTTATCTGTTCTGGTAACCTTATGCTCTGATACCACGTGTAACACCCCACGTCCATTAATGTCACCCTTAAAGGGAATGCATTAACTACCATGGAGGTTTTAAGTGAATATAGAACAGTAAAATTACAACAAGACAGATATAAAATAGTACTTGGAAATTCAAAAACTTTATTTCATTGTAACAGAAGTCAGAACATGTTTGATTACATCATAACACCATATTCAATGTCAAGTACAATATCTATCTTGATAAAACAAGTACATAATCCCATTACATGAATAGCCATTAAAAAGAAAGATAACAAGCTGGACTTTACTTCAGCGGTCCAAGCTTTCCAGAAGATAAGCGATCCAACTAGACTCCACTAGAACTTGGCCCAACCTGCGGACCTGAAGGGAGAAAAAGGATGGAAAAGAGGGGGTCAGACATAAAGTCTGGTGAATATGATAATTCTACAATATTATTACCAAAATAACTGGACTAAGGCATAAGCTGGAAAACAAGAAAATGTCTATGAAGAGCAGATTAAGGACATAGACAATCGCTAAAGGCAACGTTATAGGCGCTCCTAAATACTAAAGGATAAACACTATACTGCACCACACCAGTCACCCTAAAGATTCATCCCACTTAGCTTCACTTAGAAACTTTCCCAATGGCTTTACGTACCCCTAGCTGACTACATAGGTGCCGCCTGCCCCTATCTCCACTAGGTGTACCCTACTTCCCATTATTCGATCGGCTCCCTAACTCGTAGATACCCGTGCTGGCCCCACAGTGGGGTGTATCACTCCCCTAAAGTGGCAACCTGATACAACGGACATGCACGGCTTATACCTACACGATGCAACAACGTCTTACCTACTAGCCCGGGTCCATACACGCATATGAAACCCGTTGGACTTGCGTTGCCACCGCTCCCTGTTTTGGCCTCTTATAGTCAAACCCAGTATGCGTGTCCCATCCTCGACTTGGGTCGAGCCCACAAAGATACGTTTTGGGATACTGGTTGAAATGGGCCCCCACTATTTACCACAAGCATTCCACCTAAGCTTGTTCCCATTAGTCCATCCCACTTAACCCACTTAGTCATGTTCATTTACATGTGTGTTTGGTTAAGTCTAATCGTATTTCAAATGCCTCTAAAGGCAACCACCAGATTCCTCATGCCACCCAAGGCACCTACTTAACCCCCATGTCCCACCTTACATGATTATCTGGTTAAGTATTTCTTAGTTCATTAAGGCCATAACCTCATAAAGACCTCTCACATTAGACTGGCATTTATGGCAGCTGGATTTGCCGGGCGGGTCCGGGCAGTCTTACACCATAAAAGAGTCTAACCTCGTGTCTTTACAACTGTTATGCTTTAGTTTGGGCCTAGGACCTCTCACATTGGGCCGACATTTGTGACTACTGGATTTGCCGGGCGGGTCCGGGCAGGTTTACATCACAAACGGGTCCAACCTCGTGTCCTAAGCATTGATTATTTATAATAATCCACTTTCCCCCAATTTTAATAATTCCCTACTTGAATTATTAATTACTTCCAATTTTTAACAATGTCCATAATTGACTCAATTATGGACATCCATTCATGGTATGCAAAATCTTACAAAATTGCACCCAATTTATTAATTTCTAATATTACCCCTACCCCACGTTTGAACGTTTATTCGCAAAATATATGTTAGACTCGAATAGCCTAACTCATAGCATAAAAGAGATTATCATAATAACAACATGTATATGTGACCAAATGAATCATAATAAGGGGTGAAACTTGCATATGTCCAACTTGCATAGATTATACATGTCATGGACCTAAAGGTGTCAACTTGTTCAATTTTCACCTAATATAATCTCAATCAATTTTCATAAACTTACATATGAACATGTGTGAATCAACATCATCTAATTTTTTAACAACATGGTTTTATATGGGTACACCTAACTCAATAGGCAAATTCCCATAATCAAGTTTTATTTAATTATAGTTTCAAGTTTATGGATACACCTAACCTAATAGGCAAATTCCCATAAACAAGATCCATTTAAATTAAGAAAAAAAAACATAACTTTAAGCATGATCCAACAGCATGATTTTTCAACATAATATAGCATGATTTATAACATGGCATAGTATGATAGTATAACATAGCTTGACATGATTCTCAACATAGCACGACATAGCATAAGAGAATTTACAACATAGCATGACATAGCATATATAATTTACATCATACGACAACATAATAACATAATAAGAGATCCACAATATATAGAATTTACAATTACAAATCACATCACTTTCTTGTGATCCATTCATAACTGAGTCAAATTAGTTTGTAATAGTCTTGTGAGAATCATCATACTCACCAACAAAAGAAAAGAATTAGAGAAAGAGAGATCTTTTGATTTGATTTGTGTAGATTTAGTTGTAGATGATTAGGCTTCCTCTTCTTAGTTTGTGACGGCTACGCTGAACTCCATGGCAGCAGCATGACGGTAGCTTCTCTAATTTTACAAGTGATTTAGGTTTAGGGTCTACCCACTTATTTATAGATTTTAGAATGCATTTAGGCCATTAGATTTAACCTAGAAATAACCGCAGCCGTTCAGACAAGATGGGGTTTATCTTGTTGACTCAGCAATGAGTCAGAAGTGACTCAGCAAACACTCAGCAATATATATATATATATATATATATATATATATATATATCCTACAATGTACACATTAGATACATCCCCCCCTTTTACACACTTATTATTGTTTTTATATACATATTAGATACATCCCCCCTCTTACACACTTATTAATATTTTTATATTCATATTAGATACATCCCCTCTCTTACACACTTATTATTATTATTATATTCATATTAGATACATCCCCTCTCTTACACACTTATTAATATTATTATATTCATATTAGATACATCCCCTCTCTTACACACTTATTAATATTATTATATTCATATTAGATACATCCCCTTTCTTACACACTTTTATATTCATATTAGATACATCCCCCCTCTTACACACTTTTATATTCATATTAGATACATCCCCCCTCTTACACACTTATTAATATTTTAGCAACTTTAGTGTTAATAGAAAATTCGGGGTGTTACACATGGACTAAGAGTACAAAGCTCTGGTGAATAATCAAACATGGGAACTTGTTCAACTACCAACCAACAAAAATTTAATTGGATGCAGATGGACATATAGAACAAAAAGAAATCCAGACGGATCTATTCAAAGATACAAAGCAAGGTTGGTAGCTAAAGGATATACACAAGAATATGGATTTGACTACAATGAAACATTTTCACCTGTTGTCAAACCAGCTACCATAAGACTAATTCTCACGATTGCTCTCACTAAACAATGGAATATAAATCATTTAGACATCAACAACACATTTCTCAATGGAGTGTTACAAGAGGAAATCTACATGCAACAACCAGAGGGCTACATTCAGAATCCAAATTATGTATGCAAACTGAAGAAAGTAATTTATGGTCTAAAACAGGCTCCTAGAGTATGGTTCGACAAATTAAAACCAACTCTAGTGACATAGGGATATCGGCCAACTAAATCTGACACTTCAATTCATCAAATCAAATAAGTACTATACAACATATGTACTAATAGATGTTGACGACTTAATTGTAACAGGGAACAATGAAGGTGAGCTAAAGCAACTGACTCAGTATCTAAATGAGCAATTCTCAATAAAGGATCTTGGCAGTCTATCATATTTTCTGGGAATAGAAGCCCAAAGAAGATCAAAAACAGAAATGGTTCTTAGTCAAAAGAAGTACATAACTGAACTCCTGATAAAGACTGATATGCATGAAGCAAAACCTCAACCAATACCCATGATATCTAGTCAGCGTCTCTCTAAAAACAGGGGAGAATCTATTAATAATATAAAGGAGTACAGAAGTGTTGTGGGAGCATTGCAATATGCAACCATAACACGACCGTACATTTCATTCAGTGTTAACAAAGTTTCACAATTTTTGCAGGATCCAAGGGATGAACACTGGAAAGCAGTAAAGCGAATACTGAGATATTTAAAGGGGACTATATAGTATGGTTTAACAATAAAAGGAGGAAAAGAGTTAAATATCACAGGATTCACTGACTCAGACCGGGCAGCAGATCCCGATGATAGAAGATCGGTAACAGGGTACTGTATCTATATAGGAGACAATCTAATATCATGGACATCGAAAAAGCAACCAGCAATTTCAAAATCAAGTGCGGAAGTGGAGTATAGAAGCATTGCCAACGCTACATCAGAAATAATATGGTTGCAATCAGTATTAAAGGAGATAAATCTATTAAACAATCAAAAAGAAACAATCTGGTGTCATAATCAAAGCTCGATATACATGACAGCTAATCCTATTCAGCACGCACGAACTAAACACATAGAAATCGACATTCACTTCGTTCGAGAGCAAGTAAAGGAGGGAAAGCTACAAGTAAATTAAATACCGTCTTACCATCAAAAAGCAGACATACTTACCAAGGCTCTCTCAGCTAAAAACTTTACCAGACTACGCGATGCCCTGAATATCAGGCCAATCGACACAAAATCAGCGTCAAGTGTAGCTAACCAGCAACCAGAACTTCAAATCGACAGTTCGAAGCCAAATATTAAAGCTGCAGTTCGAATGACAAGGGAGAGAGAGACCCAATTGAGGCTCATAGTTCGGATCCAGCACACTTAAGTCAAGTACAAAGTGAATGGAGAAAAGATCAGAAGCAAACTAGGGTTTGACATGGCCAACCCTAGGTTTGAAGGGGAGAAATAAAAGGAAAGACAGTGAATTCTGGAATAGAATGATGAGTCAGCAAAACATTTAATTATGGATAAGTTTGTCCTATACCGAGCCACGTCACATTGCCATAGTTATATTTTGCTTACCTGAAATAATGTATTTTACCGTTACATTCACCTGTATATATATCAGGTCTTTCTGTTCTATTTTGTATCAATCAAAAACAATTTCTTATTGAATAAAATAACAAGCTTTATAATTCTCTTAATTGTAGTTCCTCCTTCTCATCTGTGTCTTCAGATTTATTAACTATAAACATTATTCGAATATTGATTGTTTCAAAATTTAATAAACAATAGTTTTATAAAACAATCAAGTTCAATCAACACTTAAACATTTTAAGATAAATCAAAAGAATTTTCGACTCCTGTGGACACACACACACACACACACATATATATATATATATATATATATATATATGTACACATGTCTTGAATTTAAATTCAACATAGCATTTAAACACTTATGCAACCAGTGTTTCTCATCTTGATTAATAATAATTAGATGTTAAGTTCTGGTAAAAGTTTTTGATTTGCTTTCATTTCTCAATTTCAGGATTAAAATCATATATCATGATATATGTATTATTACCTAAAGATTAATATTATCATGAAGATGCAAAATCAAAAAAAAAAAAAAAAACTCACTTACGAATCTAATATTCATTCGTTTGATCAACAATCAAAATTGTTCCTATATCAACAAAAAAAATTACAGGTTTAATTTTAAAATAGCTATACATCTGAATAAATCAACTAGGTTAGAATGTATGCAACAGGAATTCCTTCTGATAAATCAGATTTATCATTCAGAAATTAAAGAAATTACACAGCTGATTTTAGACATATATATTTAAAGTATTAACAGTATTAATGCTGTTTATATGCTAATATTCAGATAATTTCAAAAATTAATCTAAAGCTTATTTAAAAGCCATTGTGACTGTATTTCAAGATCAATAATTGTCTTTAATAACATATTCGCTTTATTATATACAATAATAACACAGATGCAAAGTATAAATGTCTCTATCTACAACTGATTGTACTATTACTTACAATAAGCAATCATTTTACATATGTGTGTAATGTGAATCAAAACAGATTCTAATATGTTGAACAAAGCAAACAAAATAAAACAATAAGACCATATATATATTCAGATCTAACATCATCCAATATGATAGACGAGATCTGATAACAGGTTGGAATTAATGTCAATTTTATTTTATAGCAAAACTAAACTTGTGATTGTTATAAAACCAATACCCATAAGAATCTTGAATAATAACATGACATGGTCTAGACAGATTAAACCAGGAGTACTAATTAATTCGAGTCCAGAAGATAATTTCAGTTTCATATCTTATATAAAACATTCTGTAATGATACAATTTCCTTTTAAACGAATTTATGTTAGACGCTCCTTTTTATAGTGTTCATAATGCTATCGAATTTGCCAATCGCGAAGATCAAGCCCTAATTTAGTCTCAATTTACGAATTTAAAATAGAACCTGGCTCTGATACTATTGTAAGGTTTTTTGGATCAAATCCACATTACAGTAATGAAATTTAAACCAAAATTAACAGGATTTATCGCATAAACATGTAAATCGAGTAAAACTAAATCATACCTGTTAGGGCTTTAGCGATTTCATGGAAACAAATTGGAGATGAGGTTCGTCGAATCCTAGTGTGACTTGGAGCCGCCGCCTCTAGAGGAGTCCACACGGACACTATCTCCTCCATCGAATCGAAGAGAGAGGGTAAGGAATGTCACTAGCCGCCATTCTTATTTAGGGTTTGAATAGGATGTTGAGTGGCCATTTTATTCGATCTGATCTCACCTTATCGTTTTTCACACGTGTTTTAAAAGGATAAGATATACCTTTAAAACAACATGTGTACCATAAACTAAGGAGCCACTGAAAATACCGTTTCAACACTAGATAAAATATTAACGATTAATATTTTATTTACCTAACGAATGCCTTTTCCCTTTATTACGTCCTAAGTGTGTTACCCTATAGGTTACTACAACGTTGGCAATGATTTTAAATCGTACTTAAAATCATAAACAGTGATTGGCATCTAGCAATACGTCGCTGCTACCCAAGTTATAATAATATTATCGATTCAATAAAACCTTTACATGACCTGTGTATCAATGTAATATAATCCTTTTAACCAATATATCCAGGATTAAACTCGAGATACGGATCGTATCATCCTCTTTATAATTTAATCTGTTTATCTTGATTGATGAGTAGACTGTTTAAAACAAATCAATATTTGAGCACGACCATGCATTTCACAGTCTCACTCAATCAAGAGGCCCATGGATATCACTACAAATATATCGTAGGGTTAAATTCCATCTAGATCTTTCATAATTTTCATTCGATTCAAGATGTATCCAATAATCACCGTTATTGTTACTCTGTTACGAATAACTTTAGATGATATCAAAACACAAATATCCTCGAATAAAATTATAATGATTTCAGGTCTGAGGACCATTACATCAATGTCACTATGAGAATAACTTATGATACTGTTAATTATATTCCATGTAGTTATCTCACGGTGGGTCAGCCAAAGACGATATTCTCCAATACGTATTTATGTTTTGACATTAATATCACGTATATTAATGATCAATGAGATGAGATCATCAATCAATAAACATACTAGTCTCAATGTTTTATTGTTGTCCTTTATATAAACAATAAAACTTGACTAGGGACATTTAAGAATTATAATACTCAGTATATTATATAATCTCAAGTTCAAGTCACTTACATGAACTATATAATTTCGTATTATAATTCTAAGGACTTCTAGTATATTAATATTTATATTATGTAGTAAATATAATATAATAGAATTTTATTTTATTCCAAATAAAATAATAACATCAACAGTGTCATCATTATCATCAAATGGATTTCCTCTAGGGCATAAACTCTAACAAATTGAAGAAAGAGTTATGTGAAATGACCCGGATATTTGACGGTGTAATAATTAACTTATTTAATTATTTAAATAACGAATATATTATTTAATCGACGACGTTAGAACGTATAATTATGTTATAATTAAAACCGAGCTTGAAATGGCGTTGTAGTTCGTAATTTGGCGATTCGAACTTGAATTGAATGTACATGATTCATTTTAAATTGGATTTCTGTGAAACAAGAAACTTGTGGAGCTAGTGAAGTATATCTTTCTAGTGGAAGAGAAAAATCGAGATTTCATCGTATAGATTTTGAGATATGTCGAAATCAAATTTTAAAATAGTCGCTATAGAATCGGTTATTGACCGTAACGGTTTATTCGATATAACTAGAGATCGGGCTTGAATTTAGACAAGGTTCTTTTGGGAAGTAGTGATAATTTAATTTTTAGAATTTTATGGTAATTTTTAATTAATTAAATAAACAACTTTTTATTTGGAGTATTTGGCACCCTGTATCGACATTTCGGGGTTTCACAATATGAGTTCATCTACCGGTATTATTATATTTCTGGAGTCGGGATGCCTCGCTCGTCACGATGATGTGTTTGTTTCTGTCCGTGGCGGCTTGTACGTAAATGGAATTTCTGGTAACGGAGTACACTATTATTTATAACTTAGACCGATATTTCTAATCCTTACATATGGTTGAGTTTTCCCATATGGCCTAGGCGCACGATTAGACTCTCCCCTGTCAAACCAAGTAAAGCACACATACCATTTCTTTCATGTAGACCCACCTTCTCTATGACTTCACACTTAAGTTTCTACTTGTGGACATTGCTGCATGTGCACTTCTGACATTGGGAGTTAATGCACTCCAAACTTCATAACAAAGAAAACATCAAAACAAGACGTGGAGATCAGATCCTCCACAAAGACTCAAAGTAAATTCCTATATAAATACACATTTCCTAAGACCTAATTTCCATTTTCTCTAGTCAAAACATTCCAGCGCCGACACTCCCTCCCTCAAAAAAAAAAAAAAAAAAAAAAAAAAAATCGTTAACGTGAAATATCAAAATAAACTCAACCAAAATCCAATAAATATCCAAACAAATTTATTCGAATTCCTGAGCCTCTTGTCTTCATGCCAGTACCCATTATTTGGGGTTCGAAGTGTTTTTGCGGTTTCAATTTTTGGCAGCGAAAGCTAGGGTTTGTGTTATCGGCAAATCAAAGCATTTATAGGTGATTCGAAGCATGGATTCATGCTTGTAAAGGAGAAATGAGATCGTGGTGAGTTTCTAGTGAACTTCAGTAGCAATGGAAGTCGGGTTTCCTTGTAACCGAAGAACTGGAGGTCTCGACACGTTGTGAAGGGCGAGTGCGAGTTGGTGAGTACTATAATGGAATCGAAGACTGTGGGAAGAGGAGATCGATGGTCTTGGTTTCATGCAAAAACCTGGCGAGATGAGGGAGCTTTGGCCTTAAGAAGATTCGGCTATGGAGTTCAAACGAGTACTGTACTCTTATTGAAAAAGAAGCTGGATGCTTTACGCAAGGACAACGAAGGTTGTTAATCTTGATTTCAGGACTCGTGAAGTGCTGAGCATCATGCTGTTTATGGAATCATGATGGGTTTTGGGTGAAGTAAATCGAAGGGGAGATGAAGATCTGGGGGTATGCTGTTTTAATGGAAAGAAGTTCAGAGCATGTTACCAGTTTAAAATCAGTGAAGAAATGGAGGAGAAAGAGTATATGCGGTAGTGTAACGTTGGGGCCATGGAGTATCATGTTGGTGAGCGATATAATGGAGCTTACTGTTTCAGAATCTGTGGGAGATGATTTCGGGTCGGTGAGTAGGTGAAAGTGTGAGGAGCAGAGCGGGTATCATTTTGCTAGTTGGGCTGAGGTAAAAATAAGGATAAGGCCCATTTGAAATTAAATAAAATTGTAATAATTAGTGTAAGTCATAATTTGTTCATTCATAAACCAAATTCAGTAAAACCAGATCTGATAGCATCGTAGGGACGAGGGCGACACTCTGGAAATGGGTTGGGAATGATTTGGAGCTCGTCTCCAATTACGACAGAATTGAACGTCAAATCTGAAATCAACAACGGTTATCGTATTATACGATAAACCGACAAGGTGAGTAAAACTCACTAACTCTCCTCAATTTATATTTTGATATAAATTGTACTTTATTTATTGACTGCTGTATATTGATTGTTAAACTGGACTGTTAAATAGATTTGATTGAAAACATAGTTATAGTTAATCTATGTACTGTTAATCAAATATGGTTCTGTACAGTAGGATATTTCATTTCAAAATGAAATATGATATATGTTATACTATGTAACATCTGTGGATGCAGGGAGACAGGTTGGAGGAATTCGACTGGGTTCCTCAACAATTATTTTACTGTTTTCATATATTGTGATATATGTTGTGATTTATATTCTGTTATTGATTATGGATGTTAGAACGATATTGATCATCGTTGTTTGATATTTTGAATATCATAAGAAATCCTGAGTTGTAAAAAGGAATATTTCAATGTATATTGAAATAAAGGAAATTATTTATAAAACAAATAGAGTTTTATAAAAGGGATATTTATTTAGAAAATAAATAGAATTGAAAAGGAGAATATTTATTTAGAAAATAAATAGAAATAAGGAATATTTATTTAGAAGATAAATAAACCGTTATAAATAGGAAATATTTGTAACGGTAAATAGAGGTTGTAAATAGGAAATATTTGTAACGGTAAATAGAGGTTGTAAATAGAAAATATTTTTAACGGTAAAAAGAGGTTGTAAATAGGAAATATTTGTAACGGTAAATAGAAGTTGTAAATAGGAAATATTTGTAACGGCAAATAGAAGTTGTAAATAGGAAATATTTGTAACGGTAAGTAAACGTTATAAAAAGGGAAATAGTTGTAACGGAAAACGTAGTTTATCAAAAGGAGTTAATCAAACGTAGTTTATCAAAAGGAGTTAATCAAACATAGTTTATCAAAAGGAGTTAATCAAACGTAGTTTATCAAAAGGGGTTAATCGAATATAGAAATTAAGAAGTGAAGTTAAACAAAAATTAGAAACTGACTAGAGATTAGTAAGTTGAATAGTTTTCTGAGTATCGATCTGATGTTGGTTTCGGCCTTCGGGGTTTATACTTAGAGAATTGTTCTCTTAATAGTTTACAGTTAGGGACTAATATTTGTGGAATGGTAGTGATGCGTAAATGAGGATTGGAAACGTTTTCCAATATTGAAAACGTATATTTTCTAATTTTAGAAAATAAGGAGATATGAATATATATATATATAAATATATATATATATATTCGATGATTGGATCGATAAATTCCATTTAGAATTAAGATCGTTGTTTGTACACCGACATGTTTTCATTTGATAGTTAAATCACAGACTATCAAAGTTTTGACCATTTTACGTTGTTAATATGGAGAGACCGGTTGGATTATTATCCAAAGAACCACTCCGTATTGGCATAAGCGTTGCAAACCAAGTATGCTGAATATATTGAAGACGGAGTAAAGTGCAAGGGCTGTCCTGTTTACAGAATAGTGCCTTTGGTTTCGTTCAATCCCAGAACGAACGTAAATGGACAAATGTCTGACAGAATATTTCCAATGATCGAAAGAGTTGGACTGTACAAATATATATGGTGGCCAACGGATTTATTCCCTTCGCATAATATCCAGAATCTATTTGTGCAGATCCAACTAATGATTAACGGATATGATAATGTGGCATTCAAAGTAATCGTGCTATCAATGAAAGATAGATAAGCGTAGTTTCTAGCCTCACATCCGGTAAATGACAAAAATCGGGCAGGCAACATGGCTAAGTCGGTCGCACCGAAGTAGGGTGTATAATCACCTATCTAGAGAATATTCATTTGCTTCTTAAATCTATCAATGCTGTCCCATATATATATACGGGAAACGGTTGCTGATCCCAGCCGTTGGTGATGTACATTCGATACACTCAAGCGAAATGAGTGGTCGGTCATGTGTGGCTGAGTTGCAAGATGTTCTTGTTGAACTCCAGTGTATCGTTCCTAGAGTACACTGATCGGAAGGTGGTTCCATACCTTGTCATAGTTGGAAATACATTACCCAATACGTGCTTGCGGTTTTGATTGTATACTATATTTGTAGAACGTGAGATGAAAGCGTTTCTGCTAGATTGTTATCTAATTGTAGTTAGACATTATTATAATATCAGAATGATATTGTTTACAAAGTTGTTGGATTCTCATAAGGGAAAAACCCGTTCCGTTATGCGGCGTGGTCTTATGAGATATCGTTTACTTGATCAAACTGTTTTAAACTGTTTTACTCATACCAGTCCCATGACTGACCCGAAGTTTATTTGTTTATTTTCCCTAAACTCTTGGGTGCCTAATTTTGTGTGGGCAGTCAAGTAGTCGGGATTTTACAGATACACTTGGAGAGCTTGGAGCAGGAGGCTTCAGGATTCTATAGCAATTATTATTTCCGCTGTTGTTGTAAGTGCTGCACTCTGATAAGTGCTATTGTATATATAACTGTTTGTATTTCAAAAGTTATGTTATATTTTATTCGTTCCGCTGTGAGATTCGTGTTTACTCTGATGATGATGTTCTTCTTCTTCTTCTATTCTATAAGTTCTACCTTATCTATCCTCACCCTCTATCTTCTTTCTATTAGTTTCTTGAATTTCTAGTTTAAATTGGGGTTGGACTTGTGTTTTTGGTCAGCTCAAATTGGACCGGATTTTGGGTCACTACAGTTGGTATCAGAGCTTAAGGTTAAGTAATACCTTGGCTCTGTGGTGTAACTCAGTAGAGATGGATTAGTAATATCCAAGATTGAGTTGAGTGTATATATATATGAGAGCGTATATGTTATTAAATATAAAACTGTTTTATATTGTGGAGTTTTATTGGTTGAGTTGTTTATGAATTCTGGTCGATCAGTTTGATCCACTGTATCGATAGGGGTTACTAAACACTTGAATACAATGAACCGACGTGGTATGTTTTGAAAATTAATATAGTATAATTGGTTGTGTTGGTTGTTATTATAATCGAATGAGATTCTAAAAGATGAAATAGTTATAAATAACTAATTAGAATTCATATAAGTAAAGTATATGAAATAAGATGAAGTAAATCTAAAGTTAAAACAGAATTGGAATTAAAATAAGGAAATTTTAAGTTCCTGGGAGATTTTGAAAACGTTTTCCGTACTGAAAGTGATATAGTATTGAACTCACTTTGATAGCTGGAAAATAAGTTCCGATGGTGAAGTCGACCATCATCAGTGTTCATTTTCGAGTTGCTAAGTGACGGATTAATACGAAATATTCTGTTTTTGAATTGGTTTGAGAAAACAAGTTGTTTAGAAGTTCAAATGTTTTGGATTGTTATTATGATTTCAAGTTGATTTGAAATGAACCCAGGAATTTAAATTCTAGAATTAAAATTTAACTTGTGAAGTTAAATAGATGGAGATAGTAAAGGTGAATAAATAAATTGAATTTAACTTAGATAAAGTTGAAAATAATCTGAAATGGGATTGAGATTGATGAGTTAAAGTTTGAAATTGGATATTGGAGTTTGAATGGAATTTGGCTTGGATATAAGCGAATGGTTGTGTTGGAGATAAAAATCGATTAGAGATTGATTGGAGTGCGTTGGTATATGCTGAATTATTGGTAACGAAAGGGAAAGATATAATGATATACCCGACAAAAAGGTACAAGTTTATATTTCATGTAAGTTTGGTGATTTATGAGCTGATTTGGCAAGCCGCTTGGCTGTTTGATTTTCTTTTGGGTTGGAGAAGGCCTAGAGAGGCGAGTTGTGGTTTTACCGATAGGGCTGTACAAAGGAAGTTATGGCGAAATTTTTCGAAAGGTTAAGGTGTTAGAAAATTTTCAGAATTTTTGAAAATTTAGGTTAGTCGGAAGGAATTAATATTTTAGTCAATATTAATTGGTTCAATTGAAATCAGAAATAAGGGGTAAACAAATCTTAGGAATTCCAATAGATAGGGTCGTCCTCTACCTTAGTAATTTCGAGGACGAAATTATTTTAAGTGGGGAAGAATGTAATGACCCGGATATTTGACGGTGTAATAATTAACTTATTTAATTATTTAAATAACGAATATATTATTTAATCGACGACGTTAGAACGTATAATTATATTATAATTAAAACCGAGCTTGAAATGGCGTTGCATTTCGTAATTTGGCGATTCGAACTTCAACTGAATGTACATGATTCGTTTTAAATTGGATTTCTGTGAAACAAGAAACTTGTGGAGCTGGTGAAGTATATCTTTCTAGTGGAAGAGAAAAATCGAGATTTCATCGTATAGATTTTGAGATATGTCCAAATCAAATTTTAAAATAGTCGCTATAGAATCGGTTATTGACCGTAACGGTTTATTCGATATAACTAGAGATCGGGTTTGAATTTAGACAAGGTTCTTTTGGGAAGTAGTGATAATTTAATTTTTAGAATTTTATGGTAATTTTTAATTAATTAAATAAACAACTTTTTATTTGGAGTATTTGGCACCCAGTATCGACATTTCGGGGTTTCACAATATGAGTTCATCTACCGGTATTATTATATTTCTGGAGTCGGGACGCCTCGCTCGTCACGATGATGTGTTTGTTTCTGTCCGTGGCGGCTTGTACGTAAATGGAATTTCTGGTAACGGAGTACACTATTATTTATAACTTAGACCGATATTTCTAATCCTTACATATGGTTGAGTTTTCCCATATGGCCTAGGCGCACGATTTGACTCTCCCGTGTCAAACCAAGTAAAGCACACATACCATTTCTTTCATGTAGACCCACCTTCTCTATGACTTCACACTTAAGTTTCTACTTGTGGACATTGCTGCATGTGCACTTCTGACATTGGGAGTTAATGCACTCCAAACTTCATAAAAAGAAAACATCAAAACAAGACGTGGAGATCAGATCCTCCACAAAGACTCAAAGTAAATTCCTATATAAATACACATTTCCTAAGACCTAATTTCCATTTTCTCTAGTCAAAACATTCCAGCGCCGACACTCCCTCCCTCAAAAAAAAAAAAAAATCGATAACGTGAAAAATCAAAAAAAACTCAACCAAAATCCAATAAATATCCAAACAAATTTATTCGAATTCCTGAGCCTCTTGTCTTCATGCCAGTACCCATTATTTGGGGTTCGAAGTGTTTCTGCGGTTTCAATTTTTGGCAGCGAAAGCTAGGGTTTGTGTTATCGGCAAATCAAAGCATTTATAGGTGATTCGAAGCATGGATTCATGCTTGTAAAGGAGAAATGAGATCGTGGTGAGTTTCTAGTGAACTTCAGTAGCAATGGAAGTCGGGTTTCCTTGTAACCGAAGAACTGGAGGTCTCGACACGTTGTGAAGGGCGAGTGCGAGTTGTTGAGTACTATAATGGAATCGAAGACTGTGGGAAGAGGAGATCGATGGTCTTGGTTTCATGCAAAAACCTGGAGAGATGAGGGAGCTTTGGCCTTAAGAAGATTCGGCTATGGAGTTCAAACGAGTACTGTACTCTTATTGAAGAAGAAGCTGGATGCTTTACGCAAGGACAACGAAGGTTGTTAATCTTGATTTCAGGACTTGTGAAGTGCTGAGCATCATGCTGTTTATGGAATCATGATGGGTTTTGGGTGAAGTAAATCGAAGGGGAGATGAAGATGTGGGGGTATGCTGTTTTAATGGAAAGAAGTTCAGAGCAGGTTACCAGTCTAAAATCAGTGAAGAAATGGAGGAGAAAGAGTATATGCGGTAGTGTAACGTTGGGGCCATGGAGTATCATGTTGGTGAGCGATATAATGGAGCTTACTGTTTCAGAATCTGTGGGAGATGATTTCGGGTCGGTGAGTAGGTGAAAGTGTGAGGAGCAGAGCGGGTATCATTTTGCTAGTTAGGCTGAGGTAAAAATAAGGATAAGGCCCATTTGAAATTAAATAAAATTGTATTAATTAGTGTAAGTCATAATTTGTTCATTCATAAACGAAATTCAGTAAAACCAGATCTGATAGCATCGTAGGGACGAGGGCGACACTCTGGAAATGGGTTGGGAATGATTTGGAGCTCGTCTCCAATTACGACAGAATTGAACGTCAAATCTGAAATCAACAACGGTTATCGTATTATACGATAAACCGACAAGGTGAGTAAAACTCACTAACTCTCCTCAATTTATATTTTGATATAAATTGTACTTTATTTATTGACTGCTGTATATTGATTGTTAAACTGGACTGTTAAATAGATTTGATTGAAAACATAGTTATAGTTAATATATGTACTGTTAATCAAATATGGTTCTGTACAGTAGGATATTTCATTTCAAAATGAAATATGATATATATTATACTATGTAACATCTGTGGATGCAGGGAGACAGGTTGGAGGAATTCGACTGGGTTCCTCAACAATTATTTTACTGTTTTCATATATTGTGATATATGTTGTGATTTATATTCTGTTATTGATTATGGATGTTAGAACGATATTGATCATCGTTGTTTGATATTTTGAATATCATAAGAAACCCTGAGTTGTAAAAAGGAATATTTCAATGTATATTGAAATAAAGGAAATTATTTATAAAACAAATAGAGTTTTATAAAAGGGATATTTATTTAGAAAATAAATAGAATTGAAAAGGAGAATATTTATTTAGAAAATAAATAGAAATAAGGAATATTTATTTAGAAGATAAATAAACTGTTATAAATAGGAAATACTTGTAACGGTAAATAGAGGTTGTAAATAGGAAATATTTGTAACGGTAAATAGAGGTTGTAAATAGGAAATATTTGTAACGGTAAATAGAGGTTGTAAATAGGAAATATTTGTAACGGTAAATACAGGTTGTAAATAGGAAATATTTGTAACGGTAAATAGAAGTTGTAAATAGGAAATATTTGTAACGGTAAATAGAAGTTGTAAATAGGAAATATTTGTAACGGTAAGTAAACGTTATAAAAAGGGAAATAGTTGTAACGGAAAACGTAGTTTATCAAAAGGAGTTAATCAAACGTAGTTTATCAAAAGGAGTTAATCAAACGTAGTTTATCAAAAGGAGTTAATCAAACGTAGTTTATCAAAAGGGGTTAATCGAATATAGAAATTAAGAACTGAAGTTAAACAAAAATTAGAAACTGACTAGAGATTAGTAAGTTGAATAGTTTCTGAGTATCGATCTGATATTGTTTTCGGCCTTCGGGGTTTATACTTAGAGAATTGTTCTCTTAATAGTTTACAGTTAGGGACTAATATTTGTGGAATGGTAGAGATGCGTAAATGAGGATTGGAAACGTTTTCCAATATTGAAAACGTATATTTTCTAATTTTAGAAAATAAGGATATATGAATATATATATAAATATATATATATATTCGATGATTGGATCAATAAATTCCATTTGGAATTAAGATTGTTGTTTGTACACCGACATGTTTTCATTTGATAGTTAAATCACAGACTATCGAAGTTTTGACCATTTTACGTTGTTAATATGGAGAGACCGGTTGGATTATTATCCAAAGAACCACTCCGTATTGGCATAAGCGTTGCAAACCAAGTATGCTAAATATATTGAAGACGGAGTAAAGTGCAAGGGCTGTCCTGTTTACAGAATAGTGCCTTCGGTTTCGTTCAATCCCAGAACGAACGTAAATGGACAAATGTCTAACAGAATATTTCCAATGATCGAAAGAGTTGGACTGTACAAATATATATGGTGGCCAACGGATTTATTCCCTTCGCATAATATCCAGAATCTATTTGTGCAGATCCAACTAATGATTAACAGATCTGATAATGTGGCATGCAAAGTAATCGTGCTATCAATGAAAGATAGATAAGCGTAGTTTCTAGCCTCACATCCGGTAAATGACAAAAATCGGGCAGGCAGCATGGCTAAGTCGGTCGCACCGAAGTAGGGTGTATAATCACCTATCTAGAGAATATTCATTTGCTTCTTAAATATATCAATGCTGTCCCATATATATATACGGGAAACGGTTGCTGATCCCAACCGTTGGTGATGTACATTCGATACACTCAAGCGAAATGAGTGGTCGGTCATGTGTGGCTGAGTTGCAAGATGTTCTTGTTGAACTCCAGTGTATCGTTCCTAGAGTACACTGATCGGAAGGTGGTTCCATACCTTGTCATAGTTGGAAATCCATTACCCAATACGTGCTTGCGGTTTTGATTATATACTATATTTGTAGAACGTGAGATGAAAGCGTTTCTGCTAGATTGTTATCTAATTGTAGTTAGACATTATTATAATATCAGAATGATATTGTTTACAAAGTTGTTGGATTCTCATAAGGGAAAAACCCGTTCCGTTATGCGGCATGGTCTTATGAGATATCGTTTACTTGATCAAACTGTTTTACTCATACCAGTCCCATGACTGACCCGGAGTTTATTTGTTTATTTTCCCTAAACTCTTGGGTGCCTAATTTTGTATGGGCAGTCAAGTAGTCGGGATTTTACAGATACACTTGGAGAGCTTGGAGCAGGAGGCTTCTGGATTCTATAGCTATTATTATTTCCGCTGTTGTTGTAAGTGTTGCACTCTGATAAGTGCTATTGTATATATAACTGTTTGTATTTCAAAAGTTATGTTATATTTTATTCGTTCCGCTATGAGATTCGTGTTTACTCTGATGATGATGTTCTTCTTCTTCTATTCTATAAGTTCTACCTTATCTATCCTCACCCTCTATCTTCTTTCTATTAGTTTCTTGAATTTCTAGTTTAAATTGGGGTTGGACTTGTGTTTTTGGTCAGCTCAAATTGGACCGGATTTTCGGGTCACTACAGTTGGTATCAGAGCTTAAGGTTAAGTAATACCTTGGCTCTGTGGCGTAACTCAGTAGAGATGGATTAGTAATATCCTAGATTGAGTTGAGTGTATATATATGAGAGCGTATATGTTATTAAATATAAAACTGTTTTATATTGTGGAGTTTTATTGGTTGAGTTGTTTATGAATTCTGGTCGATCAGTTTGATACACTGTATCGATAGGGGTTACTAAACACTTGAATACAATGAACCGACATGGTATGTTTTGAAAACTAATATAGTATAATTGGTTGTGTTGGTTGTTATTATAATCGAATGAGATTCTAAAAGATGAAATAGTTATAAATAACTAATTAGAATTCATATAAGTAAAGTATATGAAATAAGATGAAGTAAATCTAAAGTTAAAACAGAATTGGAATTAAAATAAGGAAATTTTAAGTTCCTGGGAGATTTTGAAAACGTTTTTCGTACTGAAAGTGATATAGTATTGAACTCACTTTGATAGCTGGAAAATAAGTTCCGATGGTGAAGTCGACCATCATCAGTGTTCATTTTCGAGTTGCTAAGTGACGGATTACTACCAAATATTCTGTTTTTGAATTGGTTTGAGAAAACAAGTTGTTTAGAAGTTCAAATGTTTTGGATTGTTATTATGATTTCAAGTTGATTTGAAATGAACCCAGGAATTTAAATTCTAGAATTAAAATTTAACTTATGAAGTTAAATAGATGGAGATAGTAAAGGTGAATAAATAAAATTGAATTTAACTTAGATAAAGTTGAAAATAATCTGAAATGGGAATGAGATTGATGAGTTAAAGTTTGAAATTGGATATTGGAGTTTGAATGGAATTTGGCTTGGATATAAGCGAATGGTTGTGTTGGAGATAAAAATCGATTAGAGATTGATTGGAGTGCATTGGTATATGCTGAATTATTGGTAACGAAAGGGAAAGATATAATGATATACCCGACAAAAAGGTACAAGTTTATATTTCATATAAGTTTGGTGATTTATGAGCCGATTTAGCAAGCCGCTTGGCTGTTTGATTTTCTTTTGGGTTGGAGAAGGCCTAGAGAGGCGGGTTGTGGTTTTACCGATAGGGCTGTACAAAGGAAGTTATGGCGAAATTTTTCGAAAGGTTAAGGTGTTAGAAAATTTTCAGAATTTTTGAAAATTTAGGTTAGTCGGAAGGAATTAATATTTTAGTCAATATTAATTGGTTCAGTTGAAATCAGAAATAAGGGGTAAACAAATCTTAGGAATTCCAATAGATAGGGTCGTCCTCTACCTTAGCAATTTCGAGGACGAAATTATTTTAAGTGGGGAAGAATGTAATGACCCGGATATTTGACGGTGTAATAATTAACTTATTTTATTATTTAAATAACGAATATATTATTTAATCGATGACGTTAGAACGTATAATTATATTATAATTAAAACCGAGCTTGAAATGGCATTGCAGTTCGTAATTTGGCGATTCGAACTTCAACTGAATGTACATGATTCGTTTTAAATTGGATTTCTGTGAAACAAGAAACTTGTGGAGCTGGTGAAGTATATTTTTCTAGTGGAAGAGAAAAATCGAGATTTCATCGTATAGATTTTGAGATATGTCCAAATCAAATTTTAAAATAGTCGCTATAGAATCGGTTATTGACCGTAACGGTTTATTCGATATAACTAGAGATCGGGTTTGAATTTAGACAAGGTTCTTTGGGAAGTAGTGATAATTTAATTTTTAGAATTTTATGGTAATTTTTAATTAATTAAATAAACAACTTTTTATTTGGAGTATTTGGCACCCTGTATCGACATTTCGGGGTTTCACAATATAAGTTCATCTACCGGTATTATTATATTTCTGGAGTCGGGACGCCTCGCTCGTCACGATGATGTGTTTGTTTCTGTCTGTGGCGGCTTGTACGTAAATGGAATTTCTGGTAACGGAGTACACTATTATTTATAACCTAGACCGATATTTCTAATCCTTACATATGGTTGAGTTTTCCCATATGGCCTAGGCGCACGATTAGACTCTCCCCTGTCAAACCAAGTAAAGCACACATACCATTTCTTTCATGTAGACCCACCTTCTCTATGACTTCACACTTAAGTTTCTACTTGTGGACATTGCTGCATGTGCACTTCTGACATTGGGAGTTAATGCACTCCAAACTTCATAACAAAGAAAACATCAAAACAAGACGTGGAGATCAGATCCTCCACAAAGACTCAAAGTAAATTCCTATATAAATACACATTTCCTAAGACCTAATTTCCATTTTCTCTAGTCAAAACATTCCAGCGCCGACACTCCCTCCCTCAAAAAAATAAAATAAAATTCCATAACATGAAAAATCAAAATAAACTCAACCAAAATCCAATAAATATCCAAACAAATTTATTCGAATTCCTGAGCCTCTTGTCTTCATGCCAGTACCCATTATTTGGGGTTCGAAGTGTTTCTGCGGTTTCAATTTTTGGCAGCGAAAGCTAGGGTTTGTGTTGTCGGCAAATCAAAGCATTTATAGGCGATTCGAAGCATGGATTCATGCTTGTAAAAGAGAAATGAGATCGTGGTGAGTTTCTAGTGAAATTCAGTAGCAATGGAAGTCGGGTTTCCTTGTAACCGAAGAACTGGAGGTCTCGACACGTTGTGAAGGGCGAGTGCGAGTTGTTGAGTACTATAATGGAATCGAAGACTGCGGGAAGAGGAGATCGATGGTCTTGGTTTCATGCAAAAACCTGGAGAGATGAGGGAGCTTTGGCCTTAAGAAGATTCGGCTATGGAGTTCAAACGAGTACTGTACTCTTATTGAAAAAGAAGCTGGATGCTTTACGCAAGGACAACGAAGGTTGTTAATCTTGATTTCAGGACTTGTGAAGTGCTGAGCATCATGCTGTTTATGGAATCATGATGGGTTTTGGGTGAAGTAAATCGAAGGGGAGATGAAGATCTGGGGGTATGCTGTTTTAATGGAAAGAAGTTCAGAGCAGGTTACCAGTCTAAAATCAGTGAAGAAATGGAGGAGAAAGAGTATATGCGGTAGTGTAACGTTGGGGACATGGAGTATCATGTTGGTGAGCGATATAATGGAGCTTACTGTTTCAGAATCTGTGGGAGATGATTTCGGGTCGGTGAGTAGGTGAAAGTGTGAGGAGTAGAGCGGGTATCATTTTGCTAGTTGGGCTGAGGTAAAAATAAGGATAAGGCCCATTTGAAATTAAATAAAATTGTATTAATTAGTGTAAGTCATAATTTGTTCATTCATAAACGAAATTCAGTAAAACCAGATCTGATAGCATCGTAGGGACGAGGGCGACACTCTGGAAATGGGTTGGGAATGATTTGGAGCTCGTCTCCAATTACGACAGAATTGAATGTCAAATCTGAAATCAACAACGGTTATCGTATTATACGATAAACCGACAAGGTGAGTAAAACTCACTAACTCTCCTCAATTTATATTTTGATATAAATTGTACTTTATTTATTGACTGTTGTATATTGATTGTTAAACTGGACTGTTAAATAGATTTGATTGAAAACATAGTTATAGTTAATCTATGTACTGTTAATCAAATATGGTTCTGTACAGTAGGATATTTCATTTCAAAATGAAATATGATATATATTATACTATGTAACATCTGTGGATGCAGGGAGACAGGTTGGAGGAATTCGACTGGGTTCCTCAACAATTATTTTACTGTTTTCATATATTGTGATATATGTTGTGATTTATATTCTGTTATTGATTATGGATGTTAGAACGATATTGATCATCGTTGTTTGATATTTTGAATATCATAAGAAACCCTGAGTTGTAAAAAGGAATATTTCAATGTATATTGAAATAAAGGAAATTATTTATAAAACAAATAGAGTTTTATAAAAGGGATATTTATTTAGAAAATAAATAGAATTGAAAAGGAGAATATTTATTTAGAAAATAAATAGAAATAAGGAATATTTATTTAGAAGATAAATAAACCGTTATAAATAGGAAATATTTGTAACGGTAAATAGAGGTTGTAAATAGGAAATATTTGTAACGGTAAATAGAGGTTGTAAATAGGAAATATTTGTAACAGTAAATAGAGGTTGTAAATAGGAAATATTTGTAACGGTAAATAGAAGTTGTAAATAGGAAATATTTGTAACGGTAAATAGAAGTTGTAAATAGGAAATATTTGTAACGGTAAGTAAACGTTATAAAAAGGGAAATAGTTGTAACAGAAAACGTAGTTTATCAAAAGGAGTTAATCAAACGTAGTTTATCAAAAGGAGTTAATCAAACGTAGTTTATCAAAAGGGGTTAATCGAATATAGAAATTAAGAAGTGAAGTTAAACAAAAATTAGAAACTGACTAGAGATTAGTAAGTTGAATAGTTTTCTGAGTATCGATGTGATGTTGGCTTCGGCCTTCGGGGTTTATACTTAGAGAATTGTTCTCTTAATAGTTTACAGTTAGGGACTAATATTTGTGGAATGGTAGTGATGCGTAAATGAGGATTGGAAACGTTTTCCAATATTGAAAACGTATATTTTCTAATTTTAGAAAATAAGGAGATATGAATATATATATATATATATTCAATGATTGGATCGATAAATTCCATTTGGAATTAAGATCGTTGTTTGTACACCAACATGTTTTCATTTGATAGTTAAATCACAGACTATCGAAGTTTTGACCATTTTACGTTGTTAATATGGAGAGACCGGTTGGATTATTATCCAAAGAACCACTCCGTATTGGCATAAGCGTTGCAAACCAAGTATGCTGAATATATTGAAGACAGAGTAAAGTGCAAGGGCTGTCCTGTTTACAGAATAGTGCCTTCGGTTTCGTTCAATCCCAGAACGAACGTAAATAGACAAATGTCTGACAGAATATTTCCAATGATCGAAAGTGTTGGACTGTACAAATATATATATTTTGGCCAACGGATTTATTCCCTTCGCACAATATCCAGAATCTATTTGTGCAGATCCAACTAATGATTAACAGATCTGATAATGTGGCATTCAAAGTAATCGTGCTATCAATGAAAGATAGATAAGCGTAGTTTCTAGCCTCACATCCGGTAAATGACAAAAATCGGGCAGGCAGCATGGCTAAGTCGGTCGCACCGAAGTAGGGTGTATAATCACCTATCTAGAGAATATTCATTTGCTTCTTAAATCTATCAATGCTGTCCCATATATATATATATACGGGAAACGGTTGCTGATCCCAACCGTTGGTGATGTACATTCGATACACTCAAGCGAAATGAGTGGTCGGTCATGTGTGACTGAGTTGCAAGATGTTCTTGTTGAACTCCAGTGTATCGTTCCTAGAGTACACTGATCGGAAGACGGTTCCATACCTTGTCATAGTTGGAAATCCATTACCCAATACGTGCTTGCGGTTTTGATTGTATACTATATTTGTAGAACGTGAGATGAAAGCGTTTCTGCTAGATTGTTATCTAGTTGTAGTTAGACATTATTATAATATCAGAATGATATTGTTTACAAAGTTGTTGGATTCTCATAAGGGAAAAACCCATTCCGTTATGCGTCGTGGTCTTATGAGATATCGTTTACTTGATCAAACTGTTTTAAACTGTTTTACTCATACCAGTCTCATGACTGACCCGGAGTTTATTTGTTTGTTTTCCCTAAACTCTTGGGTGCCTAATTTTGTATGGGCAGTCAAGTAGTCCGGATTTTATAGATACACTTGGAGAGCTTGGAGCAGGAGGCTTCAGGATTCTATAGCTATTATTATTTCCGCTGTTGTTGTAAGTGCTGCACTCTGATAAGTGCTATTGTATATATAACTGTTTGTATTTCAAAAGTTATGTTATATTTTATTCGTTCCGCTGTGAGATTCGTGTTTACTCTGATGATGATGTTCTTCTTCTTCTTCTATTCTATAAGTTCTACCTTATCTATCCTCACCCTCTATCTTCTTTCTATTAGTTTCTTGAATTTCTAGTTTAAATTGTGGTTGGACTTGTGTTTTTGGTCAGCTCAAATTGGACCGGATTTTCGGGTCACTACATTATGCAAGGGTTGTTCAGTAAATCCTAGGTAGAAATTGCCTAAGATGGATTTACAGAATAGTACCTTCGGTTTGTCCAGTCCCAGGACGACCTGTATGGAAGAATGTCTGACAGAGTATATTTAATATCTCGCGTAAGTTGATCTCTTCAAACGTACTTACGTTTGGTGGCGGAGGAATTCCTTTCTCTTAGTTGTATACCCATTGTATTTTTGAGGAAATCAATTTGTGATTTGGCGGGTATGACGATGTGACATTCAATGTAAATAAAGGTGTGATCTGTACGTTTTGGCCTCAAGCCTCACAAACCGAAATGGTATAAAATTGGCTAGGTCACATGGCTAAGTGGTTAGCTACCAATTAGGGTGTATTATCACCTGATCTAGAGAAATTCCATTTACTTCTGTAATCTATTTCGATGTTGTCCCTTTTGGGAAACGGTTGTTGATCCCAACCGTTGGTGATAATACATTCGATACACTCAAGCAAAATGAGCGACCGGTCATGTTTATCCTGGGTTATAAGATGTTCTTGTTGAACCCGGTGTATTCCTTTCTAGAGATACACTTTCGGAAGGTGGTCCCATACCTTGCTAGTTGGAATTCATTAACCAATAAGCGCCCACAGTTTTTGATTACATATTATGTATGTGGAACGTGAGATGAAAGCGTTCTGCTAGATGATTATTATATTGCGGTTGATAGACACTATTATAATATCAAAATAGTTTTGATATAAAGATTATCATTTCTAGCAAAAGGATCTTGAATGTTAAATCAATTGTTTTGGAATCTCATAAGAGAAAAACCCGTTCCGTGTGATATGGCGTGGTCTTATGAGATATCGCTTATTTTCCCAAACTATTTTAAAGTGTTTACTCACACCAGTCCCATGACTGACCTAGAGTTTATTTTGTTTTGTTTTCCCTAAACTCTTAGGTGCCCAATTTTGTATGGGCAGTCAAGTAGTCAGGTTTTTTACAGATATACTTGGAGAGTTGGAGCAGAAGGCTTCAGGATTTTATAGCAATTGTTTATTTCCGCTGTGTTGTAAGTGTTGTACTTTGATAATGATATGTATGTTCAAGTACAGATTTGTATTTCAAAGTTGTGTTATATAGAATATTTTATTCGTTCTGCTGTGAGTTTCGTGTTACTCTGATGATGTTGTATGTTCTTCTTCTTCTTCTTCTATTCTAATTTTCTATCTTATCTATTCTCACCCTCTAATTTCTTTCTATTTACTATTTGGTATTTCCAATGCTTGTATAGTCGACATTGAGTTTATGTCGATAACCAAGGTCGCAAATTCCTCGGGTCGTTACAGTGGTATAAGAGCTTAAGATTAAGTAATTACCTTGCCTTTGTGGCGTAACTCAATAGAGATGGGGTTAGCAATACCTAGATTGAGTTGAGTGTATATATACGAGTGAACGTATTTGCAGATTTTATAAAAATTGTTTTATATTATGGAGATTTATTGGTTGGGTTGTTTATGGATTCTGGTAGATCAGTTTGATCCACTATATCGGTAGGGGTTTCTAAACACTCGAATAAGATGAACCGACATGGTATGTTCTGAAAGGAGGGTAAATGATATAATTTTACCCGAAATATATTTTGTTATAAGAGAAATATATATCTTGGAATCATTATAGTTATTGAATGTGTTGGTTGTTATTATAATCAAATAAGATTATAATGGAGATGGTTATATATATATATATATAACCAAATAAAATTCGTATAAGCATTACGAAATGAATTAAATCTAAATTTAAATCTGAATTGAAATTAAAACCCTGGAAATTTGGAAAGGTGTTTGTAGATGGATTTGGAATTAATATATGAGAATTTTAAAATCTTGGGAGATTTTAAATTGTTTACAAGCATTGTGAATAATATTTTGAAATGTATTTCAAATTGGAAATGGTTAGAAATGGTTTTCAAAGTGATATAGTATTGAACTCACCTCGGTTGTTGGAAAATAATTCCGATGATGATCCGGACATCATCGGTATTCATTTTCGAGTTTCTAAGTGACGGATTAATACCAAAGTTATTGATTTCGAATTGTTTTGGAAAAACAAGTTATTTTGAATCCTGAAAGGGAAGTTTGATTCTTGATATGGTAAACTATTTAAAACCCCCAGGATTGTTTGATTTGAAAAAAAAAATTAGAATTTGTGAAAGCAAATCGAAAAATAAGATATAGAATAAAAATTGGATAGTGAGATAGGAATCTGGAATTTTGTTGAATTGGTATGTTAAGAGTTTGGAATCGAGGATGGAACTCGAGTTTGAAATGTTATTATGGTTTGGATATAAGTGAATAATTGGTTGAGAATAAATTGATTGGTGATCAATTGGAATGGATACATTGGTATATGCTGAATTTGTAACAGGTGGGAATGATATAATGATATGCCCAACAAAAAGGTACAAGTTTATTTATATATGAGTTTGGTGATTTATGAGCCGATTTGGCAAGCCGCTAGGTTGTTTGATTTTCTTTTGGGTTGGAGGAAGCCTAGAGAGGCGAGTTGTAGTTGTACCGATTGAGTCGTACAAAGGAGGTGCTGGCGAAATTTTCCGAAAATTTAAGGTGTTAGAAAATTTTCTGAGTTTTGAAAATTTTGGTTATTCGGAATGAATTAATATTTTAATTAAAATTAATTGGTTTAATTAAAATTGAAGTTGATCAGTAAACAAATAATTTTTGACCCGGTTAATAAGGTTTGTTTTCTACCTTAGCAATTTCGAGGACGAAATTATTTTAAGGGGGAAGAATGTAACGTCCCATATTTTTACGGATAATAAATAATTTATTTAATTATTTAAATGATGGTTTGGTAATTTAAAATGACCAGAATTAAATAATATTGTATATTTAATTAATATAAATAATAGAATAATATATTTGATTTCCGAAATAGTCGGAAATAGTGGAATTCACAATATTGTGTGAATTGGATCATTTATAATATATAATTCAGTTTAGAGTTGAATTATGTTAACGAATATATTATATAAACGACAGTTGAACGTATAATTATATTATAATTATAATCGAGCTTGAAATGGCGCGGTAGTTCGTAATTTGGCGATTCAAACTTTAAACGAATATATAGAATCTGTTTAAGCCGGATTTCTGTGAAACAGGAAACGTTCGGAGCTGGTGGAGTATATTTTTCTAATGGAAGAGAAAAATCGAGATTTCGTCATGTAGATTTTTAGTTATGTCCAAATCAAATTTTCAAAAAGTCGCTATTGAATTCCTTTATAATTTACAATGATTTATTTATATTATAAATGGGTTTTTAATATAAATTGAATACTGATTTAATACTGGATTTGAAATATCGAGTCATAATTCCAGATGTGTATATTTTGGAGCAGTATGATATTCTATTGTGAATATATACGATAATATTAATTTATTAATATTAAATTTAATTATTTTTAAATATATTTATATTTAAATTGGTTTATTTTAGAACTTTAAAAATAGCCAGTTTTACAAATGAACTCTGTTTTCGACGGAACTAATTTTGTTGGATCCATAATATTAAATTATTGTTAGATTTCAATTTTCGTGATTTTTGGAGTCCGTATGTGGCCGTATGGGATTTTAATGTGAAAAATAGTCAATAATTTGACGTTAAAAATACGCTGTGTGAGCAAACGAAGTCGGAATTCGACGAAACAAGTTTCGTTGGGTCCGTATGGATGACGGCTATACAATGGACCTAACTGGGGGTGAATTGGAGCTCGCTACAATTTATAGCGAAATAAATTGTCTGTCTGAATCAACCGACAGTTATCGTTATTTAACGATGACCATCCAATGTGAGTAAATCTCACCAACTCTGTACAGTTTATATTTTTACAAATATAATCTAGTATTGATAAATGATGATTGATTGCTATGTGATGATTGTTCAGTTGAATTGCTGATGTATTGTTTGAAATTATAATAACGATACATATATATATAAATCATTAATCAAATATTGATTCTGTTTATCAGAATATTTCATATAGAAATGAAATTGATGTTAATTATATTGTTTAACATCTGTGAATGCAGGGAGATAGGTTGGAGGGATCCAATTGGATTCCTCAATATTATAATACTGTTGTTTTCATATATTGTGATATATTATGTGATATAAAATCTGTGATTGATTATGATGACACTTGTCATGTTATTTGGTATTTTAAATACCATATGAAATACTGGAATGTAAAAAGGAAATTTTCAAAGTGACTATTGAAAATGAAGGATTTACATAAAATTAATAGGATTATATAAAAGGATTTATATAAAATAAACAAACTTATAAAAGGATTATTTATATAGAAAGTAAATAGAAGTATAAAAGGATTATTTATATAGAAAGTAAATAGAAGTATAAAAGGAATATTTATTTAGAAAATAAATAGAATTATAAAAGGAATATTTATTTGGAAAATAAATAGAAGTATAAAAGGAATATTTATTTAGAAAATAAATAGAAGTATAAAAGGAATATTTATTTAGAAAATAAATAGAGTTATAAAAGGAATATTTATCTAGAAAATAAATAGACTTATAAAAGGAATATTTATTTGGGAAATAAATAGAATTATAAAAAAAGGGATTTCGAGTTATAAAAGAAATATGAATTGATTTATTTAAAATTGATATTAAATAAAATATTTTTTTAACAGATGAATTGAGAGGATTAATTTATAAATAATATTTTATAAATTAAGTAAAATATTTATCATTGGATAAATGGAATTTATAAGCCAGAACTTATATAGAGAAGAAAGAATCGATTTTAACATCGATATTTGAAACTGAATATGAACGTAGAGTTAACGAGACTTATTAATGGAATTATTAAGTGTTAGAAGAATAAAATGAGATTTTATATGAATAATTCTATAATTAAAAATATAAATAGAAATTGGATTTGGGATATTGTTTTTAAATACAAAATCAAACTATTTTGATTGAAAAGAAGAAATATTGTTCACATTGAACGTGAATAAAGGATTTAAGTAAATATTTTGCAAATAAAATATTATAAAGGAATTTGGGGTTTGAATTAGGAATTTAAATGGAATTACTGAAATTAGAAACTGACTGGAAATTAGTTGAGTTGAATGGCTTTCTGGTATCAATTTGATGTTGGTTTCGGCCTTCGGGGTTAATACATAGGGGGTTGTTCTCTTACTAGTTTACAGTTAGAGACTGATATATGTGAGAAGATAGTGATGCGTGAATCAGAAATGGAAACATTTTCCTAAGTTAATAACGTATATTTTCTAAAATTAGAAAATAAGGTTTTGATGAATATATGGAAACGAGAAATGGGGAAATGAACAAATATATTGATTGATGATTGATCGATAGAATTTCCATCTGGAAATAATATCGTTGTTTGCACACATGTTTTTCTTTGATAGTTAAATCACCGTCTATCAAAGTTTTTGACCATTTTTCCGTCATCAATACGGAGAGACCGGGATCAGATTCATTATCTGAAAACCACTCTGTATGGGCGTGTAACATCCCATAATTTTCAGTATATTTAAATTTCAATTTAAAATAAATAAATTGGGATGTATTAGGGAAATCAAAATTTTGTTAATTTTAATGATGGTGATTGTTTGAATTTAGTATAAATAGATTTTTCAAATGTAATTTATTTAGAAAGGCTATTTTGAAATATAATAATTAAATGATTAAATTAATTTGAGTAGGTTAATTTAAAGGTGAAATTTTAAATTTTAAATTGGAATGTGTGGAATTTTGGATTTGATATTGAATAACTTAAGATAAAAGCGTATTCATTTATTTGGATTTGCAATTCAGATTTTTATTTAAGAAATAATCAAGACCGGGGGACTTAAAAATTTGTGAAACAAATTTATTTAAATTGTGTTTGGATTAAAGGAGAATTCAAAGTTGATTTGTTAAACGATGGGATTTAAGCTGTTTAAGTCAAACTTGAATTTAAATTCAAATTTGTAAATAATCAAATTAAGAAGAAAAAATGTGTGAAATTTATTTATAGATTTAATTTGAATTTAATAAATATTTAATTTGAGTTTAAAACAGTTAATTGAATAATTGAATATTTAATTATTTAATTAACTGTGGAATTTAACTGTTTTGGCGACTGTTTCGGAATTCGACGAAACTGGCACCATCGGAACCGGAACGGTAAATTATTGTAGAGTTTCAATTTGCGTTACAATCCGGCTTACCGGTTGATCGTACGAGAGAAAATGTGAACGAGATCAATGTAAATGGATAATTGGGTGATTTAACATTTGGGCCTTCTATAATTATATAAATAAACTCATTCAACACCACATCAGCCCATTCTCTATCATACATATAGTTTTCCCATCAAGTTTTATTTCCATGGCTGAGAATTTTCTTTCAAAACCCTAGAATCAAATCAAATTTCAACTTCAAAATCAAATCTCCACAAACCCTAGCTTATTATATGTCAAAACGAAGCTCTCGACAATACGAAGCTACTGGAACAAATTTTTCTGACATGCAATGCTTCGTTTAGCCGGAATTCGCAGTCAAAGTTTGCTGGAAATCGAAACCTTAAGTGAAATTTAGGGGTTTTTGATTTGTGAGTTAATCAAAGAATTGAACATATGGGTTTCGAAGAGGAGAAGGATATGAGTGCAATGGTGGTGGTTGCTTGACTCAGAAGTGGATGGTTTGCTGGGAATTTGCGTTTCAAGGTCAGAAAATCACCTCCGTTATCATCCTCGCGGCGGCAAGGGAGGCCACCGGAGGTGATCACTCCGGCGCCGGTGGACGCAGTTCGAGGCGGGCTTCCGTTGGCCGATGATCGGGGTTCCTATTTTGGCCGGAGTTGGGAGTTTTGTTCGGTCAAAGCTATGGTGGAAATGGGTTTTTACGTGAGTCACTGTTCACGAGATTCAGAGCGAGCGGGAAAAAAGGTCTTGGGCGGGTGACGTGGCAGCACACCAATAGAGGGTATTATTTTATTTAATTATGTATATATATATATATATATATATTTATGTATCAACGTTTTAACGTCCATAACTTTCGCATACGAGGTCTGATTTGAGCGCGGTTCGTTGCGTTGCGATCGTGGCGAAATTGCAGACGTTTTGGCACTAACCTGGCTGCGTTTAGAGACTGTGAAATTTTGGGCTATGGTTGGACGTTCGATCCACTAAGGACCAAAAGGTGAGTGATTCTTCGCTCACGAAATACTGAATTATTCCCATATTTATTGAATTAAATTATGAAGTAAGTTTGGTTGCATGGTTGTGTTGGATTGTTGATGTGTGGTTTAAATTTAACATGCAAGTGTGTTAACATGCAATTTAAGTAATTGATTTGTTATTAAATTAAATTTAAATTTCTAGTTGAATTCGAACCCTTGTAAAATCCTGAAACAGTTTAATGCTGATCAGTTGAATGAAATGGTTGTGATGGATGTTGGTTGAAATTTATTACTGAATTTATAGTGACAATTTTATGCTCCTTATTCAGTATATTGTAATGCATGTTGATTTTGACGATAAATCCCATTTACCCTTGATGTTGCGGGCATCTAATGAACCCGGGATTTATCGATAAAATGAATTAAGAACACGGAGTGAAATGATAAATCTCTGTGATTTGGATTGAAATGATAGATCCATCCCTGAAATATTGAGAAATTAAATTTAAAATCACTTGGCCATTGGATAGATAATTATATACAGACATCGGTTGGTTAAATGATTTTTAAATATTTGAAATTTTATTTGATAGAATTTCATTTAAAGAAATGTGTCGATACTCGATAACTCAATTCTTTGAAGATTCTGAACTGGGATGTTGATTTAAAAGGGTTAAAGGAATTTTCCAAAAGAAAGGGGAAATATTTACATTGGGATTTGAGTATGATTTAAATCTTTCAAATTAAGAGTTTGGATTACAAGGAAATAAATTCTTATGGAATATAAGTTTTGGGAAATTTGGAAATCAAGGGTATTCGAGTTGTTTTAACTCAGTTCAAATATATATTTGAACTCTTGAAATCAAATAGTTGTTTTGAACGGGGTTGAAAAGAGATATGGAATTTAATGAACTCCGTTGAGACCGGAGGATAGATTCAAGTATTGAAATTTGGAAGGGAGGAAGATTTTGATTAGAGAAATTTATTTTTAAATATATTTATGCATTTGATTCCAAATAATTATTCTTGCTTTAAATTTATTACTTACCTTTACTTATAACTATTGTATTTTTAAATAATTTTTTCCTTATAATTCATTTTTCCAAAATTTCTAGTAAACCTATATTTAAGTAAATATATAATACTTAAATTACTAATTTATTTTAATTACTATATCCTATATGTATATCTATATATTTATTTATATAAAATTTATTTTATTATTATTTTTATTATTACTATTATTATTATTATTATTATATATAAGCATTTAGTTTACAAGTGTTTTGGAATTATAAATTTCTTCCGAATGGGAATGCTTGAGTTGAACCGCTGGTTCAAATGGAGTTGAGATAAGAATCCAAGATAATTTGAACTCTTTGAGATAAATTATATTCTATTTGAGTATAAGTCGTTTTGAAATATTATATGATTATAATATAATGATATGAAATATATTCTAGTTTTAGAATATAATAATCGGTTTAGGTATGATTATGAAAGGTTGATATGAAAATTTGATTCGTTTGAATATAAATTGAGTTCCAAGGAGAAGATGATATTTTGATATGAAAGCGAACCTTTATCAAATATAAAAGAACCGACCGATGTGAAAGATGTAAGCGTTGGTTGTTAAAGAGACCGGAGTCGACATACGACATACTCTCTGTCAGTGTCGATACCACTTTGACAACTGTGAACGTTTTGACGTATCCAGAATGAGATATGATGACTTGGAGTCGATTATTGAATCGAAGAAGATGATCAAGAACGAAATAGCCCTGACCTTCGGGTCAGAATTGAAATGACTAAAACAGGAGCTATACCGTGACTAATTGAGGTAGCACCTTTGATCGGACTCACTCCTTCGATACTATTTCTATGACTATGATGATGATGATTTGGGCCCATTTATGACTTTGGGAGTGTGTTCCGAGGTGGGCGGTAGTGGCTGCTATGCGTTACCACCGGTCCGGGAGTGCAATTGGTAGAATCCTACCCTAGGCATTGCCTCGAGTGCCTTGTCATATATATCCTTATCGAGCCCCATACGATTTTGATTTAGCATTGCCTTCTATGGAGTGCCCTCTGATAACACCAGTACGGTGAATTTACGGTACTGTATAGACTGTTGGTGCCTGTAAACGGCGTAAGGGTAATATGGTAATCCCGCTTACGCTATTTTCAGTATTTATACTTTACTGAATAGACATTATAATAATAGCGTATTATTATATAGATATTAGTTTAACGGATCCTCGAGAGATGAAAAATCCCGTAACATCTCTTGAGTTATTGTACCCATGACACTAATGTTATTTCGTATTTTTATTTGACTAATATGAGATGATTTAGTGCTGATCCGAGTGTTTGTTGTGTTTTCTTTTTATGCAATACGCTCGGGTCAGCAGACATTGCAGTATTTGAAGATGACTGTGCTTGGAGATCGAAGACGAAGATTTGGTATATCCATTATCTATACATAAGTATTTCCGCTGCATTATTTCCGCTGCTTATTACGTACAGCTGTATGTATATGTAACTCTGATAATCATTGAAGGTTATAGTCAATGTATATATATTTCAACTGTTTTTTACTGCTATTTTTTTATTATATGTTGCCCTTCCGCTGTGAGATTCTGTTATTGTCTTTCTCTTCTTTCTTTCTTTTTCTTCTTTTTACAATAACTACCTGCATTTGTGATTTGTTTGGGTCGACATGTGTGGCTTATTGTCGATTTTAAACGGTCAAAAATTTGGGTTGTTACAGTTGGTATCAGAGCGATGGTTAGCGATAACCTTGGCTCTGTTTGGGAATAAACTCATTAGAGATAGGGTTAGTAGTGCCCTACAATGAGTTTGAGTGATATGAGAGAGCGTACTTGTATTTTTGATATAAATTGTTCTATATTGTGTTGACCTGTTCTATTGAATATTTATGGATTCTGGTCGATATATGGGACGCCATCAAATCAATGGAATTTATAAATAGTCGAACAGAATGATCGATATTATATGGTTTTCGATTATATTTTGAAATATATCAAATATATATTATTGGTTCAAGTATATAAATATTCATTTTGGTAGGTGGTAATATTAAATTATTACCTAGTATGGTTGACTAGATAATAAATCTAATAAGGAAAATTTAATGAATTTAGAAAATATTTGAAAATGAAATAATACCTTTAAGAAAAATTGTTTGTAAAACAGTTTGCGATTGAAATAGAAATGAGCTTGAAACTTGATCCTGGGTATCTTTGGAAATAGTTTTGCCAAAGTTTTTAACAATATCATATTATAGGGATGATCGAAAAGAAATGGTTTTAAAGATTTTTCAAAGTGGTTATAATCCCTTCTTGGACCTTAGAAACGATGTCGGTAATGAGTGCATGCATTATCGATGTTTATTCTGAAGCGTCTAAGTGGGGGAGACCACTCTGTACTTTCATAACTTATTTGGATAAGAGTCCAAGTATATGATATTTAAAAATGAGTTTAAATTTAAACCAGAATTGAAATTTATGTTCTTTACAAATTAAAGATTGGATTTAAAATTTTATATGGTATGGTTTTCAAAGTAGTTTATAAATATGTATGTTACTTTTGAACTTAGTTTAAACCCGAAATTAAAATACTTAAGTTGTCATAACTAATAATATGGGTTTAATCACTTAAGAAGCTCGATCTGTTAGAATTTAGATGTTGAAATGAGGAAATGGACTTGAGTATTAAGAGAAAAGAAGTGGTTGTTGAAATTCATAAGCAGGGCGATAATAAGGGAAGAAATTTTGCCGATGAAAACTATTTATGTAAATGGTTTAAATTGAAGGCACCGCGCAGCGACCGTTCGCGAATTTTGACCATTGACTTTGAATGGACGTAGCGGGAGATCCGACCGTCGGATTCTCCCAAAACCGGAACCGTTGGGTTCGTATCGAAAAGAGCTTCCCAATGAATGTGAGAGATTAAAAATCTAACGGTTAGATTTGGAAATATGTCCAAATCAAATTTGGGAAAGGTCGCTATGGCCGTAGTTCGGTGGCCGTTATTGGAAACCGACTGAAATATCGATAATAAAATTATTAAAAATATTTATAATTGGTGAAAAATCATAATAAGTGATTTGGGAAGAATTGGGATGAAAAAAATTCCATACTTGAATAGATAAGAATATATTTATCGAAACAAACTTTAATATAATAAGAGATGAGAATAAGGGAATGGTTAAGGATGAATCAAAGTGCCAAAATAAGGAAATGGGATGCAAATATAAATTGGTTTATTCAGAATAAAATAATAGTTAAGCGAGTCCTAATTTGGGAATTGGAAATATTGAAATGAGACATGAGAATAAAACTTAACCTGGTTTAGATGGATTTGATGAAACGAAATCAATTGGAAAGGATTAAATAAGCCAATATAGAATCTATATATTGGTGGATTAGGCAAGTAAAACGAAATGTCGAAAATGAGAGAAATAGAATAGTTATATAAAACTATAACTGATCTTAACACTTGACTTTTGGGTTGAAGTTAACTAAATGAAACGACGTTCATGTAGTGTAAATGGAGTAGTAAGAGTAAGTAATGAAAAGGTGATGGGTTGACCCATGTTAATGGGAATGAGGTGCGAGGAAGTAATACAAACCGGGAATTGAGACATGAAATAAGATATAGGAGATATAAAACCGAGGGCTAAATTATTTGATTTAAATATCGAACGAATTTGGTAAGTCGACCAAAGTTAATGAGTTAATGATTTGATGTTATCGAGTTAGTTCGGAAATTGAAGTGAATTCAAGTCTTAAGTGTAATTAAATGCTTGAAATGGAAACGAAAAATATATATATATATATAATAATAGGCAATCGAATGTGAATCCATTTCTCAAGAAATGAAGCAATAACAAATTGAAGTGTTAAAGATTTACCAAAATTATTGGAATTGAATGGTTGAAACTTCAAATGGAATTAATAGTTGATATGCGGAAATCTAAAAACATTCGATAAGCTGAAGCGAAATGGTCGTAACTTTTGATAGGTTGATCGAAATTCGGCGATTCTAGGCTTTTTGGAAACCTAAGAAACTGAACTAAAACTTTTGTTAATAGTGCCTTGCCTAATTTTCAAGTTAATTATGTTGAAAACCAAGTTTTAGTCGTAGTGGTATGCGCAGAAAATAAAAATCTGAACTGAATACCCATGTTGTTTTGGTCATAACTTCCTAACAGAACGTCGGATTTTAACGTGCGAACACAATTCGGAAAGGCCAGAGTGTGAACTAAAACTTCTCCCTTATGTGCTAAGTGGAATTTCAATGTTTAAAGGGTTAAAAACTGGGTTAAACAATTCAGACCTGCATTTTTCATTATATGAGCTGAAGCGTTCCCTCCCGCTAAAATGGCCATAACTTTTGAACAATTTATCCGAATTCGACGAGTCCGGACAATTCGGAAAGCCTGAAATAAATGCTACAACTTTTGCCCAGTATGTTTTAGTTAAATTCCAACTTTTAATGAGTGATAAACCTTGTTTTGTTCGCTGGCCTGTTATGAATATCTTGATTTTGTAGTTGAAAAGGTTTAATATAGGTTGTGCAAGTTATATACATTCGCTACTTGTTATATTTATGTTGATTCTTATGTGTATGTGAGTTGTAATAGGTGTAAGGAGTGTGCGCTACGCTTTGGAGCTCGCTTGCGCTAAATATTTAAAGTGCTAAGGTAATGAAATTGCAAAATATACACTAAGGAGGTACGGATGTGAGTTATATAGTTTTGTGGTTATATATATGGTGTCTTTCCCCTTTTTGAGATGCCTCATCGAATGATGAGATGTATATTTGAATTTTATATGCGTTGTGATTTTCCGGACATCTCCGTACAAAGGAGATGCTGCCGAAATTTTCCGTGATTTCGGGAGTTAGAAAATTTATGAGTTTTACAAATATAACTTACTTTATAAAGGCTATTTTTAAGTATGAATTTAAAATAGATATGTGCTTAATATCGTTTCGTTCTCTTTTCGAGGACGAAAAGTTTTAAGTGGGGGAGAATGTAACATCCCATAATTTTCAATATATTTAAATTTCAATTTAAAATAAATAAATTGGGATGTATTAGGGAAATCAAAATTTTGTTAATTTTAATGATGGTGATTGTTTGAATTTAGTATAAATAGATTTTTCAAATGTAATTTATTTAGAAAGGCTATTTTGAAATATAATAATTAAATGATTAAATTAATTTGAGTAGGTTAATTTAAAGGTGAAATTTTAAATTTTAAATTGGAATGTGTGGAATTTTGGATTTGATATTGAATAACTTAAAATAAAAGCATATTCATTTATTTGGATTTGCAATTCAGATTTTTATTTAAGAAATAACCAAGACCCGGGGACTTAAAAATTTGTGAAACAAATTTATTTAAATTGTGTTTGGATTAAAGGAGAATTCAAAGTTGATTTGTTAAACGATGGGATTTAAGCTGTTTAAGTCAAACTTGAAATTTAAATTCAAATTTGTAAATAATCAAATTAAGAAGAAAAAAATGTGTGAAATTTATTTATAGATTTAATTTGAATTTAATAAATATTTAATTTGAGTTTAAAACAGTTAATTGAATAATTGAATATTTACTTATTTAATTAACTGTGGAAATTAACTGTTTTGGCGACTGTTTCGGAATTCGACGAAACTGGCACCATCGGAACCGGAACGGTAAATTATTGTAGAGTTTCAATTTGCGTTACAATCCGGCTTACCGGTTGATCGTACGAGAGAAAATGTGAATGAGATCAATGTAAATGGATAATTGGGTGATTTAACATTTGGGCCTTCTATAATTATATAAATAAACTCATTCAACACCACATCAGCCCATTCTCTATCATACATATAGTTTTCCCATCAAGTTTTATTTCCATGGCTGAGAATTTTCTTTCAAAACCCTAGAATCAAATCAAATTTCAACTTCAAAATCAAATCTCCACAAACCCTAGCTTATCATATGTCAAAACGAAGCTCTCGACAATACAAAGCTACTGGAACAAATTTTTCTGACATGCAATGCTTCGTTTAGCCGGAATTCGCAGTCAAAGTTTGCTGGAAATCGAAACCTTAAGTGAAATTTAAGGGTTTTTGATTTGTGAGTTAATCAAAGAATTGAACATATGGGTTTCGAAGAGGAGAAGGATATGAGTGCAATGGTGGTGGTTGCTTGACTCAGAAGTGGATGGTTTGCTGGGAATTTGCGTTTCAAGGTCAGAAAATCACCTCCGTTATCATCCTCGCGGCGGCAAGGGAGGCCACCGGAGGTGATCACTCCGGCGCCGGTGGACGCAGTTCGAGGCGGGCTTCCGTTGGCCGATGGTTGGGGTTCCTATTTTGGCCGGAGTTGGGAGTTTTGTTTGGTCAAAGCTATGGTGGAAATGGGTTTTTACGTGAGTCACTGTTCACGAGATTCAGAGCGAGCGGGAAAAAAGGTCTTGGGCGGGTGACGTGGCAGCACACCAATAGAGGGTATTATTTTATTTAATTATGTATATATATATATATTTATGTATCAACGTTTTAACGTCCATAACTTTCGCATACGAGGTCTGATTTGAGCGCGGTTCGTTGCGTTGCGATCGTGGCGAAATTGCAGACGTTTTGGCACTAACCTGGCTGCGTTTAGAGACTGTGAAATTTTGGGCTATGGTTGGACGTTCGATCCACTAAGGACCAAAAGGTGAGTGATTCTTCGCTCACGAAATACTGAATTATTCCCATATTTATTGAATTAAATTATGAAGTAAGTTTGGTTGCATGGTTGTGTTGGATTGTTGATGTGTGGTTTAAATTTAACATGCAAGTGTGTTAACATGCAATTTAAGTAATTGATTTGTTATTAAATTAAATTTAAATTTCTAGTTGAATTCGAACCCTTGTAAAATCCTGAAACAGTTTAATGTTGATCAGTTGAATGAAATGGTTGTGATAGATGTTGGTTGAAATTTATTACTGAATTTATAGTGACAATTTTATGCTCCTTATTCAGTATATTGTAATGCATGTTGATTTTGATGATAAATCCCATTTACCCTTGATGTTGCGGGCATCTAATGAACCCGGGATTTATCGATAAAATGAATTAAGAACATGGAATGAAATGATAAATCTCTGTGATTTGGATTGAAATGATAGATCCATCCCTGAAATATCGAGAAATTAAATTTAAAATCACTTGGCCATTGGATAGATAATTATATACAGACATCGGTTGGTTAAATGATTTTTAAATATTTGAAATTTTATTTGATAGAATTTCATTTAAAGAAATGTGTCGATACTCGATAACTCAATTCTTTGAAGATTCTGAACTGGGATGTTGATTTAAAAGAGTTAAAGGAATTTTCCAAAACAAAGGGGAAATATTTAAATTGGGATTTGAGTATGATTTAAATCTTTCAAATTAAGAGTTTGGATTATAAGGAAATAAATTCTTATGGAATATAAGTTTTGGGAAATTTGGAAATCAAGGGTATTCGAGTTGTTTTAACTCAGTTCAAATATATATTTGAACTCTTGAAATCAAATAGTTGTTTTGAACGGGGTTGAAAAGAGATATGGAATTTAATGAACTCCGTTGAGACCGGAGGATAGATTCAAGTATTGAAATTTGGAAGGGAGGAAGATTTTGATTAGAGAAATTTATTTTTAAATATATTTATGCAATTGATTCCAAATAATTATTCTTGCTTTAAATTTATTACTTACCTTTACTTATAACTATTGTATTTTTAAATAAATTTTTCCTTATAATTCATTTTTCCAAAATTTCTAGTAAACCTATATTTAAGTAAATATATAATACTTAAATTACTAATTTATTTTAATTACTATATCCTATATGTATATCTATATAAATATTTATATAAAATTTATTTTATTATTATTTTTATTATTACTATTGTTATTATTATGTATAAACATTTAGTTTACAAGTGTTTTGGAATTATAAATTTCTTCCGAATGGGAATGCTTGAGTTGAACCGCTGGTTCAAATGGAGTTGAGATAAGAATCCATGATAATTTGAACTCTTTGAGATAAATTATATTCTATTTGAGTATAAGTCGTTTTGAAATATTATATGATTATAATATAATGATATGAAATATATTCTAGTTTTAGAATATAATAATCGGTTTAGGTATGATTATGAAAGGTTGATATGAAAATTTGATTCGTTTGAATATAAATTGAGTTCCAAGCAGATGTTGATATTTTGATATGAAAGCGAACCTTTATCAAATATAAAAGAACCGACCGATGTGAAAGATGTAAGCGTTGGTTGTTAAAGAGACCGGAGTCGACATACGACATACTCTCTGTCAGTGTCGATACCACTTTGACAACTGTGAACGTTTTGACGTATCCAGAACGAGATATGATGACTTGGAGTCGATTATTGAATCGAAGAAGATGATCAAGAACGAAATAGCCCTGACCTTCGGGTCAGAATTGAAATGACTAAAACAGGAGCTATACCGTGACTAATTGAGGTAGCACCTTTGATCGGACTCACTCCTTCGATACTATTTCTATGACTATGATGATGATGATTTGGTCCCATTTATGACTTTGGGAGTGTGTTCCGAGGTGGGCGGTAGTGGCTGCTATGCGTTACCACCGGTCCGGGAGTGCAATTGGTAGAATCCTACCCTGGGCATTGCCTCGAGTGCCTTGTCATATATATCCGTATCGAGCCCCATACGATTTTGATTTAGCATTGCCATCTATGGAGTGCCCTCTGATAACACCAGTACGGTGAATTTACGGTACTGTATAGACTGTTGGTGCCTGTAAACGGCGTAAGGGTAATATGGTAATCCCGCTTACGCTATTTTCAGTATTTATACTTTACTAAATAGACATTATAATAATAGCATATTATTATATAGATATTAGTTTAACGGATCCTCGAGAGATGAAAAATCCCGTAACATCTCTTGAGTTATTGTACCCATGACACTAATGTTATTTCGTATTTTTATTTGACTAATATGAGATGATTTAGTGCTGATCCGAGTGTTTGTTGTGTTTTCTTTTTATGCAATACGCTCGGGTCAGCAGACGTTGCAGTATTTGAAGATGACTGTGCTTGGAGATCGAAGACGAAGATTTGGTATATCCATTATCTATACATAAGTATTTCCGCTGCATTATTTCCGCTGCTTATTACGTACAGCTGTATGTATATGTAACTCTGATAATCATTGAAGGTTATAGTCAATGTATATATATTTCAACTGTTTTTTACTGCTATTTGTTTATTATATGTTGCCCTTCCGCTGTGAGATTTTGTTATTGTCTTTCTCTTCTTTCTTTCTTTTTCTTCTTTTCACAATAACTACCTGCATTTGTGATTTATTTGGGTCGACATGTGTGGCTTATTGTCGATTTTAAACGGTCAAAAATTTGGGTCGTTACAGGGCATTAGCGTTGTGTTCAATTATGATGAAGATAATTGAAGACGGAGTTATGCAAGGGCTGTTCAGTAAATCCTAGGTAGAAATTGCCTAAGATGGATTTACGTAATAGTACCTTTGGTCTGTTCAGTCCCAGGACGATCTGTATGGAAGAATGTCTGACAGAGTATATTTAATATATCGCATAAGTTGATCTCTTCAAACGTACTTACGTTTGGTGGCGGAGGAATTCGTTTCTCTTAGCTTTATACCCATTGTATTTTTTAGGAAATCAATTTGTGATTTGACGGGTAAGATGATGTGACATTCAAAGTAAAGAAAGGTGTGATCTGTACGTTTTGGCCTCAAGCCTCACAAACCGGAATGGTATAAAATCGTGTAGGTCGCATGGCTAAGTGGTTAGCTGCCAATTAGGGTGTATTACCACCTGATCTTGAGAAATTCCATTTACTTATGTAATCTATTTCGATGTTGTCCCTTTTGGGAAACGGTTGCTGATCCCAACCGTTGGTGATAGTACATTCGGTACACTCAAGCGAAATAAGTGACCGGTCATGTTTAGCCTGGGTTACAAGATGTTCTTGTTGAACCCGGTGTATTCCTCTCTAGAGATACACTGTCGGAAGGTGGTCCCATACCTTGCCAGTTGGAATTCATTAACCAATAAGTGCCCGCGGTTTTTGATTACATATTATGTATGTGGAACGTGAGATGAAAGCGTTCTGCTAGATGATTATTATATTCCGGTTGATAGTCACTATTATAATATCAAAATAGTTTTGATATAAAGATTATCATTTCTTGCAAAAGGATCTTAAATGTCAAATCAAGTATTTTGGATTCTCATAAGGGAAAAACCCGTTCCGTGTTATACGGCGTGTTCTTATGAGATATCGCTTATTTTCCCAAACCGTTTTAAAGTGTTTACTCACACCAGTCCCATGACTGACCCAGAGTTTATTTTGTTTTGTTTTCCCTAAACTCTTGGGTGCCCAATTTTGTACGGGTAGTCAAGTAGTCAGGTTTTTTACAGATATACTTAGAGAGTTGGAGCAGGAGGCTTCAGGATTTTATAGCAATTGTTTATTTCCGTTGTGTTGTAAGTGCCGTACTTTGATAATGATATGTATGTTCAAGTACAGATTTGTATTTCAAAGTTGTGTTATATAGTATATTTTATTCGTTCCGCTATGAGGTTCGTGTTACTCTGATGATGTTGTATCTTCTTCTTCTTCTTCTTTTATTCTAATTTTCTATCTTATCTATTCTCACCCTCTAATTTCTTTCTATTAACTATCTGGTATTTTCGATGCTTGGATAGTCGACATTGAGTTTATGTCGATAACCAAGGTCGCAAATTACCCGGGTCGTTACACCAAACTTTCATCATAATATTTCAGATCTGATAAGAAAAATAAATCTTATAAACTTTTAGGTATATAATTTTAATTCAACATAAACGAATTATATATGTTTATTATAAACAATGTATTTAATTTTCCACTCACCCGAAAGCTTCCAAATCCAATCAAACATTGCTTTTAGGCTTAAAATTCCCAAATCTTGTAGATCTACAATTTATTTCCAAAGGGGGTTTACAAACGAAGGTTTAGATTACTAGATCTAAAAGAAAAATAGGAAAAGAAGAAGGAAATTCAATAGTTTAGATTCCCTAAGCGAAGAACCATTTCTTTTTAATAAATTTGAATCTAATCTCTTCAATCTTGTAAATCCGATTTGTATATGTTTATAATTTGTGTTTTGGAAGAGATTGGAGGATTTGAAATGACAGAGCTTTGTTGCTGTAACAACCCGGAATTTTGGAGCCAATTTAAGATTTTTACTTTAAGAAATTTTGTTAGAAAATACGCCAGAATTTTAAAAATTAAATTCCATTATTAAATATAAATAAAAATAAAAGTTTTTAAATAAAATTAATATATTGATAAGTTGATTTATTAATAATATGTTGATAATAAAAGAATGTTTCTAGTTTGAATTGTATAAGAGAAATTGTAAAGAGATAGAGTGTCAATGGTATACAACGCACGTTTTAACTAGTAGTTAACGAAAATTAATGTTGACATTAATAATCAAATAAATCATGCATCTACATGCTCACATTTATTTTCTTTTTTTTCTCTCTACATTCATGCATCCTAGTTCACATTACCTATGCATTCATTTATTTCCTTCCCTACATTTTATTTACATGTATTTTATTTTGTATTCTCATCTACATCCCTTTAAATCTCCTTTCTCCATTTTGTTACATATATATATATATATATATACACACACATATATATGTATGTATGTATGTATTCCCTTATCTTTTATATCATGTTGTTTATATTTAAAAAAAATATAGTAAAACTTTTAACATTATATATGTAATAACACATGATATTTAATATTATGTGTTCGAAATTTTAAAAGTCACATACATTCTAGCATTTAACATTAAACAATAAATTATCCATTCATCTCTTTCCTCCACTTCATTAATTTATGTCCTTACTTCTACATTCATGCATCTTATTTCATTTTCATGTTCTCATTCCTTATATTTTCACTCCCTTATTTTCCTTTTCCCATTATTATTCTTACAAAAGCAAACAATTTCCACATGTATATATATATTATTCCCTTATATATGTACATATTTTATTTACATTATTTATGTGCATTTCTAGTCATTTTTGTTGTCTTATTCTTGTATGTCCAATTGAATATGTTCCTTAAATTCTACAATTTTAATGTTATATATTTTGAAATTTTAAATTCACAAACTTTGTCACAATTAGCATTAAATCATGCATTAATTACATTTCCATTATTCTCTTTCCTTATGTAATTTTCTTTTGAATTTTTAAATAAGAAATAAATGCTAATTAGATTGACATGTCATGTGTAGTCAGCAAATTTATTTCATTTATAACCTACTATATATGTATAGACACAAGTGTGGGATAATATAAAATATATAACCAAATTATATATATATATATATATATATATATTTACTCTACTATATAACATCCTAAACTTCTCTAAACCTATTCCTAATCACAAATGAGGAGCCTCCATTCTTTTTGAACAAAAGGCCATTAAACTCCCAATTTCATTTGCTAATTTCTTCCAACCCAAATCGAATTTCCCAAACGTCTAAAGCAAAATTTGAAGAGCTTTGTCCCCTCTTTATGATCAGGTGGTGATGATGGGTTCTCGTTGCGTTCTTCAACCAGAGTCGGGGCTGATAGACGACGACTTCGAGGTGGTCTAGAGGAGGAGCGACGTGGGGATGTTGAAGACGATGTTTGGGTTAGATGGTTTACAGAAAACGACGATGAAGAAGACGGAGTTAGAGGAATTGAACGATTTTCGATGCGTTCGATGCATAGCAATGAGATATAAAGCACAGAACAGAGCGATCTAAATTTTTGGACGAATTCAAAACCCCAAAGGTGAGAAATTCTATTCCTTTAATCATATAATTAAAATTTGTTAATCATAATTTTAGTGTTACACATGCATTGTAATATTTTGTTGATCGTCGTGATTGGATTTAAAATTTGTTTGATGCTGCTTGTTGATGTGTTAATCCGATGGAATATTTTTGTCATATTTGAATTGACAAGATAATCATGTTCTTTATATTAAATCAAAATTGACAAGATCAAACTGTCATTTTGTCAATATATGTTGTGGTAAATCAAACTGTCATTTTGTCAGTATACGTTGTGTTAGAATTAACATTTTTGTTAATTAGATTATGGTTAAACAAAGATTAACATTTTTGTTAATTAGATTGTACTTGAATCGAACGTTACATTTTTGTTCATTAAAATTAGTAGAATTGAAATATGAACATATCACTTTGATGTTATGATGGAATGGAAATATGAACATATCACTTTGATGTTATGATAGAATTGAAATATGAACATATCACTTTGATGTTGTGTTAGAATCGAAATATGAACATATCACTTTGATATTATGTTAGAACCGAAACATGTCATTTTGTTATTATAAAATTGTTGTAAACAATTTTATCATTTTTGTTATAATAGAACAGATAAAACAAAAATATCACGTAAATTGAAACAAATAGGTGAATCCAATATATCATTTTTGTAAATTAGAAATTGTGAACAAATAAAATTGTCATTTTTATTTGTTAAGTTGAATTAGGAATTGTAACAAATAAATTATCCTTATTTATTTGTTATGTTGAATACAAATTGTTAACAACGAAAATTATCATTTTAATTTGCTAAGAATACATAGAAAATTTTATACAAATGAAATATCCTTTTAATTGTCATTTGATTGCATAGAAAACTTATTTGTCTAGTTAGTTTAGTTGAAATCAAATTTGTCACCTTTGTCAAATTATAAATGTTGAAATCAAATTTGTCACTTTGGCTAACTTATAATAGTTGAAACAAATTTGGCATTTTTGTAAAAGTAAAATAGATGAAAATAAAAATTTACATTTTTGGTCAAGTAAAAAGAATGAAACCAAAATTTACTTGTTGTCATTTAAAAGGGATAGAAATATTACATTTTTATATAATGTAATCAAAGATTACATTTTTATTTAATGCAATCAAAGAATAGGAAATTACACTTTTATTTAATGCAATCAAAGAATAGAAAATTACATTTTATTTAATGTAATTAAAGAATAGAAAAGATTGCACTTTTCTATAATGTAACAAATGAATGAAAATGAAAGGTTATATTTTATATGTAATTAAAGAGGAAATGAAGAAGTATAGTTTATTTACATTTTATATGTAAATAAAAGACATGAATAAAGAAGTATATTTTATTTACATTTTGCATGTAAATAAAAGATATGAACTAAAAAGGTATATTTTATTCACAATTTAGATGTGAATAAAAGACATGAAATTTAAAAGTACTTTTTTTTTTTTTTTTGCAAATTAGATGCAAATAAAAACATGGATGTAAAAAGCACCTTTTTATTTACATAATAGATGTGGATAAAAACTTAGAATTATATTTTAATAGGAATCATTAGAAAAGCGTAGACAATAAAAATTACATTTTTATTGTAATATGAATCATAAGGGAAAAGGTAGACAATTGAGAACATAGAAAAGGGTAACATACAAAATATTCTTTTATATGACAATTGAGAACATAGAAAAAGGGTAACATACAAAATATTCTTTTATATGATAATTGAAAACATAGAAAAGGTTAATATACAAGATATCCTTTTATAGGATAATTGAAAAGAAGGGGACATTTTTGTCCATTAAAAAGAAATTATACATTTTTGTTCATTAACAAGAAAGAGACGTTTTTGGTTCATTAAAAAAGAGAAGGCATTTTTGTTCATTAAATAAAAATAGACATTTTGTTCATTTAAAAAGGATTAAACAAAAATAGGCATTTTTGTTCATAAAAAAGATTTAAACAAAAATATACGTTTTGTCAAATGTAAAAGAATGATAAAAATGTAAGTTAGGATATTTGGAAACAAAGTATTTTTAACAATTTAATAAAAAGATCATATTTTTATTATGTAGAATATTTTAATAAAGTTATATTTTAAAATAGGAGATATTTAAAAATTAAGGATGTTTTAAAATAATATTTCCTAATGAAATAATTATAATTATAAATTACAATTGTACTTGGACATGAGGTTAGGTTACATTTGTGGTGGAAGTCTGCCCGGACCCAATCGGCATATCCAGCAGCCATAAATGTTGGGCCTAATGTGAGGGGTCCAAGTGCGCAAATACGAAATGGGCCTTGATACGAGGTTAAGCCTAACTTGTGGGATAAGTATGCCCGGAACCAACCGGCATATCCAGCATCCACAAGTCGCAGGCTTAATGTGGGAGGTATGACCCAGTATAAAATATAAATGAATAAGATAATGAATTGGGCTATTTAATCTATTTTATTTAGCAACGCCATTTTAACTCGAACATGTTTATCGATTTATTTTATCCATTTTATAATGAATAATAAAAGAGCTAATTTCAAAATTAATATTTTGGAAATAATATTATTTTAATATGATAATAGATAGAATATTCAATTTGGATTTAAAATTGAAAGTTACATTTTTATTTACATTTTAGTTATAAATAAACACATAAATTTAAAAAGTACATTTTTATTCGCATTTCATAATGTAGATAAAAACATGAATTAAAAAAGTATATTTTTATTTACAAGTTAGATGTAGATAAAAATATAGATTTAAAAGGGTACATTTTTATTTACATGTTAGATACAGATAAATACATAGAATTGAATGTTATATTTTATTTGACATTTAAGATGCAAATAAAAGTATAGAATTGAAAGTCACATTTTTATTTACAGTTTAGATATAAATAAAAACATAGAAATAAAGATTATATTTTTATTGTCATTTTAGATGCGATAAAAAGTGTAGTAATAAAGATTATATTTTTATCGTCACTTTAGATGCGATAAAAAGAGTAGAAATAAAAGTTGCACTTTTATTGACATTTCATATAAAAGAATAGGAATAAAATACGGTTACATTAAAAAGCTACTCTTTTAATGCTAGGTAAAGAATTATAGAAAGGTTCATGTTTTAGGATTTAAACATGATTTTATTAAAAAGGATTCACCAAAAATAAACTAGAACTGTCAACAAAGGTGAAAGAATCATTTTTGTGGTATATACATACATTAGAATTTTTATGCGAAGTTAAATATTATTTTGTATGTAAAGTTAAACGAGTTAGCAGATTTGCCAAAAGATTTATATTTATAATTACATAAATATAAATTAAATTTAAACGAAACACGCGCGGTAGTTCGCGTTTCGGCAATCGTGACTTTAAACGGTTATACCTAAAGATCCGACTGTCGAATTTTCCCAAAATTGGAACCGTTAGGACCGCTTTGGGAAAATCTTCCCAACAATATAACTTTCGTCAAAATCCAACGGTTAGATTTCGAGTTAAGTGCAAATAAAATTTGGATAAAAACAGCGCCAGGGCCGCCATTGACCCGAAGCGTCGTTTAATTATAATTGAGCTATTTTAAATAAATAAAATAGTGATAAACCATTACAAATAAATATGAACGATATGAAACGATTTAAATGATAATTATTCGAGGATTATTTGAAAAGACCGGGTTCAACTCATTTCAAATAATTACTACGACGATCTAAGTCGAAGAGTTGAAGACGATGATTGAAGACCGACGATCTTCACATCGAATGGATGTGTTGCTACTGAGGCCCGTGATTGGAGTAGCTACCTTGAAGGGGAGTCAGGGGTAGCTGTCCGGACGTATTGTTGTCGGATATGCAAGGTATAAGGTGCCTCCGGTTTCGTTCAAACCCAGAACGGACTTGTAAATGGATGGTATGTCTGACGTTGTATTCCTTTATGCTGTATTCATTGATCTCTGCTAAATATATATCTGTTTGGTGGTTAACACCCTTCTCTGAGACGTACGAGCTTAGAGGTTATATATTCGTAGAAATCAATGGTTTGGTATGGATTGACAATGTGGCATGCTAAGATGCATGGATCAAGGCTTTTGTTGAAAAGAAGAGCCTTGTGGTTGATGATCAAAGCATAGCCTGTTTAGGCATAGCTTTGTGTATAGCGTGACTTCGCGAGCCTCACACCCAGGTATGAGTCAAAAACGGGATATGGACCGTAGGGAGTGCACACGTTTCTTTCTAGGTAGGAGTAGTGTCAGTGCTTAAACTGACTGACATTTTACTTATGTGGATGATGGATTGAGGTACCTCGGATTTATAGGTTGCTAGTGGTCATATGGAGGTTCAAAGGAACCTGGAAACGTGTGTTCAGGCATAACTAATCCACAACCATAAGGTGGGGACCGACCCTGCCGCATCCAAGGATTGCCCATAGGTGTGATCCTGAGGCATTTGCTAGAGTGTCTCGAATCGAAGAGGACGATCCCTAGCCTCGATTTCATGATGGAAACCCAACTTCCAATACGACACCATGCAGTTTTGATTGTAGAACTAGTATGGCGACATAGTAGGATGGGGTACTATGCCGTCTATGATTGATACATTATGATTGAAGTGTTTATGAAACATATATACACTAATAATAATATCAAATCCGTTTTTATCGTATCAAGCATTTTTGACCATTATAAGGTAAAACTCTATCCTCCGTTTTGCGTTGCATGGTGTGATGGGACTTGAGTCTTATAATGGTTTCATTTCTCTAAAAAGCATTGCGTTGTTTTAACGATTTACTTTATTTTATGCACTGGCAATCCAATGGAGTAAACCCGTTCCGCGTTAGCGGCGTGGTCCTGTGATTAGCCTTATTATTAGATTAGTTAAGTTAAGATTTCTCATACCAGTCCCATGACTGACCTGTAGTTTGTTTCACTGGCAAACTCGGGTGCCCATATTTTCCACACGGGCAGTCGAGTAGCTTGATTTTCAGATATTTATCTCTTTAGCAGGATCCTGGATCAAAGCTTAAAGCTGTGTCCAGAGCATAGAAAGTCTTCCGCTGTGCATTGTTTTAATTTATTGTAATAAGTCTTCCGCTGTATTTTATTTATCGATGTACTCTGATATTCTGTACTTTGATGTAACATTATTATGATGTTTATAAAAGTCTGCTGTTATTGTTCTAATGTATTATATTCCCAAAGTTAACGTATGCGGGTTTTGAATGATTTTAGTCGATCTATCGATCGATTAAGGTCGGGCAAAATGTGTGTCATTACAGTTGCTACCTTCACAAAGTATGAATAAGAGAATGAGGGTCGAGCCCTTTATTTATAGGCGTAGAAATGACCCTAGACCGTTAGATTTAATTTAATAAAGGTTCGTCTGTTAAATATATATAAATTATATAATAACCCTAACTGCCGCTTGCTGCCATCGACCAAGCGGTCAATCAAGCGATCTACCTCCCCGGTCGACCAGGCAGTGCGGCGGGGGGAAATTATTTATTTCAATATATGAATTATTTTCTTTAATTATTTTTCATTTATTTTTGTTTTTTGTCAATAACTTTTTCATATGGACTCCGTTCGTGAAGTTTTAAACATGAAAGTTGACCAGAATCCCGTCACGAACACAACGATGCAAGTTTCATGGTCAAATCCCATCTTTTGCAAAAATTCCATTTTTGGAATCTAATTAAATAACTAAATTAATTATTGCCAAAATTCTAGGTTGTTATGGTATCATTTTTTTTGTAGCTTATCGGATTATGTAATCATTTGCATGTTTAATAGGTTGATGTAGAAGTTCGTAGTTAATGATATTATGTATCGTTGCAATCTATTCGGTAAACTTTGGACATTACGTAAACATACATAAATTGTAGATATTTCATCCATCAATAAGGGAATCCGTCATGGAAAAAGTGCAATGTGGTTACTGTGTTTGATGTGACCGGACACTAGAGTTTTATGTCTCCATTAATTAGGTTGACAACCATTGAAAATAGTGCAACATGGCTACAACGTGATGTTTAACCGTAAGTTATAGTTTTTTGTCTCAACCAATTTGGCTGACAAAGATAGTAGTGCAACGTGGACACAATGTCTGATATGACCAAAAAATGTGTTTTGGCTCCATTAATGAGGCTGTCTACTATGGGTAACATAAAAACATGGCTACAATGAAAGGTTTGACAATCAAATATACCATCAATAACATAAGTACAATGTTTCAGTACAATGTGTGTCTTCTACATTGGTAACATGGGTATAATTCATGATTATATTGAATGATTCAGTGAAATAAGTTTATAAATACATACAAAGAGTTAGAATCACATACAATACCAAGTTTACTGAACTCTTTATCCTCATTTTTCGACCAATAAAATATGAGAAACCTAAAAAGATTATGATGCTTCTTATCATCGCCTTCATTTTCATCATCTTCAGATGATTTCATTGAACAATATACGATTCAAAAAAGAATGATAATTAATGAAGTGACAGATTTAATGGCGCATGAAAACGCCAAAAGCAATGGTTCAACTGAAGGGGACGGTGTGTGTAAAAGGAGGGACTTGCTATATAGGATAAATTATGCTACAAATCACAACCAACTTATAATGATTTTTTTCATAGAAAATATTGTGTGTGGGAAAGTATTTCAATTGAGGATTCTGTGTTAAAAAAAAGTTTTCGATAGTGTTTCTCAACAAATTAACCGAAATGAGCATCCTTTTCATATACCGATTAAATTTGATCAACGAAATAGGAATTTACTATTGAACCATAATTGCAATAGAGCCGTTGAAAGCTATAACGGTAATATATATATATATATATATATATATATACCAACATACATACATCCAACTCGCCTTAAATCCTGAGATCCAAGGATCGTTGAATGAAGAATATTTACTACTCATTTCAGCTTTCAAGACTAAAGATTAAATTAGAGATATTGCATTTGGCTCCATAACCTGTTCGATTTATTCCCTCTGGTGTGAGAGAAATGTACGTATTTTTTCTAGAAAAAAATTGATGTATACACTAGATTTCAACAAATTTGTAAATAGATTACCTATCTGGTTCAAAATAACGGCAACACGACAAAGAGAAACCCCTGGACTGAAGAGTTTTTAGCAAGGTGGGGAGTAGACTTACTTGATAATGGATGAGCTTTCTATAGTGCTGTGTTCTGGAGGAGAAAGAGAAGCAAGATTCTTTTTTCAATTTGAATGTTGAATTCATTTTGTACTAACGTAATGTACTGAGCTCTATACTGCTGATAATTCATATGTATGTACTATTTTTCCTTGCAAGGTATCGAGTAGTGGGGTTGCAAGGTTTTGACGAGGCATATATATGAATTTTATAATTGGTACCATAATAAAGTCTACCAATTTTCAAAAAAAAAACATACATACATACATACATACATATATATATATATATATATATATATATTTATGGGCCATTATTGTGATTGAGCAGTTACACTAGCACAAACGTCATGTATTTATGTGATTTCTTATAGAGTTGTTCCAAAAACAAATGGTATTAAAATATTGCTATGAATGGTAATAAATTATAACTTGTTACATTCATTACTTTTTAAACGTATATAATTTACACGTTATAAATTGCAGTTTCTTTGACGGTTTCTTCTATTTATCATGGTATTAATTCTGATCCAACTTTTCTCCCACTAACATAACGAACGTTGCATTTTTGCATTCTATCTATATAAGAAATGGAATAGACAAAGCAATACATAGAACAATTTTTTTATCTTCCTCTCTCTTCAAAAAACTCCTTATCTTCATTGAAAATTTTTCATTACAAAAATAAAAGAGCAGTGCAGTTTTTTTAATTTGAGTGCAAATTAGGCTCAATTTGTTTTTGCAAGCGAATTGACATTGAAGAAGCTAATATTTTATCCTAGAGGCGGCGATGAATGGTACGAACTGCTTTGCACCATTGTGCAGATCACTGAAACATCTTCAAGAGAGCAGCTTTGTACGAGACTTATCCATTGTTTTCCAACAAATTGAAGATGTTCTAAAAAAAGCAATGGCTTCGACTACAACTTTTGACGATGCAACACCTTCCTCCGCTTTCCAAATCCCTCTTGTTACCGCTGCCCTATTCATATTCAAAGGGCTACACTTCAAATGCTAGCGTCAGAAGATGAAGTTCTTTCTAACCATGAGAAAAGTGGTTGCTGCTCTCACAACCGACAAACCGCAACTGCTAGAGAACCCGATGAAGCTAATGCAGCCTAGATGGCTTCCTAGACAGAACAATCGAAGCAACTCTAGACTTGGATTGAGAAGGACTACCTCTGCAAAAATATCATACTCAACAGCCTCAGTGATGACCTATACGACTACTATTCTTTCGACAAATCAACAAATGAGATCAGGGAGGCGCTGAAGAAGAAGTATGACATGGAGGAGGCAGGGGAAAAGAAGTATGCTGTCAGTCGCTACCTCAAATATCAGATGATAGGTGATAGGTCAGTAGAGATGCAGTCCCATGTGCTTCATAAAATAGCTCGTGAGATCATCTCCGAAGGTATGAATTTAAATGAATAGTTCCAAATTGTTGTTATTATTGACAAAATGTTCCCAGGTCGAAAGGACTTTAAAAATGTTTTGAAGCAGAAGACTAAGGAAATTTCCTTAGAAAGTTTGATCACTCGCCTCTGTATTGCGGAGGGGACTTGAAAGCAGGACCGGAAAGAGGAAGTGTTGGTTGTCACTAATAACAACACTAAAAAGACCAAATCTGTTGTTCTGAAACCAAACCAGAAGTCTTTTAAGACTCAGAATTGTCGCAACAAACAGAATGGGAACCCGCAAGGGAACCAAAAAGGACACATCAACCAACCCAAAAGAATAACTCTTAACAGTTGTTTTTATGTCAAAACTATGGAAAACTAGGTCATATGGCACGCAAGTGTCAAAATAGGCTAGGCCCTACACCACAGGAAAACCCGACTGATGAGCCTTTTATGGCTATGATTATTGAGATTCACCTTATTGGCGAATCAGAGGGTCGGTGGGTAGATACTAGTTTTTCCTTCCATATCTGCTATGATTGTGATATGTTAAATACAAACACGGTTGTCGATGATTAGAAAGTGTTGTTGGGAGATTCTCACACCACTAAAGTTGTTGGGATGGGTAATGTGGAAATCAAGTAACCTCTGGAAAGACGGTTTTTCTGAAAGATGTGATGCATACTCCAAAGATGAGAAAGAATCTGGTTTCTAGTTTTCTCCTTAATAAGGTTGGCTTTACTCAAGTTAAGGGGATAATTTGTATTCCTTAACTTATAAAGATACGTCTGTGGGAAAGGGTTATGCTTGCGGGGGAATGTTTAAACTTAATGTTGAATCTAATAAAGCAACCAGTTTTGCTTACATGTTGTGTGATTTTAATATTTGGCACTCTAGATTATGTCACGCTAATAAACGTATAATTCATAACATGAGCACCTTAGATATGATTCCTAAAATATTAGAATCTGATTTTGATAAATGTGAATTCTGTAGTCAACCTAAAATTACAAAGAAACCACATAAATATGTTGATAGAGTATTTGAACCCTTATATTTAATTCATTGTGACATATGTGAGCTTGATGACATATTGACTAGACATGGACACCACTATTTTATCATTTTTATTGATGATTGTTCTAATTTCACTTATGTATATCTTATGAAAAATAAAAGTGATGCATTTGACATGTTCAAAATATTCAAAACTGAAATTGAAAATCAATCCAATAAGAAAATTAAGAGACTTCATAGTGATAAAGGAACATAATATGAATCTAGTTCAGTTCTAGATTTCTATAAACTACATGGTATAATACATGAGAGAACTGCACCTTATTCACCTGAAATGATGTGTAAAGCTAAAAGAAAAAAATATGACCTTTACCGAATTGGGTGTAGCCATTTTATTAAATTTGGGTGCAGCAAAACATTGGTGGGGGATACATTATTAACCTTGTGTTATGTTTTAGATAGAATCCCTAAATCAAAAAGTAAAATTTCACCTTTTGAAAATTTGAAAAGTTACACACCCAATGTATCATATTTTAGAACTTGGGGATGTTTGGCATATGTTCGTATTCCAGACCCTAAGAGAATAAAATTGGCAAGTAGAGCATATGAATGTGTATTTATTATCTATGCTATTAATAGCAAAGCATACAGATTTAATGACTTAAATACAAAAAGCATAATTGAATCAAATGAAGCTATTTTTATGAATCGAAATTTCCTTTTAAATTCAGAAATAGTGAGGGCGAATTAAGTAATCCTATGCCTATTAGAATAGAACATGGTGAATATTCTGAAAATGAACCTAGAAGAAGTAAAAGAGCTAGAACCACAAAAGATATCGATTCATATTTGTGTGCTTTTACAATAGAGGAGGATCCCTTAAACCGCAAAGAGGCCTTATCTTCTTTAGATGCCGATTTTTTGGCAAGAGGCTATAAACGATGAGATGGATTATTTGGAATCCAATAAGACTTGGCACTTAGTAGATTTACCACCTAGTTTGTAGGTACCTGTAACTTCCCCATGAAGGAAAGCGCGGATACTTTGAGAACAGGACAAAATAGAACGCAAACGGAAGAACACTTCATTATTATTACAATAATTCCATCAGATACAAGAATATACAGAGTATAAATGAATAAATTACATTCGATAAATATCAGAGATTACAATAAATTACATAGCAGCGGAAAAATATACAAAACACAACTAAAAGTGATACACGGATACAGAGCTTTTCGAGCATCGTTCCAGCTGTAAATCAGGACCATGTGGATATAAATCTGCAAAACCAAAACTACTAGCTGTCCGTGTCGAAAATAGGGGCACCCAGAGTTTAGGTTAAAACAATAAACTCCAGGTCAGTCATGTGACTGGTGTGAGAACTAAAACAGTTATTTAAAACTTTACTTTAAAAGATAGTAATTTAAGGGACCACGCCGTATAACACGGAACGGGTTTCCTCCCAAGAATACTAGTGCATATAACAAAACAGCGCAATGCTCTTTGGAAAAATGAAGCTATTATAAGACCCAGGTCCCATCACACAATGCAACGCAAGCCGGAGGATAGGTTTTCCCTTATAATATCCAAACATGCTTGGTACGTTTAAAACAAATCATTTGATACTATTATAAGTGTATAGTGTCAAAACAATTCAAATCATAAATATCAATCCTAGGCGGCATGGGTACCATCTATCATGTCGCCATACTAGTTCTACAATTAAAACCGCAATATCACGTATTGGAAATTGGATTTCCGTCATGAGTCGAGGCAAGGGGCAAGCTCCTCTCCGTTCGAGACACTCTAGCAAATGTCTCAGGACCCCACTTTGATCCTTGGAATCGGCTGGGCCGGTCCTCACCTAACTTTGGAGGATTAGTTATTCCTGAGCACACGTTTCCCGGTCCTTACAGACCTATATCCGAGGCGCCTCGCATTCCAACAACCACACAGGTGAAAAGTATATAAATGTCAGGGCTGGTAGGTCACTGACACCACCCTAGCTAGAAAGAAACGTCGTGCTCTCCCAGCGGTCCGTCTCCCGTTTTTGACTCATACCGAGGTGTGAGGCTCGCGAATTCACGTTATACACAAAGCTACGCCACATAGGCCGTGCTTTGATCATCAATCACAAGACTCTGCTTTTCAACAGAAGCCCTGATCAATTGCCACTTACGTGTGCCACACTGGCAATTCAATCCATGCGACAGATGTCCATCGATATACAACCTCTGAGCTCGTACGTCTCAGAGAAGGGCGTTAAGCAAGAGAATAAATTCTCCGCCGCCAAACAGATGTATATTTAATAGAGATCAATCGACATAGAATAAAATCCAATGTCAGATACACAATCCATTTACAAGTTCGTTCTGGGTCTGAACGAAACCGGAGGCACTTTCCTCGCATATCCATCCATCTCCAAATACGTCTAGACGATCACCAACTGTTTCCCTCATCTTGGGTGTACAGCCCAATCGAGATCACCAGTAATCACCCAAACGAAGTGAAGACTTCCGGTCTTCAACCACCGTCTTCATCTTCGACATCTCGTCGAATCTGTTATTCAAAATGGGTATAAACCCGGCCTTTCTGAATAACCCACGTATATGATAAACAAATGTTACACAACCACAACAAACGCCTCATTCCAATTCAGAATATTCTTTTATTCACAAAATCACATTCTTAGGGAAGGGTTCCCATTAATTTTATCCAAGATAAATTCTTCTAAATTTATTCTTTAATCTTCCTTTGGATATCATTTCAAACCATATTATGGTTTTTCAAACTAGTCGAGATTAGCGAACCACACCGAAGTAATTATTTATTTTATTTCCTAATCCCAACCTATTCATCCCCTGAAGCAAAACTGGTGATACTCCATTCCTAACACCATGGTGTTATCGGTAAAATTAATTACTATTTCACGTTCAAATCTAATTAAAGATTTAACTATCGCTTTGGAGCAAAATTGGTGGTACTCCATTCTCGATCACCTTTCAGATTTGATAATTTAAATTATCAATTCACTTTTTAATCTAATTAAAGATTCATTAAAACTCCACTTAGTTTCAATCTTTTCAAAAATCAATATCCTGTCTTTAACTGGGTTAAAGAACCAATGTCATCTAAAACACGATTCACGACAAACCCAAATCATATTTGATATTAAATACAAGGCTCTGAATAAAACATATATCGGCTTATATTTAATATCAAATTCTGAAACCGACATATATCGTATTGGAAATAACGATATAAAATATATCTTTCAAATTCCCATAACAATATCTGTATAGTCATGAAATCCAACATCAAAATATTCCGAAGATAATTTCGATTCAACTCCAGTCCAATTCACGTATTGGGAATATTGATTATTTTTAAAATCACTTTCAAATTCAAATTATTTATTTCAAAAATAAATTGATTTTAATCCTAGTTCAAAACTAGTTCATTTCGATAAAAATCTATTTTTATCATTTCAAATGTGGAGTTTTTCATCCCAGTTCTTTCCAATTCACATATTATGATTTTACACAAATTATCAATATTTTTAATAATTTTATCAAGGCCCGTACAGTCGATTTCCAACAACGGCCATCGAACTGCACTTACAGCGACCTTTTTCAAATTTGATTTGGACATGATTCCAAATCCATCCGTTAGATTTCAAATTTCTAATATTCATTGGAAAGCTCTTTTCGATACGAACCCAACGGTTCCGGTTTTAGGAGAATCCGACGGTCGGATCTCCCGCAATGTCAATTCGAAGTCAATGGTCGAAATTCGCGAACTGCTGCGGCGCGGTGCGTTCTATTCAGGCCATTATATATATAATATATATATATTATATATATTTCGTCGATTTCCTTTCTAAAACGTATTTTATAAATCGTTTTAAATTCGTTTTCAAAACCATTTCAACTCTACATTCAATTTCAAATCAAATTGAGTATTTCGTATCATTACTATATAAATGATAATATTTTCAAAATGTTATATTTTGGAATCACTACCTTTTCTATATTCATTATAAAAACTAATATAATCGATATAAATATCATTCACATCAAAATAGCGCAACTCTAATCAACACGGCTTTATATATTTCAATAAATTCGTTATTCTATTCAACAAATGAATATTTATCCCATTCAACACATGAATCTATATTTCTTTCAACACACGACTAATCTCAACACATGAGTACTGTCAACACACGACTATTTTTGTTATGTAAAATATTTTATAAAACAATGGTATCTATCGTTTGATTTTTAATTAGACTTCAAATGTGAAGTAGTTCTAATTTTAAATATGATAAAGATGTAAATTTTATTATTTAAAATATTTTACTCAACACATAAATAGTTTCAACACATGAACATCGTCAACACATGACTATTTTTATATTCAACACATGAATTTTCTTTTATAATATTCATTATTTTCCCGATTGGAATGAGGCCCAATCAATCACCATATAATGTCAATTATATGGATTCCATACAACACATGTATATAATAGCAATGATAAACAATCAACCATCTTCCAAGGTGCACCACACAACTGCATAAGCATCAAATATAAATAATTAATGCTTACACAGCCTGTCGACTAATCGATCGACATACCATTAAGTAATTGGGATTAGTGTACGCCAAATTTCATCCCAACACCCGTGTGGGGTTTCAAATCAACAAACACAGATTTTTATTTGTGCAGTTGGGCGATGTGTAAAATTTATCGACCCAATCAATATCATTCAAATCAGTGTATATAAACAAATCGGCCGATTTGTTTATAATTATTTATTTATTCACATTCACATTAAAAATTATATTTTTAACGATAAAATATTTTATTTCAACTATCTACATTTTATTATCGATTTCACATCAATATCACAAACAAATTTCACAACACATCAATCAAACAAACAAGCCGTCCATGGTCTGTGGACGACGGGTGTCGGGTGCTGCTAAGCACCGTCTGCATCCTAGTATATATATATATATATATATATATATATATATATATAACTAGAAAAAGAAATTTAAAGTGAGAAATTCTCACCGATAGCTATCCCAACTCCACGACACTTCATTTATAGAAATCTTCGTCGTTCTCGCCTTTTTTCACTTTCGTTGCCCGCTTTCACTATATATATAAAAATAATCGAATTTTTACTTCACTATTCAATATATAAAAATTGAATTTTTACTTCGCTATTCAATATATAAAAATCGAATTTTTACTTCGCTATTCAATATGTAAAAATCCTATTTTTACTTCGCTATTCAATATACAAAAATCCCATTTTTACTTCGCTATTCAATATAGAAAAATCCCATTTTTACTTCGCTATTCAATATTTAAAAATCCCATTTGTACTTCGCAATTCAATATATAAAAATCCCATTTTTACTTCGCTATTCAATATATAAAAATCCCATTTTTACACCGTTACTATATAGACAAAAATTCTATTTTTACATCTTTACTATATAGATAAAAATTCTATTTTTACATCGTTACTATATAGATAAAAATCTATTTTTACATCGATGCTATAGAGATAAAAATTCTATTTTTACATCGATGCTATATAGATAAAAATTCTATTTTTAACTTCTACATATAATAAAAATTATGTTTTTATATTGCACATATGATAAAAATCGAATTTTTATTCTTTCTATCATGTCAAAATTATATCTTTAATGCTTTACTATAATAAAAATTATATTTTTATTATGACACTAGTATAAAAATGAATCTTTCTCTAATTAAAACTGATTATCTAAATGCTAATTGTTTAAATTAAATCAAAAACAAATCTTACATTGATCTAAGAGTTCACTGTCGAACTGCGAGAGGAGCTATTGAGTTCATCAGAGGCGGAGGGGGCGCTCCACGTGGGCGGTGGAAGCGAGTGGCGGTTGCTTGCGGGTTCCGGGCGTTGGGGGTTCAACCCAACAGAGGAGGGAGGAAAGAGAGGCGGAAGTAGGGAGGTGGAGGTTGATGCGAGGGGAGGTGGTGGAGCGGAGGAAGGAGATGGAGAAGCGGAGGTGGCGGTTTAGTGTTCGTCGATTGCAGGGGGGTCAGGATGACGCGAGGAGGAGTGGAAGAGGAGGAAGCAGGAGATGGAAGAGGGAGGAGGCGGAGCGGTGACCCCGCCTTGGGCGGCGACGACGATGGGGGGGGGGGGGGCGGATTCCCCCATCGATCCCCTTTCTTTTCTTTTTTTCTATTTTCTTTTGTAATGAATTCCAACGGGGGGGCCTGAGTGATAATAGGGTGAGAGAGAAGAGAGAGTTTTATTTTTATATTATTTTATTTCAAAAAAATTGACTTTTTATTTCGACCTCGAAACGAGACCCACCGCCTGTCGTCCATAGCTAATTACCCCCATCCCGAACACAATGGGATATGTATCGTAAGCTGATTCGATCGTTTCGATCAGTTTTCGTCAAAATCAACATATAACTATATATATTGAATTTGAACGCGCATTTCGATTTACTGGGGTCACATACTAACTCGAAAAATTCCAGAAAAATATTTTCTAGCTTCGTATTGACGATACGGTCCTAACAAAACTAGTTTCGTCAAATTCTGAGACCGTTTGAAAAATGGCCATTTTCCAATCGATTAAAATCAGCTGAAACTGGCCAAACGCGTTTTCCTTTGCCACGCTCACATATCAATTCGAAAAATTATGAAATTTGGAATCTAGCAAAAATTTGACATCACGGATCCAACAAAAGTGGTTTCGTCGAAATCCGAGGTCGTTTGCAAAATTTCCATTTTTAAGGGCCTGAATTCCATAGCGACTATTCAGAATTTTCAACTGAACATATCTTTTGATTCCCGCTATGAAATCTCGATTTTTCAGATTCGTTGGAAAGATATTATCAATTAGATCCTATTATTTTTGGTTTCACTAAAATACAGTTTGTTTTGCACTCGGTACATTCAATTGAAGTTTGAAATCGAATTATCGAACTGCCGCGCCATTTTCAATTCCTTTTATAATTATATATAATTATTTATATTCTAACGACGACATATATAATATATACGTTCGAATTATATTCAAAATAAATTTTTCGTCGTTATTATTTAAAATAATTCATTTTAAATATACAAAATTCATTAAAATTGCCAAAATAAAAATTTTAAACTGGCCCAGATTTTCGGGTTGCTACAATCTCCCCCACTTAAAACTTTTCGTCCCCGAAAAGGAACAAAGTCGAAAGTGGTTTGATTAATCAACTCTACGTTCGATCTGGCTTCCATTCTCCAACTCTTCAGTTTCTGAGAATTTTCAAATTCTTCAAAATTTGGCTAACACCCTAAATTTTCGAAAAATTTCGCCATAACCTCCCCTGCACCGGGAGCAACGGGAAAATCCCGAAATTGCCATACAGGCCTTCTGATCTCAAAAAGAAAAAGAAAAATCCAAGCGGCTAGCCAATAGGCTCATAAAATCATCGTCACCCAAACAAAACAGTAAACTATAGTAAACATGTACCTAGGCAAACTAATTTTATTCTCTGCTCTAGCCTCCTTGCTATGACCTGTTCAATGTAAGTACTTGTATATGCAAGCAAATGTGACCAATTTTCAATACAATTCAATATTTGATTCAATTAGGCTAAATGGTTCAAAATTATCAAACAAACAACACAAACATCAATCAATTAGTGAATTAGCGTTTCAAATTCATAACTTTGATACATATACAGAAATCATGTTTTGATGCCAATTCACAACAATGTATTCTAGCTATATTTTGGTTCTCACACCAGTCTAATGGAAATATATAGATATCACACCTTCGAAACACGAACATAAATATTGATAATGCAGCCGCATTACCAGAATTATCTCCAGGCGACTAGAGTGTGATTCTATATCTATCTAGTATATTAAAACTTCAAATATACGTTCATGACGCGTATATGAAAAACCTTTATATACTGGATTGTCCAAATTCAAAATAAATAAATAATCAAATACATATAAAGCGATTTAAATTTTCAAAACAAAATTGTTTTCATTTGAAAAATATACTCTTCACACTCGTTCTAGGATACTACTGATCATATCTCTAACGAGTCATTCTAATTGGATATTACTAATCCAATATCTGATGAATTCTTTCGTATGGTTCTAATGTGTCTTGTTCTCGAGCTCTGTAAACCAAAGCTCTGATACCACTGTAGGTGCCCGTAACTTCCCCGTGAAGGAAAGCGTGGATACTTTGAGAACATGACAAAATAGAACGCAAACGGAAGAACATTTCACTGTTATTACAACAATTCCATCAGATACAAGAATATACAGAGTATAAATGAATAAATTACATTCGATAAATATCAGAGATTAAAATAAATTACATAGCAGCGGAAAAATATACAAAACACAACTGAAAGTGATACACGGATACAGAGCTTTCCGAGCATCGTTCCAACTGTAAATCAGGACCCTGTGGATATAAATCTGCAAAACCAAAACTACTAGCTGTCCGTGTCGAAAATAGGGGCACCCAGAGTTTAGGTTAAAACAATAAACTCCAGGTCAGTCATGTGACTGGTGTGAGAACTAAAACAGTTACTTAAAACTTTACTTTAAAAGATAGTAATTGTAACGAGTCGGGTTTCGCCCGACCTTAATCGATCGCAAAATCGACCAAGACTGTTCAAAATCCGCATACGTTAACTTTGGGAATACAACACATCAGAACAATAACAGCAGACTTTTATTACATCATGATAATATAACATCATAGTACAGAATATATCAGAGTGCATCGAAATTTAAAATACAACGGAAGAAAATTTTACAATAAATTTAATGCAGTGCAGCGGAAATTAAATAACTAAGGCAGCGGAAGGCTTCCAATGTTCTGGACACAGCTTTAAGCTTCAATCCAGGATCCTGCTAAAAAGATAAACCTGTAGACACTGCTCGACTGCCCATGTGGAAAGAGGGCACCCGAGTTTGCAAAAAGGTGGAAACAAACAACGGGTCAGTCGTGGGACTGGTGTGAGAATTCTTAACTAATAAATCACTATTAATAGGGCAAATCCAAAGACCACGCCGCTAATGCGGAACGGGTTTACTCTAATGGATTGCCGTGCATAACTTAAAGTAAATCGTAAAACAACGTAATGCTTTTTAGAAAAATGAAATCACCATAAGACTCAGGTCCCATCACACAATGCAACGCACACCAGAGGATAGAGTTTTACCTTATGGTGATCAAACATGATAAATACGGCAAATACGAGTTTAATATTATTATTAGTGTGTATATGTTTTAAAAACAATTTCAATCATAATGTATCTATCCTAGGAAGCATAGGTACCATATGATATGCCTCTGTACTAGTAATACAATCAAAACCGAATGGCGCGTATTGGAAATTGGTTTCCATCATGAGTCAAGGCTAGGGAGGAGCTCCTTACCGATTCGAGACACTCTAGTTAATGCCTCAGGATTACCCGCAGTTAACCCTTGGAAATGGCAGGGCCGGTCCTCAAATACAGCTTAGAGGATTGGCAATTCCTAAGCACACGTTCCCCGGTCCTATAGGACCTATCCGAGGCGCCTCATTCCATCATCCACATAAGTAAAATGTCAGGACTGGTAGGTCACTGACACCACTCTAGCTAGAAAGAAACGTGCTGCTCTCCCTGCGTTCCCTTCTCCCGTTTTAGACTCCGCCGGTGTGTGAGGCTCGTGAAGTCACGTCATACTTAAAGCTATACCTAAACGGGTTATGCTTTGATCATCCCACAAGGCCTGCTTTTCAACAAAGCCTTGATCATATGCATCTTAGCATGCCACATCATCACTCTATATCACACTACCAATCCTTTGCCGAAATATATGAACGGGTGTTAAGCAAGAGATTAATTCTCCGCCACCAAACATCCATACATTCGACAGAAGATTAATAACATGATATATAATGGAGTACGATGTCAGACACACAATCCATTTATAAGCTTATGCTCTGGGTCTGCGCGAAAGCCAAATCCGTTCAATCAACATGTTCGTTCGGACGACGACCATGACCTTGACTTGGGAGCAAATCAATTCAAAGTCTCAATCGCTGTCCTCCTGAGGGGAAGATTGACGGTCTTCATTAGTCGTCTTCTTCTTCTTCTTCAATTCTCATCGTTGTTTGATTATTTGGAATGAGATTAACTCGGTCTTCCCAAATAATCTTCGTATATATATATGTAAATATATTGAAAAATCTTCCTTATCGTTATTTCTAATTTATAACGATTATTTCCTATTTTATTTAATTAAAAATAATTAAATCTTTAATCAACGACGATTCAGGTCAATGGCGATTTTGGCGCTGTTTTCAACCAATTTTGATTTTCACATATCTCAAAATCTAACCGTTGGCTTTTGACATATTATATATCATTGGAAAGATTTTTCAAACACGGTCCTAACGGTTTCAGTTTCAAGAAAATCCGAAGGTCGGATCTCCTTGTATAGTCATTTAAAGATATAATTTTAAAACGCGAACTACCGCGCTCGATTCGTTTAATTTTAATTATATTTATATATAAATATATAAATAAATCATTTGTTCTCATTCTTATGTACATTTTCATTCTCTTATCTTTTCATTTCTCCATTCACATGAAAATGTAATTTATAATTAGACGATGAATCATTCCTTTTAATTTATTTTTATTTCATATCTCTATAATTTACCTTAAAATGTAAATTATAATTCATCGTACTATTTATTCCCTTTCATCTTTCAATTATATTATGATTCTATTTACGTATAAAATATTCATTCTCTTTTTGAGTGCATTCATAATTTCAGTTACATCTAAAATGTAATTTTATTTTACGATGTAATTTTATTTTACGATGTAATTTTCCTTCCTAATTACATATAAAAACGTAATCTTTATTTACATGATACATCCTTATTTTATTTTATAAAATAAAAATGTAAACTATCATTCTTGCCACCTTCTTATTTTACTTACATTAAATAAAAGGTAAATTTCACCTACGGTGTAAATTCTTATATACATTACAAAAATAAAATGTAATCTTTTTCCTATGGTGTGTTTTCTCTTTTTACATACATTAAAAATAATGTATATTTATCCTACGGTGTAAATTACCTTTTTTTTTTAATTAACATTAAAATGATGTTCATTTTCTATGGTATAAATCCTTTTTATAATTACATTATAAAATAATGCAAATTAACATACAGTGAAATCCCATTATACTACATTATAAAATAATGTAATTTTAACCTACCGCGTAATTCTCTTAATATTAACATTAAAGATAATGTTAATTTAATCCTACGGTGAAATCCTTTTATTTTAACATTGAAAATAATGTTAAATCATCCTATGGTGTAATTCCTTTATATTAACATTAAAATAAATGTAAATTATCATACGGTGTAGTTCTTTTTATTACATTATAAAATAATGTAAATTATCATACAGTTAAATTTCTTTTTTTATTAACATTATAAAATAATGTAACTTATTCTACGGTCAAATTCTTTAAATATTAACATTATAAAATAATGTAACTTATTATACGGTCAAATTCTTTAAATATTAACATTATAAAATAATGTAACTTATTCTACGGTCAAATTCTTTAAATATTAACATTGAAAATAAATGTTAATGTCATACGGTGGATTTTCTTTTATTAACATTAGAAATAAATGTTACTCATCCTACGATGTAATTTCTTTTTATTTATAATATTAACATTGAAAATGTTAATGACATCCTACGGTGTATTTTCATAATATTAACATTGAAAATGTTAATTACACATACGATGAAATAACTATTTAATTAACATTAAAAATGTTAATTTTTCATGCATTGTAAATTACTTATTATTAACACCAAGAATAATGTTAATTTCTCATACCATGTAAATTCTTATTTTTAACATTAACAAAAATGTTAATTTGACACACGATGTAAATTCTTATTTTTAACATTAACAAAAATGTTAAATTTGACATACGATGTAAATTCTTATTTTTAACATTAACAAAAATATTAAATTTGACATACGATGTAAATTCTTATTTTTAACATTAACAAAAATGTTAAATTTGACATACGATGTAAATTCTTATTTTTAACATTAACAAAAATGTTAAATTTGACATACGATGTAAATTCTTATATTATATTACATTAATAAAAATGTAAAAAAAAAAATTCCTACGGTGAAGTCCTTAAATATATTACATTAATAAAAATGTAAACTTGGATTCATCGTAAATTCCTACTCATATATTTGCATATAAAATATGCAACTTTATTTCATCAAAATTTCCTATCATATATTTGCATATAAAATATGCAACTTTATTTCATATGCAACTTTATTTCATGTCACATTCTCATCCTATGTTACCTAATAAAATAGGGAAATTCTATCATACGATGTAAATGCATCTTTTAATCACATAGAAAAATGTAATTTTTATTCATGCGGTGTAAATTCTTATCTAAATAACATATAAAAATGTTATTTTATTTTATTTTATTTTACATCGCAAAATTCATTCTTTTATTTTGTATGAAATTACAATTTATTTTACATCATAAAATTTCATTCTTCTACTTACCATGTAAAAATATCAACTTCCCTACTTTACAACGTAAAAATACTAACCTATCTATTTTACAATGTAAAAAGATTATCTTTTCTATTTTACAATGCAAAAAGATCGTCTTTTCCTTTACCTCGTCAAATTTCCATCTTTCTGCTTCAATATAAAAAGATTGTCTTTTATTTTAAGTATAAAAAGATCGTCTTTTTATTATTAATGTACAAAAAAAATATCATCTTTTATTATTATACAATGTCAAAATGTCATCTTTTATTATACAACGTAAAAATAACATCTTCTCCAACTTTCATGTCAAATATTTCATGAACAATACAACCACAAACAATATTTGATATAATAACAGGTTAACAATTAAATGATCCTAATAAATTACAAATTACCACTCAGATCTAGCACTTAAAATTCCAGATCTAATATCACATCATCAAAAATAATTCGAATTCATAACATAGAACACATCCAACGCAGATCTATTTATATTTGCCATTCAACTTTAAATACTAAAAGAATAATAAATAAATAAATTAATATTAAATTAAAAATAAATTCTCACCGAGGCCGGATCTGAAAGGAAGACTCAAGTTTGATCAGATTTGGTGTTCGTATACAATTCGATTTCAGATCTGTAATGATTCGAATACAAATTCATGTGAAAATTCAAATTCTGGCTTTTAACAACTGGCTGTGTAACACTTAAAAGCGTGGGGAAATCTGAAATAAAAACTACCTTAGAACCCATGATTGTTCAAAACTTCAAATCAGAAAATCAGGAGCTACAGGCGATGGATTTGGACACCGTTTGTTGGAGAAGGACCGGGGAAGAGAGGCCGACTTTCACCGGGAAAGGGGGGAGGTGCGCACGCACCAGGTGGCGGCTGTGGGGGCGTTTTGGGCGCGGGTTGGAGCACAAAATTCGAGGTCCACAGGGCGCGAGGAGAGGTGAGGTTGGTCGGAGATTGTAGAGCTCGGAAAGAGCTTCGAAATGAGTATTTACTTGAGGATTTTCGTTGAGAGATGGGTGAGAAATCGGAGTTTGAAATTCTGAGTAGTGATGGGCTTCGGCGGCTCAGCAAAGAGGAAGAAGACGTACTGTTCATCCGTATTTATACGGTATTTCTAGGGTATTTTAATTATTATATTATTTAATAATTCCAAAAAAAAAGTGATTTTCCATCCGAACTCCGATTCGCGCTCAACGACTGTCGATCTTAATGTTTTGACGTCTTCTGAACGCGATGGCGCTATCCCCGAAGTCCAATTCTGAAGTTATACGCATGTTTCTTTTATTTTCAAAATAAATCCTTTTTTTTAATTCAAACGCACACAGAAATTAACCGGGACCACATACGGACCCAGAAAAATCCAGAAAAATTATTTTTGGCTTTCTTATGACGATACGATCACAACAAAATTTGTTTCGTTCAATTCTGAGCCTTTTTGAAAAATGGCTATTTTCAAGGCGAATATATTTAATATTAAAAATACATTTTGAAACAAATATTTTCTGAAACTCAAAACATATAAGTGTTTACTGTTTTACAATGCAGAAACATCATTTCGAACTCAATGGAAGTGGTTTCGAGTCGAAATTCCTTTATATGCAAAAAGTAGCATTTTTGTCCTATGCAAATTACCCAACGACCTTTCTAAAATTTGAATTGGCCATAACTTTTGATTTCCGCTATGAAATTTCGATTTTTCGGATTCGTTGGAAAGATATTTTTAAATAGATTCTAATATTTTTGGTTTCACTAAAATCCGTTAAATTTTTCATCCTGTATGGTCAGTCAAAGTTCAAGTTTGACTTTTCAAACTACCGCGCTATTTCTAACTCTTTTTATAATTAAAATTAATTTATTCATTCTAACTTCGATTTGAACCAAATTTGTGATCATTATTATTTAAAATAGATTATTTTAAATATCAAAACTCATTTAAAATCACTTAAAATAAATTTTAAGTTGGCCCCAAAATTCAGGGTTGTTACAGTAATTCAAGGGACCACGCCGTATAACACGGAACGGGTTTCCTCCCAAGAATACTAGTGCATATAACAAAACAGCGCAATGCTCTTTGGAAAAATGAAGCTATTATAAGACCCAGGTCTCATCACACAATGCAACGCAAGCCGGAGGATAGGGTTTTCCCTTATAATAGCCAAACATGCTTGGTACGTTTAAAACAAATCATTTGATACAATTATAAGTGTATAGTGTCAAAACAATTCAAATCATAAATATCAATCCTAGGCGGCATGGGTACCATCTATCATGTCGCCATACTAGTTCTACAATTAAAACCGCAATATCACGTATTGGAAATTGGATTTCCGTCATGAGTCGAGGCAAGGGGCAAGCTCCTCTCCGTTCGAGACACTCTAGCAAATGTCTCAGGACCCCACTTTGATCCTTGGAATCGGCTGGGCCGGTCCTCACCTAACTTTGGAGGATTAGTTATTCCTGAGCACACGTTTCCCGGTCCTTACAGACCTATATCTGAGGCGCCTCGCATTCCAACAACCACACAGGTGAAAAGTATATAAATGTCAGGGCTGGTAGGTCACTGACACCACCCTAGCTAGAAAGAAACGTCGTGCTCTCCCAGCGACCCGTCTCCCGTTTTTGACTCATACCGAGGTGTGAGGCTCGCGAATTCACGTTGTACACAAAGCGACGCCACACAGGCCGTGCTTTGATCATCAACCACAAGACTCTGCTTTTCAACAGAAGCCCTGATCAATTGCCACTTTCGCGTGCCACACTGGCAATTCAATCCATGCGACTGATGTCCATCGATATACAACCTCTGAGCTCGTACGTCTCAGAGAAGGGCGTTAAGCAAGAGAATAAATTCTTCGTAGCCAAACAGATGTATATTTAATAGAGATCAATCGACACAGAATAAAATCCAATGTCAGACACACAATCCATTTACAAGTTCGTTCTGGGTCTGAACGAAACCGGAGGCACTTTCCTCGCATATCCATCCATCTCCAAATACGTCTAGACAATCACCAACTGTTTCCCTCATCTTGGGTGTACAGCCCAATCGAGATCATCAGTAATCACCCAAACCAAGTGAAGACTTCCGGTCTTCAACCACCGTCTTCATCTTCAACATCTCGTCGAATCGGTTATTAAAAATGGGTATAAACCCGGCCTTTCTGAATAACCCACGTATATGATAAACAAATGTTACACAACCACAACAAACGCCTAATTCCAATTCAGAATATTCTTTTATTCACAAAATCACATTCTTAGGGAAGGGTTCCCATTAATTTTATCCAAGATAAATTCTTCTAAATTTATTCTATAATCTTCCTTTGGATATCATTTCAAACCATATTATGGTTTTTCAAACTAGTCGAGATTAGCGAACCACACCGAAGTAATTATTTATTTTATTTCCCAATCCCAACCTATTCATCCCCTGGAGCAAAACTGGTGATACTCCATTCCTAACACTACGGTGTTATCGGTAAAATTAATTACTATTTCACGTTCAAATCTAATTAAAGATTTAACTATCACTTTGGAGCAAAACTGGTGGTACTCCATTCTCGATCACCTTTCAGATTTGATAATTTAAATTATCAATTCACTTTTTAATCCAATTAAAGATTCATTAAAACTCCACTTAGTTTCAATCTTTTCAAAAATCAATATCCTGCCTTTAACTGGGTTAAAGAACGAATGTCATCTAAAACACGATTCACGACAAACCCAAATCATATTTGATATTAAATACAAGGCTCTGAATAAAAAATATATCAGCTTATATTCAATATCAAATTCTGAAACCAACATATATCGTATTGGAAATAACGATATAAAATATATCTTTCAAATTCCCATAACAATGTCTGTATAGTCACGAAATCCAATATCGAAATATTCCGAAGATAATTTCGATTCAACTCCAGTCCAATTCACGTATTGGGAATCTTGATTATTTTTAAAATCACTTTCAAATTCAAATTATTTATTTCAAAAATAAATTGATTTTAATCCTAGTTCAAAACTAGTTCATTTCGATAAAAATCTATTTTTATCATTTCAAATGTGGATTTTTTTCATCCTATTTCTTTCCAATTCACATATTATGATTTTACACAAATTATCAATATTTTTAATAATTTTATCAAGGCCCGTACAGTCGATTTCCAACAACGGCCATCGAACTGCACTTACAGCGACCTTTTTCAAATTTGATTTGGACATGATTCCAAATCCAACCGTTAGATTTCAAATTTCTAATATTCATTGGAAAGCTCTTTTCGATACGAACCCAACGGTTCCGGTTTTAGGAGAATCCGACGGTCGGATCTCCCGCAATGTCAATTCGAAGTCAATGGTCGAAATTCGCGAACTGCCGCGGCGCGGCGCATTCTATTCAGGCCATTATATATATAATATATATATATATATATATTATATATATTTCATCGATTTCCTTTTTAAAACGTATTTTATAAATCATTTTAAATTCATTTTCAAAACCATTTCAACTCTACATTCAATTTCAAATCAAATTGAGTATTTTGTATCATTACTATATAAATGATAATATTTTCAAAACGTTATATTTTGGAATCACTACCTTTTCTATATTCATTATAAAAACGGATATAATCGATATAAATATCGTTCACGTCAAAATAGTGCAACTCTAATCAACACGGCTTTATATATTTCAATAAATTCGTTATTCTATTCAACAAATGAATATTTATCCCATTCAACAAATGAATCTATATTTCTTTCAACACACGACTAATCTCAACACATGAGTACTGTCAACATACGACTATTTTTGTTATGTAAAATATTTTATAAAACTATGGTATCTATCGTTTGATTTTTAATTAGACTTCAACCGTGAAGTAGTTCTAATTTTAAATATGATAAAGATGTAAATTTTATTATTTAAAATATTTTACTCAACACATAAATAGTTTCAACACATGAACATCATCAACCCATGACTATTTTTAAATTCAACACATGAATTTTCTTTTATATATTCATTATTTTCCCGATTGGAATGAGGCCCAAACAATCACCATATAATGCTAATTATATGGATTCCATACAACACATGTATATAATAGCAAAGATAAACAATCAACCATCATCCAAGTTGCACCACACAACTACATAAGCATCAAATATAAATAATTAACGCTTACACAGCCTGTCGACCAATCGATCGACATACCATTAAGTAATTGGGATTAGTGTATGCCAAATTTCATCCCAACACCCGTGTGGGGTTTCAAATCAACAAACACAGATTTTTATTTGTGCAGTTGGGCGATGTGTAAAATTTATCGACCCAATCAATATCAGTCAAATCAGTGTATATAAACAAATCGGTCGATTTGTTTATAATTATTTATTTATTCACATTCACGTTAAAAAATATATTTTTAACGATAAAATATTTTATTTCAACTATCTACATTTTATTATCGATTTCACATCAATATCACAAACAAATTTCACAACACATCAATCAAACAAACAAGTCGTCCATGGTCTATGGACGACGGGTGTCGGGTGATGCTGAGCACCGTCTGCATCCTAATATATATATATATATATATATATATATAACTAGAAAAAGAAATTTAAAGTGAGAAGTTCTCACCGATAGCTATCCCAACTCCACAACACTTCATTTATAGAAATCTTCGTCGTTCTCGCCTTTTGTCACTTTCGTTGTCTGATTTCACTATATATATAAAAAAAATTGAATTTTTACTTCGCTATTCAATATATAAAAATCGAATTTTTACTTCGCTATTCAATATATAAAAATCGAATTTTTACTTCGCTATTCAATATATAAAAATCCCAATTTTACTTCGCTATTCAATATATAAAAATCCCATTTTTACTTCGCTATTCAATATATAAAAATCCCATTTTTACTTCGCTATTCAATATATAAAAATCCCATTTTTACACCGCTACTATATAGACAAAAATTCTATTTTTACATCGTTACCATATATATAAAAATTCTATTTTTACATCGTTACTATATAGATAAAAATCTTATTTTACATCGATGCTATATAGATAAAAATTCTATTTTTACATCGATGTTATATAGATAAAAATTCTATTTTTAACTTCTACATATAATAAAAATTATGTTTTTATATTGCACATATGATAAAAATCGAAATTTTATCCTTTCTATCATGTCAAAATTATATTTTTAAAGCTTTACTAAAATAAAAATTATATTTTTATTATGACACTAGTATAAAAATGAATCTTTCTCTAATTAAAACTGATTATCTGAATGCTAATTGTTTAAATTAAATCAAAAACAAATCTTACATTGATCTAAGAGTTCGCTGTCGAACTGCGAGAGGAGCTGTTGAGTTCATCAGAGGCGGAGGGGGCGCTCCACGTGGGCGGTGGAAGCGAGTGGCGGTTGCTTGCGGGTTCCGGGCGTTGGGGGTTCAACCCAGCAGAGGAGGGAGAAAAGAGAGGCGGTAGTAGGGAGGTGGAGGTCGATGCGAGGGCGAGGTGGTGGAGCGTAGGAAGGAGATGGAGAAGCGGAGGTGGGCGGTTTAGGGTTCGTCGGTTGCAGGGGTCGGGATGACGCGAGGAGGAGTGGAAGAGGAGGAAGCAGGAGATGGAAGAGGGAGGAGGCGGAGCGGTGACCCCGCCTTTGGCGGCGACGGCGATGGGGGTGGGGGCAGATCCCCCCGTCAATCCCCTTTCTTCTTCTTTTTTTCTATTTTCTTTTGTAATGAATTCCAACGGGGGGGGGGGGGGGGCTGAGTGATAATAAGGTGAGAGAGAAGAGAGAGTTTTATTTTTATATTATTTTATTTCAAAAAAAATTGACTTTTTATTTCGACCTCGAAACTAGACCCACCGCCTGTCGTCCATAGCTAATTACCCCCATCCCGAACATAATGGGATATGTATCGTAAGCTGATTCGATCGTTTCGATCAGTTTTCGCCAAAATCAACATATAACTCTATATATTGAATTTGAACGCGCATTTCGATTTACTGGGGTCACATACTAACTCGAAAAATTCCAGAAAAATATTTTCTAGCTTCGTATTGATGATACGGTCCTAACAAAACTAGTTTCGTCAAATTCTGAGACCGTTTGAAAAATGGTCATTTTCCAGTCGATTAAAATCAACTGAAACTGGCCAAATGCATTTTCCTTTGCCACACTCACATATTGATTCAAAAAATTATGAAATTTTGAATCTAGCAATAATTTGACATCATAGATCCAACAAAAGTGGTTTCGTCGAAATCCGAGGTCGTTTGCAAAATTTCCATTTTTAAGGGCCTGAATTCCATAGCGACTATTCAGAATTTTCAACTGGACATATCTTTTGATTCCCGCTATGAAATCTCGATTTTTCGGATTCGTTGGAAAGATATTATCAATTAGATCCTATTATTTTTGGTTTCACTAAAATCCGGTTTGTTTTGCACTCGATACATTCAATTGAAGTTTGAAATCGAATTATCGAACTACCGCGCCATTTTCAATTCCTTTTATAATTATATATAATTATTTATATTCTAACGGCGACCTATATAATATATACGTTCGAATTATATTCAAAATAAATTTTTCGTCGTTATTATTTAAAATAATTCATTTTAAATATGCAAAATTCATTAAAATTGCCAAAATAAAAATTTTAAACTGGCCCAGATTTTCGGGTTGTTACATAGTTGTTAATCTATAAGTTGTAAATGGGTACTTTAAAGAAAATTAAAACCTGATGGCATAGTTGATAAATATAAAGCACGTTTACTAGCTAAAGGTTTTGAACAAAGAGAAAATATGGATGTTTTTGACACTTTTTCACCTGTAACTAGAATTACATCCGTTCGAGTATTATTTCACTTGCATCTATTCATAATTTAATAATACAACAAATGGATGTTAAAACTGCTTTTTTGAATGGTGAACTAAAAGAAGAAATTTATATGGATCAATTTGAAGGATTTGTAGTTCCTAATCAAGAACATAAAGTTCGCAAATTAGATAAATCATTATATGGTTTAAAATAATCCCTAAGTAATGACATGAAAAATTTGACAACTTAGTAATCTCTCATGGTTTTAAAGTTAATGAAAGTAACAAAAGCATTTATTATAAATATGATAATGACATTTGCACTATTATATGTCAATATGTGGACAATCTACTTATTTTTAGGTCAAACATGTTGTATATAAAGTAGTTGTATACACAATTATATGATTTTTGTTTGATGATAACAACCAAATAAATATTATTTTAAATGTGTTTGTTACTGTACTGTTCTATATATACATCACAGGCAGGAATATAATATTTATATTTAAATAGAATACGACTGTACAGACATTCATATCTTTATACAGTATTTTATTTAAATTGAATATTATATTTCAAACATTCAAACAGTACAACTATTTATAACTCCACTATTTAAACACTTCACAGGAATTTGTACTTGTAAATAAACTGAATAAAATAGACAAGCTTGTTTGACAACAATAAAATAATATTTTATTTCAAACAAATTTGCTTATTACAAATATCAGTACAATTTTCTCTATAACACTCATACAGTCACTTTGTCTATACAAATCATTTATATACAGACACATTGACTCATACATTATTTTATATAATGGTTCCGTCTTCTGTATTTTCAGTCCTCACAGTCAATCCAGTCATCATCTGCTTTCTTGTCACATAGAACAGAAACACACACAGTACACTTCAATAGAAATAAAACTGAATACATGCAAATATAAATTTTATTTTTAATATTTTATTTGCCTCAGTTTTCGGTGTGTTTCTCATCATCTTTCATGACTTGATCTGATTTATCTGTGTCTAGACAGCTTGTGATATTCACAGTGATACACTGTAAATATCATAAGGCAGTCAGTGTATATACAAAACATTTCAATGCAGGGACAGAAAATTTGTCTGATGGCTGCAAATACACTGTGCATGTATATACACACGTGTGCACTGCCTCGCCAATCAATGAGCAACTGAGGAGTAGCCACGTAGACCATCTCGACTCAGTGCACAATCAAAAGTGGGACAATCAAATACAAGGCATAGCTCAAATAACATGGTCGAGCCATGTACAAATAAGGGTCAAGTAGCAATGATGCAGACAAATAGCAAAATCTGGATGGAACATGTGCAAGGAACATGATTCTATTTCAAGTACTTAAGCATGCACAAACAAGTATACCAATATATGCATGCAACAAGGTGGTGATCAATACAACTGATTCAAGCTCAAATATATAGAGAACTTTCTTATAGCAAATGTCATGCAAAGCAAAACTACAAATGGTTCAAGTCAGTTTCAAAATAACCAGCATAATCAAGTTACACACATTGTTCAAGTCTCAGCAAATTCAAGGCATGTCAAGGGTGTGTGAAAGCAGCATCATACAAATATGATCAGTCATGTGTACAAGTTTGACAGAGCTCAAAAAATGGTTCAGCAAACACTCAACCACTACACCAAAAAGCTCATTTTGGCAGTGCTCAAATCCGTATCAAATGCAATTTGGCAGTGCTCAGATCCGTATCAAATTAATGCGTGTTTGTTACTTAGGCATGCCCTAGAGCCGTATCAAATTAGTAATTTGATACGCCTAACCCGTATCAAATTTACCAGTTTGATACGCCTTAAACCCGTATCAAATTTCAATTCGACACGCCTTAAAGCCTTATCAAATTATCAAATTTGATACACCTTTTAACCGTATCAAATTATCATATTGACACTCCTTATAGCCTTATCAAATTATCAAATTGATACGCCTTATAGCCTTATCAAATTATCAAATTGATACGCCTTATAGCCTTATCAAATTAGTGGATTGGTACGCCTTAAGCGTATCAATCCACTTATTTGATACGGCTATAAGGTGTATCAATTTGATAATTTAATACGGGTTTAAGGAGTGCCAAATTGATAATTTGATACGGGTTTAAGGAGTGTCAAATTGATAATTTGATACGGGTTTAAGGCGTGTCAAATTGAAAATTTGATAAGGCTTTAAGGCATATCGAATTGAAATTTGATACGGGTTTAACGCGTATCAAACTGGAAAATTTGATACAGGTTAGGCATATCAAATTACTAATGATCATCCAGATACGTATCTAATGTACGCTACTTCACCCATTGATATATACACACAACAAAGAAAATACGATGCACCCATGTAACAGTACATAAAGAAAATACACAAAGCATAACTTCAATTAATACATAAAACATAACTTCAATTAATACACAAAACATAATTTCAGTCAATACACAAAGCATAACACAATTTATACAAAGCGTAGTGTTCGATCGAAGTTCTTACTGTAAAGAAAAAAATTGGAGATAACTAAACTGCAGTAGTCGAGCCGCTTGTTCCAACACCTATAAAAAAAAAATGTGAATACACAACCAAGTTGAAAGTGTCTAAAATTAAAAACCAAAGTGAATCTAAGAGTAAAGGAATGCGATGACAGTTTGGAACAAAACACACTCGCCATGCACACAATCCTCCCATTGCACCCATATAGCCACTCTAGCCATTGCCTACCACCTTCAATTTGCAACTCAATCCCCTTACTTCAATTCAATCTCCGGACACCACTGAGGACAACAGTTCAATCACTGCTCGATACTTCCTGTAATCAGCCTAGGCCCGAAACCATCTCAAATCTGCCATATGCAACAATTTCTAAGCCTCAACAACCATGCATGTTGCATAGCAAATTACATTTGAAGATTCTCCTCCATCTTCGTTACCACATATTGAGATACTTTTTGCTTGAAACTTATAAAGCCGAGCGCCATAGTACTGATATTGCACTGAAAGAAGAATTTGTTCACCATTCACCCATTTGCATTTGATACTTAAAGCCTTCCACGCTACACTATTAGCAAAGTAATGGATTACACTTTTGATAGCCTATGTCTGTTTGGTAAGAAACCAACAAAAACAATCAAGGAAGCACCACTTGAAACTTTTGAATGTTCAATTTAACCATCATATATCAAATGTATGCATTAGTCATGGATATTACTTGTTCATGATTGTTTACTATTAATTTTATAAGAGTAAAAGCTAATGAAGTTTAACAAATGTTTAATAATCTTTTTTTTTCAGAATTGAAATAATAGGAATAACATAAGAAATAGTATCCAATGAACAAATGCTTAACAATGTAATTCAAAAAGAGATGTGAGTTTTTAGTTCTTAGTTCATTACCTACTTGAATATTGATTAAGGTTAAAAAAATTAAGAGTACTGGTTGTATCAAGTTCATATAAACTAATATTTAAGCATTAAAAGTCTCATGAGTATGGCATAAGTCTGTAATGACTTGGAATTTAGATCACTTGATTTTGAATATTTAATTAATTTTAAAGTTATTTCACATTGTCTCAAATCCTGCACTCCTCTGTCATTCCTTTTCCTAAACAATAAAAAAAATATTAAACCATGTCATGCACACGACTGGCCTAAATTATAACACAAATTGAAAGACAGATAATGAGTGCAAACTGAAACTTATATCATTGAAAAAGAGGGGAAAAACAATTTTTGGTTCAAAACTTTAACACTGTTGATGGCGTATGAAATAATCAAATCAAACTGATATACTTGCGTGATCGATGATAGATAAGAATAAGAAGACTAATACCTTTTACAAATCTATCTGCAAATTCCAGAACAAATGGTAGTCCATGTAGAGTTACATGGCAATCCTCAAGATACATTTCTCTAAGACAAAATTTACAGCAATTAGAAATCAAAGCATTTGAACTAATAGACATATATCCTTAAATATAAAGTTTAGACTAATCAACATAAACTAAACACTAGCAGTTTAGTCCAATCATGTATGATATACACTCTAGCAGAAAATATGTTAATTTTAGTTTTACTTTCAAAGATGATCAAACATTTCAAAACTAAAAGCAGAAGCAAAAATATTATAATATTCAAAAAAAATTTAAAAAAAAGTACCATTTCACAGGCTTACTTGCTACCACTTTTTGACCACCCACTTGATTTTTTTATTTATATGCTTTGGAATGTATAATCTCTTGATTGAAACTCAACTGTATATTGTAGTTGAGTGAATGCTAGTTAATTTCTTTAATACAACAAAAAAATTAACAGTAATCATGCACAAAAGTGAGGTTCATAATCAGTGAAAACATAATGTAACTGAAATTATGTTTCAAAAGAATCTGCTATCTAGCATATCCCAAGTTTGTAGCTATTGATAACAACTGTGGATTTTTTTATAATGAAATAGTCAGCAGAGTTACCAAATAAAATTCATGTTTACAGAAGTCTGCTAAATAAAAGTTAAACTGGACCTAGTCATTAACCAAAAGGAAAAAAAATATTAACAACACAATAAAATGTTATTGCAAAACCAACGCAAAGTACGATTTTGTTAAAGTACAAAGCAATAGGGACCTCTATAAGAGTAAATATCAGATAACAAATCTGGATCTAATAGTTATGTTTCAAATCTCATACAAAAAACAAAACCACATCAAAAACATATTGAGACCTTATCCTCACCTAAATTTCATGATTAAGTTTTTCAAAAGACAATTTCAATGACATTAATAAGTTAATAAGCACGTAAGAAAAATTAGATCCCACGTGCATCCAAAATGAATCGATTTTAGTTGTTATGGATTCAAATTATTTCTTATATGTATTTTAAATCAAGAGCACTGGCCATAACAAAGTAACAGATGTAAAGTGTAATTAGTTAACTGAAACAGTATGGAATTTTACAACTAAAATACAATTTGGAGCCAACACATTACAATCAACAAAAATGGTCATGAAAAGGTAATAAATCAATATAAAATCAAAACTGATTTCGCAACATGACTTTGGTCAAAGATAGAAATCAACAGTTTGCCCAAAAAGTTTACAAAATAACATGCCATGAAGTTGGATGTTTAAACTGAAGATGAAATTAGATTTGAGATAATGACATGAAACAAAGTATGATAAAATGAATTGGTGTTTTATACGCAGCGGTGGCTTCCTCTTTTGAGGGCAAGACTTGAGTGACAACCAAAGAGAGAAAATAGGAAAATACTGGTCATAGAAGCTTCTTCGATTACCGCCAACATATATCAAAGTATTCATATGAAAGGAGTTTCTAATTTCATTTTTCTTTCATGTCTCATACATGTGTACGCATATACAAATGGTTACTGCTTAATCATGGTTTTTTATCATATATAAAAATTATATGAAATGTTATTCATCAGTTTCTTAACAAAATCAACTAGACCCAAAACGTAATAAATCACAAGTTGGGATCAAATGTGTCATAATTAAGTTTTTTATCTTGAACAGTAATCACAATGTATCTTAGTTATATTTTCAAGCTAGTAATCATAACAGAATAATAAACTGGAACAGTTTAATCAAATTAAGTTGCCCACTACTTTGGTCTGTTTTGATGTAATCAAATATGAGTACAGTAAAAAAAAAATAACTGAGTTTGCAACCATATATCAATGTAAAGAAATCTATTAGATCGCCAAAGCTGTGTATTTAAATTGATTACTAGAAAATAATATTAGGCCGATGGATGGATGGTCGAGGGACCAACATACAGATAAATAGACATAAATTCACATAACAAATCACAATAAAAACCATCAAGGATAATTCTATTAACACAATATACCTGAGGGAATTGATAGTTTCTTAATTTTGAAACATTAGCAATGCGCTTAACAGCGCGGCTACCCATGTCAGATGACAACTCCTAAAACATAAAAATTAAGTTACAAATTTACAGTAACAAGTATTAAAGTGCTCCATCTAATTAAAGTCACATGAAAATAAGAATTTAACCTGGTCTCTAAAGACAGTAAGAACTTCTCCACCTAAGTATAGCTCTATGCCTTTGGCAACTGGAAAACATAAATAATATCCACAATGTTCAATTAAAAAATATCTGTTGTAGTTAGAGGAACATAAATATGTTCGTTGCAAGGGATAGCAGGTAAAGGATGATCAAAAAAATAATATAATTAGTTATTCCGACGTAATACGGTTTTGAACTACATGGTCATGTCATATATATATACATATATATATATACACATAATTCCAAAGAAAGGTTTTAACCTTACGGTAATTGGTTTCCTTTAGAAAACAAAAAGATGAAGAGATTGTTACTACTGAATCCTAAAATTCACATATACTGTTAAGGTCCATTTTTTAATAGAAAATATGGTCATGTTTCAATGGTCTAAATTACCAATACCTATGACAATTATAATATTATTGACAAACATATAACAAAATCTTTGTTTACAGGTCATGACCAACGGATTAAGCATCACCGACATATGTTTAGTATAAACTTGACATAGAGATAAGTAGACAATTGAACTAACAAGGTTAAGTTAGTCTTATGTTAAACAGTTATGTTGAACAAAATACTTCCATTAACATTGATAAGACATCATAATACATTGCCATTTAGTATAAACAGAATACATCATCGAATATATTTGATACCATATATGTTACCTTGATACACAATGCATCATTATGACCAAGAAATAGCATACAACTCATACATACGGTTAACACCAAAAGAGACGCTTTTGCTATACTATACAAAAAAGGGCAATATAAGCATAAAAACTTATATAACTGAATACGAACTTAGATCATAAGGGAAAGGTATCATGTGGTTTACCATTTTTCCGTTGAGAAGTGCTTTGGAGGCAGACTGGTTCTGATATTTGTTTGGTCCATGCTGTCGAGCTCGGTTTCCATTGATTCAGCATCGGATGTTGTGGTTCTTTTAATCCATTTCTAGCAGAACAATGTGAACTTATTATCCTTCCAAGTGAATCAACATGATCTTCCATACCAGATACACCCATCTGAACAAGCCAGTTGAGGTTGAAGCAACTCCGCATTGAAACCTACTCTTGACAGACAAAATCGAGGATCTTTAAATAGGAGTTCTTACAAACAACTTACTGTTATGTGCATTAATCATGGTTCACAAGTTGTAGTGATGCTATGAACATGGCGGTTTACAACAAAAAGATACATTGTTCATATCAGCCTGAATACTACAGGAATAATAAATTAATTACTTGGCAATAGTAAATCCTTCAAGTTCAACACAAACTAAAACGACCATCCTATCAACACAAAGACAATCAAAACCGAAGCTCAAACTACAATTTCTCCTATTTAAAATGCTCCTCCATCTCTAGCCTAAACATCACCTCCGCATCCTCTTACCTTCAATCTCCATACACATCCACCTGAACTGCAACTTCCCTGAACCATCAAGCCTTCAAATCAAAAAAATTGCAAATAGCATCTACAATCACCACCAAACAATCCAGCAAACTGTTAACCTATCTCAATCACCTCTGCTACAGTCGCCCACTGTACTTCCCCAAATTCTACACACGCCTCATCAAATAGTACTACTAAGAAAACATTGTGGGCCTCATGATTTCATTTGATTTCACACATGAAACACACAAAGAAAGTTCACATAAGAAAAATTCACACGCGCAAAGTTCCGACTACAAACAAAATTCACCGTTAACAACAAACAAGATGATTTCAGATTCAATTTCAAATAAATAAGTAAAATAAAATATAAAAAAGTTACCTTAAAGCTTCTACAAAAATAGGAACTAAGAGTTGGATTGAAAGAGGAAGCAAGACGGCAAGAGGCTTTGCGGCGTTCGAGGAGTTGAGGTGAAGCGACACGGTGGCACTGAGGCGAGAGAAGGCGTGGCCTTGATTCGGAGATTGATTCGAAAATGATCTTTTGATTTAGGGATTTGAGAAAATGAAAAACAACGGGGGAAAACTAGAGAAGGGAAAATATGCGGACTTGATACTCAAAGCCGTATCAAAATGAACTGATCCGCATGGTTCAAGATCTAGGGTTAGATTGAAGCTGTTGGAGATGGCGTGGATTGCAAAGAAACTCATAAGAAACGGGAGCATCATGTGATACGGTCATGAGCCATAGTAAATTTGATACGGGTTAAAGCCGTACCAAATCTCAACATCGTTATGTGTCAAAATTGCTGTTTTGGTGTAGTGAACAAACAATCAACATGAAACATGATCGAGCCATTTATGTTCATATCAAAAAGGATCAACATGAGTTCAGCAGTTTTCAAGCTACAGCAAAGAGGTAAAAGCATGGTGAAACATTCTAGGATCAAAACAGGATGGTTATGTAAAATACAAGCAAGGCACAAATAAAAATAGAGCAGTAGCTTTTGAATAGGTTAGTGAAACCCAAGAAGTACACAGCAACAAAACTGATCAAGCCATCATAGTTTAATAAACTCAAGTAATATGCAGAAATGCAAGAGCAGGGTGAAGAGTGATATCATGGCATGGACAACGTATACATGCAGCAATTCAGGTGAATAAGGCATGAACAAGTATAGGAAAATTACATGGCCACACAAGGGTTCAAACAAATGTAGTTTCATGTGTACATGAATCCTTAGACATGTGATCAAGCATGATTACAGGAACCACAAAGAACATGCGGTGAACATTAAAATAGTATATGGAAACAGTTTAATGATTCTACATGGGCCTATTTTCTGAATATAAAAGTATGAATTCAAGGCAGCTATATCCTTTCCAGAAATCGTGTTCATGGCCACAAATTATGGGATTTTATTCCAGTCATTAAAATCAATCATAGCATCAAACTTGGCAAGGAGAAAAAGTGAGATCTAGTGATGATAAATGAGAACAATCAAGGCAATTGCAAGAAATATGGTTTCCTGAAATAAGCTAACATCTTTGGCAAGAAATCAAGTATTTTCTCATTGCTGAAAATTAGCAAGCAAAATGTTTTCCAGAAATCAGAAAGCATATTTTTGGCAACAACTTCTTTTCGATTTATATCTGTCCAGATTTCACGCAAGGGATAATTCAAAAATTCAATCTCACATTCTCATATAAATCAAAAATCATGCAAATGATTTCAAGGGACAACAAATTATCTCACTCAAGGAGATCAATCATGTTAAATGGGGGCCATATTCATCAATTTAATCAAGGAATCAAAAGAGGAAATCGCACAACAATCAGGCCGAGTCATTTTGAATGAAATCAGAGAGTTAAAGGATTTAATTATCCTATTTAACACCACATCATCACAGGCAAGATTGACAATCGAAACCACAAGCAACAATTTCAAAAAAGAAATTAAAAATAAAAAAACTCACAAGTCTAATTAGGGTTTCGATCATCTATATTCCACGCCGTATCCAAAATCGAAGAATCACATAGCCACAGAGACTCGAGCATCAGAAATTGTTTCCAGAGCCAAAATTTCTAATGGCAATTTGATTTGGGAAATTTCATAAAAACCCTAGCCTTTTCAAGCCGCCATTCTATTTCCACAAGGATCGGGTTCAACAAAGAAAAAGAAGTGGGCCGGCCTATTTTGTTATTACTAAGGGATAAGGGTTTTATTTTGTTTATTATTGTTTTTATTGTGTATTGTTTTAATTTCTGTTGTAAACCGTCTGAACAGTTTCTAGGTCTGTAAAATCTAGGGGTTTCATTTAGGGATTAACTGACAGTTTACTAGTGTCTGTAAAACTAAGGGAAAATCTGGTCTAGTGGATATAGACCAGTCTAGGGTTTTGAGCGTAGGGTTAGAATAGGAGCAGGGTTTGCGAGTGTACATGATCTTGTATGCGAGATCTGTTCTATCACCTAGTAGAAACCTTAGGAATGCAGCAGTAGGTAGGGTTTTGCCGAAGCTGGGTATCTCCTATGTCATTTACTTTCTGCATTTCTTTTTCTACTATATTTTGTGATCTGTTTATTATTTAATATCCCGTCAGATTTTTAATTCAGTAAAAAACTGTAATTAACCCTATTCACCCCCCTCTAGGGTTAATCTAGATCCAACAAGTGGTATAAGAGCAGGTATTCTGTTAACTCTAGAGTAATGGTGTTCCCTAGTGGTCAGTCTATAGAGAGCCAGTCCAGTCACATTTCAAATATTTTTTATGGTACAGATTTTTTGAATTGGAAATCAGAAATGAAATCGTATTTGAAATATGTTAAATATTGGGATGTTATTTACAGTGGGAGTGATATTTTAGATAGGAATATTAATGCTCGTGCTATGCATATTCTCTATTCCCGTCTTAGTAATAATCAACTTGATTTTATCTCCCACTGTTTGACTGTGCAGGAAATTTGGAATACTCTCAATACGAAGTATGGACAAATTGACAATAGCAGTTCAAAACCACGAAATGTCAACTCAGATTCAGATCTATGCTTAACTGGACTTACAGATGAAAATTCAGATGGATCTGTTGATGGAGATTCAACAGACGATGAAATGAGAAAATTTTCATATGAAGATCTGGTTTCTTTTTGTGTTGATTTAACCAAATCTGTTGATAAACTCCAACTAAAAAATAAATCTTTGAAATCTATGAATCATGAGTTGACCAGCAGAATTAACTGTTTGGAATCAAAACTTTCAAATGTCATGAAATTAGAAAATTCTGATTGTGAAAACTATCTGAAATTGAAAACTGATCTCGTTCATCTCAATAAAAATATTCAAAATCTTGAGAATGAAATTCTAGTCTTTAAAAAGAACGAGATTGAGTTATTAAGTTCGAACAATCTTCTACAAAAGGAATTTGAAAATTTTAAGACCACCAAAAATTCTGAACATGAAACTACTGATAAAGAGAGTTTATTGAAAACTGATTTAATTTTGAAAGATTTAGAAAATGAAATTGCAAAACACAAAGAATTTGAAAGACTTGAGTTTGAAAAGCAAAATCATTTTAAATTTGTGATTTCTGAGTCCCAAACCAAGATTACTTTGCTTGAAAATGAGAATTTGGTTTTGAAACAATTTGATACTGAGAGAAAGATCACTAATTATCGTTGTTCAGATTTAATAAAAGAAAATGGTGATCCTAAATCCAAAATTCAACGATTAGAATCAACTTTGGATAAATTTTCTAATGGGGAAAAATCGTTGAATATGTTGTTGCAAAAACAAAAGTCTATTGGAAATAAATGTGGTCTTGGCTTTGGGAGAAATAATGTTTTTGAAAATCGGAATTCTAATGATTTAAAAAATCCATCAAACTGCCTTGGAATGAATCGATATGAAAATTCTAACTCTGATAATCTTAAAGGATTTTTGAATCATAAACGTGATGTGATTTTTTTTAATAATAATCCATTTTGGATCCCAAAAAGAAATAGAATGAAACAGATTTGGGTTCCAAAGGGCACAAAAGCAAATTCCAATGGGTTGTTATACAAACAGGTTTGGGTACCGAAAGACGTGAACAAAACTATGAGTGGTGTTACTAATTTTGTTAGACCACTCAATCCACTAAACTGTTAGGTACCGGTGGAGGCTGAGGAACTGCTTTGCAAAAGAGAAACAGAATTCAAATTGCTTCATATCATCAGAATATTCACAGTTCCTTAAGCCAAATTTGTTGAGTTAGAGATTTTGATTTACATTGGATTCTGGTATGATCTCGAAACTCACCTTTGTAAATATTCTCTGTTTTTATTTTCTTTGTTTATTTCTCCTTCTCTCCTTTCTGTTTTTTTTTTTGGATTTGGCACTGTCATTTTTTTGTTTCTTTATGGGCTTCATTAACTTCCAATAGCAGAAGTCATGTTTTTTTTTTTGGAAATTTGCTTCTTTTGAATAAAACTCTAATGTTTAATAATTTCCAGATCTTGAATTCAAATTTGTAAATATTTCTGCAATTGTTTTGAAGCTTATTTTCTGATTTCTGAATTTCTAACAGTGCTGAAGCATTCATATCATATCTTGAAAACTGTTAGTTTAAATCTAAATTTTTGAAGATCTGAATATTAAATGAAATTTCACATATATCTGCTGTTTTGAGTTTTCACTAATTCTTTTTGAAAAGCTTGAAATAATATACTCATTATAGCATACCAATATGTATCTGTGGTGATAATTTCATTATTTTTCAGATTAGCTTGGAAATTTTGAATTGTCTTGAATCTCAGTGATACATCTTGAAATTCATTTTGTATTCATGATCAGTATGGTTGAAATTTGTTTATTTGAAATCATCTAAAATTCTTGTTATTTTGAATATCACACACCACTTAAATTTCAAATTATCAAACTTGTGTGAATAATTCATTATATCTCAAACTTGACATTGTTTTAAGTGATTTCAAATAAATTGTTTTTAATTTTTTGGATTATGAATACCTTTCAGACTTGATGTAAATGATCTGAAATTTCTCTTGTACTTATCAGAGATAATTTTGAAAATTCTTTGAAGAAATGGTCTTAAATCTCTCTACTATTTCATAGTTATTTTATAAAAATATTTATTTGTTTAAAATCATTTGAAATTGTTGATTTATTGAATCACACACATATCTTGAATCTGAAATTAATAACCTGGTGTGATCGATTCATTGAATCTTGAGCTTTTCATATTTCACAAATGATTTCAAATAAACGGTATTTTTGATCTGGAATCCTGAATCATCTTTTGTGACCATCTGAAACTTCTGTGAAACATCTGCTGACAAGTCTGATCATAATTGATTTCTTGTGCTGCTCTGATATTGTTTTGAATATATTTTGGAAATTACTTGTTTATGATCTGTTTGCTGCTCTGATACTATTTTTCAAATAACTGCTTGTTCTTGCCTGTAGTTCTGATAAATGAGCCAAATTTGTTGATTCTGTCTGATTGAGCTTTGTGATTAAAATTTGTTAATAAGGACACCAATTGGTATCAGATATGCAGATTTTTTTCATATTTTTTTAATCCCTCTTGTCCTGTATAGCTCTTCATATTCCTCTTGTAATTGATTTTCAATTTTAAAATAATTTATTTTTTATTCATTCAAAAATTGAAATCAATATCCAATTTGAACTGTATTTATAATTCATCAAAATCATTATCAGATTTTGAAATTGTGATGAATTGTGACTATAGTATATTTCATAACAAGAGGAGATTTTATTTATATTTTTATGACGGTTGAACGGTTATTATAATATCTTTGAACTGGCAATTATTTCACGACCATCTTCATTATCTTTCATCTTTCTACCATCCATCATGATTTTATGATAATGTGGAGAGTTTAATATTTAAAAGAAAAAAATCATCTTGAATAAATAGTGAAAATATTTGTGATGGAATTGTGGTTGTATTATTATTATGAATTAGTGATAATTGAAAATTTTCAATGATCCCGGTACAGCCGAGCATATTTCATAATATAATTAATTTAGAAATTTATTTCATAATCCATTTTTGTACCTACCACATTTCTATCATCCATATTGGTTTTATATACTGAGGAGTTTACTCGTTTTGAAACTGAAATAAAATATGTAATACTCATAAGTGTTCCTCTAACCTCATTTAAAAATCCAAGCTCTGGTTATGCATGGTTATGAGATTACTTATATTTAAGCTGCAACTGATCTCATTTAAAAATCCAAGATCTGGTTATGCATGGTCAGTCTGCTCTTAAATTAAAAGAAAAGGAAAATAATTTGAATAAATAAAAATTTATATGAAATTCTCCTTGGTGTATAAAAACCAGCCTATCAATCCATCTCTCTAATCTGTTAAATGTGTTAATATTTTATGACGTATTATGATTTGTTGATTGATAGCTATTGGGATTTGAGATTAATCGATTTTGTCACTTAAATTGAATTATTAATTATAGTCCAAATCCGTCACTGTTTTTATGATCAATTTTATAAAAAAATTTTTGGAAATATATGTTTTTATAACTCTCTCCATTTATATAAAATTCATCATAAATCCGTCATTCTCTACAATATGAAATATGCCACTTGTTCTTAGTTTATTATGATTTTTGTTTGACTGATTGAGATTTATGATGACCGTTCTTCCTCTTAAGCTGAAATTATATTTTTAGTCAATTTTCATCTATATTTTAAATTATGAATTCTTTTGATGATAACAGAAGGGGGAGAATGGATTGAGATTTTGATTTATGAGTGAATATTTTAAAAATATTTTTTATTTTGACAATTCATTATTATTCATTTCACTCATGCATAGTTATAGGGGGAGTTTTCTATTGTAGGGGGAGCTAATAAATAGGGGGAGTTCAATATTCACTGTCAAACACATTTATTATGCTCAAAATCTTTTATTTGTTTGTCATCATCAAAAGAGGGAGATTGTCGTATATAACGTAGTTGTATACACAATTATATGATTTTTGTTTAATGATAACAACCAAATAAATATTATTTTAAATGTGTTTGTTACTGTACTGTTCTATATATACATCACAGACAGGAATATAATATTTATATTTAAATAGAATACGACTGTACAGACATTCATATCTTTATACACTATTTTATTTAACTTGAATATTATATTTCAAACATTCAAACAGTACAACTATTTATAACTCCACTATTTAAACACTTTACAGGAATTTGTACTTGTAAATAAACTGAATAAAATAGACAAGCTTGTTTGACAACAATAAAATAATATTTTATTTCAAACAAATTTGTTTATTACAAATATCAGTTTCTCTACAACACTCATACAGTCGATTTGTCTATACAAATCATATATATACAGACACATTGACTCATACATTTTTTTATACAATGACAAAGTCTTCTGTCTTTTAAGTCCTCATAGTCAATCCAGTCATCATCTGCTTTCCTGTCACATAGAACAGAAATACACACAGTACACTGCAATAGAAATAAAACTAAATACATGCAGATATAAATTTTATTTTTAATATTTTATTTGCCTCAGTTTTCGGTGTGTTTCTCATCATCTTTCATGACTTGATCTGATTCATCTGTGTCTAGACAACTTGTGATATTCACAGTGATACACTGTAAATATCACAAGGTAGTCAGTGTATATACAAAACATTTCAGTGCAGGGACAGAAAATTTGTCGGATGACCACAAATACACATATGCATATATATATATACACACACACATGTGCACTGCCTCTCCAATCAATGAGCAACTGAGGAGTAGCCACATGGACCATCTTGACTCAGTGCACAATCAATAGTGGGACAATAAAATACAAGGCATAGCTCAAATAACATGGTCGAGCCATGTACAAATAAGGGTCAAGCAGCAATGATGCAGACAAACAGCAAAATCTGGATGGAACATGTGCAAGGAACATGATTCTAGTTCAAGTACTCAAGCATGCACAAACAAGTATACCAATATATGCATGCAACATGGTGGTGATCAATAAAACTGATTCAAGCTCAAATATATAGACAGCTTTCTTATAGCAAATGCCATGCAAAGCAAAACTACAAATGGTTCAAGTCAGTTTCAAAATAACCAGCATGATCAAGTTACACACAGAGTTCAAGTCTCAGCAAATTCAAGGCATGTCAAGGGTGTGTGAAAGCAGCATCATACAAATATGAGCAGGCATGCGTACAAGTTTGACAGAGCTCAAAAAATGGTTCAGCCAACACTCAACAAACAATCAACATGAAACATGATCGAGCCATTTATGTTCATATCAAAAAGGGTCAATATGAGTTCAACAGTTTTCAAGCTATAGCAAAGAGGTAAAAGCATGGTGAAACATTCTAGGATCAAAACAGAATGGTTATGCAAAATACAAGCAAGGCACAAATGAAAATAGAGTAGCAACTTTTGAATGGGTTAATGAAACCCAAGAAGTACACAGCAACAAAACTGATCGAGCCATCATAGTTTAACAAACTCAAGTAATAAGCAGAAATGCAAGAGCAGTGTGACAAGTGATATCATGGCATGGACAACGTATACATGCAGCAATTCAGGTGAATAAGGCATGAACAAGTCTAGGAAAATTACATGGCCACACAAGGGTTCAAACAAATGAAGTTTCATGTGTACATGAATGCTTAGACATGTGATCAAGCATGATTACACGAACCACAAAGAACATGCAGTGAACATTAAAACAGTATATGGAAACAGTTTAATGATTCAACATAGGACTATTTTCTGAATATAAAAGTATGAATTCAAGGCAGCTATATCCTTTCCAGAAATCGTGTTCATGGCCACAAATTATGGGATTTTATTCCAGTCATTAAAATCAATCATAGCATCAAACTTGGCAAGGAGCAAAAGAGAGATCTAGTGATGATAAATGAGAACAATCAAGGCAATTGCAAGAAATACGGTTACCTGAAATAAGCTAACATCTTTGGCAAGAAATCAAGTATTTTGTCATTGCTGAAAATTAGCAAGCAAAATGTTTTCCAGAAATCAGAAAGCATATTTTTGGCAACTTCTTTTCGATTTATATCTGTCCAGATTTCACGCAAGGGGTAATTCAAAAATTCAATCTCACATTCTCAGATGAATCAAAAGTCACGCAAAGGATTTCAAGGGACCACAAATTATCTCACTCAAGGAGATCAATCATGTTAAATAGGGGCCATATTCAGCAATTTAATCAAAGAATTAAAAGAGGAAATCACACAACAATCAGGCCGAGTCATTTTGTATGAAATCAGAAAGTTAAAGGATTTAATTATCCTATTTAACACCACATCATCACCGGCAAGATTGACAATCGAAACCACAAGCAACAATTTCAAAAAAGAAATTAAAAATTAGAAAACTCACAAGTCAAATTAGGGTTTCGATCATCTATATTCCACACCGTATCCAAAATCGAAGAATCACATAGCCACAAAGACTCGAGCACCAGAAATTGTTTCCAGAGCCAAAATTTCTAATGTCGATTTGATTTGGGAAAATTCAGAAAAACCCTAGCCTTTTCAAGCCGCCATTCAATTTCCACAAGGATCGAGTTCAACAAAGAAAAAGAAGTGGGCCGACCTATTTTGTTATTACTAAGGGATAAGGGTTTTATTTTGTTTATTTATTTTTTATTGTGTATTGTTTTAATTTCTGTTGTAAACCGTCTGAACAGTTTCTAGGTCTGTAAAATCTAGGAGTTTCAGTTAGGGATTAACTGACAGTTTACTAGTGTCTGTAAAACTAGGGGAAAATCTGGTCTAGTGGATATAAACCAGTCTAGGGTTTTGAGCGTAGGATTAAAATAGGATCAGGGTTTGCGAGTGTACATGGTCTTGTATGCGGGATCTTTCTATCACCTAGTAGAAACCTTAGGAATGCAGCAGTAGGCAGGGTTTTGCCGAAGCTGGGTATCTCCTGTGTCATTTACTTTCTTCATTTCTATTTCTGCTATATTTTGTGATCTGTTTATTATTTAATATCCCGTCAGATTTTTAATTCAGTAAAAAACTGTAATTAACCCTATTCACCCCCTCTAGGGTTAATCTATATCCAACAAAACATTCATGCCATAAACACTATTAAATCTTTGTTAAGTGCCAATTTCGAAATGAAAGATCTAGGTGAAGCGAGTGCTATCCTTGGTATTAGGTTTACTAGATCCGAAATGGGACTTCTTTTGGATCAATCTCACTATATTGATGAAATTCTAAAGAAATAAAATTACTTTGACTGTAAACATGCATGTACATCATATAATCCCCATGTAAAACTGTGACACCCCATGTCCTTTAATGTCACCCATATAAGGATGCATTAAGTTCTGTGAAGCGCAATAATAATACACAGACTAATTTCACATGACATAATATAAAATGCAACGGAAAAAAACATTTATTATTATTAAAAGCAATATTACATTGTTACATTTTCAAATACAACAACCATAGTCATAACTATCTGTCTCATAAAAACATAAACCATTAGAGTACAAAACCGTAAAATCATATCCGTCCTCATAAGCCATAACAATGATAGAGCAGAAGTCAAAACAATACATTAAGTCAAAAGAAATCCAAGTCCAAGCAGAAAGAAAGAATCATGGTCACTGCTGCAATCTACCACCTTGAGAACCTGAGGGGGGGGAAAAGAAGAGAAAGAAGGAAAAATAAAATAGGTCACACATAAAGTATGGTGAGTTCCAATGATTTTCAGCATAAGCATAAGATAAGAAGTATCAAGATAGATAAATGGTATTGGATAAGAAATTACAGTAAAATATACAAGTACGAAGTAAACGAGATAACAAGGCAAGGTAATGATCAAGTAAGCTTCTCATTCATATCCCTAGAGCAAGTTTCTGCACCAACTATCAAAATATCAGGATTAGGTGTTACCTAATTACTACCCAGCGATCGACTCCCTACAGACATGAATAACATGTGCTAACCACGACAGTAGGGGATATCAGTCCCTAACCTGTCAACTTTTTAGACATATCCCTATTCGCGGGTGTTATAACGTCTTAGTTTCCCCCATAAGACCCATACACGCTTATGACTCTGCCAAAACACGCCTGTACTCACCTCCAGACTTTTAACCTCTTACAATCCATATCAGTAAAGCATTCCCTGGCCCCTACCTAATGCGAGGCCCCTTTATGATACCAATAGGGATACCGACTAATACAGGTTCCTTAAAGCAAGATTGACACAAGCCACCCTCTAGGCTTGTGCCCCCAAGTAACTAGCATTTTACGAGTCCTAAAACCAGATATAAACAGCAAGATGTGGGACCTCTTAGCTTATTAATTAACAAGTTTAACTTAGAAGGTTTAAGTTTAGTAATAAGCATGGTTATAAATGACATTTCCTATAAATGTTATTCTTTGTACAACCCTCCCCCAAAACAGACAAGCACCTGCTCAGATGTGCATAGATTACAGTAACTCGTTTTACATAATTACATTTGATCCACATATATTCCATAACAAGTTCCACTTAACATTAAATTAAGTCCAACCAATTCATATTAACATGTTTGCATATTCTTCCCTTTTATAATTATCCCAAATTTACCGTCAGGTTCTTAAGTCATAATATGCCAAATTCTCCTTTTTATTGTCATTACATGTTATTTCAATTTATCCCAGTTATATGCAATTTAAAAGGAAATGGCCTGGGCTCTCGATGGCCTAGGCTCAGCATAAAAAAGGAAAAGGAGAAAACATATCCAAACTCAAACTGAATAAATAAGCATAGAAAAGACTATAAACAAATAAAAGACAGAATGAAAATAAGAAAGAAAGATGTATCTATGAACATATAATAATTGTAAACAAAATAAATAAATAACAATAAAATAATAACATAAACACATATAAACATTGTTACTTTTCAGATCCAAATCATTTATTGTCAAAATACTGTTTAAAAAGCAGATTTAAAAATAATTAGAACTAACAGTTATTTATTTAGGTCCAGAATAAGTCCTTAAAATAGTTGTTGTAGAAAAGCTAGAATTATCCCTTCAAACTACGTTTTGCAGCACCTCAGCATCTTCTTATTTTTATTTATAAATAGCATGGAGGAGGAAAAAGATAAAGATATGTTTGTGTGTAAGAAAATGGTGAGGCTGCTAGCCTATTTATATATTAATTAGGATAAATCTAAACCATAGTATATTAGGTCATCAAATCAAACCGTACACCTAAAGCTAAGTCTGCATATGTATATCACACAAAAAAATCCATGTTCAGGTGCAGGAATCTACCCTGCATGTAGGTGGGTCGACCCGCCTTAAACCTGGCGTGACTCCTATGTCGACCCAGTTAGGGGCTGAGTCGCCTACTTACCGTTGTTTTCTGCATTCATTTTTATATATTATACACTGTATTAGTTCAATCTTCATCACTTCATAACTTCTTCATACTTAATCTGATTTACGAAAACCAAGATTCTGTATAAACCAGAATTTCTTAACGAACGCAACGATAAAGTCCATTTTACTCAGTTCTGGACATTTAATTAATTAATATTCATTTTATTATCTTTATTATATAATCATGGTGTATTAATTTATGGGGTGTTACATTCTCCACTCCTTAATGGATTTCTCCCCTGAAATATCCAAATTAAGAAGAATGTCATTATTTAACAGCCACCTACACCCATCTACTCATCCATCAACCACTGGCATCCATTGTCCTTAAAATTCCTAATACTTTGTATAACATATGTAAAGGTGTTGTGTGTATATGTCCCTATACTAATGCGAAAATCAGGCGATCGACTGATTCAGTTAACCTCCTTAATGCAATATATGTCAGTGTCATGTGCCCAATATGAATGCAAAAGAATCATGATACATATAAGTTCTATATGTGTGCACAACCATTCACCAAAATGCAATATCCACGTGATGATTCAACCATTTTCACCCATTGAAAAAATAAAATGTTCACACATCCATATGCAATATGTAAGTGTTTGAGCCGATTTAGTGCCTAATGTGTGCGTATATGCAGCCACTGGCAGCCACTAGAAAACACTTGCAACCATCAAACATAACATGTCTTAAACACATGTTTCCAACCATAGGCTTCTACCTAAGGATTGAGATTCGAACGATAGGATAAACATACTTAAATAATAGAAACAACATATTCGAATTCAAAAGCTTAGAAAAGAAACTAGGAACGTACTCTCAAAGAGAAAAGGGTAATAATCGCGAATCTTGTCTTCGGGTTCCCATGTCGCATCGTCATGGTCTTCTCCCTGTTGTACCTTCACTAATTTCATCTCCTTGTTGTGTAGTCTCTTAACTTCCGATCCAAGAATATGGGTAGGAACTTTCCTCACCGATGCCTTCTTTTCAACCTCAACATCCTCAAGCGTACTTAGCTCTATTATCTCTGCTGAATCATGTAGACATTTCCTCAAATGGGAAACATAGAATACGTCGTGAACTCCCGCCAGCCTCTCTGCTAGTCTAACTCGGTTGGCCATCTGGCCTATCCTCTCAACTATGGGAAATGACCCTACTAACCATGGCGCCAACTTCCCTACCGAGCCAAAGTGAATAACATTTCTTAGAGGCGATACCTTGATAAAGACCATATCTCCTACCTCAAACTCCAAGGCAATCCTCCTCCCATCGGCATATGACTTATGCCTGTCCTGAGCCGCCTTCATCGGTCTGGGAAAAAAGTCTATCTTCCCAGAAGTCTCTCTTACCATCTCAGGCCCAAGTAGAAGTCTTTCCGTAGACTCCCACCAACATGTCGGCGATCTACAAGGTTGTCCATAAAGTGCCTCGAAGGGCGCCATACAATGCTTGACTGGTGACTATTATTGTAGGAAAAATCAACCAGTAAGAGATGATCCTTTCAAGTCCCTCCGAAGTCTAGGATATACAGTCTCAATAAATCCTTAAGAACCCTACTGACCCTCTCAGTCTGTCCGTTGGTCCGAAGGTGGTAAGCTGTGCTCAGTTGTAACTATGTATCTAGTGCCTCTTAAAAGCTCTTCCAAAACTCACTCGTAAAGATGGGATCACGATCACTAACTATACTGGAAGGTACCCCATGAAGTCGGACGATCTCTCTAAGGTAAACCAATGTTAGCCAGGCTGTTGTCCTCTTGCTCTTGATGGGCATAAAATGAGCGCTCTTACTATGTATGTCAACTACGTATACTCGTACTGCCCTTCCTCGATCTGGGTAGTCCATCAATAAAGTCCATAGGGACGCTCTCCCACTTCCATTGTGGAATATCCAAGGCTTGAAGCAATCCGCTAGGTTTCCTTTGTTCAGCCTTAACTTGCTAGCAAGTCAAACATCGTGCCACAAATTCCGCCCATTCCAATGGAAAACTCTCTTCATATCTCAGTAAATCTTGTCACCATCCGGATGGATAGTCATCCGAGAGTGGTGAGCCTCCTTAAGAACTATAGTCAGCAAGTCTTTAACTTTGGAAACACAAAGCCTTCCATCTCGACGTAGCCACCCCTTCTCATCCACAGAATATCTAGCTAGGTGACCAGAGGTCTCTCCTCCACTAAGTCTATCCAAGATGTCCGTCAACTACTGATCCTCTCCCTGTGTGGATCCAATGCACTCCATAAGAGTAGGCTTCACTCCAACGATGCCAACAAACCAAGCGTAAGATCTGTAGATGGCCTAAAATCAAAGGTCGAGAAAAACTCCAAGTTCTGCCTCTCTACGAATAGAGGACCCAAGGTCATCCTCTGCCTACTCAACGCATTCGCAATATATATTTGAGCGACTTGTGATCCATGTATAGCTCAAATCTCTCTCCAAGTAGACAGTGAAGCCAAGACTTAAGTGTGAACACTATAGCAGCCAACTCCAAGTCATGGGTGGGGAAGTTCTTTTCATGAACTCTCAACTTCCTACTACCATAGCAACTACCCTACATTCTTGCGTCAACACGACACATAACCTTGTGCCATAAGCATCTGTGTAGACCATAAACACCTTGCTACCATTGAGAAGAGTTAGAACAGAGGCTGATGTCAGAGCCCTCTTTAACTTCTGGAAAGCATCCTCGCAATCTATGCTCCAAGCAAAAGCCAAGTTCTTCTTTGTTAGATAGGTGAGAGGAGTTGATATCCTTACAAAGTCCTTAATGAACTTTTTAAATAACCCGCCAATCCCAAGAAACTCCTAACCTCTATCGCATTCTTAGGGGATTTCCAATCTTGAACCGTGACAACTTTAGTGGGGTCCACCGCTATTCCATCCTAGGAGACAACATGCCCTAGGAACCTTACTTCCTTTCTCTGGAAATGACACTTAGAAAATTCTTCCTTAAGCTGATGCGACCTGAGAGTGCGTAGAATCTCTCCTAAGTGTACAACATGTTCTTCCTCGATCCTTGAGAAAACCAGAATGTCATCCACAAAGACTACTACAAACTTGTTCAAATACTCTCCCTAAACACCCTACTCATCATGTCCACAAAGTACGCGGGTGCATTGGTCAGCCTAAAAGGCATGACCGACCACTCAAAGAAACTGTCTTGAGTCCTGAAAGTAGTCTTATCAATATTATCATCTACTACCCTCAGCTGATGAAATCCAGTAACTAGATCCAACCGTGAGAAACCCGAAGCGCCTACTAGCTGATCAAACAAGTCGTCAATCCTCGAAAGTGGGTGTCTATTCTTCTTAGTGAGCTTATTCAACTCCCTATAGTCCACGCATAGATGGAGAGAGCCATTTGCCTTGGTCGCAAAGACGTCAGGAGCTCCCCACTCATATATGCTCCATTTAATGAATCCCTTCTCGAATAGCCCACCTACTTGCTTGTTGAGCTCCTTCCTCTCTTTAGGAGCCATGTAGCACATTAGTAAAGCGACTAGCTTCGCATTCTCCACCATGTAAATCCATAAGTCTATCTCTCGCCTCGGAGGTAATCCCCTAACCTTATCAAACACGTCCGGATAATCTATGATTATGAGTACTAATCAAAGATCGCCAACTGAAGCATCAAGAGCATCTATGAAACTGAGCATAACTGACCCCCATGGGTCACAAGATATCTCAAGAGTTCTCTCATGGCACGTCAAAAGCCTAACAACTCTCCTCTCATAATCTAGAATGACACCATACATGGCTAGCCAATCCATTCCTAGAACCAACCCGTAACCCATAAAGCCAAGAATATATGTATCGCATTCAAACTCAATGCCCATAACAGAAATTCTCAAACCCCTACATATCATAGAAAAATGAGTCGTATCTTCTATGGGGTTTGAGACTACAACATGATCAGAAACAATACTAATGTTTAGGTGCAGATTACCAACCACATAAGTGTATATGAATGAATGAGAAGCACCAAAATCAAAGAGAGTCCTAATAAGATAGTCAAAAGGAGAAATCAAACCTTCGATTGTGACTTTCCTACCTCTATCCGGTCCACCAGCCTGAGCTACCTCTAGAGCATTAACTTGTCCTCCAGACGATCCAACCTTCTGACCTTGCTTGATGGGGCATTGCCTAGTGAAATGTCCAACTTGAACACAACTGAAACAAGCATTCTTTGTTTTCTTATAGTCCCTCAGAAAATGCCCCAAATTCCCACAACCATGGCATTTAACCTCTGTCTTGATCTGAGCCTTATCAGGCTTTCCTCCTTTTTTTAAATCGCCCCCTTCTTGGGCCACCATTTCTTTTTCTTAGCCTTGGGTTGCGCCTCCTCAGTCTTGAATTTCTTCTTCTCCTCTTTATCGTCCTCGTGCATCAAATCCATGTCAACTAGTCTCTAGAAAGTCACTCCCATCGGGATGTGTGTCAATGCTGGTGCTTAGAGAGGTTGATTCAACCCTTTATCAAATATTAGAGCCTTCATGTGTGGAGTGTTCACCAAATCCAAACTAAATCTTACTAGCTGATTGAAACTATTGACATATTCCTTTACTGACATACTTCCTTGTTTTTTCTGCATTTCTTCCTCTTCCTGTGACAAGAAATTCATCTCAAATCTGTGTCTAAACTCATCCGAAGTGGATATTGCCTACCTCGCCTGAGTCACCTCCTACCAATATGAATCTTTCTCTTTTAGTTGCCAAGCGGCCAAATGAATCTTTCTCATATTATCGAGATCTAACAAATTAAACACATTCTCCTACTCTCTAAGCCAATCGCGCGCCTCCACGAAACTCTCAGTACCACGAAAAGGCTTGCCTCCCATCGTGCACAAATCCTTACAAAGCTTATAACAGTTAACTACAGGATGAGGTGGAGCTACTGCAGCTGCAGCTGGGGGTGGGCCATTGCCTTGCACTTCGGTAGGTGCCATAGCCTTTACATATCTACAGAACCATGTCGTAATGGGAATGCCCTTAGGGAAGTTATGAGCCCCAGAGATGCTGAAAAAGAGAAGAAACAAGAATTCAAAAGAGATCGAAGGAGTATTGTAAATGACTTAAGGGGATATATTTTTCGAAAATAGGTTTAACTTGAAAATACTTTGCTTTGAAAACACTTTTCAAAAACTTTTTCTCTGATCTTGTAACCTTAGGCTCTGATACAAATGTGACACCCCATGTCCCTTAATGTCACATATATGAGGATGTGTTAAGTTCTGTAAAGCGCAATAATAATACATAGACTAATTTCACAAGAAAAAATATAAAATGCAGCGAAAAAAAACATTTATTATTTTTAAAAGTAAAATTACATCGTTACATTTTCAAATACCAAAACCATAGTTATAACTATCTATCTCATGAAAACATAAACCATCGGAGTACAAAATCCTAAAATCAAAACCCTCCTCATAAGACATAATAATGGTAGAGCACAAATCAAAACAATACATCGAGTCAGAAGAAATCAAAGTCCAAGCAAAAAGAAAGAAACACGGTCAATTCTACAATCCACCACCCTGAGAACCCGAGGGGGTAAAGGAAGAGAGAGAAAGAAAATTAAATAGGTCAGACACATGGCATATATTTATGCCGACACTTGGCATTTAATGGTTGGTTCATGTGTCAAACAATAATTTGTTCATGTGTCATCATTTGATTAGTACATATGACATCATTTTTAGGCCACATGGCATTATTTGATTAGTCCATATGGCATTATCTAATTTGCCACATGGCATTATGTCATTGATCTATATTATATAACGTTATTATACCACATGGCGTTACTGTAATAGCATACATGACATTATTTTTTTAGTTTATTAGATGATTCATATTTTGGTCAAATTGAATGGTTATCTGTAGGTAAAATGTAATAACAGTTATTTGTGAGGAAACTTCTTATTTTTATTTAGAAATAGCTTGGAGGAGGAAGAAGATGAAGATATGTTTGTGTGTAAGACAATGGTGAGGCTGTTAGCTTATTTATAGATTAGTTAGGATAAATCTAAACCATAGGGTATTATGTTATCAAATCAAACCGTACACCTCAAGCTGATTGAGCATATGTATATAACTAGGGCTGTAAATGGATACTTTCGGATGTGGATAGTGTCATATCCGCATCCGCATCCGAAACCATTTTCGGATATCGAATATCCGCATCCGTGGATACGGACGGATATCGGATAATTATCCGCTCCAACAACGGTCGATAACTCAATGAAAATAAATGATTTTTTTAGCTTAATATTAAGATTTTTCAACCTAAATGATTACTAAAATGCCAAAAATAAATAAATATAATGATAATATATATTTTTGAACAATTAGCATGCGTTTAATAGACTTTCAATTTTGCAAAATAATAAATTAGCATATTTAGTTATGTTAAAATACACATAATTTAGGCTATAATCGTTAAAAAATGAGGATGAATAATTTTCGGATGCGGATATGCCTATATCCGCATTCGCATCCGCTTTTCGGATGCGGACGGATTTCAGATTTTTTGGGTATTCATTGATAGTCCTATATATAACACACAAAACAATCTAGGTTCAGGTGCAGAAATCTGCCCCGCATGCAGGTGGGTCGACCCACCTACTACCTGGGTCGACCCCTGTGTCGACCCAGTTAGGGGTTGGGTCGCCTACTTACCATTGTTTTCCACGTTCAACTTATATATATTATATAGATATTATACACTGTTTTTGTTCAATCTTCTTTAGTTTATAACTTCTTCATACTTAATCCGATTTACGAAATCCAAGTGTCTCTCTGAACCAAAATTTAGTATCGAACACAACGGTAAAATCCATTTTACTCAGTTTCGAATATTTAATTTATTAATATTCATTTTATCATCTTCATTATATAATTATGGTGTATTAAATTATGGGGTGTTACAAAAACTATTTAAAAGCACTGGTGAAGGTGTAAGACAATTTGAATATGATAGCATCATTGGCAGCCTTCGGTATTTCACTGATTATACTAGACCCGACATTGCTTATGTCATGGGATTATTGTGCATGTTTACCAGTAGACCCAGTATGGAGCATTGGCATGCTATTGAGAGGGTCATGAGATACCTTAAATGAAAATGAACATTTGATTACGTTATGAAAAGTTTCTAGCCATTCTTGAAGGTTACTCGGATATAGACGGGAACACTTTATCTGATGATTCAAGAGTGACCAATGGCTATATATTTAGCATTTTCCGAGAACTGTTTCTTGGAAATCCAAGAAATAGACTATTTTGGCTCAGTCTACTATGGATTCTGAGATGATAGCACTAGCCACTGCTAGTAAAGAAGCAGAGTACTTGAGAAATCAGCTAGTTGAGATTTCCTTATGGAAAAAACCGATACCAGCTGTGTTGATCCATTGCAATAGTACCGCAGCTATTGCAAAAATACAGAACCGTCATTATAACGGTAATGGACGACAAATACGTTGTAAGTACAGTACTGTTAGAGCTACTCTCTTGAAGTACTAAAAATTTGGTTGATCCTTTGATGAAAGGACTGTCCAAAGAGAAAGTCCTTAATATTTCTAAAAGAATGGGACTATTGCCCTTAGATTGTCGAGTCACGCACAATGGTAACCTGATCTAATAATTGGAGATCCTAAGAACTAGATTCAATGGGTAAAAACAAGTTGTGTAGTGATCATGGTTGAACAAGTTATTTTTATATACTAAGAGGCATGTATTCCAGAAGTGATTAGCGGATGAGTTAATAAAAACTCTTAATGAGACATATACTCTATTTAGAGTGGAGTACCGGCCTCCAGAAGTACTCTTGATAGACTCACCTATGTGAATGTGGAAATATGGCCATTTCCTATTGTAACGAACCGGGATTTTCGACTCCGAAAATCAACATCAAACTACCATGTTGACCATTCAGACATCGAACATTCCAGATCATTAATAGAAAGAAGTTAGAGGGTGAGAATAGATAAGATAGAAATATTAGAATAGAAGAAGAAGAAGAACACCACAACACAGAGTCTCACATCGCAGCGGAACAAAATATAATACAGAAATAACCTTTATTGAAAGCTTTTGAAATACTTACAATATCAGAGTACACATCTGGACAGTGATAATAATCTGTCCTCATATAACACACAGCGGAATAGTAATAATATCATACGTCTGGACTCTTCCAGCTCGTCTCTTCACAGCAGTCGATAACCTGAACCTGTACAACCCGGTCTAACCCGAGCATTTACAAAACACCGGGTCAGTCTGGTGAACCAGAGTGAGATAAACTCGCACAGTAATAAGGGTGAATCATCCAGTCATGATTTTAAAGTTCAAAACCTTTTCAAAAGAAAAGGATAATCGTAAGACCAAATCCACACATAAACACAGACGGTTTTTACCTTACGATAACCCAAAACAGTTTTGAAACCAATATCTTGTCTGATATTATAATAATGTCTAAACACAAGTAAATAGAATCTAGTGGAACGCTTGCATCTCACGCTCCACATATATAGTATACAATCAAAAACCGCGGGCGCTTATTGGATATTGGATTCCGTCTTGACAAGGTATGGGTCCACCTTCCGATCGTGTATCTCTAGAGACGAATACACTGGGTTCAACAAGAACTTCTTGCAACCCGGCCCTCACATGACCGACCACTCATTTCGCTTGAGTGTATCGAATGTATACCACCGACGGTTGGGATCAGCAACCGTCTCCCGACAAGGGACAGCATCGAAACATAGATTTAAGAAGCAAATAGGATTTCCTCTAGATAGGTGATCATACACCCTAATGGGAGCGACCCACATAGCCATGCTGCCTGCCCGATTTTGTCATTTCCTGGTTGATGAGGCTTGAGGCCAGAATTAACTCTTGACATCTGGTCGCCATTTACTTTGAATGCCACATCGTCAAATCCGTCAGATATCACTAATTGACGTCCACAAAAATACTCTAGCTGAAAGCTAGAGAATGGCAATTCCCTGCCAACAACTATCGTACGTTTGAAGAAATCAACGTACGTGATCCTTTGGAAATACTCTGTCAAACATTCGCCCATATACGTCATCCAGGAACAGGATGGACCGAAGGCACTCTCCTACTGCATCTAATATAGGAATCACCCCATGGATCAGTAGCGAGAAGTCCTTGCAACCCGTAAATTCCAACCACGACAGAATCACAGCTTATCTCTGCTTGCCAGGCAGAGAACATTAGTGGTTCTTCCGTTTATGGGAATCAACGGTCTTCACAGCACCATCTCGATCATCTTCTGATATCTTCACGTATTTGTTGGTCAGAATGGTTTTCGAATATAAATTCGATCCCGGTCTTTCCATACCAACAATCGTATTGGTCAGATTTGATAGTCGGTGTTTTAACTATCAAAATATACAATGTTTCAAACATGACATTCCAATGAGTTCACTGATTCAGTATTCAACATCACTTGGCCTTTAACAAACTAATTTACTTTTTGTTAAATCAAAACTTCCAATTCTTCCAAATATTCAAAAATACGATATTTGAATACTTCTAATTCGATTACTTAACATTCGTCTTAACTCCATTCGCTGGACTTTAGATCACAGCGATCACAATGGTTACGCCAGATTCCCTCAGGAAACATCCGACCGCCGTAGGCTATCTGCAGCCCTGCGAATTTCGCTAGCAGTCGTACGAATTGGCAACTCAGCCGAATAATTATGTCTGGCTAATTCTATCTTGAATAGCTATATTCAATTTCCCACTTTGAAATCTCATTTAAAGTTCTCCTTTTTACTAGATCTCGTTTCAAATAACGTTAATGTAAAATTTACGTCTTAACACTTTGAATCTCACTTAAAACCTCTGGTTTATAATAAACCCTTTTTATCGTAATCTCCTTCCACTTAATTCAAATGATTAAGTACGTTTATTTCCTGTCACCATTCAATTGGCTTGCATCTCACATTCGGTAACTTTTTAAATGAATTCCCATTTAAAAATATTTCCCTAAATTCATCATTAATTAAAATCATAACTTATTTCAAACATTAACTACTTTAGTAGTTAATCCCTTTATTAACTAAATTTAATATTAAATCCCTTTTAAATCCTTATTTAAATTCAAACAATATTCATTTAACTATTTTAGTCAAACCACATTAACTTGATAACAATTCTAATTCCAAACGGTCGATTTAATTAACTCAAAAACTTGATTACCTCATTTACCGATTTCAACAATCCTCGCTTAAACATATAATTAATTTAAATAAATTCTAATTATTTGTTTTCTTTATAAAACAATTTTCCAAGGTTTTACCATTTAATTCATTTCTTATTCTTCAACTGGTAAATCTGATTAACATCAGCATTTTCTTTGCAAAATAACTTCATAACAAATCAAAGTCTTAAACCAATAAAATATTTATTTAATTCAAATCTAACTCTGGTTATAAAATAAATTTTATAATCTCAACTCTATCGATTCACCTGACGGTGAATCAATATCTATAACTCGATTGGTTTTAAAGGCCATACTCTGCCAAACACTTAACCAATATCGCCCATTGGTTTAAACCAAACAGATGTTGAATATCCAATTAATAATCAACCATCAAATCAATCACACAAACAGATCAGTTCATATATGATAATATGAAAATAAATAATACATTTGAGGAATCCGGTTGGATCCCTCCAACATGTTCTTCCCTGTATTCAAATGGTTATCACAAACCAGGTCAAACAATTCCATTTAACTGATATATCATAGCAATTAGCAACCATTTTATATCAACTAACCAACAAAACATTTTCATCAGTTCCTCCAGTTCAAACGAAAACACGTTTATTTTATAAACGTGACCAACCAAGGTGAGTTACCTTTATTGGAACCAATCGTTAAAAATAATGATTTGGTATTTCACTGAAATTAAACACAGTTTAATTTCATTGGTTAAATCAACAGATAAGCAGATAACTAGCAAAACAGTCAACCATTGGCAAGCAGAGCACACAAAATAAAAACACCCAATTTATATACAATATAAAAAGGGTAACTGAGTGAGTTTAACTCACCTTGAGTTGGTTCGTTGAACTGTGCAGTTTTCAATAAAATTAAACGGTAGTTTAATTCTACTGAAAAATACCGTTGCTTCCAATCCTGTCCAAATTAATCCCATGATGTAGTGTTCACCATCCTGATCGTAACGCTTCTCGAACCATCCAGTTATTTTGATTAAAACGGGCGATCCTTTTCTTCACTGTTTTAGTTTGTTCCACATTGACTCATCATCAGCCATGGTTATTAGAATTAGACCGAACCAATTCAAAGGTCAACAGGCCCAACTTCGATTGTTTCTTCCCGTCCAAGGTTTACTGTCTCCGTTTTACAGTCCAGTGAACCAACGCTTGTCTTCAAAAATCAATCCGGTCAGCACCTAACACAAGCTAAAAGGTTTAATTAAATAAACAAATTCTTTAATTCTTAACAAATTTGTTAATAACGTTTTAACCCACGGTTACATTATAGGCCAAGACTCCCTGAATACTTTGCTCCCCTCCTGCCAACAAACAACGGGTTATTAAGTGATAAAATTAATACCCTCATCTCCTAATTATAATTTAACAAATTTAAACCCTAATTAACTTAATCTAATTATACTTAAAAATTAAACCAATTACTAATTAAGTTAATTAACTAACATTGATTTTAATTACATGTAAAGTATATGGCGGATCCCTGTTTCACGTTCTGCTTCCAGGCTTTCACGGTTTCAGCTCCACCGAAGAAACCCCTTACCGTGCCATTTATACGTCGAAGCGATTTCCACTGCACTTCACACGGACCATCCCCATGCGTTGCTCCTGCTTCCTTCTGACTTCTTCGTTTCGACTCCCCCTTAAGAACCCACGCCCTACCGCCATGCTTTTGACCGGAACCCCATCGCTTCTGACCGGCGAAGGCGCCTCAGCGCTGCCAAACTCCACTTCATGCAATGCTCCTCACGTACTCACTCCGCTGTCCGCATTTCCCCAAACCTCCTGCATCAAAACTGACGCGCCAACCATTTTCCACCTTCTGTTCTCACGCCTCCCTTCTTTTTCTATACTAAAAACAAAACTACCCGCTCCCTTCATAGTACCCCATCGCAAGACTTCCTCCTCCCTTGAACTGCATGTAGCCTCCACGTCCCTTTTATTTTTAATTTATATTATATATATATATATATATATATATTTTTCTGAAAGTTTTCGGTTTTGTTAATTACCGAAGTGAGGATGGAAGAAAGCTTATTGGAGAAACTGGGGAACGCGAATATATATAGAAGAAAAGGTAAGAAGATAAGAAGGACGTTCCATCGGTTACGTACGAGGTAGGTGCTCCCTTTTTCAAACAATAGGTCAGCTACGTTGTTCTTCTTTCACTTCGAGCTGCTGGTGATGTTGAGTTTGAAAGGAAAGGGGTGAGAGGCTTTACTGGTGGAGGTAGGCGTGTAAAAGAAAAAGAACAGGGGTAGGAAAAATATTAGCTGTGTTCGACGTCCTTTAGTTTAGGCTGGCTATGAGTTTTCTTTTCAGGAGTCCAATGTGTTGTATTTTCAACCTTTTCCCTTAGCTGATGATTTAGCCTTAGCATGTGCAATGGTTCCAGTTGAAAGGAACAATGATATCGGTTGAAAAGAAGTATCAGGCTGTGCATGTACGTTGGTGTACAGAGCACATAAGAACGAGAGCTTCCATTATCCTGAGGCGATAAATCGGGTACTAGGACAGGGTATGTTGGTGGCAGAATATGTCTGCATGTATGCAGTTTGCACGTTGAATAGATTAGGCTATGCTTTGTTTTATTTAGAGTAGGGTGTACGACGATTTACATTGAGTTTTCTTTTCTGTCTACTGATAAAAAGGCTAATCTTAGTATAAAAAGATATTCCGGATCCAATGGGGCAAGTTTCGTCGAAATCCGAGGTCATATGAAAAAATTTCCTTTATGAAACCGGAAATGAACACGCATTTAATTTTTCCACGATCACCAGATAAACCCGATCAACTTGAAACTGCGAAGTCTGACAATAACTTTTCGATACGAACCCAACGACACTAATTTCGTCGCATTCTGAGACTGTTGCCCCGGTAGGCTGTTTTTACCCTGAACCGCCCTACCCTTTTTAACGCCAAATTTCTCGATCTCTAAAAATAACAAACTATATACATATCCTGACTCTAATCGACGATACGAACTCAACGGAACAGGTTTCGTGGATTAATTCGATCGTCTGCTCAAATTATACTCAAATATCCCTATATTGAATTAATTACGCGCTATAGAAATTATATGGGCGTTTACGGCTACCATGGTCACATACGACATCGGTTTTCCACGCAGTTTGATTTTCTGACAATAATTTAACGATATGGTTCTAATGAAACTGATTTCGTCGAAATCTGAGTCCGTTTGCAAAACGGCTATTTTAAAGGTCTATAATAAAATAACGGTTTTCCATAGCGACTATTTCAAATTTTGATTTAGCCATAACTATCAAACTATAACACGAAATCTGGATTTTTCTCTTTCATATGAAAATTATCATCAATCCGGTTCCAACGTGTCTTGTTTCACAGAAATCCGACTTATATCGAATCCTGTATTCTCTGTTGAAGTTCAAAACTCTAATTTACGAACTGCACGCCATTTTCAAGCTCGATTTATAATTATATATATAAATTATAACGTTCAACTTCGTTCTATTATCGAATTAAATATTAAATTCCATTAATATTCCCAACATAATATTTAAAACTAATTTAAATATTCATATTCAAATGGTCGAAAAACACGGGTCGTTACATTCTTCCCCCCTTAAAATAATTTCGTCCTCGAAATTGCTAAGGTAAGAAAGAACGTTATAAACTCATTAATTTCAAATCTAATTTTATATTAAATTAGAAACCAATTCAATATTGTAAATAAATATTTTCAAAAATATCGAAAATTTTCTAACACTTTAAATTTTTGAAAAACTTCGCCAGCGCCTCCTCTGTACGGCTCAATCAGTACAACCACAACTCGCCTTTCTGGGCCTTCTCCAATTCAAAAGAAAATAAAACAGCCAAGCGGCTTGCCAAATAGGCCCATAAATCACCAAACCCAATAAAAATAAACGTGTACCTTTTTGTCGGGCATATCATTATATCTTTCCCGTCTGCCACCCTGTCAGCATATACAAATGCATTCCCACACAAAATTCCAATTTTATCCTCAGAACCAAATCCTTCGCGCGTCCAAGCCAAATTCCATTCTTAACTCAATCATCATCCATCATCAATTCCAACCAACACTATTTCAGATTCTTGTTTCACAAATTTCAAAATCTGATTCTACTCGATATATTATTTCCCGATTAAATTTTCCATTAATTGGTTTCAATTCAACTCATATTTGCTTTCACAATTTCTATTTAATTTTTTTTTTTTGTTCAAACACTTTCCCTGGGAGTTTTTAAACAGCTCAACTTTTTCAAAAATCAAACCTTTCTTTACAGAATTCAAAACCACTTGTTTTTCTCAAAGCAATTCAAAACAAGATTTTTGGTAGTAATCCGTCACTTAGAACTCGAAAATGAACACCGATAATGGCGCGCACATCATCGGAATCTATTTTCCAGCTATTGAAGTGAGTTCAATACTATATCACTTTCAAAACCATTTCTAAACACTTCCATTTTGAAATCAGTTCAAAATATCCTTTGCAAGGCTTGTAAAACAATTTAAAATCTCCCAGGATTGTAAAATTCTCATATATTCGATTCAAGTTTATTTACAACACCTTTCCCACTTTTGGGAATTTTAATTCCAATTTTGATTTAGATTTCAGATTTATTTCATCTGATTCCATATTATACGAATTAAAAATGGTTATTTATATAACCATTTCAATTATAATCAAGCAACATATCCAATATACTATAATATTTCAAATGTTAATCATTTCTTTGTATTAAAATACCATTTGGGTAAAATTATTTCATTTACCCTCTTTCAAAAACATACTGTGTCGAATTATTCTGTTCAAGAGTTTAGAAACACTTATCGACACAGTTTGCATTACTGTATCGACCAGAATTCATAAACTACTCGACAAACCAATCGACACAATATAAACAGTTTTTATAACAATTTACAAATACGCGCTCATATATATATATACACTCAAACTCAATCTAGGGTATTACTAACCCCATCTCTACTGAGTCACGCCACAGAGCCAAGGTAATTACTTAACCTTCAGCTCTGATACCACTGTAACGAACCGGGATTTTCGACTCCGAAAATCAACATCAAACTACCATGTTGACCATTCAGACATCGAACATTCCAGATCATTAATAGAAAGAAGTTAGAGGGTGAGAATAGATAAGATAGAAATATTAGAATAGAAGAAGAAGAAGAACACCACAACACAGAGTCTCACATCGCAGCGGAACAAAATATAATACAGAAATAACCTTTATTGAAAGCTTTTGAAATACTTACAATATCAGAGTACACATCTGGACAGTGATAATAATCTGTCCTCATATAACACACAGCGGAATAGTAATAATATCATACGTCTGGACTCTTCCAGCTCGTCTCTTCACAGCAGTCGATAACCTGAACCTGTACAACCCGGTCTAACCCGAGCATTTACAAAACACCGGGTCAGTCTGGTGAACCAGAGTGAGATAAACTCGCACAGTAATAAGGGTGAATCATCCAGTCATGATTTTAAAGTTCAAAACCTTTTCAAAAGAAAAGGATAATCGTAAGACCAAATCCACACATAAACACGGACGGTTTTTACCTTACGATAACCCAAAACAGTTTTGAAACCAATATCTTGTCTGATATTATAATAATGTCTAAACACAAGTAAATAGAATCTAGTGGAACGCTTGCATCTCACGCTCCACATATATAGTATACAATCAAAAACCGCGGGCGCTTATTGGATATTGGATTCCGTCTTGACAAGGTATGGGTCCACCTTCCGATCGTGTATCTCTAGAGACGAATACACTGGGTTCAACAAGAACTTCTTGCAACCCGGCCCTCACATGACCGACCACTCATTTCGCTTGAGTGTATCGAATGTATACCACCGACGGTTGGGATCAGCAACCGTCTCCCGACAAGGGACAACATCGAAACATAGATTTAAGAAGCAAATAGGATTTCCTCTAGATAGGTGATCATACACCCTAATGGGAGCGACCCACATAGCCATGCTGCCTGCCCGATTTTGTCATTTCCTGGTTGATGAGGCTTGAGGCTAGAATTAACTCTTGAAATCTGGTCGCCATTTACTTTGAATGCCACATCGTCAAATCCGTCAGATATCACTAATTGACGTCCACAAAAATACTCTAGCTGAAAGCTAGAGAATGGCAATTCCCTGCCAACAACTATCGTACGTTTGAAGAAATCAACGTACGTGATCCTTTGGAAATACTCTGTCAAACATTCGTCCATATACGTCATCCAGGAACAGGATGGACCGAAGGCACTCTCCTACTGCATCTAATATAGGAATCACCCCATGGATCAGTAGCGAGAAGTCCTTGCAACCCGTAAATTCCAACCACGACAGAATCACAGCTTATCTCTGCTTGCCAGGCAGAGAACATTAGTGGTTCTTCCGTTTATGGAAATCAACGGTCTTCACAGCACCATCTCGATCATCTTCTGATATCTTCACGTATTTGTTGGTCAGAATGGTTTTCGAATATAAATTCGATCCCGGTCTTTCCATACCAACAATCGTATTGGTCAGATTTGATAGTCGGTGTTTTAACTATCAAAATATACAATGTTTCAAACATGACATTCCAATGAGTTCACTGATTCAGTATTCAACATCACTTGGCCTTTAACAAACTAATTTACTTTTTGTTAAATCAAAACTTCCAATTCTTCCAAATATTCAAAAATACGATATTTGAATACTTCTAATTCGATTACTTAACATTCGTCTTAACTCCATTCGCTGGACTTTATATCACAGCGATCACAATGGTTACGCCTGATTCCCTCAGGAAACATCCGACCGCCGTAGGCTATCTGCAGCCCTGCGAATTTCGCTAGCAGTCGTACGAATTGGCAACTCAGCCGAATAATTATGTCTGGCTAATTCTATCTTGAATAGCTATATTCAATTTCCCACTTTGAAATCTCATTTAAAGTTCTCCTTTTTACTAGATCTCGTTTCAAATAACGTTAATGTAAAATTTACGTCTTAACACTTTGAATCTCACTTAAAACCTCTGGTTTATAATAAACCCTTTTTATCGTAATCTCCTTCCACTTAATTCAAATGATTAAGTACGTTTATTTCCTATCACCATTCAATTGGCTTGCATCTCACATTCGGTAACTTTTTAAATGAATTCCCATTTAAAAATATTTCCCTAAATTCATCATTAATTAAAATCATAACTTATTTCAAACATTAACTACTTTAGTAGTTAATCCCTTTATTAACTAAATTTAATATTAAATCCCTTTTAAATCCTTATTTAAATTCAAACAATATTCATTTAACTATTTTAGTCAAACCACATTAACTTGATAACAATTCTAATTCCAAACGGTCGATTTAATTAACTCAAAAACTTGATTACCTCATTTACCGATTTCAACAATCCTCGCTTAAACATATAATTAATTTAAATAAATTCTAATTATTTGTTTTCTTTATAAAACAATTTTCCAAGGTTTTACCATTTAATTCATTTCTTATTCTTCAACTGGTAAATCTGATTAACATCAGCATTTTCTTTGCAAAATAACTTCATAACAAATCAAAGTCTTAAACCAATAAAATATTTATTTAATTCAAATCTAACTCTGGTTATAAAATAAATTTTATAATCTCAACTCTATCGATTCACCTGACGGTGAATCAATATCTATAACTCGATTGGTTTTAAAGGCCATACTCTGCCAAACACTTAACCAATATCGCCTATTGGTTTAAACCAAACAGATGTTGAATATCCAATTAATAATCAACCATCAAATCAATCACACAAATTGATCAGTTCATATATGATAATATGAAAATAAATAATACATTTGAGGAATCCGGTTGGATCCCTCCAACATGTTCTTCCCTGTATTCAAATGGTTATCACAAACCAGGTCAAACAATTCCATTTAACTGATATATCATAGCAATTAGCAACCATTTTATATCAACTAACCAACAAAACATTTTCATCAGTTCCTCCAGTTCAAACGAAAACACGTTTATTTTATAAACGTGGCCAACCAAGGTAAGTTACCTTTATTGGAACCAATCGTTAAAAATAATGATTTGGTATTTCACTGAAATTAAACACAGTTTAATTTCATTGGTTAAATCAACAGATAAGCAGATAACTAGCAAAACAGTCAACCATTGGCAAGCAGAGCACACAAAATAAAAACACCCAATTTATATACAATATAAAAAGGGTAACTGAGTGAGTTTAACTCACCTTGAGTTGGTTCGTTGAACTGTGCAGTTTTCAATAAAATTAAACGGTAGTTTAATTCTACTGAAAAATACCTTTGCTTCCAATCCTGTCCAAATTAATCCCATGATGTAGTGTTCACCATCCTGATCGTAACGCATCTCGAACCATCCAGTTATTTTGATTAAAACGGGCGATCCTTTTCTTCACTGTTTTAGTTTGTTCCACATTGACTCATCATCAGCCATGGTTATTAGAATTAGACCGAACCAATTCAAAGGTCAACAGGCCCAACTTCGATTGTTTCTTCCCGTCCAAGGTTTACTGTCTCCGTTTTACAGTCCAGTGAACCAACGCTTGTCTTCAAAAATCAATCCGGTCAGCACCTAACACAAGCTAAAAGGTTTAATTAAATAAACAAATTCTTTAATTCTTAACAAATTTGTTAATAACGTTTTAACCCACGGTTACATTATAGGCCAAGACTCCCTGAATACTTTGCTCCCCTCCTGCCAACAAACAACGGGTTATTAAGTGATAAAATTAATACCCTCATCTCCTAATTATAATTTAACAAATTTAAACCCTAATTAACTTAATCTAATTATAATTAAAAATTAAACCAATTACTAATTAAGTTAATTAACTAACATTGATTTTAATTACATGTAAAGTATATGGCGGATCCCTGTTTCACGTTCTGCTTCCAGGCTTTCACGGTTTCAGCTCCACCGAAGAAACACCCTACCGTGCCATTTATACGTCGAAGCGATTTCCACTGCACTTCACACGGACCATCCCCATGCGTTGCTCCTGCTTCCTTCTGACTTCTTCGTTTCGACTCCCCCTTAAGAACCCACGCCCCACCGCCATGCTTTTGACCGGAACCCCATCGCTTCTGACTGGCGAAGGCGCCTCAGCGCTGCCAAACTCCACTTCATGCAATGCTCCTCACGTACTCACTCCGCTGTCCGCATTTCCCCAAACCTCCTGCATCAAAACTGACGCGCCAACCATTTTCCACCTTCTGTTCTCACGCCTCCCTTCTTTTTCTATACTAAAAACAAAACTACCCGCTCCCTTCATAGTACCCCATCGCAAGACTTCCTCCTCCCTTGAACTGCATGTAGCCTCCACGTCCCTTTTGTTTTTAATTTATATTATATATATATATATATATATTTTTTTCTGAAAGTTTTCGGTTTTGTTAATTACCGAAGTGAGGATGGAAGAAAGCTTATTGGAGAAACTGGGGAACGCGAATATATATAGAAGAAAAGGTAAGAAGATAAGAAGGACGTTCCATCGGTTACGTACGAGGTAGGTGCTCCCTTTTTCAAACAATAGGTCAGCTACGTTGTTCTTCTTTCACTTCGAGCTGCTGGTGATGTTGAGTTTGAAAGGAAAGGGGTGAGAGGCTTTACTGGTGGAGGTAGGCATGTAAAAGAAAAAGAACAGGGGTAGGAAAAATATTAGCTGTGTTCGACGTCCTTTAGTTTAGGCTGGCTATGAGTTTTCTTTTCAGGAGTCCAATGTGTTGTATTTTCAACCTTTTCCCTTAGCTGATGATTTAGCCTTAGCATGTGCAATGGTTCCAGTTGAAAGGAACAATGATATCGGTTGAAAAGAAGTATCAGGCTGTGCATGTACGTTGGTGTACAGAGCACATAAGAACGAGAGCTTCCATTATCCTGAGGCGATAAATCGGGTACTAGGACAGGGTATGTTGGTGGCAGAATATGTCTACATGTATGCAGTTTGCACGTTGAATAGATTAGGCTATGCTTTGTTTTATTTAGAGTAGGGTGTACGACGATTTACATTGAGTTTTCTTTTCTGTCTACTGATAAAAAGGCTAATCTTAGTATAAAAAGATATTCCGGATCCAATGGGGCAAGTTTCGTCGAAATCCGAGGTCATATGAAAAAATTTCCTTTATGAAACCGGAAATGAACACGCATTTAATTTTTCCACGATCACCAGATAAACCCGATCAACTTGAAACTGCGAAGTCTGACAATAACTTTTCGATACGAACCCAACGACACTAATTTCGTCGCATTCTGAGACTGTTGCCCCGGTAGGCTGTTTTTACCCTGAACCGCCCTACCCTTTTTAACGCCAAATTTCTCGATCTCTAAAAATAACAAACTATATACATATCCTGACTCTAATCGACGATACGAACTCAACGGAACAGGTTTCGTGGCTTAATTCGATCGTCTGCTCAAATTATACTCAAATATCCCTATATTGAATTAATTACGCGCTATAGAAATTATATGGGCGTTTACGGCTACCATGGTCACATACGACATCGGTTTTCCACGCAGTTTGATTTTCTGACAATAATTTAACGATACGGTTCTAATGAAACTGATTTCGTCGAAATCTGAGTCCGTTTGCTAAACGGCTATTTTAAAGGTCTATAATAAAATAACGGTTTTCCATAGCGACTATTTCAAATTTTGATTTGGCCATAACTATCAAACTATAACACGAAATCTGGATTTTTCTCTTTCATATGAAAATTATCATCAATCCGGTTCCAACGTGTCTTGTTTCACAGAAATCCGACTTATATCGAATCATGTATTCTCAGTTGAAGTTCAAAACTCTAATTTACGAACTGCACGCCATTTTCAAGCTCGATTTATAATTATATATATAAATTATAACGTTCAACTTCGTTCTATTATCGAATTAAATATTAAATTCCATTAATATTCCCAACATAATATTTAAAACTAATTTAAATATTCATATTCAAATGGTCGAAAAACACGGGCCGTTACACCTATGGAGTTTAGGGTAAAACTTCTAAAGCATTCACTAAACTGCGATAGTCGTGCATGGCCATAAATGCACGAGCTTATTTTGGTTGCACTAAAGAAAGGTTGTGTGTGGTCTGATGTTAGGAATAGAGTTCAGGATCATGTGTCACTCTAGTAAAACTTAATCTTATCCACTATGAAAGGGTTCAAGTCGGAAGACAACTTTATTTATGCACAATCTTATGTTTTTTTTTGAACTGCTTGAATTTTTTTTAAAAATAATCAAGTGGGGGATTGTTGGAAAAGTTTCGTATGTGTAGTGAATTTATTTTAAGAAAATTATAGTTACTAAGAATTTATTATTGAGCCATTATTGCAAAAGAGTCGTTGAAAGCTATAATGATAACACACACACACACACACATCTATATATATATATGAGTCATTATTGTGATTGAGCAGTTACACTAGCAAAATAGTCATATATTTGTGTAACTTTTTATTGAGCTGTTACAAAATCAAATGGTATTAAGATATTGTTATGAATGATAATAAATTAAAACTTATGAACATTCATCACTTTTGAAATGTATACAATTTACACGTTATAAATTACAGTTTTTTGACCCTTTCCTTTATTTATTATGGTATTAATTATGACCCAACTTTCCTTCCACTAACATAGCGAACGTTACACTTTTGCATTTTGTCTATATAAGAAATGGAATAACAAAGCAATACATATAGCAACTTTTTCATCCTCCTCTCTGTTCAAAAACCTCCTTATCTTCATTGAAATTTTTTCAAAACAAAAAGAAAAGAACAGTGTTGTTTTTTTTATAATTTAAGTGCAGATCAGGCTTAATTCATTTGTACAAGAGAATTGATATTGAAGAAAATGTCATTTTATCCTAGAGGCGGCGATGAAAGGGATGAAGTACTTTGCATCGTTGAGCAGTTCGTCGAAACACCTTCAAGAGAGCGACTTTGTATGTGACTTAGCCATTGATTTTTCAACGATGACTGCACTTCACAAGATATATTATGGAGCATCTGGATATTTGGTGGATGAAAAAGTCCAGATTGAGGACTCAACGATAATCTTAAGTATGAAAGAATTTTGTAAAATAGTTATTATACAGTTTGGTGATGAATATCTTCGGTCTTCAACTCCACATGAAATTGACGGATTATTAGCAATGACAGCTTAATAAAAATTTGCAATATGTTAGAAAGTTTGAACTGTATGTGTTGGAAGTGGAAAAACTGTCTGATTGCATCGAAATGCTTATAGTCGTGATACAATAAAAAGAGTGTTAGGGATGAGGATCAAGGACCTTAAGGCAAAACTAACACTATAGGGGGGTGAATAGTATTTTAAAAACTTATAGAAATTTTATCCAATTAACAATTACACAAATTACTATATGAATCACGGAATGAACATCACAACAGAAATAATTACAGATGCAGATATAAACAAAAGTAAAATGCAGCAAAGGAAAGAACATACCGGATTTTATACTGGTTCGGATTACTTCTACGTCTAGTCTCGCACAACGTTGGATTGTGCAGAGTTTTATTAATATCAGTATTCGATTACAACATTCTTGATTTCATGCTTACAAGGTTAACACCGATTCAACACCCTTGATTTCACGGCTACAATGTTAACATCGATCCAACACCATTGATTTCACGACTACAAGGTTAACACCGCTCTTTTTTCCTTGATTTACGGGCTACAAGGAACACACCCTATCCTTTTCAATCACAATTTCCCTAGAAATCTTGAGTAGCACTTCCAAATAGAGAGTATTTGATAGAGATTGAATATAGAAGAAGAATGATATAATTTGTATAGATATCGGCAGAGTATAAGTGTAGAATCTTACAAAATTAAGAAGAATAATGGTGGTATGTAAATTGGGAAGAAGGAGATGATAAATTATGAAAAAATTCGAAATCAAGCCTTTTATATAATGTTCCAAGAGTCACAACCATTTCTGAAACGTTTTAAAATGAAAAGACACATCTTTTTAAATTTAAAAAGGTGTGACAGTTATTTGTCGACATGTCAAAAGATGTATGTCGACATATATATATATATATATGTATAAATTTGAATTTAAAACCATTTTTTCAAGTATTTAAATATATATATATATTTTTTGGAAATTCCTAAAATAAAATTAGTTGTTTAAAATATATTTTCTCAAGTATAAAAACATAATAAAATATTGTCTAAACATATGACTCAAAATTTATATACATGATATAAAACTTTATAATATAATTATAAAACTATATAATATATATATAAACATAAGAAACTTAGAAAGTATTTTTTAAACTATAAGTTTAAAATCAAGTTTGAAAACAATTTGAAAATAGTTTTAAAAACAATATGAAAATTAATAATTCAAAACCAGAATTTGAGTGTTATTCAGAGTTTTACATACAAACTAGACTCTATTACTCTGATAATCTTGAGATCTTGATACTCATGAGTCATGGTTCTCCTTTGAAATCTTGAATCTCTTAAACTATATAGTCTTCAATATCTATTACCTACACATAATTCCTGCATATATATATACATATATTCTGGATAAAGATGTTAGTATATATTTTATAATCGATAATGATAATGATTAAAACAAGGTTGTTGTCATCAAAATTCCATTCTCCAACAATCTCCCCCTTTTTGATGATGACAACCTCGGTTTATTGAATATTCATACCTGATATTACCTGTTAGTCTGATTCCTCGATTACTCCCTCTTTCATCATGAATTACTTCTAACTCCCCCTTAAATTATGTTTATCTAGAGTATACCTATAAACTATGTCTGTCTAGACTATACCTATTATATAATTTCTCCCCCTTTTTCATCAGCAAAAATATATCTATCTATACTTATAATAATCCTAGTGACTAATTCTCTCTCTCCCTCTCTCTCTCTCTCTCTCTCTCTATATATATATATATATATATATATATATATATATATATATATATATATATATATATAACTCCCCCTGAGTTACTCCCTAAATCTATAATTTTCCTAAAACTCCCTTAACTCTATGACAATACTATTATAATTCTACTAAGTAAACTTAAATAAGTGGAAAAACAATACAAACTTTGCATAAACTTAAGCAATCAAACAAATTTACAAGCAATACAAACAAATGTACAAGCAATCCAAACAAGAAAATTAAACAATCGTAATTCGTCTTTTTCGTACACTACGAACACTCAAATATATGAAATCCTTAAATGATTAGCGTTTCTTAACAATCGGGGATTTGTGAATTGGGCAATGAGGATAATGAATACAAAATTCCCCACTTTGCTCGATCACAGTCCCATCTTTGTCAAAACAGATTTCGCCTACGCAAATTACTTGTTTGACTTCTTCCATATCTTCGTTTAGCATCACTTCTTCCTTCTCTTCTTCCATTTCTTTTTCCTCTTCTTCTTCCATGTGTGTTTCTTGATTATCATCCTCGATGATAATAAGATTGGTTTGATTATCCATCAAAAACCGTTGTATATTTCTTATAATCTTTCCTTCTTTCTCTTGTTCTCTATTCATCTTTATTTGAAGAAGTTGAATTTCAGTCAACATTTGGACCGTATCCTTCATAGATTCTTCCAATTTCATTACTCTTGCAAGCGTAGTACATTGGAAGGGACCTTCAGATGGTCCGAAAAACGAAATGGGGTTGTTTTGGTTTGTATTATTAGAGGAGGCCATTGTTTATTTTATTTTAGATTTTAAACAGAGAGAAAATGAAGATGAGAAGTTGAATTTTTGAATTTAGGAGTTTAAATATAGGTTGTAACTACTTTTTGGTGGGAATTAATTTTAAAAATATAGCAGTTATATGTCAACATGTACAAACATGTATGTCAATATACATACATTATTTATTTTTGTTTTTCTAAATTTTATTATATTTTATACGTAATTAATATATTTAATTACTCTATTTCACTTAAAGAACAATTGCCTAATTCTCTTCTAAATTTAGTAAATGTTGCTTCATTTAAAGGTTTGGTTAATATATCGACTATTTGTTTTTATGATTCTACGAAATCTAGTGATATTTTCATTTTATTTGAATTATCTCTAAGGAAATGACATCTTATATCAATATGTTTATTTCTCAAACAATGTTTTGGATTTTTAGATATATTTATAAGGCTTGTATTATCATAGTATATTGGTGATTTATTTATTTTTGATCGAAAATCTTTTAGAGTTTGTTGCATATATATTACTTGTGAATAAGCCAAAGCAGCAAATATATATTCTGCTTCAGTTGTTGACAAAGATACTGTATTTAGGCTTTTACTAAACCAGGACACTAGAGAATAACCTAAGAAGTGATACATTTCACTAGTGCTTTTACAATCCGATTTACATCCTGCATAGTCAGCATCACAATAGGATACTAAATCAAATGAATCAATTTTAGTATAAAATAATCCAAAATCTAATGTATGTTTTATGTATCGTAGAATATTTTTGTAATGACCTGCGATTTTGGCGACCTTGGTTATCTGATATACAACACATATCGAACATCCAAGGATCGAAAATACCGGTCATAAATGAAAGAAATTAGAGGGTGAGAATAAATAAGATAGAAACTTAGAATAGAAGAAGAAGAAGAACAAAACATCAGAGTAACACGAACCTCACAGCGGAACGAATAACATATAATACATATATAACATAACTTGAAATATACATCTGTACTTGAATATACATCATTATCAAAGTACAACACTTACAACACAACGGAAATAAACTATAGCTATATGATCCTGAAGCCTCCTGCTCCAGCTCTTCAAGTGTATCTGTAAAATCTCGACTACTTGACTGCCCGTACAAATTCAGGCACCCAAGAGTTTAGGGAAAACAAAACAAAATAAACTCCGGGTCAGTCAAGGGACTGGTATGAGTAAAACAGTTTGAGCCATTAAACGATATCTCATAAGACCACGCCGTATAAAGGAACGGGTTTTTTCCTTATGAGAATCCAAATTATCTTTATATCAAAAACCTTTTGATATTATAATAACGTCTATCAACCACAATATAATAATCATCTAGCAGAAACACTTTCATCTCACGTTCTACATATATGGTATACAAATCAAAACCGCAAGCACGATTGGGTAATGGATTTCCAACTATGACAAGGTATGGAACCACCTTTCGCTAGTGTACCTCTAGAAAGGAATACACTGGGTTCAACAAGAACATCTTGCAACCCGGCCACACATGACCGACCACTCATTTCGCTTGAGTGTATCGAATGTATATCACCAACGGTTGGGATCAGCAACCGTTTCCCGAATGGGACAGTATCGACAATAGATTTTTAGAAATAAATGAAACTCCAGATCAGGTGATTATACACCCTACTTCGGAGCGACCGACTTAGCCATGTTGCCTGCCCGATTTCTGTCATTTACCGGTTGATGAGGCTAGAAGCTACGCTTTATCATCACACCAGATTCACTTCGAATGTCACATCGTCAAATCCATCAAATCACTGATTGACATCCCCAACAATACATTATGTGTTAGATAAAAGAAGTTTCCTTCTCCGCTTCCACTCTTGGTACGGTTGGAGAAATCAATATACGTGATCGTCTGGAAATACTCTGTCAGACATCCGTCCATACAAGTCATCCAGGAATAGGATGAACCGAAGGTACTATTCAGTATATCCATCTTAGGCATTGTTATCTAAGATTTATACAACAGCACTTGTACTTTACTCCGTCTTCAATTATCTTTGGCATATATGATTCGCAACGCTTTTGCCAATACGGAGTGGTTCTGGATAATAATCCAACCGGTCTCCCCATATTAACAACGTTAAAATGGTCAAAACTTCGATAGTCTGTGATTTAACTATCGAAGGAAAATAGGTGTGCAAACAACGATATTATTTCCAAGTGGAAATCATATCAATCAATCATCAATCATATATATATATATATATATATATATTTCCTTATTTCAATATTTGAGTACGTTTCTGATACTATTTGGAAAGCATTTCCAAATCTCTTTTTCTTGGATTTAAATAGATGTTTAAATCAACATCGCGATGACAACTCAAAACCACTATACTTATTTACTAAATTCACTTAACCACTTTCACTTTCGAACCTTATCTATTTCTAAATTAAAAACGAAGTCAATCAAGTTGGGGTATAACTACCTCTCAGACCTTAACTGAACAACATTTCAAATCTCGAAATAGGGTAAGTTCATCCTTTAACTCTTTAATACTTCCTTACGTAATTCTCTTTCGAACAATCTCTATTCGATAACTCCTCCCTTCGAATAAACTATATTCGATTAACTCCTTTAATTCTATTCGAATAAACTATATTCGATTAACTCCTTCGAATAACTAAATTCGATAACTCCTTTCGATTAAACTATAATCGATAACTCCTTTTATTTAACTCTATTCGAATAACTCACTTCGATTAAACTAATCGATAACTCTTTTCGATTAAACTATAATCGATAACACCTTTCGAATAACTATATTCGATAACTCTAATCGAATAACTGATATTCAATTAACTCTACTTGTCGATTTACACTTATTCACTAACTTTATATGCTTTATAAAGATTTCCTTTTTAACAACGTTTATTCACTTATAATGATTACCTTCTACAGCGTTTATTCACTTATAATGATTACCTTCTACATCGTTTATTCACTTATAATGATTACCTTCTACAGCGTTTATTCACTTATAATGATTACCTTTTACAGCGTTTATTCACTTATAATGATTACCTTTAAATCCTATTTATCCTACCAGATAAATATTTCTTTTACAATTCTATTTATTCTCTAAATAAATATTTCTTTTATCTTTTTTATTTATTTCCTAAATAAATAACCCTTTTTTTCTTTTATTTATTTTCTATAAATAAATGATCCTTTTATACTTATATTTATTCCCTAAATAAATAATCCTTTATTTTATTTATTCCCTAAATAAATAAATAATCCCATTTTATCTATTTGTAAATGTTCTACAAATATTTCCTTTATATCTCTATTCTATTTGTTTTACCAATATTTTTCCTTTATGTTTGGTTTACAAATATTTTCCCCACTATATTTGTTTCCCAAATATATTCTTTTTAACTCTTTGGATTTTTATAATATATTTCCTTTTAAAAATCCTTTTTCCTTTTATATATAAAATCCATTGTGTAACACCCCACCTTCGCCAGGGTGGCTCTTGCAAGCACTCTGACTTTGGAGGGGCGTTTGTACCGGGTAAACATGCATAATGATATATCAAGGCAGAACAAGAACATATGTATATATGTAAACTGAGTAAATAAGATAAGTAAAACAGCGGACGATTTCAAACTATTTCAAAACAAGTCTGGTACAACATAATGTCAACTTTCCAAATACACAAGTCTAGATAAAAACAACATCACTGAAAAACTGAAATACATAAGTACTATCCCCAAAATAAGTGATAACCATAGCTAGCTTCATGTCAAGACCGTACATGAGCTAAAATCCCACAAGCAAGCGATCATAAATCCAAGCTAAGCTCCAATATTCCCACCCTGAGGACCTGGGGGGGGGGGGGGGGAAACGGAAGAAAAGAGACGAAAGAAAAACAGGTCAGTCAAAAAGACTGAGTAAGCCCTACTACAATCAATGTAAACTGATAAAGTTAACTGGCATGAGAAGCAGGGATGAACATAAGGATAACAACATACTAGCATGATGGTTAACTAACAAGGTAGATAAAGGTGTCATCGCATAATCAGGTTTAAGATTTTTGCACCACAGGTGTACTAGCAAGCCAACATGACTTGAATAAACAAGTATTGATCCCTTAGCCCAAGCTTTGGCCCAATAACATGAAATGACCCTAATACGAGGTCCAACCAAACGGTCTAATCGATCGGCTCCCTAAGCCTAACTCGTCACGTGTTGGTGTCAATACGACCCAAACGTAATTGTAGTCGGATTGTGCCGGGTCTCCCGTCGGGTGCATCAAGCCCTAGGGTGTCAACCCCTGGACACCATAAACATAAGTGCTCAGTCTTAGATCTACTGGTACCCATGCTTGACTTCTCCAAATACGGACTACGTGCACGACCATAGTCCATCCGGAACTACATCGGCGTACCACTCTGCCGTCGTTTTTGGTCACTTACCTCAAGTCCAGTAATCGTGCCCCCACCCTAGCCTAGTCCCTAGGGTCTTAATGATACAAACTTGGGATTACTGCTGGAGTGGACCCCCATTGCTAGGATTTTCTAGTGGGTTAAGTACGGTTTAACCCTTTTACTAATCATGGATTAACTTGGTTAAGTGTAACGATGGGTTCACGACTTAACCTCGATTAATCCACCAAGCCCAAATTGGTTAAGTATTAAGTGGACCATGACTTAACCCTAATCATGAGGCATTAATTAATTTAATGTGCCTTAACCTCTCACATTAGACCTTGTTGTGGTTACTAGTTAAGTCGGGCGGGTCCGGGTAGCTTTACACCACAACTTGGTCTAACCTCAGGTTCAAGGTACAACATGACCAACTTCTCACATTGTGTCCTATTGTTTGTAGAAACTAGTTAAGCCGGTCGGTTCCGGGTAGTTTTACGCTACAAACTCAACCCAACCTCGAGTTGGTCACACTTATATTTTCTAAGTGTCATGTCCATCATGTTTCCAAAACATATTACAAGTTTTCAAGAATTTGGGTAGATCTAACTTAATAGGTAAATTCCCAATGGGTAGACCTAACTTAATAGGTAAATTCCCAATCTTATGTTTTTATGTCTTTTAAGTTTACCCAACCCCAAACGCAATCCCATCGCTTACATAATCGCAATAGCGCATAAAGGATAGAAAGAGGGAACTTGGCATAATCATGACATAAAGGTGTTGAAGCCACAAGTTTAACATGGTGGCATATGAAATGTACATATGTTCATATACTTGCATATTACATTTTTAGGCCTCAAAAGCATGCATAAAACCAAACTTAGCATATTGGTGATACATGGTGATAAATGACATGTAGAAATGGCCATAAGTTCGCATTTAGCCTCACATGCAAGTTATCATAAGAGATATGATAACTTACATGTTGCCAAAATGCAACCTTTAGCATAAAGCTTGAAGCTTTAAGCTCATAAACCCAAGATAAGCTTGCATAACATGATAACATGAACAAAATGATCAACCCAAACTTGCATAACATAACTTGCATATCATATGACAAACTTGCATATCAAACTTGCATAACATAACATGATAAACTTGCATATCATAACATGGCAAACTTGCATAACATAACATGATAAACTTGCATATCATAACATGGCAAACTTGCATAGCATAACATGGTAAACTTGCATATCCTAACATGGCATACTTGCATGACATAACATGATAAACTTGCATATCATAATGATCAAACACAACTTGCATCATTCATTAACTTTAGAGTTTAAATATGAAAGTAGAAAAGGGCTTACAATGCTTATGAAGACACAAAAATATATATAGATTGAGACAAAGCCCTTATGCAATCAAATAAACCCAAAATGCAAGCTCCAATAGAAAAACCCTTGAGCAAAAATGATCAAAACCCTTGCTTTATGATGTAAATATGGAAACTTGACTTGAATGCAAGCTAATGATGCGCATACAAGCTTGAAAACACTTGTATGCATTGAAAATCTCTCATAGAAATAACTTAGGAATTTTATGAAGAGAGTGGAGGCCATGAGAGGAATGATTTTGCCATAGTTTAGTTACTTGAATAAATAATGATGATTTAGGGTTAGGTTAGGGGCTTATTTATAGAGATTAGGATTAGTTTCAACCTTAGGATTAAACCCTAATTCCAATCTCAGCCCTCAAAACCGAATCTGGCCCCAAAACCTAACCAAGACCCCAAAATGGTGCACCAGGCAAAACTGCCCGGCTGAACCAAGTCGACAGGGCTGTCGACTTGGGTCCAACCAAGTCGACTGCCAAGTCGATAGTCCAGTCGACTTGGTTGGCTTGGCGGGAAATCTCCCGCCTAGCCTTCCAGGCCCGAAATTCGAAATTTGAACTTGAAATTCAAATCTGTTTTGAACTTGAAATTTTCTGAAAACTTCATTGGGCCTTAATCGGGTCATACGGACTCCGATTTTCAAAAACTCGGACTCTATTTCGCGTATTTTTTCGAGACGAACGCGATGGCATAGCCCGTTTCCCTTGATTCAGATTTATAAATTAAATTCTGCCTCGATTTATGTTAGAATAGGTTATTGAAAATACGGGTTGTTACATTCTCCCCTCCTTAAAGGATTTCGTCTCCGAAATCTTCAAGTTAGGAAGAACGTATCCTACCATCCAACATCCATCTACTCAAAACATCATCCACGAGCAATCATTGTCCTTACAAGATTCTAAATGTTGCATGAACATATGCAAAGGTGTGTGTATATGTACTTATCTAATGCAAATATCATTAATGTAAATTATGTTAGTGAAATGAATCCATATGTATGCAATTCCTAACATAATGTATAACATCTATATGTGTGCACATAACATACATCCATATGCAACATCCATGTGATAACACAAAAATTTTCATCCATGAATAAGCGTAAACACTCATGCATATGCAATATGAGGAGTGTGTGAGCCGATCTAGTGCCTAATGTGTATAATGCATCCACGAGTAACCACTTGCAAACACTTGCAACCACTTGCAAACATCAAGCATAACATGTTTCAAACACATGTTTCATCCAAAGGGTTTCTACCTAAGGTTATCATGACAAGATTAACACAATAAACTAGATAAACATGGATAGCAAAGAGAAAGATATGCTAACAAAGAAAAGAGATTGAGAGTGTACCCTCAAAAAGGAATGGATAAAGCCCACGCATCTTCTCCTCGGTTTCCCAAGTTGCGTCTTCTTCGGCTTCACCCCATTGAACCTTCACCAACTTAACCTCTCGATTCCTTAGCTTCTTGGTCTCCGTCCTCAAGATACGAATCGGAGCTCTCCTCAAGGTAGCCTCTTTCTCCACTTCCACATCTTTCAGAACACTTGGCTCAACAACCTCTGCTGATTCATGTAAACACTTCCGAAGATGCGAGACATGAAAAACATCGTGTACTCCGGCAAGCTTCTCGGGCAACTCCACTCTATAAGCCATCTGCCTGATCCTCTCTATAATAGGGAATGGTCCAACAAACCTCGGTGCTAACTTCCCAACGGCTCCAAATCGGACCACATTCCGCAAAGGAGAAACCTTCACGAAAACCATATCCCCAACATCAAACTCCAAATCAGTTCTTCGCTTATCAACATAGGATTTCTGTCGGTCTTGGGCCGCTTTCATCCGTCTCCGAATCAACTCGACCTTCTCGGATGTATCTCTGATCATATCAGGCCCAAGTATAAGCTCATCTGTAGTCTCCCACCAACATGTAGGCGACTTGAACGGCCTCCCATATAAAGCTTCAAATGGTGCCATCCCTATGCTTGCCTGATAACTGTTATTATATGCAAACTCAACAAGAGGAAGATGGTCTTCCCAAGTACCACCAAAATCCAGAATACAAAGCCTCCACAGATCCTCGAGTACCCTATTCACCCTTTCAGTTTGACCGTCCGTCTGTGGGTGATAAGCCGTACTTAGATTCAACCTCGTGCCCATAGCTTCTTGCAAGCTATTCCAGAATTGACTTGTAAAGATTGGGTCACGGTTACTGACTATACTAGAAGGGACTCCATGTAGTCTCACAATCTCACGAAGATATACAGACGCTAGCCAAGATGCGGTCCTCTTGTTCTTCACCGGAATGAAATGAGCACTCTTCGTAAGTCTATCCACAATAACCCAAATGCTCGTATTCCCTTTCCTTGACCTTGGTAGCCCATCGATAAAATCCATGGAAATACTCTCCCACTTCCATAGTGGAACGTCTAGAGGATGCAATAGCCCACCGGGCTTCTTCGACTCGGCCTTAACTTGCTGGCAAATGATACATCTAGAGACAAACTCTGCCACATCCTTCTTCATCCCAGGCCAAAAGAAAATGCGCTTCATATCTTTATACATCTTATCTCCGCCCGGATGTATAGTCAACTTCGAGTGATGCGCTTCCTCAAGAACTTTTCTTACTAAATCTTCTACCATTGGAACACATAACCTTCCGTCTCTCCTCAGCCAACCCTTGTCATCAATAGAATATCGAGCGAGATGACTAGACGCCTCTCCTCGAATCAGCTTATCCATAATCTCAACTATCTGAGGGTCTTCTCTCTGCGAAGCCCCAACTTGATCAAGAAGGGTAGGTCTGAGTTCCAGAGATGCTAAAGAACCGGTCATCGACTCAACCGCCAAAGAGAAATCAAAGGTTGCCACATACTCTAAATTCTTCATCTCAACGAATAGAGGACTCAGAGTCAACCTTTTTCTACTCAATGCATCTGCTACGACATTCCCCTTGCCAGGGGTATAAGCTATCTCAAAATCGTTGGACGCCAAGAATTCCATCCATCTTTGTTGCCTCAGATTCAGATCCTTCTGAGAAAAGAGATACTTCAATGACTTGTGATCGGTATAAAGCTCAAATCTTTCTCCCAGAAGATAATGGCGCCAATCCTTGAGTGCATATACTATTGCTGCCAACTCTAAGTCATGAGTGGGATAATTCTTCTCATGCACTTTGATTTGTCTACCGCCAAAGCATATCACTCTTCCTTCTTGCATCAGAACAGCTCCTAACCCCGTGCCACATGCATCGGTGTATACTGTAAATAACTTCCCTCCATCGGGCAAAGCTAGAACAGGTGCTGATGTGAGAGCTCTCTTGAGCTTCTGAAAAGCAAGCTCGCATTCTATGCTCCAAGCAAAAACTAAATTTTTCTTCGTCAATTTAGTGAGAGGAGCGGAAATCTTCGCGAAGTCCATGATGAACTTCCGGTAAAAGCCTGCAAGACCTAGAAAACTTCTCACTTCGGTTGCATTCCTTGGAGTCTTCCAATCCTGAACTGCAACTACCTTAGCGGGATCCACCGCTAAGCCTTGCTTAGATACTATATGCCCAAGGAATCTAACTTCCCATCTCCAAAAGTGACACTTGGAGAACTTGGCCTTCAACTGATGCGCTCTAAGCGTATCCATCACCTCCACGAGATGCCTTGCGTGCTCTTCCTCATTCTTAGAGAAGATCAGAATATCATCTACGAAGACCACGACAAACTTGTTCAAGAACTCCCTGAACACCCTACTCATCAAGTCCACGAAATATGCAGGTGCATTAGTCAAGCCGAACGGCATGACAAGCCATTCGAAGAATCCATCTGGAGTTCTGAATGCAGTCTTGTCTATACTATCTTCATCTACCCTGAGCTGATGGAATCCAGTAGCAAGATCAAGCTGAGAGAAAACAGAAGCACCGATAAGCTGGTCAAAGAGATCATCAATCCTCGGTAACGGGTGTCTGTTCCTCTTAGTCAGCTTATTCAACTCTCGATAGTCAACACAAAGTCGGAGAGAACCATCTGCCTTGGTAGCAAATACCACAGGCTATCCCCATTCAGATATACTTCGTCTAATGAAGTTCTTCTCAAGCAACTCCTTCACTTGCTTACTTAGCTCCCGCCTTTCACGCGGAGCCATGTGCCGAACGGGCAAAGAAAACGGCTTTGCATTATCCACAAGATAAATGCGGCAATCAATCTCTCGCTTAGGGGGCAACCCCCTAACTTCATCGAAAACATCCAGATACTCTCGAACCACTCTCACAGACTGAAGAGTTTCCATTGACTAGTCGAGTGATTCAAGATAGCACAATATGACGGGACCTCTCGGATTACAAGAAATTTCTAGGGTTTTTCCGAGGCGAGTCACGAGCCTCACAACCCTATGCTCACAATCAAGGATGGCTCTATGTCTGGAAAACCAATCCATGCCCAATATCAATCCGTATCCCCTAAAACCAAGAACATAAGCACTACACAAGAACTCTACACTCAGTATAGAGATCCTCAAATCCCCACATATCATAGACAGATGGGCGGAACCCCCAATAGGATTTGAGACACAGACGGGATCATCTACTAAGCTAGTACTAAGGTGCAAACTATCAACAAGATCAGATGAGATAAAGCTATGCGAAGCACCAGAATCAAACAAGGTACGAACTGGAAAATCAGAAATATATACAAGGCTCTCAACAGAAATACTACCTCGATCGAGAACTGGAGCGGCATTGAGAGCATGAACTTGCCCTCCTGAAGGTCCAGCATGCTGAGTCTGACCCTGGCCTTGCCCTTGCTTCTTCGGGCAATCCTTACTGAAATGTCCAGTCTCACCGCAGAAAAAGCATTCACCATTCTTCCTTTTCCTCTTCTTACAATCCTTAATAAGATGCCCAACTGAACCGCAATAATGGCACTTCCCCTTTTTGTTATTTCCCTTGTTGTTGTTCCCCTTGTTGCCTTGACTCTTGTTCTTGTTCTTGTTCTGATTGCTCTGACCACTTGGATTACCCTGATTTCCTTTCCATTGGGAATCAGTCTTCTTGGCTTGAGTATCATTCATCTTGATCTCTTTCTTGACATCTCCCTGAAGTAACGCCATATCAACCAAGCTCTCAAACGTGGCCCCATGGGGAATATGTGACATAGCCAATCCTTGCAACGGCTCATTCAATCCTCTAGCAAAACGAAGAGCCTTCTTCTGAGGAGTATTCACCATATCCAAGCCAAAACGAGCTAACTGATTGAACTTGTTCACATATTCTTTGACAGACATATCTCCTTGTTTCAAAGTTATGAACCTCTCCATTTGCAGATTCTCCTCAGTAGAAGATAGAAACTTAAGCACGAACCTTGCCCTGAAATCGGCCCAAGTCTCAACAGGCCTAGTACCATTGGTGACTTCCCACCAATAAGCGGCTTCATCCTTCATAAGCCAAACCGCCAACAAGATCTTCTTCTGATCGTCTAACCCAAAGATAGCAAATAAATCCTCGGTCTCTTTCAACCAATTTCTGGCCTCTACAAAAGTCTCAGTGCCTTGAAAGTTCTTGCCACCCATTGCTTCGAAATCTTTGCAAGTCTTTGCGAAGTCAGCTTGAGGATGCTGAGGGGGAGGAGGAAGAGGAACCTCAGCGACAGGAGGAGGAGGAACATTAACTACCGGAGGAGGAGGAGGAGGAGGAACATCTGCGGGGCCGGCTTCGGTCGCCCTAGCCTCCAAAAGTCTCCTATACCAAACAGGTATGTACTCCCTCCGGAATAGCAAAGTTATCGGCCATACTGAAAACGAAGAAAAAGACAGATTTAGAATGGAGAAAAACGAAGGAATTTTGCTAATGGCTTTTTGGGGAATAGCCTTTAAAATAAACTAGACTTTTCTTTGGAAAATACTTTATACTTGGTTTTGAAAATAGTTTTCCAAGAAGTTTTAAAAACCTTTTTGTTCCTTCTCGTAAACCATATGCTCTGATACCAAATGTAATACCCTACCTCCGCCAGGGTGGCTCTTGCAAGCACTCTGACTTTGGAGGGGCGTTTGTACCGGGTAAACATGCATAATGATATATCAAGGCAGAACAAGAACATATGTATATATGTAAACAGAGTAAATAAGATAAGTAAAACAGCGGACGATTTCAAACTATTTCAAAACAAGTCTGGTACAACATAATGTCAACTTTCCAAATACACAAGTCTAGATAAAAACAACATCACTGAAAAACTGAAATACATAAGTACTATCCCCAAAATAAGTGATAACCATAGCTAGCTTCATGTCAAGACCGTACATGAGCTAAAATCCCACAAGCAAGCGATCAGAAATCCAAGCTAAGCTCCAATATTCCTACCCTGAGGACCAGGGGGGAAACGGAAGAAAAGAGGCGAAAGAAAAACAGGTCAGTCAAAAAGACTGAGTAAGCCCTACTACAATAAATGTAAACTGATAAAGTTAACTGGCATGAGAAGCAGGGATGAACATAAGGATAACAACATACTAGCATGATGGTTAACTAACAAGGTAGATAAAGGTGTCATCGCATAATCAGGTTTAAGGTTTTTGCACCACAGGTGTACTAGCAAGCCAACATGACTTGAATAAACAAGTATTGATCCCTTGGCCCAAGCTTTGGCCCAATAACATGAAATGACCCTAATACGAGGTCCAACCAAACGGTCTAATCGATCGGCTCACTAAGCCTAACTCGTCACGTGTTGGTGTCAATACGGCCCAAACGTAATTGTAGTCGGACTGTGCCGGGTCTCCCGTCGGGTGCATCAAGCCCTAGGGTGTCAACCCCTGGACACCATAAACATAAGTGCACAGTCTTAGATCTACTGGTACCCATGCTTGACTTCTCCAAATACGGACTACGTGCACGACCATAGTCCGTCCGGAACTACATCGGCGTACCAATCTGCCGTCGTTTTTGGTCACTTACCTCAAGTCCAGTAATCGTGCCCCCACCTTAGCCTAGTCCCTAGGGTCTTAATGATACAAACTTGGGATTACTGCTGGAGTGGACCCCCATTGCTAGGATTTTCTAGTGGGTTAAGTACGGTTTAACCCTTTTACTAATCATGGATTAACTTGGTTAAGTGTAACGATGGGTTCACGACTTAACCCCGATTAATCCACCAAGCCCAAATTGGTTAAGTATTAAGTGGACTATGACTTAACCCTAATCATGAGGCATTAATTAATTTAATGTGCCTTAACCTCTCACATTAGACCTTGTTGTGGTTACTAGTTAAGCCGGGCGGGTCCGGGTAGCTTTACACCACAACTTGGTCTAACCTCGGGTTCAAGGTACAACATGACCAACTTCTCACATTGGGTCCTATTGTTTGTAGCAACTAGTTAAGCCGGTCGGTTCCGGGTAGTTTTACGCTACAAACTCAACCCAACCTCGAGTTGGTCACACTTATATTTTCTAAGTGTCATGTCCATCATGTTTCCAAAACATATTACAAGTTTTCAAGAATTTGGGTAGACCTAACTTAATAGGTAAATTCCCAATGGGTAGACCTAACTTAATAGGTAAATTCCCAATCTTATGTTTTTATGTCTTTTAAGTTTACCCAACCCCAAACGCAATTCCATCGCTTACATAATCGCAATAGCGCATAAAGGATAGAAAGAGGGAACTTGGCATAATCATGACATAAAGGTGTTGAAGCCACAAGTTTAACATGGTGGCATATGAAATGTACATATGTTCATATACTTGCATATTACATTTTTAGGCCTCAAAAGCATGCATAAAACCAAACTTAGCATATTGGTGATACATGGTGATAAATGACATGTAGAAATGGCCATAAGTTCGCATTTAGCCTCACATGCAAGTTATCATAAGAGATATGATAACTTACATGTTGCCAAAATGCAACCTTTAGCATAAAGCTTGAAGCTTTAAGCTCATAAACCCAAGATAAGCTTGCATAACATGATAACATGAACAAAATGATCAACCCAAACTTACATAACATAACTTGCATATCATATGACAAACTTGCATATCAAACTTGCATAACATAACATGATAAACTTGCATATCATAACATGGCAAACTTGCATAACATAACATGATAAACTTGCATATCATAACATGGCAAACTTGCATAGCATAACATGGTAAACTTGCATATCCTAACATGGCATACTTGCATAACATAACATGATAAACTTGCATATCATAATGATCAAACACAACTTGCATCATTCATTAACTTTAGAGTTTAAATATGAAAGTAGAAAAGGGCTTACAATGCTTATGAAGACACAAATATATATATATATATATATATATATATATATATTGAGACTAAGCCCTTATGCAATCAAATAAACCCAAAATGCAAGCTCCAATAGAAAAACCCTTGAGCCAAAATGATTAAAACCCTTGCTTTATGATGTAAATATGGAAACTTGACTTGAATGCAAGCTAATGATGCTCATACAAGCTTGAAAACACTTGTATGCATTGAAAATCTCTCATAGAAATAACTTAGGAATTTTATGAAGAGAGTGGAGACCATGAGAGGAATGATTTTGCCATAGTTTAGTTACTTGAATAAATAATGATGATTTAGGGTTAGGTTAGGGGCTTATTTATAGAGATTAGGATTAGTTTCAACCTTAGGATTAAACCCTAATTCCAATCTCAGCCCTCAAAAACGAATCTGGCCCCAAAACCTAACCAAGCCTCAAAATGGTGCACCAGGCAAAACTGCCCGGCTGAACCAAGTCGACAGCCAAGTCGACAGGGCTGTCGACTTGGGTCCAACCAAGTCGACTGCCAAGTCGACAGTCCAGTCGACTTGGTTGGCTTGGCGGGAAATCTCCCGCCTAGCCTTCCAGGCCCGAAATTCGAAATTTGAACTTGAAATTCAAATCTGTTTTGAACTTGAAATTTTCTAAAAACTTCATTGGGCCTTAATCGGGTCATACGGACTCCGATTTTCGAAAACTCGGACTCTATTTCGCGTATTTTTCCGAGACGAACGCGATGGCATAGCCCGTTTCCCTTGATTCAGATTTATAAATTAAATTCTGCCTCGATTTATGTTAGAATAGGTTATTGAAAATACGGGTTGTTACACATTGATTTTATATAAATAAATTATTTTCAAATTATACTTTGAAAATCCCCTTATATCATTCTGGTATTCTTATGGTACTGAACACACTATATAACAACGATAAAAATCGTCCAAACACATATAATCAACGTCAGATTATATATTACATCATATATCAAAATATATAAATCATAGTAAAATAAATGTTGAGGAATCCAGTTGGATTCGTCCAACCTGTCTCCCTGCATCACAGATGTTAAACAGTATAGATAACATCACTTTCAGTTCCATATGATATATTCTGTTAAACAGAATCAATATAGAAATTCAACTAACTGACTAGCAGTTCAATCAAACAGTCAACACATAGTCAATCAGCCAATATTTAACAGTTCTAAAAATACAACATGAAATTATAAACTGTTCAGAGTTAGTGAGATTTACTCACATTTGCGCGTTAGCCGTTAAATAACGGTTTGCGTTATTTTATTCAGTCGGACAATTTATTTCGCCATAAATTGTAACGAGCTTCGATGGACTCCCAGTCAGTGTCATCGTGTAGTGTCCGTCCCTACGATCCCAACGCAACTTGCGGTTCGTCAAACTGATAACGTATGAGAGAGATACGGGCATTACAAGTTAATACATTTTTTAAAAAAAAAACTTGAATTTTATTTGTGAATTGGGCCTTAACCTTTTGCTCAGCCCACTATCCTCCTACCAAGCCCAGGCGCAACCCCTTCTTCCCCAATGTTACCTCCGCACCCTCCTGTATACCTCCCTCACCATTTCCAGATCTTTATGTCCCACGGCCTCTTCCAAATCTTCAACCGTACTTCGAACGAAAATCATGGTGAAGTTCCTCATCTCGAACTCTTCCTCTTCCACTCTTTAATGTCCTACTCGAAGCCAAATTTCAGATCGCGTCGTCAGGTCCTCCTCTCTCTGCTGATGACTCGCGCGACACCTTTCCCACCAGAATTCCATCGAACTCCTTCCAGACGTGCGGCCTTCAATGACAAGTGCAGTGCTACCCTTCTCGTTGTTGTTTGAACACCGTGCCAACCACGATGGTGAATCCTTGTGTTTGCTGTGAAATTTCCAGCGAGTGAACAAAGGATCGAACCCTTCCAAAAGCATACGAGAATGAAGCTCCTTCCCCCAGGATCACAAATATACATAGTATATAATTTATTTATTTTTGTTTGAGTTTGTGTGAATTTTCTTTATGGGAATTTTCTTGCTGTGTTCGTATATATATACTGTGTATTGGTAGGTAGCATTTGTGGTTGGAAATGATGTGTGCGTGGCCTCCCATATGATCAGAGAATGAAGTGGGATTTTTTTTTCTTTTTATTTTATTTATTCTAGTGATTTTATTCTCGTTTTCTGGTCTTTAAATTCCCTACGACCACATACGATACCCAAAAATCACCAAACTGGACATCCATCTTCAGTTCGACATTACGGTCCCAACGAAATTGGGTTCATCGAATTCCGACTCCGTATGCTCACACAGCGTATTTTTAACTATCGAAATACTGACTGTTTTTCACTCTAAAAATCCGTATGACCACACAGTGACCCCAAAAATCACGAAACTGGAAATCTAACAATTATTTGACATTGCGGATCCAACAAAATTAGTTTCGTCGAATTCCGACTTCGTTTGCAAAAGTGGCTATTTTTTTAAAGCTCTGGATGACCCATTTAAATATATAAATATATTTAAATATAATTAAATTAAATACAAATAAATTTATATTATCGTATATATTCACAGTGGAATACCATACAGCTCTAGAATATTCCTATATGAATTTCCAGCTTGATATTTCAAATCCCGATTAAATCGATATTCGATTTATATTGAAATTCCTTTTTAAAATATAAATAATTCCTTTATAAATTATAAAGGAATTCCACAGCGACTTTTCTAAAATTTGATTTGGACATAAATCAAAATCTACACGACGAAATCCCGATCTTTCTCTTCCACTAGAAAGATATACTCCACCAGCTCCACACGTTTCTTGTTTCACAGAAATCCGGCTTAAAACGAATCATGTAAATTCAGTTGAAGTTCGAATTGCCAATTTACGAACTACAGCGCCATTTCGAGCTCGATTTTAATTATATTATAACTCTACGTTCAAACTGTCGTTTATATAATATATTCGTTATTAAAATTCACTTCTAAACTGAATTAAATATCACAGATGATCCAATTCACATCATATCGCCATTTCAGCCAAATTCTGAATATTTCAGAATTAAATATATTATTTAATTTATTATTTTAATTAAATATTCACCATTATTTAATTAAACCACCATTTAATTCACTATATCACTATTTATATAATTAAATAAATTTATTATAATACCTCTACAAATGCGGGTCATTACATTCTTCCCCACTTAAAATAATTTCGTCCTCGAAATTGCTAAGTTAGAGAACGACCCTCCTAACTGGTTAGAACTCATTTGTTCACTTCTTATCTTCAGTTTTTACTGAACCAATTTAATTTCAATTAAATTATTTATTAATTCTTATTACCGAAAAATTTCAAAAATCCTGAAAATTTTCTAACTCCTTAACTTTCCGAAAAATTTCGCCAGCACCTCCTTTGTACTGGTCAATACGTCAAATCACCGCTTGCCTCTCTGGGCCATCTCCATCCCAAAAGAAAATCAAACAGCCAAGCGGCTTACCAATTCGGCTCATAAATCTTATATCCAATAGAAATATAAACTTGTACCTTTTGTCGGCATATCATTATATCCTTCCCACCTGTTATCAATTCAGCGGATACAAGGGTCATCCCAATCAAATTTCAATCTACTTTTATCCACAACACAACCATTCGCTTATATCCGAGCCAAATATCATTTCAACTCGAGTTTCTTCTCGATTCCCAACTCTTAACTTGATTATCACATTACACTTCAAATTTGAATCTCACAATCCCATTTGTCTTGATATCATTCTATCTCAATCTCAGTTACCACTTTACTGGCTTTACTTTAATTCAAAATTGCTTTCACAAATTTCTGTTAAATTTGTTTTTAATTCAAACAGTCTTTCCCTGGGAGTTTTTAACAGTTTACTCTTTTCAAAAATCAAATTTTCCTTTCGAACATGTCACTGAGCCCTTAATTAATATTCCATTAGTTAAATCACTTCTCTATTTCTATATCAATATTTGTTAACCAAATATTTTCAATAACCATATTGGCCTTTTATGTTATTTGGAAAACATTTCCGAATATCGCCTTCCCTTTTTTTTCTAAACTTTAGAAAATATATGCTATTTATAATTGGAAAATACTCCAATTACTTATCTCTTTTCCGATCTCGTTTATTTCTATACTTAGGAAATATTTATTATTCTATTTCCAAGTTTACACTTATTTGGGTTAAAACGGATGTTGTGTAAAACATCGTTACGACAACCCAAATACTATATTCAACTAACTCTTATTCAACATTGATCTTCGAGCCTGAAATCTTACTATTTATTTATTAATAATGAAATCAGTCAAGTTGGGGTATAACTACCTCTCAGACCTTGACTGAATAACATTTATAACATCAAAACAGATATGACTACTTACTCGAAAAATCAATACCATACAACTACTTATTCACTTTTAAACACGTATATGCTACCTCTTTCTATTTTTACTAGATTTTATTCTTAGTCTTCCTTTTTGATTTTACTATTCTATTTCTAAGTTCGTTTCCTTATCGACTTCTATATATATATATATATATATATATATATATATATATATATCGATACGTTGATTTCTAACTATCAAATTATCTTAAAAATATTCTAACTCCTTAAATTCCCGGAAAAATTCGCCATAACCTCCTTTGTACCAGGTGCTTCGGGATATTTCAAATAGCCTTCCATGGCCCTCACTAATCCAAAAGAAAAAGAAAAAGCCAAGCGGCTAGCCGATACGGCGCATAAAATCTCATATATGAATTAAATACGTACCTTTTCGTCGAGCATTCTATCTATTTCACTTCTATACTATATTCAAAACCTGTCTCCTGTATATCTATACCTGTCCAATCTATTTTAGCTATACCTGATCATTTTAACTCGGTTCGTTAATTAATTTGTTAATTAACTCTTTAGTCTATTTCACTTTTATATCTGAACATGACATGTTCAAATATATTTTAACTTGCTTATTAACTAATTTGAATCCAAATTTCAAATTTAAGTTCTATATTCAATTTCGAATATCCATTTACAAATCCAATTCACCTTTCAAAGTTCAACTTCAAATTCAAAACTCGATTAACTAATTCCTCTTCGACTTAGTTAATTCTATTCAAATTTTATATCACTTCTATTATTCAAATCTATATATCAAATTCTATTCAAATTCTATATTATAAATCCCATTTTGAAATCTAACACAACTTGTCTTTCCCAAAACAAATTCAAAACAGTATCTCTGGTAGTAATTCGTCACTTACCACTAGAAAATGAATACTGATGATGCAGCTGTCATCATCGGAATCTATTTTCCAGCGATCGAAGTGAGTTCAATACTATAAAACCATTTCTAAACATTTCCACTTTGAAATTCATTTCAAAATATAATTCACACTGCTTGTAAAACAAAATTAAAATCTCCCAAGATCTTAAATTTTCCTTATTTTTAATCCAAATCCATTTACAAACACTTATCCAATTCTCCAGAGTTTTAACTCAATTTCTGGTTTAAATTTCAGATTTAACTCATCTGATTTCAAGTATTTCACCTATATGAATTCTGATTGATTATTTTCATAACCATTTTACTTTTAATCTTACTCGATTATAATCACAACCAATATATTTTAATTTTGATATATATATATATCTTCCTGTATCAAGATATACCTTGGGTAAACTTATTTTAATTTGCCCTGTTTTCAAAACATATTGTGTCGACCTATCGTATTCGAGTGTTTATAAACTCCTACCGATACAGTGGATCAAACTGATAGACCAGAACCCGTAAACAACTCAACCAATGAATCTCCATAATATAAAACCACTTTATATCAAATTACAAATACGCACTCGTATATATACACTCAAACTCAATCTAGGGTATTACTAACCCTATCTCTACCGAGTCACGCCACAGAGCCAAGGTAATTCACTCAACTTAAGCTCTGATACCAACTGTAATGACCCGGGATTTTGACGACCTTGGTTATCCGATATACAACACATATCGAACATCCAAGGATCGAAAATACCGGTCATAAATGAAAGAAATTAGAGGGTGAGAATATATAAGATAGAAACTAAAAATAGAAGAAGAAGAAGAACATAACATCGGGGTAACACGAACCTCACAGCGGAACGAATAACATATAATATATATAACATAACTTGAAATATACATCTGTACTTGAATATACATCATTATCAAAGTACAACACTTACAACACAGCGGAAATAAACTATAGCTATATGATCCTGAAGCCTCCTGCTCCAGCTCTTCAAGTGTATCTGTAAAATCCCGACTACTTGACTGCCCGTACAAATTTAGGCACCCAAGAGTTTAGGGAAAACAAAACAAAATAAACTCCGCGTCAGTCATGGGACTGGTATGAGTAAAATAGTTTAAAAACAGTTTGAGCCATTAAACGATATCTCATAAGACCACGCCGTATAACGGAACGGGTTTTTCCCTTATGAGAATCCAAATTATCTTTATATCAAAAACCTTTTGATATTATAATAATGTCTATCAACCACAATATAGTAATCATCTAGCAGAAACGTTTTCATCTCACGTTCTACATATATGGTATACAAATCAAAATCGCAAGCACGTATTGGGTAATGGATTTCCAACTATGACAAGGTATGGAACCACGTTTCGCTAGTGTACCTCTAGAAAGGAATACACTGGGTTCAAAAAGAACATCTTGCAAACCGGCCACATATGACTGACCACTCATTTCGCTTGAGTTTATCGAATGTATATCACCAACGGTTGGGACCAACAACCGTTTCCCGAATGGGACAGTATCGACAATAGATTTTTAGAAATAAATGAAACTCTAGATCAGGTGATTATACACCCTACTTCGGAGCGACCGACTTAGCCATGCTGCCTGCCCGATTTCTGTCATTTACCGGTTGATGAGGCTAGAAGCTACGCTTTATCATCACACCAGATTCACTTCGAATGTCACATTGTCAAACCCATCAAATCACCGATTGACGTCCCCAACAATACATTATGTGTAAGCTAAAAGAAGTTTCCTTCTCCTCTTCCACTCTTGGTACGGTTGGAGAAATCAATATACGTGATCGTCTGGAAATACTCTGTCAGACATCCGTCCATACAAGTCATCCAGGAACAGGATGGACCGAAGGTGCAATTCAGTATATCCATCTTAGGCACTGTTATCTAAGATTTATACAACATCCCTTGTACTTTACTCCGTCTTCAATTATCTTTGGAATATATGATTCGCAACGCTTTTGCCAATACGGAGTGGTTCTTCGAATAATAATCCAACCGGTCTCCCCATATTAACAACGTTAAAATGATCAAAACTTCGATAGTCTGTGATTTAACTATCGAAGGAAAATAGGTGTGAAAACAACGATATTATTTCCAAGTGGAAATCATATCAATCAATCATCAATCATATATATATATATATATATTTCCTTATTTCAATATTTGAGTATGTTTCTGATTCTATTTGGAAAGCATTTCCAAATCTCTTTTTCTTGGATTTAAATAGATGTTTAAATCAACATTGCGATGACAACTCAAAACCACTATACTTATTTACTAAATTCACTTAACCACTTTCACTTTCGAACCTTATCTATTTCTAAATTAAAAACGAAGTCAATCAAGTTGGGATATAACTACCTCTCAGACTTTAACTGAACAACATTTCAAATCTCGAAATAGGGTAAGTTCATCCTTTAACTCTTTAACACTTCCTTACGTAATTCTCTTTCGAACAATCCCAATTTGATAACTCCTCCCTTCGAATAAACTATATTCGATTAACTCCTTTAATTCTATTCGAATAAACTATATTCGATTAACTCCTTCGAATAACTAAATTCGATAACTCCTTTCGATTAAACTATAATCGATAACACCTTTTATTTAACTCTATTCGAATAACTCACTTCGATTAAACTAATCGATAACTCTTTTTTATTAAACTATAATCGATAACACCTTTCGAATAACTATATTCGATAACTCTAATTGAATAACTGATATTCAATTAACTCTACTTGTCGATTTACCCTTATTCACTAACTTTATATGCTTTATAAAGATTTCCTTTTTAACAACATTTATTCACTTATAATGATTACCTTCTACAGCGTTTATTCACTTATAATGATTACCTTCTACAACGTTTATTCACTTATAATGATTACCTTTTACAGCGTTTATTCACTTATAATGATTACCTTTAAATCCTATTTATCCTACCAGATAAATATTTCTTTTACAATTCTATTTATTCTCTAAATAAATATTTCTTTTATCTTTTCTATTTATTTCCTAAATAAATAACCCTTTTTTTCTTTTATTTATTTTCTATAAATAAATGATCCTTTTATACTTATATTTATTCCCTAAATAAATAATCCTTTATTTTATTTATTCCTAAATAAATAAATAATCCCATTTTATCTATTTGTAAATGTTCTACAAATATTTCCTTTATATCTCTATTCTATTTGTTTTACCAATATTTTTCCTTTATGTTTGGTTTACAAATATTTTCCCCACTATATTTGTTTCCCAAATATAATCTTTTTAACTCTTTGGATTTTTATAATATATTTCCTTTTAAAAATTCTTTTTCCTTTTATATATAAAATCCATTGATTTTATATAAATAAATTATTTTCAAATTATACTTTGAAAATCCCCTTATATCATTCTGGTATTCTTATGGTACTGAACACACTATATAACAACGATAAAAATCGTCCAAACACATATAATCAACGTCAGATTATATATTACATCATATATCAAAATATATAAATCATAGTAAAATAAATGTTGAGGAATCCAGTTGGATTCGTCCAACCTGTCTCCCTGCATCACAGATGTTAAACAGTATAGATAACATCACTTTCAGTTCCATATGATATATTCTGTTAAACAGAATCAATATAGAAATTCAACTAACTGACTAGCAGTTCAATCAAACAGTCAACACATAGTCAATCAGCCAATATTTAACAGTTCTAAAAATACAACATGAAATTATAAACTGTTCAGAGTTAGTGAGATTTACTCACATTTGCGCGTTAGCCGTTAAATAACGGTTTGCGTTATTTGATTCAGTCGGACAATTTATTTCGTTATAAATTGTAACGAGCTTCGATGGACTCCCAGTCAGTGTCATCGTGTAGTGTCCGTCCCTACGATCCCAACGCAACTTGCGGTTCGTCAAACTGATAACGTATGAGAGAGATACGGGCATTACAAGTTAATACATTTTTTTTAAAAAAAAAAACTTGAATTTTATTTGTGAATTGGGCCTTAACCTTTTGCTCAGCCCACTATCCTCCTACCAAGCCCAGGCGCAACCCCTTCTTCCCCAATGTTACCCCTGCACCCTCCTGTATACCTCCCTCACCATTTCCAGATCTTTACGACCCACGGCCTCTTCCAAATCTTCAACCGTACTTCGAACGAAAATTACGGTGAAGCTCCTCATCTCGAACTCTTCCTCTTCCACTCAATAAAGTCCTACTTGAAACCAAATTTCAGATCGCGTCGTCAGGTCCTCCTCTCTCTGCTGATGACTCGCGCGATACCTTTCCCACCGGAATTCCATCGAACTCCTTCCAGACGTGCGACCTTCAATGACAAGTGCAGTGCTACCCTTCTCGTTGTTGTTTGAACACCGTGCCAACCACGATGGTGAACCCTAGTGTTTGCTGTTAAATTTCCAGCGAGCGAACAAGGGATCGAAACCTTCCAAAAGCATACGAGAATGAAGCTCCTTCCCCCAGGATCACAAATATACATAGTATATAATTTATTTATTTTTGTTTGAGTTTGTGTGAATTTTCTTTATGGGAATTTTCTTGCTGTGTTCGTATATATATACTGTGTATTGGTAGGTAGCATTTGTGGTTGGAAATGATGTGTGCATGGCCTCCCATATGATCAGAGAATGAAGTGGGATTTTTTTTCTTTTTATTTTATTTATTCTAGTGATTTTATTCTCGTTTTCTGGTCTTTAAATTCCCTACGACCACATACGATACCCAAAAATCACCAAACTGGACATCCATCTTCAGTTCGACATTACGGTCCCAAGAAACTGGTTTCATCGAATTCCGACTCCGTATGCTCACACAGCGTATTTTTAACTATCGAAATACTGACTGTTTTTCACTCTAAAAATCCGTATGACCACACAGTGACCCCAAAAATCACGAAACTGGAAATCTAACAATTATTTGACATTGCGGATCCAACAAAATTAGTTTCGTCGAATTCCGACTTTGTTTGCAAAAGTGGCTATTTTTTTAAAGCTCTGGATGACCCATTTAAATATATAAATATATTTAAATATAATTAAATTAAATACAAATAAATTTATATTATCGTATATATTCACAGTGGAATACCATACAGCTCTAGAATATTCCTATATGAATTTCCAGCTTGATATTTCAAATCCCGATTAAATCGATATTCGATTTATATTGAAATTCCTTTTTAAAATATAAATAATTCCTTTATAAATTATAAAGGAATTCCACAGCGACTTTTCTAAAATTTGATTTGGACATAAATCAAAATCTACACGACGAAATCCCGATCTTTCTCTTCCACTAGAAAGATATTCTCCACTAGCTCCACACGTTTCTTGTTTCATAGAAATCCGGCTTAAAACGAATCATGTACATTCAGTTGAAGTTCGAATCGCCAATTTACGAACTACAGTGTAACAACCCGTATTTTCAATAACCTGTTATAACATAAATCGAGGCAGAATTTAATTCTAAAATCTGAATCAAGGGAAATGGACTATGCCATTGCGTTCGTCTCGGAAAAATACGCGAAATAGAGTCCGAGTTTTTGAAAATCGGAGTCCGTATGACCCGATTAAGGCCCAACGAAGTTTTCAGAAATTTCCATGTCAAAAACAGATTTGAATTTCAAGTTCAAAGTTGGAAATTAGGGAAAACTGGCGCAGGCGGGAAAATTCCCGCCAGGACCCCCATGTCTACAGGCATGTCGACAGGGTCCCCAGGGTGTCGACAGCCCTGTCGACACAGGGTGGCCGGGCAGTTTTGCCTGGCGCACCATTTTGGGTCTTGGTCTGGTTTGTGGCTTGGTTCTGGAGAATTCCGAAATCTGATGGACCTAATTCAACTAGGGTTTAATCCTATGGTCTAAATCACTAGCCTAATCTATAAATAAGACCCTAACCTACCCTAAATCACCCATTATTCATTCTAGCAACCAAACTATGTCAAATTGATTTCTCAAATGGCCTCCACTTAAAAACCCTAGCCTCCACCCTCTTCAAAAATCATTCCTATGAAGATTTTGATGTTCATACAAGCATTTCTAAGTTGTATGAATGATCATTAGCTTGCATACATCATCAAGTTGCAAGCTTTATTGGCTAAGCTAGAGTTTTTGGAATTTTTGTTAAGAGTTTTCTTGTTGGAGCTTTGTTTTGGGTTTTTATATGCTTGCATAAAGGGCTTCTCAATCTTTATTAGTAGATTTGTGTCTTCATAATATTTGTAAGCCCTCTTACCTTCATTTTAGAAACTCTAAAGTTAATATGTGATGAAAGTTGGGATTTATGCATGTTTAATAAGTTATGCATGCTTATGCGAGTTCACTATGCTATGTTACACATGTTTAACAAGTTATGCATGTTTATGCAAGTTCACTATGCCATGATTTGCAAGTTTAACAAGTTATGCATGTTTATGCAAGTTCACTATGCCATGATTTGCAAGTTTAACAAGTCACTATGCCATGATTCGCAAGTTTAACAAGTTATGCATGTTTATGCAAGTTCACTATGCCATGATTTGCAAGTTTAACAAGTTATGCATGTTTATGCAAGTTCACTATGCTAAGTAATGCAAGTCCAACATGTTATGCATGTTTATTATGATATGTAAGATTCATCATGTATGTTGTGCCAAGTTCCCTCTTTCTATCCTTTATGCGTTATGACGAATATGTAAGCGATAGAATGACGTTGGGGGGGGGGGTTTGGGGTAAAAACTTAAAATACATGAAAATATAAGATTGGGAATTTACCTATTAAGTTAGGTCTACCTCTTGGGAATTTACCTATTAAGTTAGGTCTACCCAAGTATTTGTTAAACTTGTAATTATGTTTTGAAAATAAAGTGGACATGACACTTAGAAAACATAAGTGTGGCCAACTCGAGGTTGGGTTGAGTTTGTAGCGTAAACCTACCCGGAACCGACCGGCTTAACTAGTTGCTACAAACAATAGGACCCAATGTGAGAAGTTGGTCATGTGTACCTTGGACCCGAGGTTAGACCAAGTTGTGGTGTAAAGCTACCCGGACCCGCCCGGCTTAACTAGTAACCGCAACAAAGTCTAATGTGAGAGGTTAAGGCATAATTAAATTAATTAATGCCTCATGATTAGGGTTAAGTCATGGCCCACTAATACTTAACCAATTTTGGGGATACGAGGGATTAAATGGGGTTAAGTGGTGAACTGTTGGTTACACTTAACTAATTTAATCCATGATTAGTGAGGGGTTAAACCACACTTAACCCTCTTAGAAAACCCTAGCAACGTGGTCTGTTCCAGCAGTAATCCCAGTTTGGTATCATTCACAACCCTAGAGGCTAGGCTAGGGCGGGGCACGATTACTGGACTGATGTAAGCGACCAAAGCGACGGCTGAGTGGTACAGCAGTGCGGGTCCAGGCGGGCTACGGACGTGCACGTAGTCCGGTGTTGGACAAACTCGAGGCACGGGTACCAGTAGGTTTAGACTGTGCATTATTGCTTAGGTGTCTGGGGTTGACACCCGAGGGCTTGATACACCCGATGGTGGACCCAGCACAGTCTGACTACAACCATATGTGGGCCGTATGGACACCAACACTTGACGTGTTAGGTTTATAGGGAGCCGATCGACTAGACCGTTGGGCTGGACCTTGTATTAAGGTCACCTCATGTTATTGGGCCAATGTTTGGGCTGAGGGATCAATACCTGTTATGTTAGTTTGCTAGTACAATGTGGTGCAAAGCTTAATCTTCTTTATGTGATGACACCTTTATCTATTGCCAGTATGTTCATCTCAGTTTCCATCATGATGTTAACTTTATCAGTTTATAGACTGATCGTAGTAGGGCTTACCAGTCTTTTTGACTGACCTGTTTTCTTTCGCTTCTTTTCTTCCGTTCCCCCCCCCCCAGGTTCTCAGGGAGGGAATAGTGGTGCTTAGCTTGGATCGCTTGCTTGTTTGCTGGATAGCTCATGTATGTCTGGACATTGAGCTCGCTATGGTTTATCATCTTTATTTTGGGGATAGCACTATGTATTTCAGTATTTCTGTTTATGATGTACTAGACATGTTTATTTTGGCAGTTGACTTTATGATGTACTAGACTTGTTTTGAGATGGTTTGAGATATTCCGCTGTTTTATTCTCACTTACTCTGTTTTACATATATATTTATGTTCTTGTTCTGCCTTGATATATCATTATGCATGCTTACCCAGTTCTAACGCCCCCCAGAAGCTAGTGCCCCCAAAAGAGTGACCCTAGCGGAGGTGGGGTGTTACAAATTTGGTATCAGAGCATATGGTTTACAAGAAGGAACAAAAAGTTTTTAAAAGACTTTTGAAAAACTATTTTCAAAACAAGTATAAAGTATTTTCCAAAGAAAAGTCTAGTATTTTAAAAGGCTATTCCCCAAGAAGCCATTAGCGTCATCCTTCGTTCCCTTGACCTTATCTTATCTTTCGTTTCAGTATGGCTGAGAATCTCGCCATCCCGGATGGAGTAAACGTACCACTCTGGTATAGGAGACTTCTAGAAGCTAGGGCAGCAGCTGGCCCCGCAAACCCTACTCCCACTCCTCATCCTGTAGTTGAGAATCCTCCCCCTAATGTCCCTCCTCCGGTGGTTCTTGTTCCTCCTCCTCCAGTAGTTAATATTCCTCCTCCCGTTGCTAATGTTCCTCCTCCTCCTGTTGCTGAGGCTCCTCTTCCTCCTCCTCCCCCTCAACATCCTCAGGTTGAGTTCACGAAGGTTTGTAAAGACTTCAAGGCGATGGGAGGCAAGAATTTCCTAGGCACGGAATCTTTTGTTGAAGCTAGGAATTGGCTGAAAGACACTGAGGACTTGTTTGCTATCTTTAGGATTGATGACGAGAGGAAGATCTTATTGACAGTGTGGCTTTTGAAGGACGAAGCAGCCTATTGGTGGGAGGTCACCGATGGGACGAGACCCGTCGAGACTTGGGCCGATCTGAGGGCTAGATTTGTGGCCAAGTTTCTATCTTCTACTGAGGCGAATTTACAGATGGAGAAGTTCATTGCATTAAAGCAAGGTGATATGTCTGTCAAGGAGTATGTGAACAAGTTTAATCAGCTGGCCCGTTTTGGTTTGGATATGGTAAACACTTCTGAGAAGAAGGCTCTTCGATTTGCTAGAGGGTTGAATGAGCCGCTGCAGGGTTTGGCGATGTCACATATTCCGCATGGGGCTACTTTTGAGAGTTTGGTCGATATGGCTCTACTTCAGGGAGATGGAAAGAAAGAGGTCAAGTCAAGTGATACTCAAGCAAAGAAGATTGATTCTCAGGGTAAAGGCAATCAAGGTGGTCAAAGCAGTCAGGGGAATCAGAGCAAGAACAAGAAGGGGAACAACAACAAAGGCAAGGGAAAGTGCAATTACTATGGTGCGCCTGGACACTTTGCTAAGGATTGTAGGAAGAAGAAAAGGAAGCTTAGTGGTGGATGTTTTTCCTGTGGTGAGGCTGGACACTTCAGCAAGGAATGCCCGAAGAAGAAAGGGCAGGGTCAGACTCAGCATGCTGGATCTTCAGGAGGGCAAGTTCATGCTCTCAATACCGCTCCAGTTCCCGATCGAGGTAGTGTTTTTGTTGAGAACCTTGTTTATGTTTCCGATCTTCCAGTTCGTACCTTGTTTGATTCTGGTGCATCACATAGCTTTATTTCATCTGATCTTGTTGATAGTTTGCACCTTAGTACTAGCTTAGTGGATGATCCCGTTTGTGTTTCGAATCCCATTGGGGGTTCTGCTCATCTATCTATGATATGTGAGGATCTGAGGATCTCTATAATCAGTGTAGAGTTCTTGTGTAGTGCGTATGTTCTTGGTTTCAGGGGATACGGATTGATTTTGGGCATGGATTGGCTGTCTAGACATGGAGCCATTCTTGATTGTGAGCATAGGGTTGTGAGGCTTGTGACTCTCCTTGGCAACACCTTAGAGATTTCATGCAATCCGAAGGATCCCGTCATGTTGTGCTATCTTGAATCTCTCGACTCGTCAGAGGAAACCCTTCAGTCTGTAAGGGTGGTCCGAGATTATCCAGATGTTTTTGAAGAAGTTAAGGGGTTGCCCCCAAAACGAGAGATTGATTTTCGCATTTATCTGGTGGATAATGCTAAGCCTGTTTCTTTGCCCGTTCGGCACATGGCTCCGCGTGAAAGGCGGGAGCTGAGCAAGCAAGTGAAAGAGTTGCTTGAAAAGAACTTCATTAGACGAAGTATATCTGAGTGGGGAGCGCCTGTGGTATTTGCTACCAAGGCGGATGGTTCTCTCCGACTATGTGTTGACTATCGAGAGTTGAATAAGCTGACTAAGAAGAACAGACACCCGTTACCGAGGATCGATGATCTCTTTGACCAGCTTGTCGGTGCTTCTGTTTTCTCTCAGCTTGATCTTGCTACTGGATTTCATCAGCTCAGAGTGGCTGAAGATAGTATAGACAAGACTGCATTCAGAACTCTAGATGGATTCTTTGAATGGCTTGTTATGCCGTTCGGTTTGACGAATGCACCCGCGTATTTCGTGGACTTGATGAGTAGGGTGTTCAGGGAGTTCTTGAACAAGTTTGTCGTGGTCTTCGTGGATGATATTTTGGTCTTCTCTAAGGATGAGGAAGAGCATGCAAGGCACCTCGGGGAGGTGATGGATACGCTTAGAGCGCATCAGTTGAAGGCCAAGTTCTCCAAGTGTCACTTTTGGAGAAGGGAAGTTAGATTCCTTGGGCATATCGTATCCAAGCAAGGCTTAGCGGTGGATCCCGCTAAGGTGGTTGCAGTTCAGGATTGGAAGACTCCAAGGAATGCAACCGAGGTGAGAAGTTTTCTAGGTCTTGCGGGTTTTTACCGGAAGTTCATCAAGGACTTCGCGAAGATTTCTGCTCCTCTCACTAAATTGACGAAGAAGAATTCAGTTTTTGCTTGGAGCTTAGAGTGCGAGCTTGCTTTTCAGAAGCTCAAGAGAGCTCTCACATCAGCACCCGTTCTAGCTTTGCCCGATGGAGGGAAATTATTTACAGTATACACCGATGCGTGTGGCACGGGGTTGGGAGCTGTTCTGATGCAAGAAGGAAGGGTGATATGCTTTGGCGGTAGACAACTCAAAGTGCATGAGAAGAATTATCCCACTCATGACTTAGAGTTGGCAGCAATAGTATATGCACTCAAGGCGTGGCGCCGTTATCTTCTGGGAGAAAGATTTGAGCTTTATACCGATCACAAGTCTTTGAAGTATCTCTTTTCTCAGAAGGATCTGAATCTGAGGCAGCAAAGATGGATGGAATTCTTGGCGTCCTATGATTTTGAAATAGCTTATACCCCTGGCAAGGGGAATGTGGTGGCTGATGCGTTGAGTAGAAGAAGGTTGACCCTAAGTCCTCGATTCGTTGAGATGAAGAATTTAGAGTATGTGGCAACCTTTGATTTCTCTTTGGCGATGGAGTCGATGACCGGTTCTTTAGCATCTCTGGAACTCAGGCCTACCCTTCTTTATCAAGTTGGGGCTTCACAGAGAAAAGACCCTCACATAGTGGAGATTATGGATAAGCTGACTCGAGGAGAGACGTCTAGCCACCTCGCTCGATATTCTGTTGATGACAAGGGTTGGCTAAGGAGAGATGGAAGGTTATGTGTTCCCATGGTAGAAGATTTAGTAAGAAAAGTTCTGGAGGAAGCGCATCGCTCTAAGTTGACTATACATCCAGGCGGTGATAAGATGTATAAAGATATGAAGCGTATTTTCTTTTGGCCTAGGATGAAGAAGGATGTGGCAGAGTTTGTCTCTAGATGTATCATTTGCCAGCAAGTTAAGGCCGAGTCAAAGAAGCCCGGTGGGCTATTGCATCCTCTAGATGTTCCACTTTGGAAGTGGGAGAGTATCTCCATGGACTTTATTGATGGGCTTCCAAGGTCAAGGAAAGGGAATACGAGCATTTGGGTTATTGTAGATAGACTTACGAAGAGTGCTCATTTTATTCCAGTAAAGAGCAAGAGGACCGCATCTTGGCTAGCGTCCATATATCTTCGTGAGATTGTGAGACTTCATGGAGTCCCTTCTAGTATTGTCAGTGACCGTGACCCAATCTTTACAAGTCAATTCTAGAATAGCTTGCAAGAGGCTATGGGCACGAGGTTGAATCTGAGTACTGCTTATCACCCACAGACGGACGGCCAAACCGAAAGGGTGAATAGGGTACTCGAGGATCTATTGAGGCTTTGTATTCTGGACTTTGGTGGTACTTGGGAAGACCATCTTCCTCTTGTTGAGTTTGCATATAATAACAGTTATCAGGCAAGCATAGGGATGGCACCATTTGAAGCTTTATATGGGAGGCCGTGCAAGTCGCCTACATGTTGGTGGGAGACTACAGAGAAGCTCATACTTGGGCCTGATATGATCAGAGATACGTCCGAGAAGATCGAGTTGATTCGGAGACGAATGAAAGCGGCCCAAGACCGACAGAAATCCTATGCTGATAAGCGAAGATCCGATTTGGAGTTTGATGTTGGGGATATGGTTTTCGTAAAGGTTTCTCCTTTGCGGAATGTGGTCCGATTTGGAGCCGTTGGGAAGTTAGCACCGAGATTTGTTGGACCCTTCCCTATCATAGAGAGAATTGGGAAGATGGCTTATAAAGTGCAATTGCCCGAGAAGCTGTCCGGAGTGCATAATGTCTTTCATGTCTCGCATCTCCGAAAGTGCCTACATGAGTCCGCTGAGGTGGTTGAACCTAGCATTCTTGAAGACGTGGAAGTAGAGAAAGAGGCAACTTTGAGGAGAGCTCCGATTCGTATCTTGGGGACGGAGACCAAGAAGCTAAGGAATCGAGAGGTCAAGTTGGTGAAGGTTCAATGGGGTGAAGCCAAAGAAGACGCAACTTGGGAAACCGAGGAGAAGATGCGTGGGCTTTATCCATTCCTTTTTGAGGGTACACTCTCAATCTCTTTCCTTTGTTAGCATATCTTTCTCTTTGCTATCCATGTTTATCTAGTTATCGTGCTAATCTTGTCATGAGAACCTTAGGTAGAAACCCTTTGGATGAAACATGTGTTTGAGACATGTTATGTTTGATGGTTGCAAGTGGTTGCAAGTGTTTGCAAGTGGTTACTCGTGGATGCATGATACACATTAGGCACTAGATTAGCTCACACACTCCTCATATTGCATGTGCATGAGTGTTTATGCTTATTCTTGGATGAAATTTGTATGCAATCACATGGATGTTGCATATGGATGTATGATTGAGCACGCATGTAGATATTATACATTATGTTAGGGATTTGCATACATATGGATACATTTCACTAACATATTTTGCATTGATCTTTGCATTAGATAAGTACATATACACACACTTTTGCATATGTTCATACAGCATTTAGAATCTTTTAAGGACAATGATTGCTCGTGGATGATGCTTTGAGTAGATGGATGATTGGATGGTAGGATACGTTCTTCCAAACTTGAAGATTTCGGGGACGAAATCCTTTAAGGAGGGGAGAATGTAACAACCCGTATTTTCAATAACCTGTTATAACATAAATCGAGGCAGAATTTAATTCTAAAATCTGAATCAAGGGAAACGGGCTATGCCATTGCGTTCGTCTCGGAAAAATACGCGAAATAGAGTCCGAGTTTTTGAAAATCGGAGTCCGTATGACCCGATTAAGGCCCAACGAAGTTTTCAGAAATTTCCATGTCAAAAACAGATTTGAATTTCAAGTTCAAAGTTGGAAATTAGGGCAAACTGGCGCAGGCGGGAAAATTCCCGCCAGGACCCCCATGTCGACAGGCATGTCGACAGGGTCCCCAGGGTGTCGACACAGGGTGGCCGGGCAGTTTTGCCTGGCGCACCATTTTAGGTCTTGGTCTGGTTTGTGGCTTGGTTCTGGAGAATTCCGAAATCTGATGGACCTAATTCAACTAGGGTTTAATCCTATGGTCTAAATCACTAGCCTAATCTATAAATAAGACCCTAACCTACCCTAAATCACCCATTATTCATTCTAGCAACCAAACTATGTCAAATTGATTTCTCAAATGGCCTCCACTTAAAAACCCTAGCCTCCACCCTCTTCAAAAATCATTCCTATGAAGATTTTGATGTTCATACAAGCATTTCTAAGTTGTATGAATGATCATTAGCTTGCATACATCATCAAGTTGCAAGCTTTATTGGCTAAGCTAGAGTTTTTGGAATTTTTGTTAAGAGTTTTCTTGTTGGAGCTTTGTTTTGGGTTTTTATATGCTTGCATAAAGGGCTTCTCAATCTTTATTAGTAGATTTGTGTCTTCATAATATTTGTAAGCCCTCTTACCTTCATTTTAGAAACTCTAAAGTTAATATGTGATGAAAGTTGGGATTTATGCATGTTTAATAAGTTATGCATGCTTATGCGAGTTCACTATGCTATGTTACACATGTTTAACAAGTTATGCATGTTTATGCAAGTTCACTATGCCATGATTTGCAAGTTTAACAAGTTATGCATGTTTATGCAAGTTCACTATCCCATGATTTGCAAGTTTAACAAGTTATGCATGTTTATGCAAGTTCACTATGCCATGATTTGCAAGTTTAACAAGTTATGCATGTTTATGCAAGTTCACTATGCCATGATTTGCAAGTTTAACAAGTTATGCATGTTTATGCAAGTTCACTATGCTAAGTTATGCAAGTCCAACATGTTATGCATGTTTATTATGATATGTAAGATTCATCATGTATGTTGTGCCAAGTTCCCTCTTTCTATCCTTTATGCGTTATGACGAATATGTAAGCGATAGAATGACGTTGGGGGGGGGGGGGGGTTTGGGGTAAAAACTTAAAATACATGAAAATATAAGATTGGGAATTTACCTATTAAGTTAGGTCTACCCCTTGGGAATTTACCTATTAAGTTAGGTCTACCCAAGTATTTGTTAAACTTGTAATTATGGTTTGAAAATAAAGTGGACATGACACTTAGAAAACATAAGTGTGGCCAACTCGAGGTTGGGTTGAGTTTGTAGCGTAAACCTACCCGGAACCGACCGGCTTAACTAGTTGCTACAAACAATAGGACCCAATGTGAGAAGTTGGTCATGTGTACCTTGGACCCGAGGTTAGACTAAGTTGTGGTGTAAAGCTACCCGGATCCGCCCGGCTTAACTAGTAACCGCAACAAAGTCTAATGTGAGAGGTTAAGGCACAATTAAATTAATTAATGCCTCATGATTAGGGTTAAGTCATGGCCCACTAATACTTAACCAATTTTGGGGATACGAGGGATTAAATGGGGTTAAGTGGTGAACTGTTGGTTACACTTAACTAATTTAATCCATGATTAGTGAGGGATTAAACCACACTTAACCCTCTTAGAAAACCCTAGCAACGTGGTCTGTTCCAGCAGTAATCCCAGTTTGGTATCATTCACAACCCTGGAGGCTAGGCTAGGGCGGGGCACGATTACTGGACTAATGTAAGCGACCAAAGCGACGGCTGAGTGGTACAGCGGTGCGGGTCCAGGCGGGCTACGGACGTGCACGTAGTCCGGTGTTGGACAAACTCGAGGCACGGGTACCAGTAGGTTTAGACTGTGCATTATTGCTTAGGTGTCTGGGGTTGACACCCGAGGGCTTGATACACCCGAAGGTGGACCCAGCACAGTCTGACTACAACCATATGTGGGCCGTATGGACACCAACACTTGACGTGTTAGGTTTATAGGGAGCCGATCGACTAGACCGTTGGGCTGGACCTTGTATTAAGGTCACCTCATGTTATTGGGCCAAAGTTTGGGCTGAGGGATCAATACCTGTTATGTTAGTTTGCTAGTACACTGTGGTGCAAAGCTTAATCTTCTTTATGTGATGACACCTTTATCTATTGCCAGTATGTTCATCTCAGTTTCCATCATGATGTTAACTTTATCAGTTTATAGACTGATCGTAGTAGGGCTTACCAGTCTTTTTGACTGGCCTGTTTTCTTTCGCTTCTTTTCTTCCGTTTCCCCTCCCCCCCCCCCCCAGGTTCTCAGGGAGGGAATAGTGGTGCTTAGCTTGGATCGCTTGCTTGTTTGCTGGATAGCTCTTGTATGTCTGGACATTGAGCTCGCTATGGTTTATCATCTTTATTTTGGGGATAGCACTATGTATTTCAGTATTTCTGTTTATGATGTACTAGACATGTTTATTTTGGCAGTTGACTTTATGATGTACTAGACTTGTTTTGAGATGGTTTGAGATATTCCGCTGTTTTATTCTCACTTACTCTGTTTTACATATATATTTATGTTCTTGTTCTGCCTTGATATATCATTATGCATGCTTACCCAGTTCTAACGCCCCCCAGAAGCTAGTGCCCCCAAAAGAGTGACCCTAGCGGAGGTGGGGTTTTACATACAGCGCCATTTCGAGCTCAATTTTAATTATATTATAACTCTACGTTCAAACTGTCGTTTATATAATATATTCGTTATTTAAATTCACTTCTAAACTGAATTAAATATCACAGATGATCCAGTTCACACCATATCGCCATTTCAGCCAAATTCTGAATATTTCAGAATTAAATATATTATTTAATTTATTATTTTAATTAAATATTCACCATTATTTAATTAAACCACCATTTAATTCACTATATCACTATTTATATAATTAAATAAATTAATTATAATACCTTTGCAAATGCGGGTCATTACAATTTTTACGGCTTTTAAGTGAGTTTCTTTAGCTTGAGAATGATATCTTGCACAGCGACATACACTATGCATTATATTTGGTCTACTAGCGGTTATATACAATAACGATCCTACCATTCCTCTATATAATTTTTGATCGACAACTTTTGACGTATCATCATTACTTAGGGCTATATTAGTTGCCATAGGTGTAGGTCTTCCATTGATTGTAGTTAAATCATATTTATTGATTAAATCTCTAGCGTATTTTTCTTGATTAATAAATATTCCATTCTTTAGTTGTCTTATTTGTAAGCCTAAGAAAAATGTAAGTTCACCTACATAACTCATATCAAATTCTCGTGTCATAATATCTGAGAATTCTTTATTCATTTGATTATTTGTTGATCCAAAAATTATATCGTCAACATAAATTTGTACTAATTGAATATCATTTTTTTTCTTTTAATGAAAATTGTATTATCTACAATTTCGAAGTTAGATTGTAATAAATACGTTTTTAACCTATCATGCCAGGCTCTAGGAGCTTGTTTCAATCCATATAATGCTTTCTTAATTTATATACGTGGTATGGAAATTTTTTGTCTTCAAAAAGAGGAGGTTGCTCTACATATATGTCTCCCTTAACATATCCATTTAAAAAGGAACTTTTAATATCCATTTGAAATAATTATAATTAGCGAAGGTTAGTAAAATCCTAATTGCTTCTAGTCTTGCTACAAGAGCGAAGGTTTCATCATAATCTATTCCTTCCCGTTGACTATATCCTTGTGCAATTAGTCGAGCTTTATTTCTTACGACCTCACCAAGTTCATTCATTTTATTTTTATAAACCTATTTAGTTCCAAATATAGTCTTATCCTCTAGTCTAGGAACAAATTCCCATACATCATTCCTGATAACCGAGCACTTCCAGCACCAGCTACTATAGATATGAGAGATCTTCCTGCATATGAGGCCCTTGATTCGAATCTATCAGCTGTTTTTTCATACCTACTCATTATGCGAGCACCTTCTTTCATATTTTTGTTCCTTTGCATACCCTGATGCGTTTTGGCCTGAGGGAATGCATCGTAATAGATGCTGCTTCGACTATCCTCTCAAAAGTCTAGGGTGCTAAGGCTGCGGCCAAGCCTGCATCCGTCATTCTGTCCCTCGGTGCTAACCTACCTGTTTCCCCCTTTGAGAAACTCCGAAGTACTCCTGAAGCTCCTCATGGTCACTTTTTCTCATTCATGCATAGCAAGAATCCATGAATCCTCAAATGATTCTTCCTTTGGATTCTTAGGCTCAATAGTTGAAATAAAAGCTGAATTAATAATATTATTTAATTGCTTTCTAGTCCTAACGACAAATTCAATATCCCCTAAGATATTTTCTACAGGATGGTCTCTTAGAAGTCTAACTCTTTTATTTGGTTGATTAATTTCATTATTTACTTCATCAATCTCATTTTTACATTCATCTTCGTTATGTTGAGTTATATTCTTATAATTTTCGTCAAAAGATACATTTAAAGTTTCTTCTATCATATTAGTTCTTAAATTAAAAACTCTATATGTTTTACTTTTTTCTGAATATCCAATGAATATTCCTTTATCTTATTTAGAGTCGAATTTGTCTAAATTTTCTTTAGTGTTAAGAATAAAACATTTACTTCCAAATATTTTTTAAAACGATACTTTTGGTTTCTTATTATATAAAAGTTTGTATGGTGTTTTATGAGTTAAGGGTCTTATTAAAAATTTATTTAATATATAACAAGCTGTTGCAACTGCCTCAGCCCAAAAATTTCTTGATAAGTTACTATCTGATAACATGGTTGTAGCACATTCTTAAATTAATTTATTCTTACGTTCAACTACTTCGTTTTGTTTAGGAGTTCTAGGGAAGGAAAAATTACGAGTTATCCCCTTTTTATTACCAAATTTTTCATTTTCGAACTCTCCACCGTGATCACTACATATCGTTTTAATTTTTAAAGATAATAAATTTTGAATACTTTTAGCAAAGTTTTTTTAATTGACCAAAAGCATCACTTTTATTTTTAAGAAATAGAGTCCAAGTGAATCTAGAGAAATCATCAATTATTACATACACATCTCTATTGTGATTTATCGATTGAGTTTGCGATGGACCGAATAGATCCATGTGAATTAATTCTAGTGGTTTTGAGGTTGTAATTTGTTCTTTTGATATAAATGAACTTCTTTTCAATTTCCCGAATTGACAAGCGTCACAAAAATTATTTACTTTAAATTTCATTTTAGGTAAACCTCTAATTGATTCTAATTTTGAAATTCTAGAGATATGTTTAAAATTTATATGACCGAATCTCTTATGCCAAATCTAAGGGTCACTTGTATTAGCCATAAGGCATAAGTTTTCATAAGAAATTTGCATACTTAGTATATAGATAATTTTCTTTCTGTCTCCTTCGAACATTGTTTTTGAATTTTTATCTTCTATAAAGCATTTATCTTTTTCAAAATTGATTTTATAGCCTTTATCACATAGTTCACTTATACTTAGTAAGTTATGTTTTAAATTCCTAACTAATAAAACATCAGAAATAGTAGGAGTTTCATAATTACTGACATTGTCTATGCCAACCACATATCCTTTAGAATTATCATCGAAATTGACCATGTCTTCATCTTCATATACTAGATTATTTAGTAATTCTGGATTTCCTGTCATACGTCTTGAACATCCACTATCCAATTTCCAATATCCATTTTTCCTTTTTGATTTTCACCATTTGACCATCAAGATTTGAATTTTCAATTGCTATGTAACACACATTTTCCCTGGTAGGACAACAGTTCAATAGATAACTTGATTTTTCAACAGAACATAATGCAGACTCATTTAATAGAGATGCAATGCATGAATTTAAACTAGTGTTATAAATCATTTCAAAATTTTCCATTTAATATTTCCAAAACTCAAATGATGAAATTTTGAAAACCTATGCTCTGATACCAATTGTTAGGGATGAGGATCAAGGATCTTAAGGCAAAACTAACACTAAAGGGAGGGTGAATAGTGTTTTAAAGAACTTATAGAAATCTTAACCAATTAACAATTACACAAACTACTATATGAATCATAGAATGAATAACACAACAGAAATAATCACAGATGCATATATAAACAAAAGTAAAATGCAGAAAAGGAAAGAATACACCGGATTTTATGCTGGTTTGGATTACTCCTACGTCCAGTCCCGCACAACGTTGGATTGTGCAGAGTTTTATTAATATCAGTATCAAATTACAACACCCTTGATTTCAGGGCTATAAGGTTAACACCGATTCAACACCCTTTATTTCATGGCTACAAGATTAACACCACTCTTTTCCTTGATTTACGGGCTACAAGGAACACACCCTATCCTTTTCAATTACAATTGCCCTAGAACTCTTGAGTAGCACTTCCGAACAAAGAGTATTTAATAGAGATTGAATATAGAAAAAGAATGATATAATTTGTATTGAAATCGATAGAGTATAAGTGTAGAATCTTAGAAAATTAAGAAGAATAATGGTGGTATGTAAAGTAGGGAAGAAGGAGATGATAAATTATGAAAAAATTCAAAATCAAGAGCTTTATATAGTGTTCCAAGAGTCACAACTGTTCCCGAACCGTTTTAAAATGAGACACATCTTTTTAAATTTAAAAATTTGTGACAGTTATATGTCGACATTTCAAAAGATGCATGTCGATATATATATATATATATATATGTGTGTGTGTGTGTGTGTGTGTGTGTGTATTTGAATTTTAAATCGTTTTTTCAAGTATTTAAATCAATACATATTCTGGAAATTCATAAAATAAAAATAGTTGTTTAAAATATAATTTATCAAGTATAAAAACATAATAAAATATTATTTAAACATATGACTCAAAAATTATATATATATGATATAAAACTTTATAATATAATTATAAAACTATATAATATATATAAACATAAGAAACTTAGAAAGTATATTTGAAACCATAAGTTTGAAATCAAGTTTGAAATCAATTTGAAAATAGTTTTAAAAACAATTTGAAAAGAAATATTTTGAAAATAGAATTTGAGTGTTATTCAGAGTTTTACATACTAACTAGACTCTATTACTCTGATAATCTTGAATTTTTGATATCTTGATACTCATGAGTCTTGATTCTACTTTGAAATCTTGAATCTCTTAAACTGTACATTCTTCAATATCTATTACCTGCATATATATATATATATATATATATATATATATATATATATATATTCTGGATAAAGATGTTAGTATATATTTCATAATTTATAATGATAATGATTGAAACAAAGTTGTTGTCAAAAAATTCCATTCTCCAATAAAGACAACTCTTATATTGAAAGCTGAGGACCTAATTCCAAAAACATTCATTCTAAAAGTAAAATGTTAATAGTAATGCAATAAATACAAGAACCGATAATAAGATACATAACATGGACTTAATTCTCTATAAATCTCCGTTGCGTTTATTACGTCCCATCAATTTGTTTCTCTATGTGTTCCCTTTCCACTGGATTAAGTTCAATTAAATTGCAACTTGGAAGAAGCAAATTATCTACTCTTTGTTATCGAGCTAATTTTTGTTATTTTAACTCCAATTCATCAACTTGTAACTGTTGTAATTCATCATGATGTTTTTCGCTTTCCTTTTTCCTTCTCAAGTCCCTTAAATTCTTTTGCTTCCACGTATAATTGTATTGTGAGTTCAACATTCACTAGACGATCACCGATTTGCTCGCAGTGCTAGTGTAACCGATTGTCCTTTTTTCTTCCTCTTGTACTTCCAGGGAAGAAAGTATCCTCATGTACATCTGAAGTGTCAGGGTTAAATTTATCGCTTAACTTTCTTAGTAAGAACCGCAACATCGATTGTTCTTGTTGCACCCGATTCTATTTGTGACGGCCCGCCCCGCACCAACCGACATTTACTCCAAAAGTGCGTTGTACACATGTCCAGTCAGCACGGGACGGTCGTCAAAAGAAAAGAAAGAAGACAAAGAATCAACAAAGAACCTGTAGAATGTCTCACAGCGCATAGAATAAAATATAATAACAACATACTTGACACAAAACAGGTGAGACAGTGCATAAGCTGAAAACTAGAACTAAGCATCATAGCAGCGGAAATCCAAAATACAGCTTATTACAACTTTTAAAATACTGTCTCTAAAGCAAAAGCAAGATAAAGAAGGTACACTACTAATGCCCAAGTAGTGACCACCAACGATACAGTGAGAATATATGTAGATATCATACGTGGAAGCCTCCTGCTCGCCTCCGAATCAGCTACTCGCGCATCACCAGCTAACCTGTCTCTAGTCTGCTCGTGTGAGCACCCAGAGTAATAAGAGGAGACATAAAACTCTGGGTCAGACATAAAGCCTGGTATGAGCGATAAGCAACAAAACAAAACAATAACAGGTATAATCCAATCATACCTGAACCTGGACCTGCAACCAAAGAGTTAGCACTACATACTGTACAATACTCTAAGGTGCCACTAACATACTGTGTAAGAGATACGGGGGCTGGGGATGTGCATGTCATAGTGATGTCAAACAATCAAGCAAAGCAACCATCCTCACATCTCTCACTCAGTGCGTAAATCATACGATATCCACTACCTTGGTTACCTAATCCTTTGGGCCATGACGGAATCCAATCCCGTACAACTATCGCTACAAGCCCACTATTCATCTCTCAGTGGTGAACCAAAGTTATGAATACCGACAACCCCTTTGCACACGTCCCGCAGCAAAGCCCAATCATGAAGTGAACTCATTGATTCCCATCTGGACCCTGAGCTCTAACTTCCATTTGGACTACCTTTGCATCTCGGGTTTTGGTCAGCATCTCCTCCGGATCGGTCTTCACTTCACCTTGCTTCGGATCGTGGTCATCACTTCAAGTCCAAGCATCTCGGATCGGGTCGGTCGTGCTCCCTCCATCGGATCGCATCGCGCCATACGGATCGGGTCGTCATCACCCCTGGCGGATCGGGTCGGGGCCTTCAGCTTGCCACGGTTTGGATCGGGTGCTCTTTCGTGGTGCCTTCAACTCGTGGGTGAGCATTCGGGTCGGAGCGTTCAAGTACAAGTGGATCGTGGATGTTGTCTTCCTCTGGTCGGATCGGGGTGCGAAGCACGAGAGGATCGGTGCTTCTGGATCGTGGAAGGCGGTTCAGATCAGATTATTCAGCTCGTGCAACTTGAGAAGAAGCGGTTCGTCTCATGGAAAAAGAGGCGATCCGATTCGGGTCCTTCATATTTCCTGCAACTCTTCCAGCGACTGTTTTACGCCATACGACGGCGTTTTCGACCATTCTAACTTTTCTAATCAATCATAAAGCATACCATACAGCCATAGCAATATGTATGGACATCCACAAACAGCAAAACAACAATCATGGCATGTAAAATGGAACAAACATACCCAAAAACCCATATTTTCCCCTTAAGCATGTTCAAGCAAAACTGATGATAGGATTAACAAAACTTAACCAAACTAGCCAAATTTTCTAACAGAGGTCTAAAACAATATTTCAGAATTTCTGAATATTTTTCCAGATTTTTAACATGCATAAATTCGCTAATTTCCACTAATCACCCCTTAATCCCCCAAATTCCGGGATTTACAAAATTAGTCGAAATTAAACCAAATTCATATCAGAGGCATAAAATGATGTTTTAGAATTTTACGAATTTTTCTAGATTTTTCTGAGCCATAATTTCGCTTATCTTCGCTAATTACCATAATTAGCCGTAATTAGTGAAAAACAATGCAAATCACTCACCTTAGCCACAAACAAACTATAGATCTGAAATAATCTCTGATTTGGATCCAATCCCTACGTGTTTCAGTAGCTCTCTCGCTGATTTGGTGAAGATCTTCTTTGATTTGAGGTAGATTAGGCCAAAACTTGATTAGAAAGTGATTAGAAGGTGATTTGGGTGTTGGAGGCCATTGCTAGAGCTTGAAAGAGGTAAGTGGCGGCTGGAGAAATGAGTCTAAAACCGAAATCCTAACCCTAGCAGCCCTTAAATACCCCAAATCCCGAAATCCCTCATTGGGCCTAGCTGTTAATCACTCGGTTTAGCCCAATTAAGCCGTTTTTAACCCTCTAAACCTTAATTTAGCCATATCTCCCAAACGGTAAGTCTGTTTGGCTATTATGACCACTCTACGGAAAGAGAAACCATCATTCGGATCCAATGGACGTGGTTTTAGGTCAAAATTCCTTTCCAATCAAAAGTTATGGCCAAAACAAGATCAGCTAGGGGCAAAGCGGTCATTTAAAAATCGACAAAAATCATGAACATGGGAAATGACCCCAATAGTCGTCTCCCAAAGTTACATGACCATACGACTTCATATGTGAAAGAAATAAATATTCTATGATCCCATGATGCGTTGAATACGGGTCGTTACACTCTTCCCCCCTTAAGAAATTTCGCCCCCGAAATTCCCTAACCAAAACACATAAAGGGTTCCGCATGCCTGTCAATCATAAAACAACAATCAACATGCAAATCAAGTCTATCCTAGCATGCGGTTTACTAACAAGGGAATAAACTATCACCACCAAAACCTTACTAGGCAAAGAGTTCTGGATACTTCTTCCTTATATCCTCCTCTGTTTCCCAAGTACAGTCTTTTTCATTCTCACCCCACTGGACTTTGACTAGTTTCACCGCCTTCCTTCGAAGCTGCTTGGTATCGTTGCCAACGATACGCATAGACTTGCGGTTCTCAACCGCCTCGGGTTCAACCTCGCTATCATCCAACTGATCTGGTGAAATAGCCATATTAGGGTCTTACACAACTTCCTTAACTGGGAAACATGAAATACGTTGTGAACTCCCGCCATCTTGTCAGGTAGCTCTACTTCATACGCCCAATTCCCAACTTGCTCGAGGACTGGGAATGGGCCAACAAATCTTGGTGCTAACCTACCTCTCCAACCAATCCGAATCACATTCTCTATGGAGAGATCTCGACGAACACCAAGTCATTAACGAAGAATTCCAAATCTCTTCGTTTCTTACCGAGATAAGCCTTCTGCCTATCTTTATCCCTTCCCAGTAGTAGATCTGCTCTATGTCTCAATACATCTTGTTACCACTGGGATGTATAGTCAATTTCGAGTGATGATATGCTCTAAGCACTTCATCTCTCAGTCCATCTACGTTGGGTACAACTAGTCCCTTATTCTTTCGAAGCCACCCTTCTCGATCAAATCCTTATTTGATCATTCACTTTCCATCGATACCCATCTCTACCCTAGAGATGGTTTCCAATAGATTAGGATCGTCCTTCTAACTAGAACCAATCCACTCAATCAAAATCGATCTAATCGTCAAGCTTACTAGTGTTTCTGAATCCAATTCACTCTTGGGCCTGAAATCATATCATGTGATATACTCTAGTTGCTTCCATCCTAAAGACAAAACCCCTAAACTGGCATGTCTCCTATTCAATGCAACTATTACCGCACCCACATCCTTTACTATGTTCACTCTGCCCCATGGAGCCATGGCGACTCCACTGCACTGATCTATAGCCACTAGTCCTTCCCTATGTCCACTCTGCCCCCATGAAGTCATAACAACTCCACTGCACTGGCTCATAGCCTTACTAATCCTTTACTATGTCCACTTTGCCCCTCGATTCATAATGACTCTACTGCACTGGCTCATAGTCCTACTACAATCACTTTGTTCCCCATCGCCGGAACCCTACAGGTGATAGTCTACTCAAGGGAAGAAAAATAGGAACAACATAGCAACCATAACATCCATCAAACAAGTCCTACCTATCACCTGCTAAATTCATAAACACATCGACACCTACATGATTGGTCTAACCAATCCCAATATGTCGATTCTAGTATGTCTGGTCCAACCAACATCAATAACTAATGGAAGCCCAGCCTACACACATACACTGATGCCTACTTGACTGGTCCAACCAATCCCAGGCCAATGGAAGCCCCGCCTCCCTACTAACTATCGTACGTCCAATGCACGTTTATCCTCCAAGGATAATTAAACTAATGGAAGCCCAACCTCCAATCGGACTACCGTACGTCCAACGTACGTTTACCCTCCAAGGATAACTAGATCACGTCCAACGGATCCAAGGTAACGGGCGTCCCCAGATACCCCTGCTTTTAGTCCCCCTAAAATACTTGAGTCCAACCCAAGTCTATCCATTATCTTGTTGCCCTCTCGAGTCCAACTCGAGCTGAATCCAATTCCTTGCAGCCTTCTCGAGTCCAACTCGAGTCAATCTATAACTCAGACCCAGTCTTGAGTATCCATTAGTGACAAACTCTAGTCCAATGTGAGTCGTCTCCCTATTCGTTGCATCTCCAAGATCAACGAACACCCATTTTCTTTTACGAGTTCAAGTCCAACTTGAATCGCCTTAATCCTCGTTGTATCTTCCATGATCAACGAACACATCCTATTCCTTCAAAGTTCTACTATCCAATAGAGAACATCAACATAGGGTCCTAAACAATCCATTATTGTGACGATCCCAAAATCCGAGGGGCGGTATTAAGGATAATCATTGGGAAATAACACATTAATCATCATAGCAGAGTACAGATAATAGCAGAAACAATAAATAGAATAATTTACATGGATATGACAGCGGAATCACAACATGTAATAACATCAGAATAGCATAGCGTGGGATATAACTTAGTAAATAAAAGGAAAGTGATCAGTCATCATCGCCAGAGGCGGAATACATACATGCAGTGAGACATAATAAGGGTATCAGTCTACATCGCCGAAGGCGGAATACATATACATATAATAAGAAATGCGGAAAATAAATCAGTCTGCATCGCCCGTGGCGGAATCATAACATAAGTATAGTAATGGCGGAAAAAGTCAAAGTCGTCTCTGTGAAGTCAGCCTCGCCATGAGCCAAAAATGCACTCTATGCAGCAGTGCAGAGCCAAAAACAACCTGTCACCTGTGTACTAGGCTGCCCGTGTGAAAATAAGGGCACCCGCGTTTGCAAAGTGAAACAAACAACGAGTCAGTCATGGGGACTGGTATGAGGAATCTATTTAACAGTTAAACAACAGTAATAGCAAATCATAGGACCACGCCACTTTCGCGGAACGGGTTTACTCCAGTGATTGCTAGTGCATTTAAAACAAAGTAAATTCTTTTAAAACAACGCAATGCTTTTAGAAAGAATGAAGCCATTATAAGACTCAGGTCCCATCACACAATGCAACGCAAGCCGGAGGATAGAGTTTTACCTTATAATAGCCAAATATGCTTGATACGTATAAAGCAAAATCAATTGATATTATTACTAGTGCATATATGTTTCAAAAATGAATAGCATCATAAATATCAATCATAGACGGCATAGCTACCATATACTATGTCGCCATACTAGTTCTACAATCGAGTCCGTTATTTCGTATTGGAAATTGGATTTCCGTCATGAGTCGAGGCAAGGGGCAAGCTCCTCTCCGCTTCGAGACATTCTAGCAAATGCCTCAGGACTACGCACTCTGGGTAACCCCTGGATCGGCTGGGCCGGTCCTCTCTTACGTTTGAGGATTAGTTATTCCTGAACACACGTTTCACGGTCCTTACAGACCTATAATCGAGGCGCCTCTCATTCCAACAACCACATAGGTGAAAATTAGATATAAATGTCAGGGCCGGTAAGTCACTGACACCGCCATAGCTAGAAAGAAATGTCGTGCTCTCCCAGCGGTCCGTATCCCGTTTTTAACTCATACCGAGGTGTGAGGCTTGCGAATCTACGAAATACACAAAGTCAGGCCACGTAGACGTTGCTTTGATCATCATCCACAAGACTTTGCTTTGCAACAGAAGCCTTGATCACAGCATCTTGGCATGCCACATAGGCAGTCCACTCCATACGATTGATTTCCATCGATATATAACCCCTGAGCTCGTACGTCTCAGAGAAGGGCGTTAAGCAAAAGAATAAATTCTCCGCCGCCAAGCAGATATATATTTAACAGAGATCAATCAGTATAGAACAAAATCCAATGTCAGACACACAGTCCATTTACAAGTCCGTTCTGGGTCTGAACGAAACCGGAGGCGTCAATTCCTCGCAAATCCGTACAATCAACACATACGTTCAGACGGCTACTACTTCCGTCCCCTTTCGGTAGCTACTCCGGTTAGGAACCTCAATAGCGCCCATCCAACCGATACGAAGATCGTCGGTCTTGAATTGTTTTTGCATTTTCCAATTCGAATCGCTCGATAAATTATTTGAAATGAGGGTTAGCTCGGCCTTTTCAAATAATTCACGTCATTAGAATTTAAATAGATTCTTTTTATGGTTATATTATTCGACATCAATCTTTCAGTTATTTAGTGTTATTTTCGTGTCAAACACATACAACCATCAAATATCAAACAATTCAAGCCCAATTGGTTTATTTTCAATCTATGTTGCTTATAATATTTTATAATGATTTTTCGCCATTTTTATTTATTTAAAAATGGCCATATTTAATTAAACGACGTTTCAGGTCGTGCCGTGGCACTGTTTTCCCCCTAATTTGTTTTACACATATCGGAAAATCTAACCGTTGGATTTTTACAAAGTCTATATCAGTGGGAAGATATTCCCAAAGCGAACCCAACGGTTCCAGTTTCGTGAAAATCCGACGGTCGGATCTCCCACACTAGTCGTTTGAAGTTACGATTTCAAAATTCGAACTGCAGCGTCGTTATTCGATTAAATTTAGTTATATTTATATTTATATATAAATATAAACGATTCTAGCGCTGTTTTTCTTCAGATTAGAATTAGACATTCCGGACAATCCAACCGTTGGATTTTTACAAGGTTGGTGCCGTTGGGAAGATATTTCCAAGGCGAACCCAACGGTTGCGGTTTCGGGAAAATCCGATGGTCGGATTTCTCGCACTAATCGTTTCAAATTACGATTCCGAAACACGAACTGCACGACCTCTATTCCTTTTAATTATATTTATATTTATATATATAAATATAGTTCATTCTATAATTTCAACTATAGCTCATTCTATATTTTCAACTTCGTTTTCACTTCAAATTTTTCACTAACGCCTTAATATTTCGAAAAATTTTACCATAACCTCCTTTTTACGGGGAGGGGTTTGGAAATTTATTGGGCCGTATTAGGTACCCAATAAATCCTAAAAAGCATTCACATATTTATAGTGATATATTTTGGTGTTTACGGGGGAGCATGTACTGATAATCACTCCAGGGAATAAATTCCCGTCACCCCGTTTCCGTGTGGAAATAAATAGTCCATGTGCCGTATCTAATAACTAGAGCGACGTGATTATTGTCAACTCTAGACCCGTGTGGGGTTTTTATTAATCTGGCAATTTATCGTTATAATTTATATAGTCCATATCAGTCATCAGTTCAACCTGTAGTACATAGTCATCGCCATACAAGCCTCTTGCTCGTATGGTAAATCTTCCACCTTGTCACACAAGCTCCAGTTGCTTATGTGGAATATGATGAAGTATGCCTATCGTCAAGAAGTATGCCATGTAGTGTAGTTCAAAATTAATTGTTACTATCCTATGGCTTTATTTATTATTTCACACAGAATAACCAGCACTCCGCATCCAATGGCATTCATAGGAGTTGATATATAAATAAAATTGCGCAGCCAACTCATCAAGGTTTACCTATTTGTCGGGCACGCAAATAATTTCTTTACTCTACAGCTAATCCATTTTTCCTGTTCAACACATGTATATATATGCAGAACAAAGCTAATAATAATATTTCTAGCAAACTATTATTTATTTCAACACGTGTGTGTTTTTATCCAAGCGTATACATGGTAAAAGGGATATTTTTATCATCAAAAATATTTATTCGACACGTGTGTATTTTTAACTAAGCGTATACATGATAAAAGAAGTATTTTTATCATCAAAAATATTTATTCGACACATGTGAATTTTTAACTAAGCGTATACATGATAAAAGAAGTATTTTTATCATCAAAAATATTTATTCGACACGTGTGTATTTTTAACTCTCCATATTCACAATAAAAATATAGTTTTTATTGTCTATTCATTTTATTTTAAAATACGATAACATTCAACACATGAATATTCTATATCGTTTGTATATATATAAAAATGTGATTTTTATCGCTAAAGCCATTTGTTTAAATTCAAATAATATTCAACACATGAATTTCAACTCAACGAATGAATTGCAACTCAACACATGAATATTCGCTATAGTTTGTATATATATAAAAATGTGATTTTTATCGCTAAAGCCATTTGTTTAAATTCAAATAATATTCAACACATGAATTTCAACTCAACGAATGAATTGCAACTCAACACATGAATATTCGCTATAGTTTGTATATATATAGAAATGTGATTTTTATCGCTAAAGCCATTTGTTTAAATTCAAATAATATTCAACACATGAATTTCAACTCAACGAATGAATTGCAACTCAACACATGAATATTCGCTATAGCATATGTAATTAATTTCAACGAATGAAAATTATTCTAACACATAAATATTTCAGAAAATTTCGGCAGCATAACGGCAGGGTAGTTAAAACCGGGACTGTCCCTAGTACGGCTCCACGCTCTACCTTAAAACCTCGCTGTTTTTGACAATGGAGATCATGCATCTAGTTCGCACGCAGGCGACAACCGGGACTGTCCCTAGTACGGCTCCACGCTCTACCTTAAAACCTCGCTGTTTTTGACAATGGAGATCATGCATCTAGTTCGCACGCAGGCGACATGTTTTATTTTCAATTCCACAATCCTATTCTATTTTGTTTCAACCACAAGAGGGTATTTTTCAACCACAAAGGTATTTTTCAACCACAAAGGTAATTTTCAACCACAATATCAACCACAAACAATTATTTCCAACCATTCGTCATACTATATAATATCACGTCAATCACAAGCAATAAATATCGTCCATGGTCTGTGGACGAGGGGAGTATATATATATATATAATATAATAATTCACTTGCATTTCATCACAATTCAAAGCATATATGTTTCAAACAACGCTTGTATAATTTATATATCGCTAATATAACTTATACAACACATGTACACGAGGTATACAATACGTATATAATTTACACTTCGCTTATATAATTTATACAACACGATTTCATTCACACAAATAGTTTAGATTCCTCACATTGGTTATTGCAGTGCTAAAAATCGTAGGAAGGTCAGAAAAATTCGCGGCTTCTTCTAGAATGTAGAGAGCCTCCTTGCGGTCACAGTGTCTCCTGTTTCATCGAATTTCGTTAAAGAACGAAAAAGATATTATTTTTCAAAGTTTTGCAATGCTTTATAGTGTTATTTTCAATTCTGAATAATAAAGGTCGTACCTTTATTTTTGCTTCGAAACTAGGTTTGGGATTTTTGCAAAATCCGTGCAGTATGAGGATGATTGGCGGTGCTGACGTGGAAGGGGGCGGCGAGGGCTTCACGGCGCTGGTGGTTTGAGGGGGTGCGATGGCGAATCGAGGCGGCGGTGGCACTGGGAAGTCGTCGACTTCCTCGACGTCGTTCAGGCGGAGGAGCTGATGATAGGGGCGGCGGTTGGTCGGATGTGGAGAGGAGGCGAAGGGCTGTCGACTGGTGGTGGTGGCGCGGCCTAGCGTCGCCTATGGCGGTCGGAAAAGGGAGGAGAAGCATGGAGCATTGAGGATCGTCCAAATCGTCTCTGGCGGCTAGGGTTTCGTTTATTATTATTTTTTTTATAAAAGAAAATTTCCTATTGGCCAGAGCTTTATAGGAAGTTTTAAATAGTGTTTTTGCAAACGGACTCCTTTTTAAACCCAACGACTGTCGCCCCTAGCTAAATACCCCCATTCCGGACATATTGGGATATGTTTCGTTGGCTATTTCGACTGTTACAGTCAGTTATTTTTCAAATTAAAATATAAAACATTCGATATTTAATTTAAACGTACATTTCAATTTGCCAGGGCCACAAACTGAATCGAAAAATTCCAGAAAAATAAATCTAGCTTTGTTTTGACGATACGGTCCTAACAAAACCAGTTTCGTCGAATTCTGAGCTCGTTTGAAAAATGGTCATTTTTAGGTCGACCCTTTTTAACAGAATTTGACCAATCACATTTTCCTTTGCCCCGCTCACATACTAGCTTCAAAAATTATGAAATTTGAAATTTAGCAATAATTTGACATCCCGGACCCAACAAAAGTGGTTTCGTCGAATTCCGAGGTCATATGCCTAATCTCAATTTTCAAGGGCTATATATATTATATAGCGACCTTTCTGAAAATTCATTTGGCCATAACTTTTGATTTCCGTTATGAAACTTCGATTTTTCAGATTCGTTAGAAAGGTATTGATAAACAGATTTAAATATTTTCAGTTTCGTTAAAATCCGTTATATTTTCCACCCGGTACAGTCAGACAAAGTTTGTATTCAAAATTTCAAACTGCAATACTATACCCAATTCTATATTTTATTGAAATATGCTATTTAAATTATTCAAATTCTTTGGTAATAACCAAATTTAAAAATTTTAAACTGGTTCACATTTCCGGGTTATTACAATCTCCCCCACTTAAAACTTTTCATCCTCGAAAAGGAAATAACAGCTAAGCAGGAAACAAAATGTAAATGCAAAGTATTGTAAGGGTACCTTGCACCGGAGTTAGTCAGAGATGTCCACTCTGCATTTGGGATAGGCTTGTTTAATGCTTTCCTCAGTCTCCCAAGTACAGTCTCTAGGATCACTACTCCACTGCACTTTGACTAAATGAATCTTTTTCCTCCTTAGCTCTCTAGTTTCTTTGCCAACTATCTTTAATGTCTCTCTTCTGAGTGCTAATTCTGGAGTTATGTTAATATCATGTTGCGCTGCTTCTTCCACAACAAGATCTGTATCATGAACATGTTTTCTGAGTTGAGATACGTGGAACACATCATGTATACCCGGCAACCAATTAGGTAATGAAACCCTATATGCAAGAGTTCCAATCCGTTCAAGTATAGGAAAGGGACCAATAAAGCTCGGTGCCAACTTCCCAGTCTTGCCAAATCTGATTACTCCCCGCATTGGAGAAACTCTTAAATAAACATAATTGCCAACGGCAAATGATATATCCCTTCTTCTCACATCAGCATAACTTTTCTGGCGGCTCTGCGCGGTTTTCAATCTGTTCTTATTGAAATCGACTTTATCCGATGCTTCTTGAATCATATCGGGCCCAAACACAAGTCTGTTGCCAGGTTCTACCCAACATGCGGGAGATCTGCACGGTCTACCGTATAATGCTTCAAATGGAGACATTCCCAAACTTGCTTGATAGCTATTGTTGTAAGAGAATTCGGCTAAATGTAAGTGATCTTCCCATGAGCCTCCAAAATCAATAACGCAAGCCCGCAGTAGATCTTCTAGAATTCTATTCACCCGCTCAGTTTGGCCATCTGTTTGAGGGTGATAAGCGGTGCTTAGATTCACTTTGGTTCCCAACTCTTCCTGGAATGCTTCCCAGAATTTGCTAGTAAACAGGGGATCTCTATCACTGACTATATTGAGCGGCACTCCATGTAGTTTAACTATTTCTTTGAAGTAAATCTGTGCTAGACTTTGAGCCGTTCTATTGGATCGGACAAGTATGAAATGGGCAGTCTTCGTGAAGAGATCTACGATTACCCATATACTGTCGTTTCCTTTCTTAGTTCTAGGCAAGCCATCGATGAAATCCATCGAGATTTGTTCCCACTTCCATCCTGGAATTTCTAATGGTTGTAATAATCCAGCCAATTTCTGCTGATCGCTCTTAACTAGCTGACAAGTGGGGCATCTGCTAACATATAATGAGATATCTCTTTTCATTGACCTCAACCAGAATGTGCATTTGATATCGTTATACATTTTGCTCACACCGGGATGGATGCTTAATTTTGACTTGTGGCACTCATCAAGTATTTCTCTTCTGAGCTCGGGAAGGTTTGGGATGCAAATTCTGCCCTTTAATCTTAGAACTCCTTTGTCATCGAGTAGAAAACTTGTGGATTCACCTCCTTTGACTCTCTGACTACTTCTTTGAATAAATTCATCATCTTTATGAAGGGTCGAGATCCTGTCTATTAATGAAGACGTGATGACAAAACTGGCGATGATTTCATTCTTTTTGCTGAGCGCATCCGCTACAACATTGGCTTTCCCTGGAGTGTATAGAATTTCAAAATCGTATGCTGCAAGGAATTCTAACCAACGCTGTTGTCTCAAGTTTAGATCTTTCTGAGTGAAAAGATATTTCAAGGATTGATGATCGGTAAATAGTTCGAATTTCTCGCCTAATAAATAATGCCTCTAGATTCTTAAAGCAAACACGATAGCTAATAACTCAAGATCATGAGTTGCATAGTTTCTTTCATGTGGCTTCAGCTGACGGCTGGCATAAGCAATCACTTGGCCTTTTTGCATTAATACTGCGCCTAGCCCTCTGATAGAAGCGTCTGTCCATACAGTCAAGTCTTGGTTGCCTTCTATAATTGTCAATACTGGAGCAGTTGTCAACTTCAGTTTCAGCTCCTGGAAAGCTTCTTCACATTCGGGAGTCCATTTGAATTTCTCATGCTTCTTTGTTAGCTTTGTTAATACACCAGATATCTTTGAAAAATCCTAAACGAATTTCCGATAGTAACTGGCCAATCCGAGGAAACTTCGAACTTCTGTGGGAGTAGTAGGTTGTTTCCAGTTCTGAATCGCTGTAATTTTGCTTGGATCTGCAGCAATCCCTTATTTTGATACGACGTGGCCTAGGAATTTAACTTCATTCTGCCAGAAGACACATTTAGAAAATTTAGCTTTCAAGACATTTCTCCTTAGAATTTTCAACACTTGTTCTAAATGTTTTGCATGTTCGTCTTCCGACTTAGAGTAGATTAAGATGTCATCGATGAAGACTAGAACAAATTTATTGAATACTCCACGGAACACTCTGTTCATAAGATCAACGAAGTATGCCGGAGCGTTACACAAGCCGAACGGCATTACTAACCATTCGTAGAATAAATCGGGACCCCTGAAGGCTGTCAAAGGAACACAGTCTTCGGCTATACGTAATTGGTGGAAAACTGTAGCTAGGTCCATTCTGGAGAACACTGTTGCTCCATTTAATTGATCTAACAGATCATCTATTCGGGGCAAGGGATATTTGTTCTTCAGGGTCTGCTTATTGAGATCTCGGTAATCAACGCAAAGTCTTAGAGTACCGTCTGATTTCGAGACAAATACTACTGCTGCTCCCCACGTTGAAAAGCTCGGTCTGATCAAACCTTTCCAAAGCAATTCTCGGGTTTGACTACCTACTCTTCTTTTTCTTTCGGGGCCATTCTTCTAATTGGATGTACTACTGGTCGAGCGTTAGGAATTAAATCTATTCTAAATTCAATCTCTCTTTGCGGCGGTAAGTTTTCCACTTCTTCAAACACATCCGCGTAGTTTTTAACGACCGGTATCTTTTCTAATGAAGGGGGAGTAACTTCTAAAGAAGACCAAAATTCTGTTCTGTTAATTTCTGAACCGAGACATGGTATAGTGATATTCCCTAATTTTGTTTTAACTTTAACGATTCTTTCGGCACATCTAACTTCGGCCTTATATTGTGTCAACCAGTCCAGCCCCAGTATGCTATCATATTCGGAAAGGTTCATACCAATCACTTTAAAAGGAAACCGGTACCGAGAAAAAGAAATAGGTGCTTTACAATATGTACTGAGACTAGCAGAACCTCCTATCAGATTTCGAACTTTAATTGGTTCTTTAAGCTTTCTTCGTTTCAATTTTAATTTGTGAACAAGGTTACCAGAAATGAAACTACGTGATGCACCAGTATCAAAAAGTACAGAAACAGGAATATTTTTAATGGTAAGGGTACCTCCCAAGACGTCGGGTTTACCTGATCCATCGGTGGTAGCTGGCGGGGTCTTCCCGTCATAAACATGAGCCACCTGTGCATTCTGCTTCAGAGGACAGTTCCTGCTATAGTGCCCCTTCTTATGGCAGTTGTAGCATTCGGCTGAGTCATTTGCCTTTGGCTTCTTCGGGGCTTTGCATACATTAGAAAAGTGACCCGGCTTCCCGCAGTTGTAGCAATTTCCTTTCGGGATCTTTGCAGGTTTCTGAGTAGCGGCCGCGGTAATGCTAGATTCGAGTTGATCTGTTGAAGCCTTGCGCTTATTTCCAGCTTGGCTTTTGGCGCGGTCTTGGCTAGCGTGACTTTCATCCATGTCTTCGTAATTGCAAGCCATTTCTACCAATTCTGAAAAGGAGAGTTTTATGTTGCTCATAGCTCTGTCGTGGTACTTGCGCTTCAACCCAAATATGAACCTCTTGTTCTTTGCTTTGTTGGTCAAAATCAGCTCTGGAGCATAGCACGACAACTGAGTGAACTTATTTAGATAGTCCTGAATAGAGAGATCTCCTTGCTGGAGATTAGCAAACTGCTCTCGCATCCTCTCTAGAGCATGCTCCGGTACAAACTTCTCATTAAACATAGTTTTGAACTGCTCCCAAGTTCTGATAGTACCAGCGGCATCCTCTGAGGTAATGGCATCCCACCATAGCTCTGCTTCTTCCTGAAGGAGCCAAATACCAAGTCGTGCTTTGTTGTTGGTTCCCATACCCATGCCTTCAAAGATTTTCTCACAGGTCTTTAACCAAGCTATAGCCTCGGTCACTGTACCAGTGCCAGTAAAAGGTTTTCCCCCAAGGTTCCTGTACCTCTTTGCTACTTTGTCAAGCTCAAAGTCTTCGGGTGCTGGTGGCTGAACAATAGGACCTTCCACAACTACGGGGATATTCCCTTGTCCTCCTGCTGCCTCTCCTCGGCCTCCACGGCCTCCTCTAGCTGCTGTTTCTCGTGTATCCATCTAAGAGTACTGTATAAGCAAGAAAAGAGTCAAGCTCACTGATTTGATAATTTTCATAAATGATAAAGCAGGGGAATATTAGGAAAGATAATGATGATGTACTGATCAAGTTGTTTTGCTAATCTGCTTAGCTCATTCTAGGACATTGCTAATCCTATCTCTAACGAGCTACTCGCATTAGAACACTACTGATTCTATTCTGACGAGGTGTTTAATGTGTTAGATCCCGGAACGAAGGTTAACCAAAGCTTTGATACCAACTGTAACGATCCCAAAATCCGAGGGGCGGTATTAAGGATAATCATTGGGAAATAACACATTAATCATCATAGCAGAGTACAGATAATAGCAGAAACAATAAATAGAATAATTTACATGGATATGACAGCGGAATCACAACATGTAATAACATCAGAATAGCATAGCGTGGGATATAACTTAGTAAATAAAAGGAAAGTGATCAGTCATCATCGCCAGAGGCGGAATACATACATGCAGTGAGACATAATAAGGGTATCAGTCTACATCGCCGAAGGCGGAATACATATACATATAATAAGAAATGCGGAAAATAAATCAGTCTGCATCGCCCGTGGCGGAATCATAACATAAGTATAGCAATGGCGGAAAAAGTCAAAGTCGTCTCTGTGAAGTCAGCCTCGCCATGAGCCAGAAATGCACTCTATGCAGCAGTGTAGAGCCAAAAACAACCTGTCACCTGTGTACTAGGCTGCCCGTGTGAAAATAAGGGCACCCGCGCTTGCAAAGTGAAACAAACAACGAGTCAGTCATGGGGACTGGTATGAGGAATCTATTTAACAGTTAAACAACAGTAATAGCAAATCATAGGACCACGTCACTTTCGCGGAACAGGTTTACTCCAGTGATTGCTAGTGCATTTAAAACAAAGTAAATTCTTTTAAAACAACGCAATGCTTTTAGAAAGAATGAAGCCATTATAAGACTCAGGTCACATCACACAATGCAACGCAAGCCGGAGGATAGAGTTTTACCTTATAATAGCCAAATATGCTAGATACGTATAAAGCAAAATCAATTGATATCATTACTAGTGCATATATGTTTCAAAAATGAATAGCATCATAAATATCAATCATAGACGGCATAGCTACCATATACTATGTCGCCATACTAGTTCTACAATCGAGTCCATTATTTCGTATTGGAAATTGGATTTCCGTCATGAGTCGAGGCAAGGGGCAAGCTCCTCTCCGCTTCAATACATTCTAGCAAATGCCTCAGGACTACGCACTCTGGGTAACCCCTGGATCGGCTGGGCCGGTCCTCTCTTACGTTTGAGGATTAGTTATTCCTGAACACACGTTTAACGGTCCTTATAGACCTATAATCGAGGCGCCTCGCATTCCAACAACCACATAGGTGAAAATTAGATATAAATGTCAGGGCTGGTAAGTCACTGACACCACCATAGCTAGAAAGAAACGTCGTGCTCTCCCAGCGGTCCGTATCCCGTTTTTAACTCATACCGAGGTGTGAGGCTCGCGAATCTACGAAATACACAAAGCCAGGCCATGTAGACCTTGCTTTGATCAACATCCACAAGACTTTGCTTTGCAACAGAAGCCTTGATCACAGCGTCTTGGCATGCCACATAGGCAGTCCACTCCATACGATTGATTCCATCGATATATAACCCCTGAGCTCGTACGTCTCAGAGAAGGGCGTTAAGCAAAAGAATAAATTCTCCGCCGCCAAGCAGATATATATTTAACAGAGATCAATCAGTATAGAACAAAATCCAATGTCAGACACACAGTCCATTTACAAGTCCGTTCTGGGTCTGAACGAAACCGGAGGCGTCAATTCCTCGCAAATCCGTACAATCAACACATACGTTCAGACGGCTACTACTTCCGTCCCCTTCCGGTAGCTACTCCGGTTAGGAACCTCAATAGTGCCCATCCAACCGATACGAAGATCGTCGGTCTTGAATCGTCTTTGCATTTTCCAATTCGAATCGCTCGATAAATTATTTGAAATGAGGGTTAGCTCGGCCTTTTCAAATAATTCACGTCATTAGAATTTAAATAGATTCTTTCTATGGTTATATTATTCGACATCCATCTTTCAGTTATTTAGTGTTATTTTCGTGTCAAACACATACAACCATCAAATATCAAACAATTCAAGCCCAATTGGTTTATTTGCAATCTATGTTGCTTATAATATTTTATAACGATTTTTCGCCATTTTTATTTATTTAAAAATGGCCATATTTAATTAAACGACGTTTCAGGTCGTGCCGTGGCACTGGCGTTGTTTTTTCCCTAATTTGTTTTACACATATCGGAAAATCTAACCGTTGGATTTCTACAAAGTCTATATCAGTGGGAAGATATTCCCAAAGCGAACCCAACGGTTCCAGTTTCGTGAAAATCCGATGGTCGGATCTCCCACACTAGTCGTTTGAAGTTACGGTTTCAAAATTCGAACTGCAGCGTCGTTATTCGATTAAATTTAATTATATTTATATTTATATATAAATATAAATGATTCTGGCGCTGTTTTTCTTCAGATTAGAATCATACATTCCGGACAATCCAACCGTTGGATTTTTACAAGGTTGGTGCCGTTGGGAAGATATTTCCAAGGCGAACCCAACGGTTGCGGTTTCGGGAAAATCCGATGGTCGGATTTCTCGCACTAATCGTTTCAAATTACGATTCCGAAACACGAACTGCACGACCTCTATTCCTTTTAATTATATTTATATTTATATATATAAATATAGTTCATTCTATAATTTCAACTATAGCTCATTCTATATTTTCAACTTCGTTTTCACTTCAAATTTTTCACTAACGCCTTAATATTTCGAAAAAGTTCGCCATAACCTCTTTTGTACGGGGAGGGGTTTGGAAATTTACTGGGCCGTATTAGGTACCCAATAAATACTAAAAAGCATTCACATATTTATAGTGATATATTTTGGTGTTTACGGGGGAGCATGTACTGATAATCACTCCAGGGAATAAATTCCCGTCACCCCGTTTCCGTGTGGAAATAAATAGTCCATGTGCCGTATCTAATAACTAGAGCGACGTGATTATTGTCAACTCTAGACCCGTGTGGGGTTTTTATTAATCTGGCAATTTATCGTTATAATTTATATAGTCCATATCAGTCATCAGTTCAACCTGTAGTACATAGTCATCGCCATACAAGCCTCTTGCTCGTATGGTAAATCTTCCACCTCGTCACACAAGCTCCAGTTGCTTATGTGGAATATGATGAAGTATGCCTATCGTCAAGAAGTATGTCATGTAGTGTAGTTCAAAATTAATTGTTACTATCCTATGGCGTTATTTATTGTTTCACACAGAATAACCAGCACTCCGCATCCAATGGCATTCACAGGAGTTGATATATAAATAAAATTGCGCAGCCAACTCATCAAGGTTTACCTATTTGTCGGGCACGCAAATAATTTCTTTACTCTACAGCTAATCCATTTTTCATGTTCAACACATGTATATATATGCAGAACAAAGCTAATAATAATATTTCTAGCAAACTATTATTTATTTCAACACGTGTGTGTTTTTATCCAAGCGTATACATGATAAAAGGGATATTTTTATCATCAAAAATATTTATTCGACACGTGTGTAATTTTAACTAAGCGTATACATGATAAAAGAAGTATTTTTATCATCAAAAATATTTATTCGACACGTGTGTATTTTTAACTAAACTATACATGATAAAAGAAGTATTTTTATCATCAAAAATATTTATTCGACACGTGTGTATTTTTAACTCTCCATATTCACAATAAAAATATAGTTTTTATTGTCTATTCATTTTATTTTAAAATACGATAACATTCAACACATGAATATTCTATATCGTTTGTATATATATAAAAATGTGATTTTTATCGCTAAAGCCATTTGTTTAAATTCAAATAATATTCAATACATGAATTTCAACTCAACGAATGAATTGCAACTCAACACATGAATATTCGCTATAGTTTGTATATATATAAAAATGTGATTTTTATCGCTAAAGCCATTTGTTTAAATTCAAATAATATTCAACACATGAATTTCAAATCAACGAATGAATTGCAACTCAACACATGAATATTCGCTATAGTTTGTATATATATAAAAATGTGATTTTTATCGCTAAAGCCATTTGTTTAAATTCAAATAATATTCAACACATGAATTTCAACTCAACGAATGAATTGCAACTCAACACATGAATATTCGCTATAGCATATGTAATTAATTTCAACGAATGAAAATTATTCTAACACATAAATATTTCAGAAAATTTCGGCAGCATAACGGCAGGGTAGTTAAAACCGGGACCGTCCCTAGTACGGCTCCTCGCTCTACCTTAAAACCTCGCGGTTTTTGACAATGGAGATCATGGATCTTGTTCGCACGCAGGCGGCATGTTTTATTTTCAATTCTACAATCCTATTCTATTTTGTTTCAACCACAAGAGGGTATTTTTCAACCACAAAGGTATTTTTCAACCACAATATCAACCACAAACAATTATTTCCAACCATTCGTCATACTATATAATATCACGTCAATCACAAGCAATAAATATCGTCCATGGTCTGTGGACGAGGGGAGTATATATATATATATGTATGTATGTATGTATATATATATATAATATAATAATTCACTTGCATTTCATCACAATTCAAAGCATATATGTTCCAAACAATGCTTGTATAATTTATACATCGCTAATATAACTTATACAACACATGTACATGAGGTATACAATACGTATATAATTTACATTTCGCTTATATAATTTATACAACATGATTTCATTCACACAAATAGTTTAGATTCCTCACATTGGTTATTGCAGTTCTAAAAATCGTAGGAAGGTCAGAAAAATCCGCGGCTTCTTCTAGAATGTAGAGAGCCTCCTTGCGGTCACGGTGTCTCCTGTTTCATCGAATTTCGTTAAAGAACGAAAAAGATATTATTTTTCAAAGTTTTGCAACGCTTTATAGTGTTATTTTCAATTCTGAATAATAAAGGTCGTACCTTTATTTTTGCCTCTAAACTAGGTTTGAGATTTTTGCAAAATCCGTGCAGTATGGGGATGATCGGCGGTGCTGACGTGGAAGGGGGCGGCGAGGGCTTCACGGCGCTGGTGGTTTGAGGGGGTGCGATGGTGAATCGAGGCGGCGGTGGCACTGGGAAGTCGTCGACTTCCTCGACGTCGTTCAGGCGGAGGAGCTGATGATAGGGGGCGGCGGTTGGTCGGATGTGGAGAGGAGGCGAAGGGTTGTCGACTGGTGGTGGTGGTGCGGCCTAGCGTCGCCTGTGGCGGTCGGAAAAGGGAGGAGAAGCGCGGAGCAACGAGGATCGTCCAAATCGTCTCTGGCGGCTAGGGTTTCGTTTATTATTATTTTATTTATTTTTTATAAAAGAAAATTTCCTATTGTCCAGAACTTTATAGGAAGTTTTAAGTAGTGTTTTTGCAAACGGACTCCTTTTTAAACCCAACGACTGTCGCCCCTAGCTAAATACCCCCATTCCGGACACAATGGGATGTGTTTCGTTGGCCATTTCGACTGTTACAGTCAGTTATTTTTCAAATTAAAATATAAAACATTCGATATTTAATTTAAACGTACATTTCAATTTGCCAGGGCCACAAACTGAATCGAAAAATTCCAGAAAAATAAATCTAGCTTTGTTTTGACGATACGGTCCTAACAAAACCAGTTTCGTTGAATTCTGAGCTCGTTTGAAAAACGGTCATTTTTAGGTCGACCTTTTTAACAGAATTTGACCAATCACATTTTTCTTTGCCCCGCTCACATACTAGCTTCAAAAATTATGAAATTTGAAACTTAGCAATAATTTGACATCCCGGACCCAAAAAAAGTGGTTTCGTCAAATTCCGAGGTCGTATGCAAAATCTCAATTTTCAAGGGCTATATATATTATATAGCGACCTTTCTGAAAATTCATTTGGCCATAACTTTTGATTTTCGTTATGAAACTTCGATTTTTCAGATTCGTTAGAAAGGTATTGATAAACAGATTTAAATATTTTCAGTTTCGTTAAAATCCGTTATATTTTCCACCCGGTACAGTCAGACAAAGTTTGTATTCAAAATTTCAAACTGCAATACTATACCCAATTTTATATTTTATTGAAATATGCTATTTAAATTATTCAAATTCTTTGGTAATAACCAAATTTAAAAATTTTAAACTGGTTCACATTTTCCGGGTTATTACAATTACTTTGCATCTTTCTCGAGTCCCACTCGAGTAATCCCATAACTCTATCGAGTCTAACTCTGGCAGTCTATACCATTGAATAGTCTCATCATGTTCCGTCTGCCCATCACTCCTCGAGTAAACCAAGATATCATCCAATGAAAAATCACAACAACTATTTACCCCTCACGCAACCTATCCTAGTCAAAATCGACATTCCCCAAGCACAAGCCCCAAAGGCCTAAACCAATATCAGACAAGCACCCACGGAACTTCTCCTCCGAGTTCGGACAATCCACATGAGGTGATACTAGCAAAACAATCTAGCACTGGAGTACTCATTTGCCTCCCAGAGACAACTAGAACCTATTACAACGATAACCTTTCAGCTTTCTTAACTCCAGTTACTATCACCATCACTAGGTAGGTACCTAATACCACCCTATTCCATTGGAGTAGATCGACTCCCTAAAATAATGCTAAACCCAGTAAAGCCTAAACAAAGAAATCACAAGGTAACATACATCCATGACTCGATAAGACCACATTAACAAATCATGCCAAAACTAGTCGAACCACCAATCGGGTTCGTCATTACTAAAGGTCTATCGACTAACTCAGGTTTGTCAAACAAAACCCGATCAAAACATCTTAAATAGAAAGCATACCTCGAATAACGACACCTTTTTCCTTCTGCCCTGCAGTTGGGGCATTTGACGAAGAAGGAACAACGTTGATAGCATACGCTTTCACAATCTGCTTCTCCCTAAGAGGTTGTGGGCAATCATCCTTGTGATGTCCCGCCTGGCCGTAGTTAAAGCACTTCCTTTCCCCAGGCTTTTCTCGACAATCTTTGGCGTAATGGCCCCTCTTGCCACAACTAAAGCATTTGCCATCTTTCTTATTTTTCTTACTCTGACCATCCTTGGTCGGGTTCTGCTTCCTCTTGTTCTGAGAATTCTTCTTGCCTTCACCGCCTGCTTGCGGCTTTGGCTCCTCTGCAGATGCTGTAGCAACCTCAGTCTTCGACTTAGGGAAAAGGCTCTCTGACCTTAATGCCTTTCCTACAATAGACTCGAACGTCTCATCGATATAGTTTATAAGTCTTTCCCCCAAGTACCCATCCAAGCCAGTTATGAACTTCTCGTTCTTCTTTTCGACTGTATCGATAAGGGACCATCCATATTTCGATAAAGTGTCGAATTCAGCGATATACTCCGAGACTGCTCTACCGTTCTGCTTAAGCTCCAAGAACTTCCGGAACAATTCTGATTTATGAGCAGCTAGAATAAACTTATCACAAAAGCGAGTCTTGAACTGATTCCAAGTAACTTGATCTTCTGGAGTAGCTGTTCTAATGGCATTCCACCAATTCATCGCTCGCCCTTGTAGCTGACGAGACGCTAGCCTTCTCTTCATCGCATCCTCAAGACCCAAGTCGTCGAAGATACGGTTATAGCTATCCAACCAATCCTGAATATCTGTGGCCGACTCCGTTCCGTGGAACGGCTTCCCACCAAGGTTAGTGTAATCCTTGCACAACTTGGCGAAATCGACCCTAGGAGCCTGCACTACTGGACCACCACCATTTCCAGGATTGGGAACTGCTCCCTGAACATCTCTAAGCATGTCTCTCATGAAGTTAGTGAAAATTGTCCTCATGTCAGGAGCATTCCCATGGTTGGTCCCTCTACCAACACCTCTAGGATATCGGCTCATCGTTAATCTGTAAAAGGGGAAACGATTAACGATCCCATAGTGGTGCTAGTGCAGTACGACTTCATTCTTATACTACCAATAGTATATATATATAGCTTTTAAAAACTAAAGTAATCACAAATACGCGCTCTCGTATACGTACTATCTCTCCCTAGTGTCTTTCCCTAGGTTAACTACGCAACCTAGAGCTCTGATACCAAATGTGACGGCCTGCCCCGCACCAACCGACATTTACTCCAAAAGTGCGCTGTACACATGTCCAGTCAGCACGAGACGGTCGTCAGAAGAAAAGAAAGAAGACGAAGAATCAACAAAGAACCTGTAGAATGTCTCACAGCGCATAGAATAAAATATAATAACAACATACTTGACATAAAAAAGGTGAGACAATGCATAAGCTGAAAACTAGAACTAAGCATCATAGCAGCAGAAATCCAAAATACAGCTTATTACAACTTTTAAAATACTATCTCTAAAGCAAAAGCAAGATAAAGAAGGTACACTACTAATGCCCAAGTAGTGACCACCAACGACACAGGGAGAATATATGTAGATATCATACGTGGAAGCCTCCTGCTCGCCTCCGAATCAGCTACTCGCGCATCACCAGCTAACCTGTCTCTAGTCTGCTCGTGTGAGCATCCAAAGTAATAAGAGGAGACATAAAACTCTGGGTCAGACATAAAGCCTGGTATGAGCGATAAGCAACAAAACAAAACAATAATAGGTATAATCCAATCATACCTGAACCTGGACCTGCAACCAAAGAGTTAGCACTACATACTGTACAATACTCTAAGGTGCCACTAACATACTATGTAAGAGATACGGGGGTGGGGGTGTGCATGTCATAGTGATGTCAAACAATCAAGCATAGCAACCATCCTCACGTCTCTCACTCAGTGCGTAAAGCATACGATATCCACTACCTTGGTTACCTAATCCTTTGGGCCATGACGGAATCCAATCCCGTACAACTATCACTACAAGCCCACTATTCATCTCTCAGTGGTGAACCAAAGTTATGAATACCGACAACCCCTTTGCACACGTCCCGCAGCAAAGCCCAATCATGAAATGAACTCATTGGTTCCCATCTGGACCCTGAGCTCTAACTTCCATTTGGACTACCTTTGCATCTCGGGTTTTGGTCAGCATCTCCTCCGGATCGGTCTTCACTTCACGTTGCTTCGGATCGTGGTCATCACTTCAAGTCCAAGCATCTCGGATCGGGTCGGTCGTGCTCCCTCCATCGGATCGCATCGCGCCATACGGATCGGGTCGTCATCACCCCTGGCGGATCGGGTCAGGGCCTTCAGCTTGCCACGGTTTGGATCGGGTGCTCTTTCGTGGTGCCTTCAACGCGTGGGTGAGCATTCGGGTCGGAGCGTTCAAGTACAAGTGGATCGTAGATGTTGTCTTCCTCTGGTCGGATCGGGGTGCGAAGCGCGAGCGGATCGGTGCTTCTGGATCGTGGAAGGCGGTTCGGATCGGAGTATTCAGCTCGTGCAACTTGAGAAGAAGCGGTTCGTCTCATGGAAAAAGAGGCGATCGGATCCGGGTCCTTCATATTTCCTGCAACTCTTCCAGCGACTGTTTTACGCCATACGACGGCGTTTACGACCATTCTAACTTTTCTAATCAATCATAAAGCATACCATACAACCATAGCAACATGTATGGACATCCACAAACAGCAAAACAACAATCATGGCATGTAAAATGGATCAAACATACCCAAAAACCCATATTTTCCCCTTAAGCATGTTCAAGCAAAACTGATGATAGGATTAACAAAACTTAACCAAATTAGCCAAATTTTCTAACAGAGGTCTAAAACAATATTTCAGAATTTCTGAATATTTTTCCAGATTTTTAACATGCATAAATTCGCTAATTTCCACTAATCACCCCTTAATCCCCCAAATTCCGGGATTTGCAAAATTAGTCGAAATTAACCCAAATTCATATCAGAGGCATAAAATGATGTTTTAGAATTTTAGGAATTTTTCTAGATTTTTCTGAGCCATAATTTCGCTAATCTTCGCTAATTACCATAATTAGCCGTAATTAGTGAAAAACAATGCAAATCACTCACCTTAGCCACAAACAAACTATAGATCTGAAATAATCTCTGATTTGCATCCAATCCCTATGTGTTCCAGCAGCTCTCTCGCTGATTTGGTGAAGATCCTCTTTGATTTGAGGTAGATTAGGCCAAAACTTGATTAGAAAGTGATTAGAAGGTGATTTGGGTGTTGGAGGCCATTGCTAGAGCTTGAAAGAGGTAAGTGGCGGCTGGAGAAATGAGTCTAAAACCGAAATCCTAACCCTAGCAGCCCTTAAATACCCCAAATCCCGAAATCCCCCATTGGGCCTAGCCGTTAATCACCCGGTTTAGCCCAATTAAGCTGTTTTTAACACTCTAAACCTTAATTCAGCCATATCTCCCAAACGGTAAGTCCGTTTGGCTATTATGACCACTCTACGGAAAGAGAAACCATCATTCGTATCCAATGGAAGTGGTTTCAGGTCAAAATTCCTTTCCAATCAAAAGTTATGGCCAAGAAAAGATCAGCTAGGGGCAAAACGGTCATGTAAAAATCGACAAAAATCATGAACATGGGAAATGACACCACGGGTGTACTAGCATGGGAAATCGACAAAAATCGACAAAAGCTGAGATGGGAAATGACCCCACGGGTGTACTAGCATGAACATGGGAAATCGGCAAAAATCGACAAAAGCTGAGATGAACATAAGGATAACAACATACTGGCATGGTGATTAACTAACAAGATAGATAAAGGTGTCATCGCATAATCAAGGTTAAGTTTTGCACCACGGGTGTACTAGCATTCTAACATGTCAAGTAAAACAAGAAGTGATCCCTTGGCCCAAGCTTGGCCCAATATCATGAGGTGACCTAAATCAAGGTCCAACTACACGATCTAGTTGATCGGCTCCCTATAAGCCTAGCTCGTCAAGTGTCAGTGTCATATGGCCCAAACATGAAATGTAGTTAAATTGCGCTAGGTACACCCTAGGGTGTATCAAGTCCTAGGGTGTCAACCTCAGACACAAATTCAAGTATGCACAGTCTAGATCTACTGGTACCCGTGCCTGATTCTCCAACGCCGGACTATGTGCACGACCATAGTCCGCCTGTACCTACACAGCCGTCGTTTTGGTCGCTTACATGTCAGCCCAGTAATCGTGCCCCACCCTAGCCTAGTCCTAGGGTCTTATGATACTATCAAGAGGGTTACTGCTGAAAAGGACCACGCAACTAGGGTTTCTTAACGGGTTAAATGTGGTTAACCCGATCCAAACGTGGATTAAATTGGTTAAGTGTACCCAAGGTTCATGACTTAACCCCGATTAACCCATCAAGCCCAAATTGGTTAAGTATTAAGTGGACCATGACTTAACCCTAATCAGGAGGCATTCATTAACTTAATGTGCTTTAACCTCTCACATTAGACCCTGTTGTGGTTACTAGTTAAGCCGGGCGGGTCCGGGTAGCTTTACACCACAACTTGGTCTAACCTCGGGTTCGAGCACAACATGACCAACGTCTCACATTGGGTCCTATTGTTTGTAGCCACTAGTTAGGCCGGGCGGGTCCGGGTAGATTTATGCTACAAACTCAACCCAACCTCGAGTTGGCCACACTCATATTTTCTAAGTGTCATGTCCATTATGTTTCCAAAAGATAATTACATATCACGTCATGTTATAAAAACCATGTTCATGTCATAATGTTACCCAACCCCAACGTAATCCCATCGTTTACATAATCGCAACAACGCATAAAGGATAAAATAGGGAACTTGGCATAATCATGACAAAAAGGTGTTGAAGCCACAAGTTTAACATGGTGGCATATGAAATGTACATATGTTCATATACTTGCATATTGCATTATTAGGCTTCAAAAGTATGCATAAAACCAAACTTAGCATATAAGTGATACATGGTGATAAATGACATGTTCGCATTTTGCTTCACATGCAAGTTATCATAAGGGATATGATAACTTCCATGTTGCCAAAATGCAACCTTTAACATAAAGCTTGAAGCTTTAAGCTCACAAACTCAAGTTTAACTTGCATAACATGATAACATGATCAACCCAAACTTGCATAACATAGCAACATGTGTCAACTTGCATAACATGATAACATGATCAACCCAAACTTGCATAACATAGCAACATGTGTCAACTTGCATAATGATCAACCAAACTTGCATATCATAATGATCAACCAAACTTGCATATCATAATGATCAACCCCAAACTTGCATCATTCATTTAACTTTAGAGTTCAAAAATGAAAATAGAAAAGGGCTTACAATGCTATGAAGACACAAATGAATATTTATTAAAAGATTGAGACGAAGCCCTTATGCAATCACCAAAAATCCCAAATATGCAAGCTCCAAATGAAAAACCCTTGAGCCAAATCAATAAAAACCCTTGCTTTGAAATAGAAATGTTGCAACTTGACATGAATGCAAGCTAAGAACACTCATACAAGCTTGAATACACTTGTATGAACTCAAAATCTCTCATATAAATAACTTAGAAATTTTAGCATGAGAGTTGAGGCCATGAGAGGAACAAATTTGAAATAGTTTAGTTGTAGGATTGAATAATGGTGATTTAGGCTAGGCTTAGGGGTCTTTTTATAGAAGATTAGGATAGTATTAGCCATAGGATTAACCCTAGATTCAATCCAAGCCATCAAATCCCGTCACAAGCCTCCAAAACAGGTCCAAACAGCCAAAACAGGTGCACCAGGCCGACCTGGCCGACCAGGGAGGTCGACCCCCAGGTCGACCCTAGGGTCGACTCCCCAGTCGACCTGGGGGGGGGGGAGATCGACTCCCCAGTCGACCCACAGGTCGACCCCCTGGGACTGGCGGGAATTTTCCCGCCACTTCTGATTTTCTGAAATTTGAATCTGTTTTGAATTTGAATTTTTCGTGAAACTTCGCGAGGCCATATCTTGGTCATACGGACTCCGATTTTCGAAAACTCGGACTCTATTTCGCGTATTTTTCCGAGACGAACGCAATGGCACAGCCCGTTTCCTTTGATTCAGATTTTACAGTTTAATTCTGCCTTGATTTGTGTTATAACATGTTATTCAAAAATACGGGTTGTTACATTCTCCCCTCCTTAAAGGATTTCGTCGCCGAAATCTCCAAGTTAGGAAGAACGTATCCTACCATCCATCATCCATCTACTCAAAACATCATCCACGTGCAGTCATTGTCCTTAAAGGATTCTAAATGTTGTATGATCATATGCAAAGGTGTGTGTATATGTACTTATCTAATGCGAAAATCAGGAGGTTACTGATTCAGTAAACCCCCATAATGCAAAACATGTTAGTGAAATGAGTCCATATGTATGCAAATTCCTAACATAATTTATAATCTCTACATGAGTGCACATAACATTCATCTATTTGCAACATCCACGTGATAGCATAACAAGTTTCATCCATGAATAAGTATAAGCACTCATGCATATGCAACATGAAAGTGTGTGAGCCGATCTTAGTGCCTAATGTGTATCATGCATCCACGAGTATCCACGTGCAAACACTTGCAACCACTTGCAACCATCAAGCATAACATGTTTCAAGTACATGTTTCATCCAACGGGTTTCTACCTAAGGTCCTCATGACATGATTAACAAGATAAACAAGATAAACATGGATAGAAAAAGAAAGATATGCTAATTAAGAAAGAGGTCGAGAATGTACCCTCAAAAAGGAATGGATAAAGCCCACGCATCTTCTCCTCGGTTTCCCAAGTTGCATCTTCATCGGCTTCACTCCACTGAACTTTCACCAACTTGACTTCTCGATTCCTTAACTTCTTGATCTATGTTCCCAAAATACGAACTGGAGCTTTTCTCAAGGTTGCTTCCTTCTCTACCTTAATGTCTTCAAGAATGCTTGGTTCAACCACCTCAGCGGACTCATGTAGGCACTTTCGGAGATGTGAGACATGAAAGACATTATGCACTCCGGCTAGCTTCTCGGGCAATCCCACCTTATAGGCCATCTTTCCAATTCTCTCTACGATAGGGAAGGGTCCTACGAACCTTGGTGCCAGCTTCCCAACTGCTCCAAAACGTACCACATTACGCAAAGGAGAAACCTTCACGAAAACCATGTCCCCCACTTCGAATTCCAAATCTGCCCTTCGCTTGTCAGCATACGATTTCTGTCTATCTTGGGCCGCTTTCATCCTTCTTCTCACCAATTCAACTTTCTCGGATGTATCCCGTATCATATCGGGCCCAAGTATAAGCCTATCTGTTGTCTCCCACCAACAAGATGGTGACCTACACGGCCTCCCATACAAAGCTTCAAATGGTGCCATCCCTATGCTGGCTTGATAGCTATTATTATAAGCAAACTCTACAAGAGGCAGGTGGTCTTCCCAAGTACCACCGAAGTCGAGAACACAAAGCCTCAAGAGATCTTCTAACACTCTATTCACCCTTTCGGTTTGGCCATCCGTCTGGGGGTGATAGGCTGTACTCAGATTCAATCGCGTACCCATCGCTTCTTGCAAACTATTCCAGAACTGGCTAGTGAAAATTGGGTCACGGTCGCTAACTATGCTAGAAGGAACTCCATGCAACCGCACTATCTCTCGAAGATAAATGGATGCTAGCCATGATGCGGTCCTTTTGCTCTTTACTGGAATGAAGTGATCACTCTTCGTAAGTCTGTCAACTATGACCCATATGCTTGTGTTCCCTCTCCTTGACCTAGGCAATCCATCCACAAAATCCATAGAAATACTCTCCCACTTCCATTGCGGGACCTCCAATGGATGTAATAGCCCACCTGGTTTCTTTGACTCGGCTTTCACTTGTTGGCACACCATGCACTTTGAAACATACTCTGCCACATCCTTCTTCATTCCGGCCCAAAAGAAAATGCGCTTCATATCTCTATACATCTTATCTCCTCCCGGATGTATAGTCATCTTCGAGTGATGTGCTTCTTCAAGAACTTTATGCACCAAGTCTCCTACTTGTGGAACGCATAGCCTTCCATCACGCCTTAGCCAACCCTTATCATCAATGGTATATCTAGCAAGGTGACTAGACGTCTCACCCCGAATCAACTTATCCATGACCTCGACTATTTGCGGATCTTCCTTATGTGAAGCCCCAACTTGATCAAGAAGTGTGGGTCTAAGCTCAAGGGATGCTAATGAACCCGTCATCGACTCAACAGCCGTTGTAAAATCAAAGGTTGCCAAGAATTCTAAGTTCTTCATCTCTATGAACAAGGGGCTCAAAGTCAACCTCCTTCTGCTTAGTGCATCTTCCACCACATTACCCTTGCCAGGGGTATAAGCTATCTCGAAGTCATAAGATGCCAAGAATTCCATCCACCTTTGCTGCCTTAGATTCAGATCTTTTTGCGAGAAGAGGTACTTGAGTGACTTGTGATCAGTATACAACTCAAGCCTTTCGCCTAGAAGATAGTGGCGCCAGGATTTGAGTGCAAAGACGATCGCCGCTAACTCCAAATCATGGGTGGGATAGTTCTTCTCATGAACTTTAAGTTGCCTACCCCCATAACATATCACTCTTCCCTCTTGCATCAAAACAACACCTAACCCCGTGCCACATGCATCCGTGTACACGGTAAACATCTTACCACTATCGGGTAATGCCAAAACTGGAGCTGAGGTAAGGGCTCTCTTGAGCCTTTGAAAAGCAAGCTCACACTCCAAGTCCCATGCAAAGACTAAGTTCTTCTTCGTCTACTTAGTAAGAGTGGCCGAAATCTTAGCGAAGTCCCTGATGAACTTCCTATAGTAGCCCGCCAGATCGAGAAAGCTCCTTACTTCGGTTGCATTCTTAGGGGTCTTCCAGTCTTGAACCACAACCACCTTCGCGGGATCCACCTCTATGCCTTGCTTAGAAACTATATGTCCAAGAAACCGAACCTCCCTTCTCCAAAAATGACATTTGGAGAACTTGGCTTTCAACTGATGCGCCCTAAGCGTATCCATCACTTCCTTGAGATGCCTAGCATGCTCTTCCTCATCCTTTGAGAAGATCAGAATATCATCCACGAAGACAACAACAAACTTGTTAAGGAACTCCCTGAACACCCTACTCATCAAGTATACGAAGTAGGCGGGTGCATTAGTCAAACCGAATGGCATGACAAGCCATTCAAAGAATCCATCTGGAGTCCTGAACACAGTTTTATCAATGCTATCCTCAGCTACTCTAAGCTGATGGAATCCGGTGGCTAGATCGAGCTGAGAGAAAATAGAAGCACCTACCAAATGGTCAAAGAGATCATCAATCCTCGGTAAAGGGTGCCTATTCTTCTTTGTCAGCTTGTTCAACTCTCGATAATCAACACATAGGCGAAGCGAGCCATCCGCCTTAGTAGCGAATACCACCGGAGCACCCCATTCAGAAATGCTTCGCCTAATAAAATTCTTCTCAAGTAGCTCCTTGATCTGCTTACTGAGCTCCCTTCTTTCTCGAGGGGCCATATGCCTAACGGGCAATGATACTGGCTTGGCATTATCGACCAGATAAATGCGGAAATCTATCTCTCGTTTAGGGGGTAACCCCTTAACTTCATCAAAGACATCAGGATAGTCTCGGACCACCCTTACAGATTGCAGATCATCGATGGACGAGTCGAGAGATTCAAGATAACATAACATGACGGGACCTCTAGGGTTACAAGAAATTTCTAGGGTATTACCGAGGCGAGTCATGAGCCTCACCACCCTATGCTCACAATCGAGGATGGCTCCATAACTGGACAACCAATCCATGCCCAAGATCAACCCATATCCCGTGAATCCGAGAACATAAGCATTACACGTGAATTCTACGGCCAAGATAGAAATCTTCAAATCCACACAAATCATAGATAAATGGGCGGAACCCCCAATTGGATTTGAAACACAAACGGGATCCTCAACTAGGATAGTACTTAGGTGCAAACTTTCAACAATGTCAGAAGAAATAAAACTATGCGATGCGCCAGAATCAAATAAGGTGCGAACAGGATTATCAGAAATATAAACAAGACTTTCTACAGAAATACTACCTCGGTCCTGAACTGGAGCAGCATTGAGAGCATGCACTTGCCCTCCAGAAGGTCCTGCACGCTGATTCTGCCCTTGCCTCTTGGGGCAATCCTTGCTAAAATGTCCGGTCTCTCCACAATGAAAGCATTCACCCGACTTCCTCTTCTTCTTTCTACAGTCTTTAGCTATGTGCCCAACATTCCCACAGTACTGGCATTTTCTTGGATCCTTTGCCTTGGCCTTGTTGCCCTTGTTGTTCTTGTTGTTTTTGTTGTTCTGATTGATCTGATTTCCTCCCCACTTGGAGTCTGTCCTCTTGGCTTGAGTCTCATTAGCCTTGACTTCCTTCTTGCCATTCTTATCGTCTCCTTGAAGCAATGCCATGTCTACTAGTCCCTCAAAAGTGGCCCCCATGGGTATATGAGATAGGGCTAAACCTTGTAATGGCTCATTCAACCCTCGTGCAAAGTGCAAAGCCTTCTTCTGGGGAGTATTAATCATGTCCAAACCGAATCGGGCGAGCTTGTTAAACTCATTCACATACTCCCTCACTATCATGTCCCCTTGCTTCAAAGATATAAACTTCTCCAATTGCAGATTTGCCTCAGCTGATGATAGAAACTTAAGCCCAAACCTCGTCCTAAAGTCGGCCCAAGTCTCTATAGGCCTCGTAGCATTGGTGACCTCCCACCAATAAGCAGCTTCTTCTTTTAATAGCCATGCTGCCAATAAAACCCTTCTATGATCTTCCACATCAAAGATGGCGAAGAGATCTTCAGTTTCTTTCAACCAATTTCGTGCCTCCACAAAAGTCTCCGTCCCTATGAAGTTCTTGCCACCCATCGCCTTAAAGTCCTTGCAAACTTTAGCGAAATCCGCTTGTGGATTCTGAGGAGGGGGAGGAGGAGGAGGGACCTCAGTTATGTTGGGAGTATTTGTTGGGCCCACATCGTTGGCCCTAGCTTCCAAGTATCTCCGGAACCATCCGGGAATGGTCACTCCCTCAGGAAGGTTAAGATCGGCCATACTGAAAAAGAAAAAGATAGATTCAGAACGAGGAAACGAAGGATAGTGCTATGGCTTTTGGGGAATAGCCTTTTAAAATAACTAGACTTTTTCTTGGAAAATACTTAATTGGTTTTGAAAATAGTTTTTCAAAAAGTAAGTTTCAAAAACACTTTTGCTCAAATCTTGTAAACCTTATGCTCTGATACCAAATGTAACACCCCACCTCCGCCAGGGTAACTCTTGCAAGCACACTGGCTTTGGAGGGGCGTTAAACAAGGTAAACATGCATGCAGATATCACAAGACAGAACATATAAGTAAAACAGAGTAGTAAAGCAGCGGATAAAACTAGCATTTCAAAACCATAGTTAAGTTACAACAAAGTCATTATTTTCCAACAAACAAAGTCTAGATAATATCTAAAACTGAAAAACTGAAATACATAAAGTACAATCCCCAAAGTGAAGTGATAAACCATAGCTAGCTCAATGTCCAAAACCGTACATGAGAAAATCCAGTAAGCAAGCTATAAAGATCCAAGCTAAGCTCCAATATTCCCACCCTGAGGACCTTAGGGGGGGAAACGGAAGAAAAGAGGCGAAAGAAAACAGGTCAGTCAAAAAGACTGGTAAGCCCTGACTACTATCAGTTCATGAACTAGTAAAGTTAACTGGCATGAGAAGCTGAGATGAACATAAGGATAACAACATACTGGCATGGTGATTAACTAACAAGATAGATAAAGGTGTCATCGCATAATCAAGGTTAAGTTTTGCACCACGGGTGTACTAGCATTCTAACATGTCAAGTAAAACAAGAAGTGATCCCTTGGCCCAAGCTTGGCCCAATATCATGAGGTGACCTAAATCAAGGTCCAACTACACGGTCTAGTTGATCGGCTCCCTATAAGCCTAGCTCGTCAAGTGTCAGTGTCATACGGCCCAAACATGAAATGTAGTTAAACTGCGCTAGGTACACCCTAGGGTGTATCAAGTCCTAGGGTGTCAACCTCAGACACAAATTCAAGTATGCACAGTATAGATCTACTGGTACCCGTGCCTGATTCTCCAACGCCGGACTATGTGCACGACCATAGTCCGCCTGGACCTACACCGGCGTACCTACACAGCCGTCATTTTGGTCGCTTACATGTCAGCCCAGTAATCGTGCCCCACCCTAGCCTAGTCCTAGGGTCTTATGATACTATCAAGAGGGTTACTGCTGAAAAGGACCACGCAACTAGGGTTTCTTAACGGGTTAAATGTGGTTAACCCGATCCAAACGTGGATTAAATTGGTTGAGTGTACCCAAGGTTCATGACTTAACCCCGATTAACCCATCAAGCCCAAATTGGTTAAGTATTAAGTGGACCATGACTTAACTCTAATCAGGAGGCATTCATTAACTTAATGTGTTTTAACCTCTCACATTAGACCCTGTTGTGGTTACTAGTTAAGCCGGGCGGGTCCGGGTAGCTTTACACCACAACTTGGTCTAACCTCGGGTTCGAGCACAACATGACCAACTTCTCACATTGGGTCCTATTGTTTGTAGCCACTAGTTAAGCCGGGCGGGTCCGGGTAGATTTATGCTACAAACTCAACCCAACCTCGAGTTGGCCACACTCATATTTTCTAAGTGTCATGTCCATTATGTTTCCAAAACATAATTACATATCACGTCATGTTATAAAAACCATGTTCATGTCATAATGTTACCCAACCCCAACGTAATCCCATAGTTTACATAATTGCAACAACGCATAAAGGATAAAATAGGGAACTTGGCATAATCATGACAAAAAGGTGTTGAAGCCACAAGTTTAACATGGTGGCATATGAAATGTACATATGTTCATATACTTGCATATTGCATTATTAGGCTTCAAAAGTATGCATAAAACCAAACTTAGCATATAAGTGATACATGGTGATAAATGACATGTAGAAGTTGCTAGAAGTTCGCATTTTGCTTCACATGCAAGTTATCATAAGGGATATGATAACTTCCATGCTGCCAAAATGCAACCTTTAACATAAAGCTTGAAGCTTTAAGCTCACAAACTCAAGTTTAACTTGCATAACATGATAACATGATCAACCCAAACTAGAATAACATAGCAACATGTGTCAACTTGCATAACATGATAACATGATCAACCCAAACTTGCATAACATAGCAACATGTGTCAACTTGCATAATGATCAACCAAACTTGCATATCATAATGATCAACCAAACTTGCATATCATAATGATCAACCCCAAACTTGCATCATTCATTTAACTTTAGAGTTCAAAATTGAAAGTAGAAAAGGGCTTACAATGCTATGAAGACACAAATGAATATTTATTAAAAGATTGAGACGAAGCCCTTATGCAATCACCAAAAATCCCAAATATGCAAGCTCCAAATGAAAAACCCTTGAGCCAAATCAATAAAAACCCTTGCTTTGAAATAGAAATGTTGCAACTTGACTTGAATGCAAGCTAAGAACACTCATACAAGCTTGAATACACTTGTATGAACTCAAAATCTCTCATATAAATAACTTAGAAATTTTAGCATGAGAGTGGAGGCCATGAGAGGAACAAATTTGACATAGTTTAGTTGTAGGATTGAATAATGGTGATTTAGGCTAGGCTTAGGGGTCTTTTTATAGAAGATTAGGATAGTATTAGCCATAGGATTAACCCTAGATTCAATCCAAGCCATCAAATCCCGTCACAAGCCTCCAAAACAGGTCCAAACAGCCAAAATAGGTGCACCAGGTCGACCTGGCCGACCAGGGAGGTCGACCCTAGGGTCGACTCCCCAGTCGACCTGGGGGGGGGGGGGAGGTCGACTCCCCAGTCGACCCCCAGGTCGACCCCCTGGGTCTGGCGGGAATTTTCCCGCCACTTCTGATTTTCTGAAATTTGAATCTGTTTTGAATTTGAATTTTTCGTGAAACTTCGCGAGGCCATATCTTGGTCATACGGACTCCGATTTTCAAAAACTCGGACTCTATTTCGCGTATTTTTCCGAGACGAACGCAATGGCACAGCCCGTTTCCCTTGATTCATATTTTACAGTTTAATTCTGCCTTGATTTGTGTTATAACATGTTATTCAAAAATACGGGTTGTTACAATACTGCATTTGCTTATTTAAGTTGTAAATGATGAAGTACTGTTATAATTAAAGCCAAGAAATAAGAAAATTTAACAACACGATTTAAATGTGTTACTCTGTCCATGTCGTTTGCCCCCACTTAGCTTTTTTGTATGCAATCTGGCCATTATTTATTTCCAAAGTTAGCAAGCGAAATCTAATATTTTCCACGACTGCTTCAAAGAATCCACCATTCTAAATGGACTATTTGGATATCTTTCATTGATTAAATTGCAAACTAACATCCAAAAAGAGCTTTCACTTTGACTCGTATCTTTCCTCTTATTTTTGGAACATTCAACCCAACAGAAGAAAGTTCAGCTTGCTCATCCGGTGACTATTTTCGAAATTCTGAAGGACTAGGAGTCTGATTCGCAAAATCTTCATTAGAAGATTCGTTAATGTTAATACCAAATGTTTGCTTTCTCCTTGCTTGAGCGGAAAAGAAATCATCATTCATACTAATCTGTTCTCCGTCTGCTACTTCACGATAATCAAATTGAGTTTATTCGTTTTTCCATTTGTTAAGTTCAAATTGATTATTCAAATTTCTGGACATATCTGATACGATCCCTCAATCCATTGCTGGCCATTTATGGAGATATAATTTTGTCCATAATTACAATGTTGAAATGAGGTATTCTGAGAGCAAATTGAATTTTGAGAGTTTTGATACTGGTTTAAATTTTGTTACGAACTGTAGAAATTTTGATTCTGTGAAGACTGATAAGAAGTATAGCTTGTTGGGAATTTTGAGAAAGACATTGGTTTTAACTATGTTGAGAATTTAACGAATTTAGATTGCATAGATTCGTATTTTGATTATTGGATCTGATTCGTAGTATTGATTTTCCTTTTTGACGTTTTGACATAATTGATATTATATGTATTATTTTATTGAAGAGGGTAAGAAGTGTTGAAGAATTTGGTGAAAATGAAAATAATAATAATGGAAGTTTACAGAAGGAGAGGATAAATGGTGGCAACGACAAAAAAATGACCGTTGTTCTTAACCAGCATTGTTATGGTCGATTAAGTGACAACGAACATTTTTTTGATCGTCAACACAAGAGCAACTTAGCCGGTTAAAACAAAACCGACTAAGCTTAAGGGCTTTGATAATGACACCCCATTTTTGGGTAAGAAGTGTCATATTTTAAGTTCACACTCGTCCAATATTTGAGCGTTAAGGGGGCAACACCAGTTATACTTTTAAGGGACAAAAATAACCCTGTAAAGACGGTAAGAGTATACCATTTTTATTTTTAAAAAAAAGGTATCATTAGACCATCTTTTCTATTTGTATAACAAACCTTAAAAAACAACGAAAACAGTAAGAGTGTACATTTTTCAGATTAAGGGTATTTTTGTCTTATTATTGTGTATTGTTAAGGGGGGTTTAGACCCTTAACAAAATTTTAAAAACTAAAATTTCGTGGTTCCCTTAACCAAAAAGGAGGCGTCGAAAGCCCGAGCAGCCAAGCTTAACCAATTTCGTTTTAGCCGTCTAAGCACTATTGTCAAGGGAGTTGGCAAGATTGTTTTGTTAACATTTTGGATTGTCAAAGCAATCCAACCGCGGTTGAGATTGCTTTGATGATGGATACAAGACAAGTTCTGCTTAGAGATAGCGGTTTGAATCTCCCTGCTAGGATCAGTTGGTACTCAAATAAAGCCCCATCGGGACTTGTGCACTATCAGACCTTAGCAATGGCTATTTTATCCATGTTTCCCAAGAAATCAGCTTCTCTCCCCAGTAAGCTGATGCCATGGATGATCCCACTGATTTCGTTGTCATTGCTGCTACTTCTCTACTCCATATCGAAGTCTCTATTCCAAACCCGAATTAGCTCCAACTACGAAAGATCCCAGAGTCCATGTGATTTCACAAACGGAAAGTGGGTTTTCAATCCCAACTCTAAATCTCCACTCTATGACTCTACTTGTCCGTTCCATCGAAATGCGTGGAATTGCCTAAAAAACAATAGAGAAAACATGGATTCGATCAATTCCTGGGAATGGAAGCCCGATGGCTGTGATTTGCCTCATATCGATGCGAAGAGGTTTCTTGAATCTATGAGGGGGAAGAAAATCGGGTTTGTCGGGGATTCGTTGAATGAGAATTTTTTGGTGGCTTTGCTGTGTATTTTGAGATCTGTGGATAGCGGGGCGAAGAAATGGAAGAGGAAAGGCGCTTGGAGGGGTGGGTATTTTCCGAAATACGATGTTACTGTTGGATACCACAGAGCTGTTCTTCTTGCCAAGTATAAGTAAGTTTTTTACGTGCATTGATGTGTTAATGTAGAAGTGTATAATTTGCTTGAATGGTGTACGTGTTTGAATGATTTATTTATCCGTTTAACTGAGGTGAATACGACTTATTTGTAGAATGTAATCTCTAATGGCTTCGACTGTTTTTATAGACAATGCTGATAGTTAGTAAAATATTTGTATTACTTCAGGGGTTCACCCATATTGGAGAGCCTAGATTTTTTTCTTTATATCCAATCTTGATTTTCCAATACGTGAAATCATTTGCTTGAATAGACCAGGCTAGTAAAGTATGTTATGATTTGATATTGAAGTAAACTTAGGGTGGATCTTTAAATATGTGGTACTTAAGGAAATACTTGTTGTAAACGGTATGCTTTCTTAAGTGTATTTATGGTATGATTTCTTATATATTAAGTATTAACACTTGCTCACTCTGCATAAGTGCATATATGTCCAAGAGTATACTGTTGAGCTCTCTGATGCTGTCCTCTTAGCTAAATTGCAATGTGGTTGGTAGTCTGGTTTATGTCTTATTTTGTTGGTTATAAGTGTGAATTTAAACATATAAGTAGCATCATTTGACTTCACTGTAGCTTTGAATTTTCTTCAATGCCTGTCCGATGAATGTAGGTTTGACTGTATGATGTAAGTAAGTTACTACATGGTTAAAAAACACCTGACCACTCTGGCCGCACTTTCTGTTAGGCTTTGCAACACAGGTTGTTGTCTGTTATATCATTCGATATTGAAAGAAAAGAAATTGTGGCCAGTGCTATAACTATATTTGTTGATAGTTGACTTAATTGCAACCAATGATTTACATTCACTAGGCTTCTTGATTGGGACTGTGTATGTATAAGTAGCGACTAATTTCAGGGCCTAATTTAAGTGAAGGAGCAATTCAAATTCACAAATCTTCCTGCTATACAAGTGTATGGGACATCAAAGAATTCTCCTTCTCCCATGAAATTAGTATATTATTAGGTGGGTTTTTCAGGCGTGGATTTATTTCCAATCAAACACCGCAAATCGTAACTTTTGTAGCTGCTGTATAAATTATCCAAGAACTAGACTTTTTTCCAATTTCAATGGAAAATTATGTCAACTAACCCTAGTAGGCTGGGGATTCTCTGCTATGCTTCTGCACCTTAGCAACTGATTGGGACATAATTATGAACTTATCTATAGATCATGCTTGAATATACAATTAACCATCTTTATCATCACTTGTTAATACTGATTATTTAAAGGTGGCAGCCTGTGGAAGACTCTGATATTCCCGATAAAGATGGATTGAAGGGTTTCTACCGTGTTGATGTTGATGTACCAGCTGACGATTGGGCCAACATAACCAAGTTCTACGATGTCCTAGTGTTTAATACAGGACACTGGTATTTTCATATTTTTCTCATTAACAAGATTGCATGATTCTTACATCCTTAACAAACAACCATCACATGCTTCATCATTTTATTGATGCTAGAGTTTTAGTCTAAATTGCATCACTTTCTCCGTATGTCATTAAATGAAATAAATGTTGTGTGTCATTTGGCAGTCATTGCTTTCCTAAATTTGTTACTAGTCTACAAAAGATATACCTTAGCATGATGACTGGATTTCAGTGTGCAAATATGCCTCAAATATACAAATATTATGGTTACATGGTTATATTCCATTATTTACATTACAGAATGCACTTTAAAGTAGTGCTAAAAAAATGAAAGCAGTAAATAACATCATTCGGTAATAAATATCTTAATTTCACAACCATTTTCGGATATGAAATATTATATCTGCATCTCTTACACGCATTTGTATTACTGTAGGATAGTACCTATCATTATTGCAAACCAGCTCTCTAAACAATTTCAAATGTTGCAAAATTTATTGTACTCAGGTGGGGCCTATATAAATTTCCAAAGGAGACGCCTCTTGTTTTTTACAGAGATGGAAAGCCTATAGACCACCCTATGGAAATATTTGATGGACTACAAGTTGTTCTTAAAAGTATGATATCTTTTATCGATAAAGAAGTTCCCAAAGAGACTTTGAAATTCTGGCGCACTCAGTCTCCTAGACATTTTTATGGGGGAGAATGGAATCATAATGGCAGTTGCTTGTCTAAAGAGCCACTAAAGTTGGAAGAGGTACGCAGGGATCTTGCTACATATTTATCTTATTTCTTACCTCTGCTTAACTATACAGTTTATTTGCTTATTTTATATATTCAGCATCTCAACATCTTACACACCTCAAGTGACCTAGATTGGTTGCAAACTTACGACGTTTTGACTTTGATACTTATATAAGATGAATATGGAAAATTGCCAACTTTTTTATGGATTAAAGGGTTAAAGAATACATAATATTCAAAGTCACAGCAGTTTGAGAAATCCAAATTTGTGGACATTTTAAATAGGGCTTTAGATTCAAATGCTTATTTCCAGTTTTCAAAGCTAACTGACGTGACTGAAAAAGGGCGTGTTTCATGGTTGTTTAGCAATAGGTTCCTATTTTTATGTAATTGTCTTAAATGCTAAATTGTTACCACATAATTGGTTATGAATATGCTTCCATGCATTTAATTGTGGAAATACCACTGTACATGTTAAAACAAAACCGAATCACAGTGCAAACATGCACTTCACAAAACAAAAGTGCAACTTTATGTGCTTTTGAAAAATACATTTGAAGTGAAAATACAAATCATATGCTTTCAGTAGTGCAACTGATATGTAATTTATAATTTTTTACTTTAAAACACAGAAGTCCAATTATTTGGATATTAAGATATACAAAATAAACATAATTTATACTGCTATACAAAATACATATAAAATATAGAATAGGAATGCAAAAATTCCAGCATACAAAACTATCTTTGAAACTGTAAAATTCATATGTAATGATGAATGCGCACAAACCACATATATCTATTTATACTGGTGCAAATATCATGCATTTTTCAGAACACATGTAAGATGGGTGTGAGATTAAGAATATGGTTTTGACAGTTTAGTTTATTAAATATCGTTTAGTTTTGGAAATTTTGGTTTAAAATTATGTTTTTGTTCTCAGAAATTAGTCCCAAAAGTATGAACTATTTTTCTGCTTAGAATAGTTTTGCGTATTTATGTCAAGACTTACATATTCGATTAACTAAAACGTTATCCAATCATATATAGCCTGATAAAAGATTGCCTGATAACAGAAAGTGCATCTATTTATCCTAACAACAGTCAAACCCTATAACTATCTAAATCATCCGTTGACTGCTGCCTGCCTTCCTTTGTTGCAACACGTTTTTCTTGCTAACATTTCTTTTTCCTTTTCTCTTCTTTCTTTGAATAAAATATTAAAGAATTTGTTAGAATTACTGTAAAATTTCATTAGGCTATTGCACATTAATTCAGGATAACACTCAAGGTTGAAGGGAAAATAGAAAAGGAAAGAAATGAAAAACACTGGGTGGCCAAGATCAAAGTAGCTCGAACGTCCAAGGTTCCAATCTTTTGTGACAAAATCCTGATTATATGGTATAGACGTTGATTAACATTAATGTATCAACCATTAATACATACTGCACATCAGCACATATATAATTAACTTAACAAAAAGTTAAACTATGAACATCGGAAACGTTGACATAAAAGCCAGTCATGCATAAATTATGCTGGAGTCAAAGAGTCTCCATTTTGTCACGCTCATCCATCATTAGATGGTTGTTGAAGTAATGTGCAAACTTTTTTTAAGTGTAGCTATGGTACTGTTTTCAAAAAAGCCAACCTCCATTTTGTTATGAATGCTAGATTAACGAGCTGCATACTTGGCAGATTTCCTTTGTTAGTTTAATTATAGAAACTGGAATGGTCAATATCATTCAAATTAGCCAATCTGCCGCAGGGGATAAATCTTAAACTTCTTTTTTTACTTCGAATATGGTTATTGTAGATGCCTAGGGTATGAATACGAAGACTTCTAGCAATAATACAATGTAAATATCTTATCATTGAACCGATTCTCATTGGCGTTCAAATTAAAATGTGAATAATTCATCGTCCTCTTTTTAAAACAAGGGTGCCTCTGGTTTTGTGCTTGTTTCAAACAATTTTGTCTTCCCATATTACCAATCTCTAGAGCCAATAATTTCATTTTCGTAGTTTTCACTATTGTAAGATGACATTTGTTATATCATGAAATTGATTCTGTAAATGGTGCCTTAATCCATCTGTAATTTCCATAAATTCATGTGTTAATATGCAAAATAAATGTGCACTCGAAATACAATAAAGCAGTGTCTGTCAATTTCTCCTCTTTGTGAAATTGTACATCCTCTGTTCTTGATGCCTACAAAAACAGAATAAGATGCACTATGCAGTTTTACCAAACTGCAAATTAGGTCAAAATAAGAGCTCCATCTACTTTTGGCAGTTCAATGCAAAATCTCAGTTTATTTGATTCATTTACTAGATTTGAGGTCAATATCAACAAGTAAATAGGATAAATTAATGACAGGTAACTTCAGAAAAGAAAAGGAAAAAAAAAAAATAGAAGCAACTTTTTGTTGGCAACAACAAAGGCCTAGTGAATCCGGTGAGTTGGACGACGAATATAGTAAGTTTAGGAACACATTCAAAAATACGATGGAAATCTTTTTGAATCACTGTGCATGTTAATAGCTTCATCATGACTCCTTTCATGGATATTTTGGATTCTAAAATTGTTGTTAGGGATACCTACAGATATTATGTATGTATAGCAGTGCTGTAACTATTTTTGAATTGTTGATACATTTCAAGCAAAAAAGTAAAAAACCCTCGAACTTGAGTATTTATAGCAGTGCTGTAACTATTTTTATAGAATTGTATGTATGTATTTGTGTGTATATATACTAGGCCGCACATATGGTATATAAGTAGGCAACGCAAACCTTGAGACGGTGTTATGAAATAAGACTAACACCAAGACAGCTTGATTCATGGTTTGATCCCAGGAATGAAGGCGTAAACAAGGATGCAAGAAAAGTCAATTCGGTAATAGTACCAGCATTGCAAGGATCAAGCATAAGACTGCTAAACCTAACCCATCTGAGCGAGTTCAGACGAGATGCTCATCCGGCAGTGTGGCTTGGTAAGAAGGGCGCCGTTGAAATATGGGGCCAAGACTGCATGCATTGGTGCCTGCCTGGCCTCCCTGATACTTGGGTCGATATCTTAGCTGCCCAAATCATGCATTACTTGTAAACATGCTCTATGTTAATATATAATTAAATTGAAATTTCACTAATCTACCATTGCTGTATCTAATGTTTAAAGGTAAAGTTTTGGTTTCTTTTATTTTTGATATCATTCTAATCCAAATTATTGGGCCCCCTGTAACATGAAAGATGACTACTAATACTGAAACTGTAGCTTGCCTGGTATTGTTTTTTATATGTAGCTTGCCTGATACGAAATTTTTGGGTTGGCTGGGAAGTTTGTCTATCTTTTCTGTTTGTTGCAGATGCTAACGTTCCAAAATAATCAAGTTTTGCGCTCATCGAATTTCACTGTCCACTGAACAACTAAATAGCTAACGATTTGAATTTGAAGTTGTCTTTGTGGCTGAATCGTGGATTAAGTCGTTTTCTTTGAGGTATTCGCTGTTATGTCAAAATTTTGAAAGATAATTAGAAATATGAAGCATTGAATTCAGGATAAAACATTTTTCTGATGTCAACAATTTCTTGCACAAAGACTGTTGATCGGATAGCATCCAAAAGCGATAAGTAATGTTGCTTGGATTTTTTAAGGAACCAAAGGAGAAAGAAGAAAAATCAGTTCAGAAACTATATTTATTTTTATATCGAAAAGATTAGATTATGAAAGTCAATATCCATCGCTACTGCAATATTCATTTCAATTCCTACTGTTTTTTTAGGACAGTTTGACTGAGCTGTTCTTCTTGCCAAGTATAAGTAAGTTTTTTACGTGCATCGATGTGTTTATGTAGAAGTGTATAATTTGCTTGAATGGTGTACGTGTTTAAATGATTTATTTATCAGCTTAATTGAGGTGAAGACAACTTTTTTGTAGACTGTAATCTCTGATGGCTTGGACGGTTTTTATAGACAGTGCTGATAGTAAAATACTTGTATTACTTCAGGGATTCACCCATATTGCAGAGCCTTAATTTTTCTTTTCTTTATATCCAATCTGGAAATCATTTGCTTGAATAGACAAGGCTAGTAAAGTATGTTAGGATTTGATAATGAAGCAAAATTAGGGTAGATCTTTAAATATGTAGTGCTTGAGGAAATACTTGTTGTAAACGGTATGCTTTCTTAAGTGTATTTATGGTATTTCTTATATATTAACCCTTTTTCACTCTGTGTAAGTGCATATATGTCCAACGGGATACTGTTGAGCTCTCTGATGCTGTCCTCTTAGCTAAATTGCAATGTGGTTGGTAGTCTGACTTATGTCCAATATTTGGTTATAAGTGTGAATTTAAACATATAAGTAGCATCATTTGACTTCACTGTAGCTTTGAATTTTCTTCAATGCCTGCCCGATGAACGTAGGTTTGAGATGTAAGTAAGTTACTACATGGTTAAAAAACACATGACCACTCTGGCTGAACTTTCTGTTGGGCTTTGCAGCACAAGTTGTAGTCTGTTAAGTCATTCGACATTGAAAGAAAAGAAATTGTGGCCAGTGCTATAATTATATTTGTTGATACATGACTTAATTTGCAACCAATGATTTACATTCACTAGGCTTCTTGATTGAGACTGTATGTATAAGTAGCGACTAATTTCAGGGCCTAATTTAAGTGAAGGGGCAATTCAATTTCACAATGTTATATAAGAGTATGGGACATCAAAGAATTCTCCTTCTCCCATGAAATTAGTATATTAGGTGGGTTTTTCAGGCGTGGATTTATTTCACAGTTAAAGAACTAGACTTTTTTCCAATTTCAATGGAAAAATTATATCAACTAACCCAAGTAGGCTGGGGATTCTCTGCTATGCTTCTGCACCGTAGCAACTGACTGGGACATAATTATGAACTTACCTATAGATCTTGCTTGAATATACAATTAACCATCTTTATCATCACTTGTTAATACTAATTATTTAAAGGTGGCAGCCTGTGGAAGACTCAGATATTCCAAATAAAGATGGATTGAAGGGTTTCTACCGTGTTGATGTTGATGTACCAGCCGACGATTGGGCCAACGTAACCAAGTTCTATGATGTCCTAGTGTTTAATACAGGACACTGGTAATTTCATCTTTTTCTCGTTAACAAGATTGCATGATTCTTACATCCTTAAAAAACAACCATCGGCATGCTTTATCATTTCATTGATGCTAGAGTTTTAGTTTCGATTGCAACACTTTCTCTGTATGTCATTAAATGAAATAAATGTTGTGTGTCATTTGGCAGTCATTGCTTTACTAAATTTGTTACTAGTCTTACAAAAGATACACCTTGGCATGATGACTGCATTTGAGTGTGCAAATATGCCTCAAATATCCAAATATTATGGTTACATGGTTGTATTCCAGTATTTACATTACAGAATGCTCTTTAAATTAGTACTAAAAACATGAAAGCAGTAAATAACATCATTCGGTAATAAATATCTCAATTTCACTACCATTTTCAGATATGAACTATTATGTCTGCATCTCTTACATGCATTTGTTGTACCAGGTGGGGCCTATATAAATTTCCAAAGGAGACGCCTCTTGTTTTTTTACAGAGATGGAAAGCCCATAGACCACTCTATGGAAATATTTGATGGACTCCAAATTGTTCTTAAAAGTATGATATCTCTTAACAAAGAAGTTCCTAAAGAGACTTTGAAATTCTGGCGCACTCAGTCTCCTAGACATTTTTACGGTGGAGGATGGAATCATAATGGCAGTTGCTTGTTTAAAGAGCCACTAAAGTTGGAAGAGGTACGCATGGATCTTGCTACTCATTTATCTTATTTCTTACCTCTGCTTAACTATATACTTTGTTCGCTTATTTTATATAGGATTTTTTTTCAATTTGGCCACCTTTTAGAAACTTATTACTCATTTAGCCTAATTTTAAAATTTATTACGGCCGTAGCCTGGTTTATGTCACATCAGCCAAAACAAATACTTTTACTTGCTCCATTTCAAATGGAGCACACTGCTCCATTTGAAATGCCGCACAGAATACAAAAATTGCGCTTCATTTGAAATGTCGCAATGTGCTCCATTTGAAATGCCGCACATAATACAAAATTTTTGCTCCATTTGAAATACCGCAGTGTGCTCCATTTGAAATGGAGCAAGTAAAAAAAACCATTTTGGCTGATGTGACATAAACCAGGCTACGGCCGTAATAAGTTTTAAAACTAGGCTAAATGAGTAATAAGTTTTTAAAAGGTGGCCAAATCGAAAAAAAATCCTTTTATATATTCAGCATCTCAACATCTTACACACGTCACTTGACCTAGCTTGGTTGCAAACTTACAACGTTTTGATTTTGATACTTATACAAGATGAATATGGAAAATTACCGACTTTTTAATGGATTAAAGAGTTAAAGATTACAGAATGTTCAATGTCACAGCAGCATTGAGAAATCCAAATTAGTGGACATTTTAAATAGGGCTTTAGATTCAAATGCTTGTTTCCAATTTTCAAAACACACTGACATAACTGAAAAAGGATGTGTTTCATGGTTGTTTAGCAATAGGTTCCTATTTTCATGTAATTGTCTTAAGTGCAAAATTGTTACTGCATACTTGGTTATGAATATGCTTCCATGCATTTAATTGTGGAAATACCACTGTACATGTTAAAACAGAATCAAAGTGCAAACATGCACTTCACAAAACTAAAGTGCAATTTTATGCGCTTTCGAAAAAAATACATTTGAAGTGAAAATGCATATCATATGTTTTCAGTAGTGCAACTGATATGTAATTTATATTTTTTTACTTTAAAACACAGAAGTCCAATTATTCGGAAATTAAAATGTACATAATAAACATAAACTATACTGCTATACAAAATACATATAAATTATAAATGCAAAATTTCTAGCATACAAAATTATCTTTGAAACTGTAAAATTTATATGTAATGATGAATGCACGCAAACCATATATATTTATATATTGGTGCAAATATCATGCATTTTTCAGAATACATGTAAGATGGGTGTGAGATTATGAATGTGGTTTGACAGTTTAGTTTATTGAAATATCGCATAGTTTTGGAAATTTTGGTATAAATTTATGTTTTTGTTCGCAGAAATTAGTCCCAAAAGTAAGAACTAATTTTCTGCTTAGAATAGTTTTGCGGATTTATGTCAAGACTTATATATTCGATTAACTAAAACATTATCCAATCATATATAGCCCGAATAAAATATAGCCTAATAACAGAAAGTGTATCTATTTATCCAAACAACAGCCAAACCCTATAACTATCTGAATCATACATTGACTGCTGCCTGCCTTCCTTTGTTACAACACATTTTATTTGCCGACTTTTCTTTCTCCTTTTCTCTTCTTTCTCTGAATAAAATATCAAAGAATTTGATAGAAATACTGTCGAATTTTATTAGGCTATTGCACAGTGATTCAGGATAACACTCAAGGCCGAAGGGGAAAAAGAAAAGGAAAGAAAAGAAAAACATTGGGTGGCCAAGATCAAAGTAGCTCCCATATCCAAGGTTCCATTCTTTTATAACAAAATCCTGATTATATGGTATAGACGTTGATTAACATTAATGCATCAACCATTAATACATACTGCACATCAGCACATATGTAATTAACTTAACAAAAATTTAAACTATGAACATAGTAAACATTGACATAAAATTCAGTCCTGCATAAGTTATGCTGGAATCAAAGATGTTGGCATTTTTTTTATAACTTTAGAGAGCTATGTAGTTTGTTCACAAAACCAATTGGTTAATGTAAACTATAGCCTCTTAGTATTTATATAGGATCTTATTTGATTATTTCCCGATGTGGGACTATTATTTTCATCACTCCCCATTCACGTGTGGCGTATTTTGAGTCATCTGCGTGAACATAGTATTTTGGATGGAGTGGGGAACGTATGGCGGTTAAACACATACGTATTTTTTGCATTAGCTCTAATCCTGAGCTTTGATACCATGTTGAATTTTTTTTTTTAAATAACTTTAGAAGATATTGAGATACGTTATCATTTTATCCGAGAATTGATTAGCAAGGAGGAGATTGTCATGGACTTCATCAGTACAAAAGACCAGCCAGCAGATTTCCTTACTAAAGCAGTCACATTGGAGAAGTTTGAAAAGTTCAAGAAGCAATTAAAAATTACAAATTAAGGAGGAGTGTTAAAAGTTAATTTGTACTTTTGTTATTAAGCAACAATTAATTGCATTTACAAATTTACCTTGCTATTAATGTAAGGAATAATTTAAGAATAAATAATTCCTACATATGACATATTAGAGTATTCTAGATAAGGTATTGTCAGGAATACTCTAGAGAATGTATTTCATTATATAAGACAATTGTATCTCTTTTACTGATTGAATGAAATAAAGTATTAAATCAAATTCAATCTTTTATCTATCTCTCCATATATCACTCTGCTGTGCCTAACAAAAGAGTCTCCATTTTGTCACACTTATCCATCATTAGATGATTGTTGAATTAATTTGCATTTTTTTTTTCTTTTTCTTTTTAGTGTAGCTATCGTACTGTTTACGAAAAAAAAGCTATTTTCCATTTTGTTGTGAATGCTAGATTAACGAGCTGCATACCTGACAGATCTCCTTTGTTTGTTATAGAAACTGGAATGGTCAATATCATTTGAATTAGCCAATCGACCACCGGGGATAAATCTTAAACTTCTTTTTTTTCACTTCCAATATGGTTATTGTAGATGCCTAGGGTATGAATGCAATTACTTCTAGCAATAATACAATGTAAATATCTTATCATTTAATCGATTCTCATTGGCGATCAAATTAAAATGTGAACAATTCATCATCCTCTTTTTGAAACAAGGGCGTTTCTGGTTTTGTGCTTGTTTCAAACAATTTTGTCTTCCCATATTACCAATCTCTAGAGTCAGTAATTTCATTTTCGTAGTTTTCCCTGTTGTAAGATGACATTTGTTATATCGTGAGATCGATTCTGTAAATGGCGCCTTAATCCATCTGTAATTTCCATAAATTCATGCGTTAGTATAATAAAGCAGTGTCTGTCAACTTCTTCTCTTTGTGAAATTGTACATCCTCTCTTCTTGATGCCTACAAGAACAGAATAAGATGCACTATGTGGTTTTACCAAACTGCAAATTAGGTCAAAATAAGTGCTCCATCTACTTTTGGCAGTTCAATGCAAAATCTCAGCTTGTTTGATTCATTTACTGGATTTGATGTCAATACCAACAAGCAACTAAGATAAATTAATGAAGGTAACCTCAGACCCAAAATAAATAAATAAATAGAAGCAACTTTTTGTTGGCAACATGCCAACAACAAATGCCTAATGAATCCAGTGAGTTGGACAATGAATATAGTAAAAGTTTATGAACACATTCAAAAATACGACGGAAATCTTTTTGAACCACTTTGCATGTTAGCAGCTTCATCATAACTCTTTTCATGGATATTTTGGATTATAAGATTGTTATTAGAAATACCTACAGTTATTTCATGTTTTAAAATTTCAACTTTTGCAATAGCATGCACGATAATGAAAAAATGTGCATTGGTAGATAATATTAAATGTGTAAATAGGTTTGGGGTTTTTTCTATTGAAATACATTGATAGATATAATATGTAAATGTGTATGTACATTCCCAGCAACACATATTGTGCTGCGACAATTTTGATAGATCAACAATTATTAATTAGTTAGGAAGAATTTCCATTTTTTATTTTTATTTTTTGCTTTGTTCCGATTAAGTGTCATTTTCAAATTGTGTTGGTTTTAAATTTTGTCCTTCAAAACTCATGAAACATCTGCAATGGAAGTTATTCAAGAACCCCCAACAATAGTATTGTAGAATAAAAATGAAAGTGGAATTATGAATTAATCAAAATAATAAATGGCTGGATAATTTATCTAGGTTTCGATCGAATACGTCTACTTCTACCATCCAACAATTATTGTCTTACTACAGAACAAGAAAGGTACGCGGCGATTAATTCACAAAAGTAATTTCAACTGCTAACCCTATGTAGTGCCTGTTGCGCTAAGTATAACAGAATGACAATCAGCAAGCAATGGGCACAGAAGTGCCAATGAGTACTGTGCATGCAGTAGCGGTAGAAAGTAGGAAGAAGAAAATATAGAAGGCGGTACTGTATGATGTGTCCGAGCCCAGTATTGGGTACTGTTCCCTTAAAGCGATATTGCTCCCCCACATGCGCACAGGAGATGATCAGCAATTCGCCTCCCAAGGTAGAACGGACCGTACACTGCACGGATGCGCTACAGTGCAGGGTTAGACGAACTCAAGAAAGTATTATTGCAAAAACAGAATATACAGAGGAGAAGAGAAGGAGAGCGCAGAAAAAGATGATTTGAATTGATTTCCGCAGGCCTTTATATAGCCAGGAAGAGTCATGTTTTCATGAGGGTCTGCTTCTATTTGAATTACAATGGTAATGTCTGTAGGAAAAGTTGCGACCCTTTACCAACAGATATTTCCGTTGGTAACCGCACGGCTAAATTATAAAATAATTTCGTACCGTAGCAAACCCGTATGCATTTGGAGGCCCAATCGATCAGGAGACCCCAAGAGTCCCAAGGCCCAAGGCCCTAATCTTTGACTTTTAAATATTACATGAGTGCTTTATCATGCCATTGCTTCTCTCTCTCTCTTCCATCTCTTCTTTCTTTTGATATAGCATATCAAACCTCAGTATAAGTAGTGAACTAAGACACAAATTTCCCCAATGTGGGACTTAGCTTGCCTCAAACACTTGTTCATTTTTCCAACAATCCCCTACATGAATGATTGGTTGTCTAATCTGTTTTTGAAATTTTGAGTAACATTTATCATATCAGTAAAAAGTAGCACAATGGTCTTGAACTTTTCCTAGTGTTTTATCGTTAGAACCTACTGGCGAATCAGTGGACTAGATTGTCTTTGAACTGTTAGCCTTTTGTGTAAGTTTATAAAGATAACACATGATAAATGTTTCTTAACCTCTTGGTTCTTTGTTTGTGTTCGTTTTTGCCATGAACACCAGCTTGGTCTCGTAAGTGCTTGGAGAACTTGGCCTCACAATTCTCTTTGAAGCGGCGACTTCGCACTTACGTAGGTGATTCTATAAAGAAAATTCTTAATTTCCCACTTGGTTCTTTAGTCTTTACCAAGTATTGAGATCATTAAAAGTATTAGTACTTATCCTATTCTCCAAATTATTGCACTGACTTATCATAGGAATGGTTAGTGGGTAACAGTGCTTTCAAGTTTTTCTTGAACTTAGTTATGATCTCCAGTCAATTAGGTGGGGTTTCCGTTTTGGAAAAACTTTTAATTCATAGGCCTTAGTCCCATTCTCTTCGATAAGATTTGAACTTTTTCTCTTGGCAAGCCTTTTGTTAGTGGATCCACTATGTTATCTTTTGACCGTATATAGTCTATAGTGATAAATCCATTAGAGAGAAGTTGTCTTATTGTTTTATGTCTACAACGAATATGCCTAGATTTACCATTGTATAGTGTACTATTGGCTCTTCCAATAGCTGTTTGACTATCACAATGTATACATATTGGAGACACGGGTTTGCTCCAATTTGGAATGTCTTCCAGAAAATTTCGAAGCCAGTCTGCTTCTTCTGCAGCTTTATCTAGTGCAATAAATTCTGATTTCATTGTTGATCTTGCTATGCAAGTCCGTTTGGACGATTTCCAAGAAATTGCCTCATTTCCTAATGTGAATACGTATCCACTTGTGGATTTAGTATCATGTGACCCAATTATCTAGTTTGCGTCACTGTAACCTTCCACTACTGAAGGATAATTTGTATAATGCAAACCAAAGTTCTGTGTATATTTTAGATATCCAAGAACTCTTATTATCGCTTACCAATGATGTTTACCAGGATTGCTGGTAAATCTACTAAGCTTACTTACAGCATATGCGATATCTAGTCTTGTGCAGTTCATTACATACATAATACTTCCTAATATACGAGACTATTCAAGTTGATATATATTATCACCAGTGTTCTTAACCCAATTTTGGTTCATATCTACTGGTGATTTTACAATTATTATATTGTATTGCTTGAATTTTTGGAGTATCTTGGTTATGTAATGTGATTGGGATAATGCATATCCCTGTGGTGTTCTCACAATTTTGACACCTAAGATTACATCAGTCATTCCAAGGTCTTTCATATCGAATCTAGAGGGTAACATATCTTTTGTTGATGTTATTATGACCTTATTATTGCCTAGGATCAATAAGTCATCAACATAGAGATATACAATGACATATCCAATATGTGTGTATTTTATATAAACACATTTATCTGATTCATTTATAGTGAATACATTTGATAACATAGTTTCATCAAATTTTTCATGCCATTGTTTTGGTGCTTGTTTAAGGCCATAAAGCGATTTCACCAATTTACACAGTTTGTTTTCATTTCCTGAGCTTACAAACCCTTCTGGTTGTAGCATATATATTTCTTCCTCTAACTCACCATTCAAAAATGTTGTTTTAACATCCATTTGTTGTATTTCCAAATTTAGTATAGAGGTGATTGCAATAAGCATCCTAATGGATGTTATTCTAGTTACTGATGAGTAAGTGTCAAAATAATCCAGATCTTCTTTCTGTCTGAATCCTTTGACTACTATACGAGCTTTATATTTATTTATTGAGCCGTCAGCCTTGAGTTTTTTTTAAATATCAATTTATATCCTAGTGGTTTCGAACCTTTTGGTAGATCCACTAGTTCCCATGTATGGTTTTGCAAAATGGATTCTATTTCGTTGTTGACAGCTACCTTCCATTAAGGAGAATCTGGAGATGACATTGCTTGTTAATAGGTTAGAGGTTCATCTTCTATCATGTACGAATAGAAATCGGGTCCAAAGTTTTTAGAGATCCGTTGTCGTTTGCTCCTTCTTGGTTCCTCTACCTCTGTTTCAACATTTCTTTTATGTATTCTTTGATCAATATTATCCTGGTGAGTATCTGAATCTCTAGATCTTTCTTGAACAATAGTTTCAACAGAGGGTTTTAGAGGATAAATATATTCGAAGAATCTAGCATTTCGAGATTCGACAATGGTGTTTTCATGAATGTCATCAATTTCAGATTTGTACACAAAAAATCGATAAGCAGTACTATTATGAGCATATCCTATAAATATGCAATCTATAGTCTTTGGTCTAATTTTGACCTTTTTTGGTTTCGGTATTTCTACTTTGGCAAGACACCCCCACACTCTCAAGTATTTGTAGGGTGGTGGTCTGCCTTTCCACAGTTCATGCGGTGATTTAGAAGTCTTCTTTCGAGGCACTTTATTAAGAATATGATTAGCAGAAAGTATAGCTTCTCCCCAAAGGTTATCTGGTAGACCAAAGCTAATTAGTAGAGCATTCATCATTTCTTTTAGTGTACGGTTTTTACGTTCTGCTATCCCATTTGATTGAGGGGAATATGGTGCCGTTGTCTGGTGTATAATACCATGTTCGGCGCAGGACTCCTCAAAAGGAAATTCGTGCTCTCCTCCTCTATCACTTCTTAATGATTTTATCTTTTTATTAAGTTGATTTTCAACTTCTGCTTTGTATTGTTTAAATACATCGTCCTTGCTTCTAAGGAGATATACATAACAGTATCTCGTGTAATCGTCAATAACGGTAATGAAATACCGTTTTCCACCTCTAGTTTGAAACAATTTTAAGTCGCACACATCTGTGTGTATTAAGTCTAGAGGTTCTGTATTTCTTTCAACTTGATGAAAAGAAGTTATAGTCAGTTTTGATTCGGCACATGTTTCACATTTGTAATTAGAATCTATTGTAAACTTAGGTATAAATTCTAAGTTTATCATTTTTCGCAATGCATCAAAGTTAACATGGCCTAATCTAGTCTGCCATATACTAAATGACTCAGTGATATAAACAAAAGAGTCTATTTTATTATCACTATCCTTTGGTACAATAGTCATTACATTCATTTTGAACAGACCATCACTCATATACCATTTTCCAACATATACTCCATTTTTAGACAATACAAAATTATCAGAAACAAAGACCAATTTGAAGTCGTTTTTACTCAGCAATGATCCTGAAACTAAGTTCTTGCGGATATTTAGAACGTGTAGAACATCATTTAGAGTAAGCTCCTTTCCAGAAGTCATCTTAAGAACCACTTTTTCTTTGCCTTCAACCTTTGACATAGAGGAGTTTCCCATAAAGAGTTGCTCTTCCTGTGTCGCAGGTTTATAGTCGGAAAACATCTACTTGTTGGCGCAAATGTGTTTCGTGGCACCAGTGTCCACAAACCATTCTTTCGTGTTGCCAACTAAGTTGCATTCTAAGATCACCGCTGACAAATTCATTTCAGAGACATTCTCTGAAAGCTCTTCGAATTCCGTAACATTAACTTGGTCTTTCTTCCTATTCAGATTCTTTGGACCTCGACACTCGCTTGCCTTATGTCCTTTCTTCACACAATTATGGCAGTTTCCCTTGAACTTCTTTGCCTTCTTTGTGTTTGGATTGTTTTCCCTCTTTCTTTTGTTGTTCTTTTCAGACTTGACCACGTTGCCTTTTCCACAATGATATTAGTTGCTTTCTTTTCAGATTTTCGGTTGTCCTCTTCAATTCTGAGTCGAACAATCAAATCTTCCATTGTCATCTCCTTTCGTTTGTGCTTCAGATAATTCTTGAAGTCTTTCCATAACGGAGGCAATTTCTCTTTTGCGGCAGCCACTTGAAATGATTCGCTTATAGACATTCCTTCATCATGTATAATAACCTGCAACTCCTGAATTTGACTAATTACTGTCTTGGAGTCTATCATTTTAAAGTCCGGAAATTTACCGACGATGAATTTCTTCATGCCAGCATCTTCCGTCTTGTACTTTTTGTCCAGAGACATCCAAAGTTCCTTCGATGTCTTCATTGTACAATACACATTATACAGACTATTATCCAGTCCGTTTAATATGTAATTCTTGCATATGAAGTCAGAACTTTTCCAAGCAGTGAGTGCCTCGACTTTTGTAGCCTCAGGCTCCAATTCATCGACTTTAGGAGGATCCTTTGTAAGGGAATTTGCCAATCCCAAAGTGGTCAGATAGAACAACATCTTTTGCTGCCATCGCTTGAAGTCAACCCCGGTGAATTTTTCCGGTCGTTCTCCATGTGAGAAAGTGACATTCGGAGGAACTAATGGTCCTGTTGGTGGTGCGGTGACAACAGGTTTACTTGCCGAACTTTTGCTTTCCTGAGCCATCGTATGGAAGAAAAAGAAATTACTCAGGGAAAACAAACAATATCTCTTTAAGATTGTTGCGCTAAGTATAATAGAATGGCAATCAGCAAGCAATGGGCACAGAAGTGCCAATGAGTACTGTGCATGCAATAGTGGTAGAAAGTAGGAAGAAGAAAAGATAGAAGGCAGTACCGTATAGTATGTTCAAGCCCAGTATTGTGTATTGTTCCCTTAAAACGATATTGCTCCCCTACAGGTGCACATGAGATGATCAACGATTCGCCTCCCAAGGTAGAACGGACCGTACACTGCACGAATGCGCTACAGTGCAGGGTTAGACGAACTCAAGAAAATATTATTGCAAAAACAAAATATACAGAGGAGAAGAGAAGGAGAGCGCAGAAAAAGATGATTTGATTTGATTTCCGCAGGCCTTTATATAGCAAGGAAGAGACATGTTTTCATGAGATAAATTCGTACCGTAGCAAACCCATATGCATTTGGAGGCCCAATCGATCAGGAGACCCCAAGGTCCAAGGCCCTAATCTTTGACTTTTAAATATTACATGAGTGCTTTATCATGTCATTGCTTCTCTCTCTCTTCCATCTCCTCTTTCTTTTGATATAGCATATCAAAACTTAGTATAAGTAGTGAACTAAGGCACAAATTTCCCCGACGTGGGACTTAGTTTGCCTCAAACACTTGTTCATTCTTCCAAAAGTGCCTGCATGAGTAAACTAAAGAGACCTTTATTTTTGTAACTTTTCAATGTGAAGTCGTTTTTCTTTTTGGGGTTTGTATTTGTGTTCATGTATATTAAGGTTTAATCCTTGTTTTAACATTAAAACCAGAACTTCCAAAAAAGCAGGCTCAAAATTATCTTTTCATAAAAATACGAAAAATATTAGGCTATAAAGGCTTTGCCTTAAAATATTCAAAATTTGTCAAGTCTAGTCATTCCTTGTTATAAGCTATGGAACTTTATCATCAAAAGTTGGCTATTGTTCATAGTGCTTTCCTCAGAGGTTTTAAGTGGTTTGATTAAGTTGTCATTTTAATATTTGTTGTCCGTAAACAATCTCATTGTTCATGCTTAGTTTTATTTAAAACGTATATTAAACACACACATTTCAAGCAAAAAAGTAAAATACCCTTGAACTTGAATGTTTATTGCAGTGTTGTAACTATTTATTTTCTATAGAATTGTATGTATGTATTTGCGTCTATATATACAAAGCCACACATATTGATATAAGTAGGCAATGCAAACCTTGAGATGGTGTATGAAATAAAGCTAACACCAAGACAGCTTGATTCATGGTTTGATCCTAGGAATGAAGGCGTAAACAAGGATGCAAGAAAAGTCAATTCGGTAATAGTACCAGCATTGCAAGGATCAAGCATAAGACTGCTAAACCTAACCCATCTGAGCGAGTTCAGACGAGATGCTCATCCGGCAGTGTGGCTTGGTAAGAAGGGCGCCGTTGAAATATAGGGACAAGACTGCATGCAGTGGTGCCTGCCTGGCCTCCCTGATACTTGGGTCGATATCTTAGCTGCCCAAATCATGCATTACTTGTAAACTTGCTTTATGTTAATATATAATTACATTGAAAATTTACCATTGTTGTGTCTAATGTTCATATGTAAAGTCCTTTTTTTCGTTTTTCTTTTTTCTTTTTGTAATTCTGATATCATTCTAATCCATATTATTGAGCCTCCTGTAACATGAAAGATGATCGCTAATACTGAAACTGTAGCTTGCATGATACGATTTTTTTGTATGTAGCTTGTCTAGTACGGTCTTTTTCTTGGGTTGGTTGAGAAGTTCGTCTAAGTTGCTCTTTTAATCATCTCTTTTGTTGCAGATGCTAACGTTTCAGAATAGTCCAAGTGTTGCACTCATCGAATTTCACTGTCATGGTGAACAACTAAATAGGTAGATACCCAGTGCCAAAGTCTTCCATCTTGGTACTATTCTTACGGCTTTTCGGACTCCGAGGGTGGTCGATTAGTGCATATAGCCTTTCTAATGATGTGTTTTCCAACAAGTGAGTGTGTTGTATCTCGATCTGAAGCTGAAGTTGTCTTTGAGGCTAAGAAATGGATCAAGCAGCTTTCTCTATGATGTTCGGCGTTATGCCAAACTCATGAAAGATAATTAGAAATATGAAGTGTTGCCTCCAGGATAAAGCATTTTTATGATATCAACAATCTCTTGAACAAAAACTCTTGATTGGATCGCATCCAGAAGCGAGAAGTAATATTGCTTGGAGTCTTTAAGTAAAGGAGGAAGAAAAAAAAACTTTATAATCTATATTTATTTTTGTATTAAAAAGGTTAGATTATGGAAGTCAATGTTCTCCCATCCATCTCTGCTCCACTATTCATTTCAGTTCCTACCCTTTTTTTTCACTTGTTATCTAGGTAAAAATAGTTAGCAAAATGATTAATTTGAATTATCAGTTCTTAACAGTCCAATTCAATTAATGTTTATATATAGATGAATTTGAGAAAATAAAGGGACTATGTCACAAGAACAAAAAAACAAATTTGAAAATACTGAGCCAAAATTATTTATAATGTACTACTAAAAATAAAGAGTTCCACAACAAATTAGTCAAAATGAACCTGGTCCAAGCAGTGTCGCGTCGAGTTAAGTCGGTTGGTGTGTGTGCGCTTGTGTGGTCGCAAGCATTATCTCCCTTCTCAACACAAAAGGAAATATTAGGTGTTCCGATGGCTCATTATTACTCTTGAGAATCCTATGTTTAAATGTGATCTCTCTATAGTTCCCTAAAAATATTTTTCTCGAGCAATTCCTGGTTTTTTAAAGATCGCACACAAACAAAGATATATTTTGATTTGAACATTTACACAATGAGTAAGATCCATATTACATTAGAATGACTTGTAGTCTTGAACATTATCTTTGGCAGCAAAATTCATAAAACCCTTCTAAAGTGCTCTGGATAGCATGCGCTTTCATGGTCATGCACCTCTATCTCGGTTTGGTTAACTTTCTAGGTATTTTGCCTAAAATTCCATATGAAACGAGCACATTTCCACATTAACATAGGTGAACCTATCAGCACTCCTATAGCTAGGTACTCCACTCCCCATAAAGTATTGATTTGATGATAACTTAAACTCATCCTCTTATCACTTTAAGACTACATGCTTTTATCAAGACAAAATTAGTATGTTCAATTGATATCATTTCGTAACTTTTTATTGCCCATCAAACCTTGTTAATCTGTAGTCATTAGGTCGAGTTATTGTTATGAGCGATTCTATTATGGGTTGCTTCTCATTCTAAGGGCAATAACATTCTTCTAGATGAAGAAAGGATTTTCTCTTTGGTCAATCCCTTCATCAAAAGATCAACAGATTCTCATTAACGTGTGGCTAATTTAGCAATCCTGCAGATATATACTCTCTTACAGTATTGTGCTTAAGAAGAATTTGTTATCTCTTACCATTGTGATAACGACTCTCTACTTTGTAGTAGTCGCGGTAGTTTCGGAACGAATACTACTGATATTGATCTTTGCCTAGGAGGGATCTCAGCTAACACATTTCTCGAGTAATCTGCTAACTAGCTAGTGCTATCATTTCCGACTCCATAGTGAATTGATCCAAAATAGTCTATTTCTTTTCAAGAAACAACTCATCTTGAAATACTAAAGATATGTTCACCAGTCGCTTTGAAACCATCTGATCATGTATTCCAATATGCATTGCTATATCCTTCAAGGGCATCGGGAAACAACGGACAATCTAATCTAAGTTTCATATTTCTTCTAAGGTATATCATGACATTTTCAATAGCATGTCAATGCTTTATACTAGGCCTACTAATAATCTGTACAATAATCCCACGACATATGTTATGTCGAGTCTAATGCAGTTAGTATTCTATCGAAGGCTACCAGTGATGCTCACATTGTAAATCTATCTTGCACCTTCACTAGTGTTCTTAAACAGTTTTACATTTGGATCATATGGTGTACTAGCGGGTTTACATTGGAAGTAATTATATTTCTTTAACACCTTTTCAATATAATCAGAATGATCTAAATAAATTCTATTTTCTGACTTAGTAGTCTTAATATCAAGGATTATACTTGTTTCATCAAGATATTTCATATCAGTGTTGGCATATAATATTGACTTAACATAATGCACATCATGAATATTTGATCCAAATACAAGCAAATCATCTACATTTAAATATATGACAGTGCATATGTTATTCTTGGATTTAAAATGAATAATTTATCACTCTCATTTAGTTTAAAACTACATGAAATAACTAAATTATCAAAATTTTCATGTCATTCTTTATCTGCTTTAAAAACCATATAGAGATTTATCTGATTTACAAACATTATGCTTCTGACTAGGCTTCTGGTTAGTCCATATATATCCCCTCTAATTTACCATTCAAGAAACTATTTTAACATCCATTTGGTGAATTATTAGATCATAAAGTGCAGCAAGGGAAACTAATATTCCAATAGATTTATTAGAGCAATAGGTGAGAACGTATCGGAAAAAATAAATATTTTCTCTTTATCTAAATTATTTAGCTATAAGACAAGCCTCATATTTATCAATTTACCATCAGGTTTCAATTTCTTTTTAGGTACACATTTACAAGCTATTGTTTTACAATCTGGGGGTAAATAGACTAAATGTCATGTTTTATCAAATTCAAGAGATTTCATTTCATCATTTATAGCTTCTTGCTGGAGGTCTGAATCTAAAGGAGAGAAAGCTTCCTCAAGATTCTCAAGTTCCTCTTCTAATGTGTAAGAAAAAAATTTTGGGCCAACATTCTTAGTCGCCTAGCTCTTTTACTTCTTCTAGGTTTAAATTCAACTTATTTATCATGTTCGTCATGTGCCTCCACTATTTCTAAGTTTAAAAAGAAATTTATTGTCAAAGGAGTCAATATCATTTGATTCAATAATAACCCGAGCATTCAAAAAAAAGGTATATGCCTGGTTATTCATGGAATGACTTGGAAAAACACATTCATATCCTTGACTTATTAATTTAATTCTTTTATAATTGGAAATATGGAATCATGCTAAGCAACCCCAAGTTTTAAAACACGTCAAATTAGGATTGTGATTTCTAAAAATTTCAAAAGGTGAAACTTCATTTTAGATTTAGGAATCTGGTTTAACAAATAACAGATAGTTAACAAAATTTCTTCCATTCATGTGATGCTGCATCCCAATAATAGAAGAGTTAAAACTAATTATGTGTCCTATTTTTATTTCAGCTTTACTGTTCATTCAAGGTGAATTGGTGTAGTTCTCTCATGAATAATGTCATGCAATTCATAAAATTCAATAAACAGTTTTGTAGCACCCTGTAAAATCAACTCTAAATAGACATAGAAAACGTAAAGACTAAAAATAATGATAAGAAAAAATATGGAAATTTTATGATAAGAAAATGTAAGGTCGTAAAAGATAATCAGAAATATGAAGCGTTGCCTTCAGAATAAAGCATTTTTATGATATCAACAATTTGTGGTACAAAAACCCTTGATTGGATTGCATCCAAAAGCGAGAAGTTTTGCTTGGAGTCTTTAAGTAACGGAGGAAGAAAAAAAAAGTTTCGAATCTATATTTATTTTTGTATCAAAAAGATTAGATTACGGAAGCCAATGTTCTCGCATCTATCTCTGCTCTACTGTTCATTTCGATTCCTATTTTTTTTCACTTGTTATCTAGGTAAAAATAGTTAGCAAAATGATTAATTTGAATTATCAGTTCTTAGCAGTTCAATTCAATTATGTTTATATATAGATGAATTTGAGAAAATAAAGGGACCATGTCAAAGAAAAAAAATCAAATTTGAAAATTAATACTGAGCCAAAAATGATTTAAAATATACGACTAAAAATAGAGTTCTACAACACATTAGTCAAAATCAACCCGGCCTAAGAAGGATCGCCTTGAGTCAAGTCAGTTGGTGCGTGTGCGCTTGTGTGGTGGTAAGCATTATCTCTCTTGTCAACACAAAACGAAATATTAGGTGCTCAGATGGCTCATTATTACTCTTGAGAATCCTATGTTTAAATGCGATCTCTCTATAGTTCCCAAAAAATATTTTTCTCGAGAAATTCTTGGTTTTTTTAAGATTGCACACAGACAAAGATATATTTTGATTTGAACATTTACATGACGAGTAAGATCCATATTATATTAGATTGACTTGTAGTCTTGAACTTTATCTTTGGCAGCAAAATTCAAACAACCCTTCTAAAGTGCTATGTATAGCATGCGCTTTCAAGGTCATGCACATCTATCTCGGTTTGGTTAATTTTCTAGGTATTTTTGGAGTGAGAGTATTCCTTTCGCCCTTATTTTGATTCTCATAAGCATCTAACTTCGCTTATTTAACAGGTAAAACTCCATTTTCACCGTGCAATTGTTTTGCCTAAAATTCCACAGGAAACGAACACATTTCCACATTCACATATGTGAATCTATCAGCACTCCTATAGCTAGGTACTCTACTCCGCATAAAGTATTGATTTGATGATAACTTAAACTCATCCTCTTATCACTTCAAGACTACATGCTTTTATCAAGACAAAATTAGTATCAACTGACATCATTTCATAACTTTTTATTGCCCATCGAACCTAGTTCTTTGAATCTGTAGTCATTAGGTCGAGTTATTGTTATGAGTTACTCAATTACGAGTTGTTTCTCATTCTAAGGCAATAAAATTCTTCTAGATGAAGAAACGATTTTCTCTTTGGTCAATCCTTTCATCAAAAGATCCACATATTATCATTAACGCGTGGTTAATTCAACAATCCTGCAGATATGTGCTTTCTTACAGTACTATGCTTAAGACGAATTTGTTGTCTCTTACCATTGTGATAACGGTTCTCTACTTTTGTAGTAGTTGCGGTAGTTTCGGAACGAACACTACTGGTATGGGACTTTCCCCGGGAGGGATCTCAACTAACATATTTCTTGAGTAATCTGCTAACTAGCTAGTGCTATCATTTCTGACTCTATAGTGAACTGAGCCAAAATAGTCTACATTTTCAAGAAACAACTCATCCCGAAATACTAAAGTTCACTTGTCACTTTGAAACCTTCTGATCATCTATTCCAATCGGCATTGCTATATCCTTCAAGGGCTCGAAAAACAACGAACAATCTAATCCAAGTTTCATAGTTCTTCTAAGTTATCTCATAATGACATATTCAATAACATGTCAATGCATACTAGATCTGCTAATAAATCTGTACAATTATCCCACGGCATAGTGTAATGATACAGATTTCGCCCCGACCTGATCGATGCTAAACCGACCAAGACCGTTCGAATCCCGCATACGCTAACTCTGGGCATACAACACATCAGAACAAATAACAGAAGACTTTTATAAACATCATAATAATGTTACATTAGAGTACAGAATACCAGAGTATATCGAAAAATAATAATACAGCGGAAGATTTATTTACAATAAATGTAATACAATGCAGCGGAAACAAAAACATAGCGGAAGACTATCAATACTCTGGACACAGCTTTTCGCTTCACTCTAAAATCCTGCTAATATATCTACAAAATAAACTACTCGACTGCCCGTGTGGAAAATAGGGGCACCCGAGTTTGCAAGGGAAAAGCGAACTACGAGTCAGTCATGGGGCTGGTATGAGAAACTCTACAGTTAAAATTTATATAAATGATAAGGCAAATCACAGGACTATGCCGTATAATACGGAACGGGTTTCCTCCCAAGAATACTAGTGTATAAACAACAATCGATATAGATATATGGATCTACTATGCATCAATCAACATGCAAGATCCCAAACTATCCATTTAGATTAATCACCACACTTAGATTTTCCAACTCCAATTCAATTTACAAAAATTATTCCTTTGGACTTTATTTCTCGATTTCCTATTTCAAATCATTTGAAATACATATCTAACTTTCTATATCAAAGTAGATTTCACTTCGGGATCTCAAATCAAATCATTTGGAAATATGAATTCTGAATCATAATAATGCAGCCAAATATCGGGCTCCCCCTAGACAAGGCAAAGGGCACGCACCTAAGAAACTCGATATATATGTGTGCACCTCCCACGCATGGAGCAGGCTACACTGACGATGCACCTCCCACGCATGGAAGCATACGCCGCCCATCTCACCCATACTTTTAGTCGTCCGGGTTATCAGAATCTTTAGCCACATACTAAATCATTTTTATATCCCGAAGTGGGGAAATCATTTCACAACATAATAATCACAAGTACTTTCAAAATATAGTACTTCACATCAGCAATTCACACATATGATCAGTCACTATTAATTACATAACCTTTGAGCTCGTACGTCTCAAAGAAGGGTGTTAAGCAAGAGAATAAATTCTCCGCCACCAAACAGATACATCAATAATAGCAGTTAATCGAATTTGTGATGAACTACAGTGTAAAACCATAATACATTTCCAAATCATTTCGAAATCATCAGGTTTTAGCCCTCGAATTCCTTTCTGTTTTATAACACATTTTTATAAAACATTCCCTGTCCAAAATCGGGAAAACATTTCTTTTCATTTAAGAAAATATCATTTCAAAATCATTCATTAAATTTGAAATGAACACTACAACATTGCTATACATCTCATAGTCAAATCGTGAAGTGTTTCACAAGATGTTAGCGTACCAGTATTTCTATCCAACCCAATGCTAAATGTAAAAGCACATCTTGCTCATAAACTGGTGGAGCACAATCCAAACAATCAATTAATCACAATCATAAATATCAACAACAAAGTAAATTTGGTTTGATCACATCACATGTTTTGGTAAATTCAATTACCATTTATTCATTCACAATCTAATTAAAGATTTATTCAAACTCCAATTGGTTTTAATCCCAAAAATCATTTCCTATTGATTGTTCAAATTTCTAGAAATTAATCCTGCTTTTACTCGGGTTAAAGAACTAATGTCATTTAAACACAGCTCATAACAAATCCAAAATCCAATTCGATATTAAATACAAGGCTCTGAATAGAAATTATATCGGCTTATATTCAATATCAAATTCTGAAATCAACAAATATCGTATTGGGAATAACGATATATATATCTTCCAAATTCCTCCATAATATCTGTATAATCACGGAATCCAATATCGAAATATTCCAAAGATAATTTCGATACAAATCATTCCAATTCATATATTGGAAATTCTGATTATTTCGAAACCATTTCAAATCCAAATTTATTTATTTAAAAATATTAGATTTCATAATTCTAGTTCATAACTATAAAAATATATTTTTATCTTTTCAAATAAGGAATTTTTCATCCCAATTCTTTCCAAATCATTTATTATGATTTTACACGAATTATTAATATTTTTAATAATTTTATCAAGGCCCGTACAGTCAATTTCCATAAACGGTCATCGAACTGCACTTACAACGACCTTTTCCAAATTTGATTTGGACATAATTCCAAATCCAACTGTTAGATTTCAAATCTCTTATATTCATTGGAAAGCTCTTTTCGATATGAACCGAACGGTTCTGGTTTTAGGAGAATCCGACGTCGTATCTCTCGTAATGTTCGTTCGAAGTCAGAGGTCGAAATTCGCGAACTACCGTCGCGCGATGCGTTCTATTCAGGCCATTATATTATATATATAATATATATTTCGTCGATTTCCATTTAAAACGTATTTTATAAATCGTTTTAAATTCGTTTTCAAAACGATTCAACTTCATATTCAATTTCAAATTAAAATTGAATATTCCATATACATGGTAATTTCATACAGTGTATATATATGTTAAAAATTATATTTTTAACTAACAAATATTTTGCACACCGCATATATATATATATATATATTTTACACATTGCATATATATATATATATATATATATATATATATATATATATACACACACAATTTTCACATCCTTTGTATATAATTCATTTTGCATATATATAATTCATTTCATATATATATATTATTTTCATTTCATATATATATATATATTATATTTCATTCACATCGTATATATATATATATATTTACCATTATAATTCCATAAACATATATCATGTGCACTTCATATACATATATCAATCGCACTTCGTATATATATATAATCACATTTCATATATATTTACTTACAACGCATATATAATTTTATTTACAATGCATATATATATATATATATATATATAATTTTCACATCACAATCACAATCACAATCACAACACAATCAAATAAATCATCCATGGTCTATGGACGACAGGGAGCAGTTCATATGTGCAGTTATAAAATAAATAATTGTACAAGAAATTACTTTAGTGAGAGAAGTTCTCACATTCGTTTCCACTCCTACGTTCTTTTATTTTTGAATTTATGTTCTGTTTGAGTTTTGAATTTTCTTCAAATTCTAATATGTTCTGTTTTGGTTCTAGTCAGTTTTATCGCGAAGCTCTCGTTCCCATGATTACAACGCAACTTGAATCGGCCAATTTCGTCGTTGTTTGGACATGTTATGGCATTGTAAACATTGAATACATTATTAAAGAAATTAAATAATTATTGAAACCCTAATCACCTTATTAATTAATTAATTATGTCATTAATTACATCATCAGGGTATAGGAAACCCGTCTTCTTCCTCGTTGACTACCAGGTGATTCACGAAACCTTCAACCCGACCTTGCGTGCTCTTCAGGTGACCAGACCTTCATCTACACATGACACGACGTCGGCCTTGGCCATGCCCCTCACCGCCGTGACTGGTGCCATGCTCGAACCCCCCACGATGCCCCAAATCGAGTCCAAACAGTGGTGGTTTCTGCCCCTAAATCGAACACCATGGCCCGCTAAAACACATCATAACCGCATAGATTTGAAGTCCAGACCATGCTCTCAAATTTTTGCTTAAGAATCATATAATAATTTGTAGCGGATTTGAAATGGTTAGGGGATCAAATCGGAACAAAATCACCCATCGGATGGAAGGAACTGGCGGCCGAATGAAAATGGAAAATTAGGGTTTTACATTTCCTTTTATACCCTTTTTTATATAATAATATTTTAATCTAAAAACCATTTGTTTTATTCCACGAACGTTAAATCAAACCTAACAACTGTCGCCCCTAGCTAAATTCCCCAATTTTGAACACAATGGGATATATTTCATAACCCAATTTGCTTGTTACGATCAGTTTTCATCTAAATCAAAATATAAATCTTTATATTCAATTTTAAACGCATATTTCAATTTATCGAGGCCACATACAGACTCTGAAAATTCTTGAAAAATTATTTCTAGCTTCGTATTGACGATACAGTCCTTACAAAACTAACTTCATCAAATTTGAAGACCGTTTGAAAAATGACCATTTTCTGATCGATCCAAATTGACTGAAACTGTCAAAACACATTTTCCTTTTCCATGCTCCCATATTGATCCCAAAAATTATGAAAATTGGAATCTAGAAATAACTTGACATTCCAGATCCAACAAAAGTGGTTTCGTCGAAAATGGAGGTCGTTTGCAAAATGGCAATTTTCAAGGGCTATATTTATTCCATAGTGACTATTCTGAATATTCAACTGGCCAAAACTTTTGATTCCCGCTATGAAATTTCAATTTGTCTGATTCGTTAGAAAGATATTTTCGAATAGATTCAAATGTTTCTGATTTCACTAAAATCGGGTTTATTTTGAATATTGTACATTTGATTGAAATTTGAAATCAAATTTTCAAACTACCGCGCCATTTTCAATTACTTTTATAATTAAAATAAAAGTATTCATTCTAATTCTATTCAAAATAAATTTCTAGCCATTACTATTTAAAATAAATCGTTTTAAATATTCAAAATTCATTAAAATTGCCAAAATAAAAATTTTAAATTGATTCTGATTTTCCGGGTTGTTACACATAGGCTATGTCGAGTCTAATACAGTCTGTATCATATCGAAGGATACCAGTGATGCTCACACTTTCAATCTATCTTACATCTTCACTTGTGTTCTTAAATAGTTTTACATTTGTATCATATGGTGTACCAGCAGGTTTCCATTGAAAGCAATTATATTTCTTTAACATCCCACCTCCGTTAAGGTCACTCACAAAGGGAATGCATTAACTTCAGCAGAGCTTCGTAAGTGTATAGAACAGATAAATTACAAAATAGACAAAAAAAATTAAACAGCGGAAAATATATAAAACTTTACTTCATTGATGAAACAACAGGTTGGTAAAATAGCTTGTATAAAGATTGTTTTCCAACACCAAAACACCCTTACCCGTTACAAAAAGCATCTCTCTTTTTTAACAAAATAAAGAAGCATAAAACGACAATGATATTCCCCAATAAAGCATGTGCTAGCCATAGCAGTGGAAAAGAGAGTCCAAAGAAATACATCGTCTTTCTTCGAGCTTGGAAAGAAAACTGAGCTAAGTGGTAATATTCCCTCCCTGTGAATCTAGGGGGAGGAGGAGGGGAATGGAAGAAAAGAGAGCGAAAAAAAACCGAGTCAGACATAAAGCCTGGTAAGTCTAGTGACTTTCAGAATGTAAATAGGTAAAAGTATCATGACATGAATAAACTGGATACCAGACTATACCCATGATAATAAGCATAGCAAGACAACAAACACTACAACAAAACAGTCCTTTTACAACAGGCAAAAACCGTTGTAATATGCATTTCACAACGGGCATATGCCCGTCTTAATATGACCCGTCGTAATAGCTCCTGGCTATTTGACAACGGGCAATGACTGTTGTAAAAGACCGTTGTAATAACTTGCTCTGTCACGTGCAATGACTCTATGACAATGGTTATTAACCCGTTGTAATAGCTAATAAATTACAAGCGGCCTTTGCCCGTTGTAATACAGTATATTACAACGGTTTTTGCCCGTTGTAATAGCAAATTTAAATATAACTGATGCGATATGCATCCATAATAATAATGAATATTTTAACATGCAATAAATACTGTAATGCAACAATCAAAATCACATAATAACACATACTAAAAGATTGAAGCAAGAATCATATAATTCCACCACATTTCAAAAAGTTCGATAAGTTTATACTCCAAAAGACTAGATAAGTTTACATTCCAAAAGGTTGCATAAGTTACGTCGACATAGTTCTAACATAAATTACATAACTAGTTTCATAAGTACCAAAACTGGACCAAGGAAATGTAATCTTCGTGCCATGCGACGGCAGATCCAACGGCCTGTTGATCTTGAGTCTGCATATATTTACTAGCACCGTGTGACTGCAAAAAAAGAAAAAAAAGTTACCAAATGTAGAGAGAATATATTATTATACACCATTCAAAACTTATTATACAACATTTAAGTCTTAGCATTGCTGTAACTTTACAGCCTTTGGTTCCATAGTCTTCCTACTTCAGTTTAGACATAGTTTAGACACCACCATATCCACAATTTGCAGTTGTATTTAAGTAAAAATATTTGTATTTGTAACTGACATTATATACGAACTTTTATTTCTACAATTATATGACCAAAGGAAGAATTAATTACATAATAAATAGGCATCTATTGAAAGTCTAAACATATGCAGATGTGAGAGGTTGAGTGTGCATGGGTTTGACGACGCCTACAAGTTTCTGGTCATCGTAACTTGAAACAACAAATGCTGCTTATTTCACTAGAAATAGAGAGCGCACCTGGCTATGTTAAACACAAGTTTTATTCTTTTAGAGTGACTCTCTGATCTCCCCTTCTTTAATATAGCAAAGAAATCTCTACATCGTTAAAAGCTGGATTAACTACGGCTTTGACTTTTTCGTCGATATGGGTAGAATCATTGGCAATTTCAACACTGTAACTTTAGCTAAATTATAAGGAATATAAACTAGTATACTAATGCGTGCTTGGAACTTCCAAACATACGCTGTTGTTATTCAAAATGATAAAATGAATAAAAGCTAGCATGAAATAAGATAAAAACAGAAGATAAATTACATTTTGAAGAACGAAGCCAACTTGCATCGACTGCACCATACATTAAGATGATCTTATCAGCAAAGCCCGAAGTGGAACCACAGGGAAAAACTCCACACAGATGTAGCCCAGTTAATTCCAAAACATCTAGAAGTTTCTGCATGATCAGCGCAAGTATTATTCATTACAGTGCAATTTCGAATAATATGCATATTAATGTACATTTACCGCTATTTTGTCTCCACTTTGTTTTATCTTGAGCACAGATTAATTTTCATTCAACAATAGTAATCTGAATCAATAAGTTTTATAACATTTCAACTAAAAGACAAGTAGTAAAAAGTGTTTTTTATATTAATGAACATATACATAAAATAAACTGATTGAAAAATATGGGCTTTCAGTTTAGCCCAATAACATACGTTACATACCTTATTGGTTTAATACTAAGCCAAAATGTGATTTCATAAGTTTTCATATTTTAATAAGCAAGCAAGAGGGAAAACTGCTTGAATAAAAAAATGATGCTTATAGAAGGAACCAAGGCTAAATTGATGCAAGTCGATTCTTATAAACCCATTTATATGTTTTAATAATGTAGTAAGTCTCATCTAGACATATTAGTCGAATAGCTAGGCGGTAAGGTAAGAGGGACTTAGATAGGAGCCTAGAAGTATCTTTACAACAGAAATAATTATTAGTATCATTATCATTTATTTTTTAAATAAAATGTCACTGCATGCAATACCAAAACCTTTGGGTTACAAGCAACCGCGTAGAGTATATACAGACACCCAACGCCAAAAGTCCAAATAAACAAGGGTACAACATCACTTTCAGACAACATATCAACACAAATTTATTCATACTGGTGAACGGACAGTGGGGTTTAACTTCTACTCTTTATTCAACAAGTCATGTGCTTAGTTTATGTTGTTACCACATATATTTTTATAGACAAAGAAAAATAGTAGGATTCAAGGCAATTTCCTTTAATATAGGACTGTGCATATGAACATGGCATGCGTCCAGCATTCATATGTTCAATGTCCACACTCACATGCATTCATTCCCACTCACACACACCACATGCCAATATATATATATATATATATATATATATATATATATATATATATATATGCTCGCACACACATGTAGTTCATACACTAGGTTACAAATGCATGCATTATCTGGATACTTCCTCTAATGGACCAATGTTACTAGCAACTTAAACATGGGAGAAATGATCAGAGGCTTTAGGTGCGGTTTGGAACCATGCATAGAATAGTTTACAAGCATGCAAACTATAATTATGCATATTATCTAAATTAAGCCCAAGACTATGAATGTGTATCCACAAAAGGTAGAAGGACTACTCAAAACATGCAGCAAAGGTGGAAATCCATGTTCAAGGTGATTTTTTTTTCCGAAAATATTAACTATTCATAAATTTTTGCATGGACCAAACATAAAAAATAAACGTGCAAACGAAAATAAAATGAACCGAAACTTTGGGTGTTGCACTCATGCATGTAATTGCGCGCATGCAATGGGTAAATCACCGTATATACAAGTTTCTGGTGTGACAAATTATTGAACATGAAAGCTCCAGGTATGACAATTTTCCTATGTTATTTGCAACAACTAATGTCTAAATACATGAGAATATATGTTCTGTGGTGCTAATCCTTTAGTAGTATAAATTTTGTTCCAGCGGGACCATAATAGGTTATTAAGGAACCAGTACCTCATTAAATAAAATGACTGTATTCAAATAGAAATTAAATACTTAAATAATGGAGAAGATGAAAGATACTGGCACGTAGGACATATACTTGCATATTTGTGAACTTAGCATGTACCATAGATTCTAACTAAACCATGCAGATATACACATGCAGGTGTTACTACCTAGTGAAGGAAGTCATATACTTGTGTTCCCAGTTCAACATAAGCAAATAATACATCACCACAAAAACAGCGAACCAGCTAAAATCAGCCAACCAAGATAGTCATGCACAACACAATTTAAATAAGAAGAAAGAAAAAAAACAATCATATTTAGGTGGAAACGAAATGGTAACTTGAAAACCCGTTTAATTGTAAATAAACTCACATTTATCATGGTGTAGGTGACGACATCAGTTGCGGTCAGCGTTGACGAGGGGAGCTGGGAACGCAGCGCACGAACTCCGCTGATGGCCACAGCGAGCGATGGTTCCAAAGGCGACGCAGGCAAGGGAAGGCGTGGGTTTCAGTTGAGATGGAAACCAGCGCGTCTGCGAAGGGGTGAAATTCTGTGAAAAGGCAATGCAGTTTTGGCACGGCAGTTGCGAGAGTTAGACGGAGGCGGAAGACTTGATTTTGGGTGGAAAGGTTTGACTTTGGGTTCTCTGGTTCGAGGAGGTGCCATTGACTGACGGCGGTAGGTGGAGGACGGAGTGCTGACAGAAATATGCTCTCAGATGGCGGCACCATGCTTCGATTTGGGGATTAATTAATTCGGGAAAATGAAGACTTTCATTTGGGACTAGGAAGCTAACGGCAGTTGAATCAATTTGGGAGAGGAAGTGTGGTGTTTAGTATCATTATCATTGTTCTTGTTGGTGGTTCCATTATTATCATCATTGTTGCTATTAATTATTATCATACATAAATACAACCAGTCAACAAAGTACAAAAATAATCAAAAGATACAATAAATTAATAATTACGCATAATCCAAATTAAATTATTATTCATAACATTTTTCCACAGAGGAGTATAACAAAGCTTTGCTTAAATTATTAAATCATGTTGTAAATGTCACTTTAAACTTTAAAGATAAGGTTGTGCTGTGGCAAATGCAAAAGGATAAAAGAAAAAAAAATAAACAATTATTTTTAAAGTTCACATTCTAAAATGTAGCATATATTTACCTCAAGTTCAAAAAGATTATGCTTTAATTCACATAGGGAAATTTTGAGTTAACAAGAATTAAAGACGATAACTTTTGGTCATTCACACCAGAGCCACCAGGTAGCATTGGTACCAGTATAGTCCTTGACTTGTCTAACTACCCCCAAGCGTCAAGAGAGAATAATGCTAAGAGAAACAAGGAAGATAGAGAATATAAGTTTGACACCTCAAGTGAAACCTGTTATCCGATAATAACTTAAACCTTCAAGCTAGCTGTTTGTTAAATTTCCCTAGTGAACAATTTCAGTGCCTATACTATTCAAGCTAGAATCATGTTCACTACGCAGCTCAAATTTTCAAAACCTTAAAACTATGCTTCCCTTTTGTACTGTGAATGCCCGAAAATTGAATAATGTGAAACATAAGTATGCTATCTGCTAGAGAGTACCAAGGATTCCGACCACTATAATTTTTGTTTTGTTAAATACTATAAATGCATTATATAGCATGGCCAGGAATCTATGATTTGTTATTAGCTATGATCAAGTTATCTGATATCCATCTCTAACATCAAAATGAACTGATATCAAGATCAAAACTTTCAACCACTACAAGCACAACTGATTCAAATAATTAGTAAAAAGAATCAACCAAATGGGAAAAAAATTAAAAAAAGTCTTACACGCTAGCATATTCGCGCCCCAAAAGCTTAATAGGCGTCCCCGATCAATGAGATAAGAGGTGCGCCGCAGCCACCTCCTCCGATGCAACAATTCTTCCAGGCCACCACGATCTGTTTCTCCTTCGAACCCAAACAAGTGTCCCAACCGACCGATCAACTACGCTCCCTCCAACGCCGCCGCCCATCCCAAACCCTATTGCGCTCTCATTAATCTGATTCTACTTCTAGCTTAAGTTATCGCCTTTATATCGATCGCCGTAATATAACAAATCGAGTATACTGTCTGGTGTGTGGACAGACTTTTTTCTTTTCTTTTTCCCCCAGTTCAGTTAGGTCATATTACAAAACTATGAAATTAGGAAGAGACAAGCATATATGATAAGCCTACAAAACAGCTTAAGTAAGATTTAATTCTCACAGACACCGTTCGATGACGGATGGACGAATGCAAACAGCTCAAGTAAGAATTAATTCTCACAGACGTGTAGGAAACCGAAGTAATTTCAGTTTCATCGACTAAAACAGTTAAAAGTGAATTTTTGTAGGCAAAGACCGTCCGAAGTAACCAACCAAAAATAAAAGAAAAAGAAAAAATATTATCATCCCTCATGTTACACTCGTTAAAATTAATGATGATTAATAAATAGTTAATGACTAAAAAAAATCTAATTTGAGCAAATGTTATAATTTGATCACACAGAACCTGAATCATTATGCTCATGGCAATTTTCTAAATAAATTTTTATATTTAAAGTTTTACTATTGAAGCTCAAACGAGAAGTAATTAACAATTAAGTTTTTAAGATGAAAATAATTATAAATGAAAAACTGAAAGTAATAGTAACAAATGCATGATCTCCCCCCACCCCTCACAAAAAAACAAAACCCTTTTCGATTGACTCGTTTATTTGGACTGATTGGTTGCTGTCAGCAGGGTGGCTTTTACGGTAGAACCTTAGCCGAATAGGTCATGTTTAATTATCTTACTCTAAAGGATACGGTTAATTCATGCAGAGTCGGTCCAAAGAGTTTCGATACCCAAAGCCAAATACAAAATCAAATCATTTATATATGAATTAAGGCTGTTGACGTTATTTAAATCACCAAAATATTTATGTCTTTGCAAATAGTGCCAAGAAGACCCAGAATGGTAATCTATTATCTATAATAGTGCCAAGAAGACCCAAAATGGAGCTGCACTGGGTAGTTTAATTTCTCCCTTAACGTAAGCATAACTTCCTCCGTTTTTTCCTTCCTTCCACCAAATCTTCCCCAAATCCAATTGACTCCTCTACATCCTTCAAATCTTCCCTCAAATCCAATTGACTTCGATCTCACTCCTTTCGATTATTGTTCAAACCGGCGTCTCTGCAGTTGTTTGTTGTTCGTCAATGTTTTGTCAACGGGTTGCGTTATAAGACCATACTCAAAGTCAGTAAACTGGCATACTTAATTATAATAACATCATAACTGGCACTTAACATATACATCTACAGATGACTAATCTTGCCACATTTCACAATGCAACACATACTATTCACTTATTTACGCAATATCCACACTTCACAGCTTATCTTTGTTTATCCTCAAGTCTACGTTTCAATTTCAATCAAAACTTACGATCTGCAAACTACACATCCTTAAGCCTATATCTTTCACTAATGCTCGTGGAGCAGCAAATTATTATTCATTTCCTTCCACATGACATCAAAAAAGACAAATACTAATATTTATAGTTGCAGTATGATTCTGCAATACCCCATCCAGTACGATCAATGTTCAAAATGAAGTACATACAAATTCAATAAACTCAAATAATGGTAATTCAAAGGCATATTCAAGCAGCACTAACTTTGTAGTTTGTACGACTCTAGTCGATCGATAATAACAATTTGCCTAAGGATGTAACAAAATAGAAAACTAAAAAACTTATCTTCTCACTCACATAGTCGAAGCCATTTAATTTCTGCAATTTTCACTGCTCTTGAAATCAAATCGATGCCAAGAACAATCGTTCCTTCAAGGGGAGCACCAGTGGCAGGCGCAACATCGACACTCAACCGACGATTGAGGAGATTTGCTTGATGATTGAACAATGAAGATTATACTAGGGTTTTCTATTCGACTTCGTCTGGTATTTGGTATTGAAGAGTAAAATCGTAGCTTTTTACTTCTACTACGGCACAATCGGGTCGGTGGGTCAGATATTGGGTATGGATTGAGCTTGGTTTTATTCAGTTTTGGGCCAGCTCTAATAAATCATAAACTACATCGGTTAACGGTTAACTGTCCGACAAAAAATTGGTTAACCGAACCGAAAATATTCAGTTAAGATGGTCGGTTAACTGATGTTTTAATAACACAATTCAAAATAAAATTAGGTTTACGGATAACTAAGTTTAATAACTAGACCAAAAACAAAAATTATATTATATTATATCAGTCGAAATTGACTTTAATTTCTCATCATTGCTAAATTAATTAAAAAATAAAAAACAACCTTCAAAATTAAAAAAATAGCATAAATTATTAATGTTTATTGTTAATTTGCATAAATTTATATGATCGTTGTAAAATTAACATCAGTTAGAATGATTATTTTTCATATAGTGTAGTAATATTATTAATCATAAATTATTAATTTATTGTTAATTATAAATTATTGATATTGATTACTGGATATATATTATTTACTAATAACTGGAAAGTAAAATTAAATTTGTTGGAATATTGATTATATATAATAATTAATAATTAGAGATTATTTATTAATAATCATTAATTATTATAATTTATAAATGATTAATATAATATTATTAATGATTGATTATTAAATATTAATAAATAATATAATATATTAATGATTAGTAATTAGTAATATAATATTATAATTAATAATAAGTAATATATGATTAATGATTAATTATTAAATAATCAAAATTAATTTTATGGAAGTATTGTAATTATTAATTGTCAAAAATTAGCGTCTATTACAACGGACATTTTGTGACCGTTGTAAAATAGATATCTATTACAACGGGCATTTTGGGACCGTTGTAAAATAGATATCTATTACAACGGTCCTAAAAATGACCGTTGTAATAGCATTTATTACAACAGGCTTTATATGCCCGTTGTTGAAAGGGTGTTGTACAGGCATCTATTACAACGGTTCAGAAAATGACCGTTGTAACAACAGTCTATTACAACGGGCAGAAAACGCCCGTTGTAAAATGGAGGTTGTAATAAATCTGTTTTGTTGTAGTGAAATGATGATCGTTAGATATGACAAGGTAAGATACACTGAATGCGCTTCGGTTCTTTCTTTGGTTTCCTATTTTTTCTGCACCACCCAACTAGCATCCTAACTGGTGTCTTTTATAGAACGATTTGTATTCCCTACTAGTGTCCCAACTAGTATCCTGTGAAAAAGGATCTGTATCCCCTACTAGTGTCCCAACTAGCATCTTGTGTTATAAAATAAGGTGATCCCAACCCCGCAATTGTGGTAGCCTTCAGGTGTACATCTAGTATGAGGATCTTGCCTTAATCAGCTTAATTGCCATGAAGATGTTAGATGTACCCTTACTACCCTATCGATCGTCTCCCTATTTGTATTAATTTTTCCTTGTGTCTGTGTCAATCAGCTCTCTCTTGCATGTAAATACCCTGTGTTGGTCCCACCATAAGGTGTATCAATCCTTATGATAGTGACCCGACACGTTTCAAGATGCACAGTGTATACTATTGATGCCCGGTGCCTTCTTTTCCACTTCGTAGCACGTGCACGTCCATACTCTGTCGGAACTACACTACTGCACCACTTGCCGCTATTTTGATTGCTTATAATCAGCCCAGTAATCGTGCCCCACCCTGCCTAATTTCAGGGTATCGTGATACATCTATGTGGGTTACTGCTGAAATGGGTCCCCGTTACTAGGGTTTTCTAAGGTCTATTCGTATACTCCCCAAATTGGCTACGTGTTATCCATCCATTCAAGTTAACTTAACCCATCCACACGCCATGTCATGTTGGTTAAGTATTTCTTGTTAACTTAACCCTTCTCATTCATTATGTTGTAATTAGTTAAGTGTTTTTTTTATTAACTTAACCCTATTCATTCATCATATTATATTGGTTAAGTGTTTCCCCTTAACACCTAACCCTACCACTTGTCATGTTACATTGGTTAAGTGTTGCCCTCTTGTGTTACTTAACCCTACCACTTATCATGTTACATTGGTTAAGTGTTGCCCTCTTGTGTTACTTAACCCTCCCACTTATCATGTTACATTGGTTAAGTGTTGCCCTTTTGTGTTACTTAACCCTACCACTTGTCATGTTACATTGGTTAAGTGTTGCCTTCTTATGTTAACTTAACCTTACCATTCTTAGCATGTCCATTTATTAACGTTAATTCATTTATTAATGCCTCAACCTCTCACATTTGAACTGTTGTTTGCGGTTGCTGGATGTGCCGGGCGGTTCCGGGCAGACTTCTACCGCAAACTCATTCTAACCTCGTGTTTTGGGCTTAATGTGCTAACCTCTCACATTAGATCTATATTGTTGCGGTCGCTGGATGTGCCGGGCGGTTCCGGGCAGTCTTACACCGCAACTCAATCTAATCTCGGGTTAGGCACGTTCATCTTTAGCTAATTTACATTTTACCATACATGTCCAAGTCTAGATTTTATATGCTAATTATCCCAAATTCACAAACTAGTTATATTCCAATTCCCAAGTTATGCCCAACAAATTCAATTAAAAGTTATTACTCAAAATAGATTACACCCAATCTTCCTAAATTTGCAATAATAGTCATGCCCCAAGATTGCAATATACATTATGCTTGGTGTCCCAACCAATAGTTATGCCCAACCTAGATTTAATATTCCAATTTACAGTTTCCGCCCAATCTAGATTTAATATTCCAATTTACCCCAAGTTTGCAACAATAACAATTATGCCCCAAATCACAGGTTACAAATTATGTTCCACTATTACCAAATAGATTATTCCCCAATATCCCTGCATTCCAATCGCACGTATAATAAGATTTAGTCTAGATTTTTGGTTAATCTAGATTCATAAAATAAAGGGGGAAGAAAGAAGGAATATAAATGAGAGTAGGCATAAAAACAAGAATTATAAATATAACATTATGGATCTAAGAGGATACAGATCCGTTAGAATTGAGGTATAACAAATATAGATCTACAATAAACTGATAGAAATAACCTTGTAGACATATAATTCGGATATGAATAACATCATGAACCTAAAATAATTATATAACCGACGTTCAACAAAGATAGGCATGATTGAATTGATATAATAACTTCTTAGGCATGTAAAATCATAGATTCAATAGAATGATAGAGATAAATCTTACAATCAAGCATAGACTTCGATTCATTTTATAACATGTCAAGATTACAATCAGATATTCAGATCTGAAAATAATGTGGACTTACATTGCTAGGATTAGAAAAGATAACTGAATCGTTGTTGTTGCAGAAACTCTAATTTGATGTTGATTAATCTTTAAAGTTGATCGTTGATGAAGAACTTCTAATATGATTTAGGTTTCGAGGCGGCGGCTAAGAGAATTGAGAGTTTAGCAGCATAGATGTGTCATAAGGAATTGATATGAATTAGGGTTTAGGTTTAGAGATGTATATATAGATGTCTAGGATCAATTTGAGCCTTTAGATGAACTAGGAGATCATCAGAACCACACATCTCGAAGACAGGTCATCCAGCAAATCAGAAGAAGACACGTCACCATAGAACACTCCAAAATGTTGTGTTGGACTGGCCTCTGTATGGGCGCACATGGCAGCTGTGCCGATGCATTTTTGTACTGGCGCACTTCACAAGTGCGCTGGTGCATTCTGGTCTATTTTCGGTTTTTCTGCCTAACTTCGTTTGTCCATATCTCCTTCATATGGTATCCGTTTTACGCAAACTCGAACTCTATCTCAAGCAGAATTCCGAGATGAACACAATGGCTTAACCCATTTCACCTAATTCTTCTTTTAATAATTAATTATTCTTTAATTATCTCTTATGTCCCGTTTCACAATTACAGGGTGTTACATTCCCCCCTACTTAAAGGATTTCGTCCCCGAAATCTCCAAGTTAAGTAGAATGTATATCCTACCATCCAACATCCCTACTCAACCATTCAATCACAGGCATCCATTGTCCTTAAAAAGGTTCCTAATTCTTTCATGAACATATGCATAGTGTGTGTATATGTCCTTATCCAAATGCAAAATCAGGCGGTCTACTGATTCAGTTGACCTCCTTAATGCAATTCATGATAGTGCCATGCGTCCATTATGTATGTAAAAGAACCCTATTGATACATATCATTTCTATATGAGTGCACAACCATACATTCAAATGCAACATCCATATGATAACACATCAAGTTTCAATCCATATATATAAAAATTCACTCATACATATGCAATATGGAAGTGACGGAGCCAATCTAGTGCCTAGTGTGTGTATATATGCATCCACGAGCAACCACTAGCAAACGCTTACATCCACGTGTATCTACCAAACATTACATGTCTCAAACACATGTTTACATCCATTGGCTTATACCTAAGGCCAAGGATAGGACTGAGAGGATATACTTAAAAGATAAAGACTAGCATGCAAATAAACTTTACAGAAAAAAGAGAGGTTAAGGATATACCCTCAAAAAGGGTATGATAAGCGTATCTAGTCTTCAGCCTTCTAAGTCGCATCTTCTTGAGCTTCACTCCATTGTGCTCTGACTGTCTTAACTTCACGATTTCATAGCTTCTTAATTTCTGTTTCCAAAATATGAGTTGGAACTCATTACACTATCGCCTCTCGTTCCACCTCTTCTCCTTCTAGTATACTCGAGACTACAACTTCTGCTGTGTCATGCTAACATTTCCTCAAAGGTCTTCAAAAATCACTAGAGGTTATTCCATGTAGAAGAACTATCTCTTGAAAAAACAGATGCTAACCATGTTACCAAGTGTATTTATTAAGGTGATTAGAGGTCTCTTCTCTACTTAACTTATATATTGCGTCAACTATCTGAGAGTCTTTTCTTTGTGAAGTCCCTTTTTGATCCAAAAGCGTAGGTCTTACTCCTAGCGATGCCAATACTAACTTAACCGAAGGTTTTAAAATCAAGGGTTGATATGTATTCTGAACTTTTCCTTTTTCACATAAAGAGGACTCGAAGTCAATCTTCTTCTTCTTAAGGCATCCGCTATGACCTTACCCTTCCTTCTAACATCAAAATGTCGCCTAGTCCCGTCCCGCATGCACCCATGTACACCGTAAGGCAAAAGTCAAAACTGTGGCCGTTGTAAGAGCCCTCTTCAATCGTTGGAAAGCGACATCACAATCAATATCCCGAGAAAAGGTTAGATTCTTCATCGTTTATCTAGTAAGTGGGACTAATACCTTCGCAAAGTCCTTAATGAACTTCCTATATTATCCCGCTAGTTCAAGAAAGCTTCTTACTTCTGTTGCATTCCTTGGGACCTTACAGTCTTATGTCGTAACTACTTTTGCGGGATCTACTGCTGTCCCTTCTTTGGACACTACATGTCCTAGAAACCTTACTTCTTCTCTCCAAAGATGACATTTTGGAGAACTTCGCCTTAAGTTGATGTGCTCGAAGTGTATCCATGACTTCTCTTAAATGCAAAGCATGTTCTTCCTCGTTCTTTGAGAAAATCAAGATATCGTCCACGAAGACTACTACAAACTTAATGAGGAACTCCCTAAACACCCTACTCATCAAGTCAACAAAATAAGCAGGCACATTCGTCCAACTGAAAGGCATGACGAGCCACTTAAATAAACCGCCAGGGGTCCTAAAAGCAGTCTTGTCTATACTATCCTCAGCTGATGAAACCCGGTAGCCAAATCTAGTTGGGGGAAAACAGATGCATCTACAAGCTGGTCAAACAAATCATCTATTCTTGGAAGTGGGTGCCTATTTTTCTTAGTCAGCTTGTTTAATTCTTTGTAATCCATGCATAGGCGAAGTGAACCGTCCGCTTTGGTTGCGAACACAACGGAAGCACCCCATTCAGAAATACTCCGCCTTATGAACCCCTTTTTAAGCAATTTTTTAATTTGCTCGCTGAGCTCCTTCCTCTCCCTAGGAGCCCTGTGTCGTAAGGGTAATGCAACTGGTTTGGCGTTATCCACCAAGTGTATGCGGAAATCTATTTCTTGTTTTGGGGGTAAACCCTTCACTTCATCAAAGACTACTTGAATGAATTGCAAATTATCAATAGATGCATTAAGAGATTCTAGGTAACTAAACATGACAGAACCCTTAGGGTCACATGAGATTTCAAGGGTATTACCGAGGCAAGTCAAAAGTCTAACTACCTTCTTTCACAATTGAGAATGGCACCATTACTAGATAACCAATCCATCCCTAGAATCAACCCATAGCCCATGAAAAAAAACATAAGCACACTTAAACTCAATACTTAATATAGCTATTCTCAGATCCTTACAAACCAAAGATAAATGAGCCGAACCACCAATTGGATTTGAGAGAATAATGAGATCTTCTACTATACAAGTACTAAGGTGCAAAGACTCAACTACGGAAGCATATAGAAAAGAATGTGAAGCGCCAGAATCGAACAAAGTTCTAACAGGATGATTGAAAAGAAAAACTAAACTTTCAACAGAAACGTTCTTACCTCTCTTAGGTACACTAGCAGTGAGAACATGCGATTGCCCTCTAGAAGATTATGTCCTTTGCCCTTGTCCTTGTCCTTCGGGCAATCCTTGATAAGATGTCCTGCTTCACCATACTGAAAACAACCACCTGTCTTCTTCTTCCTACAATTAAATGACCCGTTGTACCATAGAAAAGACATTTCCTCATGTCGTGGGATCTATTATTTCTTCCATCCGTCTTATATTCCAATCCTTTGTTTGTGATTCTTCCACTTTGGCCTCTTTCTTTTCACTTTTCTCCTTCTGCGTGGAATAAGCCATATAAACAAGCTTCTTATCCTTGGGCTTGTGCTCCTTAGCCCAAACTCCCTTATTCTCATCCTTACTATCCTTGTGCAGCTTGTTGACAAGTTTCTCGAAACTACCTCCATCGCACGGCAACCCACAAAGCTTGAAAGAATATTAGCCGCAAGTGAAACTACTACGGCTACAGATGGAGGTTGGGCACTACTTCGCCCCCGACATGTGCTGTATGTCTACAAAACTATGGCGAAAAGAGAGGAAGAAGAGATTCAAATGGAGAATCGGAAGATAGTGCATATGGCTTTAGGGAATATGCCTTTTAAAAACAATACTTTTCTGTTGAAAAAAAAACACTTCTTTAAAACATGTTTTTGAAAATACTTCTTTATAAAAATGCTTTTGAAAACGGGTTTCAAAATCCTTTATCTGTTCTGGTAACCTTTAGCTCTGATACAACTGGCAACACCACACCTCCGTTAAGGTCACTCACAAAGGGAATGCATTAACTTCAGTGGAGCATCATAAGTGTATAGAACAGATAAATCACAAAACAGGCAAAATTTTGAAATAGCGGAAAATATATAAAACTTTACTTCATTGATAAAACAGCTTGTACAAAGATTGTTTTCCAACTCCAAAACACCCTTACCCATTACAACATAGCATCTGTCTTGTTTAACAAAATAAAGAAGCATAAAATGACAATGATATTCCCTAATAAAGCATGAGCCAGCCATAGCAGTGGAAAAGAGAATCCAAATCAATACATCATCTATCTTCGAGCTTGCAAAGAAAACTGAGTTAAGTGGTAATATTCCCTCCCTATGAACCTGGGGGAGGGGGGAGGGACAGAAGAAAAGAGAGCGAAACAAAACAAAGTTAGACATAAAGACTGGTAAGTCCAGTGACTTTCAGCATGTAAATAGGTAAAAGCATCATGACATGAATAAACTGGATACCAGACTATAACCATGATAATAAGCATAACAAGAAAACAAATGATGATAGTTAGATATAACAAGGTAAGATACACTAAATTCGCTACGGTTCTTTCTCTGATTTCCTATTTTCTCTGCACCACCCAACTAGTGTCTTTTATAGAACGATTTGTATTCCCTACTAGTGTCCCAACTAGTAACCTGTGAAAAAGGATCCGCATCCCCTACTAGTGTCCCAACTAGTATCCTGTGTTACAAAATAAGGTGATCCCAACCCCGCAATTGTGGTAGCCTTCAGTTGTACATCTAGTATGAGGATCTTACCTCAATCAGCTTAATTGCCATGAAAATGTTAGATGTACCCTTACAACCCTATCGATCGGATCCCTATGTGTATTAATTTTTCTTTGTGTCTATGTTAATCGGCCCTCTCTTGCGTGTAGATACCCTGTGCTGGTCCCACCATAAGGTGTATCAATCCCTATGATAGCGACCCGACACGATTCAAGATGCACAGTGTATACTACTGATGCCCAGTGCCTGCTTTTCCACTCGGGAGCACGTGCACGCCCATACTCTGTCGGAACTACACTGCTGCACCACCTGCCGCTATTTTGACCGCTTATAATCAGCCCAGTAATCGTGCCCCACCCTTGCTAGTTTCAGGGTACCGTGATACATCTATGTGGGTTACTGCTGAAATGGGTCCCCGTTACTAGGGCTTTCTAGGGTCTATTCGTATACCCCCCAAATTGGCTAAGTGTTATCCATCCATTCAAGTTAACTTAACCCTTCCACACGCCATGTCATGTTGGTTAAGTGTTTCTTATTAACTTAACCCTTCTCATTTATCATGTTGTAATTGGTTAAGTGTTTTCTATTAACTTAACCCTGTTCATTCATCATATTATATTGGTTAAGTGTTTCCCCTTAGCTAAACCCCATTCGTTCATCATGTTATATTGGTTAAGTGTTTCCCATTAACTTAACCCCACTCGTTCATTGGTTAAGTGTTAACTTCACCCTACCCCTTGTCATGTTACATTGGTTAAGTGTTTCCCTCTTGTGTTACTTAACCCTACCACTTGTCATGTTACATTGGTTAAGTGTTGCCCTCTTGTGTTACTTAACCCTACCACTTGTCATGTTACATTGGTTAAGTGTTGCCCCCTTGTGTTACTTAACTCTACCACTTATCATGTTACATTGGTTAAATGTTGCCTTCTTGTGTTAACTTAACCCTACCATTCTTAGCATGTCCATTTATTAGCATTAATTCATTCATTAATGCCTCAACCTCTCACATTAGAACTGTTATTTACGATTGTTGGATGTTCCGGGCGGTTCCGTGTAGGCTTCTACCGCAAACTCATTCTAACCTTGGGTTTTGGGCTTAATGTGCTAACCTCTCATATTAGATCTTTATTGTTGCGGTCGCTGCATGTGCCAGGCGGTTACGGGCAGTCTTACACCGCAACTCAATCTAACCTCAGGTTAGGCACGTTTATCTTTAGCTAATTTACATTTTTACCATACATGTCCAAGTCTAGATTTTATATGCTAATTATCCCAAATTCACAAACTAGTTATGTTCCAACTCCCAAATTATGCCTAACAAATTCAATTACAAGTTATTACTCAAAATAGATTACACCCAATCTTCCCAAATTTGCAATAATAGTCAAGCTCCAAGATCGCAATATACATTATGCTTGGCGTCCCAACCAATAGTTATGCCCAACCTAGATTTAATTTTAAATTTATAGTTTCTGCCCAATCTAGATTTAATATTGCAATTTATCCCACGTTTGCAACAATAACAATTATGCCCCAAATCACAAGTTACAAATTATGTTCCACTATTACCAAATAGATTATTCCCCAATATCCCCGCATTCCAATCGCACGTATAATAAGATTTAGTCTAGATTCTAGGTTAATCTAGATTCATAAAATAAAGGGGAAAGAAAGAAGGAACATAAACGACAGTAGGCATACAAACAGGCATTAGAATGATAGATCTGTCAAATATAACATTATGGATCTAAGAGGATTACAGATCCGTTAGAACTGAGGTATAAGAAAGATAGATCTGAAATAAACTGATAGAAATAACCTCGTAGACATATAAATCGAATATGAATAACATCATGAACCTAAAAGGATTATATATCCGACATTCAACAAAGATAGGAATGATTGAATCGATATAATAATTTCTTAGGCATGTAAAATCATAGATTCAATAGAAGGATAGAGATAAATCTTACAATCAGGCATAGACTTCGATTCATTTTATAACATGTCAAGATTACAATCAGATATTCAGATCTGAAAATAACATGGACTTACATTGCTAGGATTAGAAAAGATAATTGAATTGTTGTTGTTGCAGAAACTCTAATTTGATGTTGATTAATCTTCAAAGTTGATCGTTGATGAAGAACTTCTAATATGATTTAGGTTTTAGAGGCGGTGACTAAGAGAATTGAGAGTTTAGCAGCATAGATGCGTCAAAAGGAATTGATATGAATTAGGGTTTAGGTTTAGAGATGTATATATAGATGTCTAGGATCAATTTGAGCCTTTAGATGAACTAGAGATCATCAGAACCACATAGCTCGAAGACAGGTCATCCAGCAAATCAGAAGAAGATACGTCACAACAGAACACTCCAGAATGTTGTGTTGGACTGCCCTCTGTAGGGGCGCACTTGGCAGGTGCGCCAATGCATTTTTGTATTGGCGCACTTCGCAAGTGCGCCAGTGCATTCTGGTCTGTTTCTGGTTTTTCTGCCTAACTTCGTTCGTCCATATCTCCTTCATACGATATCCGTTTTACGTAAATTCGGACTCTGTCTCAAGCAGAATTCTGACACGAACATAATGACATAACCCGTTTCACCCAATTCTTCTTTTAATAATTAATTATTCTTTAATTATCTCTTATGTCCTGTTTCACAATTATAGGGAGTTACAATTTCTTTAACACCTTTTCAACATAATCATAATGATCTAAAAAAAAAATATTTTTTGACTTAGTAATCTTAATATCAAGGATTATACTTGTTTCATCAAGATCTTTCATATCAATGTTGGCATATAATATTGACTTAACATAATGCACATCATGAATATTTGATCCAAATACAAGCAAATCATGTACATTTAAATATATAACAATGCAAATGTTATTCTTGGATTTATAATGAATAATTTATCACTTTTATTTAATCTAAAACTATGTGAAATAAGAAAATTATCAAAATTTTCATGTCATTCTTTATATGCATTTTTTAGACCATATAGAGATTTTTCTAATTTACAAATGTTATGCTCTTGACCAAGCTTCTGGTTGGTCCATATAAATCTCCCTCTAATTTACCATTCAAAAAAACTATTTTAACATCCATTTGGTGAATTATTAGATCATAAAGTGCAGCAAGAGAAATTAATATTCCAATATATTCTTTAGAGTAATAGGTGAGAACGTATCAGGAAAAAAAATTCTCTTTATCTAAATTATTTGGCTATATGATAAGCCTCGTATTTATCAATTTACCATCAGGTTTTAGTTTCTTTTTCGGTACTCATTTACAAGCTATTGTTTTACAATCTGATGGTAAATAGACTAAATGTCATGTTTTATCAGATTCAAAAGATTCCATTTCGTCATTTATAGATTCTTGCTAGAGGTCTGAATCCAAAGAAGACAAATCTTCCTCAAGATTCACAAGGTCCTCTTCTAAATTGTAAGCGAAATATTCTAGACTAACATTCTTAGCCGCCCAGCTTTTTTTACTTCTTTTAGGTTTAAATTCAATTTCTTTATCATGCTCATTATGTGCCTCCACTATTTCTAAGTTTAAAAAAGAAATTTATTTTCAAAGGAGTCAACATCATTTGATTCAATAATAACCCGAGCATTCAAATTAAAAAAGCTACATGCTTTGTTATTCATGGAATAACTTAGAAAAACACATTATGACTTGTTAATTTAATTATTTTATAATTAGAAATATGGAGTTGTGCTAAGAAATCCCAAGTTTTAAACCACATCAAATTAGGATTGTGATTTCTGAAAATTTCAAAAGGTGAAATTTCATTTTAGATTTAGGAATCTGGTTTAACAAATAACAGATAGTTAACAAAATTTCTACCATTAATGTGATGTTGCACCCCAATAATAGAAAATTAAAACTAATTATGTGTCCTATTTTTATTTTAGCTTTACTCTTCATTCCAGGTGAAGTGGTGTAGTTCTCTCATGAATAATGTCGTGCAATTCATAAAAGGCAAATTCTATTCATACACCAAAAATTACCACCATAGTTTTGCTAAAAATATATATTACTAAATTACGCTTCTTCTTTATTGCATTTTTACTTTCTTAATTATAACCCATCAAACTAAAGCATTGTAACTAATGATATTTGATTGAATATATGTAAAACAATTTGAAGAACACAATGTGTTTTTAAACGTGCAACTTAAAGTTTGAATTACGAGAACATAATACATTGGTTTCTTTTGTTGAAATTATGATATTTTTTTTGTAACATAATACATTGGTTATCATACATTTTAAAAATCAGAATCTATTTTACTGAATTTAAACTTTATTAGTGCTATAGATTTCTTTTTTTCTATAAATAACTTTAAAGTTTTAAAGAGGGAAGACGAAGAAAAAAACATGTCTAGTATTGTAAAAAAGATGGTGTATACAAAGTAATTTTTGGTGTATGATAGTTTATTTTATTTTATGGTGTATGTTTAGATATTATTGGTGGATGAGTAGAATTAACCTTCATAAATTTCAATAAACATTTTTGTAACACCCCGTAAAATCAACTCTAAATAGACATAGAAAATGTAAGGACTAAAAATATTGATAAGAAAAAATATGGAAATTTAATTATGTCATAAGTAAACCATGGGGATATATGTTGCATTTGCTGTGAGAACTTGATCTATTTCCATGTAAAATATTATAAAAGCGGATCATGTACATAAAGGTTACAAGAAGTTAAAGTTTTTAGATTTAAAATAAATTAATTTAAATTTAAAATTTAAATTTGAATGGATTAAAAGAATTCTCAATTTTGAAATTCAAATTAAGCAAGATTGATTATGTAATTAGTGGGGGTTGGGATATTGTAGAATCAATGGTAATTAATTAAAGTTTAATAATGTAATCTATACTATACTATTATTACCAAGTTGAACACAAGTGTATTTAGAATTGAAATGTCACTTTGTTTCCCATGATTTGTGAATTCATAATACTTCGAACCTAATATAAAATCAAGTTTGTACTATTTGAAATAAATTTATAGTTTGGTGTGATTAATAACTAATTGATAATATTTATATGTTGTAACATATATATATATATATATATATATATATATGAAGTGGATTTCTCACGATTTGAAGCACGCCATGTATTAGAACACATACATATAGTATGAAAATTTTATATAATATGATTATAATTTATATCATTTATTTAATAAATATAAGAGACGTTATTGGTATTCTACATATAATATATACGTCATGAAAAGTATAAGATATAATATATATGATTATAGATTATAATATATTAACTGAAAATTCTAATTGAAAACTTAAGTGTTTATATATGTCATGAAAAATATGTAATCATATTGCCTTGTTAAAATTAATCTTCTGAAGTGGATTAACAACCTTACCAACTGTGTTGTTAATTATAAAATTTTGTTTACCCTTTCTATCTAAATGTTATTTTGTGGGTAGTAAGGGATATACAGACTCAAGATTGTTCCTAAAGAAAATCACAAACTCCTACGAAATTCGCTAGTGAAGAAGGAGTCTGTATCACTCACAATGCTAATTAGGACACCGTGAAATCATATTACTTCCTTCACATAAACCTATGATAGAGATGTCGTAGTCCTATTACTTCTAACAGGGATAAAGTGTGTGCTCTTAATGAGTATATTCACTCTACTAAATATTTTTATTTCCTCTTTGACTCCATAGCAATCGATCTACAAATTCTATAGATATATGTCTCGACTTGCAGGACCACACTTGTGGTGGTAACAATAGTCCTTCAAGCTTTCCTTGCTACAAATTAATATTCGAGCACTTAAACATGTAGAAATTGTTAAATTTTGCTATTCTATATGGTAGAATAGAAGTGGATGGAAGTAGCTTCGTGTCGTTGAAGACGATTCGACAATCGGAGCTCATATGAGGAAGTTAGATATGAAGAGATGTAAGGCTTCAGATGAGTTCCATGACAGACGTCTGTAACACTCCACAATAGACGTCTGAGTTGTTAGGAAAATTACCCTGAGAGTTGCAATAGACGTCTGTTATTTTGACAAACGTCTGTGCTGAAGCAGAAATAATTCCAGAGCTGGGACAGATGTCTGTCACACTCCACAATAGACATATGAGGCGATTTTCAGGTTGTTTCGAGCTGAAATATTGCAGGCTGATTTGTAAAGGATCCAGGGGAAATTTGGGCAATTGCTTCATATTATTCTCTCCCTATGTAAGCTGCATCAAATCCAAAAGGCCAGATACTAGAAAAATTGACTAATCAAGAGATTAGATCTAGGTTTATTCTAATTAGGGTTTTGACAACCTTAATCTTCTTCAATTCTTTCCTCTACAAAATCAAAATTTTCTGGTGAATTTGATCATTATAATTAATCTCTTGTAATGTTTTATTGATATTAATAAAAGGTTCCCTCTCAAAGCGGACGTACACTGAATAGACGTCGGTGGAACCACTATAAATCCCTACGTGATTTAGTTTATTGTTATTGCTCTACTATTTCCATTTTTTGGTTATTGTGATTGGCATTGGATTGGGTTGAGATTGTTTTGATATATCGATTGGTTTTTTTGCACTTTTACCACGATTTCGTCTTCTGCTGGGTTACGGATTTTGATTTGAGCGGTCTTGAGTTGAAATGTTCCACAATATTTGGTATCAGAGCTTTGGTGTTGGTAGATAGTTGTAGAAATACCGGAATCAAATTCAAATAATTCCTCAACAGTTGGTCCAAGTGGTGTAGCTCCTTATGTATATGGGTCGTACGTAGCTGCTGATTCATAACTGGTTATTGACAAGTAGAATGGCAATAATGATTTTGAAAAATGGCAATGGAAGATGAAAGCGGTTCTTAGGCAGAATCGGGTACATCGGGTAGTGTTTGATACATATTTATTGCCAGCGGACATGTCAGACGTACAGAGAGAAGAAATGGAAGAGTGGGCATTCACTACACTTCAGCTTGTTATAGGAGAGAATGCTATCTCCGAAATTAGTGGTGAGATGACTGCTAAAGGTATTTGGAACAAGTTGGAGGAGTTGTATATGGATAAATCACTCACAAATCGACTGATCTTGTTGCGAACTTTCTTTAACATGAAGGAAGGGATTTCGCTAAAGTCGCACTTAAATGTGTTTGATGATTTTCTAATGAAGATGAAGGCGGTAGATTTAAACATTGAGGAGGAGCAGAAGGCAATGATATTGTTATGTTCGTTGCCTGAGCACTATACTGGGTTCTCAAATAGTTTGATCTACGGCCGAGATACATTGACTCTTGATGATGTCAAGACAAGTCTTCTTAGTGAGAAATTGCGAGATCAGATGAAGGAGCTGAGTGATGGTAGTAGTGGTGCGGTAATGGATAAGGTTTATTTGCAAAGAAAGAGAAATATGAGAAGAAGGAAAACGAGGGGCGTTCTAAGTCTAGAAATCCCGGTGGGAGAGGAAAGTCGAAGGAAAGAAATGGCAAGTGCGTTATATGTAAGAAACCTGGTCACTGGAATAATGGTTGTCCAAACAAGGGGAAAAAGGAAGTAGCATCTTCATCAGTTGCGGTGGAGAGAGATGTTGGTGAGGGAGACGTAGATGTTTTGTTGGCTGTAGCATCGGATGTTTCAAGCAGTGAATGGGTGCTTGATTCGGTGGCTTTATATCATATGATGCATAATAGGAATTGTTTTTCTTTTTATGTTGATCGAGAAGGAAATTCAATTGTTATGCGAAATGGTGCAATTTGTAAGTCAGAGGGCATAGGATCCATGCAAATTCGAATGTTGACATAGTGGTTCGTACTCTCACTAATGTGGGCTATGTTCCAGGACTGCGGAAGTCACTTATCTCTTTAGGACAGCTGGATTCTTTAGGTTGCAAGATCACTATTGAGAGTGATAACTTGAGAGTTTTGATGGGTGCACTTGTGGTTATGAAGGGTGCTAGAACTCATGGTATTTATTTGCTTCAAGGTGTGATTGTGGATGGAGAAACTTGTGTTGGTGTTGATAGTTCTCGTGGCTTAGATGCAATAAGGTTGTGGCATTTGAGATTGAATCATGTCTCGGAGAAGAGTTTAGATGTTCTTCATCGAAGAAGATGATTGATGGTGAGAGTTTCAACAAGTTGGAGTTTTGCGAGGAATGTGTCATGGGACATAAAACCAGAGTGTCATTCGATGAAGGGAAACATAACTCAAGAGGGATTCTTGAGTATGCGTACACGGATGTTTGGGACCGGCGCCTATAGCTTCTTTGGGAGAAGCAAGATATTATATTTCTTTCATTGATGATTTTTCTTGAAAGGTTTGGGTGTATGTAATGAAGGCCAAGTCGGAGGCATTTGCAAAGTTAATAGAACGGAAGGCTCTTGTTGAAAATTAGAATGGAAAGGCTTTGAAGGTTCTTAGGCCCGACAATAGCAGAGAGTATGTTTCCGGAGATTTTCTGAAATTTTGCAAGCATCATGGTATTCAAAGGAATTTTACTACACCTGGTGATCAGCAATCTAGTAGAGTAGAGGAGAGAAGGAACCGAACTCTACTGGAGAAAGCTCGATGCTTGAGATTGACATCAGGTTTGTCTAAGGGAATTTTGGGCTGAAGCTTTGTTAACCATGGTGCATATTATTAATCGAACTCTGTGCTTGGCTATTGATAACAATATTCCAAAGGAAGAATTGAAGGGAAAAATCATTAACTTGATCTATCTTCATGTATTTGATAGTCCTATTTTTGTGTATGATCTGGAGAATGATAAGCTCTCACCTGGAGCTTTCAAGGGGAATTTTCTTTGTTATATGGACGGAGTCAATGGCTATCAGATTTGGAATCCGAAAACGAAGAAGGCTCTGGTTTCTCGTCCTGTTACTTTTGATGAGTCAGCTATGTTCATGGAGAATGAAGGTCCATTGGATGTTTTGGATTTGGTTCATGGTGAATCAAAGGATAAGGTAGTCATTCCCACTTTCAGGCCTAGAGAGAGTAGAGTTGTTGGAGCTGCTTGCGAGGTGAATGCGGTTGATGTTACATCACAAAGTCCATAGGGTTCCTCTAGCAGTGTTGGTGATGTGCACGAGCCTAGAGAAGATTCAGTTCAATGTGGAGCTGAAGGAAGACCGGGTGATAGTATTGCTACTTGGGTTGGTCATCGTTCTGTAAGGCTACCTGAAAGATATGGTGATTGGAACTATCTTAGCTTTTGTGAGAATTTGGACTATGCTTTTCATGTAGTCCAAGATGAGCCGATGGACCTTAAAGACGTCATGAGATCGAGTGATAGCTTGAAGTGGATTTGTTCCATGGAGAAAAAGATTTGCAATCTTTGATGAAGAACCAGACTAGGGAGTTGTCTCCACTTATTCAAGGAAACTGTGCTATTGGATGCAAATGGATATACAAGGTGGATGACGTGGAAGATACAAAGCTAGGCAAATGGCTAAGGGATTTGCACAGAGGAAAGGAGTATGATGAGATCTTTGCACTGGTTGTGAGGTATACTTCTATCCAGATATTACTTGCCATAGTTGTTATTCATGACTTGGAGTTGGAGCAACTTGATGTGAGAATCGCCTTCTTGCATGGTGACTTGGATGAAGACATTTACATGGAGCAATTGGAAGGGTTTTGTTGTAGATGATAAGTCAAAATTAGTTTGCAAGTTGAAGAAATCACTATATTGTTTGAAGCAATCACCTAGGTAATGGTATAAGAGGTCTGATCATTTCATACTTTAAAGTGGCTTCCATCGGAGCATTGAAGATGCTTATGTATATTTCAAGAGGTTAGGAAATGATTTTCGGGTAATTACTCTTGTATGTGGACGGTACGCTCATTCCTTCTAAGGACAAGACGGAAATCAATAAGTTGAATTTGAAATTAAAGGCGGGGTTCAAGATGAAAGACCTTGGAGAAGAAAAAGATTTTAGGCATGGAGATTGAATGGGATCGAAAGCATTTTGAGCTAAAATTGACTCAAAAGGAATACATTAGAAAAGTGCTTTGCCAGTTTAGCATGAAGGATGCAAAGGCGTCAAAATACACCTTTACCATTGCATGTAAAGCTTTCGAGTAAGGGATCACCTATCGAGGAGAAAGACAAGGCTCATATAGAAAATGTGTCATATGCTATTGCGGATGGAAGTTTGATGTATGCCATGGTGTGTACCAGACCCGATATTGCAAATGCCATCGGGGTGGTTGGTCAGTACATGGCTAATCCAGGGAAATCACATTGGGAAGTAGTGAAGCTTATCTTAAGATACTTGAAAGGTACAACATCCCATGTTCTTATTTTCAGTGGTAGTAAGGAGAAGAATTGCATGTTGGTTGGTTACTGTGATTTAGACTACGTTGGTGATAGGAATCGAAGAAAATCAACTTCTGGATATGTCTTCGCACTTGGTGGTTCAACCATAAGTTGGAGATCTAGATTGCAAACTGTACTTGCTTTATCCACTACGGAAGTGGAGTTAATAGCCGCGGCGGATCCAGCAAAGGAAGCACTCTATTTGAAGCGATTGTTGTGTGACTTGGGTTTTGAATATAACAGTGTTGATGTTCAATATGATAGCCAAAGTGTTATCCACTTGGCGGAGAATTTGGCGTTTAGCTCACGGACCAAGCACATTGAAGCGAGAGGGTCATTTCTAGTAGTCGTGGACGAATACAAGAAAGCATGCCCTTGGAAAGTGCACACAAAGGATGACACAATGGATATGTTCACTAAGGCATTGCTGGTTGGGAAGTTCGAGCATTGCTCGAACTTAATTCGCTTGGAGAAATGCTAGGTGCCATGGTGTGGTACGGTTGAGAGAGAAGGTTGGTGATGGAAGGAGAAGAGTATCGGTGAGATAATGAGGTTATATCTTCTTGCTATGATTGTCTTTTGGTAAGACTACTTTAGGAGTTGAATGTTTTCAACGTTTCATTAGCGGGAGGGGGCTTTGCCTGTGGTGGAGTGTAGTGGGCGGTGGCTATGCCGGAGCTCATTAGGGAAACATTCAAGATTGCTTAGTTGAAGGTAGAGGATCCCATTGCTGTAAATGATGGAGATTGATATAGTATCGAGGTGGAGTGTTAAATTTTGCGATACTATATGGTATAATTTAAGTGGATGGAATTAGCTTTGTGTTAGAGAAGACGGTTCGCAAATTGGAGCTCGTACAAGGAAGTTAGAGACGAAAAGATGTAAGGTTTCAGCTGAGTTCCGCGACAGACATCTGTCGCACTCCACGATAGACGTCTAAGTTGTTTAGAAAATTATCCCGAAAGTTGCAACAGACGTCTGTCATTTTTATAGATGCTTGTGCTGAAGCAAGAATAACTCCAGAACCGGGAAAAACGCCTGTCACACTCCATGACAGACGTCTGAGGCGATTTTCAAGCTATTTCGGGCTGGAATATTGCAGGTTGATTTGTGAAGGGTCCAGGGGCAATTCGGGCAATTGCTACATATTATTCTCTCCCTATATAAGCTACATCAGATCCAAAGGGTGGATACCAGAAAAAGAGATTAATCAAGAGATTAGATCTATGTTTATTTTAATTAGGGTTTTGGCAACCCTAATCTTCTTTAATTCTTTTCTCTATAAAATCAAATATTTCTGTTGAATCTGATTATAATCAATTTCTTGTACTCTTCTATTGATATTAATAAAATGTTCTCTCTCAAAGTGGACGTACATTGATAAGACGTCGGTGGAACCATTTTAAATCCCTATGTGATTTAGTTTATCGTTACTGCTCTACTATTTCCATTGTTTGGTGATTGTGATTGGCATTGGATTGGGTTGAGATTGTTTTGATATATCAATTGGTTGTTTTGCATTTTACCACGATCTCGTCTTCTGGTGGGTTGGGGATTCTTATTTGAGCGGTCTTGAGTCGAAATTCTCCACAACAGAAATATACTCTACTACCCTTCTCTTCATCCCGGACTAATAGAAAATCCTCTTGATATCCATATACTTCTTAATCTCTTTAAAGTGAGTGGTTATAATGGAACAATGGCACTCTACTCTAATCTCTTTCAATTATTACATCTTGTAACAATGAGATACATTGACATCTATCTCTTCTCAGACATCCTCTTTGATCTAAAGCATATCTTCTGTTATGACGGAAATTTTCACCTTTATTAAGCTTACTAAAATATAAGTGAGCTGTAACGAGTCGGATTTTGCCCGACCTTAATCGATCGCAAAATCGACCAAGACCGTTCAAAATCCGCATACATTAACTTTGGGAATACAACAACATCAGAACAATAACGGCAGACTTTTATTACATCATGGTAATTTAACATCAGAGTACAGAATATATCAGAGTATATCGAAATAAAATTACAGCGGAAGATAAATTACAATATATTTAATACATTGCAGCGGAAACAATAAAATAGATACAGCGGAAGATAACTATGCTCTGGACACAGCTTTAAGCTTCAATCCAGCATCCTGCTCGAGATAAGGACCTGTAGATAAATTACTCGACTGCCCATGTGGAGAAGAGGGCACCCGAGTTTGCAAAGATGGAAACAAACAACGGGTCAGTTATGGGACTGGTGTGAGAATTCTTCACTAATTTAACTAATAGTAATAAGGCAAATCCATGGACCACGCCGCTAATGCGGAACGGGTTTTATTCCAATGGATTGTCGTGCATAACTTAAAGTAAATCGTAAAACAACGCAATGCTTTTTAGAAAAATGAAACCATCATAAGACCCAGTTCCCATCACACAATGCAACGCAAACTGGAGGATAGGGTTTTACATTATAATGGTCATAAGATGCTTGATACGATAAAAACGATATTATTATTAGTGTATATATATTTCAAAACATTTCAAAGTAAATGTATCAATCCTAGGAAGCATAGGTACCATATGCTATGCCTCCATACTAGTAATACAATCAAAACCGCATGGGGCGTATTGGATTTTGGTTTCCATCATGAGTCAAGGCTAGGGAGGAGCTCCTACCGATTCGAGACACTCTAGCTAATGTCTCAGGATTCCCCGCAGTTAACCCTTGGATCCTGCAGGGCCGGTCCACACATACAGCTTCGTGGATTGGCAATTCCTGACCACACGTTTCCCGGTCCTATAGGACCTATCCGAGGCGCCTCATTCCATCATCCACATAAGTAAAATATCAGGGCTGGTAGGTCACTAACACCACTCTAGCTAGAAAGAAACGTGCTTCTCTCCCTGCGTTCCCTTCTCCCATTTTAGACTCCGCCGGTGTGTGAGGCTCGCGAAGTCATGCTATACACAAAGCTATGCCTAAACAGACTATGCTTTGATCGTCCCACAAGGCCTGCTTTTCAACAAAGCCTTGGTCATATGCATCTTAGCATGCCACATCATCGCTTCATATCACACTACCAATCCTTTGCCGAAATATATGAACGGGTGTTAAGCAAGAGAATAAATTCTCCGCCACCAAACATCCATACATTCGACAGAAGATTAATAACATGATATATAATGGAGTACGATGTCAGACACACCATCCATTTATAAGCTTATGCTCTGGGTCTGAGCGAAAGCCAAATCCGTACAAATCAACACTACGTCTGGGCAACTCCTACTATTACCTTATCATGGTAGCGAGCCATTCTAAGGCAACAGTCATCATCGTCCATTCGATGTGGAGATTTGACGGTCTTCAATCGCCGTCTTCCAATCTTGGATTTTTAAACGTCGTTTAATTATTTGGAATGAGATAAACTCGGACTTTCCAAATAATCCTCGTATATATATATATATATATATATATATATATATATATATATATATTGAAAATCCTTCTTACACATTAATAATTATTTTTATTAACGATTCATTCCTATTTTAATTATTTAAAATAATTAAATTTTTATATAACGATGCCTTAAGTCCATGGGCGACTATGACACTGCATTCAACCAATTTTGATTTTTACATTTCTCAGAATCTAACCGTTGGATCTTAACGTAATATATATCATTGGAAAGATTTTTCCAAGACGGTCGTAACGGTTTCAGTTTCAAGAAAATCCGACGGTTGGATCTTCTTGTATAGTCATATAAAAGTACGATTTCAAAACGCGAACTACCACGCCCTATTCGTTCAATTTTGATTATATATATATATAATCATTGAATCGTAATAACGTCGTTTGATTAAAACAAAGCTCTACACAATTACCGATACTTACTAAATTTTAATTCATTTGAAAATGAAGATAATATTACTGCATCCTAAATTCATTCTTTCCTTACATTGAAAATGTAAATTTCATCCTTTTTAACTACATAAAAATGTAAGTTTAATTCCTATGCAAATTCCTATATTCTTTATTTACATGTAAAACAAACGTAAATTTTGATACATTCAAAATCCTACTTTTAAATTACATATAAAAACGTAGATTTCAACTTCAATGTATATTCTCATCTTAGTTACATTATAAAAATGTAACTTATATTTGCAGTGAATCCTATTTTAAATTTACATATCAAAATGCAAGTTTTCTTTACAATGCAAACTCTACTCCCTATTTACATTGTAAAAATATGATTTTTAATTACAATGCAAACACTACTTCTAATTCACATTGTAAAAATATGTTTTTTAATTACAATGCAAACACTACATCTAATATACATTGTAAAAATATGATTTTTAATTACAATGCAAACACTACATCTAATTTACATTGTAAAAATATGATTTTTAATTACAACGCAAACACTACATCTAATTCACATTGTAAAAATATGATTTTTAATTACAACGCAAACACTACATCTAATTCACATTGTAAAAATATGATTTTTAATTACAATGCAAACATTACTTCTAATTTACATTGTAAAAATATGATTTTTAATTACAATGCAAACATTACCTCTAATATACCTTGTAAAAATATGATTTTTAATTACAATGCAAACACTACATCTAATTCACATATAAAAAAAATGATTTTTAAATACATAAAAATGAACATTTTCATCTTCTAATATAATTCACATGAAAAATGTAACTTTCACTTTAATTCAATTTCATAAAAATGTAAATAAAAGTTCATTCTATTTCCTATGTATATTTGCATCGAGGAATGCAAATAAAAGAACAATTTATATTTGTACATGCATTTGCATATAAGAATGCAAATAAAAGAACTTTTTTCCTAAATACATTTGCATAAGGGAATGCAAATAAAATAACCTTTTTTTTTTTTTGAATGACTTTTAAACTACTACGCTTCATATGCAAAAAGTATGATTTTAACATGCACTACATTTCATGACCTTGCAAATATATTTCATATGCAGTATACGACATTAACAAATAAATATATATTTCATTTCATATGCAGTAAATAACATTAACAAATAAATATATTTTCATATGCAATAAAGGACATTAAAAAATGAATATATTTTCCTATACAGTTAATGACGTTAACAAATAAATATAATTTTATTTCATATGCAATATATATGACATCACAAATAAATATATGTTTTATTTCATATGCAGTATTTGACCTCAACAAATAAATGTATTTTCATATGCGGTATATGATCTCAACAAATAAATGTATTTTATTCATATGCAGTATATGACATCAACAAATAAATGTATTTTATTCATATGCAGTACTATGCAACATTAAAACTATAATATATTTCATCTTTTTTTTAATATTTGACAAAATGAATATTTTATCATTCTTTTACATTAAAATGTAAGTTATAATCCATCGTTCAATTCATTCTTTTAATCTTATATTTACATTAAAATGTAAGTTATAATCCATCGTCCTTATCGCTTCTTCTTTACATTGACAAAAATATGATCTTTATCACTGCAATTTTATACCAGCAAAAATGTTCATTTTCTACATAACATAACATGACGGTGATAATATTGTTTTTTTCTAATTAACACAAATGACGGTTAAAATGTTCATTTCTAAATAACATGACACGACGGTGAAGTTATTCATTTCTAAATAACATAACCTATTTTTCTTTTTCTAGATTAACATAAAAAAAATGACTTTTTATGTTACACATGTTTTCCTAACACGATTTTATGTAAGTTCTAAATTAGAAAAAATTAACACATTAATATGAGAATTTTTGTTCCATACTTTTTAATAAGCAAAAATGTGAATTTTTCTTCTTTTCCCGTTCATTTAACAAAAAGGTGAATTTTTGTTTTCGTTCTATTTAAACAAAAATGTAATCCTTGTTCTTTCGATTACATTTAAGAAAAATGAAATTTCTCTTTTTCTAATGACAAAAAAAAAATGAATTATAATATGTAAACAAATTTATTTCAACCTCTCATGCCATATAAAAGTGAATTTAATATGTTAATAATTTCTAATGACGCATAAAAAGGATGTGAATTCTATATATTAACAAATCTCTACGAATGACTCTAATCCAAACAAAATGGTTATTTTGCTTTTCTATTTTTAAACTATGACGGTTTGGTTCTGTCAATCCCTAAATCAATAAAATGGTAATCTGGTTTTCAACAGAACAAACAGGAGATATTGTTTATAACTATACAAACATGAACACAATAGTCAATTCAATGATTCATCGCAACAATCAACACTGAAATAAATATATACACCACATCAACATGAATTATAAATAATATGAATGTAAATTTTTTAGTGAATCAAATAAATGAATAATTTTATTTTTAAAATAGAATTCTCACCAGTTATGCTTTTCAATTCCTCACTTTAATTTTACTCCTTCTTCGTTATCTGTATATAGCCTAACCCATCCGTTGATCATGACCGTTGATGTTGGAGATCATGCCATGCTCTTCAAATTTCTTTTTATTTATTTTTTATATATTTATTTTTGAAGTTGAGGAATTCGTTGAGCGGATTAGGAGAGAAAGGATAAAGAAGATGGGAAGAGTGCAGTCATGGATTTTAGTTTGCATTTATGGTGAAGAGAAATTGTGGAGGCAGAAAAGAATATGTGAACAAAGAGAAGAATGTTATATAAATTGCTTTTCTATCTCATTCTTTATATGGAAAAATAAAGAGTAACATATGCTAGTTTAGTGGGAGAAAGAAAAAAATGGAAATAATTAATACCATTATTAAATCAAAAGAACGTAAAAAAAATGTTTCAGTATTTATCATGTAAATTTTTTTGTACGTTTCAAGAGAGATAAATGATAATCAATTAAAAATTAATTATCATTTATTGCAAGATAAACTATCATATATTTATTCTTTTGTAACAGCTCTACATAAAACAAAAGGTCACATTGGCATGTTTTCCAATTTAATGTCAATTGAACATACATGACAAATGCACATATTTTTTTCCAATTAATGTCAAATTTATAATTAATTGAAATTTGTATGCTCAAATTTTGTCTTCATAATGCTATAGGATCTTATAGGGATAAATAAATAATTTTCTCATTTCCTAATAGAAATTAAGATTCAAGATATCAGGCAAGTGGTCATCTATATAGAATTAATAATATATGCTTTATTTTCTAGATATGTTTAATGCATTTTTATAAAAGGTAAACAAGTGTTGTCACACAACATACATTATGGTCAAAAAAAGAAAAAAAAAGTTTTGAGATCCGGTCACCATTTTCGCTAAAAGCATTATGGATGCACAGATTGTGCAAGACATTATGTGGATTTTCTTGAAAGAGAAACGTATCTAAAAAGGAAAACAAAACATATTTGGCGGAAAATATGGTTAATTGATAACTCTATACATGTGAATGAATCAGAATCAATTTACAGGAAATCAAATATGAGAAGGTGAGGAAAAACTAAAATATGACAAAGACAATTCTTATCCTCTTTGACAAAATTAACAAATGCAACATTTAATTAACACTAATTAATCATTTACATAAGAACAAGAACAACAAACAATAATTGATACACGTATATTATTGTCTTATTTTGAATCGAATGTTAAAATAATTAAGTCGAAATATAATTTGAAATATGAGTATTAAATATAACATGTACACATATGCAAATATGAACATTAAATTATGTGTATTTAAAGGTTAAAGCAAAACTTCTTAATTGATCCAAAATAAACTTGTACATTACATTAAAAGTATTTTTTTCACTTTTGTTAACTTAGATTGATAAATAAAATATACACATGTACAATTAAATTTTATTTAGACCTTTTTTTAAATTCAATAATTATTTAAAAAAAGAATTTTTTTAAATTATGGCGCATTTTCATTAAAATAAATTTTAAATTTTGCCTCGAAATTCTGGGTTATAACAGTCTCCCCCTCTTAAAAACTTTTCATCCTCGAAAAGGAACGAAGCTAAAAGTTGTTTAATTAATTAACCCATCTTTTATTCTTTAATTGGTTTCTATGTTTTTTATTAGTTGATTAACCTTTCAAAAATATATAATTTATATATATTCAAAAATCATATTTACGTTAATTCCAAACTTTTCACTCTGAACTCATTCTAGGGCATTACTAACCCCATCTCTAATGAGTTTCTCATTCTAAGATACTGTTGATCCTATCTCTAATGAGTATTCTTATTGGATATTACTAATCCAATCTCTGATGAGTCTTTTGTTCAGTTCTAATGAGTTGTACCCCAAAGATTTGAGCTAACCAGAGCTCTGATACCAACTGTAACGAGTCGGATTTTGCCCGACCTTAATCGATCGCAAAATCGACCAAGACCGTTCAAAATCCGCATACGTTAACTTTGGGAATACAACAACATCAGAACAATAACAACAGACTTTTATTACATCATGGTAATATAACATCAGAGTACAGAATATATCAGAGTACATTGAAATAAAATTACAGCGGAAGATAAATTACAATATATTTAATACATTGCAACGGAAACAATAAAATAGATACAGCGGAAGATAACTATGCTCTAGACATAGCTTTAAGCTTCAATCCAGCATCCTGCTCGAGATAAGGACCTGTAGATAAATTACTCGACTGCCCGTGTGGAGAAGAGGGCACCCGAGTTTGCAAAGGTGGAAACAAACAACGGGTCAGTCATGGGACTGGTGTGAGAATTCTTAACTAATTTAACTAATAGTAATAAGGCAAATACATGGACCACACCGCTAATGCGGAACGGGTTTTATTCCAATGGATTGCCGTGCATAACTTAAAGTAAATCGTAAAACAACGCAATGTTTTTTAGAAAAATGAAACCATCATAAGACCCAGTTCTCATCACACAATGCAACGCAAACCGGAGGATAGGGTTTTACCTTATAATGGTCAAAAGATGCTTGATACGATAAAAACGATATTAGTATTAGTGTATATATATTTCAAAACATTTCAAAGTAAATGTATCAATCCTAGGAAGCATAGGTACCATATGCTATGCCTCCATACTAGTAATACAATCAAAACCGCATGGGGCGTATTGGATTTTGGTTTCCATCATGAGTCAAGGCTAGGGAGGAGCTCCTACCGATTCGAGACACTCTAGCTAATGTCTCAGGATTCCCCGCAGTTAACCCTTGGATCCTGCAGGGCCGGTCCACACATACAGCTTCGTGGATTGGCAATTCCTGAACACACGTTTCCCGGTCCTATAGGACCTATCCGAGGCGCCTCATTCCATCATCCACATAAGTAAAATGTCAGGGCTGGTAGGTCACTAACACCACTCTAGCTAGAAAGAAACGTGTTGCTCTCCCTGCGTTCCCTTCTCCCGTTTTAGACTCCGCCGGTGTGTGAGGCTCGCGAAGTCACGCTATACACAAAGCTATGCCTAAACAGACTATGCTTTGATCGTCCCACAAGGCCTGCTTTTCAACAAAGCCTTGGTCATATGCATCTTAGCATGCCACATCATCACTCCATATCACACTACCAATCCTTTGCCGAAATATATGAACGGGTGTTAAGCAAGAGAATAAATTCTCCGCCACCAAACATCCATACATTCGACAGAAGATTAATAACATGGTATATAATGGAGTACGATGTCAGACACACCATCCATTTATAAGCTTATGCTCTGGGTCTGAGCGAAAGTCAAATCCGTACAAATCAACACTACGTCTGGGCAACTCCTACTATTACCTTATCATGGTAGCGAGCCATTCTAAGGCAACAGTCATCATCGTCCATTCGATGTGGAGATTTGACGGTCTTCAATCGCCGTCTTCCAATCTTGAATTTTTAAACGTCGTTTAATTATTTGGAATGAGATAAACTCGGACTTTCCAAATAATCCTCGTATATATATATATATATGTAACAACCCGAAAATCTGGGCCAGTTTAAAATTTTTATTTTGGCAATTTTATCGAATTTTGATTATTTAAAATGGATTATTTTAAATAAAATCAACGAGAAATTTATTTTGAATATAATTCGAACGTATATATTATACGCGTCGTCGTTAGAATATAAATATTTATATATAATTATAAAAGGAATAGAAAATGGCGCGGTAGTTCGATAATTCGATTTCAAACTTCAATTGAATGTACCGGGTGCAAAACAATCCGGATTTTATTGAAACCAAAAACATTAGGATCTAATTGATGATATCTTTCTAACGGATGTAAGAAACTGAGATTTCACTTTAAAAATTGAGAGATATGTCCAGTTGAAAATTCTGAATAGTCGCTATGGAATTCAGGCCCTTAAAAATGGACATTTTGCAAACGACCTCGGATTTCGACGAAACCAGTTTTGTTGGGTCCGGGATGTAAAGTTATTGCTAGATTCCAAATTTCATAATTTTTCGAATCAATATGTGAGCGTGGCAAAGGAAAACGCGTTTGACCAGTTTCAGTTGATTTTAATCGACTGGAAATTGGCCATTTTTCAAACGGTCTCAGAATTCGACGAAACTAGTTTTGTTAGGACCGTATCGTCAATACGAAGCTAGAAAATATTTTTCTGGAATTTTTCTAGTTAGTATGTGACCCCGGTAATTTGAAATGTACGTTTAAAATTCAATATAGAGATTTAAATGTAGATTCAACGGAAACTGATTGTAACTATCGAATCAGCTTGCGATACATACCCCATTGGGTTCGGAATGGGGGTGAAACGCTATGGGCGTCAGGCGTTGGGCCTCGTTTCGTGGTCCTGGGTAAAAGTCAACTTTAAATAAAAAAAAAAAATAATAAATAATATTTTTAAATTCCCTCCCCTTTATCTTTCTTCTGCCCCCCCCCCCCGATTTCACTTTACAGGAAAGAAAAAAAAAAGAAAAAAAAAAAAAAAAGAGCAGATCGAAATCGCGATCGCCCCCCCCCCCCCCCCCCCCCCGTAGCCATCGTCGCCGCCGCCTCCATCTCCACCTACGTGCGCCTCTCCCCTCAGCCCTCCCCTCTCCTCCGCGACCCCTCCTTGGCCCCAACGACCTCGTCGAACCCCGCCTAGCGCGAACGCCGACAACCCCCGATCCCCCTCCGCCCACGCACCCACCGCCTTGGCCTACGCCGCTCCCCTCCGCTGCCCTGAGCTCCGCCATCGACCGATTAGCCTGCCCCCCCCTACAAGAAAACCCGTAAGTTTTTTTTTATTATTTACTTTCATTTATTCACTGATTTTCTTGTTTTACTTTAAATCTGAGATGATTTTAAAAAGATAAAAAACTGATTTTTGTTTAAAAATAAAAACTGATTTGGTTTTAAAAAAAAAAAAAAAAAAAAGAAAAACTGATTTAGTTTTAATAATAAAAACTGATTTTACAAGTTTTAAAAACTGAATTTTATTTTGATGTTAAAACTGAATTTTATTTTGATGTTAAAACTGAATTTTATTTTGATGTTAAAACTGAATTTTATTTTGATGTTAAAACTGAATTTTATTTTGATGTTAAAACTGAATTATATTTTGATGTTAAAACTGAATTTTATTTTGTTGTTAAAACTGAATTTTATTTTGATGTTAAAACTGAATTTTATTTACTTTAAAAACTGGTTTTTATTTATGTGGCAAAGTTATAAAAATATAATCTTTATTGAGTAGAAGATTTAAAAATATAGTTTTTATATTTCTAAAGTATTAAAAATATAATCTTTACTATGTAGAAGTGATAAAAATATAGTTTTTATATTTCTAAAGTATTAAAAGTATAATCTTTACTATGTAGAAGTGGTAAAAATATAATTTTTACATGTTAGGAATATTAAAAATATCATCTTTTTATAGGTAGCAAAATAAAATGCGATTTCTATAGGGATGATATTGAAAAGGCAAAATTTTTATATATTGAACTTTGAAATAAAAATTCGATTTTTATATATTGAATAGCGAACTAAAAATTCGATTTTTATATATTGAATAGCGAACTAAAAATTCGATTTTTATATATTGAATAGCGAACTAAAAATTCGATTTTTATATATTGAATAGCGAAATAAAAATTCGATTTTTATATATTGAATAGCGAAGTAAAAATGTGATTTTTACGTATGTAGTGAAAGCAGCAACGAAGGTGACAAAAAGGCGAAACGACGAAGACTTCTGCAAATGAAGAGCCGTGGAGCTAGGATAGCTATATGTGAGAATTTCTCACCTTTCTATTTCTTTTCTAGTTATATATTTATACTAGGATGCAGACGGTGCTTAGTAGCACCCGACACCCGTCCACAGACCATGGACTTGTTTGTTTGGCTGTTTGGTTATTGATTGCGATATTGGTTTGAATGTGATTTGTGGTGTGAAAAATCGAATCGATAAATTGGTTAGGATTAGACGTGCGCCGTTATAAGGCGAAGGAGTAAGGCTAGGTTAGACGCTTACTCCAAACTTTGTGGTTTACATAACGAATTGATTTGATTGATGTGTGAATGGCGTGGGCCTTCACTAGACCGGGGATAAGGCTAGGCCTTGTCCCGTTTCTAGTATCGTGCCGTTATGCCGCCGAAATTTTCTAAAATATGTTAGAAAAATAAAAATGTCATTCATTGAATAAATGAACTGAAAAGAAAATTCATGTGTTGGAATAAATATTTTATCGTTAAAAATATAGTTTTTAACGTGAATGTGAATAAAATAAAATATTCATTTACAAACCAGACGGTTTGTTTATGTACACTGATTTGACTGATATGGATTGGGACGATAAATTTTACACATCGCCCAACTGCACGAATAAAATCTGTGTTTGATTGTTTGAAACCCCACACGGGTGTTGGGATGAAATTTGAAGTTCACTCATCCTGATTGATTAAATATGTCGATCGATTGATTGACAGGCTGTTATAAGCGTTAGATATCTATATTTGATGCTTATACAGTGTAGTGCACTTTGGTTGATGGTTGATTATTTTCAATGTTATTATATACATGTGTTGTATGAAAATCCATATAATTAACTTTATATGGTGATTGATTGGGCCTCATTCGAATTTGAAAAATAAAGAATATTATAAAATAAAAGTTCATGTGTTGACAGTACTCATTCATTGAGATTGGTCATGTGTTGAACGAAATATTTTGATAATAACAACTATTTTGAAAAAGAAATATTTGAAATAGAATATTTGAAAATAGAAATTTATGAAGCCGTGTTGATTAGATTGACGCCATTTTGACGTGAACGATATTTATATCGATTTTATTCATCTTAAAAATGAATATTGAAAAGTGATTTCGAAATCGAATATTTTGAATTGAATTGAAAACGATTTCGAAATGAATTGAATTGAAAACGATTTCGAAATGAATTGAATTGAAAACGATTTCGAAATGAATTGAATTGAAAACGATTTCGAAATGAATTGAATTGAAAACGATTTCGAAATGAATTGAATTGAAAACGATTTCGAAATGAATTGAATTGAAAACGATTTCGAAATTAATTGAATTGAAAACGATTTCGAAATGAAATGAATTGAAAACGAATTCAAATTGAATTGAAAACGATTTCGAAATGAATTGAAAACGATTTCGAAACAAATTGAATTGAAAACGATTTCGAAATGAAATGAATTGAAAACGAATTCAAATTGAATTGAAAACGATTTCGAAATGAATTGAAAACGATTTCGAAACAAATTGAATTGAAAACGATTTCGAAATGAAATGAATTGAAAACGAATTCAAATTGAATTGAAAACGATTTCGAAATGAATTGAAAACGATTTCGAAATGAATTGAATTGAAAACGATTTGAAATGAATTCAAATTGAATTGAAATTTGAATTGAATAGAAATGAATTTTGAAACGAATTTATAAAGAAGAATTCAATTTTGATTTGAATTGAAAAGGAAGTTGAAATTGCTTTTGAAACGAATTTAAAACTATTTATATAATTCGTTTTAAATAGAAATCGACGAAGTATATATTATATATATAATATAATGGCCTGAATAGAACGCGCCGCGCCGCGGCAGTTCGTGAATTTCGACCATTTATTTCAAACGGACATTGCGGGAGATCCGACCGTCGGATTCTCCTAAAACCGGAACCGTTGGGTTCGTATCGAAAAGAGCTTTCTAATGTATGTTAGAAATTTGAAATCTAACGGTTGGATTTGGAATTATGTCCAAATCAAATTCGAAAAAGGTCGCTGTAAGTGCAGTTCGATGGCCGTTGATGGAAATCGACTGTACGGGCCTTGATAAAATTATTAAAAATAGTAATAATTTGTGTAAAATCATAAGAAATGATTTGTGAAGATTTGGGATGAAAAACTCCATATTTGAAAAGATAAAAATAGATTTTTATCGAAATGAACTAGTTTTGAACTAGAATTATAATTCTATTTATTTTTAAATAAATAAATTGAATTTGAAAAGGGTTTTAGAAATAACCAGAATCTCCAATGATTTCATTGGAGTGGATTTGAATCGAAATTGTCTTCGGAATATTTCGAAGTTGGAATTCGTGATTATACAGATGTTGTTATGAAAATTTGAAAGATATATATTTATATCGTTATTTCCAATACGACATTTGTTAATCGTAGAATTTGATATTGAATATAAGCCGGGATATTTTCTATTCAGAGCCTTGTATTTAATATCAAATGTGATGAGGGTTTGTCGTGAATGGTGTCTTCACTAACACTGTTCTTGAACCCAGTTGAGAAAAGATTAAATCTTTTTATTTAGATTTAATGAAGTGTACCAATTAAATAACATTTAATTGGAATTGAATTGATATTGATTTTTGGGTTTATCGTGAACAGTATTTTAAATAACACTTGTTCTTTAACCCGATAATTAATGAACGTGATTTGGGTTTGTCGTGAATGGTGTCTTCATTAACACTGTTCTTGAACCCAGTTGAGAAATGATTAAATCTTTTTATTTAGATTTAATGAAGTGTACCAATTAAATGACATTTAATTGGAATTGAATCGATATTGATTTTTGGGTTTATCGTGGACAGTGTTTTAAATAACACTCGTTCTTTAACCCGACGATTAATGAATGTGATTTTGGGTTTATCGTGAACCGTGTTTTTAAATGACACTGATTCTTTAACCCAGTCAAAAGATTAAAACTAAGTGGAGTTTTAATGAATCTTTAATTAGATTGAAAAGATCGAGAATGGAGTATCACCAGTTTTGCTCCAGGCGATAGTTAAATCTTTAATTAGATTTGAACGTGAAATTTAGGAACTAACTGTCGGTTAGCCAAGCAGAATGGTTTTCTGGATATTGATCTGATGTTGGTTTCGGCCTTCGGGGTTAATATTTGGGGAATTATTCTCTTGATTAATTTACGGTTAGTGACTAATGAATTGGAATGAGGCGTATGTTGTGTTTGTGTAACACTTATTTAAAATATACGCGAGTTATTCGGAAAGACCGGGTTTATCCCATTCTGAATAACTGATACGACGATAAGTCGAAGATGAAGACGATGGTCGAAGACCGGAGGTCTTCACGTCGTTTGGGTGATAGCTGATGATCTTGATTGGGCTGTACACCCAAGAAGATGGAAACAGTTGGTGATCGTCCAGACGTACTTGGAGATCGATGGATATGCGGGGTACTAGGTGCCTCCGGTTTCGTTCAGACCCAGAACGGACTTGTAAATGGACTGTGTGTCTGACATCGGATTTCATTCTGTGTGACTGATATCGGTTGCATAGGATGGTTTGCCTGTGTGGCATGCTAAGATGCAAATGACCAAGGCTTCTGTTGAAAAGCAAAGTCTTGTGGTTGATGATCAAAGCACGGCCTTTGTGGCGTAGCTTTGTGTAACGTTTGATTCGCGAGTTTCACACCCGGTATGAATCAAAAACGGGAGACGGACCTCAGGGAGGGCATGCGTTTCTTCCTAGTTAGAAGTGGCGTCAGTGGTTTTACACGCCCTGACGAGTTTGACTTATGTGGTTGTTGCTGTTGCGAGGCGCCTCGGATTGATCGGTCGTTCTCGAACCGATGGAGTCATTTAGTTGGCTCGTTTACGCCCCATAGGGCGGAGAAACGCATGTTCAGGCATTTTAATCCACTCCGTGTGGACCGGCCCTGACGATCCAAGGGTCACTCGAGCTCTGATCCTGAGACTCGGACTAGGCAGTCTCGAATCGGTTGAGGACTATCTTTTGCCTCGGTTCATAGATGGAAACCCAGTTTCCAAATACGTGACTTTGCGGTTTTATTTGTAAACCTATATATGGCGACATGATATATGGTACCCATGCCGCCTATGATTGATACTTATGATTTGAAGTGTTTTATACACTATGCACTTATATTAGTATCAAATGATTTGTTTTAAAACGTATCAAGCATTCTTTGGCTGTTATAAGGGAAAACCCTATCCCCCGGCTTGCGTTGCATTGTGTGATAGGACCTGGGTCTTATAAAAGCTTCATTTTTCTTTATTTAGCATTGCGCTGTTTGTTTTATGCACTGGTATTCTTGGGAGGAAACCCGTTCCGTGTTATACGGCGTGGTCCCTTGATTTACCTAATGATTTAAAAATAAAGATTAATAACTGTTTTAGTTCTCACACCAGTCACATGACTGACCTGGAGTTTATTGTTTTAACCTAAACTCTGGGTGCCCTTATTTTGACACGGGCAGCTAGTAGTTTTGGTTTTGCAGATTTATATTCACAGGATCCTGGTTTACAGCTGGAACGATATCCGGAAAGCTTTGTATCCGTATATCTCATTCTAGTTGTGTAATTGTATTATTTTCCGCTGCTATGTATTTAAATGTAATTTAAATCTCTGATATTTCCGTGTAATATTCTTTTATACTCTGTATATTCTTGTAATCTGATGCATTGTTGTTATATACAATGAAATGTTCTTTTATATGCGTTCTGTTGTGGTTTGTTCTCGAACTATCCGACGCTTTCCTTTACGGGGAAGTTGCGGGTCTTTACACGTGGTATCAGAGCTTTGGTTTACAAAGCTCAGAGAACAAGGCACATTAGAACCATACGAAAGAATTCATCAGATATTGGGTTAGTAAAATCCAATGGGAATGACTCGTTAGAGATGGGATCAGTAGTATCCTAGAACGAGTGTGAAGAGTATATTTTTCAAATGAAAACATTCTTTGTTTTGAAAATTTAAATCAACTATTCGTATTTGATTATTTATTTATATTGATTTGGACAATGCAGTATATAAAGATTTTGGGTATACGTCTGATCCACGTGTATTCGAAGTTTTAATATATTGGATAGATATAGCATCACACTCTAGTCGCCCGGAGATGATTCTACTGATGACTATATAGCATCAGTAGTGTGTGTTCGAGTTTCGAAGGTGTGATTTTCTATATATTTCCATTAGGCTGGTGTGAGAACCCAAAACTAATATAGCTAGAATACATTGTTGTGATTTGGCATCAAAAACATGATTTTTGTATATATATCAAATTATGAATTTGAAACGTTAAATTCACTAATTGATTGATGTTTGTGTTGTTTGTTAAATTGTTTGATAATTTTTAACCAATTAGCCTGATTGAATCATATATTGACTTATATTGAAAATTGGTCGCATTTGTTTGCATATACATATATATCATTGAACAGGTCATAGCAAGGAGGCTAAAGCCAGAGAATAAAATTTGTTTGCCCGACAAATAGGTACATGTTTACTACATAATTTCCTGTTTTGTTTGGGTGATGATGATTTTGTGAGCCTATTGGCTAGCCGCTTGGCTTTTTCTTTTTCTTTTTGAGATCTGAAGGACCGGGGAAGCTATTTGAAATTCCCCGATGCTCCCGGTGCAGGGGAGGTTATGGCGAAATTTTTCAAAAATTTAGGGTGTTAGCCAAATTTTTGAGATTTTAGAAAATTCTCAGAAACTAAAGAGTTGGAGAATAGAAGCCAGACCGAGCGTAGGGCTGAATAATCAAACCACTTTCGACTTTGTTCCTTTTCGGGGACGAAAAGTTTTAAGTGGGGGAGATTGTAACAACCCGAAAATCTGGGCCAGTTTAAAATTTTTATTTTGGCAATTTTATCGAATTTTGATTATTTAAAATGGATTATTTTAAATAAAATCAACGAGAAATTTATTTTGAATATAATTCGAACGTATATATTATACGCGTCGTCGTTAGAATATAAATATTTATATATAATTATAAAAGGAATAGAAAATGGCGCGGTAGTTCGATAATTCGATTTCAAACTTCAATTGAATGTACCGGGTGCAAAACAATCCGGATTTTATTGAAACCAAAAACATTAGGATCTAATTGATGATATCTTTCTAACGGATGTAAGAAACTGAGATTTCACTTTAAAAATTGAGAGATATGTCCAGTTGAAAATTCTGAATAGTCGCTATGGAATTCAGGCCCTTAAAAATGGACATTTTGCAAACGACCTCGGATTTCGACGAAACCAGTTTTGTTGGGTCCGGGATGTAAAGTTATTGCTAGATTCCAAATTTCATAATTTTTCGAATCAATATGTGAGCGTGGCAAAGGAAAACGCGTTTGACCAGTTTCAGTTGATTTTAATCGACTGGAAATTGGCCATTTTTCAAACGGTCTCAGAATTCGACGAAACTAGTTTTGTTAGGACCGTATCGTCAATACGAAGCTAGAAAATATTTTTCTGGAATTTTTCTAGTTAGTATGTGACCCCGGTAATTTGAAATGTACGTTTAAAATTCAATATAGAGATTTAAATGTAGATTCAACGGAAACTGATTGTAACTATCGAATCAGCTTGCGATACATACCCCATTGGGTTCGGAATGGGGGTGAAACGCTATGGGCGTCAGGCGTTGGGCCTCGTTTCGTGGTCCTGGGTAAAAGTCAACTTTAAATAAAAAAAAAAAAAAAAAAAATATTTTTAAATTCCCTCCCCTTTATCTTTCTTCTGCCCCCCCCCCCGATTTCACTTTACAGGAAAGAAAAAAAAAGGAAAAAAAAAAAAAAAAGAGCAGATCGAAATCGCGATCGCCCCCCCCCCCCCCCCCCCCCCCGTAGCCATCGTCGCCGCCGCCTCCATCTCCACCTACGTGCGCCTCTCCCCTCAGCCCTCCCCTCTCCTCCGCGACCCCTCCTTGGCCCCAACGACCTCGTCGAACCCCGCCTAGCGCGAACGCCGACAACCCCCGATCCCCCTCCGCCCACGCACCCACCGCCTTGGCCTACGCCGCTCCCCTCCGCTGCCCTGAGCTCCGCCATCGACCGATTAGCCTGCCCCCCCCTACAAGAAAACCCGTAAGTTTTTTTTTATTATTTACTTTCATTTATTCACTGATTTTCTTGTTTTACTTTAAATCTGAGATGATTTTAAAAAGATAAAAAAACTGATTTTTGTTTAAAAATAAAAACTGATTTGGTTTAAAAAAAAAAAAAAAAAAAAAAGAAAAACTGATTTAGTTTTAATAATAAAAACTGATTTTACAAGTTTTAAAAACTGAATTTTATTTTGATGTTAAAACTGAATTTTATTTTGATGTTAAAACTGAATTTTATTTTGATGTTAAAACTGAATTTTATTTTGATGTTAAAACTGAATTTTATTTTGATGTTAAAACTGAATTTTATTTTGATGTTAAAACTGAATTTTATTTTGATGTTAAAACTGAATTTTATTTTGATGTTAAAACTGAATTTTATTTTGATGTTAAAACTGAATTTTATTTTGTTGTTAAAACTGAATTTTATTTTGATGTTAAAACTGAATTTTATTTACTTTAAAAACTGGTTTTTATTTATGTGGCAAAGTTATAAAAATATAATCTTTATTGAGTAGAAGATTTAAAAATATAGTTTTTATATTTCTAAAGTATTAAAAATATAATCTTTACTATGTAGAAGTGATAAAAATATAGTTTTTATATTTCTAAAGTATTAAAAGTATAATCTTTACTATGTAGAAGTGGTAAAAATATAATTTTTACATGTTAAGAATATTAAAAATATCATCTTTTTATAGGTAGCAAAATAAAATGCGATTTCTATAGGGATGATATTGAAAAGGCAAAATTTTTATATATTGAACTTTGAAATAAAAATTCGATTTTTATATATTGAATAGCGAACTAAAAATTCGATTTTTATATATTGAATAGCGAACTAAAAATTCGATTTTTATATATTGAATAGCGAACTAAAAATTCGATTTTTATATATTGAATAGCGAAATAAAAATTCGATTTTTATATATTGAATAGCGAAGTAAAAATGTGATTTTTACGTATGTAGTGAAAGCAGCAACGAAGGTGACAAAAAGGCGAAACGACGAAGACTTCTGCAAATGAAGAGCCGTGGAGCTAGGATAGCTATATGTGAGAATTTCTCACCTTTCTATTTCTTTTCTAGTTATATATTTATACTAGGATGCAGACGGTGCTTAGTAGCACCCGACACCCGTCCACAGACCATGGACTTGTTTGTTTGGCTGTTTGGTTATTGATTGCGATATTGGTTTGAATGTGATTTGTGGTGTGAAAAATCGAATCGATAAATTGGTTAGGATTAGACGTGCGCCGTTATAAGGCGAAGGAGTAAGGCTAGGTTAGACGCTTACTCCAAACTTTGTGGTTTACATAACGAATTGATTTGATTGATGTGTGAATGGCGTGGGCCTTCACTAGACCGGGGATAAGGCTAGGCCTTGTCCCGTTTCTAGTATCGTGCCGTTATGCCGCCGAAATTTTCTAAAATATGTTAGAAAAATAAAAATGTCATTTATTGAATAAATGAACTGAAAAGAAAATTCATGTGTTGGAATAAATATTTTATCGTTAAAAATATAGTTTTTAACGTGAATGTGAATAAAATAAAATATTCATTTACAAACCAGACGGTTTGTTTATGTACACTGATTTGACTGATATGGATTGGGACGATAAATTTTACACATCGCCCAACTGCACGAATAAAATCTGTGTTTGATTGTTTGAAACCCCACACGGGTGTTGGGATGAAATTTGAAGTTCACTCATCCTGATTGATTAAATATGTCGATCGATTGATTGACAGGCTGTTATAAGCGTTAGATATCTATATTTGATGCTTATACAGTGTAGTGCACTTTGGTTGATGGTTGATTATTTTCAATGTTATTATATACATGTGTTGTATGAAAATCCATATAATTAACTTTATATGGTGATTGATTGGGCCTCATTCGAATTTGAAAAATAAAGAATATTATAAAATAAAAGTTCATGTGTTGACAGTACTCATTCATTGAGATTGGTCATGTGTTGAACGAAATATTTTGATAATAACAACTATTTTGAAAAAGAAATATTTGAAATAGAATATTTGAAAATAGAAATTTATGAAGCCGTGTTGATTAGATTGACGCCATTTTGACGTGAACGATATTTATATCGATTTTATTCATCTTAAAAATGAATATTGAAAAGTGATTTCGAAATCGAATATTTTGAATTGAATTGAAAACGATTTCGAAATGAATTGAATTGAAAACGATTTCGAAATGAATTGAATTGAAAACGATTTCGAAATGAATTGAATTGAAAACGATTTCGAAATGAATTGAATTGAAAACGATTTCGAAATGAATTGAATTGAAAACGATTTCGAAATGAAATGAATTGAAAACGAATTCAAATTGAATTGAAAACGATTTCGAAATGAATTGAAAACGATTTCGAAACAAATTGAATTGAAAACGATTTCGAAATGAAATGAATTGAAAACGAATTCAAATTGAATTGAAAACGATTTCGAAATGAATTGAAAACGATTTCGAAACAAATTGAATTGAAAACGATTTCGAAATGAAATGAATTGAAAACGAATTCAAATTGAATTGAAAACGATTTCGAAATGAATTGAAAACGATTTCGAAATGAATTGAATTGAAAACGATTTGAAATGAATTCAAATTGAATTGAAATTTGAATTGAATAGAAATGAATTTTGAAACGAATTTATAAAGAAGAATTCAATTTTGATTTGAATTGAAAAGGAAGTTGAAATTGCTTTTGAAACGAATTTAAAACTATTTATATAATTCGTTTTAAATAGAAATCGACGAAGTATATATTATATATATTATATATATAATATAATGGCCTGAATAGAACGCGCCGCGCCGCGGCAGTTCGTGAATTTCGACCATTTATTTCAAACGGACATTGCGGGAGATCCGACCGTCGGATTCTCCTAAAACCGGAACCGTTGGGTTCGTATCGAAAAGAGCTTTCTAATGAATGTTAGAAATTTGAAATCTAACGGTTGGATTTGGAATTATGTCCAAATCAAATTCGAAAAAGGTCGCTGTAAGTGCAGTTCGATGGCCGTTGATGGAAATCGACTGTACGGGCCTTGATAAAATTATTAAAAATAGTAATAATTTGTGTAAAATCATAAGAAATGATTTGTGAAGATTTGGGATGAAAAACTCCATATTTGAAAAGATAAAAATAGATTTTTATCGAAATGAACTAGTTTTGAACTAGAATTATAATTCTATTTATTTTTAAATAAATAAATTGAATTTGAAAAGGGTTTTAGAAATAACCAGAATCTCCAATGATTTCATTGGAGTGGATTTGAATCGAAATTGTCTTCGGAATATTTCGAAGTTGGAATTCGTGATTATACAGATGTTGTTATGAAAATTTGAAAGATATATATTTATATCGTTATTTCCAATACGACATTTGTTAATCGTAGAATTTGATATTGAATATAAGCCGGGATATTTTCTATTCAGAGCCTTGTATTTAATATCAAATGTGATTAGGGTTTGTCGTGAATGGTGTCTTCACTAACACTGTTCTTGAACCCAGTTGAGAAAAGATTAAATCTTTTTATTTAGATTTAATGAAGTGTACCAATTAAATAACATTTAATTGGAATTGAATTGATATTGATTTTTGGGTTTATCGTGAACAGTATTTTAAATAACACTTGTTCTTTAACCCGATAATTAATGAACGTGATTTGGGTTTGTCGTGAATGGTGTCTTCATTAACACTGTTCTTGAACCCAGTTGAGAAATGATTAAATCTTTTTATTTAGATTTAATGAAGTGTACCAATTAAATGACATTTAATTGGAATTGAATCGATATTGATTTTTGGGTTTATCGTGGACAGTGTTTTAAATAACACTCGTTCTTTAACCCGACGATTAATGAATGTGATTTTGGGTTTATCGTGAACCGTGTTTTTAAATGACACTGATTCTTTAACCCAGTCAAAAGATTAAAACTAAGTGGAGTTTTAATGAATCTTTAATTAGATTGAAAAGATCGAGAATGGAGTATCACCAGTTTTGCTCCAGGCGATAGTTAAATCTTTAATTAGATTTGAACGTGAAATTTAGGAACTAACTGTCGGTTAGCCAAGCAGAATGGTTTTCTGGATATTGATCTGATGTTGGTTTCGGCCTTCGGGGTTAATATTTGGGGAATTATTCTCTTGATTAATTTACGGTTAGTGACTAATGAATTGGAATGAGGCGTATGTTGTGTTTGTGTAACACTTATTTAAAATATACGCGAGTTATTCGGAAAGACCGGGTTTATCCCATTCTGAATAACTGATACGACGATAAGTCGAAGATGAAGACGATGGTCGAAGACCGGAGGTCTTCACGTCGTTTGGGTGATAGCTGATGATCTTGATTGGGCCGTACACCCAAGAAGATGGAAACAGTTGGTGATCGTCCAGACGTACTTGGAGATCGATGGATATGCGGGGTACTAGGTGCCTCCGGTTTCGTTCAGACCCAGAACGGACTTGTAAATGGACTGTGTGTCTGACATCGGATTTCATTCTGTGTGACTGATATCGGTTGCATAGGATGGTTTGCCTGTGTGGCATGCTAAGATGCAAATGACCAAGGCTTCTGTTGAAAAGCAAAGTCTTGTGGTTGATGATCAAAGCACGGCCTTTGTGGCGTAGCTTTGTGTAACGTTTGATTCGCGAGTTTCACACCCGGTATGAATCAAAAACGGGAGACGGACCTCAGGGAGGGCATGCGTTTCTTCCTAGTTAGAAGTGGCGTCAGTGGTTTTACACGCCCTGACGAGTTTGACTTATGTGGTTGTTGCTGTTGCGAGGCGCCTCGGATTGATCGGTCGTTCTCGAACCGATGGAGTCATTTAGTTGGCTCGTTTACGCCCCATAGGGCGGAGAAACGCATGTTCAGGCATTTTAATCCACTCCGTGTGGACCGGCCCTGACGATCCAAGGGTCACTCGAGCTCTGATCCTGAGACTCGGACTAGGCAGTCTCGAATCGGTTGAGGACTATCTTTTGCCTCGGTTCATAGATGGAAACCCAGTTTCCAAATACGTGACTTTGCGGTTTTATTTGTAAACCTATATATGGCGACATGATATATGGTACCCATGCCGCCTATGATTGATACTTATGATTTGAAGTGTTTTATACACTATGCACTTATATTAGTATCAAATGATTTGTTTTAAAACGTATCAAGCATTCTTTGGCTGTTATAAGGGAAAACCCTATCCCCCGGCTTGCGTTGCATTGTGTGATAGGACCTGGGTCTTATAACAGCTTCATTTTTCTTTAGCATTGCGCTGTTTGTTTTATGCACTGGTATTCTTGGGAGGAAACCCGTTCCGTGTTATACGGCGTGGTCCCTTGATTTACCTAATGATTTAAAAATAAAGATTAATAACTGTTTTAGTTCTCACACCAGTCACATGACTGACCTGGAGTTTATTGTTTTAACCTAAACTCTGGGTGCCCTTATTTTGACACGGGCAGCTAGTAGTTTTGGTTTTGCAGATTTATATTCACAGGATCCTGGTTTACAGCTGGAACGATATCCGGAAAGCTTTGTATCCGTATATCTCATTCTAGTTGTGTAATTGTATTATTTTCCGCTGCTATGTATTTAAATGTAATTTAAATCTCTGATATTTCCGTGTAATATTCTTTTATACTCTGTATATTCTTGTAATCTGATGCATTGTTGTTATATACAATGAAATGTTCTTTTATATGCGTTCTGTTGTGGTTTGTTCTCGAACTATCCGACGCTTTCCTTTACGGGGAAGTTGCGGGTCTTTACAATATATATATATATATATATATATATATATATATATATATATATATATTGAAAATCCTTCTTACACATTAATAATTATTTTTATAAACGATTCATTCCTATTTTAATTATTTAAAATAATTAAATTTTTATATAACGACGCCTTAAGTCCATGGGCGACTATGTCACTACATTCAACCAATTTTGATTTTTACATTTCTCAGAATCTAACCGTTGGATCTTAACGTAATATATATCATTGGAAAGATTTTTCCAAGACGGTCCTAACGGTTTCAGTTTCAAGAAAATCCGACGGTCGGATCTTCTTGTATAGTCGTATAAAAGTACGATTTCAAAACGCGAACTACCACGCCCTATTCGTTCAATTTTGATTATATATATATAATCATTGAATCGTAATAATGTCGTTTGATTAAAACAACGCTCTACACAATTACCGATACTTACTAAATTTTAATTCATTTGAAAATGAAGATAATATTACTGCATCCTAAATTCATTCTTTCCTTACATTGAAAATGTAAATTTCATCCTTTTTAACTACATAAAAATGTAAGTTTAATTCCTATGCAAATTCCTATATTCTTTATTTACATGTAAAACAAATGTAAATTTTGATACATTCAAAATCCTACTTTTAAATTACATATAAAAACGTAGATTTCAACTTCAATGTACATTCTCATCTTAGTTACATTATAAAAATGTAACTTATATTTGCAGTGAGTCCTATTTTAAATTTACATATCAAAATGCAAGTTTTCTTTACAATGCAAACTCTACTCCCTATTTACATTGTAAAAATATGATTTTTAATTACAATGCAAACACTACTTCTAATTCACATTGTAAAAATATGATTTTAATTACAATGCAAACACTACATCTAATATACATTGTAAAAATATGATTTTTAATTACAATGCAAACACTACATCTAATTTACATTGTAAAAATATGATTTTTAATTACAACGCAAACACTACATCTAATTCACATTGTAAAAATATGATTTTTAATTACAACGCAAACACTACATCTAATTCACATTGTAAAAATATGATTTTTAATTATAATGCAAACATTACTTCTAATTTACATTGTAAAAATATGATTTTTAGTTACAATGCAAACATTACCTCTAATTTACATTGTAAAAATATGATTTTTAATTACAATGCAAACATTACCTCTAATTTACCTTGTAAAAATATGATTTTTAATTACAATGCAAACACTACATCTAATTCACATATAAAAAATATGATTTTTAAATACATAAAAATGAAAATTTTCATCTTCTAATATAATTCACATGAAAATGTAACTTTCACTTTAATTCAATTTCATAAAAATGTAAATAAAAGTTCATTCTATTTCCTATGTATGTTTGCATCGAGGGATGCAAATAAAAGAAAAATTTATATTTCTACATGCATTTGCATATAAGAATGCAAATAAAAGAACTTTTTTCCTAAATACATTTGCATAAGGAAATGCAAATAAAATAACATTTTTTTTTTGAATGACTTTTAAACTACTACGCTTCATATGCAAAATGTATGATTTTAACATGCACTACATTTCATGACCTTACAAATATATTTCATATGCAGTATACGACATTAACAAATAAATATCTATTTCATTTCATATGTAGTAAATAACATTAACAAATAAATATATTTTCATATGCAATAAACATTAACAAATGAATATATTTTCCTATACAGTTAATGACGTTAACAAATAAATATAATTTTATTTCATATGCAATATATATGACATTACAAATAAATATATGTTTTATTTCATATGCAGTATTTGACCTCAACAAATAAATGTAGTTTCATATGGGGTATATGATCTCAACAAATAAATGTATTTTATTCATATGCAGTATATGGCATCAACAGATAAATGTATTTTAGTCATATGCAGTACTATGCAACATTAAAACTATAATATATTTCATCTTTTTTTTTTATATTTGACAAAATGAATATTTTATCATTCTTTTACATTAAAATGTAAGTTATAATCCATCGTTCAGTTCATTCTTTTAATCTTATATTTACATTAAAATGTAAGTTATAATCCATCGTCCTTATCGCTTCTTCTTTACATTGACAAAAATATGATCTTTGTCACTGCAATTTTATACCGGCAAAAATGTTCATTTTCTATATAACATAACATGACGGTGATAATATTGTTTTTTTCTAATTAACACAAATGACGGTAAAAATGTTCATTTGTAAATAACATAACACGACGGTGAAGTTATTCATTTCTAAATAACATAACCTATTTTCCTTTTTCTAGATTAACATAAAAAAAATGACTTTTTATGTTACACATGTTTTCCTAACACGATTTTATGTAAGTTCTAAATTAGACAAAAATTAACACATTAATACGAAAATTTTTGTTCCATACTTTTTAATAAGCAAAAATGTGAATTTTTCTTCTTTTCCCATTCATTTAACAAAAAGGTGAATTTTTGTTTTCGTTCTATTTAAACAAAAATGTAATCCTTGTTCTTTCGATTACATTTAAGAAAAATGAAATTTCTCTTTTTCTAATGACAAAAAAAAAATTTGAATTCTAATAAGTAAACAAATTTATTTCAACCTCTCATGCCATATAAAAGTGAATTTAATATGTTAATAATTTCTAATGACGCATAAAAAGGATGTGAATTCTATATATTAACAAATCTCTACGAATGACTCTAATCCAAACAAAATGGTTATTTTGCTTTTCTATTTTTAAACTATGACAGTTTGGTTCTGTCAATCCCTAAATCAATAAAATGGTAATCTGGTTTTCAACAGAACAAACAGGAGATATTGTTTATAACTATACAAACATGAACACAACAGTCAATTCAATGATTCATCGCAACAATCGACACTGAAATAAATACATACACCACATCAACATGAATTATAAATAATATGAATATAAATTTTTCAGTGAATCAAATAAATGAATAATTTTAATTTTAAAATAGAATTCTCACCAGTTATGCTTTTCAATTCCTCACTTTAATTTTACTCCTTCTTCGTTATCTGTATATAGCCTAACCCATCCGTTGATCATGACCGTTGATGTTGGAGATCATGCCATGCTCTTCAAATTTTTTTTATATATCTATTTATTTTTGAAGTTGGGGAATTCGTTGAGCGGATTAGGAGAGAAAGGATAAAGAAGATGGGAAGAGTGCAGTCATGGATTTTAGTTTGCATTTACAGTGAAGAGAAATTGTGGAGGCAGAAAAGAATATGTGAACAAAGAGAAGAATGTTATATAAATTGCTTTTCTATCTCATTCTTTATATGGAAAAATAAAGAGTAACATATGCTAGTTTAGTGGGAGAAAGAAAAAAATGGAAATAATTAATACCATTATTAAATCAAAAGAACGTAAAAAAAAAATGTTTCAGTATTTATCATGTAATTTTTTTGTATGTTTCAAGAGAGATAAATGATAATCAATTAAAAATTAATTATCATTTATTGCAAGATAAACTACCATATATTTATTCTTTTGTAACAGCTCTACATAAAACAAAAGGTCACATTAGCATGTTTTCCAATTTAATGTCAATTGAACATACATGACAAATGCACAATTTTTTTTCCAATTAATGTCAAATTTATAATTAATTGAATTTTGTATGCTCAAATTTTGTCTTCGTAATGCTATAGGATATTATAGGGATAAATAAATAATTTTCTCATTTCCTAATAGAAATTAAGATTCACGATATCAGGCAAGTGGTCATCTATATAGAATTGATAATATATGCATTATTTTCTAGATATGTTTAATGCATTTTTATAAAAGGTAAACAAGTGTTGTCACACAACATACATTATGGTCAAAAAAAAGAAGAAAAAAAGTTTTGAGATCTGTTCCCCATTTTCGCTAAAAGCATTATGGATGCACAGATTGTGCAAGAGATTCTGTGGATTTTCTTGAAAGAGAAACGTATCTAAAAAGGGAAACAAAACATATTTGGCGGAAAATATGGTTAATTGATAACTCTATACATGTGAATGAATCAGAATCAATTTACAGGCAATCAAATATGAGACAGTAAGGAAAAACTAAAATATGACAAAGACAATTCTTCTCCTCTTTGACAAAATTAACAAATGCAACATTTAATTAACACTAATTAATCATTGACATAAGAATAAGAACATCAAACAATAATTGATACACGTATATTATTGTCTTATTTTGAATCGAATGTTAAAATAATTAAGTCGAAATATAATTTGAAATATGAGTATTAAATAGAACATATACACTTATGCAAATATGAACATTAAATTATGTGTATTTAAAGGTTAAAGATAAACTTCTTAATTGATCCAAAATAAACTTGTACATTACACTAAAAGTATTTTTTTCACTTTTGTTAACTTAGATTGATAAATAAAATATACACATGTACAATTAAATTTTATTTAGACCTTTTTTTAAATTCAATAATAATGAAAAAAATAGATTTTTTTAAAATTATGGCGCATTTTCATTAAAATAAATTTTAAATTTTGCCTCGAAATTCAGGGTTGTTACATGAGCATAGCATCCTCTGCCTTACCTCGATAGGATTTAGTTGTGCTGGTTTCTCCGTCATAAGTACGAGATATCCATGAGAGTTTATTATTAGAAATTTGAAATTGAATTTAGATAGGGACTCTGGTTACCGCTACTTATATATAGCTCTAAAAGTAGTATGTCTTTGACTGAGGGTATCAAACTAGCATTCTGTTTGACAGATATATATTAAGTCTCAATGCCCGATGGTGTTATAAAAATACTTCTATCCCCCACTATCCAAGACTTAAGTGAATAACTCAAACCTCTCTTCAAAAATATATTGCCTCTTTATATTTAGAGAAAAAACAATATCCACCAATACTAAATCATGTAAGATACTTTTTCTCTTGGTCCTTCGGTTTCTTATAAGCATATGCTACAACCACACCTTCTTGCGTTAGGATAGTTCTTGACTCTGTTCCATAATCATCTGTAAGCATGCAGTGAAAGATTTGAATCTGTCCTAAACTAGAACAGGTGCACCAGTTAGTAGTCTTTTATTATCTCAAAAGAACTTTCACATTTTTCGTCTCATGCTAAGACGAAATTCTTCTTAGTTACACGATTTAGAGGTACTACTTTATTGGAGAAGACTTTAATGAACAACCGATAATAGCTTACCAAAGCCATAAAAATGCTTACTTCAGAAGCATTATACTAAGTATTCCAATTTTCTACAAGATTCACTTTAGCTGGGTAGATGGACAACCTCTTCTCGAAAACAACATGACCTTGAAATTTAACCTTCTTCCTCTAGAAATAATACTCGTGGAATTTGGCTTTTCACTGGTGCCCTCCTTTGATCTCTAGGAAGTGGTATACTTGAGATAGGAATGACTCAATAACATAGTCTCGCATAGTTTACCCTTGTTTAGCCATCTTCGAACATTGTTTCTTGTAATGTGCCTCCTTAAAGCATTTGTGGTATTTCACTTTGAATTCCTACTCGTCAAGATCATATTGTAATACTTGGCAAAGTGTCCTTTTTTCTGACATCCTTGTCAGACTATTCCCTCTTTCTTCGTCCTCCTTTTAATCTTATTATTTGCCAAAAATCCTTTCTCCTTACTTCTTTGTTTTGTTTCAATCCAGCTTTATCTTTCTCTTTTCCTTCCCATTCACTATTGGCTATTTGTACCACCAGAGCCATCTCAATAATATTCTCATAAGCAGTTCCTATGGAAATCTTGGCCAAAATCACATCTCTAGGCAGGAATTTAAACCTATGGTGAATTTAATCGCCTTCTTCATACGGCTAACAATCAAGCCCATCACAAATTTTCCCAACTTTTAGAACCATTCTTGCTTTAAGGTGTTGTTCGGCGGTCCAAAACAGACCGTCTACCTAACGAACGCGTCTGATGCATCGGATACGCGTACATTAGATAACGGTCCATTATGGACCATTAGCTCAATGGCTCCAATTGGAGCCGTTAAGCACCATTCTCCCACCTCCTCTTCTCTATATAAGCTCCTTATCCCCAGTTATCCTCTCCACAACCTCCTTATACTCTTCTACACTTCTACTATTTTATCTTCTCTATCATCTAATTCATGACCGATCCTTTTCCAGACGCATACGATTCAGATTCTGAAGATATGGAATATATCGCTTTAATTGGAGCGTATTTACGTGGAAGATATAATGAAAGAGGTCATCGAATGCACACGTCGGAGTATACCGGTTTAATGTGGATAGATGGCATATTAACCGATCATCAAGGACGATGTCAAAGGAAATTTCTTATGAAACGACTCTGTTTTCTTTCTCTATACGATAGGATGGAAAGTTATGGTTTGGTTTCATCGGAAAACGTTAGTGTTCGAGAAGCCGTTGGCATATTATTGTTCACTATAGCTACGTCTAATTCAAATAGATAATTGGCTGAAAGATTTCAACGTTCAAGTAGCACATCTCTATTTTTTTGTTTTCATACTGTTTTGAATGTCGTCCTAATATTATATGCAAATATTATAAAGCCTGCTGACCCAATTTAACACAATTCCAGCTGAAATTAGAAATGATAACCGTTACTATCATTACTTTAAAAACTGTATTAGTGTCATCGACGATACACATGTAGTGGCACACGTACCTCCAGATCAAGTTGTTCCGTATATTAAATGGAAAGGATTCCCTACACAAAATATTTTAGCTGCATGCTCATTCGATTTACTGTTTACGTATGTTGTAGCTGGTTGGGAAGGTACTGCGCATGACAGTCGAATTTTTAATTCTGTAATGAATGAAAGAAATTGCAATTTTCTTCAGCCTCCTGATGGACGGTATTATGTAGTGGATTCTGGTTTCCCACTAACTATTGGGTATATACCACAATACCGTAACTTTAGCTCATATCTCACGGTTTCATGCAACTACATATCAACTAAAGTCGAATAATGGAAATTTTAATTTCTACCTTTCGGGTTTACGTATGGTAATTGAAACAACTTTTGGAGTATAAAAAAAATAAATTGTCAAACTCAGAAATATGCCAACGTACTCATTCAAGACCCAAACAAAAGTTGTTGTTGCTACAAGGGCTATACACAATTATGTATGCAAATACAACATGGGTGATCCAGATTTAATGGCATATGACGATGATCCAGATCTTATTCCAGATGAGTATGCTAAATAATATACTGACTTAAGAAACATAGGAAATAATGAACTTGCACCGGCTCAACGCTATCAAGGCCGCGCTGATATGGTCGTACGTCGAGATAGAATAAGAGATGAGATTGTTGCAGCAGGATTGCGCTGATAGATTTGTACTTCTTTGTATTTCTGCATTATAACACTTTCTATATTGTTATTATGTAATGAATCGTTATTGTAACACCCCCACGTCAGTTAATGTCACAAAGGGAATGCATTAAGTTTCGTGGAGCATTATAAGTAAACAGAACGGAATATTACAAGACAGAAAAAGTAGTACTTGAAAATTTTGTAATTACTACACTGCACTGAGCTTAAGTATTTCCTCCCTAAAAACCGGGGTGGGGGAGGGGGGAGGGCGGAAGAAAAGAGGCGAAACAAACTAGGTCAGACATAAGTCTGGTGAGTCCAGTGACTTTAACAATATACTCATTAAAGTAACAGGATAAGAACATAAAATGGAAAGCAAAAAAGGACTGTAGAATAAACAGGTATGACAAAGTAGACAAGACGAACAAGATATAACATTGATTGCGCTTCTAATCACTATAGGATAATTACTACACTGCACCAATGCTAGTAACACCGTATCATTACTAGTTACACCGCACCCTTACTAGTCCCATATTAAAAGTTGATCCCTCTTACTAATCATGATAATGGTAGTTTCGTGTACTCCTAGCTACTATCGTAGGTGCCCCTTTTTGCTCTTACCCCCACGAGTTGTACCCACTACCTTTCTCGTTCGATCGGCTCCCTAACTCGCATGTATTTATTACTTGTGTCATTCGACCTCCCTTGTATGTATTCATTACTTGTGTCATTCGTTCTCGCTTGTGTGTAGATACCTGTGCTGGCCCCATCATGGGGTGTATCAATTCCCATGATGGCAACCCGACACGATTCATGATGCGTAGTGTATACTACTGATGCCCAATGCCTGCTTTCTCCACTCCGGAGCATGTGCACGCCCACACTCCATCGAAACCTACACTGCTGCACCACCCACCGCTATTTTGATCGCTTAGAATCAGCCCAGTAATCATGCCCTACCCGGCCTAGCTCAGGATACCATGATACATTTATCTGGGTCACCGCTGAAATGAGTCCATGTTACTAGGGTTTCCTAATCAACATGTTATAATGGTTAAGTGTTCTCAATTTAACTTAACCGCACCCATTTTCTTAATTAACATGTTGTACTGGTTACGTGTTGCCTATTCATATGTTACTTAACCATCTCACTGATTCATGCATGTTTATTTTAAGTTTGTGGGCCTATATAAACCAATATTACCCACTTACCAAAGATTTACTTAACCCTTCCCCTTATTAAGTCCATATGTATTATTGGTTAAGCTTGTCTTAACCCTATCCACTTTGTTCATGTAATATTGGTTAAGTTGTCTTCTTGTCCATGTTAACTTAACCCACCCACCTAACATGTTGTATTGGTTAAGTGTCACATATTCATATGTTAGTTAACCTTTCCATTCTTAGCATGTCTGTTCCTTAGCTTTAATTTATTCATTAAAGCACCAACCTCTCACATTATAACTGTTGCTTGCGGTTGCAGGATGTGTCGGGTGGTTCCGGACAGACTTTTACCGTAAACTCATTCTAACCTCGGGTTTTTGGGCTTAATGCGCTAACCTCTCACATTAGATCTATGTTGTTGCGGTCGCTGGATGTGCCCGGCGGTTCCGAGCAGTCTTACACCGCAACTCAATCTAACCTCGGGTTAGGCACGTTCATCTTTTAGCCAATTTACATATTTACCATCCATGTCCAAGTTTATATGTAAATTATCCATAAGTGTGGTCAATTCAAGTTATGCCACATTTTCTAGTTATGCCCAAAATTAATTATATGATTACAACCCATTCTTATGCCAATTACATAATATTCAACCTTTACCTAAACTTTCCCCCCACGCTCCACATCGTTTGTACGTATAATTCATGTGATACGTTAGGTTCGCAATTAGCCCAACTCGAAAAAAAGGAAAAAGGGAAGAAACACATGACATCATAACTGGCATAAACAATATAGAACATAGACGGCATAAATGTAGTAAACATGTAAAAATAGATCCAATCAACAATTGAGTGCGAACTAGCATGGATCTAAACATAAACTTGCACGGATTTAAACATATGAACATATAGTTCTACACATATGGACTGATATGGATCTAATCATATAAACATGTAGATCCAAACATATGAACATATAGCTCTAAACGTATGGACTGATATGGATCTAATCATATAAACATGTAGATCTAAACATATGAACATATAGCTCTAAACGTATAGACTGATATGGATCTAATCATATAAACATGTAGGTCTAAACATATGAACATATAAAATATGATCTTACATGTATGAACATGATTTACATATAATCTTTCATAATTTGCATAGATCGAGCAAACTTGCATACATAACTTGCATATGTAATTAGGCATATGAAATAACATAGAACATAACTTGCATATAATGAATCAAATCAAGCATAAATCAAAACATAGTTTGCAAAGACATAAACTTTATATGATTTACAAACATTTTCATACAGTCCAATTCATAACTCATCATAATTACGTTTAAACAATTATCTTGTGAAAGTAACTGCACTCACAGAAAATGGATCTTTTATTCTGGGATCTGATTTATGAAGTTGCTAAGCTAACCGTTGATGTAGGCGTTGATTCATTCGTTGTTGTTCTAGAATTCCTTTTCGCAATTCATAGGCTTTGGATCTTTATCTCTTATTTTTTTATCTTTAATCTTGAATTTGATTTGTTATGGTGGCAGCTAGGTTAGTTTGTAGATGAACAGCATGATAGCATCATAGTTTAGGGTTGTGAGGTCTAGGGTTGAGGTTTGGGGTGATTATATAGAAGTTTAGGATTAATATGGGCATTTAGATCAACTTATGATTCATCTAAGCCATCCAAATCATTATGACACAAAGACACCTCACTAGACCAATCTTATGTAGGCGTTGATTCATTCGTTGTTGTTCTAGAATTCCTTTTCGCAATTCCTAGGCTTTGGATCTTTATCTCATATTTTTTTATCTTTAATCTAGAATTTGATTTGTTATGGTGGCGGCTAGGTTAGTTTGTAGATGAACAGCATGATAGCATCATAGTTTAGGGTTGTGAGGTCTAGGGTTGAGGTTTGGGGTGATTATATAGAAGTTTAGGATTAATATGGGCCTTTAGATCAACTTATGATTCATCTAAGCCATCCAAATCATTATGACACAAAGACACCTCACCAGACCAATCAAATAAAGTCACATCAGCCCTAATACAAAAAAATCGTCACCCAACCAACCAGAAAAAGCCACGTTCAAAAAAACAATCCTTGACCAACAAAAATGCGCCACGTGTGCCATATGATGCGCAGCGGTAGGGTGTTGACACCTACACGTCACACACACACACACACACACACACACACACACACATATATATATATTTCTTTTTAGATATCTTCCCAATTAACCATTTTCAAACCAAACCACTTTTTGAACTGCGTTCACACTGAGTCACTTTTTAGCCATTCCCCTAAAACAAAAATATGGCGCTGGCGGGGATCGAACTCTATACCTCTTGTATGCAAGTCACATGTTCTAACCAAATGAGCTACTAAATCTTTTGTTTACAAACCTTATAACAATGCTAAACATTATTCTTTTCTCATTCCTCTTTTTCATGTTTTGCTACATATTTAATTTAAAGATATCTTTTTTCATCCTAAATCGGTTTTCTACAAACCATAGATCTAAATTGACTAGAAAATCGCCACGAACGCAATGACACTAAATTTTCTTCGCATTTCATGTATTGCACTTAATTTTTTCCCTTCATTTCACTATGTGAACTTATTACGTGAAATATTTATTGTCATTATTTAAATTTTCTCTTAAATATATCTATGTATATAATATATATACATATTTCCACATTTTTAATTTTATTAAAAATGCGGCATGTTACATTCTCCCCTACTTAAAGGATTTCGTCCCCGAAATCTCTGAGTTAAGAAGAATGTATCCTACCATCCAATCATCAATCTACTCATCCATCATCCACAAGGATCCATTGTCCTTAAAAGATTTCTAATGCTTTTCATGAACATATGCATAGTGTGTGTATATATTCTTACTCTAATGCAAAATCAGGCGGTCTACTGACTCAGTCGACCTACTTAATGCAATTCATGATAGTGCCATGCGTCCATTATGTATGCAAAAGAATCCTAATGATACATATCATTTTTACATGCGTGCACAATCATTCATTCAAATGCAACATCCATATTATAATACATTCAATATACATCCATCAAATTAATTATGCACACTTATTCATATGCAGTATGAAAGTGATTGAGCTGATCTAGTGCCTAATGTGTGTGTAAATGCATCCACGAGCAGCCACTAGCAGACACTTGCATCCACTTGCATCCACCAAACATAACATGTCTCAAACACATGTTTACAGCCATAGGATTTTCCTACCTAAAGATCGAAGATGTAATCGAGAGGACATACTTAATGATAGATAAACAAAGCGGTAGAAAAAGGAGAAGTTAAGAACATACCCTCAAAAAGGAAAGGGTACGCCACATGCATCTTGTCTTCGTCTCCCAAGTCGCGTCTCCTTGATCAACTTCCCATTGGACTTTAACCACTTGACCTCTCGGTTGCGTAACTTCTTGACCTACAATCTAACAATGCATGTAGGAGCTCGTCTAATCACGGCATCTTGCTCCACTTCCACTTCCCTATGCATGCTCGGCTCCACTGCTTCCGCGGTATCATGTAAACATTTCTGCAAATGCGACACATGAAATATGTCATGAACACCACTAAGCTTCTCCGGCAACTTCACTCTGTATGCCATCTGTCCAATTTTCTCTGTATTGGAGAATGGACCCACGAACCTTGGTGCCAATTTCCCTACGGCCCCAAAACGAACTACGTTCCTCAGTGGTGATACTTTGATAAAGACTATGTTTCCAACATCGAGCTCTAGATCAGTTCTCCTATTATCAGCGTATGACTTTTGTCGGTCCTGTGTCATCTTCATTCGCCTTCGAATCATGTCTATCTTCAAGGATCATCTTCCTCAAGTTCTCGTCTCATGATACACAAAGTCTATCTCGCGCGACGGGGGTAAACCCCGAACTTCATCAAAGACATCATCAAACTCACGAACCACATGAACAGATTTCAAATCATCAAGAGATTCTAGGTAGCTAAGCATCACTGAACCCCTAGGGTCACAGGAAATATCAAGGGTCTTTCCACAGTCTATTACCCTCTTTTCACAGTCTAGGATGGCACCATGCCTGGTTAGCCAATCCATTCCTAGAATCAAGCTATAGCCCGTGAAACCAAGAACGAAGGCGTTGTATTCAAGCCCAACGCCCAAGATAGACACTCTCAAATCCCGACAAACCATAGAAAAGTGAGCCGAACCACCAGTAGGATTTGAGACTACAATGGGATCCATAACTAGACTAGTATTTAGGTGCAATGTTTCAACTATTGAAGTAGATACAAATGAGTGTGAAGCGCAAAAGTCGAAAAGAGTTCTAGGAAAATGAAATCAAATCTTCAACCGAAACTTCCTATCTCTTTCTGATATACTGACCATGAGAACACAACCTGCTCTTCCGAAGATCCTGTACTTTAACCTTACCCTTACCCTTGCCCTTGCCTCTTTGGACAATCCTGATAAGATGTACTGTCTCTCCGTAATGATAACAACTAGTCTTCTTCTTCTTTCTAATGTCTTTCTTGGCCAGGTATTTCACAATTGTGGTACTTCCTTTTTCTCTTGGCCCATGTTATCCTTACTGCCTTTCTTTGGATCCACTTTCTTATCCTGTGTCCTATCCATGTCTCCCCTACACGTTCTCCATTCGTGACCTCTTACCAAAATGAAACTTTATCCTTCATTAACCAAGCAACTAGTTGAACCTTCCTCCCATCGTCTATTTCAAAGGTACCAAAAAGTCCTCCACTTCATTGAGCCAACTTCTAGCCTCGACAAATGTCTCAGTCCCAGGAAGCGGTTTTTCGCCCATCGCACGGAAGTCCTTACACATCTAAGAAAAAGCATCTATACGCGGAGGAAGATATTCAAAAGGGAAAGAAGAAGGAACTCGACACAAAGAATCGGAGGAAAGATATATGGCTTTTGGGGATTATGTTTTTCAAAATAAATTTTCTTTTGAAAATACTTCCTTTTAAAACCTTTTTGAAAATAGTTTTCAAAAACTTTTATCTAATCTGGTAACCTTAAGCTCTAATACCAAATGTAACACGACATGTCCGTTAATGTCACTCATAAAGGGAATGCATCAGTACTTAAAATTTTTGTAATTACTACACTTCATTCAGCTTGAGTATTTCCTCCCTAAGAACCTGGTGGGGGGGAACGTAAGAAAAGAGGTGAAACAAACTAGGTCAAACATAAGTCTGGTGAGTCCAGTGACTTTAACAATATACTCATTAAAGTAACAGAATAAGAACATAAAATGGAAAGCAAAAAAGGACTGTAGAATAAACAGGTATGACAAAGTTGACAAGACGAACAAGATATAACATTGATTGCGCTTCTAATCAGTACAGGATAATTACTACACTGCATCAATGCTAGTAACACCGTATCATTACTAGTTACACCGAACCCTTACTAGTCCCATATTAAAAGTTGATCCCTCTTACTAATCATGATAATGGTAGTTTCGTGTACTCCTAGTTGTTATCGTAGGTGCCCCTTTTTGCTCCTACCTCCACGAGTTGTACCCACTACCTTCCTCGTTCGATCGGCTCCCTAACTCGCATGTATTTATTACTTGTGTCATTCGACCTCGCTTGTATGTATTCATTACTTGTGTCATTCAGCCCCGCTTTTATGTATATACTTGTGCTGGCCCCATCATGTGGTGTATCAATTCCCATAATGGCAACCCGACACGATTCAAGATGCACAGTGTATACTACTGATGCCAGTGCCTGCTTTTTCCACTCCGGAGCATGTGCATGTCCATACTCCGTCGGAACCTACACTGCTGCATCACCCGCAGCTATTCTGACTGCTTATAATCAGCCCAGCAATCGTGCCCCACCCTGCCTAACTCAGGGTACCATGATACATTTATGTGGGTTACTGCGGAACTAGGTCCCCGTTACTAGGGTTTCCTAATCAACATGTTATAATGGTTAAGTATTCTCAGTTTAACTTAACCTCACCCATTTGCTTAATTAACATGTTGTACTGGTTAAGTGTTGCCTATTCATATGTTACTTAACCTTCTCAATGATTCACGCAAGTTTATTTAAAGGTTAAGTTTGTGGGCCTATATATACTTATATTACCCACTTACCCAAGATTTACTTAACCCTTCCCCTTATCAAGTCCATATGTATTATTAGTTAAGCTTGCCTTAACCCTATCCACTTTGTTCATGTAATATTGGTTAAGTTGTCTTCTTGTCCATGTTAACTTAACCCACCCACCTAATATGTTGTATTGGTTAAGTGTAACCTGTTCATATGTTACTTAACCTTTCCATTCTTACATGTCTATTCCTTAGCTTTAATTTATTCATTAAAGCACCAACCTCTCACGTTAGAACTGTTGTTTGCGGTTGCTGGATGTGTCGGGCGGTTTCGGGTAGACTTCTACCGCAAACTCATTCTAACCTCTGGTTTTTGGGCTTAATGCGCTAACATCTCAAATTAGATCTATGTTGTTGTGGTCGCTGGATGTGCCGGCCGGTTCCGGGTAGTCTTACACCTCAACTCAATCTAAGCTCGGGTTAGGCACGTTCATCTTTTAGCCAATTTACATATTAAGTTTATATGTAAATTTTCCATAAATGTGATCAATTCAAGTTATGCCACATTTTCTAGTTATACCCAAAATTAATTATACGATTACAACCTCTTTTTATACCAATTACATAATATTCAACCTTTACCTAAATTTTTCCCAATGTTCCCACGTCTTTGTACATACAGTTCATGTGATATGTTAGGTTCGCAATTAGCCCAACTCAAAAAAAGGAAAAAGGGAAGAAACACATGACATCATAACTGGCATAAACAATATAGATCTAAGACGGCATAAATCTAGTAAACATATAAAAATAGATCCAATCAACATATTGAGTGCGAACTTGCATGGATCTAAACATAAACATGCACAGATTTAAACATGTGAACAAATAGTTCTGCACATATGGACTGATATGGATCTAATCATATAAACATGTAGATCTAAACATATGAACATATAGTTATAAACATATGGACTGATATGGATCTAATCATATAAACATGTAGATCTAAACATATGAACATATAGTTCTAAACATATGGACTGATATGGATCTAATCACATAAACATGTAGATCTAAACATATGAACATATAAAATATGATCTTACATGTATGAACATGATTTACATATAATCTTTCATAATTTGCATAGATCGAGCAAACTTGCGTACATATCTTGCATACGTAATTAGGCATATGAATTAACATAGAATATAACTTGCACATAATGAATCAAATCAAGCATAAATCAAAACATAGTTTGCAAAGACATAAACTTTATATGATTTACAAACATTTTCATATAGTCTAATTCATAACTCATCACAATTACGTTTAAACAATTATCTTGTGAAAGTAACTGCACTCACAGAAAACGGATCTTGAATTCTGGGATCTGATTTCTGAAATTGCTAAGCTAATCCGTTGATGTAGGCGTTGATTCATTCGTTGTTGTTCTAGAATTCCTTTTCGCAATTCCTAGGCTTTGAATCTTTATCTCTTATCTTTTTATCTTTAATCTAGAATTTGATTTGTTATGGTGGCGGCTAGGTTAGTTTGTAGATGAACAACATGATAGCATCATAGTTTAGGGTTGTAAGGTCTAGGGTTGAGGTGATTATATAGAAGTTAGGATTAATATAGACCTTTAGATCAACTTATTATTCATCTAAGCCATCCAAATCATCATGACACAAAGACACCTCACCAAACCAATCAAATAAAGCCACATCAGCCCTAATACAAGAAAAATCGTCACCCAACCAACCAGAAAAAGCCACGTTCAAAAAACAATCCTTGACCAACAAAAATGCGCCACATGTGCCACATGATGCGCAGCAGCAGGGTATTGACACCTACACGTCATATATATATATATATATATATATATATATATATATATATATATATATATTTCTTTTTTGCTATCTTCCCAATTAACCATTTTCACACTAAATCACTTTTTGAACTGCGTTCACACTAAGCCACTTTTTAGCCATTCCCATAAAACAAAAAATATGGCGCTGGCGGAGATTGAACTCTGCACCTCTTATGTGCAAGTCACATGTTCTAACCAAATGAGCTACTATGTCTTTTATTTACAAACCTTAGAACAATGCTAAACATCATTTTTTTTCTCATTCCTCTTTTTCATGTTTTGCTGCAATATTTAATTTAAAGATATATTTTTCATCCTAAATCGATTTTCTGCAAACCATAGGTCTAAATTGACTAGAAAACCGCCACGAACGCAATTACGCTAATTTCGTGACCAAATTCCTGAAGCTCTTCAAATTTCTTTTTTATTTCTTATTTTCTATTTAATTGTTCGCATGCGTTTCTTCGCATTTCTTGTATTGCACTTAATTTTTTCTTCTTCGTTTCACTGCATGAACTTATTACATGAAATATTTGTTGTCATTATTTAATTTTTCTCTTAAATATATCTATGTATATAATATACATACATATTTCCACATTTTTAATTTTATTAAAAATGAGGGGTGTTACAATTATGTTTGGTTAACTGTGTTATTCTACATTAATGATATTGTTATGTCTTAATCAATATTTAATTAAATTACAAAAAAAAAATATTAAAAAAATGGTTCGCTTATATGATTCGCTCAAATAGTCCGCTTAACACGCCAAATGCATTCTCCGCTAACTATAATTTTCCACTAAGATTTTCCGCTCAATTTCGTCGCTCAAATTCTCCTCTTTCGCTTGCACCAAACACTCCCTAAGTATATAAATTTCTCCAACTGCAGACTCACTTTATTACTAGAAAAGAAACTTAACTCAAAGCGAGTCCTAAACCCAACCCAAGCAATCTCCTTCTCAGCGTTCTCTTCCACAGTTATAATCCACTAATTAAGTGCTTCTTCCTTATGGATCCATGCACTTGTCCTCCTTATGATATGATCTTTCCACCTAAGCTTTCATGCGGTCATAGTCACTAACCTAAGCTCTTGTCTCCATAAATCCCTCAGTTTCAGTTAGGGTTGTCGATGAATACCCAAAAAATCCGATATTCATCTGAATTCGAATCCGAAAATATAGAAAATATCCGTTATCCGAAAAGCAGAAACGGATATCCGATATCCAAAAAGCTTTTCAGATACGGATATAGAAATAGTGGTATCCGTTTCCGATAAATATCCATTGGACTAATTGATTTAATATGTATAACTCAAAACAACAAATTTAGTTAATAATTATTTTGTAACTATTGGATGTTACTATAATATAAATTTTTGTCCATAAAAATGGTAGTTTTAATGTTTAATTTTGATTTTTTTTATATGTTTAGGGATATTAGTATAAAACAATGTTTTATCATCACATTTCTTTATTTCCTGATTTTTTCATAAACATTAGTATAAAAATAATTTTATGTTGATCCAAATATTTTTAATTATACTCTTAAATTTATTAGTAACTGGTGGAGTGGAAAAATATCTGATATCCGTCTGTATCCGAAAATTAAGCAGATACAGATATCCGATATTCGAAGATAATTTCGGATACAAATACAGATATGATACTATTTGTATCCGAAAGCATCCGTTGACGGCCTTAGTTTCAGTTGCACTTGTCCTCCTCCAATTATTTTGGAAGTCCTTTCACAGTTTGGGGAAGTCTAAAGATTAGGGTGCTACCTTAATATATACGTGGAAGAGATGGAGTTGTAGCAATACTTTTATGGAACGTGATTCTCTCCTACATGCCTCAGCGACTGTTTAAAGCACTCAGGCATATCTTCGATGTTGTGCACCCTTGTAGAGATGCATGCTTCCGAGTTTCGATTTGTATTAGCCATTTGTAAGCTTAAACTTTTTGGTGATAGTTCCTTAAGATAACATCATCTGCTAGAATGAAGTTTTATAAATTAGTGCATGTGTCTTTAAAGGATGTGTATATATATACATATATAGAAATTATGAAAATACTTCAAATATAACAAATACTCACTCATATGTATATCTATTCCGTTAGATTGTGTAACGTAAGCTCTGGTACTAATTGTAACAAACCATCCCTAGATAGACCTAAATCCCGACCAAGGAAAGGCTCAACAAACTTATAACCGTTCCAAGTTTGGTAGTTGGTTGGTAGAAATTTAAGCAAAACACAACGTAAGAAACTGTCCATTTGTATTTTCAAATTGTTATAGAAAAATGGATAAAACTATAATACAATATAACATATACCTACTACATAAAAAAAAGCATTTCACAATACAACAATATAAAGAAAACATCTCATGGAGTTCAAAAATCATTCAAAAATATAATATCTTAAAACAATAACAATATAGTCGTAAAGTTGGTACATGGAAATGGCATAAAAATAATAAATGATAAATGACTGCCACAACTGCATCCCATCTTCCACTCTTCAATAAACCTTATCTTCTTTATCCTGTTTGCTGAAATGAGAAAGGGTTCAGAATTAGAAATTTTAGTGAAAGAAACATCAAGGTTTACAACAATAATAATCATGCAATATCATCTGGATAAATGATATGTCATACGATTTAAAAGTCATAACATGCAAGGAACTTCAAATGTAAGCCCAAAGGTGCTTCTAGCCAAATTTCACTGTAAGAAAAAGAAACCAAACAATTTAATCCCTTTTTTATTTATAGCTTGGCCCACTCTGACCATTTAATAACTACAAAATATGCAGTCTTCATCATTTTACAGTTAACACGTAGGTACCGTTTGATTTTTTAACTGGGCAGTTAATGTTCGCGTCTGCATCGGACGTCGGACGCGTCTGACGCGTCAACAGTGGGACCCACGTATTTGCCGCTTCAAGTTGAACGGCTCAAAAATTAGCTTTCGCGTCTGACGTTTCGAACTCGTCCAACGCATGTCCGACGCGATAGATATTTTTTTGCCCTTCTTTTTTCCCTCTCCCTATATATATTCCACCCATTTCAACACTACATCACCATATCCACTCTTCATTTTTCTCTTATTCTTTAACAAATTATGGCAGCTAATGAATCTGGTTGTGGAGATTTGGAAGATTTGTTATATGTTCAAGAACTTATGGCTAATCAAACACGAGAAAAGGGCAGAATACGTACTTCTGTAAGTTTCGGCCTTGCTTGGGTTCATGAAGTACTATCAGGACACGCAGATTGTTGTTATAGCAATTTTCGAATGAAGCGATTACGTTTCAGATCCTTGTGTGAACGGTTAGCAGATTACAGATTGAAAGGCTCAATGCACATAACAGTCAAAGAAATGGTGGCTGTATTCCTATATACTATTGCATTGGCCCTTCCCTACAAGGCAAGTTGCTGAGCGGTTTCAACGATCAAATGGTACGATTAATGTCATTTTTCATAAAATTTTGGATTCAGTTCTCTTATTGGCAGTCGATGTTATTAAACCGACCGATACCCAATTTAACCAAATCCCAGAACAAATTTGTTCTTCAAATTGATATTATCCTTTCTTTAAAAATTGTATAAGGGCTATTGATGGGACACATGTGATGGCTCACGTGGGACAAGAAGACATGCAACGTTTTGTAGGGCGGAAAGGATCTACAACACAAAATATTATGGTTGTTTGTGCATTTGATTTAACTTTTACGTTTGTAAGAGTGGGATGGGAAGAAACTACGCACGACGCTAAAGTATTTTGGGAAGCTATAAATAATCCAGATCTTAATTTCCCTCGTCCTCCTGCCGGGCAGTATTATTTAGTGGATTCAGGATATCCACTATTGGAAGGATATATAACTCCTTACTAATCCGTGGGATATCATATACTAGACTTTAATGACACACAGAATGAACAGAAGTCAGAAAATGAAATTTTCAACTAGTATCATTCTAGTTTGCGTATGGCAATTGAAAAAACATTTGGTATTTGGAAGAAAAAATTTGCCATCTTACGTAACATGCAGACGTATCCATACCATGTTCAAGTAAAAATTGTTACTGCTACAACGGCTATTCACAACTACATCAAAAAATACAACGCTGGCGATCCAGATTTAATGCCATATGATGACGACCCTGATTTATGCCAGACAAATATCTCGAAGAATATTACAGTATATCAAATCCCCGAAATAGATATCGAGAACCCGTTCAAAGAACCAGAACAACATCCACCATGGCGGTTGTACGAGACAATATACGAAATGAACTAGTTGTCGCGGGAATGCATTAAAAAGTTTCATTGTATTCTGTATTTTATATTAGCATTTTAAATTCTGCAATTTGTATTCCGCAATTAAGTAATTTTAGTTCTACAATTTAAATTCTGCAACTTGAATTCTGCAATTTGTATTCTGCAATCTACTATTCTGTTCAGCAATAAACACACACAAACACAAACAATTAAAAATAATATATACACAAACAATAAAATAATACCTTTGCACCTTCCAGAATGCCCCTTTTGTAAAAAAAAAACACATTCCCCGTTCGCAACAATTCCCCTTCAAGTACCCCTTTCAAATTCCCCTTCCAAATAACCCTTCCCGTTCAAAATCAAACGGACTTGTAGCCTAAGGCCGTTCCCTCGTAGATTCTTCCTCATTGTCATTGTGAGTTGGTGAATCAACCAAGACCAACCCTCAACCCCCGACGGATAAAGGTTGGAATGGATTGTTAGCTGGCTTATTTTAAACTAGCTAGCAACCCTCACGTGGAACGCAATTCACGTCCGTTGGCTTTCAATCCACGTGAAGGTGTAGTGCAATCCACACCTTTCCCTTAGCCGGCTAAGAAAAAAAATAACTTTTTAATAAATTAATGCTTAGCCGGCTTATTTTAAGCCAGCTAAGCTTAACCGGCCTAAAATAAGCTGGTTAAACACCATGTTCAAACCAACCAACCAGGTTGTTTTGGTAACCTTCGAGATTGCCAAAACTACCCGGATAAGACGTGCTGACCGCCGTCGGGGGTCAGTTGGTTCCCAACCCATCCTGTGTTGGGAATGCTCATAGGTCACTTAGTACTCTACTCTCCTATAGTGTGAAGAGGAAGACCCTAAAATAGTCACTTCAATATCTCTAAATTTGAAGTAGACCCCTCTAAGGATTTCTGCTATCATATCAATAGCGTGATCATGACCCATCATCCAAACTGTAATGTTCGAGATTAGCCTGACCATTCATACATACTAGTAGCCAAATTAATTTGTCGTACTTATATTACAAAATTAGATCTAACCTTAAGTCCATTGAGGTTATTTATTATAGGCAGTGTCTTATATCAGTCCTTGAGTTTAAACTATTGATATCTAGACTTAATTCGATAGACTTTTGTATATTTTAGATAGACCTGTCAAAATATGACCCTACCCATTTTACCCTAATTACAACCCTGTTGGGTCAACCCATTTATATTTTTTATTAAATGGATCATAAAAGGGTTGAACCATTTTTAAATGGGTTACAAATGGGTAACCCACTTACCCATGTAACTCTGCCTACATATGAAGTCGCTATTTTTTTGGTAATATTAAAAATTGGGGAAAATTCCACATTTTCCGATATTAAAAATTGGAGAAAATAAAAGAACTATTTCTAATAAAAGGCCAAAATTATGAAATTAAAAGTAATTAAAGAATTATTCGAAAATAATAATTTTTAAAGTTAAAAAGGCCAAAATTACCAAAATACCCTTCATTTTGAAAAAAAGTGAAAAAAATTTCAAAAAATTCCAAAATGAAAAGTTAAAAAAGAATTATTTCTAAATAACGATTTTTAAGGCTAGAAATGCTAAAATTACGAAAATGCCCTTCATATTGGAAAAAAATGAAAAAAATTCAGAAAATCCAGAAAATTATGAAAGGATAATTTTATTTACATCCACCATTCCTATAAGTTAATCCACCCTAGATTGTAGGATATCTACCTATTTTTATGGTATGTGTAATTATTTAAAATTGATTAGTTAATCCACCGAAATTATTTGTTATGTTTACGGGTTTCTTTTCTTCTTCCTACGTACAGATTCTTTCTTTTAATGAAAACTTCAGAACTCAATATTGATGTATTGCTTTATTTTCATGCAGCAATTTGCCGATGATAGTATCATGCTGTAGTCTATTAGCAGCTGCTTCTCAAGAATTTTATCCTCGCTTTGAATTGGATTTCCTACTGAATGAATTATATTCAACCAGTTGCAAGCCAAACAGTCCCTGCTTAAGCACAAACATATCCATTACCAATAACTTTATATAAACTTAAACATCAATAAAGAAAATATAGTGCAGCCAAACTGTAAGGAACAGAGCAAACCAATAGGCTATATAACAATATAACATCAAATGAGATTAAATGCAAGTAGAATGACAGTTTACAGAATTTCCCCTATACTAGCTTTTAAGTGTATGAAACAAAATGAGTAACACTTCATCGCATGTTCTATAAATCATTTATAGTCCAGCCATTTCAGTGTGTCAAGCTAATACGAACATTCATTTGATAAATTAATGTGTAAGCATCCTATAGATATCGAGTAGTCACAAGCGCATATTACAGAGGTGCACTGGGTGCAATGTTAGTCTATGATATAACCAAAAGAGATACCTTTGATCATGTTGCAAGGTGGCTGGAAGAACTATTCCATGCTGACAACTCCATGGTTATTATGCTTCTAGGGAACAAAGCAGACCTTGGGACTCAATGAGAAGTCTCCAAAGAGGATGCAGTTGAATTTGCTGAGGATCAAGGTCACTTTTTCTCAGAAACATCAGCATTAACTGGCGAAAATATAGAGACTACATTCATAATGATCATAGAAGAAATACATAGTGTGATATGTAGAAAACAACTAGAATGTTGTATGTGTAAATGTGAATATCAATTGTGCTATGTTCGTTTTCCTAATATTTAGACTAGTATATTTTGAATCCGATTCAGCAAATTACAAGTACACTACTCACAAATACACAAAATGATGGCTCAGCTTATTGGTGAATCGTAGCACTTAAAAAATTATCAGGGCATAAGATGGTTTAGATAATTTTCCTAAAAGCTGCAAGTTTTCTTTCATTTTCTCTTAGGAAAATGCAAGATATCTTGTAGTTAACATTTAAAAAATAGGGACATCGTTTACAAAATCGTTTTTGTAGGAACTTTTCTTACAAAACATTATAATTAGGAAGATGTAAATTTTCCTGGATGTTATAATCAGGTTTGACGTGAAAAGCTAATAGTGTTTGACATGTGTTCGGGTTTTGATAGCATTTGTAGGTAAAAGAAATATATAATAAAAAAGCTGCTGCTATATTACTTGCATATACTTCTGTTTAAATTTGTTGAGAAGGGCCGTAGATTTTGCCATCTTCTTGTTTGCTTGAACTAAAACATCTTCCACACTTTCGACGAGCATGTTAATTGTCTCCCTCCATTGACGGCCCTTCAGCTCCACCTTTTTTGTCTCTCCTTTTTTCTTTTATTTCTTGCAGTCTGCAGCTTTAGGGTGTTTGAAGCATGCGATCTTTTTGTCCCACCGACCTGTAGATGTATATTGTATAAGAGGAAGTAATACATGAATATTAAGTTCTGAAGTTTTCATTAAAAGAAAGAATCTGTATGCAGGAAGAAGAAAAGAAACCCGTAAACATAACAAATAATTTCGGTGGATTAACAAATCAATTTTAAATAATTATACATACCATAAAAATAGGTAGATATCTTACAACCTAGGGTGGATTAACTTATAGAAATGGTGGATGTAAATAAAATTATCCATTACGAAATGAAAAGTTAAAAAAGAATTATTTTAAAATAACGATTTTCAAAGCTAAAAATGCTAAAATTACGAAAACGCCCTTCATATTGGAAAAAGTGAAAAAAATGAAAAAATTTCAGAAAATCCAGAAAATTATGGAATGAAAAGTAAAAAAAAGAATTATTTTATAATAGCGATTTTTAAAGAAAAAATTACGGAAATTACCTTCATATTGGAAAAAGTAAAAAAATGAAAAAATTTCAGAAAATCCAGAAAATTGTGAAATGAAAAGTAAAAAAAGAATTATTCGAAAATTACGACTTTTAAAGCTAAATATGCCAAAACTACGAAAATTCCCTTTTTGTTAAAAAAAGTGGAAACAATCATAAATTTAAAAAAATCCAGAAAATTATAAAAAAATAATAATTTTTTATACTTTTCATTTCGTAATTTTCTGGATTTTCTGAAATTTTTTCATTTTTTTTCACTTTTTCCAATATGAAGGGCATTTTTGTAATTTTAACATTTTTAGCTTTTAAAATCATTGTTTTAAAATAATTCTTTTTTAACTTTTTATTTCATAATTTTCTGGATTTTTTGAAATTTTTTCACTTTTTCCAATATGAAGGGCATTTTCGTACTTTTAGCAATTTTAGCTTTAAAAATCGTTATTTTAAAATAATTCTTTTTAAACTTTTCATTTTATAATTTTCTGGATTTTTTGAATTTTTTCAATATGAAGGGCATTTTTGTAATTTTGGTCCTTTTAGCTTTAAAAATCATTATTTACAAATAATTCTTTTATTACTTTTTATTTCATATTTTTTTGAAATTTTTTCTTTTTTTTCTCTTTTCCCAAAATAAAGGATATTTTCGTAATTTTGACATTTTTAGGTTTAAAATCGTTATTTTAAAGTAATACTTTTTAATGTGTGGGTTAAATGGTTAACCCATATAATATGTGGGTTGAGTCAGGTAAAACATTTTGTTAAAAGGGTCAAAATAAATGAGTTGCAAAAGGTTTGGGTCAAATTTTGCTTGACCCTTATACGACCCTAAATGACCCATTTAACACCCCTAATTTTAGACTGACCTCTCATCCATATAACTTAGTTATACTTCATGTATATACCAATAGTATCTGTACATGATCCTATATAATTAATAATTATGCCAATGTAAGGTAACCGGTTATTATGCCTTTAACTATGGATTAAAGTCCAAAATTATCGTTAAAAACCTTCCTAAATTTTTTGTATTATTCGGTATTCTACTAATTCTAATCATTATGCTCAATATGCTATACTCATTATGTCATTAACTTAATAATAAACACTATACACACACACAAAAGGCATGAAATTTAAGATTCAAATAATTAGTTATAATCACTACACACAACAAATCGCTGTAATATAAACTAAAATATTAATCTCTCTAAATTTCAAACAAGAATAACTATTATTCATAGCCACAAAGTTGGACCTGTATTATAACAACATTTCTCAATTTATCTATACCAACATACTAAAATCAATTTTCCATTGAAAGAAATGGTCTCAAAATTCAGATCTTTTACATTTCATCTAACTTCCAGATATACTACCATAGAGTTAGAAAGGAAGTCATATCAATTTGATGTATAGAAATAGACGGTGTAACTAAAAACAATCAGTTTCATGTTCTACACACAATTCCACAACTAATTTGCTTTTAGAATTCTTTATAACTACAAGTGAAAATAAATGGTATGAAGTTGAATAGATTATGAATTACTCAATTCTATAAAAAAGACTTAATTCTAATATAGTACAAATAAAATAATACTAGTATTACAGCAGAACGGTGAGAAAACCGATTTTGTAATGCTATACGATAAAAGAATTTATTTTGTTGTAGTTTTTTAATTATTTGAAACAATATATGAAAGAATTTCCATATATTATTAAAAACCAAAAATAATTATTTTGACCAATCATATAAGTGCCAAGATTTAATACACAAATAAATTTTACTGAAAATGTCATAAAAGATTGATATAGTGATTCAAATATTAAAGAATTTTGATATCTCAGTAATAACATAATTATTCATGAAATGTTGTATTCTGTTTTGAAGTCTGTCCTTGACAGGTACGTGCGAATTTCGATAGCATTCTTAAAGTTAAAAATAATAATGCATGAGTTTTGTAAATGTAACAAAAATTACCAAATTATTAAAAAAGAAAAAGAAAAGGATGTTTGTTTATATTCATAGTAAATTTAGACCATAAGATGGTGACTGACGAGTGATGAGTGAAGATGCCAGTTAAAATTCCTCTTTAATTTCGGTGAAAAAGACTAATAAAAGTCTTTAGAAAACGATTAGAACTAACAATGACAACTTACAAGTCATTTTCTAATTAGTTAGTTTTGGTAGATTTCCAACGTAAGAGTCAAGTATTGGCGAAAAGGCTGTCTGCTTGCTTGGCATTAGAAAGCTACTTGCCCCGTAATCCAGGCTTCATTACTTCATTAATTTTGTGGTGCTTGAAAAGTATAATACAGCTACAATTTACATGTTATAAACAGTTTACTACAATGTCGCCCAACTAACTCCATTCTTCTTAACAAAACTATTGTTTTATTTAAATAACTAACATTACATATAAACAGTAAATATAAAAAATAGTAAATATATTTTTTATGACCGTATTTAGGATGATGAATATTTAGAAAATATTCATTTTTATTAAATCAACTTGTATACATTTTGAAGTATTTATTTGACTAATTATATTGTTAAATGTTCCCACTATCAACACTTTTTCGTTTGAACAGATGCATTATAGATTTTTCTGTGATTAGCATATTCAGTCTAAAAACCAGAAAAATAAAAATAAAATATAAGGGAAAAATAAAATGAAAGAACTATTATATGGTAAAACATTACAATTCAGTATCTTACATGAAGGTTTTAAACTACAACATGAGCAAAATTGATAACTTTCAATTTCCTTTTTAGCCGCAAGGTCTTCGATTGCTTCTAAAATAACAATAGATAAATAAACTCATAAATTCTAAATCTAAGATTATGAAGAAAATAGACTTCAACAAATAAAAAACAAACAAATGAAAGAAATTTCTTGATTTTGAGATTTGAAAATTTTGTATTCCGATGACATTTAGAAATAGTGTACAAATGCAGATTATGATTTTTTTTCTTCTTACTCAAAAGAGAAGATATATAATAATATAACATAATTTCCAATTATGGCTCATTAATGGAATGCTGAAAACTAAAAACAAGATATAAGATAGAAACTTACTGCTTATAAAATATTTGGATACTATTTTGTAGGTTATAACATCACAATACCCCAAGCACCGCAGAGCACATTCCACATGAAAATCTATAAGTGTTGACATATACATCCACGGTTTCAAGTTATAAAAACAATCGTATTTTATCTTCTGCAATACCAATATCTTCTTCTTCATATCAGCATCTTTAACATAACAGTTAATAAACTAATAGTGTCAATCATATGCATCTAGATCCATGATGTCAAGCTATAGAGTGGTACGTTTATAATTATATTCAATCCTCATCATCTAGCGGATCAAAATCCCTTATCTTCACATTATCATCTTCACCATACTGGATACAAGTGTCAATCATCGAAAAAACACATTGTATGTTGTTTTCCTTCCTCAAGTCAAGTGGAACAAAGTTGACCATGCTGAACTTGTCTACCAATTCAGCCAACGCTTTATTCAGGTTGGCACAGGGAGCCGGCATATTACGATTAAGCATCGGTAACAAATTTGTTGCTTCTGGATTCATGAAATCCTTAGTGTCCTTTTTGTTTTTCACAAGATATATTTTTGAAAGAATGTTAATACAGGCAGTTCAAGTTGAATCATTGCAGAAAGTGAAGCCACGCAACCACTTATGTACTTGGTTGCATCTGTTATGAACTGAGAATCAAGCTAAAATATGGATTGGTTATAACATGCTTGTATGTCTACACATTGGCACTTGCAAAATATATATTTTAAGAATGATTTTAAGATGTTTAATTTACCTATTTGATGTTTTTTGGTATTTTTTGTGGTAATGTGTTTATTGTTAACATGCACCATATCAAAAAGCTAATTTCACACGTTAATGCTACAAGCTCTGGAATGCTGAACCAAAATATAGAGTTATAACTGTTAGGTATGGCTCGCGTTGGAATGGAGTGGGGCCAATTTAAATTTTTTAATTTAGAAATTTTAATGGATTTTATATATTTAAAATAATTTAATTTAACTAATAACGACTAAAAATTTATTTTAAAACGAATAAATTCAATTTAATTATAAAAGGAGTTTAAAACAGCGCTGCAGTTTGAAAATTTGAATTTGAACTTTGACTGACTGTACAGGATTCAAAATAAATCAGAATTGAACGAAACAAGAAATATTTAAATCTGTTTAATCATATCTTTCTAACGAATCTGGAAAACTAAAATTTCGTTTTAAAAATCAAAAGTTATGTCCAGTTTAAAAGTTAGAAAAGTCGCTGTAGAATTTATATATATTTTAATATAATATTTTGGCCTTAAAAATAGCCATTTTGCAAACGACCTCGGTTTTCGACGAAACCACTTTTGTTGGAACTAGAATGTCAAATTATTGCTAGGTTTCAATTTTCATAATTTTTCGAATTAATGTGTGAGCGTGGCAAAGGAAAACGTGTTTTGTCAGTTTCAATCAAATTGGGTCGACCAGAAAATGACCATTTTTCAAACGGTCTCAGAATTCGACGAATTAGTCTTGTTAGAACCGTATCATCAAAATATAACAAGAAATAATTTTTCTGTAATTTTTAGGGTCGTATGTTGCCCCGGTCAATTTAAATGTAAGATTGAATTAATGGAATAAATGATTTAAATATAAAATTAAATAAAACAAGCTGGAGATGATCAAACGGGCTGATAAGGCCTTGCCCATTGCGTCCGGAACGTGGGTATTTGCCTGGGGTCAACTATTGTTGGGTTGGATTTGAAGATATTATGAATGAACGGGCTTTTAAAAGGATTAATGAATTAATTAAAATAATAAAATGTATTATAAATATATGAAAATTCACTAAACCCTAAGGCCACAAACCTACAGCCGCCACTAACTCCAACCGATGGCCAAAATCTTCCACCCTTCTCCCTCTTATTTCGATCAGTCCCCTAATCAAATTCAGAGATTATCAATAGCAAATCTCTAACACTAGGAGAGTTCTATCATACCAACGGCTAAGATTTAATGTAGTGTACTGTCTCGTTCTGTTTTTGGGCGTGAAGACGTTGGTTTAGGGGCGGATTTCTTAGGAGTAGAGGGCGTCGAACCGGGTCATGTTCTGGGCGATGGGAGCATATGTGAGAGGCTTCAAAATGGTGTATTCAGATCGTGACCTCGGGCTCCGTAGTGCGTGCGCAATGTAACCCTAAAGATCGATGATGGGTTTTCTTGCTCCAGGTTTCTACGAAGAAGGCACGATGGAAGAAGACACAGTGGACGACCCGATTTCTTTGGCCCAATCAAATGTAATTAGTGTAGTTAATTTTATAATTAATTACTTTAATAATGTAATTAATCTTTAAAACTTTGTATCTTCTTCATATGAAATTGAAATTCAGAAATTTTTGAAGTCTTGGAATCGTGTGATCCAGATCTACCTCATGGAACTGACTAGAACTGAAAAGGAGCAAATCAGAATTTGAGGGAAATTCAAATCTGAACTGAAACTGAGTATATCAAATTTTGGTCAAATCCAGATCTGAGTGTTCAGGAGTAAAAGCTATCGGTGAGATTTCAATATTTTAAAAATAATTAAAATTTAATTATAATTCATTATTTAAATTCTATGTGTGTATGTTGATTAAATTCAGATCTGTAATGTATGATGTTGTGTTTGTTGCCTATTGATTTTGTTGATTGTGATATATGCGTTTGGTTAAAAATTAGATTCGTATTTGATTTGAAATAAAAATCATATTTTTATTTCGGGGTTATGAATATCGAAAGAGTTTGAAAATAAAGATTACATCTTTATGGTATTGAAATGAACATAAATTTAATATTACATTTATATTGTAATTTTGTCACCTTTGACTTGTCTAAACAAAATTCTCATTTTGTTTGCATTAAAAGTTAATAAACAAAATCATCATTTTGTTTGCTTTAAAGGCTAATAAACAAATCATCATTTTTGCAAACAGAAAAAAGAGATGATATTTTGTCACTTTTAAAGAGAATGAAATAAAAACAACATTTTATTTGGAATGTGTTATGCAAATCAAAAGATCATGTTATTTGTTACATTCAAACAAGGGGGATTTTGTGTACCATACAAAAGGAATCATTTTTATTGTCATTAACATACATTAGAATCTATGTATGAAATTTATAAGGACATTTTTTTGTCACTTTGAAATAAATGAAGTTAAAACAACATTTTGCTTAAAAATGTACATGGTGATTAAAAACAACATTTTGCTTAGAAATGTATATTGAGATTAAAAATGTCATTTTGTATTAGGAATGATCTTTTTGGCATATTAAAAGGATGAACTAGAAAATGTATATTTTTATACATAAATGGATGAACTAGAAAATGTATATTTTTATACATAAAAGGATGAACTAGAAAATGTATATTTTTATGCATTAAAAGAATGAACTAGAAAATGTATATTTTTATACGTTAAAGAAGAATGAATTGAAATTGTATATTTTTTATACATTAAAAAGGTATTAGAATAAAAAGTACATTTTTGCTAGAAAATGAATATTAGAAGTAAAAGACACATTTTTGTCCAAATATGTTTATAGAAATAAAAGACACCATTTTTGTCAAAACTTGATTTGCGAAATAGAATCAACATTTTTGTCAAAACTTGATTTGCGAAATAGAATCAACATTTTTGTCAAAACTTGATTAATGGAATAGAATCGAAATTTTTGTTTAGTTAAAAAGATTAAGCAAAATAATCATATTTTGTTGCATTAAAAAGATTAAGCAAAATAATCATATTTTGTTACATTGAAAGGATTAAGCAAAATTATCATATTTTGTTGCATTGAAAAGATTAAACAAAATTATCATATTTTTTTGCATTGAAAGATTAGACAAAAGTATTGTATTTTGTACATTAAAAGGAATTAGGCAAAATTACAATTTTTGTCACTTTAAAAGAATTAAAATAAAAGAGACATTTTTGTCATTTTTTAAAAGAATGAAGTAAAGCATTCATTTTATCATGTGAAAAGAATGAGATTAAAATATAGTCATTTTATCATGTAAAAGGGAATAAGACAAAAACATTCATTTTTGTCATTTAAAAATGAATGAAACCAAAATCTCCATTTTTGGTTATTTAAAGGGATTACACCAAAATCTCCATTTTTGGTTATTTAAGGGGATTACACTAAAATCTACATTTTTGGTTATTTAAAAAGATTACATAAAGATATGAAAGATTAGATTTATTGTCATTTGTTAACTATAAAAAAAAAGAATGTGAATAAAAGGCTAGATATTTATTGTCACTTGTTCACAATAAAAGAATTGAAATATATGTCTGTGATGTTGAAATGTTTGATGTGTTAAATATATTGTTAGTATATTCAAATTGAATATTACACTTCCATTTACAAGTTACCCGACTTTTCTATGTGATTGGGACGATAATTTTCACACATCGCCCAAGTGCACAAATAATTTATTATTTGGTTGATGGAATAAAAGAACGGGTATTGGGATGATATTGGATACACACTAATCCCAATATTTAGTTATCTTTCAATCGATGGATTGACAGTCTTTGATGAACGTTAGTTATTTACTTTAATGTTCACACGGTTATAAATTCCACTCTGGTCGTCATTTGGATGTTTAATAATTACTTATCATGATTGTTGATCACATACAATTTATGGTGGTTGATTGAGTCACATTCCAATAAAGGGTATTCTAAAAAAGAATATTTTAGAAAATGTCTTAGAAAAAGAATATTTTAGAATAGGAATATATTTTGAGAAAATATATTTTTACTGAAATGCACTAGTTATCAACTAGGATTAATCATTAAATTTAAATTTAATGAAGATTTCCAATTTGTTAATATTTAATTGAAGTTAAATTAAATAAATTGGATTTGGGTTTGTCGTGAATAGTGTTTTATATAACATTGTTCTTAAACCCCGTATGAAAAGAATAATCTTTTAATTTAGATTATTAAAGTTTTCAATTATATTTAGTAATTGGAATAAGATGAAATGTGAGTTGGGTTTATTGTGAACTGTGTTTTTAATTGACATATGTTCTTTAACCCAACTGACAATGAAAATATGATTTGGAATTTATAAATCTTTTATTAAGATTTAAATGGAAATTTTCCAAAAGGGAAGTTTCCAGTTTAATATATTAAATTGGAGTTGAATGGAATTCGAACTTATAATAACCGAGATAAGCTTCTGTAAAAGAAGACTGATACTACATATGGGATTTAAGAGGCTTTGCCATTATTTCATTTATATTATTGGTCAGATACAGAAATTTATAGCGATTATATGTTGATTTGATTTCTGTGAAGATTCTATATTTTATGGAAGACGATTTTGGATTTACCGTGAACTATGTTTTAAATGACATTAGTTCTTTAACCCAGTTAAAGATAAGGTTAATTTCTTAAATTCAAATAATCATTGAATAATGATTTGTGTGATTTTTAAAACCAAATTGTGTTTTAATAAATCTTTAAAGAAAGATTTAAGTATAAAGTAAAGAATTTATCTATTAGAAGAACATTCTGAATTGGAATGAGACATTGGGTGTGCTTTTATAGTACTTGATTTTTATTATAAAATACGTGAGTTATTCGGGAAGACTGGGTGTAACCCATTCCGAATAATTACTACGACGATGAAGAGTCGAAGATGAAGAAGGTTGTTGAAGACCGACGATCTTCACATCGAATGGATGCGTTGCTACTGAGACCCTTGATGGGAGTAGCTACCTTGAAGGGGCTTCAGTGGTGGTCGTCCGGACTATTGTTGATTGTTCGGATTTGGTTTTCGCTCAGACCCAGAGCATAAGCTAGTAAATGGATGCGTGTCTGACATTGGATTTCGTTCCATGTGAATTAAATCGATTTCTATTAATGTATGTCTGTTTGGTGGTGGAGGATTTATTCTCTACTTAACACCCTGGTATATATTAATAGTGATTGATCGCATGGCGTGAATTGTCAATGTGGCATGCCAAGATGCAAATGATCAAGGCTTTTGTTGAAAAGCAGAGCCTTGTGGGATGATCAAAGTATAGCCTATTACGGCATAACTTTGTGTATATCGTGACTTCGCGAGCCTCACACCCCGATATGAGTCAATAACGGGATTAGGACTGCAGGGAGTGCACACGTTTCTTTCTAGCTAAGAGTGGTGTCGGTGCTTAAACTGGTTGACATTTTACTTATGTGGATGATGGATTTTGAGGCGCCTCGGATTTTTCTAGGCCGTTAGTGGTCATACTATCAGTCCAAAGGGACCGGGAAGCGTGTGTTCAGGCATAACCAATCCACTGCCGATAGGCGGGGACCGGCCCTGAAGATCCAAGGGTTCACTGCGGGGGATCCTGAGGCATTAGCTAGAGTGTCTCGAATCGGAGAGGAGCTTGCTCCTAGCCTCGACTCATGATGGAAATCCAATTTCCAAAACGACCTTGCGGTTTTGATTGTAGAACTAGTATGGCGACATAGTAGGATGGGGTACTATGCCGTCTATGATTGATACATTATGATTGAATTGTTGTTTTTGAAATATATATATACCCATATATATACACACTAATATTAAATCCCTTTTATCGTATCAAGCATTTTTTGACCATTATAAGGTAAAACCCTATCCTCCGGTTTGCGTTGCATTGTGTGATGGGACTTGGGTCTTATAATGGTTCCATTTTTCTAAAAAGCATTGCGTTGTTTAACGATTTACTTTATTTTATGCACTGGCAGTCCAATGGAGTAAACCCGTTCCGCATTAGCGGCATGGTCCTGTGGTTAGCCATATTAATTAGATAAGTTAAGTTAGATTTCTCATACCAGTCCCATGACTGACCTGTAGTTTGTTTCACTGGCAAACTCGGGTGCCCATATTTTCCACACGAGCAGTCGAGTAGCTTTTTGCAGATATATTTACAGGATCCTGGTTTACAGCTGAGGCGATATTCGGAAAGCTCTGTATCCGTGTATTCTTTTCAATTGTGTATTTGTAATATTTTTCCGTTGCTATTTAGATGTATTTTAAAAACTCTGATGTTATTGTATTTCTATTATGTAATAAATATTCATACTTTGTTGTTACATTCTTGTACTCTGATGTAATTGTTGTAATCAGCAATAAAATGTTCTTCAGTTTGTTCTCTAATGTGTATTGTTCTCAAAGCAATCTAGACTTTCATTTATAGGGAAGTTTGGGTCGTTTCAGTATTGGTGGCATGTAACAATGAGGATTTCTTTTGTTACAACAAGTGCTTGCCAATACCAAATTATATGCTCAATGGGTGGCGATGGGGGACGTTCAAATAATCCATCAACAGTTGGTCCAAGTGGTGTAGTTCCTTATGTACGTTGGTCGTATGCAGCTGCTGATTCACAGTTGGTTATCGACAAGTGGAATGGCGACAATGATTTCGAAAAGTGGCAATCAAAGATGAAAGCGGTTCTTAGGTGAATTCGGGTACATCGGGTGGTGTTTGATACACATTTATTGTCAGAGGACATCTCAGATGTGGAGAGAGAAGAAATGGATGAGTGATGCAAAGGCGTCAAATACACCTTTACCTTTCATATAAAGCTTTCGAGTAAGGCTCACCTATCGTGGAGAAAGCAAGGCTTATATGGCAAAGGTGCCATATGCAAGTGCGATTGGAAGTTTGATGTATACCATGGTGTGTACAAGACCCGATATTGCAAATGCCGTCGGGGTTGTTAGTCGGTATATGGCTAAAAAGGGGAAATCGCATTGGGAAGCCGTGAAGGCTATATTGAGGTACTTGAAAGGCATAGCATCTCATGGTCTTGTTTTTGGTGGTAGTGATGGATTGAGTTGCAAGTTAGTTGGATATTGTGACTCGGACTACGTCGGTGATATGGATCGGAGGAAATCAACTTCCGGGTATGTCTTCACAATTGGTGGTACGACCATTAGTTGGAAATCGAGATTGCAAACCGTAGTTGCTTTATCCACTACAGAGGCGGAGTTGATATCCGTTGTGGAAGCTTCAAATGAGGCACTCTATTTGAAGCGACTATTGTGTGACTTGGGTTTCGAACATGAGAGTATCGATGTTCGATGTGATAGCCAAAGTGCTATACATTTGGCAGAGAATTTGGCATTTAGCTCACAAACGAAGCATATTAAATTGAGAGAGTCATTTCTAGTAGCCATGGATGAAGACAAGCAAGTATGCCTTCAGGAAGTGCACACAAAGGATAACGCGGCGAACATGTTCACTAAGGCATTGCCGATTGGAAAGCTCGAGCATTGCTTGAACTTAATTCGTTTGGAGAGATGCTGGGTTCCACGTGGTGGCACAGTTGAGAAAGAAACTTGGATGTAGAAGAGTATCGGTGAGAGGTTGGTGTTCTATCTTCATGGTAAGTACTCGTTTTCACTCTCGAGTACATTGTGTTTTGGTGAGATTGGTTTAGGAGTTGAATGTTTCAACACTTCATTGACGAGTGTGGGCAATGCCTTAACTTGTTAGTGAAGTGCAATGGGCGGTGGCTATGCCGGAGTTCATTGGGGAAACATTCAAGATTTCTTCATTGAAGATAGAAGGAAATGCTTGAGTGCATAGAAGTTTGTGATGTAGATGGATATGGTATCGAGGTGGAGTGTTGAAGTATGCGATACTATGTGTTAGATTCAGGAGGAAATTTCAGATCTGGAGGATATTTCGGGATATTTAAGATCTGGAGGATATTTCGGGATATTTAGGATCTGGAAGATATTTTCAGATCTGGAGGATATTTAGGATCTGGAGGATATTTTGGATCTAGAGGAAATTTTGGGAATTTCCATATACTTCCCTATGCCTATATAAGCTACATCGGATCCAGAAGGAGGAGGTACAACAAAATCAAGAGATTAAATCAAGTTTTATTCTAATTAGGGTTTAGGGAGTCCTAATCTTCTTCATTTCCTTTCTCCACAAAATCAAAATTTTCTAGTAAATTTGATCATTGTAATCAATCTCTTGTACTCTTCTATTGATATTAATAAAGATTTCTCTCTCAAAGTTGACGTACACTGACAAGACATCAGTGGAACCACTAAAAATCCCTGTTTGATTTAATTTCTCGTTATTGCTTTATTATTTCCATTGTTGGGTGATTGTGATTGGCTTGTATAAGATTGAGATTGTTCGATTGGTTATTTTTGCACTACTACCACGATCTCGTTTTCCACGGCGTTGTGGATTTTTGATTTAAGCGGCCTTGAATCAAAATTTCTCCACAACAATAACAAATCCATATAATGCTTAATACTCCTAAGTCTGTTTGTTGCATAAGGAAAAAACTGCTTTATATATACATAAATAAAACATTTCAGTAAAAAGTATACTGCGGAGGACATGATTGTGTTTGAAAAAAAAGTATTGCCTAGCTTTAAATGGATGGAAGTTTTTGGAGGGGAAGTAGGATTAAGAGAAACTAACAAATTCGGTTTGATAAATGTGTTTACAGGCAAATTACCTACACAAAATTACATGCTATAATGTTATAAACAATAATCAAATTACCTAATCATTGTAAAAAGTTCTCACAGCAACACAAGGCTTAATACCACAAATGCAAGAAGCTGGTGATCATAGAACTCAAATTGTAGGAATGAACAACATACTGATCATTACCTGCATCATAACAATAACATTAGTATTATTTAATGACTCGTTAATGTCTAAAGCAAACTATTGAAGGGAAGCGTAATATTTAAATTACAGGAACAAAAATCATTTCTGAAGTTACCAAAACAAAATGCTGTCACCTTGGCAATGACAAAATCTATTGGCTTTTGAAAGATAACTAGACATTTATGATGCATTAGACGCAGGCTCTTTACCTGTATATTATTTTGACACAAAAATGAAATTATATCATTACTACAGGGAGAAAAATGTTTGTTAGGAAAAATTGGCTATGTATTTCTTCCCTATTTTTGCACTTTAAGATAACAAACTACAAACTCAAATGTCTTGGCCGACGTAAAATAGAAACTTGGAGATCTAACAAAATTACCACAAAAATTTCAATTCTAAAGCAAGAACGGCTGCAATAATAAGTGATAAGGAAAAGTTGATGACAACAAAATACAGATTAATTGAGTACACCCCATTGTAGAAGAAAATTTACCTCGGTTGTAACAACCCGTATTTTCAATAACCTGTTATAACATAAATTGAGGCAGAATTTAATTCTATAATCTGAATCAAGGGAAACGGGCTTTGCCATTGCGTTCGTCTCGGAAAAATACGCGAAATAGAGTCTGAGTTTTCGAAAATCGGAGTCCGTATGAAGAAGATATGGACGAACGAAGTTTGGCAGAAAAACCCGAAAACTAGCCAGAATGCACTGGCGCACTTGTGAAGTGCGCCAACACAATAAATGCACTGGCGCACTTGTGAAGTGCGCCAATACATTTTTACACTGGCGCACTTGGGAAGTGCGCCCGTGTCGAGCCAGAAAACCTGCACAGTTTCTAGAGAGTTCTGTGGTTGGGTGCACCAGTTTGGGGTTTAGGCTTGGTCTTAGGGCTGGTTTCTGGAAGGCTTCGAAATCTAAGGGTCCTAATCTAATTTAGGGTTAATCTAAGGGCCTAAAACACTATCCTAATCTATAAATAAGACCCTAACCTACCCTAAATCATTCATTATTCATTCTAGCAACTAAACTATGTCAAAATCAAACCTCTCATGGCCTCCACTCTCTTCATAAATTCCTAAATCAAATTTTTAAGAGATTTCCATGCATACAAGTGTATTTAGGCTTGTATGATCCTCTTTAGCTTGCATTAAAGTCTTGTTTCTCTATTGGCATCATAAAGGAGGAGTCTTGATCAAGTTTGCTTGCATTTTTGGGGTTTAATTAGTTGCATAAGGGGTTTCTTACATTTGCTAAACTCATTTGAGTCCGCATAAGCATTGTAAGCCCTATTCCTTTCATACTTGAACTTTAAAGTTAAATGTATGATATGCAAGTTTTCTATCATATGTTATGCAAGTTTTAGTATGCAAGTATGATATGCAAGTTGCCATATGTCATGCAAGTTTTATTATGCAAGTATGATATGCAAGTTGTCATATGCTATGCAAGTTTTGTATGCAAGTTGATATGCAAGTTTATTGAGTTATGCATGTTTATGCAAGTTCACTAAGCCATGATTTGCAAGTTTATTGAGTTATGCATGGTTATGCAAGTTCACTATGCCATGATTTGCAAGTTTATTGGGTTATGCATGTTTATGCAAGTTCACTATGCCATGTTATGCATGTTTAATAAGTTATGCATGCTTATGCAAGTTCACTATGCCATGTTATGCATATTTAATAAGTTATGCATGCTTATGCAAGTTCACTATGCCATGTTATGCATGTTTAATAAGTTATGCATGCTTATGCAAGTTCACAATGACATGTTATGCGTGTTTGACAAGTTATGCATGTTTATGCAAGTTCCATATGCCATGTTAGGCAAGTTTAACATGTTATGCATGTTTATGGTAATATGCAAGTTCACTATGCTAAGTTATGCAAGTCTAACATGTTATACATATTTGTTGTGATATGCAAGTTCATCATGTATGTTATGCCAAGTTCCCTCTTCCTATCCTTTATGCGTTATTACAAATATGTAAGCGATAGAATGACGTTGGGGGGTTTGGGTAAACTTAAAATACATGAAAATATAAGATTGGGAATTTACCTATTAAGTTAGGTCTACCCCTTGGGAATTTACCTATTAAGTTAGGTCTACCCAAGTATTTGTTGACTTGTAATTATGTTTTGAAATAAAGTGGACATGACACTTAGAAAACATAAGTGTGGCCAACTCGAGGTTGGGTTGAGTTTGTAGCGTAATTCTACCCGGAACCTACCGGCTTAACTAGTGGCTACAAACAATAGGACCCAATGTGAGAAGTTGGTCATGTGGTGCCAAGACCCGAGGTTAGACCAAGTTGTGGTGTAAATCTACCCGGAACCCGCCGGCTTAACTAGGTAACCACAACAAAGTCTAATGTGAGAGGTTAAGGTGCATTAAATTAATTAATGCCTCATGATTAGGGTTAAGTCAGGGTCCACTAACACTTAACCAATTTGGGGATTCGAGGGATTGAAATGGGGTTAAGTTGTGAACTGTCGGTTACACTTAACCAATTTAATCCATGATTAGTGAAGGGTTAAATCGCACTTAACCCTCTTAGGAAACCCTAGCAACGTGGTCTGTTCCAGCAGTAATCCCAGTTTGGTATCATCACAACCCTAGAGGCTAGGCTAGGGCGGGGCACGATTACTGGACTGATGTAAGCGACCAAAGCGATGGCTGAGTGGTACAGCGGTGCGGGTCCAGGCGGGCTACGGACGTGCACGTAGTCCGGTATTGGACAAACTCGAGGCACGGGTACCAGTAGGTTTAGACTGTACATTATTGCTTCAGTGTCTGGGGTTGACACCCGAGGGCTTGATACACCCAAAGGTGGACCCAGCACAGTCTGACTACATCCATATGTGGGCCGTATGACACAGACACTTGACGAGATAGGCTTATAGGGAGCCGATCGACTAGACCGTGCTAGATGGACCTTGGTTTGGGTCATTCTTGATGTTGGGCCAAACTTGGGCCTGGGGATCACTTCTTGTTTACACTTTGGACCTCGTATTGGGGTCACTTCATGTTATTGGGCCAAAGCTTGGGCCAAGAGATCAATACTCGTTTCTTCAAGTCATGTTAGTTTACTAGTACACCTGTGGTGCAAAATCTTAATCCTGATTATGCGATGACACCTTTATCTACCTTGATAGTTAATCATCATGTCATTATCCTTATGTTCATACTTGCTTCTCATGACAGTTAACTTTATCAGTTTACATTGATTGTAGTAGGGCTTACTCAGTCTTTTTGACTGACCTGTTTTCTTTCGCCTCTTTTCTTCCGTTTCCCCCCCAGGTTCTCAGGGAGGGAATACAGGAGCTTAGCTTGGATCCTACCTGCTTTCTTGGATAGCTCATGTATGCTTTGGACTTGAGCTCGCTATGGTTTTTCTGCTTTGGGGATAGCTACTTATGTTTTTCTTTTCAGTTTTCAGATGATGTTGTTTATGTACTAGACTTATTTTATTTGGAAAATTGACATGATGTTGTACTAAGACTTGATTTGAAATGGTTTGAAAATCTTCCGCTGTTTTATCTATGTTATTTACTCTGATTACATACATATGTTCTTGTTCTGCCTTGATATATCATTATGCATGTTTACCTGATTCAAACGCCCCTCCAAAGTCAGAGTGCTTGCAAGAGTCACACTGGCGGAGGCGGGGTGTTACATCGGTGGACATAGGCATTTGCAAAATTTTCATTTACAAGATAAATTTATTCATATGGATGATTTATTTACACATGAAAAGGCAATCGTTGAGGGGAAGAGAAGAGGAAAGATTACCTGGTCGGATTTGAGACGTGGTAGGTGAATCGAAGGAGGCGCAGCATCGTCACTAAAGGAGGAAGCCGTAAGCTCTTCTGATTGAAATAAAGTTTGTCTGGATTAGTTTTAAAGAGAAAAAAAGATGATTTGAGGGTTGAATAAAAATAGGTGAGTGAGTCCTTTGATATGAAGTAACATATCAATGAAAGAAAAAGTCAACTGAACACGAGGAGTGGATATATATGAAAGACATGGCTGCATTGGATGAAGAAAATAAGGAATAATATCAGTGAAAGACTTGGCTGCCGAGATACGAATTTGGCCTGGCTTCAGACGAACAGATGTTTTTAATTGCACAGCTGAATCAAGAGAAACCGATAAAGTCAGTTTGATTAATTCTGACATATCTAAGGGTTTATATTTTAGCAAGGAAAATTTTACAGTTTTATTCTTTAGAGTTTGTAATTTCCAATTCACAAATCAAATAAAAATAGAACCCAAACAACAAGCAAATAGGAATTTAAAAATTTCACTTACAGTCCTTTCAATAAATCGGATATGTTCTACACTGCTACAATTTTTTATTAGATCATCCCCTTTTTAATATACAGCAAATGGATTATGCATTTTGAAATAAAAACTAAAGAGGTGAAGAACTGGGATTTTAATTGAATTAGGGATTATAATTTCTTACTTGAAACTTGGAAATCTAAGCAAAAGTGAAACACTCCACCTCCGTTAGGGTCACTCTCAAAGGGAATGCCCTAATTTTGGTGGAGGTTTATAAGTATAAATCACAGATATACAAGACAGATATAATAACACATATTTTTGAACAGCGGAAAAACAACAACTTTTATTTCATTAAAATACGTGTTACACCAACCATACCATAATTGTCTTACAATACTTCCAAAAACATAACATCTTCATAACTGTCTTAATTACATTATTTAAAGAAGCATAAAGAAAACATAAATAAACTGCAAAAGTCCCATAGTTGTTGTCCAAAGCCATAGTCCAAAACGAAAAGGTCCAAGCAATACATTCTTTCTCTTCAAGCTGGATATGAAGGCTGGTCAAGCTGTGGTATTCCCTCCCTGTGGACCTGGGGGGGATGGGGAAACGGAAGAAAAGAAGACGAAAGAAAAGTAGAGTCAGACATAAAGCCTGAGTAAGTCTAGGACTATTCAGTCTATGAATAAAGAACTGGGTATGATAAGTATAAACTAGAAATGGGAAAGCACCATAAACCAAGTTAAGTTGTCTAGGGTCGAATATACTATCGTACCCCATATTAATCTCTGTACCCATATAAACTAGTTCCCAACAGGCACCCCATAATCAGGGTGAAGTGATCCATTTTATGATGATCGGCTCCTACTCGCGTAGTTACATGTGTCTTACGGCCCCCGATGTTGTAGTTACCTATGATGGTCCCACCATGGGGTGTATCAAGTCCCATGGTGGCGGCCCGACACAACCCTAGAATGCACAGGTATGCTACTGGTGCCCAGTGCCTTATTTTTCTATGCCGGAGTGTGTGCACGCCCGCACCCCATTAGAACCTACACTGCTACACCACCGCCGTCGATTTGACCTCTTACAGTCAGCCCAGTAATCGTGCCCCACCCTGCCTAGTTTCAGGGTATCATGATACGCCTTGTAGGGTTACTGCTGAAAAGGGTCTCCCGCTACTAGGTTTTCTATTTCTAGCCAACATGCTAAGTTGGTTAAGTGTTTTATAAACCTAACCCCCAATCAGTCTATTTAGTTTAGCATGTTCTATTTTGATTAAGTCTTAATTCACTTAATCCTATCAATCTTGACTCAGCCTTAATTGTCTTATTAAAGCCTTGACCTCTCACATTAGACAGGTATTGTTGTGGCTGCCAGTTGTCGGTTGGGTCCGGGCAGTCTTACGCCACAACTCAGTCTAACCTCGGGTCCTTATTGGGCTCCGTGTTTAACCACCCACATTGGATAGGTATTGTTGTGACTACTGGACAGCCGGGCTGTTCCGGGCTGGTTTACATCACAACTCAATCCAACCTCGGGTTAAACACATCGTATTTTCTACATTTACATATTTTGTCTCTTTTCTTTTTATATGTAAATATTTGCGGCCCATTATTCAAATTTACCTTTATTGATTAGAATTCATTTATGCCACTTAATTGATTTTCAAGATTGTTGGCATGCGTCGAACAGGCCAACACATATGTTCTATATTTTAGCCCAAACGTCATTACCCTCGTTTTACACGTTCGTTCAAATGTAAGGTGTATTGGGTTTAATACTTAAACCCAATTTAGCCATATGAAAAGGGGAGGCTTATAACATGGTGTTTATAAGGTAACATAAAAAGGGGAGTGTGAACGCATGAACTTGCAACATAACGATTCAATTAACATAAGGTAGGCACATATGAACTTGCAATTGTAACAACATATAATATAAGCAATACTTAAACAAGAATCATTCTATTCACATAATCATGGTATAAACAAAACATGAATCATTCTATTCGTGTAGTCATGGCATAAATGATACTTAAACATGAACCATTCTAATCATATAATTATGGCATAATCATAATTGAACATGAGTCCTTCTATTCATATAGTCATGGCATAAACATAATTGAACATGAATCCTACTATTCATATAATCATGGTTTTTATCCTATCTATGTAACTTGTAAGTGGGATGTAATTCTAGTGAAATTTCTAATGTAACTTATGTGCCAAATATATTATCATATGATTATGATAACAACATAAGCCTAGAAACATGTTTTCAACTAGGCATAATAACAAACATAGTTTATTCATGTTCATAAAATTAATACAAGCTTACAAAGACGCTTGCTTTTGTCACTATTACAAAATCATGATTTTTATACTTGAACTATGATGCCAATCCCAACATAACCTTTATATGAATCATAATACCTAAGTGGATCAATTTACACTAAAGATGACCATAGAATTATACATCATGTTGGCATAACAATAAATCATATACTTGCATGAATTTCAAATAAACTATTACAACATATAGTTGTTATTTTCAACATGAATCATATACTTGCAATTATCAAATGGGTGTTGTAAATAACTACCACAAACATGTAGTTTTCAATATGAATCATATGCTTGCATGAATCCCAATTAAAAATTCCACAACATGCGGTTGTCAACATAAACCATATACTTGTATGAATCAAATCGTACACCATAGCATTGCCAAATCAAAATAACATACAAACATAAGTTATTATCGCCACAATTCCATTTCGTTGTTAACTTCCAACGCAAATCGCGTACTTGCAAATATCCAATCGTATACCATAATATTCCCAAATCGTTTAGCATCAAAGCAACATACAAATATAGATTATTATCGCCACAATTCCATTTCTTACTTTACACAAATCAACACAATTATTTAATTCACATCGGAATAGCACTCTACTTACAACGTGTGACGAATCTTTAATTCAGGAATCTGAATTCTGAATTTGGAGATGCTATCCTTTGTTGTAGGCGTTGCTTTGATTTGATTAACGTTGCTTTAAGCTTTTGATTTATCTCCTATTTGTCTCTCTATTTCTGACGGCTATCCTCAGTCTCTCCTCAGCAGCATGACAGTCTCATCTCCATTTTAGTTTATGTGAATTAGGGTTAGTCTTAGGTCCTTTTTATAGAGTTTTTGAGTTAATTAAGACCGTCGATGAAGCTTGGTTTAACGATAGCCGTTCGTTCAAAGAAGAGACCAACCAGGAGCTGACACCTAGCCCTAGTGACAAGGCAAGGCTCAGAAAATTGACCAAACATAGCCCAGGCCAGCCAGGGTGGGCTGGGTTCGACCTGGCTCAGGGGCCAGGTCGACTTCCCAGTCGACCCCCAGGTCGACTCTAGAGTCGACCTGCCTGGGCAGGTCGACCCCTTGGTCGACTCCCAGGTTGACCTGGCCTGGCAGGTCGACCCTAGGGTCGACCCCCAGGTCGACCTGGTGGGTTTGGGTGGGAATTTCCCCGCCTACTCTGATTGGGCTGAATTTTAAATCTGTTTTCGAAATTCGAATTTTCTGAAACTTCATCGGGCCATAACTTGGTCATACGGACTCCGTTTTTCGAAAACTCGGACTCTATTTCGCGTATTTTTCTGAGACGAACGCTATGGCATATCCCGTTTCCCTTAATACTTTAACTAGAATTTGTTATACTTTAATTTGTGGATTTCACTGTTATAAAATACACGGGGTGTTACATTCTCCCCCACTTAAAAGGATTTCGTCCCGAAATCTTCAAGTTCAGGAAGAATGTACATCCTAACATCCAGACATCCATCTACTCATCCATCAAACACGAGCATCCATTGTCCTTAGAAGACTTCTAATGCTTCATGACAATATGCGAAGTGTGTGTGTACATGTACTTATCTAATGCAAAATCAGGCGGTCTACTGATTCAGTTGACCTCCTTAATGCGAATTATGTAAGTGCTATGAATCCATTATGTATGCAAATCCTCCTATTCATGATTCTACATGAGTGTACAATCATTCGTACAAATGCAACATCCATACGACAACACATTAAAGTTCAACCATATACGAATGCAAACATATATGCATATGCAATATGAAGTGAATGAGCCAATCTAAAACCTAGATTGTGTGTGTATATGCAACCACGAGCAACCACTAGCAATCACTTGCAACCACTTGCAATCATCATCCATAACATGTTTCAATTACATGTTTTCATCCAAAGGGTTTCTACCTAAAAGATAGGGTCGAGGAGATATACCTAAAAAGATAGATAAAAGCGCAACTTAAGGAAAAAGGAAAGATCAAAGATGTACCCTCGAAAAGAAAAGGGTAGGCAGCGCGTATTCTAGCTTCAGTTTCCCAAGTTGCATCTTCCTCGGCGTCGCTCCACTGAACTTTGACGAGCTTTACTTCGCGGTTGCGTAGCTTCTTTACTTCCGTTCCTAATATGCATGTTGGAACTTTCCTTATGTTTGCTTCGCGTTCCACTTCAGCTTCTTCTAGGATATTTGGCTCTACCACTTCAGCAGACTCATGTAGACATTTTCGGAGATGTGAAATGTGAAAGACGTTGTGTACTCTGGCCAATTTTTCAGGTAGCTCTAATCTATAGGCCATTTTCCCAATTTTCTCAATGATAGGGAATGGCCTTACGAACCTCGGTGCTAGCTTTCCTGTGGTTCCAAAACGAACAACGTTCCTTAGCGGAGATACCTTAAGAAAAACTCTGTCCCCAACCTCAAATTCAAGGTCGGTCCTCCTCTTATCGGCGTAGGACTTTTGTCTGTCTTGGGCCGTCTTCATCCTTCTTCGTATTAAGTCTACTTTTTCTGAAGTCTCTCGGATCATATCTGGTCCAAGTATGAGCTTATCGGTAGATTCCCACCAACAAGTGGGCGATCGACACGGTCTTCCATATAAAGCTTCGAAGGGCGCCATTCCGATGGTTGCTTGATAGCTGTTGTTGTAGGCAAATTCCACCAAAGGAAGATGGTCTTCCCACGTCCCTCCGAAGTCAAGGATGCACAGTCTTAAAAGGTCCTCCAAAACTCTATTCACTCTTTCTGTTTGGCCGTCGGTTTGGGGATGATAGGCTGTGCTCAAGCATAACTGTGTGCCTACCGCTTCTTGCAGACTCCGCCAAAACTCACTGGTGAAGATAGGGTCTCGGTCGCTAACAATGATGGATGGTATTCCATGGAGTCGAACGATTTCCTTGAGATAAAGAGATGCTAGGGATGAGGCAGTTCTTTTACTTTTGACGGGTAAAAAGTGGGCGCTTTTAGTAAGCCTATCCACTATTACCCATATGCTAGTGTTGCCTCTCCTAGACCTAGGCAGCCCATCGATGAAGTCCATTGAGATGCTATCCCACTTCCACTACGGGACCTCTAGAGGATGTAGCAGACCGCCAGGCTTTTTCTGTTCCGCCTTAACCTGTTGGCACACCATACACTTGGAAATGAATTCTGCCACGTCCTTTTTCATGCCGTTCCAAAAGAAAGTTCTTTTTATGTCCTTGTACATTTTATCGCCGCCTGGGTGTATCGTCATCTTGGAGTGATGTGCTTCTTCGAAAACCTTCTTTACTAAATCCCTTGTCTCTGGGACGCATAGTCTTCTGTCTCGCCTTAGCCAACCCTTATCGTCGATGGAGTATCTGTTGAGGTGGCTTGAAGTCTCACCCCTAATTAGCCTATCAATCGTCTCCACAATCTGAGGGTCCTTGCGTTGTGTTGTCCCTATCGAGTCCACTAAAGTCGGGCGTATTTCGAGAGATGCTAGCAAGCCTGGTACAAAATCGGAGGAAGGCCTAAAGTCGAAGCTGGCTATAAACTCTAGGTTTTGTCTTTCAACAAACAGCGGGCTTAAGGTCAGTTTCTTTCGGCTCAACGCGTCTGCCACTACGTTGCCTTTGCCCGGAGTATAGGAGATCTCGAAATCATACGAGGCAAGAAACTCCATCCACCTCTGTTGCCTCAAGTTAAGATCTTTCTGCGAGAAAAGATATTTCAACGATTTATGGTCAGTGTAAAGTTCAAACTTCTCACCTAGGAGATAGTGTCGCCAAGACTTGAGTGCAAAGACGATGGCAGCTAACTCAAGATCGTGGGTCGGGTAGTTCTTTTCGTGCACTTTCAATTATCTCCCGCCATAAGCTACTACCCTTCTTTCTTGCATTAAGACAACGCCTATCCCTGTCCCACACGCATCTGTATAAACGGTGAACATCTTGCTTCCATCTGGCAACGTCAAAACTGGGGCTGTTGTAAGAGCTCTTTTCAGTCGCTGGAAAGCAAACTCGCAATCCAAGTCCCAATTGAACACTAGATTCTTCTTGGTCAACTTTGTGAGCGGAGTTGAGATTTTCGCAAAATCCCTTATGAACTTTCGATAGAAACCTTCTAGTCCTAGAAAACTTCGGACCTCAGTTGCATTCCTTGGTGTCTTCCAATCCTGTACCGCCGCTACCTTAGCAGGGTCCACTGCTAACCCATGTTTGGATACTATGTGCCCAAGGAACCTCACTTCTTCTCTCCAAAAGTGGCATTTGGAGAATTTGGCTCTTAGCTGATGGACTCGCAGAGTTTCCATGATTGCCCTTAAGTGCTGAGCATGTTCCTCTTCATTCTTTGAGAAGATAAGTATATCGTCTACGAAGACCACTACGAACTTATTGAGGAAATCTCTGAATACCCTACTCATCAGGTCCACGAAGTAAGCAGGTGCATTTGTCAAGCCGAAAGGCATGACAAGCCATTCAAAGAAGCCGTCTGGGGTTCTGAATGCCGTTTTATCGATACTATCTTCAGCCACCCTTAGCTGATGAAAACCGGTCGCTAAATCGAGTTGGGACAAAACAGACGCTCCTACAAGCTGATCAAACAAATCGTCAATTCTGGGGAGAGGGTACCTATTCTTTTTCGTTAGCTTGTTGAGCTCCCTATAGTCAACACATAGACGGAGTGAACCATCCGCCTTTGTAGCGAACACCACTGGAGCGCCCCATTCTGAAATGCTCCTCCTAATGAACCCCTTTTCTAGAAGCTCTTTAATCTATTTACTGAGCTCTTTCCTTTCCCGTGGAGCCATGTGTCTAACGGGCAACGCAACGGGCTTCGCATTATCTACAAGATATATACGGAAGTCTATCTCCCGCTTCGGAGGCAAGCCCTTCACCTCTTCGAGGACATCCGGATATTCCCGGACCACTCTAACCGATTGCAAATTTTCAACGGAGGCATCAAGCGATTCAAGGTAACTAAGCATAACCGCATGCAAGGGATTACAAGAAATTTCCAAAGTATTACCGAGCTGGGTTAGGAGCCTAACAACCCTTTTCTCACAATCAAGGATGGCCCCATTACTGGATAGCCAATCCATGCCCAAAATCAAACCATATCCCGAAAAGCCCAAAACAAAGGCACTACATTTAAATTCTACGCTTAGAATAGAAATTTTCAATCCCAAACAGATCATAGACAAATGAGCTGGGCCCCCAATTGGGTTTGAAACAATTAAGGGGTCCTCTACCATACTAGTTTTTAGGTGCAGAGATTCTACTAAAGCAGACGAGATAAAAGAGTGTGATGCGCCAGAATCAAATAAAGTGCGAACGGGGTGATCATAAAGATAAACTACATTTTCTACAGAAGTATTTATACCTCGCTGTTGCAGAGGTGGCGCCTCTAGCACTTGAACTTGTGCCCCTGAGGTGGATCCAGCCCTCTGCCCCTGTCCTCGTTTCTTTGGGCAATCCTTAGCCATGTGGCATGTCTCACCGCAAGAAAAGCACCCACCATTCATCTTGGCCTTCTTTTTCCGGCAATCTTTTACTAAGTGCCCCACTTTGCCACAGAAATTACACTTCCTCTTCTCTTTGTTGCCTTTCCCGCCCTTCTTAAAGTCTGTCTTCTTAGGCTGCAAACCCTCTTTCTTCCCTTGAGAGTTTTCTGCCTTTGTCTCCTTCTTTCTCTTATCATCTTCGTTCAGCAACGCCATCTGTACCAACCTTTCATACGTGGCTCCCATGGGTATATGGGTCATGGCCAAACTGTGTAATGGCTCATTCAACCCTTTGACAAAACAGAGAGCCTTCTTGTGCGGGGTGTTGACTAGGTCCAGTCCGAACCTAGCCAGCTCATCGAACTGATTAACATACTCTTTGACTGTCTTGTTCCCTTGCTTAAGAAATAAGAATTTTCCAACTGCAAACTCCTTTCCGCGTCTGAGAGAAATTTAGCCTCAAACCTTGCCCTAAAGTCCTCCCATGTTTCCACTGGTCTTTCTGCATTAGTGACTTCCCACCAGTAGGAAGCCTCACCTTTAAGTAGCCATACTGCCAGTTGTACTTCCTGCCTATCTTCTACCTCAAAGATGATGAATAAGTCCTCGGTTTCTTTCAGCCAATTTCTAGCCGCCACGAAGGACTCAGTTCCATGAAAATACTTTCCTCCCATAGCTTTAAAATCTTTACATATCTTAGCAAAGGTGTTTCCCCGCGGAGGAGGTGGAGGAAGAGGTGCTGCTGCAGCTGGATGATTTCCTGCAGCTGGGGGAGGAGGAGCGGTAGGACCTGGCTGAGTGGCCCTTGCTTCTAAGAACCGTCTAAACCAACCAGGTATTTGTACACCCTCTGGCAAGTTAAGTTCTTCGGACATGCTGAAACAAAAAGGATAGATTCAAAACGAAGGATAAGAGATAGTTCCTATGGCTTTGGGGGGGGGGGGTACTTTGCCTTTTAAAATAAAATAATATTTTATCTTTTAAAAATGCTTCTTTAAATTTCCTTTTTGGAAAAATAAATTTTCAAAACTTTTTATCTTATCTGGTAAACCTATGCTCTGATACCAAGTGAAACACCCCACCTCCGTTAGGGTCACTCTCAAAGGGAATGCCCAAATTTTGGTGGAGGTTTATAAGTATAAATCACAGATATACAAGACAGATATAATAACACATATTTTTGAACAGCGGAAAAACAACAACTTTTATTTCATTAAAATACGTGTTACACCAACCATACCATAATTGTCTTACAATACTTCCAAAAACATAGCATCTTCATAACTGTCTTGATTACATTATTTAAAGAAGCATAAAGAAAACACAAATAAACTGCAAAAGTCCCATAGTTGCTGTCCAAAGCCATAGTCCAAAACGAAAAGGTCCAAGCAATACATTCTTTCTCTTCAAGCTGGATATGAAGGCTGGTCAAGCTGTGGTATTCCCTCCCTGTGGACCTAGGGGGGGGGACAGAAGAAAAGAAGACGAAAGAAAAGTTGAGTCAGACATAAAGCCTGAGTAAGTCTAGGACTATTCAGTCTATGAATAAAGAACTGGGTATGATAAGTATAAACTAGAAATGGGAAAGCACCATAAACCAAGTTAAGTTGTATAGGGTCGAATATACTATCGTACCCCATATTAATCTCTGTACCCATATAAACTAGTTCCCAACAGGCACCCCATAATCAGGGTGAAGTGATCCATTTTAAGATGATCGGCTCCTACTCGCGTAGTTACATGTGTCTTACGGCCCCCGATGTTGTAGTTACCTATGCTGGTCCCACCATGGGGTGTATCAAGTCCCATGGTGGCGGCCCGACACAACCCTGGAATGCACAGGTATGCTACTGGTGCCCAATGCCTTATTTTTCTGCGCCGGAGTGTGTGCACGCCCGCACCCCGTTAGAACCTACACTGCTACACCACCGCCGTCGATTTGACCTCTTACAGTCAGCCCAGTAATCGTGCCCCACCCTGCCTAATTTCAGGGTATCATGATACGCCTTGTAGGGTTACTGCTGAAAAGGGTCTCCCGCTACTAGGTTTTCTATTTCTAGCCAACATGCTAAGTTGGTTAAGTGTTTTATAAACCTAACCCCAATCAGTCTATTTAGTTTAGCATGTTCTATTTTGATTAAGTCTTAATTCACTTAATCCTATCAATCCTGACTCAGCCTTAATTGTCTTATTAAAGCCTTGACCTCTCACATTAGACAGGTATTGTTGTGGCTGCCTGTTGCCGGTTGGGTCCGGGCAGTCTTACGTCACAACTCAGTCTAACCTCGGGTCCTTATTGGGCTCCGTGTTTAACCACCCACATTGGATAGGTATTGTTGTGACTACTGGACAGCCGGGCGGTTCCGGGCAGGTTTACATCACAACTCAATCCAACCTCGGGTTAAACACATCGTATTTTCTACATTTACATATTTTGTCTCTTTTCTTTTTATATGTAAATATTTGCGGCCCATTATTCAAATTTACCTTTATTGATTAGAATTCATTTATGCCACTTAATTGATTTTCAAGATTGTTGGCATGCGTCGAACATGCCAACACATATGTTCTATATTTTAGCCCAAACGTCATTACCCCCGTTTTACACGTTCGTTTAAATGTAAGGTGTATTGGGTTTAATACTTAAACCCAATTTAGCCATATGAAAAGGGGAGGCTTATAACATGGTGTTTATAAGGTAACATAAAAAGGGGAGTGTGAACGCATGAACTTGCAACATAACGATTCAATTAACATAAGGTTGGCACATGTGAACTTGCAATTGTAACAACATATAATATAAGCAATACTTAAACATGAATCATTCTATTCACATAATCTTGGTATAAACAAAACATGAATCATTCTATTCGTGTAGTCATGGCATAAATGATACTTAAACATGAACCATTCTAATCATATAATTATGGCATAATCATAATTGAACATGAGTCCTTCTATTCATATAGTCATGGCATAAACATAATTGAACATGAATCCTACTATTCATATAATCATGGTTTTTATCCTATCTATGTAACTTGTAAGTGGGATGTAATTCTAGTGAAATTTCTAATGTAACTTATGTGCCAAATATATTATCATATGATTATGATAACAACATAAGCCTAGAAACATGTTTTCAACTAGGCATAATAACAAACATAGTTTATTCATGTTCATAAAATTAATACAAGCTTACAAAGACGCTTTCTTTTGTCACTATTACAAAATCATGATTTTTATACTTGAACTATGATGCCAATCCCAACATAGCCTTCATATGAATCATAATACCTAAGGGGATCAAATTACACTAAAGATGACCATAGAATTATACATCATGTTGGCATAACAATAAATCATATACTTGCATGAATTTCAAATAAACTATTACAACATATAGTTGTTATTTTCAACATGAATCATATACTTGCAATTATCAAATGGGTGTTGTAAATAACTACCACAAACATGTAGTTTTCAATATGAATCATATGCTTGCATGAATCCCAATTAAAAATTCCACAACATGTGGTTGTCAACATAAGCCATATACTTGTATGAATCAAATCGTACACCATAGCATTGCCAAATCAAAATAACATACAAACATAAGTTATTATCGCCACAATTCCATTTCGTTGTTTTCTTCCAACGCAAATCGCGTACTTGCAAATATCCAATCGTATACCATAATATTCCCAAATCGTTTAGCATCAAAGCAACATACAAATATAGATTATTATCACCACAATTCCATTTATTACTTTACACAAATCAACACAATTATTTAATTCACATCGGAATAGCACTCTACTTACAACGTGTGACGAATCTTCAATTCAGGAATCTGAATTCTGAATTTGGAGATGCTATCCTTTGTTGTAGGCGTTGCTTTGATTTGATTAACGTTGCTTTAAGCTTTTGATTTATCTCCTAATTGTCTCTCTATTTCTGACGGCTATCCTCGGTCTCTCCTCAGCAGCATGACGGTCTCATCTCCATTTTAGTTTATGTGAATTAGGGTTAGTCTTAGGTCCTTTTTATAGAGTTTTTGAGTTAATTAAGACCGTCGATGAAGCTTGGTTTAACAATAGCCGTTCGTTCAAAGAAGAGACCAACCAGGAACTGACACCTAGCCCTAGTGACAAGGCAAGGCTCAGAAAATCGACGAAACATAGACCAGGCCAGCCAGGGTGGGCTGGGTTCGACCTGGCTCAGGGGCCAGGTCGACTCCCCAGTCGACCCCCAGGTCGACTCTAGAGTCGACCTGCCTGGGCAGTTCGACACCTAGGTCGACTCCCAGGTCGACCTGGCCTGGCAGGTCGACCTGGTGGGTTTGGGTGGGAATTTCCCCGCCTACTCTGATTGGGCTGAATTTTAAATATGTTTTCGAAATTCGAATTTTCTGAAACTTCATCGGGCCATAACTTGGTCATACGGACTCCGTTTTTCGAAAACTCGGACTCTATTTCGCGTATTTTTCCGAGACGAACGCAATGGCATATCCCGTTTCCCTTAATACTTTAACTAGAATTTGTTATACTTTAATTTGTGGATTTCACTGTTATAAAATACACGGGGTGTTACAAAAAGATTTTGACAGAGGTTCACCGTTGTTTCCAGAATTCTACAAAGTAAAGAAAAGAAAAGAAAAGGAGCATAAGTGTCTATTTATACTGGTGAGAAGGACCGCAGGTAGTTCTTACTTCTTATAAGAATTAAAAAAACTAGATTGCTAATTACAAACACTTACACAAATAGGATAAGCCCTCAAATCAAGATGATATAATAAAAAGACGATAAGATGGTTTCAATCAACTTTCCATTTCACATACTAGTTTAGCAACATAACACATACCGCCAAGACATAAATAGAGTACTATCATAAACTTATACCAGCACCCAACTTCCTTTCATAAAGCCCTAATTTTAACAAAAGCCACACTATCACATAGCCAAAAAAACACAAGAAAGTATAACAATAAGTAATTCCATGACAAGATTTCGAAAATGCAAATGGGAAGACAGCAACGACCTACTTTTTCGACCACTTCAAGTCGGTAATAAATCAAACTCGAGTTGTTCAAAACAACAGATTGTTATTGATTACAAAGTTTAACAGAATCACAAACACATAATAGAATACAATATCTCACATGGAATAAATAATACATTTTTATTTAAGTTACAAAAATTAGTGTAGTGGAAAACTAATACATAAATTCCATTAATACATATAAAATGATAGGAGTAACAGATATAAATGAGTTCTTCACAAATCTTCAGCTACGCCAGACGTAAATCTCAAGTTGTAATACTCGGTCTAACCTGAGTATCATGCATAAAAATACAAAACACTTGGCTTAGGACTAACATTCTCATCTAACTAAATCAACTCAGGATAAATATTCATAGAATTGCACGATAACGTAAAAGATGACGATATTTCATTTCCTTGGAAACCATGGAAATTCATATACATATCATGTTTAGATTTATTAAATACACTACTATAATATATTTCGATTCAAACCATTAACTACACAAAGCCATCTCATATTTGTTTACTTAATGTCTATATCATATTTGAATATTCACCTCAATATAACTAGATACATTTATTCCAACAATTAACCCAAACTCAAGGTATTAAGTTCAAATATATTTTGATATTCAATTATACCACTTGTTTGGTTTATCCAAGTCAAACTGTTGTGTTTGTTAACAAATCATACATTCCATTTATTCATTAAATCTTAATATCATATCTTATATGGAATTTGTTGCATATAACAATACGATTTTTGTTTAATGATAACAAATATATATAAATGATTATAAATGTGTTTGTAATTGTACTATTCTACTACATCACATATAAAAATAAATATTTATATTTGAACAGAATACTACTGCACAAGAATTCAAATATTCAAACAGTATTTTATTTAAATATAATATTTTGTTTTAACTTTTGAATAGTACAAATTTATAACTCCACCATTTTATATCTCAGCGATTTATTACATTCAGCTCTTACTACAACACTCAAGTTTCACTCAGTTTACACATACAGACTCATGTACATTCACAATCATTTAGTTACATATACATTTCACTCTACTCTCTCAGTCACATTCATTGACACACTAATCTTCAGTCTGCTTCATAGACAACCTAGTCACCTACATACTTGTCACACAAACACATATAGTAAAATGGAACAAAAATTGATTTACATTCTAGCAGATATAAATTTATTTTAAATTTTATTCACCTCAGAAGTTTGGTGTGTTTTTCATCATATCCTTGACTTGGTCTAATATGTATCATGTCTTTCATTCAAACCGCTCACATATATAAATTACACATGCACAATACATGTATGCACATACATGTATACACATACATGCGTATGTATACACACATATTTTAATTAAAATGTGCAGATGCATATGTCGAGCATATAAACGACATGGACAAGTGTGAATAACAACTCAGCAATATGGAGCATGAAACAAAGGCAACAACATTGGGCAAGCAAGAAAATGACAATGTACACATGAATGCACAAATATCAATAGCATGCAACAAAGCAGTAGCATTTCAGAATTGTCAAGGGAGAAGTATGCAAGACACAAATGATGAGAAGGCATGGATATGATACATGAGTACACAAACTCAGAACATCAACAACTTAAGTACAAGGCATAAGGAAGTAAGCCAGTGACATGTTTATGCATGAATATATTCAAGGAATATGTATGCAACACACACATATATAATACATGTTTTTTTTGTGTGTGTGTATATGTGGACTCGGTATGGCTGAGTGCAAATCAAAACCCATGACTCAGCCAACAAGGTTATAATGCATGAAGCTCATAAATATATACATACATGGATGTATGTATATACATAGAGGCATACAAGACAGACAAGGAGCAAATAAGGGAATGTGTGTTCATATACAAGTGCCACATGTACCAAGCAAGCAGCAGGTGAAATAAACACATAGAAAGCAAGCAAGCCAAGTACATATGCATGGCAGATTCAAACAAAATGGTCAAGGAAAAATATACATGGCAGCAGGATGGTACACATGCATGGGTCAGCATTGGTGTAGCAGTTCTAAAGAGAAGGGTCAAAGTTTTCAACATGCAAAGGGAAGGTGTACACAAATATTGCTACACAAAACAGTGATCAAATGAACTCAACTGAACATGGCACACAAGTTTTCAAGCAGATGCAATACAATGAGCAACTCAATTGGAGCAGGGGCAATAAACATTGTGCAAATCAAAAGCACAGGCATACTGGTGCAACATGTGGCAATGTATTCAAGGATGGAAATGTAATACATGCAGTATCATTTTCAAATATGCAACAATCAAATGTTGTCTGGAGAAAATAATTTCATTGATCGCACAAATGGAATGATATAAATGTACATTGATGAAGAAATATATTTGGTAACTGAATTTTGCAATAAATGCTCCAAATTCACAAGTTGAAAATTTTCCAGTAAATTCGAAATATATTTCTGGACAAAGAGATCAATTCAAATTTCTTGAATTTGCATGTGCTAAAATTGGCAACTGCGCGATTAAAGGAATCAAGTTATGGTAAGAATAAATTCCCCATTTGAAACCATTCCAAAAATTCACGATAACACATTTTGGGCAATCAACCATTCTTGATTTAATGTACCATCTCAAAGCTGAGAAAATCAAATTCAATTGTTTCCAGGAATTCAAACAATTAGAGGATTCACTGCAAATGTTATCACGCATGAATCAACACGAACCACTGCCAAGTTTATCGGTGAAATCGAAAATTATAAGGGTTTCTATACCCTATAAATTCACACATATTTCATCACAAGAAAGCATGGAAACCAAACAACAAATTTAGGAGCAAAAGAAAATCAAATCACAAATTACTTATAGGGGTTTTGATCGCAATGCCCAAATCAAATTGACAAGCAAAGTAACAAATATTCGAAGCTTCAGAGAGTAATTTCCAGAGCAAATTGAAGCCGCGATTTAGGACAGAGGACAAAAACCCTAATTTGATTTCGACCATTGAAGAGAGTAAAGAGAGGAAGCCGGTCTCTTTAGCCAAAGCAAAGAAAAGATACAAGGACTGACCATTTTATTTTATTATGGGGATTTTGGTTTTTATGTTTTTATTTTAAGTTGTTTCATTTTTGTAAATGATCTACAGTTTTCTAGTTAACTTTAAACTAGGGTTTATGAGTTACAAGTTTGTAATCTGGGGAAAATCTTATCTTGGGGATAAAGATCAGTGTAGGGTTTTGAGCGTATGATTAGAACTGTTAGGAGCAGGAATCACGAATTTACAATTTATTATAAGCATAGAGATTGTTTTAATTCTATATAAAAACCCTGGGGAATGCAGCAGTAGGCACGGTTTTGCCAAAGCTGGCTATATCTGTGTATTATTTACCTTTTGCACTTACTTTGATTATTATTTGTGTTGTGATAGTTTTGATATCACCCAAAAATTGCAATAAACCCTATTCACACCTCTAGGGACAATCTAGATCCTACAAGTGGTATTAGAGCTGTTATTTTTCATTTGCTCCAGAATCATGGATTTTTCTAGTTGTTATATTAACGAGAGTCGGTTCAGTAATATTCCAACTATTTTCAATGGAACAGATTTTTTAAATTGGAAATCAGAAATGGAATTTTGTTTAAAATCTTTTTATATTGGATATTGTGATATTATTATCAACGGAAGTGATAATGTAGATAAGAATGATATTGCTACCTATGTTATTTATTCTTATATTTGTATTGATCTATTTAAACTTATATCTCATTGTTTAATTGCACAAAAGATCTGGAAAACTCTCGATCTAAAGTACGGAAGAAAAGACAACTGCTTAAAACCCTTAAAGGCCAACACAAGCTCAGAATTATGCTTAATAGTATATACAGATGATGATTTGGACGATAGAGATTTTTCATATGAAGATTTAGTTTGTCGTTGTAATGATTTAACTAAAACCGTTGATAAGCTCCAACGGGAAAGTGAACTTTTAAAATTTGAAAATTTTGAGCTGACTCGGAAAAATAATGTGTTGAAATTATAATTTGGAAACTCCGATTGCAATAACTATTTCAATTTGAAAATTATTAGCCCACCTCAATAGTAATCTTCAGAAACTTAAAAAAGAAATTATGAGTTTAAAACAAAATAAGGATGAGCTAATTTTTAAAAACGTTACTTTGCAAAAGGAACGGGATAAGATTAATTCTAAACGTAAAATTTTTAAACAAAATAATTTATCGAAAACAGAATCAAAATTGAATAAGCTTGAAAAAAAGTTGAAAAACTCAAGGAATTTGAGAAACTTGAGATTGAAAGGCAAAATCATTTTGAATTCGAGATCTCTGAGTCCTAAGCCAAAATTAAATTGCTTGAAAACAAAAATTTGGTTTCGAAACAATCTAATGCCGAAAGGAAGAAGGTCATTATAAATTGTTGTTCGAATTTGATGAAAGAAAATATTGATCTTAAATCTAAAATTTAATGACTTGAATTAACTTTAGATAAATTTTCTAATAAGGAAAAATTGTTGAATATGTTGTTGCAAAACCAATTTTTTGTTGGAAATAAATGTGGTCTTGGCTTTGGGAAAATTAATGTTTTTGAAAAGCTGAATTCTAGTAATTTTAAAAATCCTTCAAATTGCTTTAGAAAAGATTGTTTCGAGAATTTAGACTTTAATCATTCCAAAGGATTTTTAACTCATAAACGGTATGAAAATTTGTTTTATAACAATCCATTTAAACAAGTTTGAATCCCAAAAGGAAATAAAATGAGCTTGGTTAAATTTAAACAGATTTGGGTTCCTAAAGTACAATGGTAAATTCTGACGGATTGTTATATAAATGAGTTTGGGTACCAAAACAGTTAAACAAAGATATGAGTAGCAAAACATTTTTCTATGACATTTCATTCAATTGTATAATCGTTAGTCATCCTTTTCCTTTTTGGGCCATAACCAATCTAAATTTATTCAGTTATTAGATTCAAGTTATAAGAATCCAATTTTTGTTAGACCGCCTGATCCTCTAAATACTTAGGTACTGAAGGTTGGTTAAGGAATGACTTTCCAAAAGAATCAAAGTCTGTTCCATATTTGAATTAAAGTTGTTTGATATATGTTCCTTAGCCATGATTGATGAATCGGAGATCCACAACATTTGTTATAGTTCCGGTATAATCTCTAAACTCGTTTCTGTTTATATTCTCTGTTTTTATTTTTTTCCTTCTATCCATCCTTCTATTTGTTTTTCTATTATTCTTCCCTCTGATTATGCTTATTTGTAATGTCATTGTCACATTTTTTTTATTCTGAAATTTCTAATTTCAAATTTCAAATTGCAAAATTCTTGATTTTCTAGAAATTAGATTCATTTACCTAAAACTCTCATGTTTTAATGATTTCCAGATCTTGAATTTAAAATTGTAAATATTTTGCAATTCTTTTGAAGTTTATTGCTTTTGATTCCTGAATTCCTAACAGTGCTGAATCATTCTTATCATATTTGAACACTATTATATAGAATTCTAAATTTTTTGATGATCCGAAAGCTATTGAAATTTCACATATCTTTGCTATTTTTGAGTTTCTTCTAATTCATTTTGGAAAGACTTGAAAAGCTACACTTATCGTAGCACACTACTATTCTTTATATTGTGATGATTTCATCGGTTTTGGATGGGAATGATCATTTTGAGTTAAAAATCATTTGGAATGGATTTTTTGTGTTGCATCCTGAAACTCATTTTTAAATCATGATCATTTGGCTTGAATATTTGATTTTTGGAACCATTTGGTATTGTTGATATCTTGATTCGCAATACTTGTTGGATTTGAAATTGATAATCCTGTGTGACCGATTCATTGAATCTTGAAATTTACACATCTCTTCGAGTTGTTTCAAATGAACTGTTTTTAATCTTGAATCATGAATTATCTCTTATGCTTGTTGTAAATATTCTGAAAGATTCTCTTGTTAATCTTACTCTGAAATTGAATGATTGTTGCTTTGATAAAAGGAACTGAATTATTAGATCTGTCTGCTTGGGCTTGGATACTTTGTAATTATGAACATTAGGACCTACAAGTGATATCAGTTTTTAGAAATCTAGAAAATTTCTCATTCGACTATTTAACTTTTTTTTAACTAATTTCCAACTTGTACAGTTCTCGTTGAATCCCTCTTATAATTGATATTTTCAAATTTAAAATCATTTTTGGTTATCTATTCAAAAATTGAAATTATTGACCAAATTGAACTATATTTGTAACTCATCAAAATTATTATTAGATTTATGAAATTGTGATAAGATATGATTATAATATATTCATTACAAGAGGAAATTTTATTTAAATTCTCATGATGTTTGAACAGTTGTTATAATATCTTTAAATTGATGCTTATTTCACGAACATCTACTTTCCCTATCATCTTTATACCATCCATCATGGTTTTATTTAATGTGGATAGTTTATTTTTTTAAATCATCCTAAAGAATATATTGTTTCAAAATTTGTGATGGAAATGTGACAATACAAATTTTTTCTTCAGAATAAGAGATAATTGAGAATTTTCAAAAATCCCAATATGGTTGAGCATATTTCGTAATATAATTAATCTATAGATTTATTTCACAACCATCTCTGTATCTACCATATTTCTATCATCCATTTTGGTTTTATATACTGATGAAATTTTGTATATAATAAGAGTTTCTCTAATCTCATTTAAAAAACCTAAATGTGCTCATTCATGGTTAGAGATTACTTATAATTTAAGTTGCGGCCAATCCCATTTAAAAGTCCTAATAGGCAATGCGTGGTTAGTGTGCTCTTAAAATAAAAAGAAAAGAAAAGGATAAGAAAATAAAATAAATAAAAATTCATATATATGAAATCTACCTTGCTGTGTAAAAAACCAACCTATCAACCCATTTTTTAAATTGTGAAATGTGTTAGTATCTTATGATATATTATGATTTTTTTTACTGATAACCATTGAGATTTGAGATTATTTGATTTCATCATTGACTTGAATTTATAACCATAGTCCAAATCCATCACTATTTTGTTTTCATTTTTTATAAAATATTTATTTGAAAATGATTAGTATTCATATGTTTATAGCTTTCTTCAGTTTATAAAATTCGTCATAAATCTAGCACTCTACAATGTGAAATTTGCCATTAGTTTAAAGAGCATTATAATTTTTGTTTGATTGAATGAGATTTATGATGTACATTCTCTCTCTTGGTCTCATCTTATATTTCTAGTCTATATTTCATCACTATTTCGATTCCTATAACCTTTCGATGAAAACAAAAGGAGGAAAGTGGTTCAGGTTTTGATTGATGATTGAATATGTCATGAATATTTTAATATTGGAAATTTGATTATTATTATTTCTTCACTCATATGCTCATAAATAGGGGGAGCTATTTTGTAAAAGGAGCACACATATTGGGGGAGTTCTACACTTCACTGTCAAAAACATTTATTGTATTCAATATCTTATTTTATGTCTGTCGTCATCAAAAGGGGGAGATTGCTGCATATGGCAATATGATTTTTGTTTGATGATAACAAACATATATAAATTGTTATAAATGTGCTTGTAATTGTATTATTCTTCTACATCACATACAGAATTAAATATTTATATTTGAATAGAATACTACTGCATAAGAATTTAAATATTCAAATAGTATTTTATCTAAATATAATATTTTATTTTAACATTTGAATAATACAAACTTATAACTCCAACATTGTACATCTTAGTGATTTATTACATTCAGTTCTCACTACAACACTCAGGTTTCACTCAGTTTACACATACAGATATGTACATCACAATCACACAGCTACATATATATATTTTACTCTGCTCTCTCGATTACACTCACTGACACACTAATCTTCAGTCTGCTTCAGAGTCAGTCCAGTCACCTCCATACCTGTCACAGAAACACACATAATAAACTGGTACGAAAATTGATTTACTTTCTAGAATATATAAATTTATTTTAAATTTTAGTTGCCTCGGAATTTTGATGTGTTTTCATCATGTTTCTTGACTTGTTCTTATGTGTATCATGTCTGCCATCAAACCGCTCATATATATAAATTACACATGCATGATACATGTATACACTACATGCATATGTATATACACATATATTATTTAAAATGTGGAGGTGCATTTGTCAAGCATATAAACAACATGGACAAGTGTGAATAACAACTCAGCAATATTGAGCATGAAACAAAGGCAACAACAATAGTAGCTAAGCAAGAAAATGGCACTATACAAATGAATGCACAAATATCGAGAGCATGCAACAAGGCAGTAGCATCTCAGAATTGTCAAGGCAGAAGTATGAAAGACACAAATGATGATAAGTCATGGATATGATACATGAGTACATAAACTCACAAACATCAACAGCTCAAGTACGAGGCACAAAGAAGCAAGCCAGTGACATGTATATGCATGAATATATTCAAGGCAAATGTATGCAACACACATATATATATATATATTAACACACACACACACACACACACACACACACACACACACACACATATATATATATATATATATATATATATATATATATATATATATATATACACACGGACTCAGTATGACTAAGTGCAAATCAAAACTCACGACTCAGCCAGCAAGGTTATAATACATGAAGCACATAAATATATACATACACGAATGTGTGTATATACATAGAGGCATACAAACCAGGCAAGGAGCAAAAAAGGGAATACATGTTCATATACAAGTGCCATATTTTACAAAGCAAGCAAGTTCAAACGGCGTGGTCAAGGCAAAATATACATGGCAGCAGGATAACACACATGCATGGGCACTACAAGATTCGTACAGTATAGCAACAGATCGTTCCAACGGCCGTTGACCAACGACAGCAAAATTTTGTTTATGGTATAAAAATACACGGTTGGAAGCCGTTGACGGCCGATGATTTAAAACCCATTGGAAGCTGTTGGTACCCGTTACACGGGGCGAGCAGAAAATAGCCAAGCCTGCTTCCTCCTTCCCCATTCTTCAATTGCACGAAAATTATCCTCTTTCCCCCAAATCTTTCCCCCTTAATTTCTGAAATTGACCACACCATGCTATCAACCGCCTAGGGTCTCTCTAACTCATTCAAGACACTCTTTCCTCCTCACTAATCTCCGATTCTCTCCGATTTTGAAGGTATGAATTAACCCTAATTTGTTTAATACCCTAAGTTTAGTAATTTAAGCATTATTATAGTGTATGTATGTGTGTCTAGTGCTGTTAATTAGTTGCTAATGTAGGGTTTAATTATTTAAATTGCTAATCTAGGGTTTTTATTTATAAATTAATTAGTTTCTAATCTAGGGTTTAATTAGTTGTTGTAATTAATGAGTTTGTATTTATAGATTTATTTGATTATGTTGCTAATCTAGGATTTAATTAGTTTAAGTTGTATATGCTAATATGTAGTGTTGTATGTATATATAGTTGGTAATTAATCTATGTATTGTTTATTGGTTGAGCCCTAATTCATTGAAAACGATATTTAATTTGTCGAAAACATGTAATGGAAATGGAAATATTTAAGTTTATGTTCTATAAGCGAAAACGGCATTTAATTTTGTATATAACATATGGTTATATAGTTCGATTTAATGTTGAAAATATACGTATATGCGATAAAATTCATATACATATAATTAAAGATTGAAGAGCACCAATCCTAATATGTTATATTCATAAAGCCTTAGAGAGTTATTTTGGCACCGTTTGATAAGTAATGTATATAATTGTTATGTGAATGTTCGTTTTATTAACGAAACGAACATTTATATTCAACATATTTGTTGGATTTGTCCTTTGTATTGGACAAGTTACGAACACAATAACGAAATTAAATCTCGAAAATCGTTTCATTTTAAACGGTTCTCAAAATTCGAAAGCACTTCCTTTATGTACTCTATGTACACGCAATTGTGTATAGTTCAGGAAACTAAAAGGAAGTGCTCACAACACCAAAGAAGCTTTTATGTCGCACTTTTCCATTTGTAATTCGTCACAGTTATAACCATGGTAACTTTATCATATAAATAACCGTGATAAGCCATTATAACATTTAAAACCGTTATAAGTTCCGGTCATTTTGCAAATAGTTGGAATATATGGGGAGGGCTTTGTGATTCCCTTTTTCATTTTACTCGCTCTGTCTTCTATTCACTTTTAACGCATTGTGGTTCTTTCTATTCACAATTCCTATTCCAATGCATCTTCTATTCGCTGTTCGTGTTTGGGATCCATGGGTCTCGTTGAAAATTAGGGTTCACACTCAGATCTGAGGTTCGCTTTGACGTCAACAACCAGGGTCGAAAACGGAATTTTTGTTCGTGGATCTAGGGTTCAAGTTGGTATCTACCGTTCACGTTCAGATTAAGGTATATCCCAATTCTATTGACATTTAAACAATTTTGATTTGTATTAGTTTCTTCCTAATTCAATTTCAAATATCGATCTAGGGTTTCTGAAGTGGGTGTTTTCTTGTTGTTTTCTTATGGCTCTTGCCAGCGTGCTTATTTTGATGGTTTGTTTTGTTGGTCTTAATTCTTGTTTTCACTTATTATTACAGAATTTAGAGTTGTAGATTGGTTGTTCTTATGTTATAAGTTATGTCCTTATACCACTTATTTGTGTTCTTATTGCTTCCAAACTAACTAGAGTTTAATATTGAGTTTAATACAAAGTACAAACATAAAACCGAACTGCCATGGCTGAAAGAAGAAAATAGAAAAACAGCTGCAGACCATTTAAAAGAGTATAGGAAGAACTATTCCAGACAGAGCAATGACAATGCACTTGAATATAGTCACAATAGCAAACATAAAACAAAGACGATAGGCGACATTACTTCCAAACTAACTAGAGTTTAATATTAAGTTTAACAGAAAGTACAATCATGAAACTGAACTGCCATGGATAAAAGAAGAAAACAGAAAAACAACTCTACACCCTTTAAGAAGAAGAATAGGAAGAACTATTCTAGACATGGCAACAGACTTAAATGTAGTCACTGTAACAAATACAGTCCTATATCGTACAAAATTAGTTTTTTAACACATGGATTTAAATGTATAATAATACAGGAGAACCTGCTAAAAAAATTGTAAATAATGGTATGAAATTATTAGATATTGTTATTTAGATGAAAAATAACAGAAGAAACAACCAAACAAAAGTATGTAATATCAAAAATAATGACAAACAATAGGTTTTGAAAGCTAGAAAACTGACAAGAATGAAGAAGATCTTTAAAATTAACAAGAGACCAGGAATCTTTGAAACTAAATCAGTTAATCATAGGCCCTTGCCTCAGTTAAATTAAGGCACGTTCCTCAGTTTAACAAGGGCATATGCCTCAGTTTAACTGAGGCAACATAGCACTAGTTTAACCCAGGCCACTTGCCTTAGTTTAAATTGAGTTCACACATACTAAGATCAGTTAGCAACATGGCATCAGTAACTAAGAGGCTTGGCTTTGTTTAACTAAGGCCCCAACCAAACCATTTTCTAATTTCTACAAGAACTATGGTAGTGCCTCAATTAATAACAAATTTGCTAAAGAAAACATTTAATTCATGGAAACAAGTTTAATTACAAAATGTGCTAAGCTACTGTCAGCGGTGTATGGGCTGGACAATACCAACAGGATTTTTCTTTCTAAACATTAAAATAAAGTGCTGGTACAATGAATGCATTTACTAGGTTAATACAATAAATCTGGCCTTCAGATTTGAAACAATGAAACTCTTATGATTAAATTGTTATTTTTAGTTTTCTTTTCTTTCTCTCTCTCTTTTTTTTGGGGGGGGGGGGGGGGGGGACATATATTCAGGTGCTGCATATTGCAGCAGCATATAGATCATTTCTCCCTCCATATACACCCAATCAGCAATTGCAAAGATAGGAACTTGACACCTGAACATGACCAAGGCTAGATACTAAAATATGCAGACCTCCACTCACTCTTATAAAAAAGGAAACCCAAAGAATCTCAGTAATAATGATTCAAATGCTCAAAATACACAGCAAGGAAGCAATTTTTTACAAATATGCTGACGTTAAGTGTTGCACATACATTAGTGCAATAAAAACATAATAAACAATAGTTCAGCTATATCAACTTTTCACTATGGATCCCTAAACCAACACTTTATTATTTTTATTTTATTGTATTCCTGCTTTCCAAAATTATACATGTATAAAAATGTGTATTATTAAAAAAAGTTGTTTTTGAAATTATCTTGATTATTTATCTAAAACTGATTATGCATATAGTTTCATATAAAACTAAATTCTTATAGAAGACTCGCTTGTACGTTGTCATTGCCAAAATTTATTAAAATCTGATATGTACATCTTTGAAAGCTTGAACTATAAACCAAGTCTTATTTATAATTCTGACATGAGTGAAGTGATGCATATGAAACCCTTGTATGCCTAATGCTATGAAAATTCAAAAACTGGGTGTGTCTAAAGCACAATATACTTTAAATTTTATTTATTTATTTATTTGTTTTGACTTCAACAACACCAGGTTTCTTCATTATAACATAAACACTTGCTGCATGTTTTATCGATTAATAAATAGGGCAAGAAATGTTTCGTTATAACAAATGATGATGTGCGAAAAATGTGAGAACTATCGAAAGTTATCATGCCAGAAAAGTGGAAAAAGGGCGCAAGCAATACCACTAAAGGCGGCGGCCGCAAAATCAACTAAAATAAACTCCGCTCTAAAAAGAGCAGACGGACACCATATGGTAATACAAAGTACGTTATATGCAAGCAGGAAGTCCACTAAGATGGAAAGTATTGCCATACATGTGCATATTCCAAAGGTGTTTGTGCAATGCGTGGGAAGAAAGTGCTGGATACAAAGATGTACAAGCAGAGCAATGTATAAATAACGCTGTATCACTAATTACTGGCAGTTGGAAATTTGCCTCATGCTTTAAGACAGTTTCCTTGAGCTGTAGTTTCCATGAGCTTAAGAAATACTTTTCTCCAGTAAGAAACACCCCAAGGCTATGGATCTGTCAGTACATGTCGATTTTATCTTCCACTCGTTTATTATCGAAAAAGAAATATAAACCATTTTATGGATATCAGTCCCTTACATAACTTTCCAGCAGTTAGTAAAAAATAGTTCTTACTCTGGTTTTCTGCACACATGTAAACTAAACCTGCATCCATGATTGATGTTGTAATCACTTTTCAGCCTGAAGATTACTGGTTCAAAGGGCCCAAGAAGGGTATAATGGTGTTTTTTCTTCCTGGTGAGCCTGGTTTGACCGAGTTGGCTGGCGATTTCAAAATACATTTCCATGATGATCAAATAAATTTTTATTGGTAGGTTTCATTCTGATATATGAACTACTTTACATTTAGCACTTATTAGTTGTGCGCTTTTTAATTTTCTGGTAACGTCATATCTGTGAGATGCACTTTCCTTAAAGCAACAAAGTTCACATTTAACTATATGAGATATGCTAGCATAAATCAAATGTACCACGGCATAGCTTTGTGCTATTGTTAAAATATTAATGGTTTTCCTCACGTTCATGATTCTCTTCTATATAGCTTGTTTTACTAACATAAAAAGTTATATGTGCTGTATGCTTTTGAAAGACGTCTAGTTTTGTTTATTACAATGACTTGTCCTTTATTTGTTCCATTTTCTTTCTCCAGTTGGTTGAACACAACGATGATCGAAAACAGGATGATCTTGAGCTCGTCTGATATGGATGGCTTTGATAACAGAAAATTACTGTCCCTTGGATTTCAAGTAGAGATTGTTCTAGTAGACCATGATGGAACCACCACTGTTCCTAATACTAAACTACCAACAACTAACCTAGAATCTAGTAATTCTCTAACCGAGGATAACTCAACAAAAGAAACAAGTGAGGCACGAACTCAAGAACAGACCACAAAAATCACCATTGAGGACAAGGATGATGTTTTCTCTGACAGTGGTAGCGAATCATCCAAGAAAGCGCAAGATAAATAAGGCAGCAATCAAAACACGTGTTCAGATGATGAAACATCAAACCTTGCTCATGGTGTACATAACATTTCATTGAAAAGCGAAGAAGATATAAAGTCTTCGAAAGCTGCAGAAGTGAAGAGCGAAGACAGGTAGAAAAGGGAACAAATCTGGCTTGAAAAGGAAATGGCAAAATCAACTGTATTTTTTCTTTGCTTCATATCATTGAATACCTAATTTAATTTAGTGATGTGTTCATCGTTGATTTTTCCTTTTTTTCCTTTCTTGCATAAACTATTGAAGGGCTGATGCACAAAAGCAACTGCAACAAAAACAAAAAGTACAAGAACAAACTGATGTTTCTAATAATCCTAATGTAGTATCAACCCCTACAACTGCAGATCAGGATAAGAAGCGGTCAATGAAGTTTAGGTTTCTAGACTTGGTGCACCCAAGGTTTGTATGATTAAATTTGTAATGACAATTATATTATTATTAATCCTGAGATCACCTCCAAAGACCCTCCCTTAACCCGACAGTTATTTACTATATGGATATTATAAACTTTGCATAAAAGGAAAAGGTAGAAGAGATAATAGCTTCTACCATCACTACTTGGTATTAGCTATTGACATTTTGGGTTCATATTTCTTCAAATATCCAATATTTTCAAGTGTAAAAATCCTCAAAAATTGAGGATTATGTCAGTTTCATGCACAAGCAAGTGCCCAAAAAATGTGATTTCTTTTCAGTTCTGTTCCCAATTTCTTGGTAGTAAAATGTGTATCTACATTTTATTCTTCTAATATGATTCATATATCTAACTTTTTGGTTGGGGGAATGCATTCTCCATACATTCCAGAAAAAAACATCATTAATATATGTGAAAGTTATGTAGAATTCTCTATTGTGTTTGTATTACCAGAGTTATTGTAGTCGGCTGCGTATTCAGTCCTGGTGACGCTTGTAGAATCTGAATGTAAAGGAGATCTTTGATGAATTTGAGTAGCTGGGAGGTTACAGAGACATGTTTGAATTAGTGGAGGTTGAAGTTGAATAGAGATTATAGTTGCATGCGTCGTTAGATGGTTTCTAATGTAGTAACATTCAATAACATATGAATTATTGTTGATTTCTAATGTTTTATTGTGGTTTTATACAGGTACACTTAAAGCTGTGCAGCAAGTTGAAACTTTCTGGACTAGTGGTAGGATTGAAATTAATTTGGTAGATTATATGTATGTTAAAACTGAATTTAGAAGAAATATATTGAATCTTGTTTTGAAACTTATTATATATGTTAATGACGGTGTATAACTCTTGGTTTTTTAAACTAGTATTGAATTTAGTATGTTCTATATGCTAGTTGTTGTCTAATGCTATTACTGTGTATGCAGTCAACACTACTACTGAATATATATTTTTATTTGATATGAAATATATGTGTTTTATGTATGAGCGTATTATGTGTAGTTTATCACGGTTATTAGTATGGTAAATGTGACAGTTGCCATTGGAATCTTGGATAAAATAACGCTTACAATCGTTGGAAAAAGTTTTAACATCTCATTTATGAATGTTATAATTCTGGCATTCACCACATTTAAAACCGTTGGAAACATAAATATTACAACACTTATTACTATTTGTAAAATAAATATTATCACAATTACATCTGTTAGGATAAAAAATATAATCACGCTTATAACTGTGAGATTATCCGTTAGTATTTGTCACGGTTATAACCGTGATAACATGCGTGATAAAAATCATCAATGCTTGTTGGCTTAACAGTTATAACCGTGAGGATATTGTTTACTCATGGTTATAAGTGTGGAAAATAGGCCTTTCTGGTGTCGTGGCTGCCGAAATTTTGTTGAATCATTTAAATTGAAAAGATTTACGTTATTGTATTTGTAATGGGAGGTAGGATAACCCACAAGTAAATGATCAATTAACATAACATGCATTCAACAATAAAATTATTTTAACAAAATGTCAATGCAAATTTTATCATCATAACGTAAAAGAAATGTTTTCATTAAAATACAGTCTTAGCATTCGAGCTTTTCGAACGAAACTAGATATTAATATTTTATCATGAGTTGGATACGAATTTGTGACTTCATATATCAATTATAAGGGAATTTTGAGAATTTAGCGATTGGACACAAAAATTGTGAATCTATTTCAACTATTAATGTTATAAAAATAATAAAAATAATTGTCTACTTAGAAAATGTATTTCCAACTACTTGAAAAAAATGGACTTTCATCTGCTTAACTAAACTTTATACTATATGCCCTTTTTGTTTTTGCGTTATTTTATCATACTTTCTAATTTTATATGTACTTAGGAAAAATAAGCGATTTTTTAATGATCGAAGTTGGATATACAAACGAAGAGAAACTGATGGCACAATAAACAAACAATTTATTAATAGTGCCAACGTGTTTATTGATTTCGCTTTGAGTAACAACGGAAACGACTTCGAAATCCATTGTCCATGTAGTAGATGCAAGTTATTGAAGCATTTGATCCCGCAAATAGTTAGAGTTCATTTACTTCAGTACGGTTTTGTGCCGAACTATTTAGTTCGAGATCGTCTTGGAGAATCGTTAACATCTACTTCTATACAAGTTGAGGAGGTAGTGAATATTGAAATTGCTACGATGAATCTCGTAGAACAAATGGTTGAAGGTATTGCACGTTTAATGTTCTTAATTCAACAATTTAACGATAACGATGGTAATGATGAAGAAGAACCAAATATTGAAGCCGAAAAATATATGATTTATTAGATGCCGCGAAAAACCCCTTTGGAAAGGCTGTGAAAGCAAAACTCAATTATCAGTAACTGTTGAATACATTACGATGAAATCTAAATACAATCTTACAGAAGCTGGATTTACAGCTGTTGTACAAGCTGCGAAGCGGCATATACCTCCCAATAATTTAATGTGCAAAAATCATTATGAAGTAAAAAAAATATGTCGACCTTTGGTTTACCGTATCAAAAAATAGGTACATGTCTAAAGGGTTGCATATTATTTTGAAAGGAAGATATCGACCTTAAGAATTATAGAATATGTAATTAGGAAAAATACAAACCAAGAAAGAAAAATGGAAAGGAAGTCCCGTATAAACATATGCATTATTTACCTATTATTCCTAGACTTCAAAGGTTATATGCGTCTTCTGTAATCGCGCAACAAATGAGATGACACAGTGTAAGAACACAGGAAGAAGGTACGTTAACACACCCATCTCCGATGGAGAAGCATGAAAGCATTTGGATTGAAAGTATCCCAATTTTGTATCTGAGAGTCGTAATGTTAGACTTGGTTTATGTACGGATGGGTTTCCACCATTTTCTCAATTTGGTTCTAAATATTTATCCTGACCTATAATTGTAACACCTTACAGTTTACCTCCATGGATGAGTACGAAAACTGCTTATATGTTTCTCACAATTGTCGTCCCTGGTCCTGATGATCCGACACAAGGAATCAACGTTTATTTACAGCCGTTGATTGAAGAATTAAAAAAATTGTGGTATGAAGGGTAGAAACATATGACATTTCGCAAAAAAAAAAAAAAAAAAAAACCTTTCATATGCATGCTTCTCTGTTGTGGACAATTAGCGATTTTCCTGCTTATGCAATGCTTCAGGTTGGAGTATGGCTGGTCGTCTAGCTTGTTGGTACTGTATGCAAGAAACAAGAAAATTTTCTTTACCTATTGGAAAGAAAATTCCATAGTTTGACTATCACAGATATTTTCTTTATATTAATCATTCTTTTAGAAGAGATAAGAATTTTTTACAGTTAATAGGAATGAATCTTTGCGATTACCAAAAGTATGGACAAGTAAAGAAATTTATGAACTTGTACAAGATTTTCCCAAGATTCATAAAACCGGAGTATAGACAGAAATTCAAGGTAGATTAATGATTCATAATTGGAGGAAAAAAAACATATTTTGGGAGTTGCCTTATCGAAAAGATCTTCTGATTCATCATAATATTGACGTGATGCATAATGAGAAAAACGTGTTTGATAATGTAATCAATACAATTTTGAATGTCAAAGGGAAGATGAAAGATGATTTGAAATCAAGACGTGATATCGAAGTAATATGTAATCGTCCGGAGCTTTATATAAAGCCAAATGACACAAAAAGCCGAAAGCGTGCTATGAACTGGATAGTAATCAAGTTAAAATATTTTAAAAATGGATGGAGGTATTAAGATTCCCAAATGATATGTCTTTCAATCTTCGTAGATGTGTCGACTATAAAAACAGTAAACTTAGCGAGATAAAAAGCCACGACTGTCATGTTATAATGGAAAATTTATTGGTGTCGCTTTCAAAGAACTATTGCCTGTAAAAGTTTGGACTGTTGTAACAGAACTTAGTTTGTTCTATAAAGAGCTTTGTTTTACCACAATAAAAATTGATCATCTAAGTCAACTATCCCCATATTGTTGTGCAAATTGAAAAAAATATTTCCTCCAGGTTTTTTCAATGTTATAGAGCATTTACTTATTCATCTTCCATCAGAAGCACGTCTTCGAGGGCTTGTGTAATACGGATGGATGTATTCGTTTGAAAGGTATATTAATATTTAGTTAAATAAATTTTGGTTAATGAAATGTATAATAAAATCTACAATAATTCTAAATAGGTATTTAAATCATCTAAAGAAAAAGGTGAGGAAGAAAGCTCGAGTTGAAGGTTCTATTTGCAAATCATACATCAAAGAAGAAGCTTCATTTTTTTCTCTCTCATTATTTTAATGATCATGTGAACATATCATTTGCGAGTACTGCACATAATGATGAAAGCATTGATCAAGATGATTGTCCAGCGATTTTATCTATTTTTAAAAAATGTGGTCAGCCTTCTGGTAGATGTGTGGAAGAATGGCTGAATGATAGAGATTATAAGGCAGCGTACACATATATTCTTCTCAATTGCACTGAAGTTGCACCGTTCGTTAGGTAATGAACTTATACATCTATGTATACATGTATTTTATCTTTAATCACATATGTAACATTTGTCCTATAATTGCAGCATTTATGAATCACAGTATCCAAATGGCGATATCAACAAAGAATTCTCTAGTTGGTTTACTAATTATGTTTTTTATCCAACAAATTGTGTTGTGGATGAAGGATTGAAACATTTGACAATGAGACCAAAAGGAAATATCAAGACATATCCAATATTCTTTGTCAATGGATATAAATTTAGCACTAAAAAATATGGTGCTAAAAAGTTAACTGACAATAGCGGTGTATTTGTTAAAGGCAGTGATGATTCAAACGGCCATATACACGATTTTTATGGCATGCTAAACCAGATTCTGCAATTGACATATTTCACACGACCCGCGAAAGAAGTATTTTTGTTTAAATGCAACTGGCTCAGTAACGTTCCAAGTTCTGCAATCAACGTGCACCCAGAATATAATCTTATAGAAGTAAGACATACCTTCCATTATTATAAGTATGATCCTTTTGTACTTGCCAAACAAGATCTTCATGTATATTATGCTCCTTATTCATCTATGAGAAGAGACAAAATAGATTGGTGGGCTGTTTTCAAAACAAAGGCAAGGTTTATAATTGACAGACATAATATTCCCGACGATCAAGCTTATCAAGCAGATGTCAAGGAAAATATAGAAATAGTAATATCTGATGATCAAACAGATTTTGGACCTCTAAACGATGAACCGAATGCACTAACTAATGTATTTAAGACTATAGATGAACAATATATAGAGGAAGAAATAGAGTCAGAATCTGAAAGTGATGAGGACAACTAACCAATAATCCTCATTTTAAAAAGGTAATTTTATGTTTATTTTTACATAGATAGAATCAAATTCATATTTGACAGATATTTCTTATGTTAACACATTTTAATATACATTTCTTATGTTATCTATTAACAAGTAACATATCATAAATAAAAAATATGTTATCTATCTAACTTATATTTAGTTTTATGACATTTCTTTGAATCAAACTCATATGTTAACTAGACAAATCTATGAATCAAACTCGTACTGAACACTTCTACGATTCAAACTTGTAATGTTAACCAGACATTTCTGTTAACAAGTAACATATAGAATCATAGCCTTTCCTACTTTCTTTATTTGTCATCTAGTGTGGTATTTATGTTATGGCATTTCTATTAGCAAGTACTCATGTTATCTCATACCATGTTTTTACATAGCTCTTTCATGTTATGTTATGTTATGTTGTTGTCTGTAACAGGTATGACATCACAAGGTGGCGATGAGGGTGGTCCGTCAGAGTTATCCCGTCCTATGGTCTGGCTTAAGCCAAAAGCCAACAAAGGGTAAGTACTAAGTTTTTAGTATAAATTTAATTTAAGTACAATAAATATATAAATTGTTATTCTAGTAGCCATGAATTTTTTTTTCCGTTTAACACAAGGTTTTGAGTAGGAGCCGTCCTACGCTGTCTTGAATATATTAAGACGCGCTTATCAGGCTCGCATGACTACATGTTGGCCCACATGGACGTCGATACTAGACATTGTTAAGGAGACTATATGGCAGGATTTTTTGGTATGTATGTGTGGTATAACATTTATTACGTTAAAGTAGTCATGCTCCTATTTGATAAGTTCATATGTATGTCTAGGAGACGTGTTTGGATCTCGTCAAGCGCCACTGGAACATCAAAGTGCCAAAAAATTACAGAGAGACGATGAACACCTTAAAATCAGGTGGGAAAAGACCAGCATGGATGGGAGAAACGGTGTAGGATGAGTTATATACTTATTGAAATATTAATGAGGAGTTTCTAGTAAATTTACTGCATATTTAATTTAAATTATTCTATTCAATTAATATGTGATTTAGAATAATACATTTTCTAAAATTAAATATATAGGCCTCGTATGAGATAAATGCAGCTAACAGGAGCAAGAATCTGGTGGCGCATCGAGGTGGGTCCAAGTCGTTTCAGCACTATCGCGAGGATCTGGTATATTTAGTAATTGCATAGTTTAAAATTTTAATTTATAACTTTTTAAAATTAATAGTTGATTTAACTTTAAGTTAATTTACACCAACATATATATGCATACTTATTTCAGGAGAGTCAGCGCAATGCTCCCGTGTCGTACTGGGATGTTTTCAAGCATACATATGCATTGAGTTAGACTAACGATACAAGCTCAGTTTCGTACACTTGGGACCATAATGATAAGGCGCGTGAGAGATATGTAAGTATAAAAAAGTTAATTTAGAATTATAATTTAATTAAAATAGTGTTATTTAAATTCATTTGTTTTTTGTTTAATAGTAGAAATTTCAAGCACACAGGGCGCAGTTACTGGAATCTTGTGGGAGGACTGAGTTGACTAAGGACGACGAGGACATGATATTTGATGTTGTCATGAATCCACCTACCCGGAACAAATGATATGGTTATGGAAATCTAGAGGTAATACTAAAATTTATAATAAAAACTCAAATTTAATCGAAATGCTATTATCAAATACTGAAAATCTGAAATTATATACAGATTAGAACATCTCAGTAGACATATCAGAGGGCTCAGGACAAGGCAGAAATTGCACAACTACAAGCATAGATTGCAGAGCTTCATGAGCGTGATCGTCGCCGTGAAGAGCAGATGGAGTTGCTTAACCAGCGGCCGACGGAGTTCATTGCCCAGCACGATATGCCACCTTCATCTTCTGGTGGAGAGAGTTGACCGGGTTAGCTTGTTTTGATGACATCTATGTTTTGAGAGTTGGTGAGGCTTGCTACGTACATGATGATGGTTGTATATATTGTTATGATGGTTTGGACATGATGTTATGGTGGTTTAGTGATGATATGGTTTGGACATGGTGTTGGTTATGATGGTTTGAACATGGTATGTAGATTCATGTTGTTTTGGTGACGTTTGGTTATTTTATTATGTAAATATTAGTTAATGTTATGTGTTTTTTGTTTGATTTTTCTTTTATATTGTGTTTGGGTGTACATATAGTTGAGACTGTGAGTTATATGCTCGAATTGGAGCAGTTTTGATGATTATATATGTTGCGTGTGGCTGGAAGTGTCAATTTTGAAATCTAAAAAAAACACCCATTTTTCCTATGACATCCCATGTCCATTAATGTCACTCACAAAGGGAATGCATTAACTTCTATGGAGCATTTTAAGTGTGTATAGAACAGAAACTTAATAACAAGACAGATATAAAACAGTACTTAAAAATTTAAAACTTCATTCATTGCAGCGGTAAACAAATAAGTTTGGTTACATCATCAAAAACCAAAGACTAGAGTCAAGTACATAATATCCATCTTGATTAAATCAAAGTACATAAAATGAAAGACATAACCCCAACATAAAATAGCCATAAATAAGATAGGCTAAACTTTACTTCAGCGATCCAAGCAACTTCCAAAAGAAAGAGATAAAGCTATCCAAATCAAGCTCCACTAGTACTCGTCCCACCCTGAGCACCTAGGGGGGAGAGCGGGAAGGAAGAAAAGAGGTGGAAATAAAGGGGGTCAGACATAAACACTACAACAAAATGGGGATAATATAGCAAAATCACACAGCGTTCCCTCATTTGATTGGTTCCCGCTTCAAAATTCTACGGCTTAAACGCTATTTGAAAAGAAATATCGTATGCCCAAAGGTATTGAACAGAGTGGCGGCAAAACAAATTTATTGTGCGGGAAGTAAAATAAATGTTTTTTCCCTTTTCCTTCCTAAAATTTCCCTTTACCTTCCCAAAACATCTTTTCAAATCCTTCCCAAAATTTCATTGTGTGGCAAATAACCTTCGTCGCCTCCTCCTCACGCATCGCCTCCGGCTCCAGAGGAGAGCGCATCGCCTCCACCTCGTGTACTCAACTTAGCTCGTGTTTTTTCAAGTCGCTCTTAACCGATAGCCGATCCACGATCCCGCGTCTCCCCCAAATCGCTGCTCTCATCCTTCACTGAAGCCACGATCGCGAATAGGGATTTCAAAATTGCGAAGAACGCTACAGGTACTACAAGCTTTATCATGGATTTTTTTTTTACTGCTGACTATTATGATTCTTGAAATTTTTTATTACTAATTTTTAATACGTGCTTCACATATAAATCTAACATGTAGTATCGTTTGCAAAGCAATGGAGCTATTGTTTGCAAAGCATAAAAATTAAAAATTGTACCCAAGCCGTTCGAAATAACACTGGAGATATTGTTTGCAAAGCAAAAAAATTGAAAATTGTACCCAAGCCATTCAAAATAACATTAGCAAAAATATTTCAGTTTTACCGAGTTGACAAAAAAATAATTAACATATAAGGTATGTTTAAAGCATGGCCAAACTTGTATTAACCTTGAGACAGCAAAGCTCCCCATATGCAGTTTTGAATATCATGGAAATGAATTGTATGAAATTGTTATATAAGAATTGCTTTAATTGAATTTTTGTTTCTGTTCTAAGGGCCTGTTCTTTTGAGGAAACAGAGAGAGAAATGCTCCGTTTCCTCTTTGACGCGTCCGGACGTGTCAAAGCGGAAATGGACCATTTCGACGCGTCGGGACGCGTCAAAGCGGAAATGGACCATTTCTCTACGTTTCGATTTTGGTCCATTAGCTTCTGAACGGATCCGTTTGCATTAATTAAGGTAATTAATGAAGTTTTAATATTAAATTTTGTGTTTTACAGATTTTAAAATTTAATAACTTGTGCAAATGAGCTCCGATTGAGACGCGGTTTTTTGCGTTATGATCATATTGAAGTGCTCTACGTAATGGAGTTGGTTAGAACTGAATTGGAGTAATTTATATTTTTTCTATTCTACTAACACACTGTTAACATTCTCCGCTCAAATAGTCCTCTTAACGCGCCAAACGTATTCTCCGCTATAATACTCCGCCGAATAACTCCGTTGTCCGCTTGCAAAGAACACACCCTAATATTTTTGTACGTAAAGCAAGTAATAACTAATAAGCATTTAAAATTCCAAGTGTATATGTTTATTTTATATACACAGCTTCTACACGCAAGAGTTCATGCTAGAACTCACCATATTTTACAAATTATTTCGATAACTTGTTCCTTTTGAACTATTATTTGATAAGTCATGTTTGCATCATATATATATATATATATATATATATATATATATATGTATATGTGTGTGTGTGTATATGTATATATATATTGGGCCAACCGTAGAGATTCTTTATGCATTGTTCATAGATATGGTTAACCTATTAAAATACAAAATTATTATAAAATGGGATTATAAAATTATTGAAAAATCAGTAGCATATATGTTAATTTATTGTAGCTAAATGATGATGAGGTGACGATTGATCTTTCAATTTGAGATAGATTTGAATATTAGTTGGTAAAATGTAATCTTTGTAGGCAGATTGAAATTGAAAAATGCTATGGCTGGTTTCAAACGTCTAAAATTGGGGGTGGGGGGAGGGGGGGGGGGTTATATAGTCTGGCTGACGTACCCTTGAAATGTTTAAAACAATACAAAATATAATAATTGTAATCTTCCTACAGAATGCATTTTAAGGCTGTATTTCTGTGAAATATTGCCTTGCTGATTGCCTGTATACACCAGGATATTGATGAAGTGTCTATGTATTTTCTTTACAGTTACTAAAGAAGTAACGCCAAATTTTCCTTTTTTAAACTGAAGTAGCTCGAGTTTAGTAGATCTTGTCCGCCCAGTTCTAGAGTTTCTTCAAAGCTTGTTGGTGTTTTTGGTTTATTTCTAATGTCAATGATTTTGTAAACATTGATTTTTTTTTGGCTTTTGTAAAAATGTCATCCTGGTAATTATGCAAGTTGGCCTGTAATATAATCAACTACTTTGTCTGATGTTGTGGTTCCAATTAAGAGAGTTTCCAATAGAACGCTGTTTACTTTTATTGGCTTATCTAATATAGTGAAGCCCCTACGGTGCAACAAAAGAAAGCCCTGTAAATGCCTACGTTTGTACCCCGTAAACCACTATTTCTGCTCCTGCTAATATGTTGATTCTTGCATTTTTTCCCTTTTTCTATAGTATAAAAACTGTTATGAAGGTTCTGAAGAGAAATTCATCTCAGATTTTTTAAAAAGCACAGCAGGTCAGCGATATTCAACTGCAATTTTGGCATAATAAACCTTAAAATTTTTGCAAAACACTTAAACTAAAAGTTGTTGATAAGGTTCTTAGCATCCGAAATGAGCAGAAAATTTGAATTCGGATATACGGTTCAAAGTTATGATTAAATGAGCATGCCTCATTTTAAGAAAAATTCAAATTAGGACCAAAATTGATTATCCATTTTTAAACATGACTAAACATTTTTAGACGTCGAAATTTCAAATAAGCAATACCATTATTGTAACAAAAATGAAAAGCGAAGGCTGAAATATCACAATTCACAAGAAAAGTTCATCTTATCGTATCTAGTTGTATGACATGAAAGCACCCCCATATATAAATTCGAATGCAATATTTTGAACAGTCCATTCAATGACAGGTGATTAAAGGGAGTGAGGTCATGATATGAGTGCACCCTGATATGTCTCCTTCCACCATTAAGTCCGCTTTGTGTAGTAGCCACGCTGTATGGAATCAAAGTGTAGCAAAATGATTGCTCATTTGCATATAGGTCAAAAAAAAGTGTGCAAAGTGATTTCATAGTACTTCTATTCAATTAACTCTTTGCTTCACTCTCTAGAACATGATTGCTATTTAATTATTCCATTAAATCATAACATGAATTTATATAGAAAAAACGAATGCCTATAAAGAAGCAAGCTGGTTAGATTTTAATTTTATTTGTAAATTTGTTTTTAACTTTTTAATATATGTATTCATGAAATTATGAAATATATGGTTGACTTGTCGCATCATGATGTTGCTTATTTGTGATTTCTTCGATTTTGTTTTGAGGGGTAATAGCTTCATGTTGTTGCGCAAGAATTTGTTTTTTCTTTCTTTCCATACCTGCTGTTTTTCAATAGCTGGTTTGTCATGTAGCATAATTTTAACTGGATTTTCTGTTTCATTTTTGCTGATGTGTGCATGTTCCTGTTGCTTATGATGCAGACTACTATCAATTATGCTAGCATAATAGTTTTCCATGTCATGCCTGGACACTCTATGTTACAATTATCACATATCCTACAGTTAGCGCATATTGATGATTTCCAGTCAGTGGTGGAGCCAGCCACTAAGGTGAGATAGGGCCAAAACTAAACAAAAATTTAGTCCCACATCACAAAAAATTCGAAATTCTGTTTTGTGTGTGTGTGTATATATATATATATATATATATATATATATATATATATATATATATATATATATATATATAACCTCTTTTAAGCCTTGCAGTTCAATAATATGTACTGCTGTATGAGAACGAAGGCTGTTAGTGTGCCTGAGCTAGGGCGGAACTTGGATTTCAGCTAGGGCAGCTACCTTGCTGCTCTGATTTTTGTGCCTGGTCCCTAATTTCCAGGTGGGGCGGAGGCCCCGGCTGAGCTAACACTGCCTCCGCCCCTGTTTCCAGTCATATTTAATGTACAGCGGATACATATGCATGAGGGATGCAAATAATATATACAATGCCTTTGATTTACTGGTTAGCATAACGCATGGCCATGATTAACCAACTCTCAAGTCTAATATTCAAACCTTTGTTCTGAAGCACCTTACTGTTTCTCCAGCGCTACTAGTGCAATACTGTTGTAGCAAAACCGACATCCATTAAATCCTTGTGAAACTGACTTGTTCGCTCTTTTCTTAATTGAGACGTTTTACGAATATTATAATTATGAAAACATCTGCTTGGATGCTTAATTGGCCTTTAAAATCCCTGCTAACCCTGTTGTTTTGGTAGGCTGTTATTTGCTAAATTCTTTTCAATGTTTTTGTGTTCATTATAAATCATGTTTTGATTTGATGGGTTAGGATTTGTTGCAATGTGTTATCTAACTGGTCTCTTTTTTGGTATATGCAGAGATTTCTGAATCGAAGGCGTTTGAAGAGTTAATTCAGAGGAGGAAAAAGAGGAAGATTGGAAAAGATATTGTTGTTTTGGGTGTTCCTTCTCCTGTTGTTGCTGCTGTTCTTTTGCTTAACTCGACAAAGTTTTTTTTTTAATCCTTATTTCTTCATTGGCATTGCTCTGTTACAGCAACGGATTTAATTAATCATCAAAACTCAATACAATTTTTATTTGTCAAAACGAGTGTAGATCCCGCTTTCATACTTGTAGAATTTCCTCATACATTAAGATATCTGTTTTGTTTACCAGATTGATCACAAACCATTTCATGATCCATGTACAAAGTATATAATAATTTTTCGATTGTTTGTTTCACGCAGTTGATTGTAGTCGTCCTAATTCTTCTGTTTATATTTCCACATTGAAGAAGTAAATATCTTTTTGTTTTTTTAAAGCGAATTAATAATAGTTTTTTTAAACAAACTCAGAAATGACATAAATAAATCTACGGTTTGCACAATATAATGGTAGTACTATTTTTAGGTTTTAAAATCCTGAAACTAAATCTTAAACATATTATTGGTTGGTTCTAAATCTGGACTAGAAGAAAGGCCTTCCGTTATCTTTAATTTTCATCATATCATTTTCAAATTTATGTTGTCTAATGATGTTGCCCACATGAAACGATTGAAATCCAACTGTTTGTCCTTAAATATTGGATTCCTAAAGATGAACCATCAAAGCGTACCGTATCCAATCTTTTGATAATATGTTTCTTCACTCAGAAATAGAAGTTTTTTTTAGTAAACACTGAATATCTTACATGTTAAAAAGAAAAAAAAAAGCTTTATATATCTATATGGGACATGCAGTTGAGCAGGCTGTTTGTATCCGGCCCAACACCTCTAAAAGGTAGGTTTTAAAATGCATTAATCATTGTCAAAATACTAATTAAATAACTGTTAGCCTGCTCCATGCCTTGTTCCTGGGTAACAAAAAACTGGAATTTAGCTAAAGAAGACGAAAGCATTTATGTAGAAAAGGGGACCATAAGCATGGCAATATTTTTTACGCTCTTGTCCCATTACGTATTCTTCGTATCCTATAAATTTATCAAACATCAGGACTCATGAAAAAAATTAAACACCTTCATCGGAAAAAGCTTAAAAAATCAGCAGTGTTTTCCCCAATTATTTTGCTAAAATCAAGTTTAGGAGTGGAGTCTAAACATTATTCGCATTGCATTGTGCTTAGACATGGACGAATTTTTTTAAATTACCTCTTGTTTTAATAGCTGTAAAAAAAGTGCTTATGAATAAGCCAATAGTGATAATGCTTTCTAGTCATGTTATCTGTCTATGTGTTCATTTTTTGGCTGAAGTTGTATTTTTCTTTACTTAAATTTCTCAGAAAGGAAGGTTTGAAACTTCTTATGATATGTAGAGAACCAACATACAGAGTATGTTAAAACCATAAATTTCAAACCAAAAGATGGTGAGAAAGTGAAGGTTTACTGAATTAAATGATTGTTGTAAATTAGTATACGATAACTGCAACCATATTACTATATATATATATATATATATATATATATATATATATATATATATATTATAAATTTACTTAGAACTTAGATTTGTATCATTTAAATGAGTTAGATTACTGTATTGCGATCTGCAGTTTGTCGCGATCAAGGAATACGACTCAACAGTGATCGAGACAGGTAGGGTGGTTGTCTGATAGTCAGTTCTTGCATCCAATTGGAAGAATGGTGCAATCCGACTTGATGCTGCAACCAACCTGAAGCTCAGGCAGGTAGGAGATTATGGTGAGACACGTGCATTATTGAAGGTGACTATGAGTTGATTTTGTCTACAGGTGTGCATTTTTGTTTTTAATTCTATGTTTTTCTGATTTCTTGTTTACTGCATTTGAGTATTTGAATTGGATTATAATTTTCTAAGATTAAATGACTCTAGGCTTCCATTATTTGTATATCATTGTCAAAGGAAGAATGGGTGAAACGTCACATGGGCATATAACAGTTTTTCTGTAGATCTGTAAAAAATTTGGAAGTTTTAATTTATTCTACTTTTACGTTGTTTTGATTCATCAACATGTTTAATAGAATTGAGCATCCATTTTCTTCTAGCTATTAAATATGTCAAATGATACCCAGTTTCTTAGGATAGTACAAATATGAAGTTTTAAGAAAGTAACAGCAAGAGTCTTAGCATGCATGATGCCATACAACACATGTTTGAACTGCATGATGTACAGTAGAGTTTACGCCAATGCTAAGTTGACAGTCTTGCTTCAACTTGCCTTTTGTCTTCAACACGCTTCTCCACATCCAGCTATTTTCGCTTGAACTCTAAGATCCAGAAGTCCTTTACACCAATAATGGTTATACACTAGGATTTCCATAAGGAATTATTAGGACTGAATAAGGAATTTAACTGGCTAGGATTTGCTAAATAATTATGCTAGCTTATCATATATAAAAAAAGAGAATTGATAAATAATGTTGCACTCATGTAGAAATAATTATTGGGTTACCCAAACACTTTTTAGAGTATTAAATATTTCAAACTAATATATGATTATTATTTTTGTAGGCTGAACTTTCTGTCCAGTTAGGGAACAAGGAAACAAAAGAGACAAATTGTGCACATTATTGACCAAGTAAGTGCTCTTCTTTATCACTTGTTAATTAGTGTATGATTTTTTTATGTTTCTGCTTTATGTTTATCAACTGCCACCAGAAGAATAGTATCTTATCTAAACCACCATGATTGTTCATTAGTTTATGTGGGTATTATTAATGTGTTATTCACATACATTTTAAGGCGATTAGTTTGTATTAAAAGGATATAATTTAATTTGATATGTAAAGTTTAAAACATGTGCGTAACAAACTTATGGTTTTTTTTTCAAAGTTGCCAAAAATACATCCAAAGCAATTATCAGTTAGGAGGGCTGTCTTCTTAACACCTTGAAAACCCAAAAAAAAAATATGAAAGAAAATGTTTGGCACATCAGTTCTGTGTGCCTGTAGCTGGCTCATCAACCTTAGCTTTGTCTTTAATTCCAGCCACTAACACAACTTTTGTTCAATCCTGTTTAATTGACTTCGCATGCTTCGTTCGATTCCAATTTTGGCTTAGCATCGTTAGTCTTTATCTTAACTTCATGTATTATCAGTGACTGCTATTGTTCAGCCATCAGTCTATTGCATAGTTAGTTGTTTGCAGGCTGCATTGCATGGCTATGCTGATTTTATGCTAAAACTTTAGAAAGATATTGTTGTTGAAGTTTAGACTGTTTTGAGTGGGTATTCATACAAGCTTGCACATCATGACAAATAAAGGGAGTGGAATTTTCGAATGAAACAGTAGCAAATATTGCATGAGGTATTTGTAGTTAAATGGGAATATTTTGGGAGCTTTGACGATATATGAGAACAATGATATCCTAGGCTTCTCATTTCATTGTTTTACTATGCAACTCAAACAAATCTCCATATCTACACACGATAGATGAGAACAATAATATCCTGGGCTTCTCATATATATGACGATAGATGGGAGCTATGACGATGGATGAGAACAATGATATCCTAGCTATATTTGGTATCTTATTTTGTAATTATGAAATGAAGTAAAATAACTAAAATCGAGAAATAGAAAAACTTAAACTTTATTGAGATATGTACTGATCAAACTGCTTACAGTAATTTTCTTTGAATGCACTTATGTTATAGACTGATGCACACTTTTTATTGAGAACCCAAATTTCTTTGTCTTTTAAGTTGTAAGAGACAATAATCCTACCATATAGTTACACGACAGCTAAACATATTGGATAATGTGGCAATGGAACCATCTAATCTCGATTTCTTAGTAATATGGGAAGATGAAAACAGTGTCCGAATCTGAAACTAAGAGTGAACACAAAAATGAGAGCGTTAAGGTGTTCGTTGGTCAGATTCTAAAGCAGTTGGCAAAATCTGAACTGATTTTGATGTTTGATGAATTCGCTAGGGCTGATGAAGTCATTGAGGTTCGTACTCGATATTTGGTTTTGAATTATGTTTCATTTCGAGCTGGAGATCTTGACTTTGTGAAAAATAATTTCGGTTGCTGTTTTTTGACATATCCGAGTAAAGAGAAGGATCTTAAGGCGATTGCTGCTAGTCATAATAAGAAGACTCTGCCTAAGGTAATCCTTTTGATGGTTTTTTCTTTCTGAAGTTATTTTGGTTGATCTATGTGGGTCTGGTGTGTGATTCGTGCATTCTATTTGATTGTTTTGGGTTTAATTGAAATGTTTTATTTGAGTTAGATGTAATCTGCAAGTTTGGTTAGCAGCTATTGTATGATGGATATTAGGTCGCTATCAGTTATTATACAAGAGGAAATCTTGCTGTATGGGTGCATAAAAATTATAAAAATTGAACCCAGTATTAGTTAAAACTATAGACACTGCTGGAAAAATGTGACTGAAGTACTGAACTGCCCATGCTGTATGGTATATTTGCCTACTAGCTGTGCCAGCATTTCCCAGGCGGTCTGTGAAGCAACTTCTTCTAGATGGTCATTTGGGTTTTTAATTGTTGTTGGGCTACCGATTGCCTGTGGATTGACAGTGGTTTGATTGGCTTTGCTCAGGTGGTCTGTGAGGGGTTCTTGTGTAGATGTGTGGTTATTGGGATTATTACTGGAGCATTGTCAGAAGCAGGTGCTTCTTCAAGACCACTATTCTTAATTGCATCAGAAACAATGTTGCTAAGGTTTGAAAAAAATTTATTCTCAAGGTATGACATGTTAGAGTAATACTTTTGTTTTCACTTTGGAATTATATTCTACTAAGTTTATTTTCTTCTGTTTTTGTCTTATTACCTTCCACGATTTCGTCACTATAATATTGTACATTCATACATTTTATTGGACAAAAAATGGTAATTCCTTACATCACGGCATTAAAAAAAACCAACAAAAATGTCACTTTGTAAATATAAAATATAGTTGTAGCACATAAAAATGGTTATCATATAATAGTTAAGGATCATAAAATGTTAAATTATTTGATAAAGTTCTGTAGAAATTACACTAGTTTAAGTTAGCAAGGTTTTATAAAAATATAACCAAGTTTTTGGCCTTTTGATTTATTGCATCACAAGAATAGCAAAGCTCATCTGGGCATTTAGATATCTGTTATTCATGTCAAGTACATTGAATTGTACTTATATTATTGTACCACGCATATTGCTGGAAGTGGATTTTTTTTTTCTTTTTTGTTTTTAGTGGATGGTTGTTTTGCTGGCATGGGTGTTTTGGATTAGTTTGATCCTTCATCCTCCTTTGACTCTTTGGGGTTGTCTATACAGGCTATAGCTGCTGCACGCCATTGTGCCTAATCCGGCATGTCTAGGTCGTATGATGCATTACCAGATTATTCCATTTCAGGTATATAAGTTTAGATTTCCATTGTGCTTCTAGTTTACAGCTTTTATGTCATAAGCATTTTGCATAGCTTAGATTGGAGCACGAGTAATCTGCCTATCTTTAGACCCTTAAGCTGGATTGATTTCTCTTAAAAAAAAAAGTTGTGTTCGGAATTAGCATTTGCTTCTATGGTTGGTCATTGACTCAAGTTTGTCCAAATCTCCTTGCAGGATTATGTTGAGCTGGAAGTATGGTCTCTCTCCAAAGTCGCTTGCAATTGGTATGCTGAATGTGCACACCTTAAATTCCTCCTTGTATGCTTTTTGCATTAACTCTTGAATGCATTATCTACCTATGGTGTTGGTGTTGGCAACATGCATGATATTCTTGGATGTTAGTTCAAAAAAATGTGGAAGACATTGGTCACATCATCCTAAAATTTAAGGGTAACTGCCAAAAGGGATTTCTACGAAATATGCAAGATAGTGCCTTATTTGCGTTTGTATACGAAATTGTTTTTCGATATCCTTATCTGTGGATCCACTTAGTTATATATTTTCTGTGATTTGTACCTATAGGGAACCCTCCGCAGACTTGTGTATGTATATATACAAGTTCAAATATTTTGAATTCAAATTTATTATTTTTGTTGTAACAGGATCAAATTGCTCATGTTCTGGAGTAAGTATCAAAAGTAAAGCAAGATCAAATTAAGCATTCGACTACTTTGTAAGTAACTTGTTGATGCAAGTATGTGTGACATATTATGGACATGGAAGAGTTGTGTGAATTGTTAAGTTTGGATATATGAAAAGTAGTTTGAATTATATGTATGAATGTTATGAAATATTACATTGTAATTTACATATTTGTTGTTTGTGAAAATGTGTTATGTTTATATACGTTTGAGAAACAGATAATGATATATATGAACGTTGTTTCAACGATTTGTATGTATATATAAGAGCAACGAAAGAACTAAAATGGTGAAGAAATTATATGTGTGATTATAGCGTTTTATAAATGCTATTAAATTATGCGAGCAAATGCTATTAGAAACAGATAACAAACGCTATAGAAATAATAAGAAACGCTATAATATAAGCGGAAAAAACGCTATAATAGGTAGCGGTTGGTTATGATTTCATATAGCGTTTTGTTTAATAGCAAAGATAAAACGCTATAAACTTTGATTTTTCATAGCGTTTTTGCTAATGCTATTTAAAGTTGAAGGTCTAACATAGCATGTCCTTATATAGCGATCTCTCGAACGCTATGGTTGGATATAATAGCGTTTTTGAAACGCTATGAAATCCCCTTTTTGCTGTAGTGAAAGTCTGGCGAGTTCAATAAATTTAACAATATAATCATTAAAGTAACTAGGATAAGGCATAAGCTGGAAAATAAGGAAATGACTGTGAACAAATGGGCATGACAGAGCAAACAAAGAAAATAAGATGAACAAAGATAACGCTAAAGGTGCACTTAATCCCTATAAGATAATTACTACATTGCACCACACCAAACACCCTAAAAGCTGATCCTGCCTACAGAACTTAATAATGATAATGGTAGTTTCGTGTATCCCTAGCTGCCTTCATAGGTGTCGTCTGCCCCTATCTCCACTAGGTAAACCCACTACCCCCACTCGATCGTCTCCCTAACTCGTAGATACCTGTGCTGGCCACACAGTGGGGTGTATCACTCCCCAAAGCGGCAACCGATACCACCAAAAATGCACGGTTTATACCTACACGATGCAACAACGTCTTACCTACTAGCCCAGGCCCACACACGCACATGACCCCATTGGACTTGCGTTGCCACTGCTAACCCGTTTTAATCTCTTACAATCAAACCCAGTATGCGTGCCCCGTCCTCGACTTGGGTCGAGCCCACAAAGATACTTAATGGATTACTGGTTTGAAAAGGGCCCGCATGCATGACACAAGCTTTCCACCTATGCTTGGTCCCCTCTAAGGCTTTCCCCACTTAACCCCATTCTTATTCATGTCTTCTTACATGTTTCAATCTTGGTTAAGTGCATCTAATCGTATTTCACATGCCACCCAAGGCACCCTCTTAATTTCACATGCCACCCAAGGCATCCACTTACCCCCCCCCCCCATGTCCCACCATATGTTTATCTGGTTAAGTGTTTCTTAATTCATTAAAACCGTAACCTTGTAAAGACCTCCCACATTAGACTAGCATTTGTGGCTGCTGGATTTGTCGGGTGAGTCTGGGCAGTGTTACACAACAAACGAGCCTAACCTCGTGTCTTTACAACTGTTACGCATTTAATTCATGCCTTTGACCTCTCACATTAGACTGACATTTGTGGATGCTGGATTTGCCGGGCAGGTCCGGACAGTCTTACACCACTAACGAGTCTAACCTCGTGTCTCAGGCGATTAATTATTACATATCTTTGTTTAACCCCAAAGTGGATTAATATCCCTATTCAAATTTTTAAATAGATTCCAAATTTATTTATATGCATAATTGTCTCTTAAAATTATGTCCATAAATACCAATTTTTCCGATTAATGTCTTAAATTAATTATACGCCTTTCTAAGGCCATTTATGCCAATTCTCAATATGTGTATATTCAATATTACCCCTATCATCCCCACGTTGTTCGTTCGCTTATCATGATATATATATATATTAATATATATATATATATATATATATATATTAGACTACCATTAGTCTAACACATAAAAGGGAAGAAACATTGCAAATTTGCATAACACACAAAATGGATCTAATCTTGCAAATAAGGATTACAACATAACTTGCATAAACTTTGTATTGTCATGAATCTAAACATAGACCTAAAGGTGTGAACTTGCATATATAATATAGTTTTCATCCAAAACTTGCATAGGCCATAGTCACAAACTTGCATAAAACTATGTATGTCATAGATCTAAATCTAAAGGTGTAAATTTGCATATGTGAATCCAATTTCTACCTAAACTTGCATATAATCATTTTACTTGGTTCACATGTAAACTTGTGTACACTTTACATAGAAACTAGCATATATTCTACACCCAAACTTGCATATAAATTGATGTCAAACATGAATCAAGTTGAACATAGGTGATTTGGCATATAAAAAGGGATCCATAACAAAACTATCGTTATGAACAACTAGCATATATTCACAAAATATCGCATTTTTCCAATGATTCACAAACATAACCATATATCCCAAATTATAACTCAACCTAATTAACTTGTTGATTATCTTATTAAAGAAATGGAACTCACAACTCAAAGAAGGTCTTGAGTTCTGGGATCTGTGTTCTGAAATTGATTTAGCTAGCCTTTGAAGTAGACAAATTCGTAGTTGTTCTTGTTATAGACTTGATTTGAATTGAGTTGATTAGCTTTACTTTTCCTCTAGTTGGTGGCGGTTACTCTAGATTGCGGGGTGATAGCATGACAGAGCCATGGTTCCAATTTTAGTTAGGTTTTAGGGTTTGAGTCTACATGAGTTTATATAGAGATTAGGATTAATTTAGGTCATCCGATCAACCTAGAATCAATCAAGACCATCCAGTCAAGATAGAGTGACACATCAGCCCTAATGACTCAGCACTGAGTCATAAAATCGTCATCTTTCAGATCTTCCCGGGGTGGCAGGTCGATCCCCAGGTCGACCTATAGGGGGGAGGTCGACACTAGGGTCGACCCCCTGGTCGACCTGGATCCTAGGTGGGAATTTTCCCGCCCAGCCCGCCTCTGACTTATGTTTTGAATTTTGAATCCAGTTTCGAGCTGTTTGAATTTTTTGAATTTTCTGGAAACTTCTGACAGCCATAACTTCTTCATACGAAGTCCAATTTACGCAAACTTGGACTCTATCTCAACCAGAATTCTGAGACGAACACGATGGTGTAACCCATTTCCCTTGATTCTCACATTTGTAATTAAGTATTCTTTAATTTATTATCTTTAATATTTAAAATTACAGGGTGTTACATTTCCAACAGCGTGCAACGGGATCAACGGCTTACTGGTCCAAATAATTCAACGGCTTTCAACGGCCCCAACGGTCAATTTCCAATGGTTTTCAACAATTTCCAACGTCCCTTTGGGCAAAAAAAAGAGACACATAGCCAACTATATCAGTTGGAAGCCGTCGAAAAAAGGCGTTGGCACTACAACAAAAACAAGTATTACTTACAGAATAAAGTAGCATTTCAATTTATGTGCCACATTTGTTACTAAAATTGTATATAGTAGGGATTGAAAATTTAGGTGGCACTCTTTTGGTTAATGGAATTCATCGCCTTTCACGCATATTTTCGTCAACTCTCTAAGCTTATTCGATCTGAATCCTGACTTTCATGTACAAAATCCCAACAGCTCTGCTCGAAATTCCATCGATTCCTTGAGTAAACTTCTAGATCTGGAGGAGTATCATTCTCTATATTTTTAGGAGGCAAGTAGACACCTTGACCCATAGCCCTGGCTCCCCACAGGGTTTCACACTTGCACTGAATAACTCAGATTCGATTCTCCTGATCCAAAATCAAAAGATTATCGCTATGGATATAGAATTTATCCTGTGACTCGATACATTTATCCGAAATTGAATAATCTGAACATTTTAGGTTTTATAACATGATTTCGAATTATTAATCTTTAATTGATTAATATATTGCGAATATTGTTTTTTTTAAAATTTGAATCCTCTGACAGTTTTACTTGTTTACCTTGTTACTAATTGTTTTGAGCTAAAGACATTTTTGGTCTGACTAAATTGCATAGTTAATACAATTGGTAATCTTGTTTATTATGGGTTTAGAGAGCTCAAGTCAAAATGTCAGATTGTATTTCGTGATTTTAGAAGATGATTTGTAGTCCCTTATTTGCCTAAGAATGTTGATAGATTTGCCTTCTCCAAAGCAAATTTATATGTTTTTCCTTGCAATAGGTTGAGATCCAAAATAAGAAAGAGGGTTAAACATGCCGACAAGGACGTTCGTTGGAAGAATCAGTTATAGGTTCAAGTTTTGGATTCCGTAAAGGACAATCTGTATGTTATATCTTCAGCATTTTCTATATTGTTCATTTTTTTCAGAACAAATTCTATCTAAAATTTTCATAACATTCATGCCGTCTAGAATTTGCAGACATACAATATTGTTGCTTGATTCACGTGACACATGTTTTACTGAAGCTTGTAAAAATAATGTCCTACAAAAAGCAGAAACAACAAAGTTGCCACCTTCAAGAAGCAAAAAAGTATTCATCAAAAAAATCTTAAGCACAAGACAAGCCACGAGCATGTGTATCATCTGAAGATGAAGTTTCCATATAAGCTTGTTAACCCGATTATCTTGGTTCAAGCATTGTAATACTCAGTTCATTAGAACAAGAATCTTGATTGCCCGATGAGTCTACTGAATCAGGATGTCTCCTTGCTGCATAACCTGGTTTCTTTGGTTGTGGTCTTGTCTTTATATCACTACCAAACATTTGTACTATCGATGACATTAAAGGCCTATCTTCAGGATGCTCTTGTACACATAGCAACTCAAGTTTTATACACCTTAAAAATTCATCACTAGAAAAAGAGTCGCTCATTGACTTGTCTGCTAACTGTATGTCGTTTCCTTCTTTCCATAAGCACCATGCATGAGCAATTAGATTAATACGAGGCGGTACAGCATAAACACCTATGTTCTTTTGTCCACTTATGATTTCTGGAACCAATACCCCAAAGCTAAATACATCTGATCTTAATGAAAATGCTCCATCGATAGCGTATTCGGGAGACCTATAACCTTAAGTCCAAACAATTTTTATGGTATTGAAATTTATTTCATTGCCACTGAAGATTCTAGCCATACCAAAATAAAAAAAATTAGGTATCATTTCCTTATATTGTTCTATTTGCTATATCTTCAACACGAACAATTATATACACTTTTGTTTCTTTGAATTAATGATGGATATGATGGATTAATAGTCGTCTGACAGCTACATATCTAATTTAAAGCCTAACATATATCCAGACTACTTTCCACTCATTATTTGTTTAAAGTTTATTAAAAATACGAGTTTATGACTAAAAATAAATATTATATTGTAAAAATTGATGTTGCACCCATAAGTTTCATTGTTATATTTCGGATGCTATATAGCACAACCCTAAAGTCATTGTTTTGCCTTTGGGCACAAAAAATTTTTGGTCTTTTATCAGTTTTTGCGCCTTAAAGGCACAACAAATACCTCACCTACATATCAGATGAGTATATTTCACCTGCTTGGACAGGTGAGAACAAGTGGGCTGAGACCCGCTTGTTTTACCAAGTGGGCATGCAGCTCTTATGGTAATTAGGTTGGACTTATTTAGGCCTGAAACACCCCACCTCCGTTAGGGTCACTCTCAAAGGGAATGCCCTAATTTTGGTGGAGGTTTATAAGTATAAGTAACAGATACACAAGACAGATATAAATACACATATTTTTGAACAGCGGAAAACAACAGCACTTTTATTCCAACAAAATACGTGTTTTACACAAGCCATGCCATAATTGTCTTACAATACTTCCAAAAACCATTACATTTCCATAACTGTCTTGATTTCATTATTTAAGGAAGCATAAAAACATAAATAAACTACATAAGTCCCATAATTACTGTCCAAAGCCATAGTCCAAAACGAAAGAGATCCAAGCAATACATTCTTTCTCTTCAAGCTGGATGTAAAAGCTGGTCAAGCTGCGGTATTCCCTCCCTGTGGACCTGGGGGGGGGGGGACGAAAGAAAAGTAGAGCCAGACATAAAGCCTGAGTAAGTCTAGGACTATTCAGTCTATGAATAAAGAATTGGGCATGATAAGTATAAAACTGGAAATGGGAAAGCACTATAAACTAGGTTAGTCGAATATACTATCGTACCCCATATTAATCTCTGCATCCATATAAACTAGTTCCCAACAGGCACCCCATAATCAGGGTGAAGTGATCCGTTTCTAATGATCGGCTCCTACTCGCATAGTTACATGTGTCTTACGGCCCCCGATGTTGTAGTTACCTATGCTGGTCCCACCATGGGGTGTATCAAGTCCCATGGTGGCGGCCCGACACAATCCTAGAATGCACAGGTATACTACTGGTGCCCAGTGCCTTATTTTTCTGCGCCGGAGTGTGTGCACGCCCGCACCCCGTTAGAACCTACACTGCTGCACCACCGCCGTCAATTTGACCTCTTACAGTCAGCCCAGTAATCGTGCCCCACCCTGCCTAGTTCAGGGTATCCTGATACATCTTGTAGGGTTACTGCTGAAAAGGGTTCCCCGCTACTAGGTTTTCTATTTCTAGCCAACATGCTAAGTTGGTTAAGTGTTTTGTAAACCTAACCCCCAATCAGTCTGTATAGTTTAGCATGTTCCATTTTGATTAAGTATTAATTCAATTTACTTAATCCTATCAATCCTGACTCAGCCTTAATTGTCTTATTAAAGCCTCGACCTCTCACATTAGACAGGTATTGTTGTGGCTGCCTGTTGCCGGTTGGGTCCGGGCAGTTTTATGCCACAACTCAGTCTAACCTCGGGTCTTTATTGGGCTCCGTTTTTAACCACCCACATTGGATAGGTATTGTTGTGACTACTGGACAGCCGGGCAGTTCCGGGCAGGTTTACATCACAACTCAATCCAACCTCGGGTTAAACACATCGTATTTTCTAAATTTACATATTTTGTCTCTTTTCTATTTATATGTAAATATTTGCGGCCCATTATTCAAATTCATCTTTATTGAGTAAAATTAATTTATACCATTTAATTGTTTTCAAGGTCGTTGGCATGCGTCAAACACGCCAACACATATGTTTATATTTTAACCCAAACGTCATTACCCCCATTTTATACGTTTGCTACAATATAACATATGTTGGGTTTAACATTTAAACCCAACTTAGCCACATGAAAAGGGGAGGCTTAGAACATGGTGTTTATATATTCTAAGTAACATCAAAAGGGGAGTGTGAACGCATGAACTTGCAACATAACGATCTAATTAACATAAATTAGGCACATGTGAACTTGCATTGTAACAGCATATAATCATGGTATAAACATACCTAAAAATGAATCATTCTATTCATATAATCATGGCATAAACATACCTAAACATGAATCATGGTTTTTAATATATTCATGTAAACTTGCAGTTGGAATGTAAATCTAACTTAATTATGTGTCACATATATTATCATATGATTTTGATAACAACATAGGCCTAAAACATGTTTTCACTTAGGCATAACACCAAACATAGTTTAGTCATGTTCATAGAATTAATACAAGTTCACAAAGATGCTTGCTTTTTTCAGTAATACAAAAGTATGGTTTTTACACTAGAACCATGATGCCAATTCTAACATAGATTCATATGAATCATAATAGCCAAATGGATCCAACTACACTAAAAGTGATTATAAAAATATACGTCAGGTTGGCATAATAGTGAACCATATACTTTTATGAATCTCAAATAAACTACCACAAACATATAGTCGTTAACATGAATCATATACTTGCAATTATCCAATAGGCTTAACATCGTTATGCCACAATATCCCAAATCGATTCTTAATAGCAACGTACAATTATGAATTATTATTGCCACAAATTAAGTACAATTCCATTTCTCATTTTACACAAATCAAAACACAATTATTCATTCATATCGGAATAGCACTCTACTTACAACATATGACGAATCTTCAATTCAGGAATATGAATTCTGAATTTGGAGATGCTATCCTTTGTTGTAGGCGTTGTTTTGAATTAGTTGTCGTTGCTTTAATCTTTTGAATTGTCTCCTAATCGTCTCTCAATTTTGACGGCTATTTCTAGTCCTTCCTCAGCAGCATGATGGTCTCATTCTTATTTTTGTTTGTATGAATTAGGTGGAGTCTTAGGTCCTTTTTATAGAGTCTGTGAATTGATTAGGACCGTCGATGGAGCTTGGATTAATATTAGCCATTCATTTGAAGGAGAGACCAATTAGGAGCTGACACCTAGCCCTAGTGACAAGGCAAGGCTCAGGAATTCGGCTAAGCACAGACCAGGCTAGCTGGGGGGGGGGGGGCTGGGTTCGATCTGGCTCAGGGGCTAGGTCGACTCCCCAGTCGACCCCCAGGTCGACTCTAGAGTCGACCTGGCCTGGGGCAGTTCGACCTGGCCTGGCAGGTCGACCCTAGGGTCGACCCCCAGGTCGACCTGGTAGGTTGGGCGGGAACTTTTCCCGCCTACTCTGATTGGGCTGAAATTCAAATCTGTTTTCGAATTTTGAATTTTCTGAAACTTCATCGGGCCATAATTTGGTCATAAGGGCTCCCTTTTTCAAAAACTTGAACTCTATTTCGCGTATTTTTCCGAGACGAATGCAATGGCACAGCCCGTTTCCCTTGATTCATATTTTAAAATTTAATTCTGCCTTGATTTACGTTATAACATGTTATTCAAAAATATGGGTTGTTACATTCTCGCCACCTTAAAGGATTTCGTCCCCGAAATCTTCAAGTTAGGAAGAACGTATCCTACCATCCATCATCCATCTACTCAAAACATCATCCACGAGCAGCCGTTGTCCTTAAAAGATTCTAAATGCTGTATGAACATATGCAAAGGTGTGTGTATATGTACTTATCTAATGCGAAAATCAGGCGGTTACTGATTCAGTAAACCTCCTTAATGCAAAGTATGTTAGTGAAATGAGTCCATATGTTTGCAAATTCCTAACATAATTCATAATCTCTACATGAGTGCACATAACATTCATCCATATGCAACATCCACATGATAGCATAACAAGTTTCAGCCATGAATACGTATAAGCACTCATGCATATGCAATATGAAGTGATTGAGCCGATCTAAAACCTAAATTGTGTGTGTATATGCAACCACGAGCAACCACTGCAATCACTTGTAACCACTTGCAACCATCATCCATAACATGTTTCAATTACATGTTTTCATCCAAAGTGTTTCTACCTAAAAGATAAGGTCGAGGAGATATCCCTAAAAATATAGATAAAAGCGCAACTTAAGGAAAAAGAAAGATCAAAGATGTACCCTCGAAAAGAAAAGGGTACGCTGCGCGTATTCTAGCTTCAGTTTCCCAAGTTGCGTCTTCCTCGGCGTCGCTCCACTGAACTTTGACGAGCTTGACTTCGCGGTTGCGCAGCTTTTACACTTCCGTTCCTAATATGCGGGTTGGAACTTTCCTCACGGTTGCTTCGCGTTCCACTTCAGCTTCTTCTAGGATATTTGGCTTTACCACTTCAGCAGATTCATGTAGACATTTTCGGAGGTGCGAAACATGAAAAACGTTGTGAACTCCGGCCAGCTTTTCGGGTAGCTCTAATCTATAGGCCATTTTCCCAATTTTCTCGATGACAGGGAACGACCCTACAAACTTTGGTGCTAGCTTTCCTGTGGTTCCAAAACGAACAACGTTCCTTAGCGGAGATACCTTAAGAAAAACTCTGTCCCCAACCTCAAATTCCAGGTCGGTCCTCCTCTTGTCGGCGTAGGATTTCTGTCTGTCTTGGGTTGTCTTCATCCTTCTTCGTATCAAGTCTACTTTCTCTGAAGTCTCTCGGATCATATCTGGCCCAAGTATGAGTTTACCAGTAGACTCCCACCAACAAGTGGGCGATCGACACGGCCTTCCATGTAAAGCTTCGAAGGGCGCCATTCCAATGGTGGCTTGGTAGCTGTTGTTGTAGGTAAATTCCACCAAAGGAAGATGGTCTTCCCACGTCCCTCCGAAGTCAAGGACGCACAGTCTTAAAAGGTCCTCCAAAACTCTATTCACTCTTTCCGTCTGGCCGTCGGTTTGGGGGTGATAGGTTGTGCTCAAGCATAACTGTGTGCCTACCGCTTCCTGTAGACTCCGCCAAAACTCACTTGTGAAGATAGGGTCCCGGTCACTAACAATGTTGGATGGTATTCCATGGAGTCGAACAATTTCCTTGAGGTAAAGAGATGCTAGTGATGAGGCAGTTCTTTTACTCTTGACAGGTAAAAAGTGGGCGCTTTTAGTAAGCCTATCCACTATTACCCAAATGCTAGTGTTGCCTCTTCTAGACCTAGGCAACCCATCAATGAAGTCCATTGAGATGCTATCCCACTTCCACTGCGGGACCTCTAGAGGTTGGAATAGACCGCCAGGCTTCTTCTGATCCGCCTTAACCTGTTGGCAAATCATACACTTAGAAACGAAATCTGCCACGTCCTTCTTCATGCCGCTCCAAAAGAAAGTTCTCTTTATGTCCTTGTACATTTTATCTCCGCCTGGATGTATCGTCATCTTGGAGTGATGTGCTTCCTCGAGAACCGTCTTTACTAAATCCCTTGTCTGTGGGACGCATAGTCTTCCGTCTCGCCTTAGCCAACCCTTATCGTCGATGGAGTATCTGTTGAGGTGACTTGAAGTCTCACCCCTAATTAACCTATCAATCGTCTCCATAAGCTGAGGGTCTTCGCGTTGTGCTGTCCCTATTGAGTCCACTAAAGTGGGGCGTATTTCGAGAGATGTTAGCAAGCCTGGTACAAAATCGGAGGAGGGCCTAAAGTCAAAGTTGGCTATAAACTCTAGGCTTTGCCTTTCAACAAACATCGGGCTTAGGGTCAGTTTCTTTCGGCTCAACGCGTCTGCCACTACGTTGCCTTTGCCCGGAGTGTAGGAGATCTTGAAATCGTACGAGGCAAGAAACTCCATCCACCTTTGTTGCCTTAGATTAAGATCTTTCTGCGAGAAAAGATATTTCAACGATTTATGGTCAGTGTAAAGTTCGAACTTCTCACCTAGGAGATAGTGTCGCCAAGACTTGAGTGCAAAGACGATGGCAGCTAACTCAAGATCGTGGGTCGGGTAGTTCTTTTCATGCACTTTCAACTGCCTTCCACCATAAGCTACTACCCTTCTTTCTTGCATTAAGACATCGCCTAGCCCTGTCCCACATGCATCTATATAAACTGTGAACGTCTTGCTTCCATCTGGCAACGTCAAAACTGGGGCTGTTGTAAGAGCTCTTTTTAGTCATTGGAAAGCAAACTCGCAATCCAAGTCCCAGTTGAACACTAGATTCTTCTTTGTCAGCCTTGTGAGGGGAGCTGAGATTTTCGCAAAATCCCTTATGAATTTTCGGTAGAAACCTGCTAGTCCTAGAAAACTTCGGACCTCAGTTGCATTCCTTGGCGTCTTCTAATCCTGCACCGCTACTACCTTAGCAGGGTCCACAGCTATCCCTTCTTTGGATACTATGTGCCCAAGGAACCTCACTTCCTCTCTCCAAAAGTGGTATTTGGAGAATTTGGCTTTTAGCTGATGGACTCGTAGAGTTTCCATGATTGCCCTTAAGTGCTGAGCATGTTCTTCTCCACTCTTTGAGAAGATCAAGATATCGTCTACGAAGACCACTACGAACTTGTCGAGGAATTCTCTGAGCACCCTACTCATTAGGTCCACGAAGTAAGCGGGTGCGTTTGTCAAGCCAAAAGGCATGACAAGCCATTCTAAGAAGCCGTCTAGGGTTCTGATGCTGTCTTATCGATGCTATCCTCAGCCACCCTTAGCTGATGAAATCCGGTCTCTAAATCGAGTTAGGAGAAAACAGACGCTCCTAAAAGCTGATCAAACAGATCGTCAATTCTGGGGAGAGGGTGCCTATTCTTTTTTGTTAGCTTGTTGAGCTCCCTATAGTCAACACACAGGCGGAGTGAACCATCCTCCTTTGTAGCGAATACCACTGGAGCGCCCCATTCTGAAATGCTCCTTCTAATGAACCCCTTCTCTAGGAGCTCTTTAATCTGTTTACTGAGCTCTTTCCTTTCCTGTGGAGTCATGTGTCTAACGGGCAACGCAACGGGCTTTGCATTATCTACAAGATATATGCGGAAGTCTATCTCCCGCTTCGGAGGTAAGCCCCTCATCTCTTCGAAGACATCCGGATATTCACGGACCACTTTAACCGATTGCAAACTTTCAACAGAAGCATCTAGCGATTCAAGATAACTAAGCATAACCACATACGAGGGATTACAAGTAATTTCCAGGGTGTTACCGAGTTGGGTCAGAAGCCTAACCACCCTTCTCTCACAATCAAGGACGACACCATTACTGGATAGCCAGTCCATGCCCAAAATCAAACTATATCCCGAGAAGCCCAAAACAAAAGCACTACATCTAAATTCTACGCTTAGAATAGAAATTTTCAATCCCACACAGATCATAGACAAATGAGCCGGGCCCTCGATTGGATTTGAAACAATTAAGGGGTCCTCTACCATACTAGTTTCTAGGTGTAGAGATTCTACTAAAGCAGATGAGATAAAGGAGTGTGATGCGCCAGAATCAAATAAAGTGCGAACTGGGTGATCATAAAGATAAACTACACTTTCTACAGAAGTACTTATACCTCGCTGTTGTAGAGGTGGCGCTTCTAGCACATGAACCTGTGCCCCCGAGGTGGATCCAGCCCTCTGCCCCTGCCCTCGCTTCTTTGGGCAATCTTTAGCCATATGGCCTGTCTCACCGCAAGAAAAGCACCCACCATTCAACTTGGCCTTCTTTTTCCGGCAATCTTTCACTAAGTGCCCCACTTTGCTGCAGAAATTACACTTCCTCTTCTTTTTGTTGTCTTTCCCGCCCTTCTTAAAGTCTGTCTTCTTAGGCTGTAAACCCTCTTTCTTCCCTTGAGAGCTTTCTGCCTTTGTCTCCTTCTTGCCCTTATCCTCTTCGTTCAGCAATGCCATCTGTACCAATCTTTCATACGTAGCTCCCATGGGTATATGGGTCATGGCCAAACTGTGTAATGGCTCATTCAACCCTTTGACAAAACGGAGAGCCTTCTTGTGCGGGGTGTTGACTAGGTCCAGTCCGAACCTAGCCAGCTCATCGAACTGATTAACATACTCTTTGACTGTCATATTCCCTTGCTTAAGAAATAAGAATTTTTCCAACTGCAGACTCCTTTCAGCGTCTGAGAGAAATTTAGCCTCAAACCTTGCCCTAAAGTCCTCCCATGTTTCCACTGGTCTTTCTGCATTGGTGACTTCCCACCAGTAGGAAGCCTCGCCTTTAAGTAGCCATACTGCCAGTTGTACCTTCTGCCTATCTTCTACCTCAAAGATAACGAATAAGTCCTCGGTTTCCTTTAGCCAGTTCCTGGCTTCCACGAAGGACTCGGTTCCATGAAAGTCCTTTCCTCCCATAGCTTTGAAATCTTTACATATCTTAACAAAAGTATTACCCCGCGGAGGAGGTGGAGGAAGAGGTGCTACTGCAGCTGGATGATTTCCTGCAGCTGGGAGAGGAGGAATAGTGGGACCTGGCTGATTGGCCCTTGCTTCTAAGAATCGTCTAAACCAACCAGGTATTGGTATACCCTCTGGCAAGTTAAGTTCTTCGGACATGCTGAAACAAAAAGGATAGATTCAAAACGAAGGATAAAAGATAGTACTTATGGCTTTGGGGGACTATGCCTTTTTAAAATAAAATAATATTTTATCTTTAAAAATGCTTCTTTAAATTTTCTTTTGAAAATAAATTTTCAAGACTTTATATCTTATCTGGTAAACCTATGCTTTGATACCAAGTGAAACACCCCACCTCCGTTAGGGTTACTCTCAAAAGGAATGCCCTAATTTTGGTGGAGGTTTATAAGTATAAGTCACAGATACAAAAGATAGATATAAATACACATATTTTTGAACAACGGAAAACAACAGCACTTTTACTCCATCAAAATACGTGTTTACACAAACCATGCCATAATTGTCTTACAATACTTCCAAAAACCATTACATTTCCATAACTGTCTTGATTTCATTATTTAAGGAAGCATAAAAACATAAATAAACTACATAAGTCCCATAATTGTTGTCCAAAGCCATAGTCCAAAACGGAAGAGATCCAAGCAATACATTCTTTCTCTTCAAGCTGGATGTAAAAGTTGGTCAAGCTGCCGTATTCCCTCCCTGTGGACCTTTGGGGGGGGGGGACGAAAGAAAAGTAGAGTCAGACATAAAGCCTGAGTAAGTCTAGGACTATTCAGTCTATGAATAAAGAATTGGGCATGATAAGTATAAAACTGGAAATGGGAAAGCACTATAAACTAGGTTAAGTTGTCTAGAGTCGAATATGCTATCGTACCCCATATTGATCTCTGCATCCATATAAACTAGTTCCCAACAGGCACCCCATAATCAGGGTGAAGTGATCTGTTTCTAATGATCGGCTCCTACTCGCATAGTTACATGTGTCTTACGGCCCCCGATGTTGTAGTTACCTATGCTGGTCCCACCGTGGGGTGTATCAAGTCCCATGGTGGCGGCCCGACACAATCCTAGAATGCACAGGTATACTACTGGTGCCCAGTGCCTTATTTTTCTGCGCCGGAGTGTGTGCACGCCCGCATCCCGTTAGAACCTACACTGCTGCACCACCGCCGTCGATTTGACCTCTTACAGTCAGCCCAGTAATCGTGCCCCACCCTGCCTAGTTCAGGGTATCCTGATACACCATGTAGGGTTACTACTGAAAAGGGTCCCCCACTACTAGGTTTTCTATTTCTAGCCAACATGCTAAGTTGGTTAAGTGTTTTGTAAACCTAACCCCCAATCAGTCTGTATAGTTTAGCATGTTCCATTTTGATTAAGTATTAATTCAATTTACTTAATTCTATCAATCCTGACTCAGCCTTAATTGTCTTATTAAAGCCTCGACCTCTCACATTAGACAGGTATTGTTGTGGCTGCCTGTTGCCGGTTGGGTCCGGGCAGTCTTACGCCACAACTCAATCTAACCTCGGGTCTTTATTGGGCTCCGTGTTTAACTACCCACATTGGATAGGTATTGTTGTGACTACTGGACAGCCGGGCGGTTCCGGGAAGGTTTACATCACAACTCAATCCAACCTCGGGTTAAACACATCGTATTTTCTAAATTTACATATTTTGTCACTTTTCTTTTTATATGTAAATATTTGCGGCCCATTATTCAAATTCATCTTTATTGAGTAAAATTAATTTATACCACTTAATTGTTTTCAAGGTCGTTGGCATGCATCAAACATGCCAACACATACGTTTATATTTTAACCCAAACGTCATTACCCCGGTTTTATACGTTTGCTACAATATAACATATGTTGGGTTTAACATTTAAACCCAACTTAGCCACATGAAAAATGGGAGGCTTAGAACATGGTATTTATATATTCTAAGTTACATCAAAAGGGGAGTGTGAACGCATGAACTTGCAACATAACGATCTAATTAACATAAATTAGGCACATGTGAACTTGCATTGTAACAGCATATAATCATGGTATAAACATACCTAAACATGAATCATTCTATTCATATAATCATGGCATAAACATACCTAAACATGAATCATGGTTTTTAATATATTCATGTAAACTTGCAGTTGGAATGTAAATCTAACTTAATTATGTGTCACATATATTATCATATGATTTTGATAACAACATAGGCCTAAAACATGTTTTCACTTAGGCATAACACCAAACATAGTTTAGTCATGTTCATAGAATTAATACAAGTTCACAAAGATGCTTGCTTTTGTCATTAATACAAAAGTATGGTTTTACACTAGAACCATGATGCCAATTCTAACATAGATTCATATGAATCATAATAGCCAAATGGATCCAACTACACTAAAAGTGATTATAAAAATATAAATCATGTTGGCATAATAGTGAACCATATACTTTTATGAATCTCAAATAAACTACCACAAACATATAGTCGTTAACATGAATCATATACTTGCAATTATTCAATAGGCTTAACATCGTTATGCCACAATATCCCAAATCGATTCTTAATAGCAACGTACAATTATGAATTATTATCGCCACAAATTAATTACAATTCCATTTCTCATTTTACACAAATCAAAACACAATTATTCATTCATATCGGAATAGCACTCTACTTACAACGTATGACGAATCTTCAATTCAGGAATCTGAATTCTGAATTTGGAGATGCTATCCTTTGTTGTAGGCGTTGTTTTGACTTAGTTGTCGTTGCTTTAAGCTTTTGAATTGTCTCCTAATCATCTCTCAATTTTGACGGCTATTTCTAGTCCTTCCTCAGCAGCATGACGGTCTCATTCTTATTTTTGTTTGTATGAATTAGGTGGAGTCTTAGGTCCTTTTTATAGAGTCTGTGATTTGATTAGGACCGTCGATGGAGCTTGGATTAATATTATCCATTCATTTGAAGGAGAGACCAATCATGAGCTGACACCTAGCCCTAGTGACAAGGCAAGGCTCAGGAATTCGGCTAACCACAGACCAGGCCAGCCGGGGGGGGGGGGGGGGGGGGCTGCGTTCGACCTGGCTCAGGGGCCAGGTCGACTCCCCAGTCGACCCCCAGGTCGACTCTAGAGTCGACCTGGCCTGGGGCAGGTCGACTCCCAGGTCGACCTGGCCTGGCAGGTCGACCCTAGGGTCGACCCCCAGGTCGACCTGGTGGGTTGGGCGGGAACTTTTCCCGCCTACTCTGGTTGGGCTGAAATTCAAATCTGTTTTCAAAATTTGAATTTTCTGAAACTTCATCGGGCTATAATTTGGTCATACGGGCTCCGTTTTTCGAAAACTCGGACTCTATTTCGCGTATTTTTCCGAGATGAACGCAATGGCATAGCCCGTTTCCCTTAATTCATATTTTAAAATTTAATTCTGCCTTGATTTACGTTATAACATGTTATTCAAAAATACGGGTTGTTGCAAGGCCCAACAGTAAGAAGGAAAGTTATATATATAACATTAACAAATTTATATAAATGTTACATATATATTTTTATGTGTAGAAGAAATAATCTCTAGGCTATAATATGGAATAGTAACTATAGACAGGAAATACTTGGAAACATGTATAATTGGAAAGTTTTGTGAAACTACAGAGTCCCATTTTATGATGATGCTATAGATAAATTATTAAGCAAGTTTTTATAATATTAATTTTCTAAAATAAATATAGATTTAATAAGATGTATTGAATTTTTATTCTGTATTTATATGTCATATGATTCTTTCATTTGTACGTCATTTCTAAGTCACAATTATTCATACATAAATAACACATAACACTATTACTTTGATCTACTGCAATCTGGTGAAAAGTTGATGTATTGGTGCACTGATAGTGATAGTATATCCATTTGAAAATTTCCAAATTCCTAGAATATAATAATAATCTTAGTCATATTGACTTGAATTTAGAGAACTCATAATATCCCTTTATATCATCAGACGTTTTTATCTTATTACAAGAAAACTCAAAAATATATGAGGAATATGTAGTAGTTTGTTTGTTTTAATTACAGAACATTCACTGTTTGCAAATTATTCAAAAATTATGTATAATTTATGAAATAGATTACCTGTTAGTTTTAATTTCATCTGAGAGAATTCATTGTTATTATAATTGGTTGGATACAAAAGATGGTTTATGTGCATGTATATCTTCAGTTTAAACCCTCTGGAAGAGCTTTTGCTATTTACTGAAGGTGTTATGTCAAGTACTAGATTTTACATTGGACGGAATGTAAGTAACAAAGTTTCATCCCTTAGGTTAGTAGCTTCCATTGATCCAAAGTTACTACTGTTGACGCCATTATGGTATTTGTTATGGACTAGGATGAAGCTGCTTGTAGTCCATGCTGGTAAGCATATATCAGAACATTATACACAACATGTTCCGTACATTTAGATCAAGTTGTCAATAATCATACACAAATTGTTCAATTCTCTGGTCATTTCATTTAATTCATGCATGTAGATGTTTGTTATTTTAGATGGTTGATACAAATAAATCTTTAAATTGTACTACAAATGTTGTTTGCTATCTAAAATATTAACTGCCCTTTTACTTTGTTTTGTATTGTGTTTTTCATGAAAGTGGTTGTATTTGCTCTGTTAAGTATTCTCTATTTGCGAATAGTATGACAATAAAATTTATTTTATTTTGAAATTTACGGCCATTTTATCATCTCTTTTCGTTTATTATCCTTGAAAAATGACTCACTGTCTTTTGTTCTAATTTGAACAACCATGTGTTACCTGCATTTATAATGAGACTAAAACAAGCCTAGGGACAAGAACTAGATACATGTAAACTTGTTTAATTTTATGTGGCAGATTAATGAATGGTTCATGTTGCAGCTAGGAATTGTATTTTACATAACTAGTCTTATAACAATCAGAGATTTGTTTTAATTTTCTTATGTATGTATACATGTCAAGCTTTCTACCATGAGCTACAATTTTCCTGGAAATGTGTGAATTGTATTTATATGTTGTAATGACCAATAAATGTGATTTGGCCCAAGTTCGTCTCTTTTATACATGGAATTGGGTTACACCTTTGTTGAGTTTCAATAAATAAAAGCAGGGCTTTTTTTCCTAAATAATTTCAACCAACTTTGAGTGATAGATCTGCATCTTTTTACCTCTATTATAGTATAATATACAAATGTGCATATGTATTCTTATTAATTTCCCTTAATTTTGAGGCATTTTAGTTATAATACCTGTTGCAGAGGGAAGTGGGGAAATTAAGCTTAATGATGAATTGGTTTGCATTCTGCAATGTAGTAAAAGGTAATGAGCATTTTATGCAATTTATTTAGCTATTTAAACAAAAGAGCAAATAACAGTGGCCATAAATGTATGATTGGTAGGATAATTTTGTATTGTGTTGCTTATTTTGTTTTTATTCATTATCCGTCATTTATTCATTTGCTGATGCTACATTCATCAGCAAATATAGGTTTATTTATTTATGATTCCCAAAACATTTACTCATTTTCTGATACTAAATTCATCATTTAATTTGCTGATACTACATTCATCATTTATTCATTTATGTTTCTTATAAATGATTTACCATAATCTTAATGATTCATGATCAGGTATATTAGTAGGCTGAAATGGGCTTCGTTACATTAAGACATGTCTTGTTCCTTATGTCTATAGTGATTGACTTGAAAGTACCTTCAGATATATTAATAGGTATGTGTGCCATTTTTTCAAGTAATCAAAACAATTCAACTCATAACTATGAGTTATATACATGTGTGTGTGTATACACACATATGTGTATATAACATTCTTTTGAAACTAAGATCAACAAAGACATAATTATATATCATTCTGTGTATATCAAGTTGCATAGAAACTTACCATGACATCCAGGAAGTTTTTTTTGATGTGTTGTAAGCCATGACTAATTACTCATTGATGCCTTGTTGGACATTCATCCAAGGTCAGTCAGAAAGTGGCACTTTTCGTATGTGTTCTGTTCATATTTAGTAAGGAAACTAAATCCATACCGATGTTGCCTGACATGAGGTATAAAATGCGGAAACAACAATTCCCTCTTGAGCTATTGTTTTTGCATTTGTAGTCTATGGTTGTGTAGGTTAATTTGTGGCAATGCAGGTGTTTGTACATGTGTGTGGCAGTATGTGAACAATTTATACTGAGGTAGTAGACTCGTCCGTAGTTAAATCAGAATGTTCACGTATTAGTTTGTGTGATTCATTTGCTAATTGCAGTTGAGAATTGGTATACATTATATCGTTTGTAGAAATTTAATTCACCACTGTAACTCATGACCATCCGCATCAGCTTCGTTCTACAACCAAGCAGCTCACCATGCAGCTTGATTCACATTGTTACTATTAATCTTCTGCAGTACTTGCAGCTTCTCTTCATCCCTTTGGTAACCCATGAGCACATCGAAATTCGGTCTGTTAACGTGAATAAGTTGATGCAGTAACTCAATCTACTATAATTTAGCTTGCTCTATTCAGTCAAGCAAGACCCAGTTTGCTAGCACATTTGCAGTCACATTGTACTCCCATAAAGGTAAGATTTAAACATAAAATGCCTATGTTCGTGTCGATATGTAGGTAGCTTATAGTAGGCTATTGTTTTTGTCATATCCTTTGAAACTTAGGATATGCCGTGCATTAAAAAGTTGAATGCGCTATATAAAGCTGCAACAAAAAAGGACATATACTTTGCGTGTGAGCAACTGAAGTTGTATGATGCTTCTTTGTTTTCGTGTATTGGAGTTGCAAGTGCTCAGTGAGGTGAAGATGTTCTTTGTATGACTACCATGTCTCCCTTTCTTTTGTCTTGAATCTTTTTACTGGCATGATCATCTAATGTTGTTTGAAAACGGTTGGTTAAGTTTATCTGCACGTGTTTACTCACCAAAATCCATGAATAAACGTTTTCCTAGGGAAAGAAAACATGGACATTATTACTTATGTTTTAGCCAGTATCACCGGTAAAGCGATTGCACTGTAAAAAAAGATTGTGTAGTATGGCATAAAGAATTACTTGTCCTAAGTATAACACATGATATCACTAAAAAGACACCTAGACTACAATAAAAAGTTAATCTGGGAATTGGGTTTGTTTTGGGCAATCATTTTACACTGTAACACAGTTAAAATTATCATGCCAATCATAATCTTTAGGAAGTTGAAACACAATAAGCAAAATAACACAAATGCATAATACTACATTTATAAGCACTTCCTATATTTGCTAAGTTAAAACTATGATTTACCATCATTTATTCATTTTCTAATACTACATTAATCATTTATTCATTTATGCATAATACTACGTTCAACACCACAGAACACAACACAAATGCTTATTTTGTTTTTATAAGCACTTCCTGAAAATCGCATATAACCAAGGGTAAATCATTTACCATCATTTATTCATTTGCTGATACTACATTCATCAGTTCTGTACATTTCAATTGCATATGTTTTTTTTTTATCATTCTTTATTTTGTCATGTGTCTCACTTGCATGTCGTAAAGCCTAGACACCAGGTGATTAAGTGTTTCCAAATGCAGACACATGCGATTAACCATTTTCTAAAAATAAAAATAAAAAAATCCATGCATATATAGATTTATTTCTAAAACATTAAAGCATTTTGACTAAGAAAATCATCATGCAATCTGCCTTTACTTTGGTATTGTGTCTGCACCTTCAGAATACCATGGTTTTCATGCTTTATGTTTCATTTCTAATATTAGTTTCAGATGCAAATACTTAAATACGATCTCAAAAGATATGGAATGAGTGATAAATATGTTTCAGTGGGTCTCAAAATTTGCGATGTTTGTTGATTTGTAAAATATTCTAGTATATCTTAAAGTATGCCAAGATTCCCAAAATATGCAACAAATTTTATTAATAAAACTATTGTCTTAATTTAGATAGCTAATTCCTATAATCCTATTAGAAAAAAACTGAGCTTTTTGACTTTTGACGGAAGTGAGGTGCAGGACTTTGTTTTGTATAATGACGGAGGGTGTAAGATATATCAGTTTTGTGGAGTAGATAGTTATCGTTGTGATTAGGTTCTGGTGATCCTAGGATATGTGAGGAATTGTAGCTGATGTTAGATAGAGATAGTTGCAGTTTGGGTTTGATGCGGTGGTTGAATTGATGAGGTCGAAGTAAGAATTGGTTAATAGTGGGCGGTAATGGGTTGGCATATTTTGTTTGTTTGTGTGTTGTCGGTTGGTGAAGCTTGATGATGGGTCTGGTACGGTTGCAAATGTAGTGATTATATCAGGAGGCTGTTTGTATTTCAGTGCGGAGTTGGAAGATGCTGTAAATTGGTTGATGGTACATGGCAGAGTGTGAATGATGGTTTTGAGGCAATTTTGTTGTATATAGCATGTGGATGGATTGGCTACGTTGCTAGTTGTGAGGTAGTGAACTGTTGAAGACAGTGGTGGTTTCTGATCCCGGGGAAGGAAGTTGTAACAGTTTGAAAGGCAGAGATAAGGGCGTTTTGATGTGTTGTGGCGAATATGATCGTGAATGAGGTAACTCTGAAGTCTGCAAATTGTTGCTGCTGTCACATTGCTAGATGATGGTGGTTTAGGTTATTAATTAAATTGTTGAGTGGTGGTTGTTTGGAAAGTGGGGTTGTTCAGAAACTTGCTTTAGAGTGGTGGGTGAGTTTAGATATTGCAATGTTGGATTTGATGGACAGAAAGGCAGCAGGTGTTGAGAGGTTGTTGAAGTGGTGCATATCTGGAAATTTAGAGAATATACATCAGTCAATACTTTAAGAAGGTATGTAACGACCTGCCTTTAATAAGAACTTGGTTTCTTAAATATGATACATTATTTTGGAAATTTAGAGAATCATATTACAATACTGTTACTTTTATTGATTAGTAACAACATATCTACAAAAATTTATACATTATGATTTGCTTAAATAAGAACTCCAATCTAAAAATGCTACTGTTGAGATGTGTATAATTTATATATAAGTCTAATGTGTGGTTTGATTCAAGTTTTCAAGCTTCAAGGAATTAAATATTCTGCAAACCTGGAGGAACCTATATTATAAGAAGCTACTTATATAAATATATTTATTAGTATGTATTGTTTAAATTAGCTTTTCAAATCAGTTTATTAGCAAACAAGCATACATGTCCTGAATGCATCCTAAAGAAGGCATGTGTTTATATATATATATATATATATATATAGTTATAAACTTATAGTAGTTCCTTTTTTTAATAGTTATAATTAAACCTATCCCCTTTGAGTTATCCTTTGTTCTAATTATAACCTCGGGTATCCAAGGAAATTATTTTATGAACTTTGAGCAAGTACTGTACTAGGCTTCGGGCAAACCAGTTTTTCAGCATCCATTGATTCATAAGTGTGCTTTAGTGATTAGTCTTTGAATCGATAAGTTAACATTTAGTTTTGGTTTATAATTCATATTATCAATTGTGAAACTCATATGTAGGTAATTAGCTTGACATATTCCCAGGTAAATAATTCCGAGGCTTGATATATTTCAAAATTATGTGAAACTCGTTTGCAGGTAATCAGTAACATAATGCTTGTTTATAATTCTTGTTGTTGATTTTTAAAACCATGTATACATTCCTAGGCATGATATATTTAAAATTTATATGAGGTCATATCATCCACTGGTATATGAGTTCAAAACCCGGAATGACATGCTAAGGGTTTACCATGTGAATACGCTATGATTAGCCACTTATGTGTTATCCGCAGTCCGGGCTAGGTGCACTAGGGGGGTTTTACGACTTCGGTCGGTTTCTTCATGAACAAATTCAAATATATATATATATATACACACACACACATTTACACACATACACATCAATTCGAGATCATATATACATATAAATCATTAGGACTCGTATGCAATTCTAATTGTTGACCGTTATACTTGTGTACAGGTAATTAACATTGCTGAAATGAAGAGCAACACTTCAAAGAACTGTCGGTAATTAAGCCATGAACAAGAGTTTAATTATTATGTATTATAATATTTTGATCGTACAGTTGTGTAGATTTGTTTGTAAATGGTTGTGGTACGTGAATTTGCTTATTTTTTCGAAATACTGTTATTGAAATGATTATGGGTATTATCCTTGATTATGCAATGTTTCTTTGAATTATTTGAATATAGTGATTATTGATGTTGGTTTGAAAATGATAATTATGTGATTGGTTGTTGGTTTTAACACGAATATTATATAAGTGATTGATAGAAACGATACAAGCCATTAGTAGTAAGTAGCTGCGACTAGAATGTGTTTTTCATCAATCAATAAGTTTTAGTAGCGTTTTAAAAGTGCTACAAAAGATTTACAAAAATATTATAGTAGCATAAAAAAACGCTACAGAAAATAAAAAAATAATGGTGCAAGTACTACTTTGATTGCATTTTTAGACGCTACCGAAAAACCTTTTGTAGGGTTTTTAGAAACGCTACAATATGTACATTTTTAGTGGCGTTTTCTACAACGCAACTAAAATTTTCTGACTTTTAGTTGCATGTGGTATCGCAACGTTTATTAAAACGCTACTACAATGATTAGTAGCGTTTTTTCAACGCTATGAAAGGCCTTTTCTGGTGTAGTGTGGTTGTGTTGGAAGTCGTTGGAAACCATTGATCTGTATAACAACGGCTTCCAACGGCGTTTCCAACGGCCGCCAACGGCCCTTGACCGTTGGAAAACACTGTTTCTTTTGTAGTGGGGTTAACATTGGTGCAGCAGTTTTAAAGAGAAGGGCCAAAGTTTTCAACATGAAAAGGGAAGGTGTACACAAATATGGATGCACACAAAACAGTGATCAAATGAACACAATTGAATATGGCCACATAAGTGTTCAAGCAAATGCAGTACAGTGAGCAACTCAATTGGAGCACGAGCAATAAACATTGTGCAAATCAAAAGAACAAGCACACTAGTGCAACAAGTGTCAATGTATTCAAGAATGGAAATGTAGTACATGTAGCCCCATTTTCAAATTTACAACAATCGAATGTTGTATGGAGAAAAGAATTTCACTGATTGCACAAATGGAAAGATATAAATGTTCATTGATGAAGAAATATGTTTGGCAATTGGATTTTACAATAAATGCTCCAAATTCACAGGTTGAAAACTTTCCAGTAAATTCGAAGTATATTTCTGGACAAAGAGATCAATTCAAATTTCCTGAAGTTCCATATGCTAAAATCAGTAAGTGTTTATCTACGTGATTAAAGGAATCAAGTTATGGAAAGAATAAATTCTCCATTTAAACCATTCCACAGCCAAGTCTATAGGTGAAATCAGATACTACTAGGGTTTCTATACCCTGTAAATTCACATCTATTTCATCACGTGCAAGCATCGAAACCAAGCAACGAATTCAAGAGCAAAAGAAAATAAAACCAGAGATTACATACAAGGGTTTCGATCGCAAGGCCGAAATAAGATCGACAAGAAAAGAAACAAATATTCCGAGCTTCTGAGAATAATTTCCAGAGCAAATTGAAGTCTCGATTTGGGACAGAGGACAAAAACCCCAATTTGATTTCGGCCATTGAAGAGAGCAAAGAGAGGAAGCCGATCTTTTTAGCCAAAGCAAAGAAAAGATACAGGGGCCGACCATTTTATTTATTAAGGTTTTTTTGGTTTTTATGTTTTTATTTTAAGTTGTTTCGTTTTTGTAAACGATCTACAGTTTTCTGGTTTACTTTAAACTAGCGTTTACGAGTTACTGGTTTGTAATTTGGGGGAAAATACGATCTTAGGGATAAAGATCAGTGCAGGGTTTTGGGCATAGGATTAGAAAAAGTTGGGAGTAGGTATTGCGAGTTTACAAGGTATTATAAGCATAGAGATTGTTTTAATTCTATATAGAAATCTAAGGGAATGCAGCAGTAGGCATGATTTTGCCGGAGTTGTGCACATTTGTGTGTTATTTACTTTTCTGCACTTACTCTGATTATTATTTGTGTTGTGATATTTTATATATTACCCAAAAACTGCAATAACCATATTCACCCCCTCTAGGGATAATCCAGATCATGCAAGTGGTATTGGAGCCGGTATTTTTCATTAGCTCTGGAGTCATGGATTTTTCTAGTTTTTATGTTGACGATTCCAACAATTTTCTATGGAACATATTTTTTGAATTGGAAATCAAAAATTGAATTTTATTTAAAATATGTTCATATTAAATATTAGGATATTATTATTAATGGAAGTGATAATGTAGATACGAATGATAGTGTTATGCATATTATTTAGGGGAAATTAAGCTAATGTCCCTATTAGAGTTTTAAATGTAAACGACATCCAAGGTAAGTTTAATATTTAAAGCGGGTTCTTCGTTTTGGAATTACGTGTTTTCTAAAGAAAAAAATGCGCTGCTGTATAAAAAAAAATCAGAAATATTCCCAGAAGCGCTCATAAAATAAAGTTGAATACATCTATGCAATGTTTACAAATAGTTGCATACATGTATGCATACATTTACCCAGTGTTTTCTATTAAAAATCTGGGTGAATATACGCATACATGCATGCAACTATTACCAATAGTTGCATATAAAGTTGAACTGAGATGCATGTATTACGAGTAGTTGCATACCTGTATGCAATTATTCCATATAAATGCATACATGTGTGCAACAAAGACAAAAAGGAGGAAGGCCTTTTAATATGTGCATGAATGTTTGCGTTTATTCTGTATAAATGCATGAACATACGCAACAATGTTTGAAACCGTGAATGCTTGAAATAACAGGTCAGAATTGAATATATGCATAAAAGGATGCGTACATTGCTATTTTAGCTGCATACATGTATGCATTTATACTGCAGTTTGATGCAACACTGAAATCTAAGCATGAATATATGCAACTATGTATGAATAGGTGCATCTTTTGATGCATAAACCTGTTGTTTCGTTGTTTTTTTTTTTTTTTTTGTATTTTTGGTTTTTGAGTTGTTTTTCGATGGTTTTAACACTCGAATTTAATAGTGATTAGTTGTTTTATTTAATTATGAATTTCCATGATTTTTTTCATTTTATTTTTATTCTTTTAATGAATTTTCGAAAAAAGGGATGTAATTTATAATAAATTTAGGACTGGATCTGAGCCTAATTTCCAAATTTAACAGGGATGTATGCCAAACACACCCTATTATTTATTCTTATTATAGTATTGATCAATTTAAAATTGTCTCTCACTGTTTAACTGTGCAGGAGATCGGGAAAACTCTCGATGCAAAGTATGGAAGAAAAGACAACCGCTCAAAACCCTCAAATGCCAACTCAAGCTTAAATTATGCTTAACAGGATATACATATAATGATTTGGATGATGGAGATTTTTCATGTAAAGATTTAGTTTGTCATTGTAATGATTTTTACTAAAACTGTTGATAAGCTCCAATGGAAAATTAAACTTTTAAGATCTGAAATTTTTGAGTTGGCTCGCAAAAATAATGTATTGAAATTAAAAATTGAAAACTCCAATTGCAAGAATTATTTAAATTCAAAAAATTATTTAGCTCATCTCAATAAAAATATCCAGAAACTTGAAAAAGAAATTATGAGTTTAAAACAATATGAGGATTAGCTACTTTTTAAAAATGTTACTTTGCAAAAGGTGCTGGATTAGATTAATTCCAAGCATAAAATTTTTGAACAAAAGAATTTGTTGAAAACAGAATCAATTTTGAATGAGCTTGAAAAAAAAAGTTGAAAAATTCAAGGAATTTGAGAAACTTGAGATTGAAAAGAAAATTCATTTTGAATCTGATATCTCTGAGTCCTAAACCAAAATTAAATAAATTGAGAAAGAAATTTGGTTTTGAATCAAACTAATGCTGATAGGAACAAGGTCACTATAAATTATTGTACGAATCTATAAAAGAAAAAAGTGATCTTAAATCCAAAATTCAACGACTTGAATCAACTTTGTATTTTTCTAATGGGGTAAATCATTGAATATGTTGTTGCAAAACCAATTTTCTGTTGGAAATAAATGTGGTCTTGGCTTTGGCAAAATTAATGTTTTTGAAAAGCTTAATTCTAGTTATTTTGAAAATCCTTCAAATTGCTTTAGAAAATATCGTTTCGAGAATTTGGACTCTAATGGTTTCAAAGGATTTTTAAATAACAAACCAGATGAAAATTTGTTTTGTAAAAATCCATTTAAACAGGTTTGGATCCCAAAAGGAAATAAAATGAGCTTGGCTTATTTAAAAATATTTTGGTTCCTAAGGTACAATGGTAAATTTTGATGGATTGTTATATAAACTAATTTGGATACCAAAACAGTTAAACAAAGATATGAGTGGTAAAACAGTTTTTGTTAGACCACTTGATCCTCTAAATACTTAGGTACTGATGGTCCTCTGAGGAACGACTTTCTAAAAGAATCATCGTCTATTCCATATTTGTATTAAAGTTGTTTGATATATGTACCTTAGCCATGATTGATGAGTTGGAGATCACTACACCAAAAAATTCTTTTAACAGCGTCGCAAAAACTTCGTTGTACGATTTTATAGCGTTTTGATGCACACTGTATAACGACATGTTGTCATAGGCCCTTTTCTTCAATAGCGATAGAGTAAATGCTGTTACATTTCACGTTTTACAGCGTTTTGAACAAACTGTTAATATGCTATACACAGCTTATTTTAGTTGTTGTTTTAAAAAATAGACATCGTTTGAAAATGTTGTCAAAAAATGTACAAGTTCACACTTAGACTTTCAATAGCTAATTTTAAACGTTGTTACTAATTTTTATCAGCATTTTATACATGCTATAAAAAAGTTCCCTCTCGTTTTATCAGCAAAAATAAAATGATGTTAGTAATATTTACATAGCATCTCATCTGTGCTATAGAAATATGCACAACATATATTAAATGTCGTTATTAATTTTTGAACAGCGTTTGTCACGCGCTGTAAAAGTTAACAAGGTTTTATCAGCGTTTATGAAACGCCATCACTAATATTTGCACAACAATTTTTTATGCTATCGTCTGCTCGTGCTAAATTTACAGCATCCATATCATGATGTTACATTTGTACACATATCATTACTCTATTATCATAATACAGCTGCTTCACCAAAAAATCAAATGAAAAATAATTATATAAAAACACGATTAGTAGTTGGTTTCATTAGTGAAATTGAACTCAATCCATAAACAAAGACGGTACTTAAACTATAGTACAGAAAGGCACTACAAAAATAAAAGTCTTTCCTACTACAAAATAAACTTACTACACGGATACCAAAATAAACTTCAAGAAAACATCCTATGCATTCCTTGCATCAACATTATTCTTCACCTACCTACATGGATGAAATTTAACGGTTAGTGATCAAATAAAATTTAAAATTAACATATTTAACTTATAATACCTATTACAGAATAATATGAACTCAACATCTATTTTTACTATATCCGTAATCAACGAATTACAGCAAAATAACATGAGCCAAGAGTGGATGTATTCGTGGGTTGCTTTTATGAAACAGCAAGCCATGGCTTGCTAGAACAGCAAGCCTGAGCTTGCTGCTTCTAAACAGCAAGCCACGACTTGCTGTTTCGGAGAAGCAAGCTTGCGCTTTCTGTTTTGGAGTAGTAAGCTGTGAGTACATCCACTTTGGGCTCAGCAATTCAGCAAGCGAAGCAGTCGCCAGTCATTGAAAAGGCTAGAAACTTCAATGGCAATACAATTCGCAACTGCACTTCCATAGATAGGAACAAGACTCACATGTCAACAACTGAGCATCACCACATGCATTTACGTAGCACAAAACATCCCTTCAAATAGAAAATAGAAACCATAACAAAAAAAAGCATTAAACCCACCTAAACCTCAGGTATCAATAACCATTTTTCAGACAAAAGGAAATTGTATGCCCATGCAATTTTTATGTTAGACTTTTCTGCTCTCTTTAAATAAAACAATTTTCGCTTTCCATAGGATTCACTTTCAGATGCAAAAAAGTGCAAAAACAATGGAGATGGCGTGAAAAACATAGGATTAAAAGTTGTTTCCAAATTACAGATTTGTATGCCTTTCTTTTAATTAACAAAACTCGCTATTGTCATTATTGTTTTTTCATTGGATTCAACACTTCTTTCTGGTGATCTCTAATGTTCATGCACTGCTTTGCCCATGAAATCAAGCAAATAGTATGGAGAGTGTTTACTTGTTGCTGTAGCATTATAAACCAAGTGCATGTTTTGAACCAACCTGAGTATCTATGTACCTTAAGTCGAATGTAGTAGGTATGTCCAAGACCCAAACTGAGTTGGCAATTTTTTTAAATTTATTGATAAAGTTAAAATTCTCTGCTTGATTAAGAACTGACTCCTATGAAGAATTTAATTTTATATGATTCTAGCTTTATGCGTCCAAAATCCAAATAGCAAGTGATGAAGGTTATATTACTTCAAATAGTTATTGAGCGCACCAATAGACCAATTAAATGAAATACACAAACAGATGTAAAAACTGGAATGTAAATGTTAGTGACGGGTTCATATACACAAAAGATCTTGTGAAACTTACGTAAAAATTGAATCCAGTCTCACACTCGCAACAGGCCATGCTACCGTCGAACCAAAAGCATCTGATAAGCATTCCCTGAATGAGTTACGCCTCCATAGAGCTTGCATTTGGCATTCATTGGGAAATTTGCACTCTATCATATAATCAATATTTGTTGATACATAATCAAAAATTCTTTAAAAAAGGATACTAGTAGTATAAATGTATTACCTTAACAAATTTAGGAAAATTGCTCACGGGGGGTAGATGCACTCGTCCTTCGGCAACCAATTCTTTGCTTCAATACCCCAATCGTACAACTTACATTTTCTTCTATGCTACTGCTCAAGCTTTATCAAAATGACATATATTAATTGACATGCATGACGATACACTGCATAACAAACACACACACACACACGCAGGCCTACAAATAAATATCAAAACCTACCCTAAACACAAAACCTACCCTAGGAATTAAAAAAGTCAGGTTTCTTTTCAGTATTTCCCAAGTCCTATATGCAGAGCCGGTTCGGATCATTGGGTTGCCCTAAATGACAAAAAAATCTAACTTGATTGCATAAATTTTAACTTAGTTGCTTAGACGATAAATGCATGCAATGCAACGTACTCACGCTGAATGGTCTCCAAAGAGCCAAGACCGATGAGATACCAGACGCTTTTAGGTTGTAACTTTCCTATAATGTGATTGTCGTCCACTTTGCTGTAGTTGCAATAAAAACATAATAAAGAAAAATTCACAGGATTAGTTATATCTGAAAGTAAAAAGGAGAAGGGGCTTGCAATCAAATCATACATGCATGAGTTTTGTAACATAGACTTGAGTACAAAACCTTTGTCAATTTTTTCCAACTCTAATACAATTTTTATCGTCTTCGTTCTTCGTCTTTTTTCCTATACTATGTTGTATGCTTTTCCAAATTAATAACATAAAAATTTAAAATCAATAAAAAATACAGGTATGTTCCTATTGATTCACTAATTTATTTCATACATTCTAATTTAGAACAATCATGAATTGTGTCCATAATTATACTTATCAAGTAAAAAAGGGGAAGAGGGGAAACAATTTCGCAATCTAGTATTCATACAGAGAATCAGAACAGAAGGGAGGTAATCAAACAAAATCGGAAAAATTAAAATATACCTAATTTCCTTTTTTTCTGAATGGAAAAGAGAACGCAATCTACCCCTAATAATTCTCAAGACGCAATCTCCTATATTAGTAAAGTACAACTGTCCTTGGCATCTCCTATATTATGTGTAAGCAATCTCCACTAATATTAATAATAAACTAAATCATACCCGACGTTTCACGAACACATGAACCAGCTGACAACAATAACAAGTGGGCATGTACCACTTCTATTTATATTGTTATATTTTCAACTGGTTGCACCATTCCTATGCATTATCTCATTTTATACACGAAATTGCCTACGATGGTAAGCTGTAATGTCAAGTTCTTTCCGGTGTTATAAGCATATACCACATGAAGCTAGAAACACGATAAAAATGAAAATATATCATGGTTGTGCATCTACGAACTGAAAGGACATCCATCATCAGTTTGGCGTATTGATGTATATCATTTTTACTGAGAAATATAACTGTGTATCTATGAACTGAAATAACCATGCAGCAGGAGCTAACGAAGGATGACGCTCTATATGCAATGCTTGAAATAAAACGAATATGTGAAAGATTGAAACCTTGTACATTGAGGCAAAAGAAGAAAAGTAGCAACAGCACAGTCTTCCCCTTTTCTTTCTCCAGTTAATTACTTATTCGAACACCTTTGACTATGTAACCTTTATAAATGCCAAAAAGGAGAACAAGTAGATAATATACTTTGTGAACAAATTAAATTACTAGCCAATAACATAAATATAAAATTGACAAGAAAATACTCAAAATGCGAGGTATCAAAACAGAAAATTATCGTACTGCCAAGTTCAAATGCTTAAATGCTAACATGCCAAGCCTAAATGACTTACATTAAGTTCCAATTCAATAGGTTTTGCAATTCAACATTACATAAAACATCAAATATAAATCCAAACTTCTGATTAACTACCCAAAATAAAACATGACATTAGAACTACTCAATTATACCTTTGCAATACTCCCTAACATAACTAGCATCCTCAACCAAGTCCTCGATTTCTTCACAATCTCTTACAACATAGTTGTTTTCTTCAGTAAAATCATCTATATCTAATTCATGAAAACCTCTTGGCGGCGCTTTCATCACAACATACCAATTAAAAGAATCATTTTCTCTTGAATAAAAAATTTGTTTCGCCTGAGATGCGAGAATATAAGGGTCTCTTGAAAAAGAAATCTGACTTTGATGCAAATTAACAAGAGTAAGTCCATCTTCAACTTTTGTCCTGTTTCCTATATTCACCCAATGACACTTGAAAATAGGAATATAAAAAATATTATAATCCAATAAAAATATATCAGTCAATATTCCATAGTAAGTGACCACATCAACCACTAGAGAATTGTACTTTACACTTGCTCTACACATGGTGGTCGCATCATAGGCCACTCCACTATTCTGAGTTTCTCTATCAATATCTTTTATATGGATGCAGGACAAACGCATTATTTTAGGGCCATAAGCAATCCATTTTAACAATTTATCATGATCTTTTGAGACGATAGGAATCTAAAAATAGAAAAAGCAAGTATTTCAAAATAGTATTTATAAATCATATAGGAAAATGTTGAATTTTTTCTAACAAACTTTTTTTTAAATCCAACTAGCAAAATTATCTTCATGATATTTCCAAAGTAATGTCGCATTTCTTTCTAAGCGCCTGTTTGAATTTTGCAACTCTTCCAAATGCAAACTAGTATAATAAAAGTAATGTCAAGTTGTAACCGCAAACGTAACTACAAAAAATCAATGGAAACATAACATGATGTTAACTTACTCCAAAAGCGGTTCCACTACGGCTATATTCATTAACACCACTAAGTGAGCAACTTCTTATTCCTTGGTAGACAATGTAACTTGTTCAAACATTGAAATTGAACGTCCTTCAAGTATTGTAATATCTTCATACTCTTCATTTCGATTTTTTTTCCAAGTTTGTCGATTTACACCAAAATTCATTAAAAAAACTCCTGCATTCTTCTATGAGATAGGATTCTGCAATGCATCCCTCTGGTCGTGCATAATTCCTTATGTAATCTTTAAGCGTTTTCATATACCTTTCAAAAGGATACATCCAACGAAAATGAACAGATCCACACAACTGAGCTTCCCTCCCAAGACAAATCGTCAAGTGTATCATAATATCGAAATATGAAGGTGGAAAATATCATTCAAGTTCACACAATATTTTAACGATCTCGTCATCGAGTTGCTGCAATTTTTCTCTATCAAGAACACGTTGACATATTTTATTGAAGAATGAACATAGACGAATAATTGCTTTTCTGGGTTTTATGGGCAACAAACCATGTAGTGCAACCGATAATAATTGTTCCATCAAAACATGATAATCATGTGACTTCAAACCACTAATACAATCCACCAATGATATGCATCTTTTAAAATTTGAGCAATAACCATCAGGACCTCTAAAATCATAAAGCCTTTTGCAAAATATTTTTTTCCTTTCCAATTCTGATAATGTATGCGGAGCCAGTGGAAGATATGTTTTTGTCCCACGAGGTTGTGCATAAAGTCTATGTCGAATTCCCCAATCCTATAGATCATGCCTACAATTAATCCCATCTTTTGATTTATTGTCATGCAACATTGTACTAAGTATGCTTTCACAAACATTTTTCTCAATGTGCATTATGTCTAAATTATGACGTAATGGAAGTGTCTATAATAAGAAAAAATTAAGCTTTAGAGTTTACCCACATTTTTCTTGTAATAGGCCAATAAAGAAAACAGAATATAAATGCTAACCTCTCAATATGGAAAGTAAAAAACGATTGATTTCTTTTTCCACCTTAATAGATCTTTTTTAATAGGATCGTTATCTTCTTCATCATCTTCACTGTCGTTGTCAATCTTTCTTTTTTTACATTTGCCCTTATTTTTCTTTTCGTTTTCGGTGCCTTTTCCAAAATCACTTGGAAAGTCTTTCAAACTTAAAGAGATATCTTTGCCGGTTAAAATTCTAGACTTTTCCCATCCTCCACGGTGTTGTCAAACCATGCCTTTTTTTCTTAATGGATTTGTGTTAGAGAACCCCGAATTATCACAAAACCAATTGGCTATGCGAAGGGTGAACTCATTATACTTATACAGGATTCATTTTACAAATTCCCCAATGTGGGACTTGTCTCAACACGCCCCCGCACGTGTGGCATATCATGAGCCTAACACGTGGACCTTTTTACTGGGTGACGTGGATAAGTGTGGTATTGTGCGCACGAATTAAACCTGCTCTGATACCAAGTTAGAGAACCCCGAATTATCACAAAACCAATTGGCTATGTGAAGGGTGAACTCATTATACTTATACAGGATTCATTTTACAAATTCCCCAATGTGGGACTTGTCTCAACAATTTGTAATGGATAAAAATCTTCTATGAACTAGATAAAGTCTTTCGACTATGTTTCATCCACCGATGATAAGTGTTGACGCCACATGATGGACACGCTTTTTTACCCTTTACATGACATCCAACAAGATTACCATAAGCCGGAAAATCATTTACCATCCACAATAAAATAGATTTCAAGTTAAAAAGTGTCTTACTTAGTGCATCATATGTCTCTACTCCATTACTCCAAAAGTAATGCAAGTCTTCTATTAATGCTGCCAGATATACATCAATATCATTTCCTGGTTGTTTTGGACCTGGAATTAGAAGTGTTAACATGATATTTTCCTTCTTCATGCACAGCATAGGCGACAAGTTATAAGTCACATGCATTAATGGCCAACAACTATACTCAGAGCTTAACATAGACAATGTATTAAAGCCATCTGTAGCAAGACCAAGTCTAATATTATGTGGATCGGCTGAAAATGTTTTCCAATTTTCATCAATCATGCTCCGTGTTACAGAATCTACAGGATGTCGCATCTTTGCATCACTACTTTTATTTTTGAAATTCCACTTAATTCTTCTTCCATTTTTTCAGATTTAGACATTCTTCTCAATCTTGGAATTATTGGAAAATATCTCAACACCTTAACCGGGATAACTTGCATAATCTCCTCTGTATCCCGATTGATCTTCCATCGTAAAGAGCCACATTTCGGACAACTATTTAAATTTTTGTTCTCTTTACAAAAAAGAAAACAATCATTTTCACAAGCATGAATCTTTTCAAATCCCATATCAAATAGTGTTAGAAACTTTTTTACTTCATATAAAGTCTTGGGGAGTACGTTATTCTTCAGCAAAAACATATGTTGGACGTTAAGAAGTTTATCAAAACAAGTATCAAATATACGGTATCGCATTTAACATTATACAAAGTAGTAATGGCAGATAACTTTGTATGGTCTATGCAACTAGGATACATTAGGGTTTCAGCGTCTTCCAAATTTTTAAGTAAATCATCGTGCCTCTTTGAGTAAGTTTTACGCCTCACCCATTTTAACCGTTTTTTTCAATAGTCACTTGCTCGCCATGATTATACCATATACCACCTTCATACTTAGGATCAATTCTCCTTATAATCAGGTGCTCAACAGCGGTGTCTCCGTTGCGACGACTAAGATTACGACAGTCTATACAAAGACACAAAATCTTTTCCATTTCTCGTAAAAAAAAATTGGCATCAAGCGCAAATTTTCGAACGCCTAGACCATACTCACTACTTGTTCTATAAGTAAAATTGAAAACAAGTGTTACTTTATATTATCATAATTCAGACTATGTCAAATCGAAAGTTTAATATAAATTAGGAACCAATACCTATGTTTACGCAACCAATCTTTGTCCATTGTCATATGCAATGTTTGTGAAATCAAGTATCTGAAATACAAAGAGCAGAAAGGTTATAATTTAATGGTTAATCACAGCTCATGTGCACAACTCCCTAGTTGCAATTCACACATACTCAAATCATTACTTCTTACTGCTCTTTCCCTGTGGACACAAGCAATTTTCAACCAGTGATATATGTACACAAGCAGGTAAATATGTACACAATCAGCTATATATGTCACAGCATTTTTAAACAAGATATATATGTACACAACCAAGTATATATGTACAAAAGCAGGTATATATGTCACAGTAATTTTCAACCAGCTATATATGTACACAGCAATTTTCAAGCAGGAAGGCTGTTGCTTCAAATATGTGAAAGAAAGCATATAAAAAACATATTGAGGTATCTATTCTTGATTTTCTTTAAGTTGCCCGACATATACTATAGATTTCACTAATAAGTGTAAATTGGTCGAACTAAATGTACAAGAATTAAGTAATTAAATCAATCGAATCGAAAGACAAACAATTAAATCAATTGAAAACCAAATCGATCGAACTAAATATACAACAGACAAATTACAACTAAATTGATCGAAGTACCTGAACAAGAGGAACTAGGGTAGGGAAATAAGGAACGGTGAAATGATAAAATTTGGTTTTACCACAAGATGAAATCGAATGCGGGAAATGAAATCGAAAGAGGGAAAGGAAATCGAAAAAGGGAAATGAATCTGAAGGAAGAGGGAAAGTAAATTTTTTAGGCAAAGGGAAATGAAAGTGGAGGCAGGATGTTAGCGTGCATGTTGTTTAGGGTAAAATTTTTATCACACGTGTTGCATCAGCGTTTCAACCACTATTGAAATCAATGGAATCATTTCATTGAGTTGTGGATTTAGGGGGACCAAAATTTGACAGCATTTGCACCATAAACGATGTCTTCAATTGCGGTTGAAAGTGGTTTTTCTTGTAGTGGATCCACAACATCTATTGTAATTCAGGTGTGATTTCTAAACACATTTCTGTTTATATTCTCTGTTTTACTCTTCCCTTCTATCCCTCATTTTGTTTGTTTTTTCGTTATCTTCCCTCTGATTATGCTTATTTGTAATGTCACTGCCATAGTTTTTTTAATTCTAAACTTTCTAACTTCAAATTGAAGTTTTTTTTTTGTTTTTTTTTTTTTTGAAAATTAGAATCATTTACCTAAAACCCTCATGTTTTGACGATTTCCAGATCTTGAATTTAAGCTTTTAATATTTTGCAATTCTTTTGAAGTTTAATTGTTTTATATTCTTGAATTCTTAATAGTGCCGAAGCAGTCTTATCATACCTTGAACACTATTATACATAATTCTAAATTTTTTGATGATTTGAAAGCTATTTAAGTTTCACACATCTTGGTTTCTTTTGATTTTCTTCTAACTCATTTTGGAAAGACTTCAAAAACTACATTCATTACAGCACACTGCTATTTTTATGTTGAGATAATTTCATTGGTTTTTGGATGGGCTTAATCATTTTGAATTAAAAATCATTTAGAATGGATTTTTTTTGTTGCATCATGAAACTTGTTTTTAAATCATGATCATTTGGCTTGAGTATTTTTTTTATAAATCATTTGATATTGTTGATATCTTGAATCTCACAAACTTCTTGGATTTGAAATTGATAATCTTGTGTGACCGATTCATCGAATCGTGAACTTTACATATCTCTTCATGTGATTTCAAATGAACTATTTTTAATCTTGAATCATTGATTATCTCTAGCTTGTTGTAAATATTCTGAAAAATTCCCTTATTAATCTTGCTCTAAAATTGAATGATTGCTGCTATGATAAAATGAACTGAATTAATATATCTGTCTGCTTGGGCTTTGATACTTTGTAATTATGAACATTAGGACCTACAAGTGATATCATTTTCTAGAAGTCTTGAAAATTTTCTCATTCAACTATTTAACTTTTTTTAATTGATTTTCAACTTGTACAGTTCTTTTGGAATCCCTCTTGTAATTAATATTTTTATTTTAAAATTATTTTTGGTTATCTATTCAAAAATTGAAATTATTGATTGAATTGAACTATATTTGGAACTCAATAAAATTATTAATAGATTTATGAAATTGTTATGAGTTGTGAATATAACGTATTCCATAACAAGAGGAAATTTTATTTAAATTTTGATGATGTTTGAATATTTGTTATAATATCTTTAAATTGATGCTTATTTCACGAACATCTTCTTTTTTTATCACCTTTCTACCATCCTTCATGGTTTTATTTAATGTGGAGAGTTTATTTTTTAAAATCATCTTAAAGAAAATACTGTTTCAAAATTTGTGATGCAATGTGGCTATATAATTTTTCCAGAATAAGATAATTGAAAATTTTCAAAAATCCTAAAATGGTTGAGCATATTTCATAATATAATTAATCTATAGGTTTATTTCACGACCATCACTGTGCCTACCATATTTCTATCATCCATTTTGATTTTATATACTGAGGATATTTTTTGCATAATAAGCGTTTCTCTAATCTCGTTTAAAAAAAACTAGATATGGTCATGCATGGTTAGATATTACTTATAAATCGCGACCGATCCCATTTAGAAGTCCTAATAACCTATGCGGTTTTAGTGTGCTTTTGAAATAAAAAGAAAAGAAAAGGGAAAGAAAATAAAATAAATAAAGATTCATATATATATATATATATATATATATATATATATATATATATATATATATATGAAATCTTCCTTTCTATGTAAAAACTAACCTATCAATCCATTTTCTAAATTGTCAAATGTGCTAATATCTTATGATGTATTATGATTTTTTGATTGATAGTCATTGGAAATTGAGATTATTTGATTTCATCACTTGATTTGAATTTATAACCATTGTCCAAATCCATTCTCTATTTTGTGCACATTTTTTATAAAATATTTTAAAAAAAATAATTGGAACTTATATGTTTTATCACTCTCTCCATTTTATAAAATTCATCAGAGATCCATCATTCAATAATGTAAAATTTACCATTAGTTTGAAGAATATTTGATTTTTGTTTGATTGAATGAGATTTATGATGTACATACTCTCTCTTGATCTGATCTTTTATTTCTAGTCTATATTCCATCACTATTTCGACTTTTGTATCCTTTTGATGAGAGCAAAGTGGGGAGAATGGCTAAGATTTTGATTGATGAGTGAATGTTTCATGAAAATTTTAATACTGGAAATTCGATTATTATTTTTTCCTTCGCTCATATGCACATAAATAGGGCGAGTTATGTTGTAAGGGGAGTACATATAGGGAGATTCTACACTTCACTATCAAAAATATTTATTGTATTAAAAATCTTATTATATGTTTTCCATCATCAAAAAAGGGAGATTGTTGCATATAAAAATATGACTATTGTTTGATGATAACTAACATGTATAAATTATTATAAATATATCTGTAATTGTACGATTTTACTACATCACATATAAACATAAAAATTTATATTTGAATAGAATACTATTGCACAAGAATTTAAATATTCAAACATTATTTTATTTAAATATAATATTTTATTTCAACATTTGAATAGTACAAACTTATAACTCTACTATTGTACATCTCAGTGATTTGTTACATTCAGCTCTCACTACAACACTCAGGTTTCACCCAGTTTACACATATAGACTCATGTACATTCACAATCACTCGGTTACATATACATTTCTCTTTGCTCTCCCAGTTACACTCATTGACACACTAATCTTCAGTCTGCTTCAGAGTCAGTCCAATCATCTGCATACCTATCACAGAAACACACAGTAAACTGGAACAAAAATTGATTTACACTCTAACAAATATAAATTTATTTTAAACTTTATTTGCCACAAAATTTTGTTGTGTTTCTCATCATATTTCTTGGCTTGGTCTGATACGTATCATGTCTGCCATTCCAACCACTCACATATATAAATTACACATACATGGTACAAGTATACACATACATGCATATGTTTATACAAAAATATTATTTAAAATGTGCAGGTGCATATGTTGAGTATATAAACAGCATGGACAAGTGTGAATAACAATTTAGAAATATAGAGCATGAAATAAAGGCAGCAATAATAATGGCCAAGCAAGAAAATGGCAATGTACATAGGAATTCACAAATATCAAGAGCATGCGAGAAGGTAGTAATATCTCAAAATTGTCAAGGGAGAAGTATGAAGGACACAAATAATGACAAGGCATGGACATAATACATGAGTACACAAACTCACAAACATCAACAGCTCAAGTACAAGGCACAAAGAAGCAAGCCAGTGACATGTATATGCATGAATATAATCAAGGCAAATGTATGCAACACACACACACACACACACACACACACACACACATATATATATATATATATATGGACTCAGTATGACTGATTGCAAATCAAAACTCATGACTTAGCCAGCAAGGTTATTATGCATGAAGCTCATATATACATACATGAATGTATGTATATACATAGAGGCATAGAAAGAAGATAAGGAGCAAATAAGGGAATACATGTTCATATGCAAGTGCTGCATGTATAAAGTAAGCAGCAGGTGAAATAAACACATGAAGAGCAACCAAGCCAAGTACATATGCATGGCAGATTCAAACTGCATGATCAAGGAAACTATATATGGCAGCAGGATGGTGCACATGCATCGATCAGCACTGGTGCAGCATTTTCAAAGAGAAGGGGCAGAGTTTTTCGACATGTTAAGGTAAGGCGTACAAAAATATGGCTACACACAAAACAGTGATCAAATGAACACAATTGAACATGGCCACATAAGTGTTCAAGAAATGCAATATAGTGAGCAACTCAACTGCAGCAGGGGCAACAAACATTGTGCAAATTAAAACCACAAGCATATTAGTGCAACATGTGTCAATGTATTCGAAAATGGAAATGTAATACATGTAGTCTCATTTTCAAATATGCAGCATTCAAATGTTGTCTGGAGAAAAGAATTTCACTAATCGCACAAATGGAAAGATATAAATGTGCATTGATGAAGAAATATACTTGGCAATTGGATTTTACAATAAATGTTATAAATTCACGGTGTGAACTTTCTAGTAAATTCGAAGTATACTTCCAGGCAAAGAGATCAATTCAAATTTCTTGAATTTGCATGTGCTAAAATCGGAAAGTGTTTATCTACATGATTAAAGGAATCAAGTTATGGAAAGAATAAATTCACCGTTTGAAACCATTCCAAAAATTCACTAGAACACATTTTGGGCAACCAACCATTCCAGATTTAAAATACCAAATCAAAGCCGAGAAAATCAGTTTCGATTATTTCTTGGATTTCAAGAATCAAAGGATTCACAGCATATGTCATCATGCATGAATCAACACAAATCACGACCAAGTCTATGGGTGAAATCAGAGATTACTAGGATTTCGATACCCTATAAATTTACACCTATTTCATCATAGGCAAGCATCAAAACCAAGCAAAAAATTCAAGAGCAAAAGAAAATCAAACCCGAGGTTACATATAAGGGTTTCAATTCCAAGGCCCAAATCAGATCGAAACGAAAAGCAATAAATATACGAAGCTTCGAAGAGTAATTTCCGGAGCAAATTGAAGTCACGGTTTGGGACAGAGGAAAAAAACCACAATTTGTTTTCGGCCATTGAAGAGAGAAAAGAGAGGAAGCCGATCTCTTTAGCCAAAGAAAAGAAAAGATATAGGGCCTGCCATTTTTTTTAGGGTTTTTTTTTGGTTTTATTTTAAGTTGTTTCATTTTTGTAAACGATTTACAGTTTTCTAGTTTACTTTAATCTTAGGTTTACGAATTACTGGTTTGTAATTCGTGAAAACCTAATCTTGGGGGTAAAGATCAATGCAGAGTTTTGAGTGTATGATTAGAACAGTTGGGAGCAGGTATCGTGAGTTTATAGGGTGTCGTAAACATATAGATTGTTTTAATTCTATATAGAAACCTCAGGGAATGCAGCAATAGGAAGGGTTTTGCTGAAGCTGGGTATATCTGTGTGTTATTTACTTTTTCGCACTTACTCTGAATATTATCCGTGTTTTGATATTTTTTATATTATCGAAATTGCAATAAACCCTATTTACCCCGCTTTAAGGGTTAATTTAGATCCTACACAATTTAACTTATCTTGATAAGTTCGAACTTCAAGTATTGATCACATTCATTTATTCTACATTTCAGTATTGGATTCAATTTCATACTTTTTTAAAAGTCATCAATTAACTCCTTATCAATTCAAACCTTGTTTTGGATTTTATTTTGATCTAAATTTTATCTTCATGAAATTTATAGTTCGAATTGATTCTAGACTTTGTTTATAATAACAAAACAAATTTAAGGTTAGTTAAATTAAAATAGTTGATACACCATCCTTAAAATAATAAGACATATTTAATGTTAAATTAAAATAATTAATATGATTATATTTTAAATTTAATAGAAGGACAATTTTATTGAATAGTAATAAACTTAATAAATAAAATAGTTTACAAAACGTTGTATCTATGGTCATGAAAATAATAGTAAAGAAAAGTTTTGTTTAAGCAAAAAAAAGTTTCGCATAATTAATGGAAATCTAACACAGTTCAAAATAATCCAATCTGAACAATATATTCGCTTTTCATAATTTGACTTATTCACTTCGGAATTCAAATCCTCTTCCGTTTAATTTCACAAGCTTTCTCCTTAACTTTTCATTTTTTAATCACAATACTATGTTTCTAGACATTCTATCCTTATTTCCATGTTTAATATTTATTTTATACTAAAATTTAAGTTTAAAAAAAGAACTTAATTTATAAATAATATAAATTTCAATTTATTTCCAAAAATTCCATGCAATCATTTGATAATATATCATTTCTACCAATGGCGATTTTCCTAAATCTAAAGGAATTTGCACTGTGATAACAAACAAATCTATGTGTTGGGTTTCACACAACAATTAGCCCATATCAAGCAATTACCTATACCATTTTTGTCATATATGTCATCTCGGTATGTGTCACATATGCAAAATTCAATAATAACATTTGTTAATTTCTCAAATAAATTCTAACATTTCATGCGCTATTTTATAAGTTACTAAACGTAAATGCCATTTTCAAAATCAACCGAAGGATTTGCTTCTACTAGATGTTTCGTCTAGTTATTTATGTTTGCTCTCCAAATCCATGTTCTACTCTTAAAAACTTTGAACTATAATATGCCATTCTTGAGATTTTTTAAACCATTTTGATGCAAGTGGATCATTTACAAAGTAAAAAATAGTAGAGTAACCAGAAGCACTTTTTATCTAAAATTAGCCATAACTTTATCCTTGATTTTTGAAAACAGGGATGAAAGGACTTCTGATAAGGTCATTACTATTAACTGTGAGTCCTAATTAATAATAATTAAGGAAAATATCGGTATTTAATAAATAAATTACTTATTGCTAGTAGGTAAGGAAGTATATAAGTTCGATTCAAATCAAACAAAATCCGAAATTTCGAAACAACATCTTTAGCCTTATCTAGGGAACTAACAGGAAAAATAATTGTGAATTAAAGGTTGTTTCAACATTATCTGGAGTATGACCTAGAGGGAGATGGCTATAATCCAATCCTTCTACTAGTGTGGTATCGCACAATAATTAGCTTTAAATGATACGTTCATTTTTCTTTATCAAGGCTTTATTCTCATCACCAGGAAAATCAAAATGAAATCGTGTGCAATACCCATGTAATCTATGTAAATATGGAAGAAAACATAATCATGCCAACTTTGAGATCTTAATTTGTAAATTATATTCCTGATAATCCCTTAGCAATTTAACAAATTGCGATAAAAAGTCTCAAGTAATCTAACTACTTGAAAAGTAAGTTTTTTGTGATAACAAAATAGAATAATGCTAAGAATACAAATACATCGTTATAAAGATTTTAAACATTTCAGATATGTTTTTTCTTGTACTACGTGAGCTTTTTAGGAGGCATGTCAGCTGGGATTGAATAGACACTTAGTATATTCTAGGCTTTTCCAAGACGGGATCCTTTCTTATTACATTTGAATACCTTCGGTGCATGGAAGTGCCTAAGTAGGCCACCGCTATAATCCCCAAATATGAACTATCGGGGGCTGACAGTAGGCCTCCCATAGAAATCCTACTAAAAGGTTCTTATCCTTGATGATCATCCAGAAAAGGATATATTACTATCCTCACCTTTTGCGTCAAAAGTGCATCTGGGCCAGTGCTACATGCATTACTATATACCATGAAAGACTTAGTACCATCTGAAACTATTAACTTGGTGCATCGATAATGTCTTTTTTAAGTTTCTTGAAGGAATCTTTACAATCATTTCCCAAACAAATGTTAGATTCTTCTTGTTAAGATGGGTTAGAGGTACTGAGATCTTCACAAAATTCTCAGTAAACTTTTGATAGTACGTTGTCAAACCAAGAAAGCTTCTGAACTTAATAGTGTTCTTGGAAGCTTTCCAATCTGGCACCACCGCCACCTTAGAGCGATCCATTGCCAAACCCACTACAGAGACTATATGCCATAGGAACACACCTCTTCCCTCCAAAAGTCACATTTCTTTTCCATTATCCTAAGAACGCAGAGAGTGCGGGGGACCTCCTAGTGAATGGCATGCTCTTTCTCACTCCTCGAGAAAAGTAGAATGTCATCAACGAAATCAACGAAATTCTACTCATTAAGTCTATGAAGTACACCGAAGCACTGGTTAGCCTAAAGGGATAAGTGACCATTCAAAGATTTCGTTGGGCATCCAAAATGTTGTCTTATCTATGCGTTGTCCTATGTTACCCTAAGCAGATGGAAACCAGGGGCCAATTCCAACTAAGAAAATATTGTAGCTCCCACCAACTGATCAAAGAGATCATCTATCTGAGGGAGTGGGTAGCACTTCTTCTTAGTGGACATGCTTAATTCTCGATAATAGACAAAAAGTTTGAGGAAACCATCCACCTTTGTAGAAAAAATAACTGGTGCCCCCTACTTAGAGATACTACATCTAATAAAAGTTTTTCTCCAAAAATTATCCTACCAGTTTGCTCAATGTTTTCCTTTCCCTTAGAAGCATGTGTCTCACAGGTAACGCCATAGGTTTAGCATTATCAGATAGGTAAATTCGAAAATTGATCTCTCTCTCTCTCTCATTGGAGTAGTCCCCTTACCTCCTCAAATACATCTGGAAACCTTGAACTACATAGACTAAACTAATCTCATCTATGGATACATCAAGATAATATAAGTAAACAACATAACTGACCCTCTCGGGTCATAAGAAATCTTAAGGATTCATTTGTTACGAGTAGCTAGCTGGACTATCCTTCTCTCATAGTATATAATAGCTCCATAAGTGGCTAACAAATCCACATCTAGAATCACCCCATTACCCGAAAATTCAAGAACATGTGCATAACAGTCAAATTCTATCATAGAATCATAATTTTCAAACCCTCACTTACCATGAGTAAATGTGCCAATCCTCTTATGAGTTTCAAGAAAACTACAAGATGTGATTATACATACATACATACATACATATATATATATATATATATATATATATATAAGGGTAAATGATCTACTAAGAAATTAAGGAGTGCGACGCTCCCGAATCAAACAGATGGCCATTAGAAAAATCAAAATTTGAGATCAAACATTCAATAGTAATTTTTCTACCTCTATCTGTCCTGCCACTAGAGGATCGAACTGCATCCACAACCTAAACTAAGTTGACTGGGTCCCAGCCTTCTGTGCAGCTCCTATTCTCTAAGGGCAAGTCCTGTTTTAATGCCCTTGTTTCTTACGTATGAAACAATTTCCCTCCATTGGCCCCTTCGTACAATCTTTATCATAGTGACCGAACATCTCATAATTATGACATTTCTCTTTCTAAATCTTACCATTTTTAGGTCTTCCATTCTTCTTCTTTTATTACTCTTCTAGTTCTTCTACCAATCCTTCTTCAAAATTGTTGCTTCTAGAGCTTCCTTAACTTCCTCCTTGCCTATCACTGATATGACAGTCATATGCATATAGGACTCAAACACAAATCTCCCCGGTACATGAGAAAGTGTAAACCCTTGAAGGCATTGGTTTAGTCCATTAAGGAATTTCAGTGTCTTCTCATCTAAGAATTGAAAAGTTCTAGACCAAATTTCAACAATTCGTTACTAGTTGATATATTCCTTGAATGTCAAATCTCCTTATTTTAAGTTGATAGATCACTCCAACCATATACGCTCTTTGGCTTGGAGTTGAAACTTCCTTCCAAATCTGTCATGAAACATGTCCCGTCCGAACTCTTCAGCCTTGGTCTTAATCAACTCTACCTACATGAAGCTTTCCCTTTTAGTTGCCAAGAGGAAAGCAGAACTTTCTGTCTATGCAGCAAATTTTTGAAATTTTTTAAATGATAAATTAATTGAAATTTAAGTCTCCTAAATTTTAGTTAATAAATGAACTAGATTTCGTATACAAACATAAGTAGGTATTATTTTACATTGAGAATTAAATTGTTGTTAATGCAGACCTTAATTGTTAAGTTAACTTGATTTATATTATTATTGAATTTAAGTTTATTTTTAAATTTAAATTTAAATAGTAAACTTGTAAAATTCAGTAATATAGTTACTAAATCTATTGAAATGAAACATTTTTTAAAAAGTCAATTTTTTTTTCAAAATTTGTCAATATTTGAATTTGATTTGAAATTTCAAAAGTCTGAAAATTTTAAAGGTTTTTTTTTTTATGATCCTGCTCTGAACTCTTAGTTGTTGAGCATTTTTTGTTTCATCAAAATCGAGTTTTACGGCGTGTAAAACGCGTAGATAGACATCGTTTATGTGTTCATACTTACATATCTTATTTTTTTTTCTTTACTGAGTTGTTTAGTTGGCTTCTTGAGAAAGCTTTCCCACCTCGTACCTTATTAATATTTCACATTTGCATACTAAGAGGCATTGGTAAGATATAATACATGTTTTCTTTCTCTGTGTTTTTTTTTCGTTCATCAAGATATCTTTTGTCTTTCTTCTTCCTTTGTAAAGCATACTTATCTCTATAAAATTTTTCCTCTATGAATCTAAATCTCCATCCTCATAAACCAAATACCTAAGTAATATATAGACTTAATTTTTTTTTATCTATTCTCCTTTCCTATTTGCTATTTTTGAATTTCAAAATCTAAATCTAGAATCAAAACCCTAAATACTAAAACTATCACCCACTTTATCCTCCTCCTTGCTATGACTCTAGACCTCCACTACCTTCCCACAACCTTCCCTTGCCTCCACCACTCCTCCTTTGCCTAGACCTCCTTAAATTAATGCCCTATATTTACTTTTCCCTTTTTCAACTTTAAACTTTTCTCGTTCCCTTGCACAAAATCTTAGCACCCAAGTTAGAGCTGCCACAACCCATGACCTGCTCTACCACCTAGCACCATCCAACAATACTTGACCACCTCTTACCCAATCCAAAACCCCAGATCCGAAAATAGAGCCCAACTTCACTTGTATTTTTTTTTTCTCTTTTTGAATTTTCTCTTCTTCCATAATTTTGACCCGTATTTCAGAGGCTATAGCTTTCTCATAGAGAATAAGAATCGACATTTTTTCCTCAGATTGAGTGAAATTGAATTGGCTACAACTTTCGTGCTTGCAATTTTTCCTGATTTAGTGATTTACTATGCTAAAATCGAGTTTTTTCACACATTTTCAAACCTAGATTTCCGATCCGAAAAATGGTCCTTCGCCGTTTTACCTTTTCTCCCTCAAAAGTAATCCAAATCCATTTTCTTCATATTGAAAGAAAACTAATTTCCTAGAATTTTCTTGTTAACTATTTTTTCAAATTTAGTGGTTAACATATCCAAAAATCAATTTTAAAAATTTCCAAAAATTTGTTTTGTTTTTTAAATTTTATGAAAATCAAATTCTATGTTTGCTAACCAAAACCCATGTACTCTTTTCCTTTAAATTTCTTAGGTATATATTGATTTGTGAATTTGTTTATGGCATGGTGTTTGAGCATAGTTGTGCTTGTAATTGGACACATGCATCTTGCTTTTTGTATATCTGTCCATTCGTTTGTCATCTCCGTTCCGTGCCACGAAAGGTGAGCCTATCTCACGCTTGACTAACATTTTGTGAAAGTATGATTCATCACATGTGAATTGTTAAGTAAAGGTTAGGATTATTTTAGTTGACATGATTGTTATGTTAAATTTAATTTTTCATTCGTGACATTAAATTGTATTATTTTATGATATATGTTTATTTGTGACATGTATGACATGTTTTGACTATTACTGACAAAATTACAACATACGAATTTGCTATGTGATGTATTAGTATCGTTATGTTTTTAATTTATGTTTTCACACTGCAAGTTCCTTGTACATTTAGGAAAATCATTATGGTTTTGAAATAATATATACTCGAATCAGTATACATTTTGAACTGAATTGAGATACAGGTTGGAATGATATATACCCCAAAACTTAACTAGATGTTATGAAATGATATATAAACAGTTGAAATGATGCATATTCGATTAATATGACCATAGGATGTTAGGGAATACAGAATGCGAACCTTAAGACAAAACTAACACCGGAGGGGGGATTAATAGTGTTTTCAAAGAATTTATGAAAATTTTAAACTTATGTGATCTACTATATGAATCACACACAACGAAGATGATCACATCCACAGAATCAAATACAAACACAAAAACAGATAAATATAAAATGCTGAAAAGGAAAGTACATACCGGATTATATACTGGTTTGGATTACTCCTACATCCAGTCCCACGCAATGTTGGATTGCTCAAAATTTTATTATTACCACTATCCAAGAACAATCCCTTTGATTTCATAGAAACAAGGTTAGCACCGCTCAAAACTCCCTTGATTTCATGACTACAAGATTAACACCGTCGCGTTTCCTTGATTTCATGGCGACAAGGACCACATCCTTTCCCATACAATTACCAAATGATTACAACAGCCCTATAACTCTTCAACAGCACTTTAATTCAGAGAATAGTGGATAGAGAGTGAGAAAAGAAGAAGTTTTGTATAATTAGAGTAGAAATCAGCAAAGTAGAAGTGTAGAAATCAATAGAATGATAAAGAATAATGGTCGGATGAAGAAGGGTGAAGATGGAGAAGAAGAATCATGAAAATATTCGAAATCAGCCCCTGTTAATAAGATTTGAATGGTTGCAACATTTCTGGAACTTTACAAATAGTGAAAAGAAACTTCCTTTGAAAATTGAATTTCTGACAGTTGTATGTCGACATAACCTCCTATGTATGTCGACATATGTATAGTAATTTTATTTTTAAAACTATGTTTCAAGTGTTTCAACATATATATTATTTTGGAAATTCTTGAATTAAAACTTAGTGATATGAATGAATATTCTAAAGTGCAAAATCATATGAAACCATAATAATATATTATTTAAATATATTTATAAAGTTATAAGGTTGCCATGCCAAAAAATAAAGTTATAAGGTTTAAAACTATAAAATTATATAACTATATATAAACTTATATATATATATATTAAAACTTTGAACTTATATGTTAGAAATCAAAAGTAATATACAATAATTTGAAATCAAAATTTGAATTTTGAAAATCAGAATTCGAAAAAACAGAATTTGAACCTGGAGTGTTATTCAGAGTCTTACGTATAAACTAGACTCTATTGCTATATTTGCTTGAACTCTTGATATATTGATAACTTGATAACTCATGAGTCTTGAATCTCTTGAAACTCTAAAACTGTACAGTCTTCAGTATTTAAGACCTGTATAAAAATCCTACGTATATATGTATATATATTCTAAATAGAGATGTTAGTATATATTTTATAATCAATTAAAAATGATAAATGAAATAAGGTTGTTGTCATCAAAACTCCATTTGTAATGACCCGGAATTTCTGAACCAATTTAAATTTTTTATTTTAGCTATTTTAATGGATTTTATATATTTTAAATATTTTATTTTAAATAATAATGATTTAAAATTTATTTAAATCAAAGTTAGAATGTATAAATTTATTTTAATTATAAATAGAGTTTGAAATGGCTCGGTAGTTCGAAAATTCGATTTTAAATTTCAATTGAGTGTATAGGATTCAAAATAAATCGGATTTCAATAAAACCAGTAACATTTGAATCTGTTTAAATATATCATTCTAATGAATGTGAAAATTTTAGATTTCATAATATAAATTGAAAGTTATGTCCAGTTTAAAATTTAAAATAGTCGCTATGGAATTTATATATATTTTAATATTATATATAGCCCTTAAAAATAGCCTTTTTGCAAACGACCTCTGTTTTTGACGAAACAACTTTTATTGGATCCAGAATGTCAAATTATTGTTAGGTTTCAAATTTCATAATTTTTGAAATTAATATATGAGCGTGGTAAATTTTAACGTGTTTGGTAATTTCAGTTTAAATTTAATCGACCAGTTAAAAGGGCTATTTTTTAAACGGTCCCAAATTCGACAAAATTTGTTTTGTTTGGACCTTATCATCTAAACATTGCTACATTTATTTTTCTATAATTTTTTTGGAGTCAGTATGTGGCCTCGATAAATTTAAATGTATGTAGGAATTTAATGTTGAACGTTATATTAATTTATATTTTAATTTTAATAAAAACTGATCGAAAAGATAGAATTGGCTTATGAAACATATCAAATTGTGTCCGGAGCGGGGATATTTAGTTAAGGGTGACAGTCGTTGGGTCTGATTCGGAGTTCATAGTTATAAATAAGTAATTTCTGAATAAAATAATATTATAAATTTACATAAATAACCCTAGAGATCTAAACCCTAGGCCATGAATCAAAACCCGCCGTCATCAACTTCTAAACGGCCGAAATGCTCCTTCGATCGTCCCTCAAAATCTCCAAATCGATTCAATAATTTTCGAAAGTTATAAAACAATAATCGCAGAACTCTTCGCGTTCTAGATGATCAACGGCAGAGATCGAATATCATTGGAAGAACTGTGTGAAATTAGGGCATCAAGCCACCGCGTTTCAGCTCATTTTTCGGAGCACTGAGGGACATGAGTTCATCGCGGTTGCTGGCGGAGGAGGCGCGGTTGAAGCTAGTCGATGTGAGATGGGTTGATTCAGCTCCGGTGGAGGAACTTGTCGCTGGCGGTGGGTTTTATAATTGAAGGATTGGTTTGTTTGGCTCCAGGGTGTTACGGGGGAGGACAATAATCGAGGAAGGGGTTAGGAAAATTAATGATTAATTAAATATGCCAATTATATTTTTAATTGCTTGACGTATAAACGATTGTAACTTGCGCAAACAGAAACGAAATCAAATGTTTCAGTTGTGTTGGGATCATGATGACGAAGTCAACAATATGGAACTGACTAGGACTGATTTGGAGCTAGTTTATTTTTGGGGCTAAATTAAACGCCTATTTAATTTAGTTCCAAAAATAAAAATCATCGATTCAAGAATGGCGTAGTGGAAACCAATGGTGAGAACTCCTTCTCACTCAATATTTTTATCATATTTGTTATTTATTTTTGGAGTTCAACACTCGAATTCGCACAAATCACACAAACTGGAAGCGATGTATGGATATTACCGACACTCGGATTTCATACTCCGCGAATGGCCACTTATGGCACTGTAATAGCATTGGGCAGTTGAGTATTTATTTATATGTTTGATATGGTTGAATTGCTGTGTTATGATTGTGACTGTGATTTTGAAATGTTTAATACGTTAGAAAAATAATTATAAAATTATTATGACAGCTAAAATGGACATAAATTGTTTATTTATATTTTAATCCATGAAAAATTGGTTAAGTAGAAAAGTAATTCAACCCAGATTAGAATTGGTTAAATTTGTTAACCAATAATTTGTTTAAATTGACTGTTGTTGTTTGAAAACCCCACACGGGTACTGGGATGATATTTAACATACACAAACCCCAATAATTTGTGGTATGTCAGTCGATGGGTTGACAGGCTGTGGTGAGCATTATTTATTTATTTTAATGCTTATACAGTTGTAGAGTGCACTCTGGATGATGTTTGAATGTGTAATGATTATTTACCATTATTATTGTATACGTACGATGTATGAAATCCATATAACGAAACTATATGGTCATTGGTTGAGTCGTATTCCGATTCAGAAATAAAGAATATTTTAAAATAAAGAATATTTTAAAATAATATTCAGTGAAGAATTAAATTAATGTACGAATATTTTAAAATAATATTCACTGAATAATCAAAATATGATTTTGATGTCCGATTTTGGATAGACACGAAAATATTGAAATATACAAAGACGAGTTAAGTATGTGTGTCATTTTAACTCGAACGGGTTTAGCGATCAGTTTTATTCACTTTATAATGAATATAAGAAGGAATTGGATTTCAAAATCAGATATTTTGAAAATATTATCATTATAAATTATAATGATATGGAATATTCAATTTTGATTTAAAACTGAAAAAGAAGTTAAAATCATTTTAAAATGAATTTATAAACGATTTATAAAATACGTTTTGAGTGGAAATCGATGATATATATATATTATATGTATTAAATGGCCTGAATAGAATGCGCTATGCAGCGATCGTTCATGAATTTCAACATTAACTTCAAATTGATGTAATGGGAGATTTGATCGTCGGATTCTCCTAAAACCAGAAGCGTTGGATTCGTATCGAATAGAGATTTCCAATGAATACTTGAGATTTAAATTTGAACGGTTGGATTTCAAGTTATGTCCAAATCAATTTCAGAAAAGGTTGCTATGGATGCAGTTCGGTGGCCATTATTGGAAACCGACTGTACAAGCCTTAATAAAAATTATTAATAGTATTGAAAAATCATGTAAAATCATAATTAATGATTTTGAAAGATTTTGGATTAAAAATTCCAGTTTTGATAAGATAAAAATATATTTTTATCTTAATGAACTAGTTAGTAACTAGAATAATAACCCAAACGATTTTCAAATAAATAAATTGGATTTGAAAAAGGGTTTTAAAATACCCAGAATTTTCCAATGAATATATTGTAATGAATTTGAGTGGAAATTATCTTCGGATATTTAGATATTGGATTCCGTGATTATACGGATATTGTTGAGGAATATATATATATATATATATATATATATATATATATATATATATATCGATATTCCCAATACGATATTTGTTGGTTTTAGAATTTGATATTAAATATAAGCCGATATAATTTCTATTAAGAGCCTGTATTTAATATCAAATTGGATTTTGAGGATTGTCGTGATTGGTGTTTATATTAACACTGTTCTTGAACCCTAATGATAAAAGAATAAATCTTTTAGAAAAGATTTAGAGAAGTTTACCAATTAATTAATATTTAATTGGAATTGAATTGAAACTGGATTTTGGGTTTATTATGAACAATGTTTTAAATAGCATTTGTTCTTTAACCCGATTAACAGTGAAGTTATGATTTGGAATTTACAATCTTTCAATTAAGATTAATGGAATTATCCGATGTAAAATTTTCCAATTCAATATCTTAAATTGGAATTGAATGGAATTCGATTTGGTAATAATCGGGATGAGATTCTATGAAGGAAGACTGTTACTACATATGGAATTTAAAAGGCTTCGCCGTTATTCAATTTATATTATTAGTCTGATACGGGAATTTATTTCGATTATACATTATTATGATTTCCGAGTAGATTCCATTTTGATGGAAGAGGATTTTGGGTTTACCATGAGTAATGTTTTAAACGACATTGATTCTTTAACCCAGTTAAAGGCACGATTAATTTCCAAAAAGTTGAATAATCATAAAGTAATGAATTCTTAATATTGAAACCAAGCTAGAGTTTTAATAAATCTTTAATTAGATTGGAATTTGAATAAGATAATTAAATTTATTGAATTCATGAAATGATCGAGGATGGAGTACCACCAGTTTTACTCCAGACGACAGTTAAATATTTAATTAGATTTGAACGGGAAATGGTAATTAAATTTATTGATAACACAGTGGTGTTAGATATGGAGTGCTACCAGTTTTGCTCCATGGGATGAATAGGTTGGGATTGGGAAAATAATAAATGATTACTTCGGTAAGGCTCGGTTATCCCGACTAGTTTTATAAACCTTAATTTGGTTTAGAATTGTTAAACGATAAAATAAAAATCTTTTGAAATTGATATCAAAGAATAAATTTAAAAGAATTTATCTTTGATAAAATTAATGGGAACCTTTCCCTAATGATGTGAAAATTTGAAAAAAAAGAATATTCTGAATTGGAATGAGGCGTATGATGTGTTTTTATAGCACATGATCATTGATTTTAAAATATGCGAGTTATTCGGAAAGATCAGGTTTATCCCATCCTGAATAACTGATACTGCAACTAAGAGTCGACGATGAAGACGGTTTGGTTGAAGATCGGAGATCTTCACATTGTACGGATGATTACTAAAATCTTGTTTGGACGGTACACCCAAGACAAGGTAATAAGTGGTGATCATCCAGATGTACTTGGAGATTGACCGGATATGCGAGGACCTCTCTCATGTATTGGACATATGGGATGAGGAATAAGGTGCCTCCGGTTTCATTCAGACCCAGAACGGGCTTGCAAATGGATGCATGTCTGACATTGGATTTCATTATGTGTTGATTGATTTCTATTAAATATATACCTGTTTGGTGGCGGAGAATTTATTCTCTTTCTTAACACCCTTCTCTGAGACATATGAGCTTAGAGGTTATATATTGATAGACATTAGTTGCATGGCATGAATTGTCAATGTGACATGCTAAGATGCAAATGACCGGCTTTTGTTGAAAAGCAAAGTCTTGTGATTGATGATCAAAGCACAACTTTAATTAGCATAGCCTTGTGTATAGCGTTAATTAGCGAGCCTCACACCCCGGTATGAGTCTAAAACGGGATCAGGGACATAGGGAGTGCACGATGTTTCTTTCTAGCTAGGAGTGGTGTCATGGTATGGAGCCCATACTTTTTTACTTATGTGGATGATGGAATGAGGCGCCTCAGATATAGGTCGCTACTGGCCAAGTATTAGGTCCTATAGGACCAGGAAACATGTGTTCAGGAATAGTTAATCCACTAAAGTAAATGCTGACCGACCCTGCAGGAACCAAGGGTTGCCCGTAGGTGTGATCTTAAGGCACTTGCTAGAGTGTCTCGAACCGGAAGGAGCCATAGCTAGTCTTGACTCATGATGGAAATCCAATTTCCAATAAGACATTTTTCAGTTTTAGTTGTAAACCTATATGGCGATGTCGTCTATGATTGATACATTTATATTTGAAGTTGTTTTGACACTATGCACTTATAGTAATATCAAAATGATTTGTTTTAAACGACCAAGCATGTTTGGCTACTATAAGGTAAAACTCTATCCTCCGACTTGTGTTGCATTGTATGATGGGACCTGAGTCTTATAATAACTACATTTTTCAAAAAGCATTATGTCGATTTATTTTAACTGATATTCATGTGGAGTAAACCTGTTCTGTATTATACGGCGCAGTCCCGTGATTTACCCTACTTTAAGATAAAGTTAATAACTGTTTTAGTTCTCATACCAGTCCCATGACTGACTCAGAGTTTATTGTTTTAACCTAAACTCTGGATTCCCATATTTTCCACACGAGCAGTCAATAGTTTCGGTTTTGTAGATATTTCTTTACACAGGATCCTGGATTATAACTGGAGGTATATTTGGAAAGCTTTGTATCCATATATTTCATTCAGTTATGTTAGTTGAAGTATTTTCCGCTGTACATTATATTTATGTATATATTTTTTCGCTGCTTTGTAATTTGTAAATCTTTGATATTATTTTATTTCAACTATGTAGTGTTTATTTATACTCTGATATCTTGTACTCTGATGTAAATTATTGTAATAGCAATGAAATGTTCTATTGCTTGTGTCTGATGTGTCATGTTCTCAACTTAATCTGGGCTTTCCTGTACCAGGGAAGTTTGGGCCATTTCATTGTTGTATCAAAGCTTTGGTTTACAAAGTTAGAAGAGTATTATTTTTAAAAACAAGTTCAATTTTGAAAATTATATCATATTATATGTACTTGAGTATTTCATTTTATATCGAACTTGGACAATCTAGTATAAGAAGATTTTGAGTATATGCCTGACGAGATGTATATTCGAAGTCTCAAATGTACCGGGTAGATATAGAATCACACTATAGTCGCCCACGGATAATTCTGATGATGATAGCTACATCATCAGTATTTATGTTCGAGTATCGAAAGTGGGATATCTATATATTTCCAATTGACTGGTTTGAGAACCAAAACCTAGTTAGATTTATTGTTTGTGATTTAGCATAGAAAAAATGATTTTTAGGTATATAAGAAATATGATTGAAAAGTTAACCAACTAATTGATTGTTGATTATGATGCGTGAATATTAGTTCAACTAATTAAAATGTTGGAATAATAAAACCAATATGTGAATGAATGGTAAATTTACCAAAATCGAATCAAAACATTGAACTGAATTGAAATTGCATACATGTACATACATACATACATACATACATATATATATATATATATATATATATATATATATATATATATATATATCTGAACAGGTCATAACACAGAAGCTAAGAAGAAGAATAAAATTGTATGCCCGATAAATAAGTACATGTTTACTGTATTTCTTGGGTTTTGATTATTTTATGATTGGCGAGCCGCTTGGCTTTTTCTTTTTCTTTTTGATTGATGAGGGCCCTCTGAGGCAAGTTACGGTTTTACCGATCAACCCGCACAAAGAAGGTTATGGCGAAATTTTTCGAAAATTTGGGTGTTAGCCAAATTTTTGAGAAATTAGAAAGTTCTTAGAAACTGAAAAGTTGAAGAACTAAAGCCAGAATGAAATTTGAGTTAGTTTGTTAAACAATTTTCAGCTCTGTTCCTTTTCAAGGATGAAAAGATTTTATGTAGGGGAGATTGTAACGACCCGAAATTTATGAACTAATTTAAAATTTTTATTTTATCTGTTTTAATGGATTTTCATATTTAAAATGATTTATTTTAAATAATAACGATTTAAAATTTATTTAAATCGAAGTTAGAATGTACAAATTTGTTTTAATTATAAATAGAGTTTGAAATGGCTCGGTAGTTTGAAAATTCGATCTTAAATTTCAGTTGAGCATATAGGTTTCAAAATAAATCGGATTTCTGTAAAACCAAAAACATTTGAATATATTTAAATATATTTTTCTAATGAATGTGAAAAATTCAGATTTCATAATATAAATTGAAAGTTATGTCCAGTTTAAAATTTAAAATAGTCGCTATGGAATTTACATATATTTTAATATTATGTATTGCCCTTAAAAATAGCCATTTCAAATGACCTCCGATTTCGACGAAACAATTTTTGTTGGATCTGGAATGTCAAATTATTGTTAGGTTTCAAATTTCATAATTTTTGGAATTAGTATGTGAGCGCGATAAATTTATATGTGTTTGGTAACTTCAATTTAAATTTAATCGACCAGCTAAAAGGGCCATTTTTCAAACGTTCTCCAAATTCTACGAAATTAGCTTTGTTATGACCATATCGTCAAAACATAGCTAGATTTTTTTTGCAACTTTTGGGAGTCAGTATGTGGCCTCGGTAAATTAAAATGCACGTTGGAATTTAATATTAAACGTTATATTAATTTATATTTTAATTTTAACAATAACTGATCGAAACGATAGAATTGGCTTACAAAACATATCCCATTGTGTTCGGAACCGGGGTATTTAGATAAGGGCGACAGTCGTTGGGTTAGATTCAGAGTTTGTAGTATTAAACAAGTAATTTGTGAATAAAATAATATTATAAATTTATTTAAATAACCCTAGAAATCTAAACCCTAGGCTCTGAGCGTTATTTATTTATTTTAATGCTTATACAGTTGTAGAAGGCACTCTAGATGATGTTTGAATGTGTAATGATTATTTACCATTATTATTGAATATATACAATGTACGAAATCCATATAACAGAAATTATATGGTAATTGATTGGGTCGCATTCCAATTCAGAAATAAAGAATATTTTAAAATAAAGAATATTTTAAAATAACGAATATTTTAAAATAATATTCAGTGAAGAATTAAATTAATGAACGAATATTTTAACATAATATTCAATGAATAATCAAAATATGATTTTGTTGTCCGATTTTGGATGGACACGAAAATATTGAAATATATGAAGATGAGTTAAGTAGTGTGGGCCATTTTAACCCGAACGGGTTTATCGATCGATTTTATTTATTTTATAATGAACACGAGAAGGAAATGGATTTCAAAATCTGTAACGACCCGAAAAGTTCTGATCCTGATTATCAATACTAATACATATCCTGTATCACATATCGACTAATCAAACATAAAAAATTAACAGATCGTTAGTAGAAAAAAGTTAGAGAATGAGAAATAGAAAGAAAGAAAGTTAGAATAGAAGGAAAAGAAGAATTGAACACAACAGAATCAGGGTATAACGAACCTCACAGCGGAACTGAATAAAATATATTATATAACATCTTGAAATAAAAAACTATATTTACTTACATACATCATCAGAGTACAACTCATACACAACACAACGGAAATAAACCCGATATATCTAATGTTGAACACCCTGCTCCAAGCTCCTTCAAGTGAATCTGTAAAATACTGAAACCATTTGACTGCCCGTACAAATTTGGGCACCCAAGAGTTTAGGGAAAACACAGAAAAATAAACTCTGGGTCAGTCATGGGACTGGCACGGGTAAACGATTTTAAACAGCTTGATTTTAAAGTTCAAAAATCTTTTCGAAAGAAAGGATAATCGTAAGACCAAATCCGCACATAAATGCGGACGGTTTTTACCTTACGAATAACCTAAAACATTTTTTTGAAATCATATATATCATCTGATATTATAATAATGTCTACATACAAATAAATAGCAATCTAGCAGAATGCTTGCATCTCACGCTCCACATATATAGTATACAATCAAAACCGCGGATGCTTATTGGAGATTGGGTTCCGACTATGACAAGGTTTGGAACCACCTGCCGATAGTGTATCTATAGAGACGAATACACTGGGTTCAACAAGGATGTCTTGCAACCCGGCGACACATGACCGACCACTCATTTCGCTTGAGTGTATCGAATGTATATCACTAACAGGTGGGATCAGCAAACGTTTCCCGAAAAGGGACAACATTGAAATAGATTAAAGAAGCAAACGGACTTTTCTCTAGATAGGTGATTATACACCCTAATGGGAGCGACCCACATAGCCATGCCGCCTGCACGATTTTTGTCATTTCCTAATTGTGAGGCTCGAGGTTTGAATTCACCTTTAGAACATCTGGCCATCATTTACTTTGAATGCCACATCGTCAAATCCATCAAAGCACTAATTGACGTCCACAAAAATACTCTGCAACTGACAGACGTACGTTTGTAAAAATCAATGTACGTGATTCTTAAGAAATACTCTGTCAAACATTCGTCCACACTAGTCATCCAGGAACAGGATGAACGGAAAGCACTCTCCCACCGCATCCAATATATGAATCACCCCATGGATCAATAGCTAATATTCCTTGCAAATTCGCAGATTCCAATTACGATAAGATCACAAGTCATAATCACTCCAGTGGCCAAATTGGAGAAATTTTATACAAATAATTCATTCGGTCATGAAGATCTACAGTCTTCGAATTCTTTAAATCGTATAATCATCCCTGCAAGTTAGTTTAAAAAATCGTACAGTTAGTTCGAAGTGGTTTTGGGTCCAGTTCCCATCCTGGTCTCTTCGAACTAATGTGTAGGGAATTTTATTTGATAGTCGGTGTTTTAACTATCAAATTTAATTTGTGTAGATAAATAAAACAGTTTATACAAATTATTTTATACTCAATATAATTTCCATGGCATGCTTATTCACAATAATTAACTTGTACAAGTTTCAATTCTAATTTCATAACAGTAATTAATATCAGACAATTTATAAAACGTGTCGATATTTTATTTCACTAATCTAGGTTGATCACTTCATAACATAACCTATAATTTATAACAATCATTCATCACACAACAACGATAACAGTCAACTACGACCCGGTGTTTTAATTTCAAACTTAATAGAAGTTTGAATTATGTGATCTTGGGTAACGGCTAATTTCATATTATATTTATTCCCATCTCTTTGGAATAAATACATCGATTTTATTTAAACAATTATTTTGTTTTTTATCAATTATAAAAATATTTATGAATATTCAGATATTGGAGATTCGAACATAAGTTCAAACGACAACGTCCATTTTGTGATTACGACTTACTTAGTAGCTTCCCGATTCTGTCTTATGCTTATTTATATTTTTCTCTTTTACTTTCGTGAAATCAATTTTTATTTAAAATAGATTAATTTAAACAATGTGAATTTTCTTGGTATGTTACTGTCCAGTCTTCACGCATATACCTCTCGATCCAACATGCTACTTCCCGTTGAACTTTCCAACTAAGCTTATGTCAAAAATCTATTTAGTTTCAAAATAATAAAAAAATATTTTCTTTTCATTTTCAGGCCCAAATCTTGGCCCACGCATGGAAAGACCATTCCCTAACTCTCTCTTCAGGTGATCGCTTCACTACATACACAAAGCTTTCATGCCCCGACTATTCCTTTTTGGCCATGCTTCTACTCAGCGATTTGAAATTACAACAAGTTTACGGTCCTGGAAAATAAAAATAACAGATCAAATCAGTCCGCTTCATTCGCTTTGTTGATACAAACAAGGATTATCACGCTCCCTTCCCCAAGACTTTCCCTCCTTCTTCCACTGTTAATGAACCAAAGTCTGCCGACCCTTTTGCTTACATAACTATAAGGCATGCACTCCATAGACACTTGTACATCCAAGTGCACACACCTAAATTCATTCTGTTATTTGTTCACTCAAATTCATGTTTCTTTAATTTATATATATATATATATATATATATATATATATATATATATATATATATATATATATGATTTAAAACTACTTGTCTTAATAAACATGTACACATGTATTTCAGTCTTCCAAAAGCCTAAGGCCGAGATGCCCTTGTCTCTAGCCATGCGTGCACTAATGCACTTACACCCTAATGAGAAACAGTAAGATGGAAATCTACTATCACAATAACTTAAAACTAAGGCATAATATAGATACCAAGGTGGAACTATCATTTGCGCACTGGTTCGATGTCAATGATACTATTATGTTATGATCATACGGTTGTAGAGTCCATATATTTGATTTGAGAAGTTGTTTCAACAAAAATATTTTCACATTGTTGTTACAGTATATACAGATAAATGGTTTTTTTAGTAAAAAGTACTGTACAGTTATATGTTAAATTCAGTGTTACTAATATCCAAAGCAAAATGCCATCGACAGTATTCCTTTATAATTGTTTAGTAAATGACTCAATGGTATGTGAAAGCAATAGATTAAGGACGAAATTCAGGTGCTTGATAGGAATTCCAAGTCCAACTGTTCGATCCATGTATACATATGTGAATTTATCCCACTAGCTTTCTTCCGTCTCCTGTTTGTTTATTTTTCTTCATCTTACTTTTTTTTCTCTTGTGCACTCTGTGCATGGTGCACCTGCACCCTCTCCCCCCGGATCATCACTCTTCCACCACAATTAGCACAAATGTCATCAACAATTCGAAGCCTGTCTCCACTACCAGAACTGGCTCCCATTCCCTAAAACACATTTCAATATTTTATTCTAAGCTCCATAAAACCCCTTTTCCACTGAACCGCCTTGCTATAATTCCTCGCTGCTCCCTCATCGATGATACTGCCGTCATATGTTGGCAACATCCCGCTCCATCAACCCCCCCCCCCCCCCCGGGTGTACACCCATGTACCGAAGTACCCTTGGTACAGTTCGCCACTATCTTTTTATTTTATTTTTAGTTTCAAGGAAAAAATGGCATCCATTCAATTAGGAATCCTGTTGTTCTTAAGATAAGTTGAAGTTTATTCACTCATATATACTACTGTCTTTTGTATATATTTTTTTAGGTTATACAAACTAGAAATTAAACATCAATATTGAATCAAGGGTGCTGGGTCCATATCAACATATAAATCTACCTAGAATTTAATAACAGTAAAGAGATTTCAACATGATGTTTACTCACTAATATTTTTTGTGCTAACTGTCTTTTATTTTTCTTTCCCAGGTATATAAACTAACTACCCCAGAGTCTTAAACTCCAAAATAACAACAATATTTGAATCATATCAACCTAATTACATACATATGGGTTGAATCCATTTAAAGATTTAATATAAAATAGTAAACATATTTAAGATGTTTATCGACAATTATATGATTACTGTAAATTGTATTTATTTCTCTGTTTTGTTCAAATCCTCTGCTATTTTCAGAGATTAACTCCTTAATAACTTCAATATTTGAATTAATATAATGATCACATATCAGTATACATATAATCTACTAAAGGTCAATATAGAACAATAGTGTGGTTTACGTTGTTTACTCACCTTATTGCTACTGTGTTTATTTGTCTTGCTACTTCCAGTTTTGCTTTTCTAGCTCTCGGCCATTCCCATTTTCAATTTATTCTCATATTTTGTTGTTTATTTTCAAGTGAACTTGTGTGTGTTGCGTAGATTTTCCAGTGTATTTATAGAAGAAAAATGCAGGCCTTAAGTAAGGGAGGTGTTTACATGCAGCAGTGATGTGTGAAGTGTGATTGAAAACAATTGGTGTTAAGGCCATTCAAAATAAAATCTTCCAAGCTATAAGCAGTGAACGGCCAGCTATGAAGTAATGTACATATGTGTGAACAACCATGTGACAATGGGTGTAGAAGTTAGGCTTTTGTGTAAGGTAGATGTGCAGGCTGTTAAAGGCTAGCTTGCTTGATGTGAAGGATGTTTGCACCAATATGTGAAAATGATGTAGTGTTGCATAATCCCATCAATGTCTTTAACTTTTCTCCTAAGCAAATCAACTAAGATCTTGCTGTACATATGTTACATGTGCACCTATATATATTGATTTAAAATAACCATGTGCCAAGTTTCTTTTCTCACCTCATGCTTGGCTGGTTTTAATAGTGATAGTGTAGACTGGCTCTACTTCATTTGTGAAGGATGCATATATGTGCAGCATCCTTGAATGTGAGGTGAAAGTGGGATGTGTGATTTCATAAATACAAATAAATACTTACGACTTTGTTCTTAAGCAAGGTAGTCTAGTCACATTCTTGGCTGTACTATATATGTACCTAAAATATTTGCAAATCAAACTTAATATCTAAGCAATATCAGCCTACTGATGTCTATGTTCTAGTTGGTACATGTGTAGTATAATAGCCATAATCTACTCATATGCTTGTTTGTGTGTGAAGTAAGAATGAAATTTATTTACAGCATGTATCTCACTAGTTACTTGATGTAACTCTATGACTTATAAAAGCAAGTTCATATGCAGCCAATGATGTTAAAACACAAGCACGTGTCTATATATACATATAACACTACACCAAAACAGTGGATTCCCAACAAGTATATGTGCTACAAATAATTTCTGTAACACTTTTAAGTGTCACCAACGGCCTGTGAGGAATTTCCTGTAACACTTATAAGGGTTACAAACAGAGTAACTGCTAACACTTATAAGTGTTACAAACATATTAATTGCCAACGCTTATAAGTGTTACGCGAAATTCATTGCCAACACTTATAAGTGTTACACGAAATTCATTGCTAACACTTATAAATATTGGAACTATAAGATATGGTAACACTTATAAGTGTTATAGGAAATTTATTGCTAACACTTATAAATGTTGGAACTATATGATATGGTAACACTTATAAGAGTTACAAACATATTCGTTGGTAAAACTTATAAATGTTGGAACCATAAGATATGGTAACACTTATAAGAGTTGCAAACATATTCATTGCTAACACTTATATTTGCATATAAGATGGCATAAGCTCTATTTAATATGCATTCAGCTATGATATTATCTCGACATAACAACATGTAACGAAATCCATAAAAAAAAATCCATATTTGTGACAACAACAAAGTACAAACTAACAAAAATTAATAATACATTACTAAATTCAACACATATACAATATCCAATTTTATAGTAAATACAACACATAATTAACAAAATGCAAGATGTTTTTCATATTTGAAGTCTACAAGTACCAAATGCGAAACTCCAGCCATATAACGAACCTTACATCTAAAAATTTGCATAGCTTATACCACCAATATTTATCTTTTTCTCCGTTTCACTGCTTCCTACGTGCATCTAATTAAATAGCATCATTTAAGTTTGAAATAGTGGTAAATGTTATAAGTTCAAAATCATACCTTCTTAATTTTGACATATCTTTTGTCTATTGAACTCGATGAAATCTTGCAATTTAAGCTCTTTTTTAAGCCTTATGTTTTCTTCAAGAACCTCCAATGCAAATTCCACACCACGATCACATAATGGTTCGTCAATCCAATGGATGAATCCACAATCTCTAAGAGTTCCAGTGTTTGCACAAATAAAATATCAACATCCAACGTTTTTATTCATATATCATGTTTTGAATATTGGTTCAATGTTGCAACGACATAGCAACCTTCGAGATTGTACTTGTCCAACATTGAATGTTGGCAGGGATGACAATCTTGTTGGTGTTATCGATCTGGTAGGCGGTGCCATATCATTCTGAACACTTAATAATGCCAGATCTCTTTGTAAGCTCGACTCTATTCTCTCGTAGACGCTAAATGGAGTTGCCGATCGAGATTCGACTGAACAAACAATTTGAGAAGGATCGTCTGAATCGTCTGAATACACTAGGAAGTAATCACGGTAATCAATCGAAGGTCTTGAGTATAAAGACATCTACAGAAAATAAATAAACAGCAACATTATCAAGATGTGAAAACCTTAATTTAGATCCATATAAATTGAATATCATTTCAAATTTATGCTATAGAAGGGTATTCATTTTCTGTCTCATGTCTCATTAATAGCTATTCATGATAAGTGTAGTACACACATTGTAAGTGTTAAAAATAATACCTTGCCAATGTAACAACAACAACTCTTCAATAAGAACAAGAATGTTTTGATAGTTCAAATTGATAACAACTCTTCAATAATCTAAAACAATCCTGAAAGCAAAAACAAACAATAGGGGCTGCATTATTACACAAACAACAAATGTAATGACATGAATACAAAAGTCAGTACCGACATGCAAGCATATAACTCTACAACCACTCGTAAAGTGAATAAAAAGTGTTTTTCCAAGTTATTTACTACATATGTGTCCAACAGGACTTGGAGACCCATTTTATTTTCTATGCTTTGTATATGGTATCTGTGCGCTTAAGTACAGGTGAGGAAACATAGGGAATGGCTGTACGCATATAATGAGTGCAAATTGCATCATAAGAGTTAAAAATCTTGTATGAATCATATAGTAATTGGCATGATTCCTGGAAATATACAGACCAAAAGAAAACTCTGTTTTTAATCATAATGTGCTCTAATGTAAGAACTGACTATGTTATGGCCTTGATACTAAATCTGAAATTGCATGTTTTACTGAAGTTGAATTCAAAATGAAATGTGCAATGATATCTTAACGCAAGAGCTAGGACACTTATGTGCAGAAAATGGCAATGCGTTATGAAATACAAGATTGTAGATCGATGAACTAGAAACGCATAAATGCACAGAAATGACAAGAACATCTATAGACAGAATTTGATGGAATCGGTATCTGATTAGTTTATATAACTCATGTACTTACAACTTACAATATATAAGTGGTTTCTAAGAAGATTAAATGGGAATTTTTCCTTCTAGGGCTGGATTAATGTTATCTATCATGTCTTCTAGAAGTTCATTTGGTGAATAGATAATTGTGATTTACTGCATAAAAAGGGGGTTTCATGCATATTTAAAAACGATTTTTTTTTTCATTTCAGCGTATACTTAAATAAACATATGAATTAAAACAATTACTACTTTTTACTAGCGTTTAAATCTCATTAAAGATAATATATGTCGCATACCAATTTGTTGGATATGCAAGCCAGTAACCAACTACTAAGCCTACAGGTGTGGGAAAGAAGCATTTAAGAGCTCTGAGCATGTTACAGTCAAAAAAAAAAAAAAAGAACAGAGGACAACATCAAATGATGGAGCAAACAAATTTGCCAGAAAAAAAATTGGATGCTAAACAATATTTAAATCTAAAACTTCCTGCCCTTATTACATATTAAATCATAATATAAGCTAGCATTCAGCTAAGCAGAAGTTTTGTAAAGCTCCTGTGTAAATAATCCAAGATGCCATAAAGATCAATCAATGAACATAATGTTGAGTAAGTCTTGTAAGAAAAATGAAATTAGAGTACCAAACTGGGAGGTAGACTACGAATTAACTATGTATTTGACTTACATAACTAAGTAAAAAAATCAATTATAAAACAACACATATAAATTAGGATTTTTTCTCATGTAATAAACAAATAGGGAAGTTATATAAAAGCATTCTCCATCTTGAATCATTTTCACATCACTACGTACACAAACTGTATTAGATATGCACTGTTTGGACTATAGGTTGCTCAGTTAGATACAACTCGACTTTAAAGAAGCATTATCATGTAATTAAGTCATATAACTAAATGTCCAGATTAAAACCGATTCAGTTTTTTAGTATAGAAATTAAAACCCACATGATACAAGGACTCAATTGAGCACCCTTTTATTGATGCATGTTTATCATAGGGATTTACGTATTCAAATGAAAAATTAACCTAATTGTACTCGAACATGTATATGCATTATGTAATTGACGTAATTTTCTCCATTCTATTTCAAATAGTGAAAATCCACATGAATATAGAAGAAGGGAGTAATACATGTAAAAAAAATGAGTAATATGATTTGCTTTTTGATTGTACATATATTATGGATTTCAAAGCCAGCCAGCATTTTTTATGTGTATAGGGTGCAAGGTAGCGACTATTTTTCTATTATAAACGACAGAAATTATGATATTATTATTTAAGAAAACAAATAAACCAATGTTTTTCTTTTTGAAAAGATAAATCAATGTTTTACTTTCTATAAAGAAATTTAGGATCTCCCAGATCGTACAATCCAAAGTTCAATCATCCATAGAAATCAGTGAGAAATTAGCATGAGCACTGATGTAGTTGAAAATACAATGGTTTACCTTAGATGAAAAGAATAACTCGGCTTAGGATGAACGATCAATAAGATAAGAACCATAAACCAAATGTATCAACAGTAAATGAACCAATGAAAAGCGAACTTGTAAAAAATCATTTTCTTTCTAGCATGTTAGCTTTTTATACCTTTGCATTATTAATCATACTTTATATTTTTGACCACCATAAACAGAGTTAAACAACAATATTATGATTTGTTTAATTATCCATTATACAGTAGCTCTCTTATTTTCCATAATATATAATATACTAAATTTTTAACTTGTAGAGAAGTAAAATAAGAAGTGATCATAAGGATTAAGGATCCATGCATATCATAATGTACCATTTTATGCAAGAAAGAAGCAGACGTCAGATAGTACCATAAAAATGGAATACTCACCATGATTAGGCTAAGACAATAGGTAATTTTAGCTGAATTCCTAACTTACATTACTTATCTTAATATATTTAGCAGAAATCTATTTGTATTTTATGCATAACTGTTATATTCACCAAAATTTGTATACAATTTACTAAAATATATAAATAGGCATAAGGACAAATTTTGGAAAAAAATTAGTCTGAAGGACGTCAAGTTTTATTTTTAGGCTGAAGGACAAACTTTGAAAAAAATTAGGCTGAAGGACAATGCTAAATATAATTAGCATTTTCTGTAGTGTAAAACCGAATAATGCTAGTTAAAACTAGCATTTTCGTGTAGTGTATAAAACTGAATATAATGCTAATTACATTTAGCATTTTCCTTTAGCTTAATTTTGGTTCAAAGTTTGTCCTTTAGACTAAAAATAAAACTTGGTGTCCTTCAGCCTATTTTTCGGCAAAGTTTGTCCTTCTCCCTAATTACCTCTTACTAAAATCCAAAGAAAGTAAATAAATAACATAGAAATTACTTAGGCTGTTGCACCTAATTCGAAGTCAATTTGGACTCAACAAAATCATTAAAATTTCATTGTTCAATGCATTAAGAACTTAGATTAAAACCAAATGCACAAAAGAAAAATGCATCCAGAAAATACGATCCTTAAAATTTTCAACCATGCCAAGTATTGTGTTAACCAAAGAGCATAAATTAAAATTCAGAAATTTTAATCTATTTAGAAGAAAACTAAATGGGCAAATTATACCTCAGATTTGTTGAAATGGCATACAACACAGCATAGTGACGCCATATATTTAGCATTTAATATTCACCATTTGTTAGAGAATCAAATCAAAGAAAAAGAAACTCAGATCCCTTTGCGATACGTATGCTAATCTGCAAATAAAGGTAGAAAGATTTCAAATAAGCACAAATGGAACTACCTAGCATTGCCAATTCAACATGTTGGAAGAGAAATTGATTATGCAAAAAGATAAAAAGCAACTATACATCTTAAAACAAAATCAAAATTATATTTTTTTCCCAAGAAATTAATTTTTTACTCACCAAACTTATAAAGGCAAACCAAATTGACGTTGAACTCCTTGTCTCGAACTCGAATCTGACGTTGAACTCCTTGCCTCGAACACCAGTTTCGTGACCTCGAACTCGAATCAAAGTTGAACTCCTTTCCTAGAAATCGAAACCCTTGTTCCCGCTTTGTAATCGAAATCGAATTGAAATCCTTATTTCCCCTTTGTAACTGAAATCAAAATCCTTCCCTAAATCACCTTATTCCCGTATTCAATTCATTTTATCACGGCCGAAGTAGTGAAAAAGCGTTGAGATAAGGGGAGTAGGGGTTACAGATAAAAACAGATGAGTGTTTACCTTTTTTCCCTCTGAAACCTAGCTTACCAACACAAATAAGAGTTACCAATAAACCTTTTACAAATTTGTATTTTTAGTAACACATTTTTAATATACCAACACATATTAGTTAACACGTATATGTGTTGGCAGTTGAAAAAAAATAAGAGTTGTCAAATGGCCATTATGGTGTAGTGTAACAAGTTAATATACACATGCATGATATTTCTTCTAATTTAATTGAATTTGATTTATTCAATTTTATCATATTAATAAAAAAATTCTTTTAAATCATATATTCAAATGTGCTAAAAATAAAATTAAAAACACAACAAGGTGATAAAACATTAATCACTTATTTTATAAATAAATACACATTGTTTAAATGAATTTTAAACCACCAACAGTTACATTTAACTGGAATTTCCCAGATATTTTACCAAATACATAAATCTTATTTATTTAATTATACTAAATTAACAGCATAATCTATATATTATAGATTATAAAATTACTCCAAAAACTGGTTCGTTACAATATACCCCCCTTAAAAGAATTTCGTCCCCGAAATTAAAGAGTAACAAGAAGATTCCATTATACTTAAAATCATAGACTTATATCCACACCTACATGGGTCATTCCCTAACAATCACAACAAATAGGGCATTCAAAACACATAGATTATCTATCAATCCACTCATAAAAATCAAAATATACAAATCAGCAACTAGTTATTAATCACTTTCATTTTCATAACTAGAGTTATCTGTTATTACAGTTGTAAAACATTTTTATTTCTATATTCACGCATTACTATTCTTTCCCATTCATCAGTTCCTGACTGTAAATTGGTAAGAAAATAATCCTCTAAGTATCAACCCCAAAGACCGAAATCAACATCAGATCAATGCTCAAAAAATTATTCATCTCAACCAATCTCCAGTCAGATTCCAATTTCTTGACTCCATATCTTAATTTTTATCAACCCAAATTAACCCATTTTCTATTAAAAATATCGTGTATTACATTTGGAAAATAATTTCCAAATCTTATCATTCAAAACTATTTACATATATTATCTGCTTCAAAATTCAACCCAAATTTAATGTTATTCAACTTAACCTTACAATTTCAATCTTGTTCTAATTGAATTTTCCAATCCTAGAATTCTAACTACTAGTTTTATTTCAAAAAGTTTGAAATATCATATCTCTATTCATTTCAAAATCTTTGAATTATTCAAAACATTTTGTTTTTATCAAACACTTTCCCTTCTTGTGTTATTGTATATTTCATTAACTATACAGATTCAATTTTGTTCATTATCTTTCAATCTTTATAATCTTGTTTGATTTCTATAACAACGATCAACACTTTCATATATGATAATAATTTAAAAAAATTACTTTTATATCAAAATAAAATTTAGAGTAAAATTATTTCATTTACCCATCTTTTAAAACAATATAGTGTCGAATTACTTCATTCAAGAGTTTAGAAACACTTTTTGATTCAGTGTCTGACCACTATATCGACCAGAATTCGAAAACCACTCGATAAACCAATCAACACAATATAAAACACTTTTTATATCAATTTACAAATACGCGCTCGTATATATATATATACTTGAAACTCAATCTAGGGCGTTACTAACCCTATCTTAATCGAGTTACGCCACAGAGCCAAGGTTATTACAAAACCATTGCTCTGATACCAACTGTAACGACCCGAAAACTTCTGATCCAGATTATCAATAGTAATACATATCCTGCATCACATATCAACTAATGAAACATCAAAAATTAACAGATCGTTAATAGAAAGAAGGTAGAGAATGAGAAATAGAAAGAAAGAAAATTAAAATAGAAGAAAAAGAAGAATTGAACACAATAGAATCAGAGTATAACGAATCTCACAGCGGAACTGAATAAAATATATTATATAATATCTTAAAATACAAAACTGTATTTACTTACATACATCATCAAAGTACAACTCATACAAAACACAGTGGAAATGAACCCGATATATCTAATGTTGAAGACCCTTCTCCAAGCTCCTTCAAGTGAATCTGTAAAATCCTGAAACATCTTGACTGCCCGTACAAATTTGGGCACCCAAGAGTTTAGGGAAAACACAGAAAAATAAACTATGGGTCAGTCACGGGACTGGTGTGAGAAAACGATTTTAAACAGCTTGATTTTAAAGTTCGAAAATCTTTTTGAAAGAAAGGATAATCGTAAGACCAAATCCACACATAAATACGGACGGTTTTTACCTTACGATAACCCAAAACATTTTTTTGAAATCATATATATCATCTGATATTATAATAATGTCTAAATACAAATAAATAGCAATCTAGCAGAACGCTTGCATCTCACGCTCCACATATATAGTATACAATCAAAACCGCGGGTGCTTATTGGAGATTGGGTTCCGACTATGACAAGGTATGGAACCACCTGCCAATAGTGTATCTCTAGAGGCGAATACACTGGGTTCAACAACTACGTCTTGCAACCCGGCCACACATAACCGACCACTCATTTCGCTTGAGTGTATCGAATGTATATCACCAACGGTTGGGATCAGCAACCGTTTCCTGAAAAGGGATAGCATCGAAATAGATTAAAGAAGAAAACAGAATTCTCTCTAGATAGGTGATTATACACCCTAATGGGAGCGACACACATAGCCATGCTGCTTGCCTGATTTTTGTCATTTCCCAGTTGTGAGGCTCGAGGTTTGAATTCACCTTTAGAACATCTGGCCATCATTTACTTTGAATGCCACATCGTCAAATCAATCAAAGCACTAATTGTCGTCCACAAAAATACTCTGCAGCTGACAGAAGTACGTTTGTAAAAATCAATGTACGTGATTCTTAAGAAATACTCTGTTAGACATTCGTCCATACTAGTCATCCGGGAACAGGTTGAATGGAAGGCACTCTCCTACCACATCCAATATAGGAATCACCCCATGGATCAGTAGCAAATAGTCATTGCAACTCCGAAGATTCCAATTACGATAGGATCACAAGTCATAATCACTCCAGTGGCCAAACCAGAGAAATTTTAAGTAAGTAATTCTTCCGGTCATGAAGATCTACGGTCTTCGAATTCTTTAAATCGTATAATCATCCCTGCAAGTTAGTTCAAAAAATCATACAGTTAGTTCGAAGTGGTTTTGGGTCCAGTTCCTATCCCGGTCTCTTCGAACTAATGTGTAGGGAATATTATTTGATAGTCGGTGTTTTAACTATCAAATTTAATTTGTGTAGATAAATAAAACAGTTTATACAAATTATTTTATACTCAATATAATTTCCATGGCATGCTTGTTCACATTAATTAACTTGTACAAGTTTCAATTCTAATTTCATAACAGTAATTAATATCAGACAATTAATAAAATGTGTCGATATTTTATTTCACTAATCTAGATTGATCAGTTCATCGCATAACCTATAATTTATAACAATCATTCATCACACAACAACGATAATAGTAAACTACAACCTGGCGTTTTAATTTCAAACTTAATAGCAGTTTGAATTATGTGATCTTGGGTAACGGCTAATTTCACATTATATTTATTCACATCTCTTTGGGAATAAATTCATCGATTTTATTTAAACAATTTTTTTTAATCGATTATAAAAATATTTATGAATATTCACATATTGGAGATTCGGACTTAAGTTCAAACGGCAACATCCATTTTGTGATTACGACTTACTTAGTAGCTTCCCGATTATGTCTTATGCTTATTTATATTTTTCTTTTACTTTCATGAAATCAATTTTTATTTAAAATAGATTAATTTAAACAACGTGAATTTTCTTGGTATGTTACTGTCCAGTCTTCACGCACATACCCCTCGATCCAACATGCTACTTCCCGGTGAACTTTCCAACTAAGCTTCTATCAAAAATGTATTTAGTTTCAAAATAATAAAAAAAACAATTTTCTTTTCATTTTCAGGCCCAAATCTTGGGCCACGCATGGAAAATTCGTTCCCTAACTCTCTCTTCAGGTGATCACTTCACTACATACATAATGCTTTCCTGCCCCGACTATTCCTCTTTGGCCATGCCTCTACTCAGCGATTTAAAATTCCAACTAGTTTACGGTTCTGGAAAATAAAAATAACAGATCAAATTAGTCTGCTTCATTCTCTTTGCTGATATAAACACTGATTGTCATGCTCCCTTCCCCAAGACTTTCCCTCCTTCTTCCACTGTTAATGAACCAAAGTCTGCCGACCCTTTTTCTTACATAACTATAATGCATGCACTCCATAGACACTCGTATATCCAAGTGCACACACCTAAATTAATTTTGTTATCAGTTCACTCAAATTCCTGTTTCTTTAATTTATATGTATATATATATGATTTAAAACTAAATGTCTTAATAAACATGTATATATGTATTTCAGTCTTCCAAAATCCTAAGGCCGAGATGCCCTTGTCTCTGCCATGCGTGCACTAATGCACTTACTCCCTGATGAGAAACAATAAGATGGAAATCTACTATCACAATAACTTAAAACTAAGGCATAATATAGATACCAAGGTGGAACTATTATTTGCACGTTGGTTCAATGTCAATGATACTATTAGGTTATGATCATACGGTTGTTGAGTCCATGTATTTGATTTGAGCGGCTGTTTCCACAAAAGAATATGCGCATTGATGTTACGGTATATACAAATAAATGGTTTTTTTAGTAAAAAGTAGTGTACAGTTATATGTTAAATTCGGTGTTACTAATATCCAAAGCAAAATGCCATCGACAGTATTCCTTTATAATAGTGTAGTAAATGACTCAACGGTATGTGAAAGCACTAGATTAAGGATGAAATTCAGGCGCTTGATAGGAATTCCCAGTCCAACTGTTTGATCCATGTATCCATATGTGAGTTTATCCCACTAGCTTTCTTCCGTCTCCTGTTTGTTTATTTTTCTTCTTCTTACTTTTTTTTCTTTCTCTTGTGCACTCTGTACACGGTGCACCTGCACCCTCTCCCCTGGATCATCACTCTTCCGCCACCATTAGCACAAATGCCATCACTAATCCGAAGCCTGTCTCCGTTACCAGAACTGGCTCCTATCCCCTAAAACACATTTCAATATTTTATCTGAAGCTCCATAAAACCCCTTTTCCACTGAACCGCCTTGCTATAATTCCTCGCTGCTCCCTCATCGATGAATCTGCCGTCATATGTTGGCAACATCCCGCTTCACCAAAATCCCACTTGTATGCACCCATGTACCGAAGTACCCTTGTTGCAGTTAGTCACTATCTTTTTATTTTATTTTATTTTTAGTTTAAAGGAAAAAATGGCATCCATTCAATTAGAAACCAGTTGTTCTTAAGATAAGTTGAAGTTAATTCACTCATATATGCTACTGTCTTCTGTATTTTTTTTTTTTTAGGTTATTCAAACTAGAAAATAAACATCAATATTGAATCAAGGGTGCTGGATCCATATCAACATATAAATCTACCTAGAATTTAATAATAGTAAAGAGATTTCAGCATGATGTTTACTCACTAATATTTTTTTGCTAGCTGTCTTTTATACTTTCTTTCCCAAGTATTTAAACTAACTATCCCAGAGTTTAAACTCCTAAATAACAACAATATTTGAACCCAATCAACCTAATTACATACATATGGGTTGAATCCATTTAAAGATTTAATATAAAACAGTAAATATATTTAAGATGTTTATCGACAATTATATGATTACTGTAAATTGTATTTATTTCCCTGTTTTGTTCAAATCCTCTGCTATTTTCAGAGAATAACTCCTTAGTAACTTCAATATTTGAATTAATATGATGATCACATATCAGTATATATATAATCTACTAAAGTCAATATAGAATAGTAGTGTGGTTTACGTTGTTTACTCACCTTATTGCTACTATGTTTGTTTGCCTTGCTACTTCCAGTTTTGCTCTTCTGGGTCTCGACCATTCCCATTTTCAATTTCTTCTCATATTTTGTTATTTATTTTCAAGTGAACTTGTGTGTGTTGTGTAGATTTTGAAGTGTATTTATAGAAGAAAAATGCAGGCCTTAAGTAAGGGAGGTGTCTACATGCAGCAGTGATGTGTGATGTGTGAAGTGTGATTGAAAACAAGTGATGTTAAGGCCATTCAATATAAAATCTTCCAAGCTATAAGTAGTGCACAACCAGCTATGAAGTGATGTACATATATGTGCACAACCATGTGCCAATGGGTGTAGAAGCTAGGCTTTTGTGTAGGGTAGATGTGCAGGCTGTTGAAGGCTAGCTTACTTGATGTGAAGGATGTTTGCACCAGTATGTGAAAATGATGTAGTGTTGCATAATCCCATCAATGTCTTCTAACTTTTCTCCTAAGCAAATCAACTAAGATCTTGCTGTACATATGTTACATGTGCACCTATATATATTGATTTAAAATAACCATATGCCAAGTTTCTTTTCTCACTCATGCTAGGATGGCTTTAATTGTGATAGTGTAGACAGGCTCTACTTCATTTGTGAAGGATGCATATATGTGCAGCAGCCTTGAATGTGAGGTGAAAGTGGGATGTGTGATTGCATAAATATAAGTAAATACTTAAGACTTTGTTCTTAAGCAAGGTAGTCTAGTCATATTCTTGGTTGTACCATATATGTAACTAAAATATTTGCAAATCAAACTTAATATCTAAACGATATTAACCTCCTGGAGTCTATGTTCTAGTTGGTACATGTGTAATATAATAACCATAATCTACTCATATGCTTGTTTGTGTGTGAAGTAAGAATGAAATTTATTTACAGTATGTATCTCACTAGTTACTTGATGTAACTCTATGACTTATAAAAGCAAGTTTATATGCAACCAACGATGTTAAAACACAAGCACGTGTTTATATATACATATAACAAGTTAATATATACACACATGATATTTCTTCTAATTTAATTGAATTTGATTTATTCAGTTTTGTCATATTAATAAATATTTTCTTTTATATCATATGTTCAAATGTGCTAAAAACAAAATTAAAAATACAATAATGTGATAAAACATTAATCAATTATTTTATAAACACATACACATTGTTTAAATGAATTTTAAACCACCAACAATTATATTTAACTGGAATTTCCCAGATATTTTACCAAATACATAAATCTTATTTATTTAATTATACTAAATTAACAGTATAATCTATATATTATAGATTATAAAATTACTCCAAAAACCGGTTCGTTACAAAATCAGATATGTTTAAAATATTATCATTTTAATATTATAATGATATGGAATATTCAATTTTGATTTGAAATTGAAAATGTAGTTGAAATCGTTTTAAAATGAATTTATAAACGATTTATAAAATTAATTTTGGGTAGAAATCGACAATATAAAATGGCTTGAATAGAACGCTCTGAGCAGCGACCGTTCGCGAATTTTAACCATCAACTTTAAATTGATGTAACTGGAGATCTGACCATCGGATTCTCCTAAACCCGGAACCGTTCGGTTCGTATCGAAAATAGATTTCTAACGAATATATGAGATTTAAATTTGAATGGTTGGATTTCAAATTATGCTCAAATCAATTTCAGAAAAGGTCGCTATGGATGCAATTCGGTGGCCGTTATTGGAAACCGATTGTACGTGCCTTAATAAAATTATTAACAATATTGAAAAGTAATGTAAAATCATAATAAATGATTTTGAAAGATTTTGGATGAAAAATTCCAGTTTTGATAAGATAAAAAAATATTTTTACCTTAATGAAATAGTTAATAACTAAATAATAATCCAAACGATTTTTAAATAAATAAATGAGATCTGAAAAAGGGTTTTAAAATAACCATAATTTTCCAGTGAATATTTTGGAATGGATTTGAATGGAAATTATCTTCGGATATTTCGATATTGGATTCCGTGATTATATGGATATTGTTGAGGAATTTGGAAGATATATATATATCATTATTCCTAATACGATATTTGTTGGTTTTAGAATTTGATATTGAATATAAGCCGATATAATTTCTATTAAGAGCCTTGTATTTAATATCAAATTGGATTTGGAGTTTGTCGTGAATGGTGTCTTTATTAACATTGTTCTTATACCCCAATGAGAAAAGAATAAAACTTTTAGATAAGATTTAGAGAAGTTTACCAATTAATTAATATTTAATTGGAATTGAATGGAAATTGGATTCTGGGTTTATCGTGAACAATGTTTTAAATAGCGTTCCTTCTTTAACCCGATTAACAGTGAAGTTATGATTTGGAATTTACACTCTTTTAATTTAAGATTAATGGAAATTTCCAAAGTACAGTTTTCGAATTCAATATATTAAATTGGAATTGAATGGAATTCGATTAGATAATAATCGAGATGAGATTCTATGAACGAAGACCGTTACTATATATGAAATTTAAAAGGCTTCACCGTTATTCCATTTATATTATTTTCTGATACGGGAATTTATATCGATTATACACTATTATGATTTTCATGTAGATTCCGTTTTAATGGAAGAGGATTTTGGGTTTACCGTGAGTAATGTTTTAAACGACATTGATTCTTTGACCCAGTTAAAGGCAGGATTAATTTCCAGAAAGTAGAATAATCATAAAATAATGAATTTTAATATTAAAACCAAGTTGGAGTTTTAGTAAATCTTTAATTAGATTGGAATGTGAATAAGATAATTAAATTTATCGAATTCATGAAATGATCGAGGATGGAGTACCACAGTTTTACTCCAGACGATAGTTAAATCTTTAGTTAGATTTGAACGGGAAATGGTAATTAAATTTACCGATAACACAATGGTGTTAGATATGGAGTGCTACCAGTTTTCCTCCATGGGATGAATAGGTTGGGATTGGGAAAATAATAATAAATGATTACTTCGGTAGGGTTCGATAATCCCGAATAATTTTATAAACCTTAATTTGGTTTAGAATTGTTAAAAGATAAAATAAAAATCTTTTGAAATTGATATCCAAAGGAGGATTAAAGAACAAATTTAAAAGAATTTATCTTTGATAAAATTAATGGGAGCCTTTCCCTAAAGATGTGAAAATTTGAGTAAAAGAATATTCTGAATTGGAATGAGGCGTATGATGTGTTTTTATAGCACTTGGTCATTGATTATAAAATAAGCGAGTTATTCGGAAAGACCGGGTTTGTCCCATTCTGAATAACTGATACGGCGACTAAGATTCGACAATGAAGACTGTGGTTGAAGACAGGAGATTTTCACATCATATAGATGATTACCAATGTCTTGATTAGGCAGTACACCCAAGACAAGGTAATAAGTGGTGATCGTCCATACGTACTTGGAGATCGACCGGATATGCGGGGACCTCTCTCTTGTATTAGACATATGGGATGAGGAATAAGATGCCTCCGGTTTAGTTCAAACCCAGAACGGATGCGTGTCTAATGTTGGATTTCATTCTGTGTTGATTGATTTCTATTAAATATATATTGGTTTAGTGGTGACGTACGAGCTTAGAGGTTATACACTGATAGACATCAGTTACATGGCATGAATTGTTAATGTGGCATGCTAAGATGCGAATGATCAAGGCTTTGTTGAAAAGCGAAGTATTGTGGTTGATGATCAAAGCACATCTTTAATTAGCATAGCTTTGTGTATAGCGTTAATTCGCGAGCCTCACACCTCGGTATGAGTCTAAAAAGGGATCAAGGACGCAGGGCGTGCATGACGTTTCTTTCTAGCTAGGAGTGGTTTCATGGTATGGAGCCTAGAAATTTTTATTCATGTGGATGATGGATGAGGCACCTCAGATATTGGTCGCTATTGGCCAAGTGTTAGGTCCTATAGGACCGGGAAACGTGTGTGCACGAATAATTAATCCACTAAAGTAAGTATGGACCGACCCTGCAGGAACCAAGGGTTGCCTATAGGTGTGATCCTGAGGCACTTGCTAGAGTGTCTCGAATCGGAAGGAGCCATCGCTAGCCTTGACTCATGATGGAAATCCAATTTCCAAAACGATATTTTACGGTTTTGGTTGTAAACCTATATAGCGACATTGTGGGATGGGGCGCTCATGTCATCTATGATTAATACATTTATATTTGAAGTTGTTTTGACACTATGCACTTATAGTAATATAAGAATAATTTGTTTTAAACGTACCAAGCATGTTTGGCTATTATAAGGCAAAACTCTATCCTATGGCTAGTGTTGCATTATGTGATGAGACCTGAGTCTCATAATAGCTTCATTTTTCAAAAAGCATTGTGCTGTTTTGTTTTAACTGATACTCATGTGGAGAAAACCCGTTCCGTATTATACAGCGTGGTCCCGTGATTTACCCTACTTTAAGATCAAGTTAATAACTTTTTTAGTTCTCACACCAGTCTCATGACTGACTTGAAGTTTATTGTTTTAACTTAAACTTTGGGTACCTATATTTTCCACACGGGAAGTCAGTAGTTTCGGTTTTGCTGATATTTCTTTACACAAGATCCCGTATTACAATAGGAGCTATATTCGGAAAGCTTTGTATCCGTGTATTTCGTTCAGTTGTGTTAGTTGAAGTATTTTCCACTGTACAATATATTTATGTATATATTTTTTCGTTGCTTTGTAATTTCTAAATCTCTAATATTATTTTATTTCCACTATGTAGTGTTTATTCATACTCTGATATCTTGTACTCTGATGTAAATTATTGTAATAGCAATGCAATGTTCTATTGTTTATGTCTAATGCGTTGTGTTGTCAACTCAATCTGGGCTTACCCGTACCAGGGAAGTTTGGGTCATTTCACCATTCTCCAACAATCTCCCTCTTTTGGATGATGAAAACATTGATTTATAAAATATTCATACCTGTTGATTCTGGTCCTTCTAATACTCCCCTTTTCTTCATGAATCCTACATAGTCCCCCCAAAAACTAAGCCTAACTAACTCTTATTTTATAATTTCTCCCGTTTGTCATCAACAAAAAGAAATTCTAAATATACTCCCCCTAAGTCCTATATATATATCCTATGATTATTATATTTGATTCTATACTAAAGTAAATGACTCCCCCTAAATTCATAACTATAAAAGCAGAAGCAAAACAATCAATTCAAGTGTTTGTAATGTCCCGGATTGTTAGTCAATTTATTTTGAATATTTTAATTAGTTTTAAATATTGATGTAGAATAATAAATGGATTTTTAATTTAAATTTATCGATTTAATATTCTATGATTTAATTTTGAATATATTTAATTATCATAATATGAAAAAACATAAATAATTGAATTTAGAATTTAAAATTGAATTAAAATAGTTCAGTCGGTCAGTATAATTTCTATATTGAATTAAAACGATAATAATATTTTACTATCAATGAATTTAATTATTTGAAATCGATTTATAGTTAAAATAGAATTTAATTTAAATCATTAATTTAAACTGTTATTTCCTCCATACAGTCGAATTAAATTCCTGAATCAGTTTCATGAATTTTAGAATAACGTCATAATCTGAGAAAGTCAATCATTACGTTGAAATAACAGTTCAGGATTTTTAGTTAAGGAACCGCAAGACATGTTGGTTATTTAATTCAAATAAAATCAAATAAAAAATATATATATTCTTAAATCTAATCAACATATTAGCCGACCTACCCTTGTTCCATCGCACAGCTTATTTTCCTTCTTCGAGTTGTGAAAACTATCGGCCTCTTTCAAAATCTTGGAAACAATCTTTTAATGGTTTTAGTACGGTGTTCCCTTCGTGCATCTATAAATTTACCATTGCCCTCTTGTTTCTTCCCAGGATTCTAAAAATAACTCCTCAGCCTTTGTTTCTCTTTCCAGTCGCGATATTCCTAATTGAAAAAATCGATTCCTTTAAAAAAAAGGGAAGAAGCTAGAACTCGCGGGTTCAAATTGCGATAGAAACATATGCTTTGCGAGCTACTTAAAGTGCGAGCATCGCGAATACGATAGATAGGGTTCTTCGTTGATTGGGGGTGTTGAGCAGAAGACCGAGGGTAGTGTCGAAGTTCCTGAAGCTCGAAGGTCCTAAGGTTGCTGCGCGATGGAGTTGGAGCAAGTAGTGGTCATCGATTTGGCAACTGGAATGGAGAAAATACCTTCGGCAGTAGGGTATGGAATTTTTGCACACCTATAGCTTTAATGTTGAAGTCGCGGATTTTGTTTCTGGATTTGCAAACTGTGAGTTGGAGATACCGATGGTGAAAGCAGATGTAGGCGATGTTGCAATGTTTTTCTTTTGAGGAAGCTTGTGTTGGGTGGTGCGATTAGGGATTGTTCGACATAATTAATGTTGATGTTGTTTTCACTGTAGGAGGCAGAAAGAAGTTTATCATCGAAATTTTTCCGGGGGCAAGGGGGTATTCGAATGATGTTGAGGTGAAGAAGAATTTGGCCGCAGTCTTGAGTAGAGCAGTTTTTATTAGGACTGTTATTGAGGAATCTCGATGTGATGGGAGGTTTTAATAGATCATGATAATGGAAGAACACATAAATGCATAGGTAAATGAGAGTGTATGGATTCTTGAATGGGTCCACAATGATGATAGGCTAAAGAATTTTGACATTGTTGGAAAGTTCAATGGCTAATCGCTGGGAAGTAGGAGCTGTTTTCGAAAGAACGGGTAAGATGGAGATTTGTTGAGAAGTTATTGACGAACTGTCGAAGGGTTAGAAGTCGGATTTTTAGTTGATTTGTAGTGGAAGCGGATTAGCGATTATTGAGTATACTTAATGGAGTGATTGAAAAATTGGCGAGGCAATATGATATTGTTTTACATAATTTAAAAAAGTACATTGTATGATTTGTTTATTTATTATAGTAGCTAATTTGAATTAATAATCATTTAATCGTCGAATAAAAATTAAATAATCGTAGGTACAAACAGATTTATTCGAGACGATTCATAGACGCGATGATATGGAAATTCAGATGGATATTCAACAAAGGAAAAATCAAGGTGAGTAAATCTCAATTAAAAATTTGTTTTTATCGTTAAAAATAAATTGTTGACTATTTGGATGCATGCATGAATTATTGAATTACTGTGACTATATATATTAGTTATTTAGGCTTGGTGATTGTGATTATTATATATATTGGATATTTCCTGCAGTACCATTAGCGGATGCCCGCAGTATCATTAGCGGATGACCCTATCGCCCTACGATATATGAGTGGATGACCTTCTATAGCGCGATATCATGCCTTGAAGTAGGATTGGTATTATTTATGTTGTTTGACATCTGTGAATGCAGAAAAAGGGTTGGAGGAATCCAACTGGATTCCTCAAAATTTATTATTGTTTGTTTGCATATATATAATCATATATGATGTGTTATATTTGAAATATGTGTATTATGAATGTTTGAATATAACTAGCCCTAGATATTGATATTTAAAAATATTATACAAAGGGATTTTTAGATTTAAAAAGGGAAAATTCAATTTTTGAAATAGAAATGGAATATCGAATGAAATAAGAAATATTAACTTGTTTTAATAATAAAAAAAAGTAGCTAAATTTATAACGATGTTTATAAATGGAAAGAAATATTATCATGTGAAAATATTGAATTTTAATTTCAAGCATGAATTTTAAAAGGGAAATATATTTTCCAAAGTGGAAATTGAATTTCAAAGGAAATTTGAAATTGAAACTAGTTTCAATATTTAAAACCAAAAGTGGAATTTATAAATGGTGTTTATAAATAAAGCAGGGGAATTTTCAGTGGATAATTTATAAATTTAAATTCAACTATGAATTTAAAAAGAGATTTACGATTTGGATCTTTTCAAAAAGAAGTGTTGAAATTTATTCTGATGTTCGGAATGTAAACTGATTTCAAATAAATTCATAAGGATTTATGATTTTGAATTCGATTATGTCGAAATAAAAATAAATAAATAAAATGAACTATTTCCAGAAGGAGTATTAAAATTATATTATTTAGAAGCTATAATCCAAATTAATATGAAATAGATTCTATGTTTATACATTTATAAGTTAAAATTTATAATATCTTCGAATGTAAAATAAAAAGGGAAATTTACTTTCCGCAGAGTAGGATATTATTTTTAAATAAACTTTGGAATGGAAATCTTGTTTTAAATCATACAAAATAAGTTACTTTACAAATGATATTTATTATCGTTGGATAAATTGGAAGTTAGTTTCAAATGGAGTTCAAACTGGAAGTTTGTTTTAAAGATATAAAATAAGAACCATATTTTATAAATAAAATAAATAAATTTTCATTGGATAAAGTGGAAATAGATTTTTGCAAATATAAGAAATGACATTTAAAAATTGCATTTTTAAATGAGATAGAAAAAGGGATTTTTATGATAAGGAATAACATTTTTTATATTATAAACTCTTATCAGTCTCAAGATAAGAACGTTGTCGGTCATGGTCTGAGAGGTAAATAAAATACCCCAACTTGAATGACTTCGCTATTATCAAAGGAGGATATTAGTTTGTAATGGTGAAGTATGTTGAAATAATTGATTATTCCCATAAAGGAACTTATAATTGGAATCGATTATATCGAATTTTAATCTAATTCCATGTGAATTGGAGTTAAATATAGAAAAGTAGAGTTTGAATAAATATATAATGGAGTATGAATATGGAATAAAAATAATCGATGAGTTTTGGGAAATCTGGATTGTTAAGTTGGGATTCGAATAATGAGTTTATTTTAAAAATATTGAAAGTGAAATTGAAATTTATTAATAAACGAAGTTTAAACATTATATATTAAATTATAATTAAATTAAACTTGCCGCAGCGCTGTAATTCGTAATTTGGCTATTGAACTTCAATTGAGTATTAAATATTAAAAACTCAATATAAGTCGGAATTTGATAAACCAGAAACGTCCGGACCTACTGAGTAATAATTTTCTAATGGAAAAGAAAAATCTGAATTTCGTTGTATAGATTTTGAGTAATGTTAAAATCAAATTTTCAGAAAAAACAGCGCCACATTCATTTTAAAACCATAATGGTTTATTTAATTAAATAAAGGACTTCTTGTGAATAAAATTCAAATTTCCATTAGTAAAATCTGGACTTAAGCTATAAATTAAATATGAACTCAAGTCGAGTAACTGGATCGATTTTTGGAACAAAAATCAGAATTTGAAATATGGAATGGAGACGACAAATTTAAATTTAATTTAATTAGTCAAGGGTATATAAGAAAATGAAACTTAACAAGGTTAAGAAAATTGGAATTGGGATCTCGAATCGAACTGGAATGTGAAATCTTGAACTAGAATTTGGAATCGAACATAAACTTGAGTTTGACTTGTTTTTAAACAAAGAATAATGTGTTTTAAATAAAGGTGAAACAAGTAAATAAGCTAATTTGAAATTAAATTAGCAAATTGAGCTAGAATGATTTGATCGATTTGAGACAGATTGGAAATGGGGGAATAGGCATAGCTTAACTGGTATCAGATGAAGAGAGTTGAAGATTATATACTAAGTGCCCGACAAAAGGGTACATGTTTCAATTTTCATATGAGATTTTATGAGCCTATTGGGCAAGCCGCTTGGCTTTTTTATTTTCTTTTTGAATGGAATGGGCCTAGAGAGGCGAGTTGGGTTTGAACTATTGACTGGTACAAAGGAGATGCTGGCGAGATTTTCAGAAAATTTAAGGAGTTAGAATATTTTCAAGAAAGTTTGATAACTATAAATCAATATACTGATAAGGAATATATTTTCGCAAATATATTTTCATTGGATAAAGTGGAAATAGATTTTTGCAAATATAAGAAATGACATTTAAAAATCGTATTTTTAAATGAGATAGAAAAAGGGATTTTTATGATAAGGAATAACATTTTTTATATTACAAACTCTTATCAGTCTCAAGATAAGAACGTTATCGATTAAGGTCTGAGAGGTAAATAAAATACCCCAACTTGAATGACTTCGCTATTATCAAGGGAGGATATTAGTTTGTAATGGTGAAGTATGTTGAAATAATTGATTATTCCCATAAAGGAATTTTTAATTGGAATCGATTATATTGAATTTTAATCTAATTCCATGCGAGTTGGAATTGAAAATAGAAAATTAGAGTTTGAATAAATTTATAATGGAGTATGACTTTTGAATAAAAATAATCGATGAGTTTGGGAAATCTGGATTGTTAAATTGAGATTTGGATAACGAGTTTATTTCAACAATATTGAATGTGAAATTAATTAGTAAACGTAGTTTAAATGTTAAATATTAAATTATAATTAAAATGAACTCTCCGCAGTGCGATAATTCATAATTTGGCGTTTTGAACTTCAATTGAGTATACAGAACTCAATGTAAGTCAAAATATGATGAAACCAGAAACGTCCGGACCTATTGAATAATAATTTTCTAATGGAAAAGAAAATTCTGAATTTTATTGTATAGATTTTGAGTTATGTCAAAATCAATTTTTCTGAAAAACAGCATCATAATCATTTTAAAACCATAATAGTTTATTTAATTAAATAAAGGATTTCTAGTGAAAAAAAATCAGAATTTCCATTAGTAAAATCCGGACTTGAGCTATAAATTAAATATGAACTCAAGTCGAGTAACTGGATTGATTTTTGGAACAAAAATCAGAATTTGAAATATGGAATGGAGACGACAAATTAAAATTAAATTTAATTAGTCAAGGGTATATAAGAAAATGAAACTTAACAAAGTTAAGAAAATTGGAATCGGGATCTCGATTCGAACTGGAATGCGAAATCTTGAATTAGAATTCAGAATCGAACATGAACTTTGAGTTTGAATGTTTTTAAACAAAGAATAACATGTTCTAAATAAAGGTGAAATAAATAAATATGCTAATTTGAAATTAAATTAGTAAATTGAGCTAGAATGATTTGATCGATTTGAGACAGATTGGAAATGGGGGAATAGGCATAACTTAACAGGTATGGGATGAAGAGAGTTGAAGATTATATATTAAGTTCCTGACAAAAAGATACATGTTTCAATTTCCATATGACGTTTTATGAGCCTATTGGGCAAGCCGCTTGGCTTTTTGATTTTCTTTTTGAATGGAAAGGGCCTAGAGAGTCGAGTTGGGGTTTGAACTATATATTGACCGGTACAAAGGAGGTGCTGGTGAAAGTTTCCGAAAATTTATGGAGTTAGAATATTTTTAAGAAAGTTTGATAACTAGAAATCAATATACTGATATATGTAGAATTCGATAAGGATAGTTAAAATGAATTTGAAATAAAATATTAGACAGGGGCCAGTGATTTGTTTGATGGATGTTTTTTTTTCCTTTGATAGTTAAATCGCCGGCTATCAAAGATTTTTAAACCATCGTTGTCAATACGGAGAGACCAGTTGGATTTAATATCCGAAAACCACTTTGTATAGGCATAGGCGTTGCAAATTAGATTATACTGAAGATAATCGAAGACGAAGTAAAAATGCAAGTGTTGTTCTGTTTGTCTAGCCTAGGACAACTTGTAACAGATCGCATAAGATGATCTTTTCAAGGTATTACGTCTGGTCATAGAGAAATTCGTTTCTCTTGGCTTTTATACTTGTAATATTTTAGGAAGATCAACTCATGATTCGACGGGTTTGATGATGTGGCATTCGAATTGAATGGTGGCCAGATGTTCTGAAAGATTAACGTAGCCTCAGGCCTCACAACCGGGAAATGACAAAAATCAGGGAGGCAGCATGGCTAGGTGGGTCATTCCCAAGCAGGCTATATTATCACCGATCTAGAGAAAATTCAATTATTTGTTCTTCATTTGATTATATATCTTACAGATTATGTTGGATGCCCAACAACCGTGGGTGACAATATATTCGCTACATTCAAGCTAAATGAGTGGGCAGTCATGTATGGCCGGGTTGCAAGACGTTCTTGTTGAACCCCAGTGTATCCCCAATAGAGTACACTGATCCAGAGGTGGTCTCATACCTTGTCATAGTCGGAATCCAATCTCCAATAAGCGCCCAACGGTTTTTGATTTTATACTATATATGTAGAGCGTGAGATGCAAGCGTTCTACTACTCGGTTATTTATTTGTTCATACATTATTATAATATCACTGGATTTTGATATCAAAAATGTTTTGAGTTACAGTAAGGTAAAAACCGTCCATGTTTGTGTGTGGGATGGTCTTACTATTATCTTTTCTTTTAAAAGATTTTTCAAAGTTAAACAATATGGTTGGAGTTTACTCACACCAGTCCCATAACTGACCCAGACTTTATTTTGTTTGTTTTTACCTGAACACTTGGGTGCCCAAATTTGTACGGACAGTCAAGTACTTCAGGATTTTTCAGATAGACTTTGAGGAGCATGAAGCAGGAGGGTTCACCGTTAGTTATTTTAGAGTTATTTCCACTGTATTAAATATTGTATTGTGCTCTGATGATGGTATGTATATATGATACAAAATATTGTATTTCAAAGGTTATGTTATATAATATATTTTATTCGTTCCGCTGTAAGGTTCTACGTTATTATTTCTGTTCTTCTTCTATTTTTCTATTTTCTTTAACCCAAATGACTCGTATTTCTGTATTATTTGAGTTGAACATGTGTTGTATTAGTCAGCTCATATAGTATGGATTTGCGGGTCGTTACAGTTGGTATCAGAGCTTAGGTTGAGCGAAAACCTAGGCTTTGGTGGGGTTTGCTCATTAGAGATAGGATCACTAGTACCCTTGAATGAATTGGGTGTATATATATTTATGAGAGAGCATATTTGTAAGTTGATATAAAAATTGTTTTATATTGTGTTGGCTTGTCTGTTGGGTGGTTTAAGAATTATCTTCGAATCGTGGGACGCCATGACGTCGATAGGAGTTTCTAAACACTCGAACAAAATAGTTTGACATAATATTGTTTGAAAATGGGTAAATGAAATAATTTTACCCAAAATTATATTTTGATATAAAAGTGAATAATTTTCTAGAATTATTTATATATGTATGTGTTGGTTGTTATTATAATCGAATGAGATTATAAAATTGAAATGGTTATATACAACCAAATAGAACTTGTATATGACTAATGTAACGACCCGGAATTTTTGGGGCCAATATAAAATTTTTATTTTAGAAATTTTAATGGTTTTAAATTAATTTATTTTAAATAAGAACAACTAAAAATTTATTTTAAACGAATAAACTCAATTTAATTATAAAAGGAGTTTAAAACAGCGCTGCAGTTTGAAAATTCGAATTTGAACTTTGACTGACTGCACAGGATTCATTTAAAATCAGAATTGAATGAAACCAGAAATATTTAAATCTGTTTAATCATATCTTTCCAACAAATCTGAAAAACTGAAATTTCGTTTTAAAAATCAAAAGATATGGCTAGTTCAAAATTTAGAAAAGTCGTAACAGAATTTATATATATTTTAATTAAATATATTGGCTATAAAAATGGTCATTTTTCGAACGACCTCGGTTTTCGACGAAACCACTTTTGTTGGAACCGGAATGTCAAATTATTTCTAAGTTTCAATTTTCATAATTTTTCAAATTAATATGTGAGCGCGGCAAAAGAAAATGTGTTTTGTCAGTTTCAGTCAAATTTAATCGACTTGAAAAAGGCCATTTTTCAAATAGTCTCAGAATTCGATGAAATTAGTCTCGTTAGAACCGTATCGTCAAAACATAACTAGAAATAATTTTTCTGTAATTTTTAGAGTCCGTATGTGGCCCCAGTAATTTAAAATGTGCGTTTGAATTTAATAATTAAATGATTTATAATTTAATTTAAAGAAAATATATCGTAACAGCCGAAATGGTTTACGAAACATAGTCCATTGTGTCCGGGACGGGGGTTATTAGCTGCGGGCGACACTCGTTGGGTTTGATTTGGAGTTCGTATTGATAAACATGAATTTTCGAATTAAAAGGATTAATAAATAAAAGAAAATACGGTATAAATACCGTATACTATACCCTAACCCTAATACCATATAGTACCAGCCGCCACTAGTAAATTCAATGGCCAACTTGATCCCAATTTCAAACCTTAACCATTTCCAATCCTCTTAACGAAAATCAACAAACCATATACCAAATCGAAGAGTTTTCTGAGAGCTTTCAATCGGTATGGGTGTGACCGGTTTTATTGGAGTGAGGCGATCGGATTTGGAGCTGGAAGGTCGCGCGTTCGGGTTCGGTTTTCGGGGCAGGGGGCCTACCGAGTGGGGTGGTGCTTCGGGCGGCGGCGCAGCTGGTGTAGGGCGACGGAGCGGTGGTGTCAGATGATCGGCTAGCGGCTTGTGGTGAGGCGCGTGAGAGAAAAGGGTTTTGAGCGTGATGGGTTTCGGTGTCCAGTAAACAACGAACGAGGAGGAGAAAGATTAACGGTTTAATGATGTTATTAATATAATTAATTATATTTAATTTACAAATTGATGTATCAATGTTTAAAATCGAATAACTTGTCCAAATCAAAACAGAATTCAGCGAAACGACTTGCGTTGGACTCGTGTTGATGAGATCTACGCGATGGAACTGTCCACGACCAGAATAGGGCACTTTGAAATTTCAACCAAATTTGAACGCGGACGATTTCTGAAAACCAATCAATGTGAGATTTCTTCTTTTAAAATAATTAAAATTTAATTATCTATCGTTATTTCAATTCCATGTGTGTATGATTATTAAATACAGATCTGTGATATTGTGTATGTTGTTGTGATTGATTTGCGATGCTCCTATGTTGTTAGATCTGTAATGTTAACATTAGAATATTATTTTTAGTGTTTATCGAAGTAGAATGATCAACAAACAAGAGTATCATTTTTGATCAATTATGTTGAAAATAAAAATAACATTTTTTGATATGAATATACATTAGAAATGTTCATTTTGTTTAAAAACATGTTGGTTAAATTATAACTATAATTTGTGTTAAACATGTTTATTGAAATCAAAATAACATTTTTGATTAAAATTGTGTTAGAAAAATAAAACAACATATGTTCACCGTCATTTGTTGAAATTAAAAATAACATATTTTCACCGTCATTTTGTCGAAATTAAACGACATATTTTCTCAGTCATCTTGTGTTAAATAAAAAGTATCATTTTTGCGTTAAAATATTAGGATTAAAGGTTATCACTTTTATTATATCAAAAAGATTCAAAACAAATTGGCCATTTTTTTTGCATTGAAATTTAATAAACAAAAAGTGTCGTTTTTGGTTGCATTGAAAGTCATCAAACAAATTAGTCATTTTATTACATTGAAATTTATAAAATAAATTTGTCGTTTTAGTTAAAAATGTTGTCTTAGAATATAATAACATTTAGTTTTTTAAAGTGCTGCCTTAGATAAAGTAACCTTTTTGCTAAATATATTTGTGTCAAAACAAAATATCGTTTTTTGTTGAATTATATCTTTTTTTTTTTATACAAGATAAGCATGAATATTTTTGTGTATTAAAAAGGTTTGAACCCACATGAATGTTTTTGTGTAGTAAACAGAATTGACACTTTTGTTTACATTAAAAGTTTATAAACAAAATTTACATTTTTGTTTGCATTAAAAGCTTATAAACAGAATTCACATTTTGGTTTGCATTAAAAGTTTATAAACAAAATTTACATTTTTGTTTGCATTAAAAGCTTATAAACAGAATTCACATTTTGGTTTGCATTAAAAGTTTATAAACAAAATTTACATTTTTGTTAATTAAGGACAAAATAACATTTTTGGTATGAAATGTTACACTAGATATAAAATAACATTTTTTGATATAAATTTTTATTGGATTAAAATCTGTTACTTTTGAAATGAATTAAAAATGTATATTTGTATACATTTTAAAGGAACGAGTTAAGAATGTATATCTTTTTTATACATTAGAAAAGAATGAACTTGAAATGTATATTGTCTATACATTAAAAAGAATGAAGACAAAAATAACATCTTTTGTTTACTTGAGAAGATTTGACAAAATTGTCATATTTTGTACATTAAAAATGAATTAGACAAAATTATCATATTTTGTACATTAGAATGAATTTGACAAATCATCATGTTTTGTACATCGAAAGAAACTAGACAAAATTACTACATTTTTGTCACTTGGAAGGAATTAGAATAAAAGAGACATTTTTGAACACAATAAAAAGAATTGAAATGAACAAATAGGTTTTTATTGTCATTTTTTCACAATAAAAAGAATTGAAATTTATGTCCGCGAGGTTGATGTGTTAATTATAATGTTGAGTATATTCAAACTGAATACTACACTTCCATTTACAAGTCATCCGACTTGTTTATGTGATTGGGTCGATAAATTTTTCTTTTTTCACATCGCCCAAGTGCACAAATATGTTATTATTCGTATTGTTGGATGAAACCCCACACAGGTATTGGGATGATATTAGATACACATTAATCCCAATATTTAGTTATCTGTCAATCGATGGATTGACAGTCTGTGAGGAGCGTCAGTTATTCACTTTAATGCTCACACAGTTATAGATTCCACTTTGGTCATCATTTGGATGTTTTATTTATCATGATTGTTGATTTCATACAATATATGGTTGTTGATTGAGTCACACTCCAATAAAGAATATTATAGAAAAAGAATATCTTAGAAAATATATTTTTGAAAAGAATATTTTAGAAAGAGAATATATTTTAGGAAAATATATTTTTATTGAAATGCACTAGTTATCAACTAGAATAAATCATTAAATTTAGATTTAATAAAGTTTTCCAATTTTGTCAATATTTAATTGAATTAAATTAAATAAAGTGGATTTGGGTTTGTCAAGAATAGTGTCTTAAATAACACTGTTCTTAAAACCCATATAAAAGAATAATCTTTTAATTTAGCTTATTAAAGTTTTTAATTATATTTAGTAAATGAGAATAAAATAAAAGGTGAGTTGGGTTTATTGTGAACTGTGTTTCTAAGCGACATTTGCTCTTTAACCCAACTGACAGTGAAATATGTTTTTGAATTTATGAATCTTTTATTAAGATGGAAATTTTCCAAAAGTAAAGTTTTCAATTTAATATATTAAATTGGAATTGAATGGATTTCGAGTTGATAATAACCAGGATAAGCTTCTGTAAAAGAAGACCGATACTACATATGGAATTTAAGAGGCTTTGCCGTTATTCCATTTATATTATTAGTCGGATACAGAAATTTATAACGATTATATATTGATTTGATTTCTGGGAAGATTCCATATTTTATGGAAGATGATTTTTGGTTCACCGTGAACTATGTTTTAAATGACATTAGTTCTCTAACCCAGTTAAGGATAAGATAAATTTCTTAAATTTAAATAATCATTGAATAACGATTTTTGTTTTTAAAACCAAATTGGGGTTTAATAAATCTTTAAAATTTAGGAATAAATTTGAAGAACTTATCTTTGATAAGATAATGTGAGTATTTTATTTAAAAGGATATTCTGAATTGGAATGTGGCGTTGGATGTGTTTTTATATCACTTGATTTTTAATTATAAAATATGCTAGTTATTCGGAAAGACCGGGTTTAACCCATTCTGAATAATTACTACGACGATGAAGAGTCGAAGATGAAGACGGTGGTTGAAGACCGACGATCTTCACATCGAATGGATGTGTTGGTACAGAGACCTGGATGGGAGTAGTTACCTTGAAGGGGCTTCAGTGGTGGCCGTCCGGACTATTATTGATTGTTCAGATTTGGTTTTCGCTCAGACCCAGAGCATAAGCTAGTATATGGATGCATGTCTGACATTGGATTTCGTTCCATGTGAATTAAATCGATTTCTGTTAATGTATGTCTGTTTGGTGGTAAAGGATTTATCCTCTACTTAACACCCTAGTATATATTAATAGTGATTGATCGCATGACGCGAATTGTCAATGTGGCACGCCAAGATGCAACTAATCAAGGCTTTTGTTGAAAAGCAGGGCCTTGTGGGATGATCAAAGCATAGCCTATTACGGCATAGCTTTGTGTATATCATGACTTCGCGAGCCTCACACCCCGGTATGAGTAAAAAACGGGATATGGACCGTAGGGAGTGCACACGTTTCTTTCTAGCTAGTGGTAGTGTCAGTGCTTTAACACGACGTGGCATTTTACTTATGTGGATGATGGATTTTGAGGCGCCTCGGATTTTTATAGGCCGATAGTGGTCGTATTATAGGTTCAAAGGCGCCGGGAAACGTGTGCTCAGGCATAACTAATCCACTGCTGATAGGCGGGGACCGGCCCTACCGCATCCAAGGTTTCACTACGGGGGATCCTGAGGCATTTTCCAGAGTGTCTCGAATCGGAGAGGAGCTTGCCCCTAGCCTCGACTCATGATGGAAATCCAATTTCCAGTACGACCTTGCAGTTTTGATTGTAGAACTAGTATGGCGACATAGTAGGATGGGGTACTATGCCGTCTATGATTAATACATTATGATTGAAAAGTTTTTAAATATATATACCCATGTATATACACACTATTATCAAATCCCTTTTTATCGTATCAAGCATCTTTTAACCATTATAAGTTAAAACCCTATCCTCCGGTTTGCGTTGCATTGTGCGATGGGACTTGGGTCTTATAATGGTTTCATTTTTCTAAAAAGCATTGCGTTGTTTTAATGTTTTACTTTATTTTATGCACTGGCAATCCAATGGAGCAAACCTGTTCCGCGTTAGCGGCGTGGTCCTGTGATTAGCCATATTAATTAAATAAGTTAAGTTAGATTTCTCATACCAGTCCCATGACTGACCTGTAGTTTGTTCCACTGGCAAGCTCGGGTGCCCTTATTTTCCACATTGACAGTCGAGTAGCTTTTTGCAGATATATTTACAGGATCCTGGCTTACAGCTGAAGCGGTATTCGGAAAGCTCTATATCCGTGTACTCCTTCCAATTGTATATTTGTAATATTTTTCCGCTGCTATTTAAATGTAATATAAATCTCTGGTATTATAATATTTCTATTGTGTAATAAGTATTTGTACTCTGTAATATTCTTTTACTCTGATGTAATTGTTGAAATTAGCAATAAAATGTTCTCCAGTTTATGTTCGGATGTGTGTTGTTATCAAAGCAATCTGGGCTTTCCTTTACCGGGAAGTTTGGGTCGTTTCAACTAGTATATACAAATGAGGTGAAATTGAATAAGATTCAACCAGAAATGGAATTTAAATCCCGGGTGTTTAGAAATAATATTTTAAAAGTATATTATAATAATATAGCTTTGTTTTGGGAAGGATTTTTGAATAAAAATCATTTTGAAAGTGATAAAGCACTGAATTCACTTCAGTTACTGGAAAATTATTCCGATGATGATCCGGACATCATCGGTGTTCATTTTCGAGTTTCTAAGTGATGGATTACTACCATAGTGAAATTTCCAATGAAAATTTATTTCAGAAAACAGGTTGCTTGGAAAGCTGAAATGTTTAAATTTAAGATGATTGTAAATATATTTATATGATTCCAAAAAGATTTGAAATAAAAACCCAGGAATTTGAATTCTGAAATCTAAATTTAACTTAAGTAAGTTAAATAAATCGAAATGATGGAAACTTGTTAAATGAACTAAAATTAAATATTTCCATGAAAACTTAAAGTTGTATGGGACCTGAGTTATAAAACTTGAAAAATTGAGTTATAACAAAGTGGGTTCTTGAAAAGTTTACTAGTCAGTAGCATTACTTCTGCCGAAGTAATTTCGGGGACGAAATTCTTTTAAGGGGGAAGGAATGTAACGTCCTGGATTGTTAGTCAATTTAATTTGAATATTTAAATTAGTTTTAAATATTGATTTGGAATAATAAATGTTTTTTTAATTTTAATTTATCGATTTAATAATCTATGATTTAATTTTGAATATATTTAATTATCATAATACGAAAAACGATAAATAATTGAATTTAAAATTTAAAATTAAATTAATACAATTCAGTCGATTAGTATAAATTCTATATTGAATTAAAACGATAATAATATTTTATTATCAGTGAACTTAATTATTTGAAATCGATTTATAGTTAAAATGGAATTTAATTTAAATCATTAATTTAAACTATTATTTCCTCTATACGGTCGAATTAAATTTCAGAATCAGTTTCATGTATTTAAGAATAGCGTCATAATCTGAGAACGTCGATTGTTATGTTGAAATAGCAGTTCAGGGTTTTAAATTAAGGAACTGCACGACATGCTAGTTATTTAATTCAAGCAAAATCAAATAATATATATATATTCTTAAATCTAATCAACATATTAGCCGACCTACCCTTGTTCCATCGCATAACTTATTTTACTTCTTCGTGCTATGAAAACTGTCGGCCTCTTCAAAAACTTGGAAATAAACTTTTAATGGTTTCAGTACGGTGTTCCATTCATGCATCTATAAATTTACCATTGCCTTCTTATTTCTTCCCAGTATTTTAAATATAATTCCTTAGCCATTGTTTCTCTTTCCCGTCGCGATATTCCAAATTGAAAAAACCGATTACTTTAAAAAAAGGAGAACAGGCTAGAACTCGCGGATTCAAATCACGATAGAAAACGTGGGCTTTGCGAGCCACTTAAAGTGAGAGCATCGTGAGTATGAAAGATAGGGTTATTCGTTGATTGGGGGTGTCGAGCAGAAGAACGAGGGTAGCGTCGAAGTTCCTGAAGCTCGAAGGTCCCAGGGTTGCTGCACGATGGAGTTGGAGCAAGTAGTGGTCATTGATTTGGCAACTGGAATGGAAAAAATACTTTTGGAAGTAGGGTATGGAGTTTTCGCACACCTGTAGCTTTGATGTTGAAGTCGCGGATTTTGTTTTGGGATTAGCAAACTGTGAGTTGGAGATACTGATGGTGAAAACAGGTGTAGGTGATGTTACGATGTTTTTTATTTGGGGGAAGCTTGAGTTGGGTGGTGCGATTAAGGATTGTTTGACATAATTAATGTCGATGTTGTTTTCACTGTAGGAGGCAGAAAGAAGTTTATCATCGAAAATTTTTCGGGGGCTTGAGGGTATTCGAATGATGTTGAGATGAAGAAGAATTTGGCCCCAGTCTTGAGTGGAGTAGTTTTTATTAGGACTGTTATTGAGGAATCTCAAAGTAGTGGCAGGTTTTTATGGATCATGATAATGGAAGAACACAGGAGTGCACAGGTAAATGAGAGGGTATGGATTCTTGAATGGGTCCACAATGATGACAGGCTAAAGAATTTTGACAATATTGGAAAGTTCAGCAGCTAATCGCTGGGAAATAGCATCTGTTTTCGAAAGAACGGGTAAGATGGAGATTTGTTGACAAGTTATTGACGAAGTTTTAAAGGGGCAGAAGTCAGATTGTTGGTTTATTTGCAGTGGAAGCGGATTAACGATTATTGAGTATACTTAATGGATTAGAGTTTATACATTTATAAGTTAAATTTTCAAACATCTTCGAATGTAAAATAAAAAGGGAAATTTACTTTCCGTAGAGTAGGATTTTGTTTTCAAATAAATTTTGGAATGGAAACCTTGTTTGAAGTCATAAAGCAAGGAAGTTACTTTACAAATGATATTTATTATCATTGGATAAATTGGAAGTTAGTCTCAAATGGAGTTTAAATTGGAAGTTTGTTTTAAAGATATAAAATAAAGAAGTTGATTTATAAACCATATTTTATAAATAAAATAAATAAATTTTCATTGGATAAAGTGGAAATAGATTTTCGCGAATATAAGAAATGACATTTAAAAATTGTATTTTTAAATGAGATAGAAAAAGGGATTTTTATGATAAGGAATAACAATTTTATTTTACAAACTCCTATCTGTCTCAAGATAAGAACGTTGTCGGTCAAGGTCTGAGAGGTAAATAAAATACCTCAACTTGAACGACTTCGCTATTATCAATGGAGGATATTAGTTTGTAATGGTGAAGTATGTTGAAATAATTGATTATTCCCATAAAGGAATTTTTAATTGGAATCGTTTATATTGAATTTTAATCTAATTCCATGTGAGTTGGAATTGAATATAGAAAATTAGAGTTTGAATAAATTTATAATGGAGTAAGAATTTTGAATAAAAATAATCGATGAGTTTGGGAAATCTGGATTGTTAAGTTGAGATTCGGATAACGAGTTTATTTCAACAATATTGAAAGTGAAATTAATTAGTAAACGTAGTTTAAACGTTATATATTAAATTATAATTAAAATGAACTCTCCACAGTGCGATAATTCATAATTTGGCGTTTTGAACTTCAATTGAGTATACAGAACTCAATGTGAGTTAAAATATGATGAAACCAGAAACGCCCGGACCTATTGAATAATAATTTTCTAATGGAAAAGAAAAATCTGAATTTCGTTGTATAGATTTTAAGTTATGTCTAAATCAAATTTTCTGAAAAACAATGCCATAATCATTTTAAAACCATAATGGTTTATTTAATTAAATAAAGGATTTCTAGTGAATAAAATCAGAATTTCCATTAGTAAAATCCGGGCTTAAGCTATAAATTAAATATGAACTCAAGTCGAGTAACTGGATCGATTTTTGGAACAAAAATCAGAATTTGACATATGGAATGGAGACGACAAATTAAAATTTAATTTAATTAGTCAAGGGTATATAAGAAAATGAAACTTAACAAGGTTAAGAAATTGGAATTGGGATCTCGATTCGAACTAGAATGTGAAATCTTGAATTAGAATTCAGAATCGAACATTAACTTTGAGTTTGACTTGTTTTTAAACAAAGAATAACGTGTTTTAAATAAAGGTGAAATAAGTAAATATGCTAATTTGAAATTAAATTGGCAAATTGAGCTAGAATGATTTGATCTATTTGAGACAGATTGGAAATGGGGGAATATGCATAACTTAACAGGTATGGGATGAAGAGAGTTGAAGATTATATATTAAGTTCCTGACAAAAAGGTACATGTTTCAATTTCCATATGACATTTTATGAGCCTATTGGACAAGCCGCTTGGCTTTTTGATTTTCTTTTTGAATGGAAAGGGCCTAGAGAGGCGAGTTGGGGTTTGAACTATATATTGACTGGTACAAAGGAGGTGCTGGCGAAATTTTCCGAAAATTTATGGAGTTAGAATATTTTTAAGAAAGTTTAATAACTAGAAATCAATATACTGATATATGTAGAATTCGATAAGGAAAGTTAAAATGAATTTAAAATAAAATATTAGACAGGGGCCTGTGATTTGTTTGATGGACGTTTGTTTTTCCTTTGATAGTTAAATCACCGGCTATCAAAGATTTTTAGACCATCGTTATTAATACGGAGAGACCGGTTGGATTTAATATCCGAAAACCACTTCGTATAGGCATAGGAGTTGCGAATTAAATTATACTAAAAATAATCGAAGACGAATTAAAAATTCAAGGGTTGTTCTATTTGTCCAGACCCAGGGTAAATTTTATGGATGAATGTCTGACAAAATATTCGTAACAGATCACATAAGACGATCTTTTCAAGGTATTAAGTCTAGTAGTGGAGAAATTCGTTTCTCTTAGCTTTTATGCACGTAATGTTTTGGGAAGATCAACTAGTGATTCGATAGGTTTGACAATGTGTCATTCGAAGTGAATGGTGGCCAAATGTTCTGAAAGATTAACGCAGCCTCAAGCCTCACAATCAGGAAATGACAAAAATCGGGTAGGTAGCATGGCTAAGTAGGTCATTCCCAAATTGGGTATATTGTCACCGATCTAGAGAAAATTCAATTATTTGTTATTCTTTTGATTCTGTATCTTATGAATTACGGTTGGATGGCCAACAACCGTGGGTGACAATATATTCGCTACACTCAAGCTAAATGAGTGGGAAGTCATGTGTGGCTGGGTTGAAAATCGTTCTTGTTGAATCCCAGTGTATCCCCTCTAGCGTACACTGATTGGAAGGTGGTCCCATATCTTGTCATAGTTGGAATCCAATCTCCAATAAGCACCCTATGGTTTTTGATTTTATACAATATATGTAGAGCGTGAGATGCAAGCGTCCTACTACTTGGTATTTATTTGATTAGACATTATTATAATATCACTGGATGCTGATATCAAAAATGTTTTAGGTTATAGTAAGGTAAAAACCATCCATCTTTATGTGTGGGCTTGTCCTACTATTATCTTTTCTTTTAAAAGATTTTTCAAAATTAAAAAATATGCTTGGAGTTTACTTATACCAGTCCCATGACTGACCCAGATTTTATTTTGTTTATTTTTACCTAAACTCTTGGGTGCCCAAATTTGTACGGGCGGTCAAGTGCTTTAGGATTTTTTAGATACACTTGGAGGACCTTTAAGCAGGAGGCTTCAACGTTAGTTATTTTTGAGTTATTTCCATTGTATCAAATATTGTATTGTGCTCTGATGATGGTATGTATATATGATACAAATATTGTATCTCAAAGATTATGTTATATAATATATTTTATTCGTTCCGCTGTGAGGTTCTGTGTTATTATTTGTAATAACCCGGAAAATCTGAACCAGTTTAAAATTTTTATTTTGGCAACTTCGGCGAATTTTGAATATTTAAAATAGATTATTTTAAATAATATCGACGAGAAATTTATTTTGAATATATTTCGAACGTATATATTATATACGTCATCGTTAGAATATAAATAATTATATATAATTATTAATAGAATTGAAAATGGCGCGGTAGTTCGATAATTCGATTTCAAACTTCAATTGAATGTACCAGGTGCAAAACAATCCGGATTTTAGTGAAACCAAAAACATTAGGATCGATTTTAGAATATCTTTCCAACGAATCCGAAAAATCAAAATTTCATAGCGGGAATCAAAAGATATGTCCAGTTGAAAATTCTGAATAGTCGCTATGGAATTCAGGCCCTTAAAATGGGAATTTTGCAAACGATCTCGGATTTCGACGAAACTAGTTTTGTTGAGTCCGTGATGTCAAATTATTGCTAGATTTCAAATTTCATAATTTTTCGAATCAATATGTCACTGTGGCGAAGAAAAACGCGTTTGACCAGTTTCAGTTGATTTTAATCGACTGGAAAATGGCCATTTTTCTAACGGTCTCAGAATTCGACGAAACTAGTTTTGTTAGGACCGTATCGTCAATACGAAGCTAGGAAATATTTTTCTGGAATTTTTCAAGTTAGTATGTGACCCCGGTAAATTGAAATACGCGTTCAAATTCAATATATAGAGTTATATGTTGATTTTAACGGAAACTGATCGAAACGATCGAATCAGCTTACGATACATATCCCATTGTGTTCGGAATGGGGGTAAAACGCTATGGACGACAGGCGGTGGGCCTCGTTTAGAGGTCGTATGTAAAAGTCGACTTTTTGAATTTAAAAAAAAACCTTTCTCTCTCCTTTCCTATTACCCTATGCCCCCCCCCCCCCCCCGGTTCAAAATCATTCCAACAGAAGAAAAAAAAGGAAAAAAAAATGTTCGATGGCGACGGATCCACCGCCGATCCCTCCGACGACCCCGCCGCACGCCACCTTCTGAACCGTGCCGCCTCCTTCCCCTCGTTTCCCCCTTCAGACCGCCGTGCGAAGACCCCTCCCCCCTTTGCTCTCGCGACGTAGCACCCCTCCACCACCAGACCTCCGCCTCCGCCGCCATCGGGATGAGCACCATCCACCAGATGCGCACCCCCCATGACCTCCGCTCTGGCACCCCGCGGCGAATGGTGAACCCTCCTCCCTGCTTAGAAAGGCAGTAAGTTTATGATTTTTTGTTTAATTTCAAAACCGTTTTTTTTTTGTGTAATTACAAAACTAATTTTTTGTGTAATTTCAAAACTGATTTTTAGTCATGAAGAGATACGATTTTTAATAGGGAAGATGTACGATTTTTAATTCCTGAAAGATCGTATTTTTTTTATGGTATGAAGCTGTGATCTTTATTCATATAAAGATCGGATTTTTAATGTGTTAAAGCTGCGATTTTTATATAGAGTAGAAAATAAAATATGATTTTTATATGATGTGTAGAATAAAAATCGAATTATTTATATATGAAAAATAGAAAAGACGAGATTTTTAAAATAGAAAAGACGAGATTTTTAAAATAGCAAAGTTAGATTTTTAAAATAGCAAAGTTAGATTTTTAAAATAGCAAAGTTAGATTTTTAAATATATGAGAGGATAATAAAAATATGATTTTTATATTTTTAAAGTATTAGAAATATAATCTTTACTATATAGAAGATGTAAAAATATGATTTTTATCATATGGGAAATATGTGAAGTATGATTTTTATAAAATAGAGTTATAAAAATATAATCTTTTACGTTGTAGAAGTGTAAAAATGTAATTTTTATATAGGTAAGATAGTAAAAATATCATCTTTGTATATGTAGCGAAATAAAAATCTGTTTTTTATTATATATACGTTGAAACAAAGAGGTGATTTTTATAATGGTGAAATCTTTATTTTTATAAAGGCGAACTCTTTATTTTTATAAAGGCGAAATCTTTATTTCTATAATGGCGAAATCTATATTTTTGAAATGGAATTTTTATCTATATGACATAGTATAATAAAAATTCGATTATTATATATTGAATGACAAGATAAAAATTCGATTTTTATATATTGAATAGCGAAGTAAAAAAAATATATCGATTTTTACATATGTAGTGGCTACAACAACGAAGATGACAAAAATGCGATAACGATGAAGATTTCTATCAAAGAAGAGTCAAGATGATTGGATAGCTATCGGTGAGAATTTCTCACTCTTCAATTTATTTTCTAGTTATATATATACACTAGGATGCAGACGGTGTTTACTAGCACCCGACACAATCGTCCACAGACCATGGACTTGTTTGTTTGATTGCAAAAATTAGTTAGATTATTTGATTGAAATTGAATTGTTTGGTGAAATGAATGGATTTGATTGATGTGTGAATGGCGTGGGCCTTCACTAGACCGGGGATAAGGCTAGGCCTTGTCCCGTTTCTAGTATCGTGCCGTTATGCCGCCGAAATTTTCTAAAATAAGTTAGAAAAATAAAAATATCATTTTTATTTGTAAATGAACGGAATAAAAATTCATGTGTGAAGATAAAATGTTTTATCGTTAAAAATATAATTTTTTAACGTGAATGTGAATAAATAAATATTCACTTACAAACCGGACGGTTTGTTTATGTACACCTATTTGAAGGACATTGATTGGGACGATAAATTTTACACATCGCCCAACTTCACAAATAAAAATCTGTGTTTGTTGATTTGAAACCCCACACGGGTGTTGGGATGAAATTTGAAGTTCAGTTATCTTGATTGATTAAATATGTCGATCGATTGATTGACAGGCTGTTATAAGCGTTAGATACCTATATTTGATGCTTATACAGTGTAGTGCACTTTGGTCGATGGTTGATTATTTTTCAATGCTATTATATACATGTGTTGTATGAAAATCCATATAATTAATTTTATATGGTGATTGATTGGGCCTCATTCCAATTTAGAAGATAAAGAATAATATAATATAAAGGTTCATGTGTTGACAGTACTCATCCGTTGAGATTAGTCATGTGTTGAACGAAATATTTTAATAATAAAATTTACATCTTTATCAATATAATATAAAGGTTCATGTGTTGACAGTACTCATCCGTTGAGATTAGTCATGTGTTGAACGAAATATTTTAATAATAAAATTTACATCTTTATCAATATAATATAAAGGTTCATGTGTTGACAGTACTCATCCGTTGAGATTAGTCATGTGTTGAACGAAATATTTTGATAATAACATATATTTTGATAATAGGAAATATTTGAAATAGAATATTTGAAAATAGAAGTATATGAAGCCGTGTTGATTAGATTGACGCCATTTTGACGTGAACGATATTTATATCGATTTTATTCATTTTGAAATGAATAGAATATAAAGTGATTTCGAAATGAATAGAATATAAAGCGATTTCGAAAAGAATTGAATAGAAAACGAACTTGATTTGAATTGATTAGAAAACAAATTCGATTTGAATTGATTAGAAAACAAATTTGATTTGAATTGATTAGAAAACAAATTCGATTTGAATTGATTAGAAAACGAACTTGATTTGAATTGATTAGAAAACGATTTCGAAATGAATTGAATATAAAACGATTTCGAAATGAATTGAATATAAAACGATTTCGAATTGAATTGAATATAAAACGATTTCGAAATGAATTGAATATAAAACGATTTCGAAATGAATTGAATATAAAACGATTTCGAAATGAATTGAATATAAAACGATTTCGAAATGAATTGAATATAAAATGATTTCGAATTGAATTTAAATTGAATAGAAAACGAAATGAATTCGAATCGAATTAAAATCGATTTGAATTGAAATCAAATAGAAATGAAAGTAAAAAGGATTTAGGATAGAAAAATCAATTTTGATTTGAATTTGAAATAAAGGTTGAAATTGTTTTGAAACGAATTCAAAACTATTTATAAAATTCGTTTTAAATAGAAATCGACTAAATATATATTATATATATAATATAATGGCCTGAATAGAACGCGTCGCGCCGCGGCAATTCGTGAATTTTGATCATTTATTTCAAACGGACATTACAGGAGATCCGACCGTCGGATTCTCCTAAAACCGGAACCGTTGGGTTCGTATCGAAAAGAGATTTCTAATGAATATTAGAAATTCAAAATCTAACGGTTGGATTTGGAGATACGTCCAAATCAAATTCGAAAAAGATCGCTATAAGTGCAGTTCGATGGCCGTTGATGGAAATCGACTGTATGGGCCTTGATAAAATTATTAAAAATAGTAATAATTTGTGTAAAATCATGAGAAATGATTTGGGAAAAATTGGGTGTAAACTCCATATTTGAAAAGATAAAAATGGATTTTTATCGAAATGAACTAGTTTTGAACTAAATTTAAAACCCAATTATTTTTAAATAAATAAATTAGATTTAAAAAGGGGTTTTAAATAATCGGAATATCTAATATATTTGATTGGATTTGAAATGGGTTTATCGTGAACGGTGTTTTAAATAACACTAGTTTTTTAACCCGATAATAAATAGAATGTGATTTGGGTTTGTCGTGAACTGTGTTTTAAATAACACCTAGTTCTTTAACCCAGTAAAAGGAATTTTAACGAATCTGCAATTAGATTGAAATGTGAATCTATAATCTAAATTATCAAATTTAGAAATGAGCGAAAATGGAGTATCGCCAGTTTTGCTCCAAAGCGATAGTTAAATCTTTAATTAGATTTGAACGTGAAATGGTAATTAATTTTACCGATAACACCATAGTTAGATATGGAGTATTACCAGTTTTGCTTCATGGGATGAATAGATTGGGATTGGGAAATAAAATAAATAATTACTTCAGTATGGTTCGCTAATCTCGACTAGCTTGGAAAACCATAATTTGGTTTGAAACGACATCCAGAGGAAGATTAAAGGATAAATTTTAAAGAATTTATCTTGGGTAAAATTAATGGGAACTTTTTCTCTGAGAATAAGAATTGGAATGAGGCGTATATTGTGTTTTCTAGCACTGTTTTTAATATACGCGGGTTGTTCGGAAAGGCCGGGTTTATACCCATTCTGAATAATCAATTCGACGATATGTCGAAGATAAAGACGGTGGTTGAAGACCGGAAGTCTTCACATCGTTGGGATAATTACTGACGATCCTGATTGGGCTGTACACCCAAGAGGATGGAAATAGTTGGTGGTCATCCAGACGTACTTGGAGATGGATGGATATGCGAGGAAAGTGCCTCCGGTTTCGTTCAGACCTAGAACGGACTTGTAAATGGATGGTGTGTCTGACATTGTATTCCTTTATATTGTATTTGTTGATCTCTACTAAATATATATCTGTTTGGCGGCGGAGAATTTATTCTCTTGCTTAACGCCCTTCTATGAGACATATGAGCTCAGAGGTTATATATTGGCAGAAATCAGTGGTACGATATGGATTGATAGTGTGGCATGCTGAGATGCAGTGATCCAGACTTTTGTTGAAAAGCAAAGTTTGGTGGTTGATGATCAAAGCGCAGCTGATATAGCATGGCTTTGTGTATAGCGTTGATCCGTGAGCCTCACACCCCGGTATGGTGGTAAACTGGTGGTTTGATTAGTATGCTTTTTAGTGGATGGGCACCTAAGTGGTGTCGTGGATTCGGTCGACCGAGATGAGCCTAGTGCTCAGGGATATATAGAGTAGGCGGTGTTTTTTCTCGCTGGGACGTAAGCCGCGGTGGTACTCTGGTCCCAAATGTGCAGATGTGCAGACGGTGTTTTCTCTTGTGGGGACGTAAGCCGTGGTGAATTGCATTACGCGATCGATCTTTCGAATCAGGAGCCACCATGATGGAAATCCAATTTCCAATACGTGTATTGCGGTTTTAATTGTAGAACTAGTATGGCGACATAGTAGATGGTAGTTATGCCGTCTATGATTTATATTTATGATTGAAATTGTTTTGACACTATACACATATTATAGTATCAAATGATTTGTTTTAAACGTACCAAGCATGTTTGGCTATTATAAGGGAAAACCCTATCCTCCGGCTTGCGTTGCATTATGTGATGGGACCTGGGTCTTATAATAGCTTCATTTTTCGAAAAAGCATTGCGCTGTTTATTCTATGCACTAGTATTCTTGGGAGGAAACCCGTTCCGTGTTATACGGCGTGGTCCCTTGAATTACTCTCTTTTAAAGTAAAGTTTTAAATAACTGTTTTAGTTCTCACACCAGTCACATGACTGGCATGGAGTTTATTGTTTTAACCTAAACTCTGGGTGCCCCTATTTTCCGCACGGGCAGCTAGTAGTTTTGGTTTTGCAGATTTATATTCACAGGATCCTGGTTTGCAGCTGGAATGATATCCGGAAAGCTCTGTATCCGTATATCACCTTCAGTTGTGCTTTGTATTATTTTCCGCTGCTATGTAATTTATTCATTTATACTCTGTATATTCTTGTATCTGATGGAATTGTTGTAATAGCAATGAAATGTTCTTCTGTTTGTGTTCTGATTTGTCTTGTCCTCACAGTAATTCGTTCTTTCTCATCTCTTCGGAGACCGGGGAAGTTTCGGGTCGCTTCATTTGGTATCAGAGCTTTGGTTTACAGAGCTCGAGAACAAGACACATTAGAACCATACGAAAGAATTCATTAGATATTGGGTTAGTAATATCCAATTAGAATGACTCGTTAGAGATAGGATCAGTAGTATCCTAGAACGAGTGTGAAGAGTATATTTTTCAAATGAAAATAATTTTTGTTTTGAAAATTTAAATCACTTCTACGTATTTGATTATTTATTTTTTTTGAATATGGAAAATCCGATATATAAAGATTCTGCATATACGCGTCATGAACGTATATTCGAAGTTTTAATATATTAGATAGATATAGAATTACACTCTAGTCGCCCGGAGATGATGTTGATAATGACCATGGCATCATCAATATTTATGTTCGTGTTTCGAAGGTGTGATATCTATATATTTCCATTAGACCGGTGTGAGAACCAAAACTAATTTAGTTAGAATACATTGTTGTGAATTGGCATCAAAAACATGATTTTCTGTATATATATATATATCAAAATTATGATTTTGAAACTCTAATTCACTAATTGATTGATGTTTGTGCTGTTTGTTTATTTGTTTGATAATTTTGAACCATTATGCCTAATTGAATCAAATATTGAATTGTATCGAAAATTGGTTGCATTTGCTTGCATACATGTATATCTTTTGAACAGGTCATAGCAAAGAGGCTAGAGCCGAAGAATAAAATTTGTTTGCCCGACAAATAGGTACATGTTTACTACATAATTTACTGTTTTGTTTGGGTGATGATGATTTTATGAGCCTATTGGCTAGCCTCTTGGCTTTTTCTTTTTCTTTTTGAGATCAGAAGGCCTATATGGCAATTTCGGGATTTTCCCGTGGCTCCCGGTGCAGGGGAGGTTATGGCGAAATTTTTCGAAAATTTAGGGTGTTAGCCAAATTTTTGAAAATTTTGAAAATTCTCAGAAACTGAAAAGTTGAAGAATGGAAGCCAGATCGAACGTAGAGTTGATTAATCAAACCACTTTCGACATTGTTCCTTTTCGGGGACGAAAAGTTTTAAGTGAGGGAGATTGTAATAACCCAGAAAATCTGAACCAGTTTAAAATTTTTATTTTGGCAACTTCGGCGAATTTTGAATATTTAAAATAGATTATTTTAAATAATATCGACGAGAAATTTATTTTGAATATATTTCGAACGTATATATTATATACGTCGTCGTTAGAATATAAATAATTATATATAATTATTAATAGAATTGAAAATGGCGCGGTAGTTCGATAATTCGATTTCAAACTTCAATTGAATGTACCGAGTGCAAAACAATCCGGATTTTAGTGAAACCAAAAACATTAGGATTGATTTTAGAATATCTTTCCAACGAATCCGAAAAATCAAAATTTCATAGCGGGAATCAAAAGATATGTCCAGTTGAAAATTCTGAATAGTCGCTATGGAATTCAGGCCCTTAAAAATGGGAATTTTGCAAACGATCTCGGATTTCGACGAAACTAGTTTTGTTGGGTCCGTGATGTCAAATTATTGCTAGATTTCAAATTTCATAATTTTTCGAATCAATATGTGAGCGTGGCGAAGAAAAACGCGTTTGACCAGTTTTAGTTGATTTTAATCGACTGGAAAATGGCCATTTTTCTCACGGTCTCAGAATTCGACGAAACTAGTTTTGTTAGGACCGTATCGTCAATACGAAGCTTGAAAATAATTTTCTGGAATTTTTCAAGTTAGTATTTGACCCCGGTAAATTGAAATACGCGTTCAAATTCAATATATAGAGTTATATGTTGATTTTAACGGAAACTGATCGAAACGATCGAATCAGCTTACGATACATATCCCATTGTGTTCGGAATGGGGGTAAAACGCTATGGACGACAGGCGGTGGGCCTCGTTTAGAGGTCGTATGTAAAAGTCAACTTTTTGAATTAAAAAAAAATATAACCTTTCTCTCTCTCCTTTCCTATTACCCTATGCACCCCCCCCCCCCGTTCAGAATCATTCCAACAGAAGAAAAAAAAGGAAAAAAAACGTTCGATGGCGACGGATCCACCGCTGATCCCTCCGAAGACCCCACCGCACGCCACCTCCTGAACCGCGCCGCCTCCTTCCCCTCGTTTCCCCCTTCAGACCGCCGTGCGAAGACCCCTCCCCCCTTTGCTCTCGCGACGCAGCGCCCCCGCCACCAGAAGTCGACCGCAACCACCAGACCTCCGCCTCCGCCGCCATCGAGATGAGCACCATCCACCAGATGCGCACCCCCCATGACCTCCGCTCTGGCACACCGCGGCGAATGGTGAACCCTCCTCCCTGCTTAGAAAGGCAGTAAGTTTATGATTTTTTGTTTAATTTCAAAACTGTTTTTTTTTGTGTAATTACAAAACTAATTTTTTGTGTAATTTCAAAACTGATTTTTAGTCATGAAGAGATACAATTTTTAATGGGGAAGATGTACGATTTTTAATTCCTGAAAGATCGGATTTTTTTTTATGGTATGAAGCTGTGATCTTTATTCATATAAAGATCGGATTTTTAATGTGTGAAAGCTGCGATTTTTATATAGAGTAGAAAATAAAATATGATTTTTATATGATGTGTAGAATAAAAATCGAATTATTTATATATGAAAAATAGAAAAGACGAGATTTTTAAAATAGAAAAGACGAGATTTTTAAAATAGCAAAGTTAGATTTTTAAAATAGCAAAGTTAGATTTTTAAAATAGCAAAGTTAGATTTTTAAATATATGAGAGGATAATAAAAATGTGATTTTTATATTTTTAAAGTATTAGAAATATAATCTTTACAATATAGAAGATGTAAAAATATGATTTTTATCATATGGGAAATATGTGAAGTATGATTTTTATAAAACAGAGTTATAAAAATATAATCTTTTATGTTGTAGAAGTGTAAAAATGTAATTTTTATATAGGTAAGATAGTAAAAATATCATCTTTGTATATGTAGCGAAATAAAAATCTGATTTTTATTATATATACGTTGAAACAAAGAGGTGATTTTTATAATGGTGAAATCTTTATTTTTATAAAGGCGAACTCTTTATTTTTAAAAAGGCGAAATCTTTATTTTTATGATGGCGAAATCTATATTTTTGAAATGGAATTTTTATCTATATGACATAGTATAATAAAAATTCGATTTTTATATATTGAATGACAAGATAAAAATTCGATTTTTATATATTGAATAGCGAAGTAAAAAAAAAATTCGATTTTTACATATGTAGTGGCTACAGCAACGAAGATGACAAAAATGCGATAACGATGAAGATTTCTATCAAAGAAGAGTCAAGATGATTGGATAGCTATCGGTGAGAATTTCTCACTCTTCAATTTATTTTCTAGTTATATATATATACACTAGGATGCAGACGGTGTTTAGTAGCACCCGACACAGTCGTCCACAGACCATGGACTTGTTTGTTTGATTGCAAAAATTAGTTAGATTATTTGATTGAAATTGAATTGTTTGGTGAAATGAATGGATTTGATTGATGTGTGAATGGCGTGGGCCTTCACTAGACCGGGGATAAGGCTAGGCCTTGTCCCGTTTCTAGTATCGTGCCGTTATGCCGCCGAATTTTTCTAAAATAAGTTAGAAAAATAAAAATATCATTTTTATTTGTAAATGAACGGAATAAAAATTCATGTGTGAAGATAAAATGTTTTATCGTTAAAAATATAATTTTTTAACGTGAATGTGAATAAATAAATATTCATTTACAAACCGGACGGTTTGTTTATGTACACCTATTTGAAGGACATTGATTGGGACGATAAATTTTACACATCGCCCAACTGCACAAATAAAAATCTGTGTTTGTTGATTTGAAACCCCACACGGGTGTTGGGATGAAATTTGAAGTTCAGTCATCTTGATTGATTAAATATGTCGATCGATTGATTGACAGGCTGTTATAAGCATTAGATACCTATATTTGATGCTTATACAGTGTAGTGCACTTTGGTCGATGGTTGATTATTTTTCAATGCTATTATATACATGTGTTGTATGAAAATCCATATAATTAATTTTATATGGTGATTGATTGGGCCTCATTCCAATTTAGAAGATAAAGAATAATATAATATAAAGGTTCATGTGTTAACAGTACTCATCCGTTGAGATTAGTCATGTGTTGAACGAAATATTTTAATAATAAAATTTACATCTTTATCAATATAATATAAAGGTTCATGTGTTGACAGTACTCATCCGTTGAGATTATTCATGTGTTGAACGAAATATTTTAATAATAAAATTTACATCTTTATCAATATAATATAAAGGTTCATGTGTTGACAGTACTCATCCGTTGAGATTAGTCATTTGTTGAACGAAATATTTTGATAATAACAAATATTTTGATAATAGGAAATATTTATAGAATATTTGAAAATAGAAGTATATGAAGCCGTGTTGATTAGATTGACGCCATTTTGACGTGAACGATATTTATATCGATTTTATTCATTTTGAAATGAATAGAATATAAAGTGATTTCGAAATGAATAGAATATAAAGCGATTTCGAAAAGAATTGAATAGAAAACGAACTTGATTTGAATTGATTAGAAAACAAATTCGATTTGAATTGATTAGAAAACAAATTTGATTTGAATTGATTAGAAAACAAATTCGATTTGAATTGATTAGAAAACGAACTTGATTTGAATTGATTAGAAAACGATTTCGAAATGAATTGAATATAAAACGATTTCGAAATGAATTGAATATAAAACGATTTCAAAATGAATTGAATATAAAACGATTTCGAAATGAATTGAATATAAAATGATTTCGAAATGAATTGAATATAAAACGATTTCGAAATGAATTGAATATAAAACGATTTCGAATTGAATTGAATAGAAAATGAATTGAATTTAAATTGAATAGAAAACGAAATGAATTCAAATCGAATTAAAATCGATTTGAATTGAAATCTAATAGAAATGGAAGTAAAAAGGATTTAGGATAGAAAATTCAATTTTGATTTGAATTTGAAATAAAGGTTGAAATTGTTTTGAAACGAATTCAAAACTATTTATAAAATTCGTTTTAAATAGAAATCGACGAAATATATATTATATATATAATATAATGGCCTGAATAGAACGCGCCGCGCCGCGGCATTTCGTGAATTTCGATCATTTATTTCAAACAGACATTACGGGAGATCCGACCGTCGGATTCTCCTAAAACCGGAACCGTTGGGTTCGTATCGAAAAGAGCTTTCTAATGAATATTAGAAATTCAAAATCTAACGGTTGGATTTGGAGATACGTCCAAATCAAATTCGGAAAAGGTCGCTGTAAGTGCAGTTCGATGGCCGTTGATGGAAATCGACTGTACGGGCCTTGATAAAATTATTAAAAATAGTAATAATTTGTGTAAAATCATGAGAAATGATTTGGGAAAAATTGGGGTGAAAACTCCATATTTGAAAAGATAAAAATGGATTTTTATCGAAATGAACTAGTTTTGAACTAAATTTAAAACCCAATTATTTTTAAATAAATAAATTAGATTTAAAAAGGGGTTTTAAATAATCGGAATCTCTAATATATTTGATTGGATTTGAAATGGGTTTATCGTGAACGGTGTTTTAAATAACACTAGTTCTTTAACCAGATAATAAATAGAATGTGATTTGGGTTTGTCGCGAACTGTGTTTTAAATAACACCTAGTTCTTTAACCCAGTAAAAGGAATTTTAACGAATCTGCAATTAGATTGAAATGTGAATCTATAATCTAAATTATCAAATTTGTAAATGAGCGAAAATGGAGTATCGCCGGTTTTGCTCCAAAGCGATAGTTAAATCTTTAATTAGATTTGAACGTGAAATGGTAATTAATTTTACCGATAACACCATAGTTAGATATGGAGTATTACCAGTTTTGCTTCATGGGATGAATAGGTTGGGATTGGGAAATAAAATAAATAATTACTTCAGTATGGTTCGCTAATCTCGACTAGCTTGGAAAACCATAATTTGGTTTGAAACGACATCCAGAGGAAGATTAAAGGATAAATTTTAAAGAATTTATCTTGGGTAAAATTAATGGGAACTTTTTCTCTGAGAATAAGAATTGGAATGAGGCGTATATTGTGTTTTCTAGCACTGTTTTTAATATACGCGGGTTGTTCGGAAAGGCCGGGTTTATACCCATTCTGAATAATCAATTCGACGATATGTCGAAGACGAAGACGGTGGTTGAAGACCGGAAGTCTTCACATCGTTGGGATAATTACTGACGATCCTGATTAGGCTGTACACCCAAGAGGATGGCAATAGTTGGTGGTCATCCAGACGTACTTGGAGATGGATGGATATGCGAGGAAAGTGCCTCCGGTTTCGTTCAGACCTAGAACGGACTTGTAAATGGATGGTGTGTCTGACATTGTATTCCTTTATATTTTATTTGTTGATCTCTGCTAAATATATATCTGTTTGGCGGCGGAGAATTTATTCTCTTGCTTAACGCCCTTCTCTGAGACATATGAGCTCAGAGGTTATATATTGGCAGAAATCAGTGGTACGATATGGATTGATAGTGTGGCATGCTGAGATGCAGTGATCCAGACTTTAGTTGAAAAGCAAAGTTTGGTGGTTGATGATCAAAGCGCAGCTGATATAGCATGGCTTTGTGTATAGCGTTGATCCGTGAGCCTCACACCCCGGTATGGTGGTAAACTGGTGGTTTGATCAGTATGCTTTTTAGTGGATGGGCACCTTAGTGGTGTCGTGGATTCGGTCGACCGAGATGAGCCTAGTGCTCAAGGATATATAGAGTAGGCAGTGTTTTCTCTCGCTGGGACGTAAGCCGCGGTGGTACTCTGGTCCCAAATGTGCGGATGTGCAGACGGTGTTTTCTCTTGTGGGGACGTAAGCCGTGGTGAATTGCATTACGCGATCGATCTTTCGAATCAGGAGCCACCATGATGGAAATCCAATTTCCAATACGTGTATTGCGGTTTTAATTGTAGAACTAGTATGGCGACATAGTAGATGGTAGCTATGCCGTCTATGATTTATATTTATGATTGAAATTGTTTTGACACTATACACATATTATAGTATCAAATGATTTGTTTTAAATGTACCAAGCATGTTTGGCTATTATTAGGGAAAACCCTATCCTCCGGCTTGCGTTGCATTGTGTGATGGGACCTGGGTCTTATAATAGCTTCATTTTTCGAAAAAGCATTGCGCTGTTTATTCTATGCACTAGTATTCTTGGGAGGAAACCCGTTCCGTGTTATACGGCGTGGTCCCTTGAATTACTCTCTTTTAAAGTAAAGTTTTAAATAACTGTTTTAGTTCTCACACCAGTTACATGACTGACCTGGAGTTTATTGTTTTAACCTAAACTCTGGGTGCCCCTATTTTCCGCACGGGCAGCTAGTAGTTTTAGTTTTGTAGATTTATATTCACAGGATCCTGGTTTGCAGCTGGAATGATATCCGGAAAGCTCTGTATCCGTATATCACCTTCAGTTGTGCTTTGTATTATTTTCCGCTGCTATGTAATTTATTCATTTATACTCTGTATATTCTTGTATCTGATGGAATTGTTGTAATAGCAATGAAATGTTCTTCTGTTTGTGTTCTGATTTGTCTTGTCCTCACAGTAATTCGTTCTTTCTCATCTCTTCGGAGACCGGGGAAGTTTCGGGTCGCTTCATTATTTTTGTTCTTCTTCTGTCTTTTCTATTTTCTTTAACCTTAATGACTCGTATTTCTGTAGTATTTGAGTTGGACATGTGTTGTATTAGTCAACTCAGATAATATGGATTTGTTGGCCATTACAGCGTTAACATTTACAAGTGTGTCAATCTCTCTCTCTCTCTCTCCCTCTCTCTCTCTCTATATATATATATATACACACACACACACACACACACACACACACAAGTTTTAAATCCAAGCAATCCAAAACCAGCAATATTTACAAACAATATTCAAACAATTTCAAATCATACCAAACAATCTCAAATCAAATGTCTCTTGGAACTTCCTCTCATCCGTCTCCTCCAAATATTGGATCTTTCTTGATGACCTCTCAATCTTCATCTTCTTTTGTGGGTGGTGCCTTAGCGAGATTGTTGTCTTCAACTCTGAAAAGAGAAGATATTAGCCAATGGATGGCATCAAAATGCTTCTCTTGCTGTTCTAGCTTCTTTATTTGACTCAGTTCGAGATGATGCTGATTACGCAGTATTATGGATAGAATATTCTTGAATGAGTTTGAAGTTTCTTCAAGATTCTCACTCAAATTATGAACTGGATTTTCAACAATTTGATGTTTTTAGATAAGAATTGATTAGAGAAGAAGGAGAAATGATAGAATAAACTTTTCTGAAGGAAGTTGTAGGGTCTAGAATTCGTTGGAATTGAATAGATATTAGTTAGTTATTTAAATTTTGAACAAATTTGAAAACATGGCAGTTATATATCAACATAGTGTTAAATGTATGTTGACATACATTATAATTTTTTTTGGAAAAATTCAATTTTTAGTTAATTGTTATTATATTATATTAATTTATTTAATTCTTATTTGTTTTTATAGTAAAATAAGGATTGTTTTGACAGAAGTAAATATGATTCATTACTACTTAAAAGAAAATACATTCAACTAATACAAGAAACAAAATACGAGATTCGAAAGCAAACACAAGCAAATACGAAAGATAACTTAAACTAGATAATCAGCGGACGATAAAGAGGAGATGATATTCCAAGTTTTCTTCCTATTTTGCCAATGAACTTGGACATTTTGATAAGAATTTTCTTGATCTTCTTTTGGTTCTTGGCTAGTTTTACTTGATTTTGGACAACCATTTCTTTGGAAATGGTTCTAGTATTGGACGGACATTCTACACTTTTCAAAGAAGTTTCTTCTTCTTCGATATCCATAGGATCTTGTTCTTGTTGCATTCGAGCTTGTTTATCTTCGAATGTCGCATAAGGCTTGAAGGTAAGTGAAACTTGCATAAGATGTATATTTGTGGAGTCAAACACTTTTCTTGATACAAACTCTTCTCCTTTGAGATCAACTCCGAAATATTTGAAAATTCAAGTAAGGTAAACTCCATAATAAAGAGATGGCATACAGGCTGCATCATATTAAGCTTTCTGATCCATTCATGTGCGGATTGGATAACTCATAGTAAACAACTTGCACCGATAAGCAACTGTTGAAGTTGTGAAAAGAACAAAGTAGAGTTGTAGATCTCAAATTGTTTAGATTACCAAAGAAATATATGTTTTGTTGCTGTCAACACCAACATATTTCACATGAACTTTGTTTCTAATGGATACATGCATTAGAACTTGATCCCAAGCATATGATACCTCATCCAAACCATTACTAGCATCTCCTTTTTATTAATGTAAATCAAGACCCTTAATTTTTAATTAAATTTTGATGCTTCGGAGTAGCTATACATTATAGTATATTGAATCAAAGTTAGAAATTCTAATTTTACTTGCACTGCGTTTTCCTATGCAACTTCCAAATGGAAAGAGGCTCGTGTGAAATTTCCTATGCACAGATAAGATTAAACTTTTGTAGTTGTTATGCTCAACCAAAATAAAAGGAGAATCTCGAGCATTCCATTTTGCATAAGCAATACTGGGAGCAGCTAAATGCCTCGATTACAAAAGTGAACAAACTTTCGAGGAAGCAGTCATATCAAACCCCATGGTTTCCTCGAAATGAGACTTAAATGTTCCAAAGAAAAATATTTGTATTTGGTCATATATTCTCTTAAAAGATCGCTCTTCTCATCATCAATGATCAACGTGTTTGTTGCACTCGGCGAGCATTGCTATTTAAAAATTTATATTAAAAAAAAGATTGAGTTTAATTCTAAAAAAAACTAAATTTTTATCAGATAAACATCCATCCATCGTATTTGCTATGTATCTTAGAAGAGAAAAGTTTAATTGAGAATGACTTTCATTGAATGTTCCATGATATGATCTTTAGGATTTCCAAAGCAACCCAAATGAGCTCAACTAAACCCCTATTGAGGGTTAGTTGATTTTTAACCGACACACATTTGAGAATGCTCTTAGAGACTTAATATAAGTAAGAAAGGAAGCAAAAAAAATCGAGCCAAAAACTGTACAACTTCCCCTAGGCATAGCACAGGTCACGCATGTAGAAATTAACCCACATATTTATGTATATCTATACATTATCTATGCAAATGGCTAAAATTTCAAAATCCATAAATTTACTCTTAATTATCTATGCACACGTCCAATGACGTTCCTAACGTATAGGTCATAATAAAATAAGTTCGTATTTGTATGTTATACTCTTTATGGTAATTTTCTAGTATATATACCTGAGGATAATATTAGATTTGTGTACTTAGTTTAGACCAAGATAATCTTGAGTCTTGATTTTAGATATTAGAAGCATGTTTTAGTTTTAGGGGAGTATTATAGTCAGGTTAGGATTATATATTTTTTGTTGATGACTAGGGGAGAATTAATAGGGCTTAGATTAAGCAGGAGTTAGTAGTTTTAATAGGAGTTAATGAAGTAAGGGGGAGTAACTGGAGAATCAAGACATTAGGTATGAACAGGTATGAATATCCTATAAACAAAGGTTGTCATCATTAAAAAGGGGGAGACTATTAGGGACTGAGATGTTGATGATGGTTTTAATGACAACCATCTAATTTCAGTTATTATAAAATATATACTAATATTGATATCTAGAATATATATACATGAAATCTATACAGGAACTGATTATTGAAAACTGTACAGTTCAGAGAATCAAGATTTCAAAGTCAAAGAGTTCAAGATACAAGACCCACGAGTATCAAGAATTCAAGAGTTCAAGAGTTCAAGAAATATAGAGCAATTGTGCCCAGATGTTCTGTTAAAACTTTGATTAGCACTGAATTCTATTTTGAAAATTCTTTCTCTATTTTCAATTGATTTAAAAGATCACCTTCTTGTTTTAAATCTATTTTCAAATTGATTTCAAAATTACTTCCTTATTTTAAATTTATACCTCTTTATTCTTAAATATAATTTAACTCCTGAAATCTATTTTACTCTTGTTTTAAAATTACACTTAATATATTTTAACTCTTAAATCAAATAGTTTTCACTTATTAATTTAATATTTATTTTATAGCTACTTATGTTTTCAATTTCCTTGTTTATATTTAGTTTTAAATATATTCACAGTTATATATATACTTTTATATTTAGTTTTTAATCATTTTTTTGTTATCTTTATATTGTCTTTTAAATATATTTCTACTTGGAATATTCTATTTTAATAAAAAGTAATATAGTTTGTTTTAACTCAGGAATCCTTATAATTTATTTAAACATTTTGATTTAAATTCTAAATTTTGAAGATACACTAGCGTATGTCTGCATATACAAAGTGGTATGTCGTCATATGTACCGTTGACTTGTTTTACAAAATTTTGTAAAGTTGTGTCTTTTGAATTCAAAACTTTTCTGAATGGTTCTGGCTATTGGAAAACTATATATAGGCTTTAGATTTTGAAATTTTTAATAACTTATCATCTCTTTCTTCTTTCTTTCTTCTCCTTCCCTTAATCTTCTTATTTTCTCTAAATCTATACTTATACTCTGCCGAATTTCTAAGAAATTATATCAATATTTTTCTCTTTCAATTCCCAATCAAACTCTCTCTAAAATTCAAGTGCTGCACAATAGTTATAGGCTATTTTTTTAAAAAAATCTCATGATCAAGTCCTATCGACTCAAAACTCCAAAACTGATACTGAGAAAAGGTGTGATCGTAGCCTATAAATCTATTGGGTGTGAATATAGCTTGGAAATCAATTAGGTGATCTTGTAGCCTCGAAAATCAACAGAGCACCCTGTGCTCGAAAGCATGTGGTGGTGGATCCCGTAGCTATTGAAAACAAGGATTGTAATTTGGAATTATATTGAAAAGAAATCTGCACAACCCAACTTTGTATGGGACTGGATGTAAGGTAACTCCGAACCAGTATAAAATCTCGGTGTTTACTTTTCTTTTATTGCTTTTTATTTTTATTTTCTGCATCTATGTTTGTATTTGTGATTGTTGACATCTGTGATCTGCATAACATTATGTTTAATTCAAAAAAAAAATCAAGGAAATTATAAAATTCATAAAACACTATTCACTCCCCTCTAGTGTTAAGTTTGCCTTAAGATCATTAACTCGCATCTACAACACTACTCAAGATGCTTCCACTCTGTAAACATGGATCCCAAATTCGCATGTCTTCTACTTAATGTATTGACCTGTAACATCCCATAATTTTCAGTATATTTAAATTTCAATTTAAAATAAATAAATTGGAATATATTTAGGGAAAATCAAATTTTGTTAATTCTAATGTTGACGATTGGTTGAATTGAGTACAAATAGATTTTTAAATTAGTTTGTACTTAGGATGGTTGTAATTTGAAAATCAAAAATTTAAATAAGTAAAATTTATTGAGTGTGTTAATTTAAAAAGTAGAATTCTAATGTAAATTGGAAATGGAAATTCTCAGTTGTTAATTTTAGTTGAAACTCAAATCTAAGATTTAGATAATCAAACCGGAGAACTTAAATTTCACGAAGTAAATTTATAGAATTTATTTAAGGTGTGGTTTGATTTGAATTTGAATTTAACAAGTATTTAATTTGAATTAAACAGCTAATCGAATAATTGAATATTTTATTTATTTAATTAGCTGCGAAATTTAACTGTTTGACGACCGTCTCGGAATTCGACGAAACTAGCGCCATTGGATCCGGAACGGTGAATTATTGCAGGATTCCAATTTTACAATTTTCTGACTTACCGTTTGACCGTACGAAAGAAAGTGTGAATGAGATCTACGTAATTCGATAATGGTTGTTGGTTACTATGTTGGGCCTATATATATATATATAAAACTCAATCTCCATTCCAACACATCAACCAACTCATTATACGTACACCTTCCTCTATCAAACTTTTATCTCTAATGGCTGAAAATTAGAGTTCAAAACCCTAGAGAATAAAAAAATACAAACTTTAAAATCAAATCTTCTTCAAATAGCAACATATTATATATCAAATCGAAGCTCTCGACGATACGAAGCTTCTGGTACCATTTGATTCGACATGCAATAAGCGAGGTGGCCAGAAATCTTGGTCAAAGGTTTCAGATTTCGAATTAGGGCTTGATTTTGGGTATTTTTGATTTTGGCGATTATTGCAGAAATTGAGTAAGGGGTTTTGAAGAGATTGTTCATACGAAGGTTTTGGTGGCGGTCGTTCGATTTTTAACGGAGTATTTGGCTGAAATTTTTCGAATTAGGGTTTGAAAACCCATCGCGTTTTGTGTTCGCTGGTAGCGATTTAGGCGACCGGAGGGGCAGTTCCCGGTGTCAGCAGACGCGGCGGTCGACGAGGGTTCCATTGGCGGTGGTCTGAGCTCCACTGGTGATCGGAGCAGTGAGGAATCAATGGTCAAAGGTTGTTGGCGTGGGTTTTTCCATCGGTCTACTGTAGCGGAAAGGGAAAAGGAGCGGGAGACCGGGTGAAGAATGCTGACGTGGCGGGTTATGATTGGTGAGGAATTTAAATTTATTAATATATATATATATTAATGTTAAACAAAAAAACACTGATAACTCTCTCGTTTTAACTCGGATTTGGACGCGGTTTGTTGCGTTGGGATCGTGGCGGAATTGCGGACGTTTTGGCACTATTCTGGCTGTGTTTAGAGACTGTGAAATTCTGGTCTTCAGTTGGACGTACGATCAACAGAGGACTCAAAGGTGAGTGATTCTTCGCTCATGAAATACTGAATTATTCCCATATTTATTGAATTAAATTATGAAATAAGTTTGGTTGCATGGTTGTGTTGGATTGTTGATGTGTTGTTTAAAAATCGACATGCAAGTGCGTTAACATTCAAATTTAAGTTAATAATCAGTGATTTAAATTAGTTTAAATTTCTAAGCGAAAATTCAACCCTTGAAAATCCTGAAAACAGTTTAATGCTGATCAGTGGAATGAAATTGTTGTGATGGATGTCGGTTGAAATTTATTACTGAATTTATAGTGACATTTTAATGCTCCTTGTTTCAGTGTATTGAAATGCATGTTGATTGTGACGATAGATCCCATTTACCCTTGATGTTACGGGCATCTAATGAACCTGGGATTTATTGATAAAATGAATTAAGAACACAGAGTGAAATGATAAATCTCTGTGACCCTGATTTGGATTGAAATGATAGATCCATCCCTGAAATATCGAGAAATAAATTTAAAATCACTTGGCCATTGGATAGATAATTATATACAAACATCGGTTGGTTAAATGATTTTAATTATAAAATGTTATTTGGTCGGAAATCTCATTTAAAAGAGAGGGGCCAATACTCGATAAATTCATTTCTTTATTGGAAATGTTTATTTTAAAAAGGGTTAAAGGATTTTCCATAACAAAGTGGAAATACTTAAATTGGGATCTGAATATGATTTGAAACTATTCAAATTAAAAGTGTGGATTTGAAGAAACGAATTCTTATGGAATCTAATTTTTGGGAAAATGTATCAAGGGTATTATGAGTTGTTTTAACTCAGTTTGAATATGGGTTGAATTCTTAAATTGGGAGGTTGTTGAACGATGTTTGAAAATGAGAAATGGAACTGAATGAACTCCATTTAAACTGGGATATAGATTCCTGTATTGGAAATTCGGAAGGAAGAAAATTTTGGTTTAAAATTTATCTATATATATATATATTTTTTTCATACCTTGCTTGATTTCAAAATAAACTATTCCTTTCTTTCAAAAAAAAAAATTTCAAACTTTTAACCGACAAATTATTGTATTTTAAATAAGGTTTCCTTTATATTTTAGTATTCAAACTATTTAATAAACCTTATTTTGTGTATGTACATAATATTTGAATCATCTTATTTATTTTTAATTATTATATTATATATATATTTATTTAATTTATATAAAGATTTTCTTATAATCATTTATTTTTAAAAGTATTTATGAATAGTAAATTCCTTCCGAATGAAAAATGTTGGATTTAAACCATTGGCTCAAATGGAGTCGAGATAAGAATACGTGAGAATTTGAAATCATTGGGATAAAATATATTCTATTTGAGTATAAGTCGTTTTTTTTTGAAACATTATATGATTATAATATAATGATATGAAATATATTCTAGTTTTAGAATATAATCGGTTTGGGTATGATTATGATATGTCGATATGGAATTTTATTTGTTTGGATATAGATTTGGGTCGAAACAAATATGATATTTTGATATGAACGAACCTTTGTGAATGTAAAAGAACCAACCGATGTGAAATTTGTAAGCGTTGGTTGTTAAAGAGACCGGAGTCGACATAAGGCATACTCTCTGTCAGTGTCGATACCACTTTGACAACTGTGAACGTTATGACGTATCCAGATTGAGCATGATGATTTGGAGGCGATTATTGAATCGAAGAAGATGATCGAGGACGAAATAGCCCTGACCTTCGGGTCAGAATTGAAATGACTAAAACAGGAGCTATACCGTGACTAATTGAGGTTAGCGCCTTTGATCGAACACACTTCTTCGATGCTATTTATATGACTGTGATGATGATGATTTGGGCCCATTTATGACTTTGGGAGTGTGTTCCGAGGTGGGCGGTAGTGGCTGCTATGCGTTACCACCGGTCCGGGAGTGCAATTGGTAGAATCCTACCCTGGGCATTGCCTCGAGTGCCTTGTCATATATATCCATATCGAGCCCCATACGATTTTGATTTAGCATTGCCTTCTATGGAGTACCCTCTGATAACACCAGTACGGTGAATTTACGGTACTGTATAGACTGTTGATGCCTATAAACTGCGTAAGGGTAATATGGTAATCCCGCTTACGCTATTTTCAGTATTTATACTTTACTGAGTAGACACTATCATAATAGCGTATTATATTATCTATGTATTAGTTTAACGGATCCTGGAGAGATGGAAAATCCCATAACATCTCTTGAGTTACTGTACCCATGACACTGATGTTATTTCATATTTTGATTGGACTAATATGAGATGATTTAGTGCTGATCCGAGTGTTTGTTGTGTTTTTCTTTTATACAATACGCTCGGGTCAGCAGACGTTGCAGTTACTGAAGATGACTGTGCTTTGGAGATCGAAGACGAAGATTTGGTATATCTATTATCTATACATATGTATATCCGCTGCATTATTTTTCCGCTGCTCATTATGTACAGCTGTATGTATATGTAACTCTGATAATCACTGAAGGTTATAGTCAATGTATATATATTTCAACTGCTTTTAACTGCTATTTGTTATTATATGTTGTCCTTCCGCTGTGAGATTCTGTTATTGTCTTTCTCTTCTTTCTTTTTCTTCTTTTCCCAATAACTACCTGCATTTGCGATTTGTTTGGGTCGACATGTGTGGCTTATTGTCGACTTTAAACGGTCAAAAATATGGGTCGTTACAGTTGGTATCAGAGCAATGGTTAGCGATAACCTTGGCTCTGTTGGGAATTAACTCATTAGAGATAGGGTAGTAGTGCCCTAGAATGAGTCTGATTGATATGAGAGAGCGTACATGTATCTTGATATAAAAAGGTTTTATATTGTGTTGATTTGTTCCGTTGAATATATATGGATTTTGGTCGATATATGGGACGCCATAGAATCGATAAGAATTCCTAAATAATCGAACATAATGATCGACATAATATGAGTTTTGATTATATTTTAAATATATTAAATATATATATTTTTGGGTTCAAGTATATACGTGTTCGTTGGTAGGTAATAATATTAAGATATTACCTAGTGCGGTTGATTCAATAATAAATTTCATAAGGAAAAATTGAAATTTCTATGAATACATATTTGAAAAAAAATGATATCTTTGAGAATAATTGGATGAGAAAGGTTGCGATGAAATAGAATTGAACTTAAAAACTTGATCCTGGGGTACTTATGAAATAGTTTGTTGAATTTTGAAAATAATATCGTATTATAAGTATGATTGAAAAGGGTATGTTTTTAAAAAAAGATTTAAAATGAATTAGTGTGATCCCTTCTTGGACCTTAGAATAGCCTTGGTAATGAAATGCACGCATTATCGACGGTTATTCTGAAGAGTCTAAGTGGGGGAGAGACCACTTAATGATGATTATAATTGGGTTTGACGAAGAATTTTGGGTTTAATTTTTATATAGCATAAAATTATTATATAAAGGTATTTATATATAATATTCAAGGGCTGGATTTGAATTTGAACCAGAATTTAAATTTTGAGTTCTTTGTTAATTAAAGATTTGGTTTTAAAATTTAATATGGTATGTTTTTCTAAACTAATATAAGTATATATGCATGTTACTTTAAACATGGTTTGTAAACCCGGAATCAAGTAGTGAGTTTACTTTACTAATAACAACAATACAATTTATTTAAAACGGGACTTGAGTTCAAAAATTTATAAAAATTTATATTACGAGCCTGAAATGGCGCGGTAGTTTGAAAATTCGATTTTTAACTTTGATTAAATATATAAAATTCAATATAAGTCAGAATTGGATAAAACAAGAAACGCTAGGATCGAATTGACCAGATCTCTCTAATGAATGTAAGAAATTTAATTTCCAATTTATAAAGGGTAAGTTATGACTAAATTAAAATTTGGAAATAGCGCTATAGAATTTATATAGATATTTATATATAGTTTATTAATATATAGTGGGTCGAGAACTAAATCGGAAGTTGATCTATATAATCATCCTTAATTCAAGATATGATTTGAGATGCAAATATCAATTTGGCTTATTAGGGATAAAATAATAATCGAATGAGAACTAGTTTGGGAATTTAGGATATTGAAATGTGATGTGAAATAGAACTTAACCTGAATTGGATGGATTTAATGAAGCGAAATTAATTTAGAAGGATTAGATAAGCTGATATAGAATATATATATATCGGTGTATAAGGTAAGTAAAATAAAATTTTGAAAACTAGAGGAATAGAATAATTTGGTTAAAACCATAACTGATCTTAACCATGGATAAAGATTTGGAGTTAAATAAACCAAACGAGGAATGAAAGAAACTGGAAACTTGGGAAAAGGGTACAGGAACTATAAAACCAAATCTAATTTATTAAGTTATAATATTGAAAGAGTTAGGAACTAAGTAGATTAGATTAAGTCGAGATTCAATTAAGTCAAATGAAATAGGATAAATAAGAAGTAAATTCGAGAAATTTGAATGGATTGATTTAGACCAAATATAAATAAATGAAATGAAGTGAGGATGAACTTACATAATTAGAATGAATAAAATCGAAATTAATTCGAGTAAATGGCTAACCGAATATGGATAAATAAACCGATATCCAATAAAATATGGATGAAATAAACAAGAATAAGAAATGGAACTTGGTAAATCGACCAAGGGTAATGAATCAATGATGGAATATAATGGAGTTAGCCGAAAAGGGGTTAAAATAAACTCAAGTTTTAACTAGGATTAGTGTATGAAGCGGAATGAGAAAATGATAGAAATATATCGGAGTAAGGAAATGATAAGTAATTTGAAGTGTTAAAGAATTACCAAATTATTGGAATCGAATGGTTAGAAACTTCAAATGAAATAAGTCGGCGTTTATGCGAAAACCTGAAATATTGATAAGTTGAAAACTAAGATGACCATAACTCTTGAATGGCTAATCGGAATTCAACGATCTTGGACCTTTTGGAAACCTTAGAATCTGAGCTAAATTTTGTGTTAATAAAGCCTTGCCTAGTTTCCAAGTCTATTAGGTTGAAAACCAAGAAATAGTTGTAGTTGTATGCGCAGAAAATAAAAATCTGAACTGAATAGCGATATTGTTTTGACCATAACTCTCTAACGGAGCGTCGGATTTTAATGTGCGAGTAAAATTCGGAAAGGCCAGGACGTAAACTAAAACTTTCCCGTAAAGTGTTAAGCCTAATTCTGATGTTTAATAGGGTAAAAACTGACTTGAACAATTCAGGTCTGCATTTTCAGTGTGCGGGCTGAAGCGTTTTCTTCCACTAAAAATGCCATAACCTTCAAACGGATTATCCGAATTCGATGAATCCGGACAATTCGGAAAGCCTCAAATGAGTCCTACAAATTTTCCTAGGGTTTCTTAAGCAAATTCCAACATTTATTAAGTGATAATTGATGAATTGTTCGCTGTCCTGTTATGGAATTCTTGATTTTTGTAGTTGAAATGTTCGAGTTATGTTGTGTAAGTCATATGGAATTGCTATGTATAGTTATATGTTGATTCTTATGCATGTTTGAGTGTTTTGGTAGGTGCAGGGAATGATGGTACGCTTGGAGCTCGCTTGCGCTGAAACTAAAATGCGAAGGTAAATAAAAACCGCAAAATAAATGCTAAAAGAGGTACGTAATTAGTGTCATATTGATTTTGGGTTTTATTTTGTGTTTTCCCCATTTTTGGGATGCCTCATCGAATGATGAGATGTATATTTGAAATTTTTATATGTCGTGATTTTCCGGATCTCCACGTACAAAGGAGATGCTGCCGAAATTTTCTGTGATTTCGGGAGTTAGAGAAAATTTATGAGATTTACAAATATAACTTACTTAATAAGGGCTATTTTTATGTATGAATTTAAAATAGATATGTGCTTAACATCGTTTCGTTCTCTTTTCGAGGACGAAAAGATTTTAAGTGGGGGAGAATGTAACATCCCATAATTTTCAGTATATTTAAATTTCAATTTAAAATAAATAAGTTGGAACATATTTAGGGAAAATCAAATTTTGTTAATTCTAATGTTGACGATTGGTTGAATTGAGTACAAATAGATTTTTAAATTAGTTTGTACTTAGGATGGTTGTAATTTGAAAATCAAAAATTTAAATAAGTAAAATTTATTGAGTGTGTTAATTTAAAAAGTAGAATTCTAATGTAAATTGGAAATGGATATTCTCAGTTGTTAATTTTAGTTGAAACTCAAATCTAAGATTTAGATAATCAAACCGGAGAACTTAAATTTCACGAAATAAATTTATAGAATTTATTTAAGGTGTGGTTTGATTTGAATTTGAATTTAACAAGTATTTAATTTGAATTAAACAGCTAATCGAATAATTGAATATTTTATTTATTTAATTAGCTGCGAAATTTAACTGTTTGACGACCGTCTCGGAATTCGACGAAACTAGCGCCATTGGATCCGGAACGGTGAATTATTGCAGGATTCCAATTTTACAATTTTCTGACTTACCGTTTGACCGTACGAAAGAAAGTGTGAATGAGATCTACGTAATTCGATAATGGTTGTTGGTTACTATGTTGGGCCTATATATATATAAAACTCAATCTCCATTCCAACACATCAACCAACTCATTATACGTACACCTTCCTCTATCAAACTTTTATCTCTAATGGCTGAAAATTAGAGTTCAAAACCCTAGAGAATAAAAAAATACAAACTTTAAAATCAAATCTTCTTCAAATAGCAACATATTATATATCAAATCGAAGCTCTCGACGATACGAAGCTTCTGGTACCATTTGATTCGACATGCAATAAGCGAGGTGGACAGAAATCTTGGTCAAAGGTTTCAGATTTCGAATTAGGGCTTGATTTTGGGTATTTTTGATTTTGGCGATTATTGCAGAAATTGAGTTAGGGGTTTTGAAGAGATTGTTCATACGAAGGTTTTGGTGGCGGACGTTCGATTTTTAACGGAGTATTTGGCTGAAATTTGTCGAATTAGGGTTTGAAAACCCATCGCGTTTTGGGTTCGCTGGTAGCGATTTAGGCGACCGGAGGGGCAGTTCCCGGTGTCAGCAGACGCGGCGGTCGACGAGGGTTCCATTGGCGGTGGTCTGAGCTCCACCGGTGATCAGAGCAGTGAGGAATCAATGGTCAAAGGTTGTTGGCGTGGGTTTTTCCATCGGTCTACTGTAGCGGAAAGGGAAAAGGAGCGGGAGACCGGGTGAAGAATGCTGACGTGGCGGGTTATGATTGGTGAGGAATTTAAATTTATTAATTTATATATATATATTAATGTTAAACAATAAAACACTGATAACTCTCTCGTTTTAACTCGGATTTGGACGCGGTTTGTTGCGTTGGGATCGTGGCGGAATTGCGGACGTTTTGGTACTAATCTGGCTGTGTTTAGAGACTGTGAAATTTTGGTCTTCAGTTGGACGTACGATCAACAGAGGACTCAAAGGTGAGTGATTCTTCGCTCATGAAATACTGAATTATTCCCATATTTATTGAATTAAATTATGAAATAAGTTTGGTTGCATGGTTGTGTTGGATTGTTGATGTGTTGTTTAAAAATCGACATGCAAGCGCGTTAACATTCAAATTTAAGTTAATAATCAGTGATTTAAATTAGTTTAAATTTCTAAGCGAAAATTCAACCCTTGAAAATCCTGAAAACAGTTTAATGCTGATCAGTGGAATGAAATTGTTGTGATGGATGTCGGTTGAAATTTATTACTGAATTTATAGTGACATTTTAATGCTCCTTGTTTCAGTGTATTGAAATGCATGTTGATTGTGACGATAGATCCCATTTACCCTTGATGTTACGGGCATCTAATGAACCTGGGATTTATTGATAAAATGAATTAAGAACACAGAGTGAAATGATAAATCTCTGTGACCCTGATTTGGATTGAAATGATAGATCCATCCCTGAAATATCGAGAAATAAATTTAAAATCACTTGGCCATTGGATAGATAATTATATACAAACATCGGTTGGTTAAATGATTTTAATTATAAAATGTTATTTGGTCGGAAATCTCATTTAAAAGAGAGGGGCCAATACTCGATAAATTCATTTCTTTATTGGAAATGTTTATTTTAAAAAGGGTTAAAGGATTTTCCATAACAAAGTGGAAATACTTAAATTGGGATCTGAATATGATTTGAAACTATTCAAATTGAAAGTGTGGATTTGAAGAAATGAATTCTTATGGAATCTAATTTTTGGGAAAATGTATCAAGGGTATTATGAGTTGTTTTAACTCAGTTTGAATATGGGTTGAATTCTTAAATTGGGAGGTTGTTGAACGATGTTTGAAAATGAGAAATGGAACTGAATGAACTCCATTTAAACCGGGATATAGATTCCTGTATTGGAAATTCGGAAGGAAGAAAATTTTGGTTTAAAATTTATCTATATATATATATTTTTCATACCTTGCTTGATTTCAAAATAAACTATTCCTTTCTTTCAAAAAAAAAATTTCAAACTTTTAACCGACAAATTATTGTATTTTAAATAAGGTTTCCTTTATATTTTAGTATTCAAACTATTTAATAAACCTTATTTTGTTTATGTACATAATATTTGAATCATCTTATTTATTTTTAATTATTATATTATATATATATTTATTTAATTTATATAAAGATTTTCTTATAATCATTTATTTTTAAAAGTATTTATGAATAGTAAATTCCTTCCGAATGAAAAATGTTGGATTTAAACCATTGGCTCAAATGGAGTCGAGATAAGAATACGTGAGAATTTGAAATCATTGGGATAAAATATATTCTATTTGAGTATAAGTCGTTTTTTTTGAAACATTATATGATTATAATATAATGATATGAAATATATTCTAGTTTTAGAATATAATCGGTTTGGGTATGATTATGATATGTCGATATGGAATTTTATTTGTTTGGATATAGATTTGGGTCGAAACAAATATGATATTTTGATATGAACGAACCTTTGTGAATGTAAAAGAACCAACCGATGTGAAATTTGTAAGCGTTGGTAGTTAAAGAGACCGGAGTCGACATAAGGCATACTCTCTGTCAGTGTCGATACCACTTTGACAATTGTGAACGTTATGACGTATCCAGATTGAGCATGATGATTTGGAGGCGATTATTGAATCGAAGAAGATGATCGAGGACGAAATAGCCCTGACCTTCGGGTCAGAATTGAAATGACTAAAACAGGAGCTATACCGTGACTAATTGAGGTTAGCGCCTTTGATCGGACACACTTCTTCGATGCTATTTATATGACTGTGATGATGATGATTTGGGCCCATTTATGACTTTGGGAGTGTGTTCCGAGGTGGGCGGTAGTGGCTGCTATGCGTTACCACCGGTCCGGGAGTGCAATTGGTAGAATCCTACCCTGGGCATTGCCTCGAGTGCCTTGTCATATATATCCATATCGAGCCCCATATGATTTTGATTTAGCATTGCCTTCTATGGAGTACCCTCTGATAACACCAGTACGGTGAATTTACGGTACTGTATAGACTGTTGATGCCTATAAACTGCGTAAGGGTAATATGGTAATCCCGCTTACGCTATTTTCAGTATTTATACTTTACTGAGTAGACACTATCATAATAGCGTATTATATTATCTATGTATTAGTTTAACGGATCCTGGAGAGATGGAAAATCCCGTAACATCTCTTGAGTTACTGTACCCATGACACTGATGTTATTTCATATTTTGATTGGACTAATATGAGATGATTTAGTGCTGATCCGAGTGTTTGTTGTGTTTTTCTTTTATGCAATACACTCGAGTCAGCAGACGTTGCAGTTACTGAAGATGACTGTGCTTTGGAGATCGAAGATGAAGATTTGGTATATCTATTATCTATACATATGTATATCCGCTGCATTATTTTTCCGCTGCTCATTATGTACAGCTGTATGTATATGTAACTCTGATAATCATTGAAGGTTATAGTCAATGTATATATATTTCAACTGCTTTTAACTGCTATTTGTTATTATATGTTGTCCTTCCGCTGTGAGATTCTGTTATTGTCTTTCTCTTCTTTCTTTTTCTTCTTTTCCCAATAACTACCTGCATTTGCGATTTGTTTGGGTCGACATGTGTGGCTTATTGTCGACTTTAAACGGTCAAAAATATGGGTCGTTACATGACCACTGTATCAACTTGAATTCAGATATACCAATTTTTTTTTTCAGAAATCCCAATTTATCAAAACTCGAGTTGGCTTGTCTGGTATCCTGTAGAAAAGACAGAGATATAGAATATACTAGAACTCAGAAAACATCTCACAGTGGAATGGAATAAAATATAATATAATCAAATATAGCATTACCAAAGTAATAATACTGCCTAACTAGTATCCAAAGCTTTCATATCATTTCCATAAACCTAACTTGTGAGTATGTTATGAGGAGTGGGTCAGAACACAAGTTCTGATGACTGGACTTAAACTACACATTCTGAAATAACCCTACATGTACCATTCAGTTACTTTTTCTTGTTTAATAGGTTATTTTGGGTTAATAGCACTCAAGGCTTTACACGTACGTTGTTTCCCATCTACCTCCCAATAGATTAACCTAATATAGTTTATGTAGCTACCCCCAATATCAAGGTACTTCCCATGATACCTTTCTCGCACGGTCTCCGCCGTCACGCCACGAAAGTGTCTGCAACTCTCATTCTATGCCGGAGCGACGTACGGACCTACATAAAGTTACATCACATTTTTCATAGAGCCACCATCGCTACGCTCACTACACCGAATAAGCAAATTTGAAACATATAATACCTTTTACTTGAAGCACTCCTTTTTTGTTTCTAGGCATGAAATAGTAATTTGGTGTTTCTATATATACCAAAGTGTTTCCAATGTTTTTTTTATATTTAAATATTTAATTTTACATGTAACATCTTAACCATTGCTCGGCCCATATACTCGCTCCAGGCAGGACGGAAATTTCGTTCTCATCTTCAGCCCGTGTTCATAAGAAATAGAAATTAGGCCACGTTCATTTTATTTTATTTTCCCCAAATCCTTCTTCATGCGATTTTTTCAGATCTCGCATTCCAACCCTCGTGCGTTTCCAAATCTATCTCTGAAGGAATGCCCTCGTATATTGATGTGTATTTAATTTTGATTTGTTGGTTATTGTTCTTGTTTGATGCGTTCCCAAATCTGCAGATTCCGTAATGCCGAGATTAATTATATCCATCGTTTTGATGAGTTGTCTCTATAACTCATGACTATTTCTATATCCCACTAGCTATATAATTATCCCAATTATTGCTTGAATTATTTTGTTAAATAAATTGATGTAGATAATTGATTTAATAAATTGATTTTGATAGGTAAGTTCTGGTTCTTGTTTGCATTATTGTGTAGATTTGTTCTGGAATTGGTTGGATGTATCAATTTCCTAATTGAACTCTGTCTGGTTGTGCTCTGAACCAAACATTTATTGTGTGTCGATTTGTTTATTTTATTAATGATCAGAGTTTGATAGAACTCGAATCAGATAACATGTATGTATGTACGTATGTATAGTGATATTTAATTACTATTTTTGTCGACTAAGTTTATTTTATATATTTTAAAATTTGGCAAGTTCTTATTTGCTTATTTTAAAATTCGTTCGAAATTTTTTGAAATTTTGTTTAATAGTTTCAAAATTTTATTACAAGTATCTTATAAGTAATTTACTAAATTTTATTCACTTTAGCTATTTTTATCTTATAAAAGTTGGCATATATATTATTTAATTTTATGAGAGTTATAGTATGCATATATACACGAACAGCTGGTATAATACCATAGGTGTAGTAACAATGTGGATTAGTTCTTCTTTGCTAGCCATATATAATGTTACGTCCCATTCTTAAATCTAGTCCACATGCCCGATTCCCTTGAAAGATGGAGTATAGATTTGTAGTACACCATAGGTTAAAAATGGAAATGTTGGAGCTGTTATAGAGGAATGAATGAGGTTAATGATTTGGGTTGGAAAATTCATTCTTGCAAACATATAACATATACAAAGTCCCTGCTAATCACATCATATGCCTTTTATTAGTCTGTCTTGATGTAAAATGAAAATGTATGATCTGAGCCTTCTAGTATGTCAGCAGTTTCATAGACGTATTTAATTAGCATTGAGTAACTCATCTTCTATAAGTGGGTAGTAAAATTTATTAAATTTGGATGAGAACATATCAGGCACTGGAGATTTTTCTTTCTTTGATGGAGAAAACTGCCTATTGAATTTCTTTTTCTAGTTGGTTACCGGAGTAGATGAACCTTGCTTTGTTACGTTACACACAGGTTGTATCCTTCATGAGTTAGTTTCTGGACTTTGTAATGGCTTTTTTTAGCTAGAGTTTTTCATTCCTAGAATAATTGGCAGAAAAATATTTCTAGAATTGAATGGAGGCAGTCGAGCCGCAACCACATCAAGTGCTACCTCAATAAATGAGGTGACAATTGCAACAATAAAGAAATTGAATTCAGGCTTAGTTGCTGCTTGGTTTGACCACACTGAACAGTGCAATCAGAATAATTGTTGCATAATTCAAGCTTGCCTTCTTGAGTTTTAGCACTGCCTATTATGTCATGTTGCTTAGCTGCATCATTAATAGTACCCTGTCAACTTTATTGCAAACCCCTTCTACATTTTGTTCACTATGCTTTCCAATATAATCGTGCAATATACCAACATTCTTTCTAACTTTGCCTTCCGTAAATTGCTGCTTATCCAACAAACCAACATTGTCCGCCACCTCCGTTTCTCCCTTGTCATTTTGCTTTTCTCCTATCACTCCATTTTCCGCCTTCACCACTTGATTATTTTGGGCAATTGACCACACTGCAATATTCATACCTCCTTGTCTTTGGTACCATTTTCAGCATAAAAAGTTTTGTTTAGGTATCAGTTCATTTTTGGACAAATTAGAGTTGCCAACATTATGCACTTGTAAAATACTGTCCTCGTTATCCTTTGGCAATGAACATAAAACAAATGTTTTGCCTTCTTTAATTCGCTTGGAATACTTATCATTTAGCTGAATTACTTTTTTCTTTCTTTAATATTGTGTTAATACAAAACTATCTATGTAAATATAGGGGCATTGTGAATCACTAGAGTCATTTACGCTAGCTTATAAAAATTTCCATATGGAAGCTGTCCTTATGTTTAGTGTAATTGAAACCAAAGAGTGTTTTAGGTTTTTACAAATGGGAGTTCATGCTATGATAATTTTCTTTTGTTTAATTACTTCTTTGAAGCATATTATTACTTTTTTAGTCGGCATAATGTAAATTTAATCTTTTTGTTGCCAATGTTCGAGTATTTTGTAGATACAAGATTGCAATTTGGTTACACAGGAGGGTGCAATGTGGTTGGAAACAAAAGCTCGCGTGACTTGTTACTTTATGCTATAAATGTACTTTAAGCCACTTAAGTGTACGTGTGGTGGATAAACCATGTTTAGCTAAACTAGATGTGCAAATTCGCTGCATGTCAAAAGCTATATGTGCATGTATCATGCATGTATGTATGTCTACTGTATTTACATGTACATATATACACATATACATGTGTGGTTGGGTTTCCAAACCACTCATTCTCTGTCAGCCTAACCATGTTTAAACTGTAAAACAGGTGTTATTTGCAAGTCTTTGTCCTAAATTAGAAATATGGCAATTTATTTATACCGTTGCAAGGCATGCACACTTTTGTAGGACTAGATGAGTATAACTAATACACAATATTAGTGCAAGGCCTGCATACTTGACCCTACTTATGTTGTAAAATATTAAGCTTATCTTGTTCGAGTCGAACTTATGTTCAACGCATACTTCTGATCTTAGAAAAGAAAAGAAAAAAAAATCCAATTGGACAATATACGTGGATTCAAATTTATAGTTGATTCTGAAAGAAGCTTCTAAAGCGGTGGCATGAGAATAATGAGAGCATGTTGATCCTTTTCCCCTTTTTATCACAACTATAGCTGTTTTCTCAATAAATAAGCTTAAGAAGATAGCTCTTTGGGTAAGATTTTATAATAACATGGAACTTTTTTTTGTTAGTTCAAGTATATTTTAGTAGAAACTAGAAGTGGTACTTACATTCCAAGTGCTGTGGGAATGCTAAAATAATGCTAAAAAAAGTCATGATTACATTTGCGTTAAATTCTGAACTTGAAGCATTGATTCGTAATTTATTATTAATTGTGTTCATTTAGACTTTTCCAAATGAACTCGAAAATTGGAAATAATTCTTCCCACATTTTGCCCTTGATTACTTCGTAAACTTCCTGTGCAGTCAAGACACCCTGTAGTTTTTGACCTTGTAATAATTTTGTTTCTAGATCATCAAAAGACCTTTCACCACCATATCTGGTATAAGCTTCAGCTACTTTCCTGTTTCGACCTCCAATGCATGTTGCTATTAGATCGCCCACTCCATAGCTCTCAAAGAAAGTGTTGTCTTTAACTGAAGAGAATGTCATTTTTGAAAAAGATACCATTTCCTTCAATATAATTCTCATTATTACTGCCTTAGTATTATTCTCCATGTTTAAGCCATCAACGAATCCTGCAGCTAAGGCAACTACATTCATTAATGTACTAACAGTTCTACTCCTTCCACATCTTGCACGATGGATATGAGGAAATATGAAGTGGTAAAGAGTCTAGCCCATAATGTGCCACTTCATTACTCTGTGTATATCCAATAATTGCCTCGCCGAACTCCTCCATTGCTATCTCGTTGGATATAATAGCACCATCAAAACAGAATAATTGATACAAAGTATATATGTTATGACTTTGGAAATCATGCGTGGCCATTCTGTTCTGACTTCTATACTTTTAACTAGTGATATTGTAACAACCCAGAAAATCAGAACCAATTTAAAAAATTTATTTTGGCGATTTTAATGAATTTTGAATATTTAAAATGAATTATTTTAAATAATAAAGACGAAAAATTTATTTTCAACGAAGTTAGAACGCATAAATTTATTTTAATTATAAAACGAGCCTGAAGTGGCGCGTCAGTTCGAAAATTCGATTTCAAACTTCAAATGAATATACAAAATTCATTTTATAAGTTAGAATTGGACGAAACCAGAAATATTTGAATCTGTTTAATCATATCTTTCTAACGGATGTAAGAAACTAAAATTTCGTTTTATAAGTTGAAAGATATGTCCAGTTTAAAATCCAGAAAAGTCGCTATGGAATTTATATATATATTAATATATATATATAAAGCCCTTAAAAATAGCCATTTTGCAAACGACCTCCATTTTCGACGAAACCACTTTTGTTGGATCCGAGATGTCTTGCTAGATTCAGAAATTCATAATTTTTGGAATCAATATATGAGTGTGGCATAAGAAAACATGTTTTAACAGTTTCAGTCAATTTGGATCAACCAGAAATTGGCCATTTTTCAAATGGTATTCAAATTCGACGAAATTAGTTTTGTTAGGACCGTATCGTCAATACGAAGCTAAAAATAATTTTTTTGGAATTTTCAGAGTCAGTATGTATCCCCGGTAAATTAAAATGTGCGTTCGGATTTAAGATATAATGGTTTATATTTTAAATTTAGCGGAAACTGGACGAAACAGTCGAATTAGCTTATGGGACATATCTCATTGCGTTCGGAATAGGGTATTTAGCAAGGGGTGATAGTCATTGGGTCTCGTCTGGAGTTCGAAAATAAAATTTGCTTTTTGGGATAATTATATAATTTAATATCAATATAAAAACAGTCAAAAGGGAGTCAAACCCTATATTGCCTTCCCCGTGGTCAACTATTCCCTCAGCCCCCGTTTACTTTCAAAATCGAAGATAAATAAATAGAAGAAAAAACGTCGATGTCCTGCACCCCCCGTTATTCGCTCCATCGTGCCACCGGAGGTCCTCCGCCGTGCTGCCCAACGCCCTCCCCAGTGCAATACCTCCCTCCTCCGATTAGCCCCTTCCTCCTCCCTCCCTCCACTCCCCCCACGTCTCTTCTTCCTCGAACCAAATCGATTAAAACCCCTTCCGCCCAAATCAAGTTGAGGTGGCCCACTCCGACCACCCGTACGCTGTCTACCTGAAGAGACCCTCCCCACTCCGGCGCGACAGCACCCGATGTAACACCCCATGTCCATTAATGTCACTCAGAAAGGGAATGCATCAATGTCCATGAAGCGTTATTGTTGTATAGAATAGATAAATTACAAGAATAAATAAATAAAACAACATAGCAGAAGATAAAACTTATTTCATAGCATCATAACTCAAAACAAGCTTATATAAGTAGTCTCCAAACCCATTACAACAGGATCAGTAGTCTTTTCCGAAAACTTCAAAGTACATAAAGAAGCAAATACTTAAATAACATAAATGCATAAATCCCCACTGAGCATAAGCAAAGGCATAAAGATGTGAGAGTCCAAAGCGATACACCTCCTCTCTTCAAGCAACTGAAAGAAATCGACACTAAGCTGTAGTATTCCCTCCTTGCAACCCAGGAGGGGGGTAAGGAAAAAAAAGAGGTGGAAACAAAACGGGCCAGACATAAAGTCTGGCGAGTCCAGTAATTTTAACAAATAATAGGTAAGGTAAATGATCAAGACATAAATAGGCATCATGATATGGTTGCAACATAGATAAGGTAGATAAAAAGGATGGACAAGATGATTCCGTTCCTGAGTACTAAGACAATCCTACACATTGGCTAAGCGAACAACCCTCCAAGTACTAACCCCGAAGACCGAAGTCAACATCAGACTAGCACCCAAAGGACTATCCAACTCAACCAACATGTATTTCGTTACACCGCACTTTTGCTAAGTTACACCACATTTATTAATTACACCGCACATTTTACTAGTCTCTTTTTACTAAAGGTTGATCCCTTCCTATTAACAGTACCCACATGACAAACTTGATAGTTACTTATACCTAGCTGCTATCGTAGGTGCCGGCTTGCTCCTACCACCACTAAGGTACCCTTACCCTACCCATTAGATCGTCTCCCTAAACCACGTAGGCACCAGTGCTGGCCCCACAGTGGGGTGTACCACTCCCCAAAGTGGCAACCCCGATACGAACATAAAATGCACGACCATACCTACACGATGCAACAACGTCTTACCTACCAGCCCGGATCCATGCACGCACATGAACCCGTTGGACTCGCGTTGCCACCGCTATTTGCGTTTTGACCTCTTACATTCAAGTCCAGTAAGCATGCCCCAACCCCGGCCTAGTACCGGGCCCAATTAGATACTCAAATGGGTTACTGGTTGAAACGGGTCCCCCATCCGACACAAGCCTCCCACCTATGCTTGGTCCCTACTAGGTTTTTCTCCCACTTAACCATTTTAATTTAAATGTCCATGTCTTACACATGCTATCGTTAAGTCTCTACTTACATGTCATAATTTACATGTCTTATCTTATACCGCTTAATTCCATATTTACATGTCATAATTTACATGTCATCCCACTTAACCCTTTAACCATACCCATGTCTTATTATGGTTAGTATTCCTTAATTCATACCTTATGATGAACAGTGCATGATCTCCCACATTAGACTGAACGCTTTGTGGCCGCTGGATTTGTCGGGCGGTTCTGGGCAGTCTTATGCCACAAACCGTGTCTAACCTCATGTCATTAACCGTTGCGCCTACAATTCATTCCTTTGACCTCTCACATTAGACGTCCAATTGTGGCAGCTGGATTTGCCGGGCGGTTCTGGGCAGTCTTACGCCATAATTGCACCTAACGTCGTGTCAAAGGTTTATCAATAATCGTATTTCACCCATACCCAATTTTCATGTCATGTATATCCAATTAAACATATAATCATGTTTATAATATTTCCTATTCCAAATTGTCACTAATTACATATTAATTAGCCTCAATTACAAAATTTACAATTATAGGCAATTTCATCAATTCCATGTAATTCACACCCAAATATGCCAATTTCACATATTATCCAATTATCCAAAATATCCAATAATATCCAATTTTCCATATTTCACACATTCCCATCGTTCCCACGTATTTGCATTCGCCGTATTTTTAACATAGGCTCGAAGGTAGCCTAGATCCAAAAATAAAAGGAATAGGGATGAGAAGAGAGAATCAAATCATAGAAAATTGGAATTAACACAACATCATGAAATAAAGGGGCTTGTAAACTAGCATAGAGGCATAATGACGGATTCAACATGAATAAACTGATAAAGGGTATGAACTTTACATAGAAACATAGGCATATGATGACATGAATCAAAAAGGTGAAGACTTGGATGAGATTTAAATTATATACATACATATGAATCCTCTTTACAACTTCATCATATTACTTTTAATCCCATTATATTGTGAAAATCACTGTATTCACCTTTCGTGGTTAAAGAATAGAATTATGCACTGAAATTGGTGTAGAAACGTTGCGGTGTTGATGATTTATCTTCTTGAATTGTTGTAGAAGCTCTAATCTTTAATTTGAGTTGAAGTTGAATACTTGAGATTTGATTTAGAGGCGGCGGCTAGGGTTTAAGAGAGAGTTTGACAGTATAATGGTGTCATAGATAATATTTATGAATTAGGGTTAGGTCTTTGCGTGTATATACAGGAGTAGGAAGTTATTTAGGCCTTAGGATTAACCCTAGAACTGATCTGGACCACTCAGATGCCATATCAGCCCTTAGGGCGAATCGGGCCACGGGTTTGGAAGCCAAACACCCTGGATCTCTAGTCGACCCAGCGGGCTCGGGTCGACTCCAAAAATGGTGCGTTTCAGCTATTCTCCCTCCCGATTCGCTTTTTTGAACTTTTTTTTTGAATATTTATTTGTTTAATTTATATATATATATATATATATATATATATATATATATATATATTTCTGTCATATGCATACAAACTTCATGGCTTAATAACTTCTTCATAATTAACCATTTTCACACTAAACCACTTTTTGAACTGCGTTCACATTAAGCCACTTTTTCTCCATTCCCCTAAAACAAAAATATGGCGCTGGCGGGGATCGAACTCTGTACCTCTTGTATGCAAGTCACATGTTCTAACCAAATGAGCTACTAAGTCTTTTACTTACAAACCTTAGAACAATGCTAAACGTCATTCTTTTCTCATTCTTCTTTTTCAAATAAATTATTCTTTAATTTGTTATTTTAATATTCTCAGAAAATATGGAGTGTTACATTCTCCCCTCCTTAAAGGATTTCGTCCCCGAAATCTCCAAGTTAAGGAGAATGTATATCCTACCATCCAATCATCCATCTACTAAATCATCAAACACAGGCATCCATTGTCCTTAAAAGATTTCTAATGCTATGTGAACATATGCAAAAAGTGTGTGTATATGTTCCTTATCCCATGCAAAATCAGGCGGTCTACTGATTTAGTTGACCTCCTTAATGCGAATAATGATAGTGCCATGTATCCATCATGTATGCAAAGAACCCTATACATATCATTACTACATGTGTGCACAACCATTCATTTAAATGCAACATCCATATGATACAAACATTCAATGTACATTCATTTTACTAAATACATCCATTTATATGCAATATGCAATATGAAAGTGACTGAGCCGATCTAGTGCCTAAAGTGTGTGTATATGCATCCACGAGCAACTACTAGCAAACACTTGCATCCACATGCATCCACTATACATAACATGTCTCAAACACATGTTTCAACCATAGGACTACCCTATCTAAAGGTCAAAGATACTGGCGAGAGGACATACTAAAGATAGAACTAGTACAAGCTAAGCGATAAAGGAGAAATTAAAAGACATACCATCGAAAAGAAAAGAGTACAATGAACGCATCTTCTCTTCCGTCTCCCAAGTAGCGTCGTTCTCATCATCTCCCCATTTCACTTTGACTAGCTTGACCTCTCAATTCCTCAACTTCTTAATCTCCGACCCAAGAATGCATGTAGGAGCTCGTCGAACCGTCGCATCACGCTCTATCTCCACATATCTAAGCAAGCTCGGCTCTACCACTTCCGCGGTCTCATGCAAGCACTTCTTCAAATGTGATACATGGAATACGTCGTGTACACCACTAAGCCTCTCGGGCAACACCACTCTATACGCCATCAGTCCAATCCTCTCGTTAATAGGAAACGAACCTTGGTGTTAACTTCCCAACGAACCCAAAGCGAACAATATTCCGTAATGCAGACACCTTGATAAAGACCATGTCCCACAATATCAAACTCAAGATCTGTCCTCCTCTTGTCCGCATATGATTTCTGCCTATCTTGCGCCGTCTTCATCCTCCTTCGAATCAAATCGATCTTTTCCGAAGTCTCTCTAATCATATCGGGCCCAAGCAAGATCTTATCCGTAGATTCCCACCAACATGTAGGTGAACGACACGGCCGTCCATAAAGAGCCTCGGAAGGTGCCATGCCAATGCTAGACTGAAAGCTAAGGTCTAAAGTCAAACGTAGATATGAACTCTAAGCTTCGCCGCTCAACAAACAACGGACTCAAGGACAACCTTTTCCTACTTAAGGCATCTGCCACCACGTTACCCTTGCCAAGGGTATATGCTATATCAAAATCGTAGGACGCGAAGAATTCCATCCACCTTTACTGCTTTAAGTTCAAGTCATTCTGAGAGAACAAGTATTTTAGCGATTTGTGGTCTGCGAAAAATTCGAATTTCTCGCCAAGAAGGTAATGGCGCCAAGACTTAAGCGCGAAAACAATAGCGACCAACTTTAGGTCATGTGTAGGGTAATTTTTCTCATGCACTCTCAACTGCCTTCCTCCATTGGCTATTACCCTCCCCTCTTGCGTTAAGACTGTGCCTAGTCCTATCCCACAAGCATCGGTATAAACGGTAAATGGCTTACTCCCATCTGGCAACACTAAGACTGGGGTTGTGGTCAAAGCTCCCTTTAAACGTTGGAACGCATCATCACAATCTACGTCCCACATGAAAACAAGGTTCTTCTTCGTCAAGCGTGTTAATAGGGCTGATATCTTTGTGAAGTCCTTGATAAACTTCCTATAGTAGCCAGCCAACCCCACGAAACTCCTCACCTCGGTAGCATTTTTAGGGACCTTCCAATCTTGGATGGCCACCACCTTCGCGAGATCCACAGCTATCCCTTCTTTGGAAACCACGTACCCTAAGAATCGCACTTCCTTCCTCTAAAAGTGACATTTAGAAAATTTAGCTTTAAGATTATGCGCTCGAAGGGTCTCTAACACTTCCCTAAGATGTAGGGCATGCTCTTCCACGTTCTTAGAAAAGATCAAGATGTCATCCACAAAGACCACCACGAATTTATTAAGGTACTCCCTAAACACCCTACTCATCAAGTCAACAAAGTATGCGAGGGCGTTTGTCAAACCAAAGGGCATCACAAGCCACTCATAGAAACCATCCGGAGTCCTAAAGGTAGTCTTGTCTGTGCTATCCTCAGCCACTCTCAACTGATGGAAACCAGTGGCCAAGTCCAACTGCGAAAACACTGAGGCACCAACTAATTGATCGAAGAGATCGTCAATCCTCGGTAGTGGTTGCCTAAGGGACCCATCCGCCTTCGTGGCAAATACTACTGGAGCACCCCACTTCGATATACTACGTCTTATGAACCCCTTCTCAAGCAACTCCCCTACTTGCTTAATGAGTTCCCTCCTCTCACGAGGAGCCATGTGGTGTACTGGTAGAGATACGGGTTTTGCGTTGTCTACAAGATAAATATGAAAGTCTATCTCACGTTTTGGGGGTAGACCCCTCACCTCATCAAAGACATCAACATATTCACGGACTATACGAATAGAATGTAAATCATCATTGGATGCGTCAAGTGGCCCGAGATAAATAAGCATCACTGATCCTCTAGGGTCACAAGAAATATCAAGGGTCTTTCCACTAGGAGTCAACAATTTTACTACCCTTCGTTCACAATCTAGGATGGCACCATATCTGGCTAGTCAATCCATCCCTAGAATCAACCCATAGCCCATGAAACCAAGCACAAAAGCATTACATTCAAAACTAACGCCTAAGATAGACAATCTCAAATCCCTACAAACCATGGATAAATGAGCCGACCCACCAATAGGATTTGAGACTATAATGGGATCCACAACGAGACTAGTATTTAAGTGCAGTGTTTCAACTAATGATGGAGAGATAAACGAATGTGATGCGCCAAAATCGAATAAAGTATGGACAGGATGATCAAACAAGAAAATCAAACTTTCAACAGAAATTTTTCTACCTTCTACCTACCCCGGAGACATGAGAGCGTGAACCTGCCCTCCCGAAGTAGAACTTTCCCTCTGCCTTTGCTTCTTAGGACAATCCTTGATAGCATGACCTGGATCACCACAATGATAACAAGTGAACTTCTTATTCTTCCTACAGTCTTTCTTCAAATGGTCGGTTATCCCACAGTTGTGACACTTCCTCTTTTATTTACCACCCTTCTTTTGTTGTTGGGATTTCTTTGGATCCTCCTTCTTATCTTGAGGCCTAAAAGTACTTACACCCTTCTCTTCTTCATGCATGTATGCCATATCAACAAGCTTTTCATACGTAGCCCCCATTGGAATGTGGGACATAGCCAAACTGTGAAGCGGTTCATTTAGACCCTTTGCAAACCTCAAGGCCTTCTTGTGAGGCGTATTCACCAACTCTAGCCCAAATCTCGCCAATTTATTAAATTCGGTCACATACTCCTTCACGGTCAAGTTTTTCTACTTCAATGTCAAGAACCTCTCCATGTGCATACTCTCCTCAGCTTGAGAAAGGAATTTCAACTCAAACCTTCCCCTAAAATCTGCCCACGTCTCTACAGCGGCTCTTTATTAGTAACCTCCCACCAAAACGAAGCTTCGTCCTTCATCAACCAAGCAGCCAATTGGACCTTCTTATAATCATCCAAATCAAAAATGCCAAACAGATCCTCTACTTATTTCAACCAATTTCTAACTTCAACGAACGTTTCAGACCCACTAAAAGGTTTTCCACCCATCGAACGAAAGTCTTTACATATCTTGGAGAAAGCATCTCCACGCGGAGGAATGATTGGAGCTGGGGGAGGAACGTCGGCCGGACCCGCGGCAGCAGCCCTAGCCTCGAGATATTGATGAAACCAACCGGGTACATGAACACCCTCTGGTATCTCAGATGCTCCAAACATGTTAAAAAGAAAAAGAAAGAGTTTCAAAACAAGGGAAGCGAAAGAGAGATGTATGGCTTGTGGTGATTATGCTCCTTAAAGTAAACTTTCCTTGAAAATAGCTTCTTTAAAACAAGTTTTTGAAAATACTTTCTAGGAAAATAATACTTTTGAAAACACTTTTCAAACTTTTTATCTATTCTTATAACCTGGCTCTGATACCACTTGTAACACCCCATGTCCATTAATGTCACTCACAAAGGGAATGCATCAATGTCCATGAAGCGTTATTGTTGTATAGAACAGATAAATTACAAGAATAAATAAATAAAACAACACAGCGGAAGATAAAACTTATTTCATAGCATCATAACTCAAAACAAGCTTGCATAAGTAGTCTCCAAAACCATTACAACAGGATCAATAGTCTTTTCCAAAAACTTCAAAGTACATAAAGAAGCAAATACTTAAATAACATAAATGCATAAATCCCCCCTGAGCATAACCAAAGCCATAAAGATGAGAGAGTCCAAAGCGATACACCTACTCTCTTCAAGCAACTGAAAGAAATCGGCACTAAGCTGTAGTATTCCCTCCTTGCAACCCCGGGGGGGAGGGAAAGGAAAGAAAAGAGGTGGAAACAGAACGGGTCATACATAAAGTCTGGCGAGTCCAGTAATTTTAACAAATAATAGGCAAGGTAAATGATCAAGATATAAGTAGGCATCATGATATGGTTGTAACATAGATAAGGTAGATAAAAAGGATGGACAAGATGATTCCATTCCTAAGTACTAAGACAATTGTGCACCTTGGCTAAGCGAACAACCCACCAAGTACTAAACCCAAAGACCGAAGTCAACATCAGACTAGCACCCAAAAGACTATCCAACTCAACCAACATGTATTTGTTACATCGCACTTTTGCTAAGTTACACCACATTACTTAATTACACCGCACATTCTACTAGTCTCTATTTACTAAAGGTTGATCCCTTCCCACTAGCTATACCCACATGACAAACTTGGTAGTTACTTGTACCTAGCTGCTATCGTAGGTGTCGGCTTGCTCCTACCACCGCTAAGGTACCCTTACCCTACCCATTCGATCAGCTCCCTAAACCCCGTAGGCACCCGTGCTGGACCCACAGTGGGGTGTATCACTCCCTAAAGTGGCAACCCCGATATCAACATAAAATGCGCGGCCATACCTACACGATGCAACAACGTCTTACCTACCAGCCCGGACCCATGCACGCACATGAACCCGTTGGACTCGCGTTGCCACCTCTATTCACGTTTTGACCTCTTACATTCAAGTCCAGTAAGCGTGCCCCAACCCCGGCCTAGTACCGGGCCCAATTAGATACTCAAACGGGTTACTGGTTGAAACGGGTCCCCATCCGACATAAGCCTCCCACCTATGCTTGGTCCCCACTAGGTTTTTCTCCCACTTAACCATTTTAATTTAAATGTCCATGTCTCATACATGCTATGGTTAAGCCCCTACTTACATGTCATAATTTACCTGTCTTATCTTATACCGGTTAAGTCCATATTTACATGTCATAATTTACATGTCACCCCACTTAACCCTCTAACCAAACCTATGTCTTATTATGGTTAGTATTCCTTAATTCATTCCTTATGACGAACGGTGCATGACCTCCCACATTAGACCGAACGCTTTGTGGCCACTGGATTTGCCGGGCGGTTCTGGGCAGCCTTACGCCACAAACCGGGTCTAAACTCGTGTCATTAACAGTTGCGCCTATAATTCATTCCTTTGACCTCTCACATTCGACGTCCAATTGTGGAAGCTGGATTTGCCAGGCGGTTCCGGGCAGTCTTACGCCACAATTGCGCCTAACCTCGTGTTAAAGGTTCATTAATAATCGTATTTCACCCATACCCAATTTTCATGTCATGTATATCCAATTAAACATATAATCATGTTTATAATATTGCCTATTCCAAATTGTCACAAATTACGTATTAATTAGCCTCAATTACAAATTTACAATTATAGGCAATTTCATCAATTCCATGTAATTCATACCCAAATATGCCAATTTCACATATTATCCAATTATCCAAAATATCCAATAATATCCAATTTTCCATATTTCACATATTCCCATCGTTCCCATGTATTTGCATTCACGCGTATTTTTAACATAGGCTCGAAGGTAGCCTTGATCCAAAAATAAAAGGAATAGGGATGAGAAGAGAGAATCAAATCATAGAAAATTGGAATTAACACAACATCATGAAATAAAGGGGCATGTAAACTAGCATAGAGGCATAATGAAAGATTCAACATGAATAAACTGATAAAGGGTATGAACTTTACATAGAAACATAGGCATATGATGACATGAATAAAAAAGGTGAAGACTTGGATGAGATTTAAATTACATACAACCTATGAATCCTCTTTACAACTTCATCATATTACTTTTAATCCTATTATATTGTAAAAATCACTGTACTCACCTTTTGTGGTTAAAGAATAGAATTATGCACTGAAATTGGTGTAGAAACGTTGCGGTGTTGCTGATTTATCTTCTTGAATTGTTGTGGAAGCTCTAATCTTTAATTTGACTTGAAGTTGAATACTTGAGATTTGATTTAGAGGCGGCGGCTAGGGTTTAAGAGAGAGTTTGACAGCATTATGGTGTCATAGATAATATTTATGAATTAGGGTTAGGACTTTGGGTGTATATACAGGTGTAGAAAGTTATTTAGGCTGTAGGATTAACCATAGAACTGATGTAGTGACCCGAAAATCCGGTCCAATTTGAGCTGACCAAAAACACAAGTCCAACCACAAATTTAAACTAGAAACCAGGAAACTAATAGAAAGAATTTAGAGGGTGAGGAAAGATAAGATAGAAACTTAGAATAGAAGAAGAAGAAGAAGAAGAAGAAGATGAACACAACATCAGAGTAACATGAATATCACAGCGGAATGAATAAATAAATTTCATATAACATAACTTTGAAATATAAATATGTACTTGAATATACATATCATTTCCAAAGTACAGTACTTACAACATAGCGGAATAATAATAGCTATATAATCTGGATGCCTCCTGCTCCAGCTCTTCAAGTATCTGTAAATCCTGACTACTTGACTGCCCGTACAAAATTGGGCACCCAAGAGTTTAGGGAAACAAAACAAAATAAACTCCGGGTCAGTCATGGGACTGATATGAGTAAAACAGTTTAAAATAGTTTGAACAAGTAAACGATATCTCATAAGACCACGCCGTATAACGGACGGGTTTTTCCCTTATGAGAATCCAAAACATTTTTATATCAAAAACCTTTTGATATTATAATAATGTCAATCAACCACAATATAATAATCATCTAGCAGAAATGCTTTCATCTCATGTTCTAAATATATATTATACAATCAAAACCGCAAGCACGTATTGGGTAATGGATTTCCAACTATGACAAGGTATGGAACCACCTTTCGCTAGTGTACCTCTAGAGAGGAATACACTGGGTTCAACAAGAACATCTTGCAACCCAGCCACACATGACCGACCACTCATTTCGCTTAAGTGTATCGAATGTATATCACCAACGGTTGGGATCAACAACCGTTTCCCGAGTGGGACAGCATCAACAATAGATTTTTAGAAGTAAATGAAACTCTTGATCAGGTGATTATACACCCTAATAGGTGCGACCTACATAGCCTTGCTGCCTACTCGATTTCTGTCATTTACCTGATGTGAGGCTAGAAGCTACGCTTATCTTTTACATGTCACATCTGCATTCACTTAGAATGTCATATTGTCATATCCTTAAATCACAAATTGATTTATCCAAAAATAACATGGGTATCAGCCAAGAGAAACAAGTTCCTCCGTCACCAAATGTGAATACGTTTGAAGAGATCAACTTACGCAATCTATTGGATATACTCTGTCAGACATTCTTCCATAAAGGTCGTCCTGGGACTGGACAAACCGAAGGCACTATTCAGTACAACCATCTTCAATTATCTTTGGCATATATGATTCGCAACGCTTATGCCAATACGGAGTGGTTCTTCGGATAATAACCCAACCGGTCTCTCCATATTAACAATGTTAAAATGGCCGAAAACTTCGATAGTCGGTGACTTAACTATCAAAGAAAAACACATGTGCAAACAACGATATTATTTCCAAATGGTAATTTTATCGATCAATCATCAACCATATATATATATATTTGTATTTCCTTATTTTCTATATTTAGAAAATATATGTTATTAACACTGGAAATAATTTCCATTATTTATTTACATATCACTATCATTTCACAACTATCAGTCCCTGACTGTAAACTATTAGGAGAACAATTCTCTAAGTATAAACCCCGAAGGCCGAAACCAACATCAGATATATACTTAGAAAACCATTCAACTTAACAAGTCTCCAGTCTATTTCTGATTTCTTTATTTGATTACATTTCTGATTCTGATTTGGGAAACATTTCCAAAACTTCTTAATTGGTATTTAAACAGATGTTTAAAGCTATATTGCGATGACGACTCAAACCACTATACTAAATTACTAAATCCACTTAACCACTTCACACTCGAACCATATCCATTTCTTAATTAAAACGCAGTCAGTTAAGTTAGGGTGTCCTCTCAGACCTTAACTGATCCACCTTTCAAATCTCGAAATAGATAAGATTCACCTTTTTAACTCTTTAACACTTCCTTACGAACCCTCAGATTCTATTTACGAACCCCCTTCTTTTACAAGTTTACGTGCTTATAACAATGGTGTTATAATCTCCTGCATCCGAAATATATTATCCTTAATATGACTTTGATTTCCTAACTCGAATAATATAATGACAACTAATTTGTTTACTCCTATTCGGTTAACTCTAATCTATAACTCTTATTTGAATAACTTTAACCTAATAACTCTTACTGGATTAACTCTTATTCGAATAACTTAGATTCGATTTGCTTACTTTCGTATACTTATATTCGATAATCTCTTTCTTCGAATAAATCTTATTCGATTTAACTCCTATCGAATAACTAGATTCGATCAACTCACTTTGAATATTTCTAATTCAATTATCTCACTTCGAATATCTCTGATTCGATTATCTCACTTCGAATATCTACTATTCGATTATCTCACTTCGAATATTTCTGATTCGATTATCTCAGTTTGAATATCTCTAGTTCGATTTAACTCTATTCAATAACTCTAGTTCGATTTAACTCTAACTGTTTAACTCTACGGTTTAACCTAACTGGTTAACTCTAATGGTTTTACTCTAACTGGTTAACCCTAACTGATTTAACTCTTTGTCCTTATTCAGTTTCAAATATCGATGTTGAAATCGATTCTTACTTCTTTATATAAGTCATGACTTATATATTCTATTTATCCAAATGATGAATATTTAACTTAATTTATAAATATCGTTTATAAATCAATCTTCTCCTTTTATCTGTTTACTTCTTCATATATAAGTTCAGACTTATATATACCTATTTATCCAATGATAAATATTTCCTTTATAATCTATTTGTAAATGTTTTACACATATTTCTCTTTCTATTTTTATTTGTAAATGGTTTACAAATATTTCTTTATTCATTCTCTAAATAAATAATCCCCTTTTATAACTTATTTATTTCCTAATGAATGTACTTTTAATAACTTATTTATTTTCTAAGTCAATATCTCTTTATCTTATCCTATTTATTTAACAAATAAATAATCCATTTAAATATCTAATTTATTTATTCTAAATAAACAATTCACTTTATAAATATTCCATTTATAAAGATTTCCCTTCATATAAAATTCCACTTAAACATATTTCCTATTTATAAATATTCTATTTATAAAAAAAATTCTATTTATAAGTATTCCATTTATAAATAATTTCCTTTATAAAATCTTCTATGATTTTATAAATATTATCTCTTTTATAAAACCCCTTTGATTATATAAATAATCTAATTTCAGTATTCATTTTGAAAATCCCCCTTCTTCCAAATTTCGATGTGTTATGGTGTTTAACAAATCAAATTACGATGTCCAATATCGTCCACACACATATAATCAACAACGGATTATAAACCACATCATATATCACAATATATGAAAATAATAAAATAGCTATTGAGGAATCCTGTCGGATTCCTCCAACCTGTTTCCCTGCATCCACAGATGTTACACAATAAAATCAACATCACTTTCAGTTCCATATGATATATTCTGTTAAACAGAATCAATATCAAAATTCAACTAACTGACTAGCAGTTCAATCAAACAGTCAACACACAGTCAATCAGCCAATATTTAACAGTTCTAAAAATACAACATGAATTATAAACTGTTCAGAGTTAGTGAGATTTACTCACATTGGACGATCATTGTTAATAACGATAACCATCGCTTGATTCATACGGACAATTTATTTTACTATAAATTGTAACGAGCTTCAATTCGCTCTCAGTCAGTTTCATTGTGGAGCCACCATCCATACGATCCCAATGGATCTTGTTTCGCTGAATTTCGATCATGTATAACGAAGTTATAACATTTCGAAGTTTACACTATTTAAAATAAATAGAACTTGAATATATAATATAAACTCGGGCCTTAACTTTTTCTCCACTCCGGCCCATTTGCTACTACAACCCAAATACCCGCATAAAACCCTTCTTCCAGATCGAAGTGAACAAAACCGCTCCAGTATTCCTTAAAAATGGCCGATGTTTCCTGCTTCCCTCTCCGTGGCATTAAAACTCAAATCGAAAACGTCATGCTTCTTCACTTCCTCTCCTCCTTAACTTCATCACCACGTGACCACACCCGAGCTGCTCCTCTATTTTCCGTTCACAGTTGCTCACGCTGTCCTCAGTGACGCACGCGACATACAGCAACACGGAATCATTTCAAAATCCTCCGTTAGATGCTATTTAGTTTGCTGATCTCAAATCTGAACTCAAATCCCCCAATAAACTACCATAAAAACAATGAGTTCGAACCCTAGCCCGAATGTACCAACGTTGTCCAAATTCCAGCAACGGGAATCACAATCGAACCCAGTGAAATTAGTATGGAATCGAAGTACAACCATCCCTGATTTCAAATACAACCATACTTTGATTTATAGGATATTCTTTGATTTTTCTATTAACTTGTAAAGGTTGATTTTTGTTTGAGGAAAGCACATACTGGCAGCTTACTTTTGGTTTGCTGTTGAATTTGTTATGACCTAATGAACGACTACTTATAGGCAAGAATATGAGTTGTTGGAAGAAAACAGTCCACATATATATATATTATATTTTTATCCTTTTATTTTTGTTTTTTTATTTTATAAAAATTCGTGTGATCACACTATACCTAAAAATCATGAAACTGGACATGCAGCTAGGAGTTCGACATTACGGTCCCAACGAAACTGGTTTCGTTGAATTCCGACTTCGTATGCTCACATACCATATTTTTAATCGTCAAAACACTGACTGTTCTTCACATTAAAATCCCGTACGACCACATACTGTCTTCAAAAAATCACGGAACTTGACATCTAACAATAATTTAATATTGCGGATCCAGCAAAATTAGTTTCCTTGAATTCTGAGGTCGTTTGCAAAACTAGCTATTTTTAAAGCTCTAAATAATCCTTTTAAATATATAAATATATTTAAAAGCAATTAAATTAAATATTTATAAATAAATATTATCATATATATCCACAATGGAATATCATACAGTTCTAGAATATTCCTCTATGAATTTCTAACTCGATATTTCAAATCTGACATAAATCGATATTCGATTTATAATGAAATTCCTTTTTAAAATATAAATAAATCATTATAAATTATAAAGGAATTCCACAGTGACTTTTCTAAAACTTGATTTGGACATAAATCAAAATCTACACGACGAAATCTCGATTTTTCTCTTCCACTAGAAAAATATACTTCACCTGCTCCGAATGTTTCTTGTTTCACAGAAATCCGGCTTAAATGAATCATGTACATTCAGTTCAAGTTCAAATCACCAAATAGCGAACTGCCGCGCCATTTCGAGCTTGATTTTAATTATAATATAATTATACGTTCAAACTGGCGTTATTTAAATATATCTGTTATTATAATTCAACTCTAAACTGAATTATACATTTTGAATTGCCCAATTCACATCGTATCGCCATTTCAACCAATTCTGATTATTTCAGAATTAAATATATTATTTAATTTATTTTTTTAATTAAATAATCATAGTTATTTAATTTAAACGACCATTTAAATCACCTAATCACTTTGTAAATAATTAAATAAATAAATTATTACTCCATGAAAATACGGGTCATTACATTCTTCCCTACTTAAATTAATTTCGTCCTCGAAATTGGTAAGGTAGAAAACAAACCCTACCGACTGGCTAGATTATATTGTTCACTTCTCAACTTCAGTTTCCCTTGACTAATTAAAATTCAATTAAATGATTAATTTAATTCTATTAATGAATATTTTTTAAAAAATCCTGAAAATTTTCTAATGCCTTAACTTGTCGAAAAATTTCGGCATAACCTCCTTTGTACCGGCCGATACGTCAAACCACAACTCGCCTCTCTGGGCCTTCTCCAACTCAAAAGAAAATCAAATAGCCAAGTGGCATGCCAATTTGGCTCATAAATCTCATGCTTACATCAAATATAAACTTGTACCTTTTTGTCAGGTATATCAACTCTATCACTTTCACCTGTTATCAATTCAACATATAACAGTGTTATCCCAATCAAACTCCGATCAGTTTTTATCCTCAAACCAAATCATAGGCTTATACCGAAGTCAAACTTCATTTCAAATTCGAGTTCCAATCTCGATTTTCAAACTCTTAACTTATCAACCCAATATAATTTCAATTTTCCTATGTCACCAATCCAAATTTCTCGATATCATTCTGATCCAATTCAATTCCAGCTTACTTTTACAAATTTCTATTTAAATTTGTTTTAATTTAAACAGTCTATTCCTGGGGAATTTTAAACTGCTTTGCTTTTTCTAAAACCAAATATTCCTTTTTGGATTTCAAACAACTTGTTTCTCTCAAAACAATTTAAAAAACAAAATCTTTTCGGTAGTAATCCGTCACTTACAACTCGAAAATGAATACTGATGATGCAGCTGTCATCATCAGAATCTATTTTCCAGCGATCGAAGTGAGTTCAATACTATAAAACCATTTCTAAATCTCCTTTAAACATCTCCATTTTGAAATACATTTCAAAATATCCTTCTCAATGCTTATAAAACAATTTAAAATCTCCCAGGATCTTAAATTTTCCTTATTTTTAATCCAGATCCATTTACAAACACTTATCCAATTTTCCAGAATTTTAATTCAATTTCAGGTTTAAATTTCATATTTAATTCGCTTTGTAACACTTTACGAACTCTACTTGGTTATATATATATATATATACCCATTTTACTTTTATAATCTTACTCGATTATATTAACAACCAATGTATCCAATATATTATAATCATTTCAATATAAATCCTTTATATCAAAATATAATTTGGGTAAAACTGTTTCATTTACCCTCTTTTCAAAACATACCATGTCAGTTTATCATATTCAAGTGTTTAGCAACCCCTATCGATACAGTGGATCAAACTGATCGACCCGAATCCATAAACAACTTAACCAATAAATCTCCATAATATAAAACAGATTTTACATTGAATAACAAATACGCTCTCATATATATATGCTCAAACTCAATCTAGGGTATTGCTAACCCCATCTCTACCGAGTCACGCCACAGAGCCAAGGTAATTCACTTAACCTTATGCTCTGATACCAATTGTAGTGACCCGAAAATCCGGTCCAATTTGAGCTGACCAAAAACACAAGTCCAACCCCAAATTTAAACTAGAAACCTAGAAACTAATAGAAAGAATTTAGAGGGTGAGGAAAGATAAGATAGAAACTTAAAATAGAAAGAAGAAGAAGAAGAACACAACATCAGAGTAACACGAATCTCACAGCGGAACGAATAAATATATTTCATATAACATAATTTTGAAATATAAATCTGTACTTGAATATACATATCATTTCCAAAGTGCAGTAATTACAACACAGTGGAATAATAATAGCTATATAATCCTGAAGCCTCCTGCTTCATCTCTTGAAGTATCTGTAAATCCCGACTACTTGACTGCCCATACAAAATTGGGCAACCAAGAGTTTAGGGAAACAAAACAAAATAAACTCCGGGTCAGTCATGGGACTGGTATGAGTAAAACAGTTTAAAATAGTTTGAACAAGTAAATGATATCTTATAAGACCACGCCGTATAACGGAACGAGTTTTTCCCTTATGAGAATCCAAAACATCTTTATATCAAAAACCTTTTGATACTGTAATAATGTCTATCAACCACAATATAATAATCATCTAGCAGAAACTCTTTCATCTCACGTTCTACATATATATTATACAAACAAAACCGCAAGCACGTATTGGGTAATGGATTTCCAACTATGACAAGGTATGGAACCACCTTTCGCTAGTGTACCTCTAGAGAGGAATGCACTGCGTTCAACAAGAACATCTTGCAACCCGGCCACACATGACCGACCACTCATTTCGCTTGAGTGTATCGAATGTATATCACCAACGGTTGGGATCAGCAACCATTTCCCGAATGGGACTGCATCAACAATAGATTTTTAGAAGTAAATGAAACTCTAAATCAGGTGATTATACACCCTAATAGGTGCGACCTACATAGCCATGTTGCCTGCCCGATTTCTGTCATTTACCGGATGTGAGGCTTGAAGCAACGCTTATCTTTTACATGTCATATCTTCATTCACTTAGAATGTCACATTGTCATATCCTTAAATCACAAATTGATTTATCCAAAAATAACACGGGTATCATCAAAGAGAAATGAGTTCCTCTGCCACCAAACATGAATACGTTTGAAGAGATCAACTTCCGCAATCTATTGGATATACTCTGTCAGACATTCTTCCATACAGGTCGTCCTGGGACTACACAAACCGAAGGCACTATTCAGTACAACCATCTTCAATTATCTTTGGCATATATGATTCGCAACGCTTATGCTAATACGGAGTGGTTCTTCGGATAATAACCCAACCGGTCTCTCCATATTAACAACGTTAAAATAGCCGAAAATTTCGATAGTCGGTGAGTTAACTATCAAAGAAAAACACGTGTGCAAACAATGATATTACTTCCAAATGGAAATTTTATCGATCAATCATCAACCATTTGTATATATTTATATTTCCTTATTTTCTATATTTAGAAAATATATGTTATTAACACTAGAAAACATTTCCATTATTTATTTACATATCACTACCATTTCACAACTATCAGTCCCTGACTGTAAACTAGTAGGAGAACAACTCTCTAAGTATAAACCCCGAAGGCCGAAACAAACATCAAATAGATACTTAGAAAACCATTCAACTTAACAAGTCTCCAGCCAATTTCTGATTTCTTTATTTGGTTACATTTCTGATTCTGATTTGGGAAACATTTCCAAAACTTCTTAATTGGGATTCAAATAGATGTTTAAAACTATATTGCAATGACGAGTCAAACCACTACACTAAATCCACTTAACCACTTCACACTCGAACCATAACCATTTCTTAATTAAAAACGCAGTCAATTAAGTTGGGGTATAGCTACCTCTCAGACCTTAACTGAACCACCTTTCAAATCTCGAAATAGATAAGATTCACCTTTTTAACTCTTTAACACTTCCTTACGAACCATCGCTTGATTCAGATGGACAATTTATTTTTCTATAAATTGTAACGAGCTTCGATTCGCTCTCGGTCAGTTCCATTGTGGAGCCACCGTCCATACGATCCCAACGGATCTTGTTTCGCTGAATTTCGATCATGTATGACGAAATTATAACATTTCGAAGTTTACACTATTTAAAATAAATAGAACTTGAATTTATAGTATAAACTCGGGCCTTAACTTTTTCTCCACTCCGGCCCATTTGCTACTACAGCCCAAATACCCGCATAAAACCCATCTTCTAGATTGAAGTGAACAAAACCACTCCGGTATTCCTCAAAAATGGCCGACGTTTCCTGCTTCCCTCTCCGTGGCATTAAAACCCAAACCGACAATGTCATGCTTCTTCACTTCCTCTCCTCCTTAACTTCATCACCGCGTGACCACACCCGAGCTGCTCCTCCAATTTCCGTTCACAGTTGCTCGCGCTATCCTCCAGTGACACACGCGACATACTGCAACACGGAATCACTATAAAATCCTCCATTAGATGCTATTTAGTTTGCAGATCTCAAATCTGAACTCAAATCCCCCAATAAACTACCATACAAAAAAATGAGTTCAAACCGTAGCTCGAATGTACCAACACTGTCCAAATTCCAGCGACGGGAATCACGATCGAACCCAATGAAATTAGTATGGAATCGAAGAGCAACCATCCCTGACTTCAAATACAACCATACTTTGATTTATAGGATATTCTTTGATTTTTCTATGAATTTGTAAAGGTTGATTTTTATTTGAGGAAAACACATACTGGCGGCTTACTTTTGGTTTGCTGTTGAATTTGTTATGACCTAATGAACGACTACTTATAGGCAAGAATATGAGTTGTTGGAAGAAAACAGTCCACTTATGTATTATATTTTTATCCTTTTATTTTTGTTTTTTAATTTTCTAAAAATCCTTATGATCACACACGATACCTAAAAATCACGAAACTGGACATGCAGCTAGAGTTCGACATTATGGTCCTAACGAAACTAGTTTCGTCGAATTCCGACTTCGTATACTCACATAGCGTATTTTTAACTGTCAAAATACTAATTGTTCTTCACATTAAAATCTCGTACGACCACATACTGACTTCAGAAAATAATGGAACTTGACATCTAACAATAATTTAATATTGCGGATCCAACAAAATTAGTTTCATCAAATTCTGAGGTCGTTTGCAAAACTGGCTATTTTTTAAGCTTTATAATCCTTTTAAATATATAAATATATTTAAAAGCAATTAAATTAAATATTTATAAATAAATATTATCGTATATATCCACAGTGGAATATCATACATTTCTAGAATATTCCTCTATGAATTTCTAACTCGATATTTCAAATCCGACATAAATCGATATTCGATTTATAATGAAATTCCTTTTTAAAATATAAATAAATCATTATGAATTATAAAGGAATTCCACGACGACTTTTCTAAAATTTGATTTGGACATAAATCAAAATCTACACGATGAAATCTCGATTTTTGTGTTCCACTAGAAAAATATACTTCACCAGCTCCAAACGTTTCTTGTTTCACGGAAATCCGGCTTAAAACGAATCATGTACATTCAGTTGAAGTTCAAATCGCCAAACAGCGAACTGTCGCGCAATTTTGAGCTCGATTTTAATTATAATATAATTATACATCCAAACTGACGTTATTTAAATATATTTGTTATTATAATTCAACTCTAAACTGAATTATACATTTTGAATTGCCCAATTCACATCGTATCGCCATTTCAGCCAATTGTGATTATTTCAGAATTAAATATATTATTTAATTTATTATTTAATTTAAATAATCACAGTTATTTAATTTAAACGACCATTTAAATCACTTAATCACTTTGTATATAATTAAATTAATTAATTATTACTCCATGAAAATACGGGTCATTACAACTGATCTGGACCACTCAGATGCCATATCATCCCTTAGGGCGAATCGGGCTATGGGTTGGCAGCCAAACACCCTGGATCGACCTCTAGTCGACCCAGCGAGGCTCGGGTCAACTCCAAAATGGTGCGGCTTGGCTATTCCCCATCTCTATTCGCTGTTTTAAACCTTTTTTTTTTGAATATTTATTTATTTAATTTTTATATATTTCCCTCATATGCATACAAACTTCGTGGCTTAATAAATAATTCATAATTAACCATTTTCACACTAAACCACTTTTTGAACTGCGTTCACACTAAGCCACTATTTAGCCATTCCCCTAAAACAAAAATATGGCGCTGGCGGGGATCGAACTCTGTACCTCTTATATGCAAGTCACATGTTCTAACCAAATGAGCTACTAAGTCTTTTGCTTACAAACCTTAGAACAATGCTAAACATCATTCTTTCCTCATTCCTCTTTTTCAAATAAATTATTCTTTAATTTGTTATTTTAATATTCTCAGAAAATATGGGGTGTTACACCCAATGTAATGACCCAAAAATCCGGTCCCATTTGAGCTGACTAAATAACACAAGCCCAACCCAAATTGTACTGGAAAACAGGAAATTAATAGATAGAATTTAGAGGGTGATGAAATATAAGGTAGAAACTCAGAATAGAAGAAGAAGAAGAACACAACATCAGAGTAACACAAACCTCACAGCGAAACGAATAACATATAATATATATAACAAAACTTGAAATATACATCTGTACTTGAATATACATCGTTATCAAAGTACAACACTCACAACACAGTGGAAATAAACTATAGCTATATGATCCTGAAGCCTCCTGCTCCAGCTCTTCAAGTATTTGTAAATCCCGACTACTTGACTACCCGTACAAAATTGGGCACCCAAGAATTTAGGGAAAACAAAACAAAATAAACTCCGGGTCAGTCATGGGACTGGTATGAGTAAAACAGTTTAAAACAGTTCGAACAAGTAAACGATATCTCATAAGACCACGCCGTATAACGGAATGGATTTTTCCCTTATGAGAATCCAAAATATCTTTATGTCAAAAACCTTTTGATATTATAATAACGTCTATCAACCACAATATAATAATCATCTAGCAGAAACGCTTTCATCTCACGTTCTACATATGTAGTATACAATCAAAACTGCAAGCACGTATTGGGTAATGGATTTCCAACTATGACAAGGTATGGAACCACCTTCCGCTAGTGTACCTCTAGAAAGGAATACACTGGGTTCAACAAGAACGTCTTGCAACCCGGCCACACATGACCGACCACTCATTTCGCTTGAGTGTATCGAATGTATATCACCAACGGTTGGGACCAGCAACCGTTTCCCGAATGGGACAGTATCGACAATAGATTTTAGAAATAAATGAAACTCTAGATCAGGTGATTATACACCCTACTTCGGAGCAACCGACTTAGCCATGCTGCCTGCCCGATTTCTGTCATTTACCGGTTGATGAGGCTTGAGGTTACGCTTCATCATCACATCAGATTCACTTCAAATGCCACATTGTCAGATCCATCGAAAATCACTAATTGGCGTCTACAACAGTACATTACGTGTTAGCTAAAGAAGTTTCCTTCTCCGCTTCCACTCTTGGTACAGTTGAAGAAAACAATGTACGTGACCTTTCTAGAAATACTTTGTTAGACATTCATCCATACAAGTTATCCAGGAACAGGATGAACCGAAGGTACTATTCAGTATATCCATCTTAGGCACTGTTATCTAAGATTTATACAACAACACTTGTATAAACTCTGTCTTCAATTATCTTCAATACGTGATGATTCACAACGCTACTGCTATTACGAAGTGGTTCTTTGGATAATAATCTAATCGGTCTCTCCATATTAACAACGTTAAAATGGTCAAAAACTTCGATAGTCGGTAAGTTAACTAGCAAAGAAAAACACATGTGCAAACAACGATATTATTTCCAAATGGAAATTCTATCAATCAATCATCATTCAACATTTATATATATATATATATTCACATTCTTTATTTTCTATGTTTAGAAAATATATGTTATTAACACTGGAAAACATTCCCATTGTTATTTACATATCACTATCGCTTACGCAACTATCAGTCCCTGACTGTAAACTAGTAGGAGAACAATTCTCTAAGTATAAACCCCGAAGGCCGGAACCAACATCAGATCGATACTCAAGAAACTATTCAACTTATTAATCTCTAGTCAGTTTCTAATTTTTTTTAACTCCATTTGATTAACTAATGTTCGATTAACTACTTTCGATTAACTCGACTAGACTAACCATATTCGACTAACTCGTTTCGAATGACTAAATTTGATTAAACTCCTTTTCATTAACTCTATTTACTTTCCCAATAAATATCCCCTATCCAAAAATTCCCATTTTACGGTTTTTAACAGCGTTTATTGACTTATCAAATAATCCCTTTTTACAGCGTTTATTCTCTTACCTAATAATCCCTTTTTCTTTATTTATTTTCTAAATAAATTATCCTTTATATTTCTATTTATTTCCTAAGTGAAAATTCCCATTATAATATGTAATTTATTTACCAAATAAATATCTCGTTTAGCATCTCCTATTTATTTAACCAATAAATATCTCATTTATAAAATCTTATGATTTTATAAATATTCCCTTTTCTTTATAAATATTTCATTTATAAAGATTTCCCCTTTCTATATAATTTCACCTATAAAGATTTCTATTTATAAATATTTCATTTTTAAATATTTCATTTATAAAACCCTTTTGATTTTATAAATATTTTATTTTCAAATACCATTTGAAAATTCCCCTTTTTCACATTCCGGTATGTTATGATGTTTAACATATCAAGTCATGATGTCAAATATCATCCATACACATATAATCAACAACAGATTATAAACCACGTCATATATCACAATATATGAAAAATAAAACAACTGTTGAGGAATCCAGTGGAATTCCTCCAACCGGTTTCCCTGCATCCACAGATGTTACACAATATGATTATCATCACTTTCAGTTCAATATGACTTATCCTGATAAACAGAATCAATATAGAAATTCAACTAACTGTCTAGCAGTTCAATCAAACAGTTAACAAGAAGTTGATCAGCCAATATATAATAGTTCTAAAAATACAATATGAAATTATAAATTGTTCAGAGTTAATGAGATTTACTCACATTGTCCATTATCGTTAAATAACGAATAACAGTCGTCAGTTTGATTCAGACGTTTCCTTTTCCCGTAAATCGAGACGAACTCTGAAACACTCCAGGCCCATTGCATTGCATAGTGTCCGTTCATATGATTGTAACGGACCCGACCGTCCGTAAATGTGATGCTGTATGATAAAGATATTTAATTTATAATTTATGACATGAGTTAATTTCTGTTTAATTTGATTTAAAGGGAAATGGGTTTCACCAAATCAAAACCAGGCCCATCTATTTCTTTGAAAGCCCAAACCTTCTACCATTAAAGACCCGACCCACCTTGCAAATGAATCCCTCTTCTCCGATGAAATTCCAGCTACAGATATACATAGTCGAACGCCTTCACCTCCCACTGCGGTCACATAAAATACCCTTTTCTTCTCCAGAAAAATCACGGAACCCCAGGTCAGAGCTCCTCCCCCATTTTCGCACCATTCGAGACCCCCCCACCGTCGCTCCGGTCATCTTTTCCTACTACCACCAAAACTCTGGCAGACCTGTTCTCCAGCATACTCCCCCATCCGGACTTTGACCTCCACGCACCCTTCAGTATTGACTAACCCCATGCGCTGATCCTCCAACATTCGTGACCTCCTCCAGTTCCGCCATCTCAGCTCCACTAGTCAGCACGTCAGACCCCCTCCAAATCCCCTAGTTGCCGCACCCACCAACGTCTCTGTCTTGATCCCACTAACTCCTCACTATCCTCGTTTAACAACTCAGCGGTTTACACCACTTCCGTCCCTCACGCGTGAGCTACTGGAGGCTTGAACTAACTTGGATTTTCGCTTTAGTTTTCTTGCGTCTGAGATAAAGGTGCGAAGGCAGAATTGAAGAGAAAGGAAAACAAAAGTGCCAGCACTTAAAAGTTCTGCACGAAAAATGGAGAAGGGATATTTGATTTTTTTTGTGGCGGCTCGTTGATTTTCTAGTTTGCTGAAGAACAAAAATTAGGTCTTAAGGCATTTGCTAAAGGGTTATTTATATAGGGTAGTTTTAGATAATTTGAAGGCCTCGTTTTGTTTTGTTTAAGCCCACAGAAGAACGAATGGGTTGAGAAGCATAAACATGGATCTTTGTTTTACGTTATAAAGTTTACCATCTTGTGATAAAGAATTTCCTTCCATTACAAACTGTTGTCGACAGAAGTAAACATAATGTTGTAATCAGCTCCGTGCCATGATCCCAAAAATATAATAATACCGGTAGATCAACTCATATTTTGAAACCTCAAAATATTGATTACAGGGTGCAAAATGCTCCAAATAAAAAGTTTCTTATTTAATTAATTAAAAATTACAGTAAAATTCTAAAAATTAAATTATCTCTATGTCCCAAAAGAACCTTGTTTAAATTCGAAACTGGTAACTAGTTATATCGAATAAACCGTTACGGTCGATAAACGATTCTATATCGACTATTTTAAAATTTGATTTGGACATAAATCAAAATCTACATGACGAAATCCCGATTTTTCTCCTCCACTAGAAAAATATACTCCACCAGCTCCGCACGTTTCTTGTTTCACAGAAACCCGATTTAAAACGAACTTTTTACATTCATTTGAAGTTCAAATCGCCAAATTACGAACTATAGCGCCATTTCAAGCTCGATTTTAATTATAATATAATTATACGTTCAAACTATCGTTCAAATAATATATTCGTTATTCAAATTCAATTCTAAACTGAATTAAATATCATAGACGATCCAGTTCACACCATATTGCCATTTCAGCCAATTCTGATTATTTCAGAATTAAGTATATTATTTAATTTATTATTTTAATTAAATATTCACCATTATTTAATTCCACGACCATTTAATTTACTGTATCACTATTTATATAATTAAATAAATTAATTATAATACCTCTGCAAATGCGGGTCATTACTATCTTCCCCACTTAAAATAATTTCGTCCTCGAAATTGCTAAGGTAGAGAACAATACCTATTGACTGGTTAGAACATATTTATTCACTTCTTAACTTCAGTTTCAACTGAACCAATTTAATTTCAATTAAAATTTTATTTAATTCTTATCAACGAAAATTTCCAAAAATCATGAAAATTTTCTAATGCCTTAACTCTTCAAAAAATTTCGCCAGCACCTCCTTTGTACTGGTCAATCGGTCAAACTCCCACTCGCCTCTCTAGGCCATCTCCAACCCAAAAGAAAACCAAACAGCCAATTCGGCTCATAAATCTTACATCCAATAGAAATATAAACTTGTACCTTTTGTTGGCATATCATTATATCCTTTCCACCTGTTATCAATTCAGCGGATACAAGGGTCATCCCAATCAAATTCCAATCTGCTTTTATCCACAACACAACCATTCGCTTATATCTGAGCCAAATATCATTTCAACTCGAGTTTCTTCTCGATTCCCAGCTCTTAGCTTGATTATCACATTACACTTCAATTTGAATCTCACGACCCAACTTGTCTTGATATCATTCTAATTCAATCTCAGTTACCACTTTACTGGCTTTACGTTAATTCAAATTTGCTTTCACAAATTTTTGTTAAATTTGTTTTTAATTCAAACAGTCTTTCCCTGGGAGTTTTTAAACAGTTTACGCTTTTCAACAACCAAATTTTCCTTTTTGAAATTCAACATAACTTGTCTTTCCCAAAATAAATTCAAAACTGTATCTCTGGAAGTAATTCGTCATTTACAACTTGAAAATGAATACTGATGATGCAGCTGTCATCATCAGAATCTATTTTCCAGCGATCGAAGTGAGTTCAATACTATAAAATCATTTCTAAACATTTCCACTTTGAAATTCATTTCAAAATATAATTACACTGCTTGTAAAACAATTTAAAATCCCCCAGGATCTTAAATTTTCCTTATTTTTAATCCAAATCCATTTATAAACAATTACCCAATTTTCCAGAATTTTAATTCAATTCCTGGTTTAAATTTTAGATTTAATTCATCTGATTTCACGTATTTCACTTAAATGACTTCTGATTGGTTATTTACATAACCATTTAATTTATAATCTTACTTGATTATAATAACAATCAATATATCCACTATATTATAATTTGATATATATATCTTCTCTATATCAAGATATACCTTGGGTAAACTTATTTTAATTTACCCTCTTTCAAAACATATCATGTCGACCCATCGTATTCGAGTGTTTAGTAACTCCTACCAATACAGTGGATCAAACTGATCGATCAAAACCCGTAAACAACTCAATCAATAAATCCTCACAATATAAAATTATTTTATATCAAATAACAAATACGCACTCGTATATATACACTCAACTCAATCTAGGGTATTAGTAACCCCATCTCTACTGAGTTACGCCAGAGAGCCAAGGTAAATCACTTAACCTTAAGCTCTGATACCAACTGTAATGACCCGAAAATCCGGTCCAATTTGAGCAGACTAAATAACACAAGCCCAACCCAAATTGTACTAGAAAACAAGAAACTAATAGATAGAATTTAGAGGGTGAGGAAAGATAAGGTAGAAACTTAGAATAGAAGAAGAAGAAGAAGAACACAACATCAGAGTAACACGAAACTCACAGCGGAACGAATAACATATAATATATATAACATAACTTGAAATATACATGTGTACTTGAATATACATCATTATCAAAGTACAACACTTACAACACAGCGGAAATAAACTATAGCTACATGATCCTGAAGCCTCCTGCTCCAGCTCTTCAAGTATCTGTAAATCTCGACTACTTGACTGCCGTACAAAATTGGGCACCCAAGAGTTTAGGGAAAACAAAACAAAATAAACTCCGGGTCAGTCACGGGACTGGTATGTGTAAAACAGTTTAAAACAGTTCAAAAAAGTAAATGATTTCTCATAAGACCACGCCGTATAATGGAACGGGTTTTTCCCTTATGAGAATCCAAAATATCTTTATATCAAAAACCTTTTGATATTATAATAATGTCTATCAACCACAATATAATAATCATCTAGCAGAAACGCTTTAATCTCACGTTCTACATATATAGTATATAATCAAAACCGCAAGCACGTATTGGGTAATGGATTTCCAACTATGACAAGGTATGGAACCACCTTCCGCTAGTGTACCTCTAGAAAGGAATACATTGGGTTCAATAAGAACATCTTGCAACCAGGCCACACATGACCAACCACTCATTTCTCTTGAGTGTATCGAATGCATATCACCAACGTTTGGGATCAGCAACCATTTCCCGAACGGGACAGTATCGACAATAGATTTTTAGAAATAAATGAAACTCTAGATCAGGTGATTATACACCCTACTTCGGAGTGACCGACTTAGCCATGCTGCCTCCCCGATTTCTGTCATTTACCGGTTGATGAGGCTTGAGGTTACGCTTCATCATCACATCAGATTCACTTCGATTGCCACATTGTCAGATCCATCGAAAATCACTAATTGACATCTACAACAGTACATTACCTGTTAGCTAAAGAAGTTTCCTTCTCCGCTTCCACTCTTGGTACGGTTGAAGAAATCAATGTACGTGACCTTTCTGGAAATACTTTGTCATACATTCATCCATACAAATCATCCAGGAACAGGATGAACCGAAGGTACTATTCAGCATATCCTTCTTAGGCATTGTTATCTAAGATTTATACAACAGCCCTTGTATAAACTCCATCTTCAATTATCTTCAGTACGTGATGATTCACAACGCTACTGCCATTACGGAGTGGTTCTTTGGATAATAATCCAACCGGTCTCTCCATATTAACAACGTTAAAATGGTCAAAAACTTTGATAGTCGGTGAGTTAACTATCAAAGAAAAACACATGTGCAAACAACGATATTATTTCCAAATGGAAATTCTATCAATCAATCATCATTCAACAATTATATATATATATATATATATATATTCACATTTCCTTATTTTCTATGCTTAGAAAATATATGTTATTAACACTGGAAAACATTCCCATTGTTATTTACATATCACTATCGCTTACGCAACTATCAGTCCCTGACTGTAAACTAGTAGGAGAACAATTCTCTAAGTATAAACCCCGAAGGCCGAAACCAACATCAGATCGATACTCAAGAAACTAATCAACTTATTAATCTCTAGTCAGTTTCTAATTTTTTTTTAACTCCATTTGATTAACTATGTTCGATTAACTACTTTCGATTAACTCGACTAGACTAACCATATTCGACTAACTCGTTTCGAATGACTAAATTCGATTAAACTCCTTTTCATTAACTCTATTTACTTTCCCAATATATATACCCTATCCAAAAATTCCCATTTTACGGTTTTTAACAGCGTTTATTCACTTAACAAATAATCCCTTTTTACAGCGTTTATTCTCTTATCAAACAATCCCCTTTTCTTTATTTATTTTCTAAATAAATTCTCCTTTATATTTCTATTTATTTCCTAAGTGAAAAATCCCTTTATAATATCTTATTTTTTTACCAAATAAATATCTCGTTTAACATCTCCTATTTATTTAACCAATAAATATCTCAATTATAAAATCTTATGATTTTATAAATATTCCCTTTTCTTTATAAATATTTCATTTATAAAGATTTCCCCTTTCTATATAATTTCACCTATAAAGATTTCTATTTATAAATATTTCATTTATAAATATTTCATTTTTAAACATTTCATTTATAAAACCCTTTTGATTTTATAAATATTTTATTTTCAAATACCATTTGAAAATTCCCCTTTTTCACATTCCGGTATGTTATGGTGTTTAACATATCAAGTCATGATGTCAAATATCGTCCATAAACATATAATCAACAACAGATTATAAACCATGTCATATATCACAATATATGAAAAATAAAATAGCTGTTGAGGAATCCAGTCGGATTCCTCCAACCTGTTTACCTGCATCCACAGATGTTACACAATATGATTATCATCACTTTCAGTTTGATATGACTTATCCTGATAAACAGAATCAATATAGAAATTCAACTAACTGTCTAGCAGTTCAATCAAACAGTCAACACGCAGTCGATCAACCAATATTTAACAGTTCTAAAAATACAACATGAAATTATAAATTGTTCAGAGTTAGTGAGATTTACTCACATTGTCCATTATCGTTAAATAACGAATAACAGTCGTCAGTTTGATTCAGACGTTTCCTTTTCCCATAAATCGAGACGAACTTTGAAACACTCCATGCCCGTTGCATTGCATAGTGTCCGTTCATATGATTGTAACGGATCTGACCGTCCGTAAAAGTGATGCTGTATGATAAAGATATTTAATTTATAATTTATGACTTGAGTTAATTTCTATTTAATTTGATTTAAAGGGAAATGGGTTTCACAAAATCAAAACCAGGCCCATCTATTTCTTTGAAAGCCCAAACCTTCAACCTTTAAAGACCCGACCTACCTTGCACATGAATCCCTCTTCTCCGATGAAATTCCATCTCCAGATATACATAGTTGAACGCCTTCACCTCCCACTGCGCTCACATAAAATACCCTTTTCTTCTCTAGAAAAATCACGGAACCGCAAGTCAGAGCTCCTCTCCCATTTTCGCACCATTCGAGACCCCCCCACCTTCGCTCCGGTCATCTTTTCCTACTACCACCAAAACTCCAGCAGACCCGTTCTCCAGCTTACTCCCCCATCCCGACTTTGACCTCCACGCACCCTTCAGTGTTGACTAATCCCATGCGCTGATCCTTCAACATCCGTGACCTCCTCCAATTCCGCCATCTCAGCTCCACTAGTCCGCACGTCAGACCCCCTCCAAATCGCCCAGTTGCCGCACCCGCCAACGTCTCTGTCTTGATCCCACTAATTCCTCACTGCCCTCGTTTAACAACTCAGCAGTTTACACCACTTCCATCCCTCACGCGTGAGCTTCTGGGGGCTTGAATTAATTTGGATTTTCGCTTTAGTTTGCTTGCGTCCGAGAGAAAGGTGCGAAGGCAGAACTGAAGAGAAAGGAAAACAAAAGTGCCAGCACTTAAAAGTTCTGCACGAAAAATGGAGAAGGGTTATTTGATTTTTTTGTGGTAGCTCGTTGATTTTCTAGTTTGCTGAAGAACATAAATTAGGCCTTAAGGCATTTGCTAACAGGGTATTTATATAGGGTAGTTTTAGTTAATTTGAAGGCCACGTTTTGTTTTGTTTAAGGCCACAGAAGAACGAATGGTTTGAGAAGCATAAACATGGATCTTTGATTTATGTTATAAAGTTTACACATACGTGATAAAGAATTTCCTTCCTTTACAAACTGTTGTCGACAGATGTAAACATACCATTGTAATCAGTTCAGTGCCACGATCCCAAAAATATAATAATACCGGTAGATTAACTCATATTTTGAAACCTCAAAATGTTGATTACAGGGTGCAAAATACTCCAAATAAAAAGTTGCTTATTTAATTAATTGAAAATTACATTAAAATTCTAAAAATTAAATTATCGCTATATCCCAAAAGAACCTTGTTTAAATTCGAAACTGGTAACTAGTTATATCGAATAAACCGTTACGGTCGATAAACGATTCTATAGAAACTATTTTAAAATTTGATTTGGATATAAATCAAAATCTACATGACGAAATCCCGATTTTTCTCCTCCACTAGAAAAATATACTCCACCAGCTCCACACGTTTCTTGTTTCACAGAAATTCGATTTAAAACGAACCCTTTACATTCAGTTGAAGTTCAAATCGCCAAATTACGAACTACAACGCCATTTCAAGCTCGATTTTAATTACAATATAGTTATACGTTCAAACTATCATTCAAATAATATATTTTCGTTTTTCAAATTCAATTCTAAACTGAATTAAATGTCACAGATGATCCAGTTCACACCATATCGCCATTTCAGCCAATTCTGATTATTTTAGAATTAAGTATATTATTTAATTTATTATCTTAATTAAATATTCATCATTATTTAATTCCACGGCCATTTAATTTACTATATAACTATTTATATAATTAAATAAATTAATTATAATACCTCTACAAATGCAGGTCATTACAATCTTCCCCACTTAAAATAATTTCGTCCTCGAAATTGCTAAGTAGATAACAAACATATTGACTGGTTAGAACATATTTGTTCACTTCTTAACTTCAGTTTCAACTGAACCAATTTAATTTCAATTAAAAATTTATTTAATTCTTATCAACGAAAATTTCCAAAAATCCTAAAAATTTTCTAACGCCTTAACTCTTCGAAAAATTTCGCCAGCACCTCCTTTGTATTGGTCAATCGGTCAAACTCCCACTCGCCTCTCTAGTCCATCTCCAACCCAAAAGAAAATAAAAAAGCCAAGCGGCTTGCCAATTCGGCTCATAAATCTTACATCCAATAGAAATATAAACTTGTACCTTTTTGTCGGCGTATCATTATATCCTTTCCACCTGTTATCAATTCAGCGGATACAAGGGTCATCCCAATCAAATTCCAATCTGCTTTTATCCACAACACAAACATTCGCTTATATCTGAGCCAAATATCATTTCAACTCGAGTTTCTTCTCGATTCCCAACTCTAAACTTGATTATCACATTACACTTCAAATTTGAATCTCACAACCCAACTTGTCTTGATATCATTCTAATTCAATCTCAGTTACCACTTAAATGGCTTTACTTTAATTCAAATTTGCTTTGACAAATTTTTGTTAAATTTGTTTTTAATTCAAATAGTCTTTACCTGGGAGTTTTTAAACAATTTACTCTTTTCAAAAACCAAATTTTCCTTTTTGAAATTCAACATAACTTGTCTTTCCCAAAATAAATTCAAAACAGTATCTTTGGTCGTAATTCGTCACTTACAACTTGAAAATGAATACTAATGATGCAGCTGTCATCATCAGAATCTATTTTCCAGTGATCGAAGTGAGTTCAATACTATAAAAACATTTCTATACATTTTCACTTTGAAATTCATTTCAAAATATAATTCACACTGCTTGTAAAACAATTTAAAATCTCCTAGGATCTTAAATTTTACTTACTTTTAATCGAAATCCATTTACAAACACTTACCCAATTTTCCAGAATTTTAATTCAATTCCTGGTTTAAATTTTAGATTTAACTCATCTGATTTCACGTATTTCACTTATATGAATTCTGATTGGTTATTTACATAACCATTTAATTTATAATCTTACTCGATTATAATAACAATAAATATATCCACTATATTATAATTTTGATATATATATCTTCTCTATTTCAAGATATACCTGGAGTAAACTTATTTTAATTTACCCTCTTTCAAAACATATCATGTCGACCCATCGTATTCGAGTGTTTAGTAACTCCTACCAATACAGTGGATCAAACTGATCGATCAAAACCCATAAACAACTCAATCAATAAATCCTCACAATATAAAATTATTTTATATCAAATAACAAATATGCACTCGTATATATACACTCAACTCAATCTAGGGTATTAGTAACCCCATCTCTACTGAGTTACGCCACAGAGCCAAGGTAAATCACTTAACCTTAAGCTCTGATACCAACTGTAATGACCCGAAAATCCGGTCCAATTTGAGCTGACTAAATAACACAAGCCCAACCCAAATTGTACCGGAAAACAAGAAAGCAATAGATAGAATTTAGAGGGTGAGGAAAGATAAGGTAGAAACTTAGAATAGAAGAAGAAAGAAGAAGACAACATCAGAGTAACACGAACCTCACAGTGGAACGAATAACATATAATATATTTAACATAATTTGAAATATACATCTGTACTTGAATATACATCATTATCAAAGTACAACACTTACAACACAGCGGAAATAAACTATAGCTATATGATCCTGAAGCCTCCTGCTCTAGCTCTTCAAGTATTTGTAAATCTCGACTACATGACTGCCCATACAAAATTGGGCATCCAAGAGTTTAGGGAAAACAAAACAAAATAAACCCGGGTCAGTCATGGGACTGGTATGAGTAAAATAGTTTAAAACAGTTCGAACAAGTAAACGATATCTCATAAGACCACGCCGTATAACGGAACAGGTTTTTCCCTTATGAGAATCCAAAATATCTTTATATCAAAAACCTTTTGATGTTATAATAATGTCTGTCAACCACAATATAATAATCATCTAGTAGAAATGCTTTCATCTCACGTTCTTATATATAGTATACAATCAAAACCACAAGCACGTATTGGGTAATGGATTTCCAACTATTACAAGGTATGGAACCACCTTCCGCTAGTTTACGTCTAGAAAGGAATACATAGGGTCTAACAAGAACATCTTGCAACCTGGCCACACATGACCGACCACTCATTTCGCTTGAGTGTACCGAATGTATATCACCAACGGTTGGGATCAGCAACCGTTTCCCGAATCGGACAGTATCGACAATATATTTTTAGAAATAAATGAAACTCTAGATCAGGTGATTATACACCCTACTTCGGAGCGACCGACTTAGCCATGCTGCCTGCCCGATTTATGTCATTTACCGGTTGATGAGGCTTGAGGTTACGCTTCATCATCACATCAGATTCACTTCGAATGCCACATTGTCAGATCCATCGAAAATCACTAATTAACGTCTATAACAGTACATTACATGTTAGCTGAAGAAGTTTCCTTCTCCGCTTCCATTCTTGGTACGGTTGAAGAAATCAATGTACGTGACCTTTCTGGAAATACTTTGTCAGACATTCATCCAGACAAGTCATCCAGGAACAGGATGAACCGAAGGTACTATTCAGTATATCCATCTTAGGAACTGTTATCTAAGATTTATACAACAGCCCCTGTATAAACTCCGTCTTCAATTAACTTCAGGACATGATGATTCACAACGCTACTGCCAATACGGAGTGGTTCTTTTGATAATAATCCAACTGGACTCTCCATATTAACAACGTTAAAATGGTTAAAAATTTTGATAGTCGGTGGGTTAACTATCAAAGAAAACACGTGTGCAAACAACGATATTATTTCCAAATGGAAATTCTATCAATCAATCATCATTCAACATTTATATATATATTCACATTTCCTTATTTTCTATGTTTAGAAAATATATGTAATTAACACAGGAAAACATTCCCATTGTTATTTACATATCACTATCGTTACACAACTATCAGTCCCTGACTGTAAACTTGTAGGAGAACAATTCTCTAAGTATAAACCCCGAAGGTCGAAACCAACATCAGATCGATACTCAAGAAACCATTCAACTTATTAATCTCTAGTCAGTTTCTAATTTATGTTTAACTCCATTTGATTAACTATGTTCGATTAACTACTTTCAATTAACTCGACTAGTCTAACCATATTTGACTAACTCGTTTCGAATAACTAAATTCGATTAAACTCCTTTTCGTTGACTCTATTTACTTTCCCAATAAATATCCCCTATCCAAAAATTCCCATTTTACGGTTTTTAACAGCGTTTATTCACTTATCAAATAATCCCTTTTTACAGCGTTTATTCTCTTATCAAATAATCCCCTTTTCTTTATTTATTTTCTAAATAAATTCTCCTTTATATTTCTATTTATTTCCTAAGTGAAAAATCCCTTTATAATATCTTATTTATTTACCAAATAAATATCTTGTTTAACATCTCATATTTATTTAACCGATAAATATCTCATTTATAAAATCTTATGATTTTATAAATATTCCCTTTTCTTTATAAATATTTCATTTATAAAGATTTCCCCTTTCTATATAATTTCACCTATAAAGATTTATATTTATAAATATTTCATTTATAAATATTTCATTTTTAAACATTTCATTTATAAAACCCTTTAGATTTTATAAATATTTTATTTTCAAATACCATTTGAAAATTCCCCTTTTTCACATTCCTGTATGTTATGGTGTTTAACATATCAAGTCATGATGTCAAATATCGTCCATAAACCTATAATCAACAACAGATTATAAACCACGTCATATATCACAATATATGAAAAGTAAAATAGTTGTTGAGGAATCCAGTCGGATTCCTCCAACCTGCTTCCCTGCATCCACAGATGTTACACAATATGATTATAATCACTTTCAGTTCGATATGACTTATCCTGATAAACAGAATCAATATAGAAATTCAACTAACTATCTAGCAGTTCAATCAAACAGTCAATACGCAGTCGATCAGCCAATATTTAACAGTTCTAAAAATACAACATGAAATTATAAACTGTTCAGAGTTAGTGAGATTTACTCACATTGTCCATTATCGTTAAATAACGAATAATAGTCATTAGTTTGATTCAAACGTTTCCTTCTCCCGTAAATTGAGACGAACTCTGAAACATTCCAGGCCCATTGCATTGCATAGTATCCGTTCATATGATTGTAACGGATCCGACCATCCGTAAAAGTGATGCTTTATGATAAAGATATTTAATTTATAATTTATGACATGAGTTAATTTCTATTTAATTTGATTTAAAGGGAAATGGGTTTCACAAGATCAAAACCAGGCCCATCTATTTCTTTGAAAGCTTAAACCTTCTACCTTTAAAGACCCGACCCACCTTGCAAATGAATCCCTCTTCTCCGATGAAATTCCAGCTCCAGATATACATGGTCGAACGCCTTCACCTCCCACCGCGATCACATATTATACCCTCTTCTTCTCCAGAAAAATCACGGAACCCCAGGTCAGAGCTCCTCTCCCATTTTTGCACCATTCGAGACCCCCCACCTTCGCTCCGGTCATCTTTTCCTACTACCACCAAAACTCTGGCAGACCCGTTCTCCAGCTTACTCCCCCATCCCGACTTTGACCTCCACGCAGCCTTTAGTATTGACTAACCCCATGCGCTTATCCTCCAACATCCGTGACCTCCTCCAGTTCCGCCATCTCAACTCCACTAGTCAGCACGTCAGGCCCCCTCCAAATCCCCTAGTTGCTGCACCTACCAACGTCTCTGTCTTAATCCCACTAACTCCTCACTGTCCTCGTTTAACAACTCAGCGGTTTACACCACTTCCGTCCCTCTCGCGTGAGCTACTGGAGGCTTGAACTAACTTGGATTTTCGCTTTAGTTTGCTTATGTCTGAGAGAAAGGTGCGAAGGCAGAATTGAAGAGAAAGGAAAACAAAAGTGCCAGCACTTAAAAGTTCTGCACGAAAAATGGAGAAGGGATATTTGATTTTTTTTTTGTGGCGGCTCGTTGATTTTCTAGTTTGCTGAAGAACAAAAATTAGGTCTTAAGGCATTTGCTAAAGGGGTATTTATATAGGGTAGTTTTAGATAATTTGAAGGCCATGTTTTGTTTTGTTTAAGGCCACAGAAGAACGAATGGTTTGAGAAGCATAAACATGGATCTTTGTTTTATGTTATAAAGTTTTCCATCACGTGATAAAGAATTTCCTTCCTTTACAAACTGTTGTCGACAGGAGTAAACATACCGTTGTAATCAGCTCGGTGCCACGATCCCAAAAATATAATAATACCGGTAGATTAACTCATATTTTGAAACCTCAAAATGTTGATTACAGGGTGCAAAATACTCCAAATAAAAAGTTGTTTGTTTAATTAATTAAAAATTACAGTAAATTCTAAAAATTAAATTATCGCTATCTCCCTAAAGAAACTTCTTTAAATTCGAAACTGGTAACTAGTTATATCGAATAAACCATTACGGTCGATAAATGATTCTATAGCGACTATTTTAAAATTTGATTTGGACATAAATCAAAATCTACACGACGAAATCCAAATTTTTCTCCTCCACTAGAAAAATATACTCCACCAACTCCACACGTTTCTTGTTTCACAGAAATCCGATTTAAAACGAAACCTTTACATTCAGTTGAAGTTCAAATCGCCAAATTACGAACTGCAGCGCCATTTCAAGCTCGATTTTAATTATAATATAATTATACGTTCAAACTGTCGTTCAAATAATATATTTGTTATTCAAATTCAATTCTAAACTGAATTAAATATCACAGATGATCCAGTTCACACCATATCGTCATTTCAGCCAATTCTGATTATTTCAGAATTAAGTATATTATTTAATTTGTTATTTTAATTAAATATTCACCATTATTTAATTCCATGACCATTTAATTTACTATATCACTATTTATATAATTAAATAAATTAATTATAATACCTCTGCAAATGCGGGTCATTACACCCAACGCCCCCCATCCACCTGCGAAGGCGTGGACAACCCCCTCCTCTCCATATACTGTAAGCTCTGTTTTATTTTTATTTATTTTTAATTTTCTCTTTTCCTTTTTCTTTTGTTGTTTATTTTTATATGAAAAGTAAGTAATTAGTTTATTAAAAAAATAGGGTTCTTATATTATTTTCAAATAAAGGATTTGATTTTTAAAATGATAAAAGTTTGATTTTTATTAACATAAAGGTTAGATTTTTAATGCTAAAAATGATAGATTTTTAATGATAAAAAAGGTTTGATTTTTAATTATGTAGAGTAATAAAAATATGATCTTTCATATGTATGCAATGATACAAAGAATTGATTTTTGTATACATAACAACGATATAAAAATTCAATTATTAATACATGTAGAGCGAGATAAAAACTAGATTTTTATTTAAAGAGAAAAATAAAAATGTTATTTTTATTTTAAAAAGTAGGAATATAAAAGATAAATTTTTATATAAGAAGTAGCGATATAAAAAAAATATGGTTTTAATGTGGAGAGAACGGTATAAAAATATTATATTTTTATATGAAGTAGCGAATATAAAAATGTGATTTTTATATATGGATTAGCGAATTAAAAATATGATTTTTAATATAAAAATCGTGTGAAACAGATTGTGATGAAACGGAGTAAAAGCGAAATGGAATCCAGACTGTTCAGAAATCAAGAATGGAGGAGTGGAACCCAAAAGTGAGAACTTCTCACCATATTTTCTTGTACAGTTATTTATTTTATAACTGCCTATATGAATTGCTCCCCATCGTCGAAAAACCATGGATGACTTGTTTGATTGTTTAGTTTGGTTGTTTGGATAATTTTTTTGAATTTGGTTAGGGAATTGAAATGAATTGATTGGAATTGTTATGTGTTTATGGCACGAGCCAATATCATGAAAGGGGTAATGCTAGACATTAGCCGATTTCTGTACGTGCTGTTATGCCATCAAAATTTTCTAAAAATATGTTAGAACAATAAAAATATCATTTTTATTACGTAAATGAACCGAATAAATAATTTATCGTTAAAAATATAATTTTTAATGTGTACATGAATAAAATAAATATTCATTTACAAATCAGACGATTTGTTTATGTACACCCATTCGACTGATATGGACTGGGACGATGAATTTTACACGTCGCTCAACTGCACAAATAATATTCAGTGTTTGTGGATTGAAACCCCACACGGGTGTTGGGACGACATTTGACGTACACTACTCCCAATTGTTTAGTGATATGTCAATTGTTTGGTTGACAGATTGTTGTAAGCGTTAAATATTTATATTTAATGCTTATACAATGTAGAATGCACTCTGGATGATGGTTGATTATTTATCATGGTTGTTGTATGAAATCCATACAAACAACATTATATGGTGATTGACTGTGTCTGATTCCAGTTCATAAAGAAGTAATATTTTATAATAACGAATATTTTAAAATAAGGAATATTATAAAATAATATTCAGTAAAAGATCAAAATCTGATTTTGATGTCCGATTTGGGATGGACACGAATATATTTAAATATATAAAGTCGTGTTGATTAGATTAACGCCATTTTGATGTGAACAATATTTATATTGATATTATTCATTTTTATAATGAATATCGAAAAGAAATTAATTTCAAATTATATGTTTTGCAAATATTATCATTTATATAATAATGATGTAGAATATTCAATTTTGTTTTAAATTTGAATATGAAGTTGAAATCGTTTTTAAAACGGATTTAAAATGATTTATAAAATACGTTTTGAATTGAAATCGACGAAATATATATATTATATATATTCAATGGCCTGAATAGAACGCGTCGCGCCGCGGCCGTTCGCGAATTACGACTATTGACTTAGAATTGATGTTACAGGAGGTCCGATGTAACGACCCGGGTTTTTGGTGATCTTGGTTATCCGATATACGACACATATCAAACATCCAAGATTGAAAATACCAGTCATTAATGAAAGAAATTAGAGGGTGAGGAAAGATAAGATAGAAACTTAGAATAGAAGAAGAAGAAGAACACAACATCAGAGTAACAAGAATCTCACAGCGGAACGAACAACATATAATAGATAATATATCCTTGAAATAAAATCATTATATGAATACAATAACATTATCAGAGTACAACACTTACAACACAGTGGAAATAACTATAGCAATATAATCCTGAAGCCTCCTGCTCCAAGCTCTTCAAGTATCTGTAAATCCTGACTACTTGACTGCCCGTACAAAATTGGGCACCCAAGAGTTTAGGGAAAACAAAACAGAATAAACTCCGGGTCAGTCATAGGACTGGTGTGAGTAAAACAGTTTAAAACAGTTCGAACAAGTAAACGATATCTCATAAGACCACGCCGTATAACGGAACGGGTTTTTCCCTTATGAGAATCCATAATATCTTTATATCAAAAAACCTTTTAATATTATAGTAATGTCTATCAACCACAATATAATAATCATCTAGCAGAAACGCTTTCATCTCATGTTCTACATACATAGTATACAATCAAAACCGCAAGCACGTATTGGGTAATGGATTTCTAATTATGACAAGGTATGGAACCACATTTCGCTAGTGTACCTCTAGAGAGGAATACACTGGGTTCAACAAGAACATCTTGCAACCCGGCCACACGTGATTGCCCACTCATTTCGCTTGAGTGTATCGAATGTATATCACCAACGGTTGGGATCATCAACTGTTTCCCGAATGGGATAGCATCAACAATAGATTTTTAGAAATAAATGAAACTCTAGATCAGGTGATTATACACCCTACTTTGGAGCGACCGACTTAGCCATGCTGCCTGCCCGATTTCTGTCATTTACCGGTTGATGAGACTTGAGGTTACGCTTCATCATCACATCAGATTCACTTCGAATGCCACATTGTCAAATCCATCGAAAATCACTAATTGACGTCTACAACAGTACATTACGTGTTAGCTAAAGAAGTTTCCTTCTCCGCTTCCACTCTTGGTACGGTTGAAGAAATCAATGTACGTGACCTTTCTGGAAATACTCTGTCAGACATTCATCCATACAAGTCATCCAGGAACAGGATGAACCGAAGGCACTATTCAATACATCCATCTTAGGCACTGTTATCTAAGACTTATACAATAGCCCTTGCACATTACTCCGTCTTCAATTATCTTTGGCATATATGAATCGCAACGCTTATGCCAATACAGAGTGGTTCTTTGGATAATAATCCAACCGGTCTCTCCATATTAACAACGTTAAAATGATCAAAACTTCGATAGTCTGTGATTTAACTATCGAAGAAAAACACGTGTGAAAACAACGATATTATTTCCAGATGGAAATTCTATCAATCAATCATCAATCATATATATATATATATTCACACTCATATTTCCTATTTCAATATTTGTTTACGTTTCTAATTCTATTTGGAAAACATTCCCAAATCTTATTTACTTGGATTTAAACAGATGTTTAAATCAACATCGCGACGACAACTCAAACCACTATACTTATTTACTAAATCACTTAACCACTTTCACTCTCGAACCTTAACCATCTCTAAATTAAAAACGAAGTCAATCAAGTTGGGGTATAGCTACCTCTCAGACCTTAACTGAACAACATTTCAAATCTCGAAATAGGTTAAGTTCATCTTTTAACTCTTTAACACTTCCTTACGTAACTCTCGTTCGAATAAATATCTATTCGATAACTCCTCCCTTCGAATAGATATATTTGATAATCTCTCTTACGCATAACCAGATCCGATTAACCTTTCTTCAAAAAAACTAAATTCAATTTACTCTATTTATCTAACCCTAATCGATTAACTCTTTTTACTTAACTCCTTTTGAATAACTAATTCGATAACTCCTTTCGATTAAACTATAATCGATAACTCCTTTCGATTAAACTATAATCGATAACTCCTTTCGAATAATTAATTCAATAACTCTTATGTGGTTAACTCTATTCGAATAAATAATTCGAATAACTCTTATTTATTTAACTCTGTTCGAGTAACTAATTCGCATAAAAAATTCGATTTGCTTACTTTCGAATACTATATTCGATTAACTCCCTTCGATTAAACTATTCATTTATAAAGATTTACTTTTAATAACTGTTCTTCATTTTACAAACGATTTCCTTTTTATAACGGTTTCCTTTTTATAACGGTTTCCTTTTTATAACATCCTATTCAGTCATAAACAATTTCCTTTTTATAACTCTATTTATTTTCTAAATATTGCCTTTTTAATTCTATTTGTAAATGGTTTTACAAATACCTCCTTTTTGATTTCAACTGTAAAGGTTTTACAAATGTTCATCTTTCGATTCCATTTGTAAATGGTTTTACAAACATTTCTCTTTCTGATTGATTTGTAAATGGTTTACAAACCTTTCTCGTTCTAATCTATTTGCAAATGGTTTTCAAATAATTCCTTTATGGTTTCATTTCTATGTATTTTCTATTTATAAATAATCCATTAATAAATAAATTTCTGTTTATAAATATTCCATTTATAAATAATTCCTTTTATAAAATCTTCTTTGATTTTGTACATAAATCTATTTCAATATTCGTTTTGAAAATTTCCTTTTCACCATTCCGGTATGTTATGGTATTTAACACATCAAATCACGATGACCAATATCGTTCAAACACATATAATCGACAATAGATTATATAACACATCATATATTACAATATATGAATCACAGTTAAATAAATGTTGAGTAATCCTGTAACAACCCGTATTTCTGATAACCTGTTATAACGTAAATCGAGGCAGAATGTAATTTATAAATCTAAATCAATGGAAACGGGCTATGCCATTGCGTTCGTCTCGGAAAAATACGCGAAATAGAGTCCGAGTTTTCGAAAATCGGAGTCCGTATGACCCGATTAAGGCCCAATGAAGTTTTCAGAAAATTTCAAGTTCAAAACAGATTTGAATTTCAAGTTCAAATTTCGAATTTCGGGCCTGGAAGGTTAGGCGGGAAATTTCCCGCCAAGCCAACCAAGTCGACAGGCCTGTCGACTTGGGAGTCGACTTGGTTGGACCCAAGTTGACAGCCCTGTCGACTTGGTTCAGCCGGGCAATTTTGCCTGGTGCACCATTTTGGGGTCTTGGTTAGGTTTTGGGGCCAGATTCGGTTTCAAGGGCTGAGATTGGAATTAGGGTTTAATCCTAAGGTTGAAACTAATCCTAATCTCTATAAATAAGCCCATAACCTAACCCTAAATCATCATTATTCATTCAAGTAACTAAACTATGGCAAAATCATTCCTCTCATGGCCTCCACTCTCTTCATAAAATTCCCAAGTCATTTCTATGAGAGATTTTCAATGCATACAAGTGTTTTCAAGCTTGTATGAGTGTCATTAGCTTGCATTCAAGTCAAGTTCCCATATTTACATCATAAAGCAAGGGTTTTGATCATTTTGGCTCAAGGGTTTTTCTATTGGAGCTTGCATTTTGGGTTTATTTGATTGCATAAGGGCTTTGTCTCAATCTATGTATATTTTTGTGTCTTCATAAGCATTGTAAGCCCTTTTCTACTTTCATATTTAAACTCTAAAGTTAAATGAATGATGCAAGTTGTGTTTAATCATTATGATATGCAAGTTTATCATGTTATGATTGCAAGTATGCCATGTTATGATATGCAAGTTTACCATGTTATGCTATGCAAGTTTGCCATGTTATGATATGCAAGTTTATCATGTTATGTTATGCAAGTTTGCCATGTTATGATATGCAAGTTTATCATGTTATGTTATGCAAGTTTGCCATGTTATGATATGCAAGTTTACCATGTTATGTTATGCAAGTTTGCTATGTTATGATATGCAAGTTTGCCATATGATATGCAAGTTATGTTATGCAAGTTTGGGTTGATCATTTTGCTCATATTATCATGTTATGCAAGCTTATCTTGGGTTTATGAGCTTAAAGCTTCAAGCTTTATGCTAAAGGTTGCATTTTGACAACATGTAAGTTATCATATTATGATAACTTGCATGTGAGGCTAAATGCGAACTTATGGCCACTTCTACATGTCATTTATCACCATGTATCACCAATATGCTAAGTTTGGTTTTATGCATGCTTTTGAGGCCTAAAAATGTAATATGCAAGTATATGAACATATGTACATTTCATATGCCACCATGTAAAACTTGTGGCTTCAACACCTTTATGTCATGATTATGCCAAGTTCCCTCTTTCTATCCTTTATGCGCTATTGCGATATGTAAGCGATGGGATTGCGTTTGGGGTTGGGTAAACTTAAAGGACATAAAAACATAAGAGTGGGAATTTACCTATTAAGTTAGGTCTACCCATTGGGAATTTACCTATTAAGTTAGGTCTACCCAAATGCTTGAAAACTTGTAATATGTTTGGTAAACATAATGGACATGACACTTAGAAAATATAAGTGTGACCAACTCGAGGTTGAGTTTGTAGCGTAAAACTACCCGGAACCGACCGGCTTAACTAGTTGCTACAAACAATAGGACCCAATGTGAGAAGTTGGTCATGTTGTACCTTGAACCCGAGGTTAGACCAAGTTGTGGTGTAAAGCTACCCGGAACCGACCGGCTTAACTAGTAACCGCAACAAAGTCTAATGTGAGAGGTTAAGGCACATTAATTAATTGATGCCTCATGATTAGGGTTAAGTCATGGTCCACTTAATACTTAACCAATTTGGACTTGGTGGATTAATCGGGGTTAAGTCGTGAACCCATCGTTACACTTAACCTAGTTAATCCATGATTAGTAAAAGGGTTAAGTTAACCTACACTTAGCCAATCTGAACTCGGTAATTTAACGGGGTTAAGTTGAACTATACTTAACCAATCCAACTCAGTAATTTGATAAGGCTGAGAACCGATTTGATACCTGGTCTGGATAAACTAACTTGATTGATAAATTAAACGAACCTGTTTTGCGGATCTGTAGGACCCACACCAAGTTAGGCAAGTTTGTAAATCTGTTATCTGATCCGTTAGTCTGAAAACTGATCGTCTGAACTTTGTATGTCTGAACTCTGTTAATAAGTTAATCTGAATCTGATAGTCTGGGGACACAAGGGGGAATACTTGTGTCATTTGTTGTTTGGGACCCATATTAGTCAGTAACCCTTTCTGGTATCAAAACTTTGACCCAACTGTAGGTAGGGTTCGGGCACGCTTACTGAACTAATTATAAGTGGTTCATTCTGATAATGGCGATGGGTGTTGATGGTGCGTTCCAACCGGGTCATGTGCGTGCATGGATCCCGGTTGCCTCTGAGGATGTAAGACGCCGTGACATCTGTAAATATGCCTGTGCCAATTGGTTTCCACTTTAGGGAGTGATACACCCTATCGTGGGGCCGACACAGGGTATTTATGTATTAGGGAGCCGATCGCTTGGGTAGGATTTAGGGTACACTTAGCTCTGTCTGATTCTGTTGGTACCGTCTGTTTCGTTGGGTGGTAACACCCGTCTGTTTCTGCGTGGTACCGTCTGTTAGGGTGGTAAAGGCCCATTATTGTTAGCATTCTGTTTCTGTACTTTATCTGTTAGGGTGGTAAAAGCCCATTTTTTCCAAACTCTATCTCTGTATGGACCATTCTGTTCCGTCCTGTTTCGATGTAAACATTGGGGTAACACCTAATCCTGTTATACTAGAATTGGTACCAAGAAGTTGGATCTTGATTTAAGTCAAACACCTGATACTGGGCCAAGTTTAGGCCAAGGGATAAATTCTGGTTTATACATGACATGTTAGAATGCTGGTACACCTGTGGTGAAAAACTTCACCTTGATTATGCGATGACTCCTTTGAACTATCTGTTAGATATTCACCATGCTAGTATGTTGTTATCCTTATGTTCATCCCTGCTTCTCATGCCAGTTAACTTTATCAGTTTACATTGATTGTAGTAGGGCTTACTCAGTCTTTTTGACTGACCTGTTTTTCTTTCGCCTCTTTTCTTCCGTTCCCCCCCTCCCCCCAGGTTCTCAGGGTGGGAATATTGGAGCTTAGCTTGGATTTCTCATCGCTTGCTTGTGGGATTTTAGCTCATGTACGGTCTTAACATGAAGCTAGCTATGGTTATCACTTATTTTGGGGATAGTACTTATGTATTTCATTTTTTCAGTGATGTTGTTTTTATCTAGACTTGTGTATTTGGAAAGTTGACATTATGTTGTACCAGACTTGTTTTGAAATAGTTTGAAATCTTCCGCTGTTTTACTTATCTTATTTACTCTGTTTACATATATACATATGTTCTTGTTCTGCCTTGATATATCATTATGCATGTTTACCTGATTCAAACGCCCCTCCAAAGTCAGAGTGCTTGCAAAAGCCACCCTGGCGGAGGTGGGGTGTTACATTTGGTATCAGAGCATATGGTTTACGAGAAGGAACAAAAAGGTTTTTAAAACTTTTGGAAAACTAGTTTCAAAACCAAGTATAAAGTATTTTCCAAAGAAAAGTCTAGTATTTTTTAAAAAAAAAAAGGCTATTCCCCAAAAGCCATTAGCACAATCCTTAGTTATCTATTCTTAGTTTCCTCGTTCTGAATCTATCTTTTCCTTCGTTTCAGTATGGCAGATAATTTTGTTATCCCAGAGGGAGTGCAAGTTCCTGTTTGGTATAGGAGACTTATGGAGGCTAGGGCGACCGAAGCCGGCCCCGCAAATGTTACTCCTCCTCCGGTGGCTAATGTTCCTCCTCCTCCTGTCGCTGAGGTTCCTCCTCCTCCTCCCCCTCAGCATCCTCCAGTAGAGTTCACGAAGATTTGCAAGGACTTCAAAGCGATGGGTGGCAAGAACTTTCTAGGTACCGAGACTTTTGTAGAGACCCGGAATTGGTTGAAAGAGACCGAGGATTTATTCGCTATCTTTGGATTAGATGATCAGAGAAAGATCTTGTTGGCAGTTTGGCTTATGAAGGATGAAGCCGCTTATTGGTGGGAGATCACCACCGCGACTAGGCCCGTTGAGACTTGGGCCGATTTCAGGACAAGATTCGGGCTTAAGTTTCTGTCTTCTGCTGAAGAGAATTTGCAAATGGAGAGGTTTATTGCTTTGAAGCAAGGAGACATGTCTGTCAAAGAATATGTGAACAAGTTCAATCAGTTAGCTCGTTTTGTCTTGGATATGGTGAGTACTACTCAGAAGAAGGCTCTTCGTTTTGCTAGAGGATTGAATGAGCCGTTACAGGAGTTAGCTATGTCTCATGTGCCCATGGGGGCCACGTTTGAGAGTTTGGTAGATATAGCCCTACTTAATGAAGAGAACAAGAGTGCAAAGAAGGAGGTCAAGGTGAATGAGTCTCAAAACAAGAAAACGGGGCCCAAAAAGGAAATGCAAAAGAAGGAGGAGAAGTCTGAAGATAAGAAGGAAAAGAAGTGCTTTACTTGTGGAAGCTCAACTCATCTAAACAAGGATTGCAGAAAGAGGAAGGGCGCTTGCTTTAACCGTGGAGAGATGGGACACTTCACTAGGGACTGCCCGAAGAAGAAAGGGACTACATCGGAAGGAACGGTGAATACTCGCATGGCGAGTGAATAGATTAGGGCTAGAATAATTTGTCTATAGGATGTTTAATTTTCCTTGTCTGATTTTCAGTTTGAAAACTCTTTTTCTGGTATATTGATTCTGTAATGGAAACTCGGTACTTTAATGCTAGTCTTGCTTCTGATCTGGTAATAGTCTCAAACTCCCTGAGAGTTATAACTCATCTGTTTGTGATAAATTGGGGTTTGAGAGTATCTGTGTTGGGCATGAGGGTGTCTATGACGAATACATTCTGGGTTTCTACCATGCTCAGTTTCCTAAGAATCATTTGGGGAAATCTGATCTGTACTAGTAGTCTGTAAGTATATGTACCAAGTTTTTGTTTTATCTGTACTCGCTTCCATCACTCGACTGTATCTTGTTGAGATAGGAATCCTATGGATGTAAAACATGTGTTTGAGACATGTTATTTTTGATGGTTGCAAGTGGATGCAAGTGGTTGCTAGTGGTTGCTCATGGATGCATAAACACACACTAGTCACTAGATCGGCTTGAAATACACTCTCATATTGCATATGGATGTGTGTACATTTTCAATTCTTATGGTTGCAAGATGGTTAATTCAGCACATGGATGTTGCATATGGATTCATTTCACTAATATACTTTGCATTGATGATCTTTGCATTAGACAAGAACATATACACACACCTTTTGCATATGTTCATACCGCATTAGAATCTTTAAGGACAATGATTGCTCGTGAATGATGATTTGAGTAGATGGATGATGGATGGTAGGATGCGTTCTTCCTAACTTGAAGATTTCGAGGACGAAATCCTTTAAGGAGGGGAGAATGTAACAACCCGTATTTCTGATAACCTGTTATAATGTAAATCGAGGCAGAATTTAATTTATAAATCTGAATCAAGGGAAACGGGCTATGCCATTGCGTTTGTCTCGGAAAAATACGCGAAATAGAGTCCGAGTTTTCGAAAATCGGAGTCTGTATGACCCGATTAAGGCCCAATGAAGTTTTCAGAAAATTTCAAGTTCAAAACAGATGAATTTCAAGTTCAAATTTCGAATTTCGGACCTGGAAGGTTAGGCGGGAAATTTCCCGTCAAGCCAACCAAGTCGACAGGCCTGTCGACTTGGGAGTCGACTTGGTTGGACCCAAGTCGACAGCCCTGTCGACTTGGCTGTCGACTTGGTTCAGCCGGACAGTTTTGCCTGGTGCACCATTTTGGGGTCTTGGTTAGGTTTTGGGGCCAGATTCGGTTTCAAGGGCTGAGATTGGAATTAGGGTTTAATCCTAAGGTTGAAACTAATCCTAATCTCTATAAATAAGCCCCTAACCCTAAATCATCATTATTCATTCAAGTAACTAAACTATGGCAAAATCATTCCTCTCATGGCCTCCACTCTCTTCATAAAATTCCCAAGTCATTTCTATGAGAGATTTTCAATGCATACAAGTGTTTTCAAGCTTGTATGAGTGTCATTAGCTTGCATTCAAGTCAAGTTCCCATATTTACATCATAAAGCAAGGGTTTTGATCATTTTGGCTCAAGGGTTTTTCTATTGGAGCTTGCATTTTGGGTTTATTTGATTGCATAAGGGCTTTGTCTCAATCTATATATATTTTTGTGTCTTCATAAGCATTGTAAGCCCTTTTCTACTTTCATATTTAAACTCTAAAGTTAAATGAATGATGCAAGTTGTGTTTGATCATGATGATATGCAAGTTTATCATGTTATGATTGCAAGTATGCCATGTTATGATATGCAAGTTTACCATGTTATGCTATGCAAGTTTGCCATGTTATGATATGCAAGTTTATCATGTTATGTTATGCAAGTTTGCCATGTTATGATATGCAATTTTATCATGTTATGTTATGCAAGTTTGCCATGTTATGATATGCAAGTTTATCATGTTATGTTATGCAAGTTTGCTATGTTATGATACGCAAGTTTGCCATATGATATGCAAGTTATGTTATGCAAGTTTGGGTTGATCATTTTGCTCATATTATCATGTTATGCAAGCTTATCTTGGGTTTATGAGCATAAAGCTTCAAGCTTTATGCTAAAGGTTGCATTTTGACAACATGTAAGTTATCATATCTCTTATGATAACTTGCATGTGAGGTTAAATGCGAACTTATGGCCACTTCTACATGTCATTTATCACCATGTATCGCCAATATGCTAAGTTTGGTTTTATGCATGCTTTTGAGGCCTAAAAATGTAATATGCAAGTATATGAACATATGTACATTTCATATGCCACCATGTAAAACTTGTGGGTTCAACACCTTTATGTCATGATTATGCCAAGTTCCCTCTTTCTATCCTTTATGCGCTATTGCGATATGTAAGCGATGGGATTGCGTTTGGGGTTGGGTAAACTTAAAGGACATAAAAACATAAGAGTGGGAATTTACCTATTAAGTTAGGTCTACCCATTGGGAATTTACCTATTAAGTTAGGTCTACCCAAATGCTTGAAAACTTGTAATATGTTTGATAAACATAATGGACATGACACTTAGAAAATATAAGTGTGACCAACTCGAGGTTGGGTTGAGTTTGTAGCGTAAAACTACCCGGAACCGACTGGCTTAACTAGTTGCTACAAACAATAGGACCCAATGTGAGAAGTTGGTCATGTTGTACCTTGAACCCGAGGTTAGACCAAGTTGTAGTGTAAAGCTACCCGGAACCGACCGGCTTAACTAGTAACCGCAACAAAGTCTATTGTGAGAGGTTAAGGCACATTAATTAATTGATGCCTCATGATTAGGGTTAAGTCATGGCCCACTTAATACTTAACCAATTTGGACTTGGTGGATTAATCGGTGTTAAGTCGTGAACCCATCGTTACACTTAACCAAGTTAATCCATGATTAGTAAAAGGGTTAAGTTAACCTACACTTAGCCAATCTGAACTCGGTAATTTAACGGGGTTAAGTTGAACTATACTTAACCAATCCAACTCAGTAATTTGATAAGGCTGAGAACCGATTTGATACCTGGTCTGGATAAACTAACTTGATTGATAAATTAAACGAACCTGTTTTGCGGATCTGTAGGACCCACACCAAGTTAGGCAAGTTTGTAAATCTGTTATCTGATCCGTTAGTCTGAAAACTGATCGTCTGAACTTTGTATGTCTGAACTCTGTTAATAAGTTAATCTGGATCTGATAGTCTGGGGACACAAGGGGGAATACTTGTGTCATTTGTTGTTTGGGACCCATATTAGTCAGTAACCCTTTCTGGTATCAAAACTTTGACCCAACTGTAGGTAGGGTCCGGGCACGCTTACTGAACTAATTATAAGTGGTTCATTCTGATAATGGCGATGGGTGTTGATGGTGCGTTCCAACCGGGTCATGTGCGTGCATGGATCCCGGTCTGCCTCTGAGGATGTAAGACGCCGTGACATCTGTAAATATGCCTGTGCCAATTGGTTTCCACTTTAGGGAGTGATACACCCTATCGTGGGGCCGACACAGGGTATTTATGTATTAGGGAGCCGATCGCTTGGGTAGGATTTAGGGTACACTTAGCTCTGTCTGATTCTGTTGGTACCGTCTGTTTTGTTGGGTGGTAACACCCGTCTGTTTCTGCGTGGTACCGTCTGTTAGGGTGGTAAAGGCCCATTATTGTTAGCATTCTGTTTCTGTACTTTATCTGTTAGGGTGGTAAAAGCCCATTTTTCCCAAACTCTATCTCTGTATGGACCATTCTGTTCCGTCCTGTTTCGATGTAAACATTGGGGTAACACCTAATCCTATTATACTAGAATTGGTACCAAGAAGTTGGATCTTGATTTAAGTCAAACACCTGATACTGGGCCAAATTTAGGCCAAGGGATAAATTCTGGTTTATACATGACATGTTAGAATGCTGGTACACCTGTGGTGAAAAACTTCACCTTGATTATGCGATGACTCCTTTGAACTATCTGTTAGATATTCACCATGCTAGTATGTTTTTATCCTTATGTTCATCCATGCTTCTCATGCCAGTTAACTTTATCAGTTTACATTGATTGTAGTAGGGCTTACTCAGTCTTTTTGACTGACCTGTTTTTCTTTCGCCTCTTCTCTTCCGTTCCCCCCCCCCCCTCCCCAGGTTCTCAGGGTTGGAATATTGGAGCTTAGCTTGGATTTCTGATCGCTTGCTTGTGGGATTTTAGCTCATGTACGGTCTTAACATGAAGCTAGCTATGGTTATCACTTATTTTGGGGATAGTACTTATGTATTTCAGTTTTTCAATGATGTTGTTTTTATCTAGACTTGTGTATTTGGAAAGTTGACATTATGTTGTACCAGACTTGTTTTGAAATAGTTTGAAATCTTCCGCTGTTTTACTTATCTTATTTACTCTGTTTACATATATACATATGTTCTTGTTCTGCCTTGATATATCATTATGCATGTTTACCTGATTCAAACGCCCCTCCAAAGTCAGAGTGCTTGCAAGAGCCACCCTGGCGGAGGTGGGGTGTTACAAATCCAGTTGGATTTCTCCAATCCCTGCATCCACAGATGTTATACAATATAAAATCAACATCACTTTCAGTTCCATATGATATATTCTGTTAAATAGAATCAATATAGAAATTCAAATAACTGACTAGCAGTTCAATCAAACAATCAACACATAGTCAATCAGCCAATATTTTAAAGTTCTAAAAATACAACATTAAATTATAAACTGTTCAGAGTTAGTGAGATTTACTCACATTGGCAGTTCATCGTTAAAGAACGATAAACTGTTTGTTTGATTTGAATCAAACAATTTATTTTGCCATAAATTGCAAGAGCTCCGATGGACTTCCAATCAGTTCCAGTGCGTAGTGCTCGTCCATACGATCCCAACGGATCTGACGGTTTGAAATTCTGATATTGTACGTAGAGGTTATCACATTTACAAGATTATACATTATTTTAAATAAAACTTGAACTAAATAAAATGATTCAATGGGCCTTTACTTTCATTTATACGGCCCACCCATCCCTAATGAAGCCCAGACCCACATTTATCCTCCTTCTTCGATTTGAAAGAAATATCTGCTCTTAGAAAACCCATTATCGCATACTTTAATCCACCATACCACCTTCCTTCTTCAACTAAATCCAAAACCGCAATCACCAAATTCCTTCTCTCGGAAATCTCTTCACTTCTAACCCCCAACATCACAAACTCACGCCTGAAACAGGAATCCCGTCGTTCAGGTCTCGACGAACCAGAGCAGAAATGGTGCGAACTTTTTCAACACCGTTCCTCACCAAAAAGGTCCACGCCAATGCAATACATACCCATGAATCCAAAAACATAACCCGATTCAACAATCGTTGCTTCCATTTCATCAATAGTGGAACCCTAACCTACGGTCTGTTTTGAGACACCGAACGGAAAAAGACTTCGAGTATAACAAATCTTATACAGAAATGAAGAGGAGATTTCAAGGATTATGAGGATACTTGTTTTTTTTATTCTTTTACAATTCTCCTTTGATTTACTTTGATTTTATTTTCGTTTGCTAAAGAACAATACAAAGAATTGACGGCGGAAAAATGTGGGTGACTGAGGAAGTAGTGAACTAGGTTCAGGTTTTGAAATGGTATTATATAGGAAAAATATATTATATTTATATTCCATTATTCTATTTATTTTCTAGCATACGCTGTTTACATATGTCCTCTAAAATTCTTGTGACCACACACGATACCCAAAAATCATGAAAATTGACATGCAGCTACAGCTTAACATTTCGGTCCCAACGAAACTGGTTTCGTCGAATTTCGACTCCATTTGCTCACACAGCGTATTTTTAACCGTCAGAATACTGACTGTTTTTCACACTAAAAATCCGTACGGCCACACAGTGACCCCAAAAATCACGGAACTTGGAATCTAACAATAATTTGACATTGCGGATCCAACAAAATTAGTTTCGTCGAATTCCGACTTCGTTTGCAAAACCGGCTATTTTTAAAGCTCTTAATGACCAATTTAAATATATAAATATATAAATATAATTAAATTAAATATTAATAAATTAATATTATCATATATATTCACATATGATATTGTACAGCTCCAGAATATCGTACCAAAATTTACAGCTTGATATTTCAGATTCCAGATTATCTCGATATTCAGTTTATACTGAAAATCCATTTATAACGTATATAAAGCGTCGCAAATTATAAAGGAATTCCACAGCGACTTTTCTGAAATTTGATTTGGAAGTAAATCAAAATCTACCTGACGAAATCTCGAATTTTCTCTTCCACTAGAAAGATATACTCCACCAGCTCCACACGTTTCTTGTTTCACAGAAATCCAATTAAAAATGAACCCTGTACATTCAGTTGAAGTTCGAATCGCCAATTTCCGAACTGCAGTGCCATTTCAAGCTCGATTTTAATTATAATATAAATGTACGTTCAAACTATTGTTTATATAATATATTCATTATTCAAATTAAATTCCAAGTTGTATTAAATATCACAGATGATACAATTCACACCATATCGTCCTTTTCAGCCAACTCTGATTATTTCAGGATTAAATATATCATTTAATTTATTATTTTAATTAAATATTCACCATTATTTAATTCCCTGACCATTAAATCCTTTTAATCACCTTTTAAATAATTAAATAAATTAATTATTATACCACTGAAAATGCGGGTCATTACATCCTTCCCCACTTCAAATAATTTCGTCCTCAAAATTGCTAAGGTAGAAAACAAACTCTATTAACTGGTTAGAACTTATTTGTTCACTTTTTAATTTCAGTTTCAACTGAACCAATTTAATTTTTATTAAAATATTAATTAATTTTTATCAATGAAAATTTTCAAAAATCCTGAAAATTTTCTAACTCCTTAACTTTTCAAAAAATTTCGCCAGCACCTCCTTTGTACTGGTCAATGGGTCAAACTCCAACTCGCCTCTCTGGGCCATCTCCATCCCAAAAGAAAATCAAACGGCCAAGCGGCTTGCCAATTTGGCTCATAAGTCTTATATCCAATAGAAATATAAACTTGCACCTTTTTTCGGCATATCAACTCTATCACTTCCATATGCTATCAACTCAGCATATACCAATGTTATCCCAATCAAATTCCAATCTGCTTTTATCCACAACGCCACCATTCGCTTATATCCGAGTCAAATATCATTTTAACTTGAGTTTCTTCTCGATTCCCAACTCTTAACTTGATTATCCCATTACACTTCAAATTTAAATCTCACAATCCAATTTGTCTTGATATCATTCTAATTCAATCTCAATTACCACTTTACTGGCTTTACTTTAATTCAAATTTTGCTTTCACAAATTTCTGTTAAATTTGTTTTTAATTCAAACAGTCTTTCCCTGGGAGTTTTTAAACAGTTTACTTTTTTCAAAAATCAAATTTTCCTTTTGAACATGTCACTGAGCCCGTAATTCATATTCTATTAGTTAAATCACTTCTCTATTTCTTTATCAATATTTGTTAACCAAATATTTTCAATAACCATATTGGCCTTTTATGTTATTTGGAAAACATTTCCGAATATCGCCTTCCTTTATTTTCTAAACTTTAGAAAATATATGCTATTTATAATTGGAAAATATTCCAATTACTTATCTCTTTTCCGATCTCGTTTATTTCTATACTTAGGAAATATTCTTTATTATATTTCCAAGCTTACACTTATTTGGGTTAAAACGAATGTTGTGTAAAACATCGTTACGACAACCCAAATACTATATTCAACTAACTCTTATTCAACATTGATCTTCGAGCCTGAAATTTTACTATTTATTTGTTAATAATGAAATCAATCAAGTTGGGGTATAACTACCTCTCAGACCTTGACTGAATAACATTTATAATGTCAAAACAGATATGACTACTTACTCGAATAATCAATACCATACAACTACTTATTCACTTTTAAACATGTATACGCTTCCTTTTTCTATTCTTACTAGATTTTATTCTTAGTCTTCCTTTTTGATTTTACTATTCTATTTCTAGGTTCATTTCCTTTTCGATTTCTATATATATATCGATACGTTGATTTCTAACTATCAAATTATCTTAAAAATATTCTAACTCCTTAAATTCCCGGAAAAATTCGCCATAACCTCCTTTGTACTAGGCGCATCGGGATATTTCAAATAGCCTCCCATGGCCCTCACCAATCCAAAAGAAAAAGAAAAAGCCAAGCGGCTTGCCGATACGTCGCATAAAGTCTCCTATATGAATTAAACACATACCTTTTCGTCGAGCATTCTATTTATATACCTTCGTACCTTACCCATACCTATCTCATGTATATTTATACATGCCCAATCTATTTTAACTATACCTGATCGTTTTAACTCAATTCGTTAATTAATTTGTTAATTAACTCTTTAGTCTATTTCACTTTTATATTTGAACATGACATGTTCGAATATATTTTAACTTGCTTATTAACTAATTTGAATCCAAATTTCAAATTTAAGTTCTATATTCGATTTCTAATATCCATTTACAAATCCAGTTCACCTTTCAAAATTCAACTTCAAATTCAAAACTCGATTAACTAATTTCTCTTCGACTTAGTTAATTCTATTCAATTTCTATTCAAATTTTATATCACTTCTATTATTCAAATTCTGTATTATAAATCCCATTTGAATATCTATATTCAAATTCTATATATTCAATTTCTATATATCAAATTCTATATTATAAATCCCATTTTGAAATTCAACACGACTTGTCTTTCCCAAAACAAATTCAAAGCAGTATCTCTGGTAGTAATTCGTCACTTACAACTCAAAAATGAATACTGATGATGCAGTTGTCATCATCAGAATCTATTTTTCAGCGATCGAAGTGAGTTAAATACTATAAAATCATTTCTAAACATTCCCACTTTGAAATTCATTTCAAAATATAATTCACACTGCTTGTAAAACAATTTAAAATCTCCCAGGATCTTAAATTTTCCTTACTTTTAATCCAAATCCATTTACAAACACTTATCCAATTTTCCAGAATTTTAATTCAATTTTTGGCTTAAATTTCAGATTTAACTCATCTGATTTCACGTATTTCACTTATATGAATTATGATTGGTTATTTACATAACCGTTTAATTTATAATCTCACTCGATTATAATAACAACCAATATATCCGGTATATTATAATTATTCCAATATAAATCCATTATATCAAAATATAATTTGGGTAAAAATATTTCATTTACCCTCTTTCAAAACATACCATGACGGATCATCGTATTCGAGTGTTTACAAATCCCTACCGATACCGTGGACCAAACTGATCGACCAGAACTCATGAACGAATCAACCAAAAAATCTCCACAATTTAAAACAAATTTTTATATCAATAAAAAATACATTCACTCGTATATACACTCAAACTCAATCTAGGGTATTACTAAGCCTATCTCTATCGAGTCACGCCACAGAGCCAAGGTAATTCACTTTACTTAAGCTCTGATACCAACTGTAACGACCCGAGTTTTTGGCGATCTTGGTTATCCGATATACGACACATATCGAACATCCAAGGATCGAAAATACCGGTCATTAATGAAAGAAATTAGAGGGTGAGGAAAGATAAGATAGAAACTTAGAATAGAAGAAGAAGAAGAACACAACATCAGAGTAACACGAATCTCACAGCGGAACGAACAACATATAATAGATAATATATCCTTGAAATAAAATCATTATATGTATACAATAACATTATAAGAGTACAACACTTACACCACGGCGGAAATAACTATAGCTATATAATCCTGAAGCCTCCTGCTCCAAGCTCTTCAAGTATCTGTAAATCACGACCACTTGACTGCCCATACAAAATTGGGCACCCAAGAGTTTAGGGAAAACAAAACAAAATAAACTCTGGGTCAGTCATGGGACTGGTGTGAGTAAAACAGTTTAAAACAGTTCGAACAAGTAAATGACACCTCATAAGACCACGCCGTATAACGGAATGGGTTTTTCCTTTATGAGAATCCAAAATATCTTTATATCAAAAAACCTTTTGATATTATAATAATGTCTGTCAACCACAATATAATAATCATCTAGCAGAAACGCTTTCATCTCACGTTCTACATACATAGTATACAATCAAAACCGCAAGCATGTATTGGGTAATGGATTCCCAACTATGACAAGGTATGGAACCACCTTTCGCTAGAGTACCTCTAGAGAGGAATACAATGGGTTCAACAAGAACATCTTGCAACCCGACCACTCATTTCGCTTGAGTGTATCGAATGTATTTCACCAACGGTTGGAATCAGCAACCGTTTCCCGAATGGGACAACATCAACAATAGATTTTTAGAAATAAATGAAACTCTAGATCACATGATTATACACCCTACTTTGGAGCGACTGACTTAGCCATGCTGCCTGCCCGATTTCTGTCATTTACCGGTTGATGAGGCTTGAGGTTACGCTTCATCATCACATCAGATTCACTTCGAATGCCACATTATCAGATCCATCGAAAATCACTAATTGACGTCTACAACAGTACATTATGTGTTAGCTAAAGAAGTTTCCTTCTCCGCTTCCACTCTTGGTATGTTTGAAGAAATCAATGTACGTGACCTTTCTAGAAATACTCTTTCAGACATTCATCCATACAAGTCATCCAGGAACAGGATGAACCGAAGGCACTATTCAATACATCCATCTTAGGCACTGTTATCTAAGACTTATACAATATCCCTTGCACTTTACTCCGTCTTCAATTATCTTTGGCATATATGATTCGCAACGCTTATGCCAATACAGAGTGGTTCTTTGGATAATAATCCAACCGATCTCTCCATATTAACAATGTTAAAATGGTCAAAAATTCGATAGTCTGTGATTTAACTATTGAAGAAACAACACGTGTGCAAACAATGATATTATTTCCAGATGGAAATTCTATCAATCAACCATCAATCATATATATATATATATATATATATACACACACACACACACTCATATTTCCTATTTCAATATTTGATTACGTTTCTGATTCTATTTGGAAAAAAATTCGAAATCTTTTTTACTTGGATTTAAACAGATGTTTAAATCAACATCGCGATGACAACTCAAACCACTATACTTATTTACTAAATCACTTAACCACTTTCACTTTCGAACCTTAACCATTTCTAAATTAAAAATGAAGTCAATCAAGTTGGGGTATAAATACCTCTCAGACCTTAACTGAACAACATTTCAAATCTCGAAATAGGTTAAGTTCATCTTTTAACTCTTTAACACTTCCTTACGTAACTCTCGTTCGAATAAATCTCTATTCGATAACTCCTCCCTTCCAATAACTATATTTGATAATCTCTCATACGCATAACTAGATCCGATTAACCTTTCTTCAAATAAACTAAATTCGATTTACTTTATTTATCTAATCCTAATCGATTAACTCTTTTACTTAACTCCTTTCGAATAACTAATTTGATAACTCCTTTCGATTAAACTATAATCGATAACTCCTTTCGATTAAACTATAATCGATAACTCCTTTCGAATAACTAATTCAATAACTCTTATGTGTTTAACTCTATTCGAATAACTAATTTGAATAACTCTTTATTTATTTAACTCTAGTCGAATAACTAATTCGCATAACTAATTCGATTTTCTTACTTTCGAATACTATATTTGATTAACTCCCTTCGATTAAACTATTCATTTATAAAGATTTACTTTTAGTAACGGTTCTTCATTTTACAAATGATTTCCTTTTTAGTAACGTTTTCCTTTTTATAACGGTTTCCTTTTTATAACATCCTATTCAATTATAAACAATTTCCTTTTTATAACTCTATTTATTTTCTTAAATATTTCCTTTTTAATTATATTTGTAAATGGTTTTACAAATACCTCCTTTTCGATTTCAATTGTAAAGGTTTTACAAATGTTCCTCTTTCGATTACATTTGTAAATGGTTTACAAACATTTCTCCTTCTGATTGATTTGTAAATGGTTTACAAACCTTTCTCGTTCTAATCTATTTACAAATGGTTTTCAAATAATTCCTTTAGGGTTTCATTTCTAAGTATTTTCTATTTATAAATAATCCATTTATAAATAAATTTCTATTTATAAATATTCCATTTATAAATAATTCCTTTTATAAAATCTTCTTTGATTTTGTACATAAATCTATTTCAATATTCGTTTTGAAAATTTCCTTTTCACCATTCCGGTATGTTATGGTATTTAACACATCAAAACAGGATGACCAATATCGTTCAAACACATATAATTGACAACAAATTATATATCACATCATATATTACAATATATGAATCACAGAAAAATAAACGTTGAGGAATCCAGTTGGATTCCTCCAACCTGTCTCCCTGCATCCACAGATGTTATACAATATAAAATCAACATCACTTTCAGTTCCATATGATATATTTTGTTAAACAGAATCAACATAGAAATTCAACTAACTGACTAGCAGTTCAATCAAACAATCAACACACAGTCAATCAGCCAATATTTAACAGTTCTAAAAATACAACATGAAATTATAAACTGTTCAGAGTTAGTGAGATTTACTCACATTGGCAGTTCATTGTTAAAGAACGATAAACTGTTTATTTGATTTGAGTCAAATAATTTATTTTGCCATAAATTATAATGAGCTCCGATGGACTTCCAATCAGTTCCAGTGCGTAGTGCTCGTCCATACGATCCCAACGGATCTGATGGTTTGAAATTCTGATATCGTGCGTTGAGGTTATAACATTTACAAGATTATACAATATTTTAAATAAAACTTGAACTAAATAAAAAGATTCAATGGGCCTTTACTTTCATTTATATGGCCCACCCATCCCTAATGAAGCCCAGACCCACACTTATCCTCCTTCTTCGATCTGAAAGAAATATCTGCTCTTAGAAAACCCATTATCGCATACTTTAATCCGCCATACCACCTTCCTTCTTTAACTGAATCCAAAACCACAATCACAAAATTCCTTCTCTCGGAAATCTCTTCACTTCTAACCCCAACATCACGAACTCGTGCCTGAAACAGGAATCCCATCGTTCAGGTCTCGACGAACCAGAGCAGAAATGGTGCGAACTTTTTCAGCACCGTTCCTCACCAAAAAGGTCCACGTCAATGCAATACATACCCATAAATCCAAAAACATAGCCCGATTCAACAATCGTTGCTTCCATTTCATCAATAGTGGAACCCTAACCTACGGTCTGTTTTGAGACACCGAACGGAAAAGGACTTCGAGTATAACAAAACTTATACAGAAATGAAGAGGAGATTTCAAGGATTATGAGGATACTTGTTTTTTTATTCTTTTACAATTCTCCTTTGATTTACTTTGATTTTATTTTCGTTTGCTGAAGAACAATACAAAGAATTGACAGTGGAAAAATGTGGTTGACTGAGGAAGTAGTGAATTAGGTTTAGGTTTTGAAATGGTATTACATAGGAAAACTATATTATTTTTATATTCCATTATTCTATTTATTTTCTAGCATACGCTGTTTACATATATCCTCTAAAATTCTTGTGACCACATACGATACCCAAAAATCATGAAAATTGACATGCAACTATAGCTTAACATTTCGGTCCTAATGAAACTAGTTTCGTCGAATTCCGACTCCATTTGCTCACACAGCGTATTTTTAACCGTCAGAATACTGACTGTTTTTCACACTAAAAATCCGTACGACCACACAGTGACCCCAAAAATCTTGGAACTTGGAATCTAACAATAATTTGACATTACGGATCAAAAAAATTAGTATCGTCGAATTCCGACTTCGTTTGCAAAACCGGCTATTTTTAAAGCTCTGAATGACCCATTTAAATATATAAATATATTTAAATATAATTAAATTAAATATTAATAAATTAATATTATCGTATATATTCACAATTGATATCGTACAGCTCCAGAATATCATATCAAAATTTACAGCTTGACATTTCAGATTCCAGATTATCTCGAAATTCAGTTTATACTGAAAATCCATTTATAACGTATATAAAGCGTCGCAAATTATAAAGGAATTCCACAACGACTTTTCTGAAATTTGATTTGGACGTAAATCAAAATCTACACGACGAAATCCCGATTTTTCTCTTTCACTGGAAAGATATACTCCACCAGCTCCACACGTTTCTTGTTTCACAGAAATTCAATTAAGAACGAAACCTTTACATTCAGTTGAAGTTCGAATCGCCAATTAACGAACTGCAGCGCCATTTCAAGCTCGATTTTAATTATAATATAATTATACGTTCAAACTGTCGTTTATATAATATATTCGTTATTCAAATTAAATTCCAAGCTGTATTAAATATCACAGATGATACAGTTCACAACTTATCGCCCTTTCCAGCCAACTCTGATTATTTCAGGATTAAATATATTATTTAATTTATTATTTTAATTAAATATTCACCATTATTTAATTCCATGACCATTAAATCCTTTTGATCACCTTTTAAATGATTAAATAAATTAATTATTATACCGCTGAAAATGCGGGTCATTACATCGGACCGTCGGATTCTCCTAAAACCAGAACCGTTAGGTTCGTATTGAAAAGAGCTTTCCAACGAATATTAGAGATTTGAAATCTAAAGATTCGAGTTGGAATTATGTCCAAATCAAATTTTGAAAAGGTCGTTGTAAGTGCAGTTCGAAGATCGTTTATGGAAATTGACTGTACGGGCCTTGATAAAATTATTAAAAATATTAATAATTTGTGTCAAATCATAATAAATGATTTGGAAAGAACTAGGATGAAAAAATTCCATATTAGAAAAGATAAAAATATATCATTATCAAAATGAACTAGTTATTAACTAGAATTATAATCGAATTATTTATAGAAATAAATAAATTGGATTAGAAAGGGTTTTAAAATAACCAGAATTTTCAAATGAATAGATTGGAATGGATTTGAATCGAAATTATCTTCGGAATATTTCGATATGGGATTACGTGATTATACTGATATTGTTATGGGAATTCGGAATATACATATTGTTATTTCCAATACGATATTTGTTGATTTCAGAATTTGATATTGAATATAAGCCGATATATTTTCTTTTCAGGTCCTTGTATTTAATATCGAATTGGATTTTTGGGTTTGTCCGGAATGGTATCTATAGTAATACTGTTCTTAAACCCAGTGGAGCTAAGAAAATTAGAAAGTAACTGGAGATTAGTTAAGTTGAATGGTTTCCTGGGTATTGATCTGATGTTGGTTTCAGCCTTCGAGATTAATACTTAGGGTATTGTTCTCTTACTAATTTACGGTTAGAGATTGATGGAATGTAATTTTGGGTTTATCGTGAACCGTGTTTTAAATGACATTGGTTCTTTAACCCAGTTAAAGATAAGATTAATTTCTTAGCTTTGGATAGTCATTAATAATGATTTTTGAAAGATTAAAACTGAACTAGAGTTTTAATGAATCTTTGATTAGATTGAAAAACGAATGTGATAATTAAAATTATCAATTTAAGAAAATGATCGAAAATGGAGTACCACCGGTTTTATTCCAGGCGATGGCTAAATCTTTAATTAGATTTGAACGTGAAATGGTAGTTAATATTTATTGATAATACTGTGGTGTTAGATATGGAGTATTACCAGTTTGCTCCATGGGATGAATAGGTTGGGATTGGGAAATATAATAAATGATTACTTCGGTGTGGTTCGCTAATCTTGACTAGTTTGGATAAACCTTAATATGGTTTGAATTGAAATTCAAAGGAACACTAAAGAATAAACTTAAAAGAATTTATCTTTGATAAAATTAATGGGAACCTTTCCCTAAAGATATGAATATTTGAAAAAAAAAGAATATTGTGGATTGTAATGGGGCGTATATTGTGTTTATGTAACAATTGTTTATAAAATACACGAGTTATTCAGAAAGACTAGTTTTATCCCAGTCGGAATAACTGATACGACGATAAGTAAAAGATGAAGATGGTGGTTGAAGACCGGAGGTCTTCACATCGTTTGGATGATTACTGATGTCTTGATTGGGCTGTACACCCAAGACGAGGTAGTAAGTGGTGATCGTCTAGACGTACTTGGAGATCGATGGATATGCGAGGGCCTCTTTCCTGTATTGGACAAATGGAACGAGGAATAAGGTGCCTTCTGTTTCGTTCAAACCCAGAACGGACTTGTAAATGGACTGTGTATCTAACATTGGATTTTATTTTGTGTTGATTGATCTCTATTAAATATACATCTGTCTGGTGAAGAAGAATTTATTCTCTTACTTCATCTTTCTCTGAGACGTACCGGATCAGAGGTTGTATATAGATAGACATCAGTCACATGGCATGAATTGCCTGTGTGGCATGCCTGAGTGAAAAATGATCAAGGCTTCTGTTGAAAAGCAGATTCTTGTGGTTAATGATCAAAGCATAGCTTTAATATAGTGTCGCTTTGTGTATAGCGTTAATTCGCAAGCCTCACACCCCAGTGTGAACAAGAAATGGGAGAGGATCCAGGGAGGACATGCTTTTCCTTCTAGCTAGAGGTGGTGTCAGCATTTTTCAAGCCCTGACATTGATATTATTTTTACCTATTGGTTGATGGAATGCGAGGCGCCTCGGATATATCGGTCACAACGGTGCCGATGGATGGTTTGGTCGGTATATGACCAGTTTATGCCCTAAAGGGTGGGGAGATGTATTATGCTAGGACCTTTAATCCACTTCGTGAAACACCCCACCTCCTTTAAGGTCACTCACAAAGTGAATGACTTAATTTCGGTGGAGCATTATACCGGTCATGTGTGTACTTAACCTTTCCCGTAGATTCAAGCATGTTTATTTAACGGTTAAGTTTTGTGGGCCTATATATACAAATATTAACCACCAACCCGACGTGTACTTAACCTTTCCACTCATCAAGTCATGTTGGTTAAGTGATTCTTATTAACTTAACCTTTCTCGCTTATCTTGTTGGATTGGTTAAGTGTGATTTATTAACTTAACCATGTTCAGTCATCAGGTTATATTGGTTAAGTATTCCCCATTTAACTTAACCCCATTAGCTCATCAAGTTATACTGGTCAAGTGTCATTAATCAATTCAAGTTAACTTAACCCATCCACCCGTCACGTCATGTTGGTTAAGTGTTTCCTTATGGTGTTGACTTGACCGTACCTCAATTCATGTTATATTGGTTAAGTGTTGTTCTCGTGTTAACTTAACCCTTCCCATACATCATGTTATATAATTGGTTAAGTGTTTTCCTCTTGTATTACTTAACCCCACCACATGTCATTATATATTTTGGTTAAGTGTTATCTTAGTTAGCTTAACCCTATCATCTGCTTAATTAACATGTTACAACGGTTAAGTGTTCTAAATTTACTTAACCTCACCCACTTGTTTAATGAACATGTTGTAACGGTTAAGTGTTCTAATTTTACTTAATCTCACCCACTTGCCTAGTTAACATGTTATTACATTTAAGTGTTACTTATTAATTAATTAATTAAAGCAATAACCACTCACATAAGACAGATATTGTTGTGCTTACTGGACGTGCGGCTCGGTTCCGGGCAGGTTTACACCACAACTCAGTCTAACCTCGGGTCTTTCTGGGCTTGATGCACTAACCACCCACATTAGACAGGTATTGTTGTGGTCACTGGATGCGCAGGTCGGTTCCGGACAGTTTTACACCACAACTCAATCTAACCTCGAGTTAGGCATATTCGTCTTTTACAAAATTTACATATTTACTATTTATGTAAATTTTCCGTAAATCAATTTAGCCTAGATCATATTCATTTGTCATGCAAATTAGCATATTTATATTCTATGCCCAAAACTTGATTTACCTATCAATCATCCCAACTTGCAGTTTATACCAATTTAGATTTAATATTCCCCTTTTTCAATTCATGCCCAATCTAGATTAATATTCCAATTTATGGTTCATGTCAAAACTAGATTTAATATTCTTGTTTACCATTTATGTCCAAAACTTGGTTTACACACCAATTACACACTTTGCGGCCAACTGAATTTATCAACTTATACCCAAGTCTAATATGCATGTAAATCATTCACTATTATAGCCAATTTAGATTATGCCAACATATTTATTATGCCAAACAAACTTAATTAAGCTACGCCCATTCCCTGCATCATAATCGTACGTATAACATTATTTCACAAGTTTTCTATGTACTCATGAAATGGCACTAATCAAAAAGGAATAGGGGATAAGCACAAAAATTGATATAAAAGATTAGGCATGCAAAAATAATGGCTCCAACAGGTTCGATGTACATAACAGTGAATAGGAATAAACTAGCCAAGTTACACACTAAATATGAGATCCACATAATCAAGGGAGTAGGCATAGGTGATTTGGTCAAACATAATGCTTGTTCAAGGTACAACATGATCGGTTAATTGTAACAATGGGAATAGTCATAAGCAACTAACTACAATAGTCATAGTCAATTAACCACAATAGTCATGGGCGACTAATCACAATAATTTCTTAACCAATGTCATAGGCAATAGTCTCATAGTTATGATTCATAGTCGTAGGCAATAATTTCATAAGCTACAGTTCATGGCCATAGACTTTGACAAAGGGCTCATAGTCATAGTCATAGGCAATAGCTTCATAGGCAACAGTTTCATAGTCATAGTTTTAGGCAAAAGCCTCATAGTCATAGTCTTAGGCAAAAGTCTCATAGTTATAGTCTTAGGAAAATGTCTCATAGTCATAGTCGTAAATCAGATCCAAAGGCATGGATAACTTTCGATTTGACATAAACACGAATCAAAGATAATTAACTTGCAAATTGGTATAGTTATATATTTTGATTCATTACATTCACAATTCCAGTTACACGTTCAAAACTAAGGAATAACCGAACTTACGGTGATCGGTTTAGAAAAGGATAATAAGATAGCGTTGTGGTGATTTGTTATGATTCGCGTGACGTTGCTCGATGCCATTGGATTAGCCTTTGATTCCCTTCTTAAAGGTTTAACTTAACTTGAATCTCCAATTTAAAGAAGAACTATAACTTGTTTTAATGGGGAATAAGATTTATTTTAATTAGGATTTAGGCAGAGTGTAGGCGTAATGAAGTTGTGTGGAGAAAGTGTAGTTTGGGGGCATTTATATAGCGTAGAACTCATAAATTTGGTCCAGAGATTAGCACGGATACATAAAAATGAATTCTGCCTCGGATCTGGAAAAACAGGGCAGGTCGACCCCCAGGTCGACCTATAGAGGAGGAGGTCGACCCCCTGGTCGATCCCCTGGTCGACCTGGGTCTTGGGCGGGAAATTTCCCGCCCATCCCACTTCTGGGTTCTGTTTTGAATTTTGAATTCAGTTTCGAGCTGTTTTTAAATTTGAGTTGAAACTTCCGAAGGCCATAACTTCTTCATACGAAGTCCGATTCACGCAAACTCGGACTCTATCTCAAGCAGAATTCCAAGAAAATGCAATGGCATAACCTGTTTCCCTTAATTTTTCTCTTAAAAATTAAGTATACTTTGATTTTTTACATTAATGTTTACAGAAAATACGGGGTGTTACGTTCTCCCCTCCTTAAAGGATTTCGTCCCCGAAATCTTCAAGTTAAGAAGAATGTGTCCTAACATCCAGCATCCATTTACTCAACCATTCGATCACAGGCATCCATTGTCCCTAAAAGTATTCTTAATGCTTTCATGATTCTATGCATAGTGTGTGTACATGTCCTTATCTAATGTAAAATCAGGCGATCTACTGATTCAGTTGACCTCCTTAATGCGAATTATGTCAGTGCCATGAGTCCATCATGTATGCAATTATCCATAGTCATGTAAGCACTATATGCGTGCGTATTCATTCATCTATATGCAATTTCCATATGATAACACATCAAAATTTAAACCATATACAAATACATATATGCATATGCAAACATGAAAGTGACTGAGCCGATCTAGTGCCTAATGTGTGTATATGCATCCACGAGCAACCACTAGCAAACACTTGTTACCACTTGCATCCACCGAACATAACATGCCTCAAACACATGTTTACATCCATTGGCTTCTACCTAAGGATCACGAAGTTAGGACCTACAGTATATACGTAAAAAGATGGAAACAAGAATGCCTAAAATTCCTAGCAAAAAAATCAAGGATATACCCTTAAGAAAGAGGGTATGATGCGCGTATCTAGTCTTCCGTCTTCTAAGTCGCATATTCTAGAGCTTCACTCCACTGTACCTTATCTAATTTAACTTCATGGTTGCGAAGCTTCTTGACCTCCATTTCCAAAATCCACTAGTAAAAATAGGCCCTCGACCACTTACCATGCTAGAGGGTATCCAATGTAGTCAAACTATCTTTCCAAGATAAACAGATATTAACCATGATATCAAGTGTATATCCTAAAATGATTAGAGGTCTCTCCTCTACTTAGTTTATCCATCATGTTGCAAGTCTGAGGGTCTAAAGCTATTGGTTACTATGTGCTTATTACCTCTCTTAAGGTCAGTCTTTTTTTTTTACTTAGGGCGTCTGCCACAACCATTTATTTCTCATGCAAACCATCCTAGTCGAACTCGACATCCCTCAAGTACAAGCCCCAAAGTCCTAAACCAATATCAGACAAGCAACCAAGAAATACCTTCTTCGAATTTGGACGATCTATGGGAGATGATACTAACAAAACAACCAAACAATTAAGCATTTTACCGACTCTGGCTATCCTCACCAATCTTGCTCCAGAATTATCGGTTATCGCAAAACTGGCTTTGTAGTGTCATCTAGATACATGCGGAATTCTTTCTCGAATTTTAGGGGGAAAACCCCTGCCCTAATCAAAATATCTGGCGTACTCATGGACTACCCCAATGGATCAAAAGTCGTCGATAGATAAGTTAAGTGATTCTAGGTAGCTAAGACAAACTGATCCTTTCGGATCGTACGAAATCTCAAGGGTATTCTCGAGGCAAGTCGAAAGTCTAACTACCCTTGTCTCATAATTACTAGCTGACCAATCAATGCCTAGAATCAACCCATAGCCCAAAAAAACATAAGCATAAATATAACTATTCTCAAATCCTCACAAGTCAAAGATAAATGGGCCGAACCAGCAATTAGATTCGAGACTATAATGGGATCATCTACCACACAATATCTAGGGTGCAGAGATTCAACTATGGAAGCAGATATATACGGATGTGAAGCGCTAAAATCGGAAGGAGTAATAATAGGATAATCAAAAAGGGAAAAACTCTTTCAACTGAAATCTTACTGCCTTACTCTTAAGTATGCTGGCGGTGAGTGTATGCACTCGCCTTCCGGAAAATCCTGTCCCTTGTTCTTGCCCTTGTCCTCAATTATATGACCCGTTATACCCTAGTAAAGATACTTCCTCTTGTCTTAGGTTTACTATTTTTATCCTCCCCTACTTTGTGAGCCAAGTCCATATCCGTGGGTTCTTCATCCTTGTCTTGTGCTCCATAGCCAGATCCCCTCATTCTCAACTTTGCCATCCTTGTGTAACTTGTTGACATGTCTCTCAAAAGCTGCCTCCATTGCACGGGGAGTCCTACAAAGCTCGAAAGAAAATTACGGCTACAGATGGAAGTTAGGCACTTATTTGCCCTTTGACAAGTGTTGTAGTCTCATCAAGCCTATGGAACCATGTCGCGATGAGGTTACCCCCCAGAAAGCCTGGAGCCCCAAAGACTCAAGAAAGAAGGAAACAAGGATTCAAATAGAGGATCAAAAGATAGTGCATCTGGCTTTAGGGAATATGCCTTTAAAACAAAACTTTTCTTTTGAAAATGCTTCTTTTAAAATCGTTTGAAAATAATTTTTCAAATCTTTTTATCTGATCCGGTAGCCTTCGGCTCTGATACCAAGTGAAACACCCCACCTCCGTTAAGGTCACTCACAAAGGGAATGCCTTAATTTCGGTGGAGCATTATAGGTAAAAGATGCAGATAAACTACAAGACAGACAATTAAAGTAGCAGCAAATAAATAAAACTTTATTTCATTGATAAACAGCTTGTACGAATATTGTTTTACAATACCAAAGTATCATGTCTTGCTTACAAAAATAAAGAAGCATAAAATGATTTCCCTAAATAAAGCGTGAGCCAACCATAGCAGTAGAAGAGAGGGTCCAAGGCAACACGTCAAAGAGTCTTTAAGCTTGGAAAGAGTAACGGTCCAAACAAACCTGAGCTATTCCCTCCCTGACTACCTTGGAGGGGGGAAACGGAAGAAAAGAGGCGAAAGAAAACTAGGTCACACACAAAGTCTGGTAAGTCCAGTGATACTTAGTATTTAAACAAGGAAAAGGGTTATGACATGAATAAACTAAATATAAGACTAAACCATAATAACAAGATAATATGGGATAAGCATGGGATATGGCAAGATAAATTGAATGTACCGATAAGCTAAATGTACTGATAAACTGAATGCGCCTCTACTCCTTTTCTACTTCGCAACTACCCTGTTTATACTGATTTCTATATCTCTGCACCACCTAACTGGTGTCCAGACCAGTAATCTATGATCATATGATAACGTTATCCCAATCCCCGTATTTGTGGTTGCATTCAGGTGGCTTCTATTATGGGGATTCCATTTATTACCTAGATCTAATCTAGGTCTTACTATCGGGTGCTTACTAGATTCAACCGGGGTTTACGCTACCCTGGGCCACTAGGGTTTATGCTACCTATTGAACGCCTCTCGGATTCAGGGTTTACGCGACCTAGGTCCAACTAGGGATTATGCTACCTACTTGTATTAATTTTCCATGTGTCTATATCAGTCGACCCTCTCTTGCGTGTAGATACTTTATGCTGGCCCCAACATTTGGTGTATCAAGCCTTATGATAGCGACCCGACAAGATTCAAGATGCACAGTGTATAACTATTGGTACCCAGTGCCTGCTTTTTCCCACTCCGGAATACGTGTACGCCCGTAAACCGTCAGAACATACACTGACGTACCCCCTGCCGTTATCTTTGACCACTTATAATCAGCCCAGTAATCATGCCCCACACTGCCTAGTTTCAGGGTGCCATGATACATCTATGTGGGTTACTGCTGAAATGGGTCCCCGTTACTAGGGTTTCCTGCTGGTTAAGTTTGTGGGCCTATATATATACAAATCTTACCCACCTGCACGAGATGTACTTAACACTCACGTAGATTCAAGCATGTTTATTTAACGGTTAAGTTTAATGGGCCTATATATAAAAATATTACCCACCAACCTTAAGTGTACTTAATCTTTCCACTCGTCAAGTCGTGTTGGTTAAGTGGTTCTTATTAACTTAACCTTTCTCGCTTATCTTGTTGGATTGGTTGACTATGATTTATTAACTTAACCCAGTTCAGTCATCAGTTATATTGGTTTAGTATTCCCTATTTAACTTAACCCCATTAGCTCATCAAGTTATACTAGTCAAGTGTCATTAATCAATTCAAGTTAACTTAACCCATCCACCCGTCACATCATGTTGGTTAAGTGTTTCCTTCTGGTGTTGACTTGACCCTACCTCAATTCATGTTATATTGGTTAAGTGTTGTTCTCGTGTTAACTTAATCCTTCCCATACATCATGTTATATAATTGGTTAAGTGTTTTCCTCTTGTATTACTTAACCCCACCACATGTCATTATATATTTTGGTTAAGTGTTACCTCGGTTAACTTAACCCTATCATCTTCTTAATTAACATGTTACAACGGTTAAGTGTTCTAAATTTACTTAACCTTACCCACTTGTCTAATGAACATGTTGTAACGGTTAAGTGTTCTAATTTTACTTAACCTCGCCCACTTGCCTAGTTAACATGTTATTACGGTTATGTTTCCCTAATTACTTAACCTCACCAATTTTAGCTTGATTTATTCATGAGACTTAATTAATTAATTGATTGAAGCACCAACTACTCACATTTTAACGGCTGGAATTTTCGACCCAGAAAATCAACATAAAAACACACTGTTGACTATTCAAGCATCGAAAACACCAGGACATTAATAGAAGAATTTAGAGGGTGAGAAAGAAAAGATAGAACTAATAGAATAGAAGAAGAAGAAGATCACAACTGAACAGAATCAGAGTAACACGAAACTCGCAGCGGAACAAAATAAGATGTATTATATAACATAACTTTGAATACAAAACTGTATTGTATATACATACCATTATCAGAGTACAATACATCATATCACAGCGGAAATAACTCTACATAACTAATGGTGAAGCTTCCTGCTTTTGAGCTCCTCCAAGTGAATCTGCAAAGCCTGAAACACTTGACTGCCCGTACAAATTTGGGCACCCAAGAGTTTAGGGAAAACAAACAAAATAAACTCTGGGTCAGTCATGGGACTGGTGTGAGTAAATTCCAACCATACTGTTTTACTTTGACAATCCTTTTCAAAACAAGAAGATAATAGTAAGACCAGCCCACACATAAACAAGGACAGTTTTTACCTTACTGTAACCCGAAATATTCTTGATATCAAAACTAGTGATATTATGATAATGTCTAAACAAATAATTATACAAGTAGCAGGACGCTTGCATCTCACATTCCACATATATATAGTATAAAACCATAAACCGCAGGGTGCTTATCGGAGATTGGATTTCAACAGACAAGGTATGGGAGCACCTTCTGAATAGTGTACTCTAGGGGGGATACACTCAGGGTTCAACAAGAACGTCTTGCAACCCGGCCACACATGACCGCTCACTCATTTAGCTTGAGTGTCGCGAATATATTGCCACCACGGTTGCAGGCCATCCAACCGTCATCCGAAGATACAGAATCGAAAAGAAGTATAAATATGAATTTTCTCTAGATCGGTGACAATACACCCTGCTTGGGGATGACCCAACTAGCCATGCTGCCTAGCCCAACTTCTGTCATTCCTGGTTGTGAGGTTAGAGGCTACGTCTATCTTCAGAACATCTGATCACCATTCACTTTGAATGTCACATCGTCAAATCCATAATCACACATTGATTACACAAATGCACACTGGGTGTAGAATAAAGAGAAGTTACCTTCTCCCCACCAACTTGGTATATCCGTACAAATCAACGGCGTGACCGTTGGAAATACTCTGCCAGACACTCGTCCATACAAGTTGTCCTGGGACTGGACAACCAGAAAGTACCACTCTGGAACTGGACGATCCTTGCATTTAACTCCGTCTTCAATTATCTTCAGCATATCTAATTCGCAGCGCTTATGCCTATACGGAGTGGTTTCGGATAACGTATCCAACCGGTCTCTCCATATCGACAACGATGGTCAAACACTTCGATAGTCGGTTATTTAACTATCAAAGTAAAAACAAACATCCATTCTAATGTATAACTAAACACCACACAACCACGGGCACTTTTATTTGACATTTGTTTTATTTTTCGAATTCCCATATCTTACCAGATATTTCTCAAATCCCGTTTTAGCCTTTTCATACTTCTTGGAAAACATTTCCAGTTATTATAAACTCTTATTCTTTCATGTTCCAAAAACATACGTTATTAACGTTCGAAACATTTTCATTCTTTTCACATTCCTTGGTTTCTACACTTGGATCGTATACCCTATCTTCATTGGAAAATATTTCCAATTTCATTATAAATATTTTAATCGGCCAACCGTTTACTTTTAAAACATAATTCACTTTAAAATGTGAATACCATTCCTGTTATAGAAATCCGAATACCTTTATCAATTAACTCTTTATTCAAGTAATACTTATCTCGTTTACCGAAACTTCTTTCATACTTTATATTCCCAATCCACTTTATAAACTCTGTTTTCTAAGACAACTTCTTATCAAATCGATATCAAGTTTATAACTTAATACTGACTCCTATCCTATCAACATTTATTTGTTTAAACTAAATGTTAATTATTCTATCAGATTATAATCCCTAAAAATAGTTTACTTTTAATACATTCGACATCGTCGAATTCTAGTTACAAATCCTAACGGTTTAATTCTAATCACATTTCGAACATCGAAATGCTGTCATCAGTTTCTAATACGATTCCCCAATTCTTTTTCTAAACTCTTTCTTATATTTCTTTGAACAAACGTCGTTACTTATTACTCTAGAATAAGTGGATTTCAAACCAACTGTTACATTTCCTAGGAAGTGCTGCTATATATAAAAGTCACGCTTAAGTCAAATTAACAGCAGTTAATTTGTCGCTATAGTTCTAAACTTGTCATACGCTGTAATATTCTCCTTATAACTAATTACAGTCACACTTACCTTATCAACAGCGTTATTTTATTGCTATAGTTCAACTTGTCATACGCTGTAATATTCTTTGTTATAACTAATCTTGACATAACAGTCACACTTATCTTATCAACAGCGTTATTTTATCGCTATAATTCTAAGATTGGCAATACGCTGCCGTATTCCTTTTATACAAAAATCTTGACATCTCTTTCCATTACAAAAATCTTGACATCTCTTTCTGTTAAAAAATCTTGACATCTCTTTCCGTTACAAACTGATATCATTCCTCGGTAATAGCGAAGCCGTTCAAGTTGGGGTATTTTATTTACCTCTCAGACCTTGATCGACAACGTTCTTACCTTAGAACCGATACAAGTCTGTATTCAAATTCCTTATTACTTAATATATTTATTAAATCGTATTTCCTTGTTGTATTTTGGAATATGGTTTTACAACACCATATCCTTACTTTGGAATCTCTGTGGTTTATGCATATTTAATTTAAACATTAACTCTTTGCTTTCTCCATTCCCCAGTTCTTATCTATAACTTCTTAAATGGTAATTAACTCTCATTAATTTCGATAAACTTATTTCTAACCTGTTTTCATTAGATTAATTAAAGACCAGTTAATCTAATAATCATGTTCCCAAATAACAGTTGATTAAATCAACTTATTTCCATCAGTAAATTCGTTAACTGATTTTAATTACTTCTTAACATTAGATTAATCTAATTAATCTAATGATATCTCTAAATTATTTATCTTAAATATAATTATCCAAATATTGAATCATCGGATAGTTTTTACTTTATAAACTTGTTTAAATATCAACAATCGCTTTTATTTGCTTTATAAAAACGAACTCTAAAATACTGGTTTATAATAGAACTTGTATTATAATTTAAAACTTCACTTTAATATAATTTCTATAATTAACTTCATTGATTTGCCTGACGGTAAATCAGTTTCTTAACAAAACGATGGTTTTACGGTCGACTGTTAACATTTTCTAAATCGATATCGTTTATTTATTTAATCTAAACAAATGTTGAATTTTCGTTCAACATCAATATTCACACCGGGTTTTAAATATAATTCGGGTTCAAACAGGGCATACAAAACAAACAGTACATATAAATATCGAGGAATCCGGTCGGATTCCTCCAACCGGTTTCCACATCCACATATGTCAGTCAACACAATTTACACTAACTCTATACTAGGGGATATTTTAATCGATGGGATTAGTGTCCAAACGATGATGTGTGCATATGTAACGGTATATAATATTCAACCAAATTACTTGTAATCTACCTAATCGACCATCACACATCATTCAAACAACATTAAAATATGATTAAAATATTTTAAAATAGATCAGAGTAGTGAATTTACTCACCTTGGCGCGCTAACCGTTAAATAACGATTTGCGTCAGCCGATTCACATCATTTGTTTTATTCCGCCATTTCTCAAAAGAACTGCTCCACTTCGGAAATGAATTTCACCGTCACTTCATCAACTCCTAGCTCACTGTCATTTCAAAGCTCAGCACTTCATCCTCGCCCGACACCTTCTTAGTGCTGCCTGACCGTCCAGCGTGCGCTTCCTCATGGACCAGAGCCTCCGCCGTTCTCTTCACGAACTGCTCCTCCACCGACGGCTTGGAGCATCACCAGAACTCACCATTATGAACCTGCTGCCACCACCTTTCCTCGGCAACCCCCTCCTTCACAACGTCCCCTTCGCATACGGTACTTCAAGCTCCAGGCTACCTTACTGTTAGAACACAAGCACATTCCATATATTATAACCGTACGGCCCATAGAAGTATACCAGTTAATATTTAGTATCGAATGTGTTGGCGGATCTGTGTAGTACGCGTATACTGATAAAGACTGGTTATAATCCATACCACCTGACTGTAACATACGATCTGAGTCGGATTTTGTTAATCACAGTCAGATCCGTATAACTTAAACAACCCACCAAGTTAAACACCAACCTCCTACTTGCTTCTTTTTCATTTCGACTTCCTGTTCATAATATATACAAGCCCATCCGCATGTACTTGATCTTCTTCTTCACACATTAAAACTACTTCTTACCGCCCCCTCCCCTTAAGCTCCTCCGTCTTCCTGTTTTTAGTTTGGAACCATGAACCTTTCGAACCATAAAACAGCATGCCCACTTCGTCTTCGAGCACCACCACTTCTAACCGTTCATCTCACAACAGCACCTCGTGCCGAAGATCATCACCAAAGATCCGAGCTCGGTCCCCTACTTATCTATGTAAGTACACAGCATGAACTCCTCCCCAACGCTGTCACATGCGACAGAACAGAACCTCCCCTCTCCAAAAGACCACCATTCGCACATTGTTCAGATTCTCATGCACCATCACGTTGCCCCCATGCACCCGCGTTTTCCCATCCATTTTCTAAACTTGCTTTAACAAATGCAAGCTCCTTCTTTCTTTTAACACATTACACTTCCCTTTTTGATCACCGCATTGCAACCCTTCCAGCACACTGTGACCTCAGCGAACTCTTCCCTGTTCGCCTCTCCCCTCCCACTCAAATAGCCCACGTCTTCCTACAAGCTTACGCATTCAACGTGACCGAGTTCTCTCGGCTTAACTGGGCGACACGTAGGATGGTTACTCGTTGAGTTTAGCTCAAGGCAGTTAAAGTGTGGATAAGCGGTGACCAAGTCATGCCAAAGTGGTGTGGAGAGATGCGGATTGTTTTATAATTTTAAGAAGAGTATATTTTGCTCCATTTTGATTTTCAGAGGTGCTTTTATATAAGGGAGAACCTTAGTTGCTAAGGAATAGACTACTGTGTATTTCATAGGTAGGACGTGTTTTCCTCATTAGGTAGGTCGGTTGACAATTTCATTCATGGTGTGAAGGGTAGAGTAGGGTAGGGACAGTAGCACGTTTACTATCCTTAGCCATGAAGGCTTTGAGTTTTCATAGGTTTCGTAGAAGACTGATAGGAAATGGTGTGCACTGATTTTCATGTGTAGTCTGATTTTAGGGGATAGGGTGTACTCGTATTAACTTAATTAGGAGCATGGGTTGGCTGTAGCAAAAGGACTTGGATATTTTGTATGTATTTTTATACCCAGACTTCCCTTAAGAGTTAAGGAAAAGGTACCTAAGGATAGCCATGCCGAATCATGTCTAGGCAATGGAAGGGACGTGCAATTTCAATCGAAAAGAAAAGCATTCGGTTTGGTCATTTCGTTGGGGTGTATGCTAGTGTTTAGAGTAGGTGGTACTTCCTATTTGATATGTTACTATGATTAGAAAACTAGGGGCATGTTTTTGGTCATAGAAGCATGGGCGGGTACTATTTGTTTTCGTTTACTTTATTTGTTCCATAGAAATGAAGGAATAGAGTCAGTAGCATGTATACTCTTCAATACAGGTTATGCGGGAAGTGTCTGCACGTTCTTATTCGTTTTTACGGACTGCCACGGACAGAAGTAAGAGTACATTCGTGCACAACAAGGTGTCACGATCCCAAAAATATAATTATACCGGTAGATTGACTTATTCTGTGAAATCCCGAAATACCGATACAGGGTGAACAATACTCCAAATAAAAAGTTGCTTATTTAATTAATTAAAAATTACAGTAAAATTCTAAAAATTAAATTATCGCTGCGCCTCAAAAGAACACTGTCCCGATTTGCACCCGATATCAAGTTATATTCAAATAACTATTACGGTCGATATACGATTTCACAGCGACTTTCTGCATATTTGATTTTGACATATCTTGCAATGTATACGCCGAAATCTTGATTTTTCACTTCTGTTAGAAAGATACAGTTCAACAGATTCCAACGTTTCTTGTTTCGAAGAAATCCGATTTAAAACGAGTCCGGTACACTCAGTTGAAATTCAGAACGTTAAATTACGAACTGTAGGGTCTTTCTGAGCTCGATTATAATTAATATATATTTATATACGTTCAACTTCGTTTTAATAAAAATATAAACCCATTTATATTTTGAATTCAATATTTAAACTGATTTAAATATTCAAATTCAAACCGGCAAAAATGCGGGACGTTACAGTCCTTCCCCCTTAAAATAATTTCGTCCTCGAAATTGCTAAGATAGGGAAAATGCTACAATTTCTGTTATAAACAGGTTAAGAATCTTTTTGGTTTACTTCATAATTTCAGTTTCAACTGAACTGATTAATTCCTATTAAATATTAATTTCTTCTTATTAACGAATATTTTCAAAATTCTGAAAATTTCCTAACAGCTTAAGTTTTCAGAGAATTTTGCCAGCATTTCCTCTGCATGGCTTATTCGGTACTACCATAACTTGCCATTCTGGGCCTTCTTCAATCTCTTTGTTGGGCATCCAACTTTTTCTCTTTCACTTGATACCACTTCAGTATTCCAAGTATTTATCTTCAATCAATTTATTCTCCAATCAAATCTTTCGCTTTTTCCAAGCTAATATTTCATTTTCAACTCCAATCACATTTACTGATTTATTTTTCACATCAGTGATCCTCATCTCCAATTTCAAATTCGATTCTTATTCTTCAAGAATCAATTTATTTTAATAACTTGAATTTCCAATATTTCTCTTCATTCTGGATCGTTCCAAATTCAGTCCAATTTTATTTATCTTAGTTTATGTTCCACTTTTACCCTTTTAACTCCATTAGTTAAATTTTTATTTCAGAATTCAAATTCCCGGGATTTATTTCAAATCAATTTGAAATAATATATATATTCATAATATAGCAATTCAAAACATTTGAATTTCCGAATAACTTATTTCAAAACAAAATCTTTGGTAGTAATCCGTCACTTAGCAACTCGAAAATGAACACCGATAATGGCGCGCTTCATCATCGGAATTTATTTTCCAACTATCGAAGTGAGTTCAATACTATATTACTTTCAAAAACTCATTTATAATCACTCTATTTTTGAAATTACTTCAAAATATCTTTCACAGCACTTGGAAAACAAATTTTCAAATCTCTCAGGATTTTAAAATTCCCTTATATTTAATTCAAATTCAAATTCAACTCTTTCCCAAGTTTCTAGAGTTCTATTTCAATTCTGGTTTTTAATTCAGATTCAGCTCATCTGATTTTGCATATCATACTTATATAATATTTCTTTGGGTTATTTATATAACCAGCTCAACTATAAGTCTTATTTGATCATAATAATGATCATACATCTAATATACTATAATATTCTCAAGATATATACTTCTTTAATAGCAAAATATATTTTGGGTAAAAATTATTTTATTTACCCTCTTTTCAAAACATACTGTGTCGAATTACTCTGTTCAAGAGTTTAGAAACACCTATCGACGCAGTTTGCATTACTGTTTCGACCAGAATTCATAAACCACTCGACTGACCAGTCAACATAATATAAAACAGTTTTTATTTCGATTTACAAATACGCGCTCATATATATACACTCAACTCAATCTAGAGTACTACTAACTCCATCTCTATTGAGTTACGCCACAGAGCCAAGGTAATCACTTAACCTTATGCTCTGATACCATCTGTAACGGCTGGAATTTTCGACCCAGAAAATCAACATAAAAACACACTGTTGACTATTCAAGCATCGAAAACACCAGGACATTAATAGAAGAATTTAGAGGGTGAGAAAGAAAAGATAGAACTAATAGAATAGAAGAAGAAGAAGATCACAACTGAACAGAATTAGAGTAACACGAAACTTGCAGCGGAACAAAATAAGATGTATTATATAACATAACTTTGAATACAAAACTGTATTGTATATACATACCATTATCAGAGTACAATACATCATATCACAGCGGAAATAACTCTACATAACTAATGGTGAAGCTTCCTGCTTTTGAGCTCCTCCAAGTGAATCTGCAAAGCCTGAAACACTTGACTGCCCGTACAAATTTGTGCACCCAAGAGTTTAGGGAAAACAAACAAAATAAACTCTGGGTCAGTCATGGGACTGGTGTGAGTAAATTCCAACCATACTGTTTTACTTTGACAATCCTTTTCAAAACAAGAAGATAATAGTAAGACCAGCCCACACATAAACATGGACAGTTTTTACCTTACTGTAACCCGAAATATTCTTGATATCAAAACTAGTGATATTATGATAATGTCTAAACAAATAATTATACAAGTAGCAGGACGCTTGCATCTCACGTTCCACATATATATAGTATAAAACCATAAACCGCAGGGTGCTTATCGGAGATTGGATTTCAACAGACAAGGTATGGGAGCACCTTCTGAATAGTGTACTCTAGGGGGGATACACTCAGGGTTCAACAAGAACGTCTTGCAACCCGGCCACACATGACCGCTCACTCATTTAGCTTGAGTGTCGCGAATATATTGCCACCACGGTTGCAGGCCATCCAACCGTCATCCGAAGATACAGAATCGAAAAGAAGTATAAATATGAATTTTCTCTAGATCGGTGACAATACACCCTGCTTGGGGATGACCCAACTAGCCATGCTGCCTAGCCCAACTTCTGTCATTCCTGGTTGTGAGGCTAGAGGCTACGTCTATCTTCAGAACATCTGATCACCATTCACTTTGAATGTCACATCGTCAAATCCATAATCACACATTGATTACACAAATGCACACTGGGTGTAGAATAAAGAGAAGTTACCTTCTCCCCACCAACTTGGTATATCCGTACAAATCAACGGCGTGACCGTTGGAAATACTCTGCCAGACACTCGTCCATACAAGTTGTCCTGGGACTGGACAACCAGAAAGAACCACTCTGGAACTGGACGATCCTTGCATTTAACTCCATCTTCAATTATCTTCAGCATATCTAATTCGCAGCGCTTATGCCTATACGGAGTGTTTTCGGATAACGTATCCAACCGGTCTCTCCATATCAACAACGATGGTCAAACACTTCGATAGTCGGTTATTTAACTATCGAAGTAAAAACAAACATCCATTCTAATGTATAACTAAACACCACACAACCACGGGCACTTTTATTTGACATTCGTTTTATTTTTCGAATTCCCATATCTTACCAGATATTTCTCAAATCCCGTTTTAGCCTTTTCATACTTCTTGGAAAACATTTCCAGTTATTATAAACTCTTATTCTTTCATGTTCCAGAAACATACGTTATTAACGTTCGAAACATTTTCATTCTTTTCACATTCCTTGGTTTCTACACTTGGATCGTATACCCTATCTTCATTGGAAAATATTTCCAATTTCATTATAAATATTTTAATCGGCCAACCGTTTACTTTTAAAACATAATTCACTTTAAAATGTGAATACCATTCCTGTTATAGAAATCTGAATACCTTTATCAATTAATTCTTTATTCAAGTAATACTTATCTCGTTTACCGAAACTTCTTTCATACTTTATATTCCCAATCCACTTTATAAACTCTGTTTTCTAAGACAACTTCTTATCAAATCGATATCAAGTTTATAACTTAATACTGACTCCTATCCTATCAACATTTATTTGTTTAAACTAAATGTTAATTATTCTATCAGATTATAATCCCTAAAAATAGTTTACTTTTAATACATTCGACATCGTCGAATTCTAGTTACAAATCCTAACGGTTTAATTCTAATCACATTTCGAACATCGAAATGCTATCATCAGTTTCTAATACGATTCCCCAATTCTTTTTCTAAACTCTTTCTTATATTTCTTTGAACAAACGTCGTTACTTATTACTCTAGAATAAGTGGATTTCAAACTAACTGTTACATTTCCTAGGAAGTGCTGCTATATATAAAAGTCACGCTTAAGTCAAATTAACAGCAGTTAATTTGTCGCTATAGTTCTAAACTTGTCATACACTGTAATATTCTCCTTATAACTAATTACAGTCACACTTACCTTATCAACAACGTTATTTTATTGCTATAGTTCAACTTGTCATACGCTGTAATATTCTTTGTTATAACTAATCTTGACATAACAGTCACACTTATCTTATCAACAGCGTTATTTTATCGCTATAATTCTAAGATTGGCAATACGCTGCCGTATTCCTTTTATACAAAAATCTTGACATCTCTTTCCGTTACAAAAATCTTGACATCTCTTTCTGTTACAAAAATCTTGACATCTCTTTCCGTTACAAACTGATATCGTTCCTCGGTAATAGCGAAGCCGTTCAAGTTGGGGTATTTTATTTACCTCTCAGACCTTGATCGACAACGTTCTTACCTTAGAACCGATACAAGTCTGTATTCAAATTCCTTATTACTTAATATATTTATTAAATCGTATTTCCTTGTTGTATTTTGGAATATGGTTTTACAACACCATATCCTTACTTTGGAATCTCTGTGGTTTATGCATATTTAATTTAAACATTAACTCTTTGCTTTCTCCATTCCCCAGTTCTTATCTATAACTTCTTAAATGGTAATTAACTCTCATATTTCGATAAACTTATTTCTAACCTGTTTTCATTAGATTAATTAAAGACCTGTTAATCTAATAATCATGTTCCCAAATAACAGTTGATTAAATCAACTTATTTCCATCAGTAAATTCGTTAACTGATTTTAATTACTTCTTAACATTAGATTAATCTAATTAATCTAATGATATCTCTAAATTATTTATCTTAAATATAATTATCCAAATATTGAATCGTCGGATAGTTTTTACTTTATAAACTTGTTTAAATATCAACAATCGCTTTTATTTGCTTTATAAAAACGAACTTTAAAATACTGGTTTATAATAGAACTTCTATTATAATTTAAAACTTCACTTTAATATAATTTCTATAATTAACTTCATTGATTTGCCTGACGGTAAATCAGTTTCTTAACAAAACGATGGTTTTACGGTCGACTGTTAACATTTTCTAAATCGATATCGTTTATTTATTTAATCTAAACAAATGTTGAATTTTCGTTCAACATCAATATTCACACCGAGTTTTAAATATAATTCGGGTTCAAACAGGGCATACAAAACAAACAGTACATATAAATATCGAGGAATCCGGTCGGATTCCTCCAACCGGTTTCCACATCCACATATGTCAGTCAACACAATTTACACTAACTCTATACTAGGGGATATTTTAATCGATGGGATTAGTGTCCAAACGATGATGTGTGCATATGTAACGGTATATAATATTCAACCAAATTACTTGTAATCTACCTAATCGACCATCACACATCATTCAAACAACATTAAAATATGATTAAAATATTTTAAAATAGATCAGAGTAGTGAATTTACTCACCTTGGCGCGCTAACCGTTAAATAACGATTTGCGTCAGCCGATTCACATCATTTGTTTTATTCCGCCATTTCTCAAAAGAACTGCTCCACTTCGGAAATGAATTTCACCGTCACTTCATCAACTCCTAGCTCACTGTCATTTCAAAGCTCAGCACTTCATCCTCGCCCGACACCTTCTTAGTGCTGCCTGACCGTCCAGCGTGCGCTTCCTCATGGACCAGAGCCTCCGCCGTTCTCTTCACGAACTGCTCCTCCACCGACGGCTTGGAGCATCACCAGAACTCACCATTATGAACCTACTGCCACCACCTTTCCTCGGCAACCCCCTCCTTCACAACGTCCCCTTCGCATACGGTACTTCAAGCTCCAGGCTACCTTACTGTTAGAACACAAGCACATTCCATATATTATAACCGTACGGCCCATAGAAGTATACCAGTTAATATTTAGTATCGAATGTGTTGGCGGATCTGTGTAGTACGCGTATACTGATAAAGACTGGTTATAATCCATACCACCTGACTGTAACATACGATCTGAGTCGGATTTTGTTAATCACAGTCAGATCTGTATAACTTAAACAACCCACCAAGTTAAACACCAACCTCCTACTTGCTTCTTTTTCATTTCGACTTCCTGTTCATAATATATACAAGCCCATCCGCATGTACTTGATCTTCTTCTTCACACATTAAAACTACTTCTTACCGCCCCCTCCCCTTAAGCTCCTCCGTCTTCCTGTTTTTAGTTTGGAACCATGAACCTTTCGAACCATAAAACAGCATGCCCACTTCGTCTTCGAGCACCACCACTTCTAACCGTTCATCTCACAACAGCACCTCGTGCCGAAGATCATCACCAAAGATCCGAGCTCGGTCCCCTACTTATCTATGTAAGTACACAGCATGAACTCCTCCCCAACGCTGTCACATGCGACAGAACAGAACCTCCCCTCTCCAAAAGACCACCATTCGCACATTGTTCAGATTCTCATGCACCATCACGTTGCCCCCATGCACCCGCGTTTTCCCATCCATTTTCTAAACTTGCTTTAACAAATGCAAGCTCCTTCTTTCTTTGAACACATTACACTTCCCTTTTTGATCACCGCATTGCAACCCTTCCAGCACACTGTGACCTCAGCGAACTCTTCCCTGTTCGCCTCTCCCCTCCCACTCAAATAGCCCACGTCTTCCTACAAGCTTACGCATTCAACGTGACCGAGTTCTCTCGGCTTAACTGGGCGACACGTAGGATGGTTACTCGTTGAGTTTAGCTCAAGGCAGTTAAAGTGTGGATAAGCGGTGACCAAGTCATGCCAAAGTGGTGTGGAGAGATGCGGATTGTTTTATAATTTTAAGAAGAGTATATTTTGCTCCATTTTGATTTTCAGAGGTGCTTTTATATAAGGGAGAACCTTATGTTGGATCTAGATTAACCCTAGAGGGGGGGTGAATAGGGTTTATCACAGTTTTTTTTAACTAAAATAAAAAACTGACAGGATATTAAAACAGATCACAGAAAACAGCAGAAACTGAAATGCAGAAAATAAATCACACACAGATATACCCAGCTTCGGCAAAACCCTGCCTACTGCTGCATTTCTAAGGTTTCTACTAGGTGATAGAACAGTTCCCGCATACAAGACCATGTACACTCGCAAACCCCTGCTCCTATTCTAACCCTACGCTCAAAACCGTAGACTGATCAAATCCCCTAGATTAGATTTTCCGAATTACAAACCCTGTAACTCGTAACTCAGATTTTACAGACTCTGAAACTGACAGTCAACACCTTGACTGAATCCTCATAGATTTTACAGACCTGGAACTGTTCGTTTGTTTTTACAGATAAACAACACAAATTGAAAAACAGAAACAAAACAAGAATAAACCAAAGAAAACCCTAGGAGTTAACTTTAAAAGGGTCATCCCCTTTTAATTTAAAAACAAATATGCCCTTTTGTTTAAAACTTAGGCCGGCCCATTTTCTTTTCTTGCTTCATTCTTCTGCCCGATTCCTCTTTTGTTCTGGGAAACAAAAATGGCGGCTAGGGTTTTCTGAAACTTCCCCAAATCGTGATGCAGTTGTTTGATTGTTGAAATTTGGCTCTGGAATTAAACTCTGGTGCTTCAATTAGGTGCTCCTTCGTTGTTCGATTTGGTCCCTCTGTCTAGCGATCGAAAACTGTGAGTAAAAATTGATTTTGAATCTTTGTTGCTCTCGAATTTTTTTTTTATTTTTCGATGCTCTGCCTGTGATGAATTTGGTGTATAATATAGGATTACAAACCCTATAACTTCTCTGATTTCGCTATATGGCTTGGCTTGATTTGTTGCGGTGCTTTCCTCTTTTGCTCCCTCTTTGGTTTCTCGGCCTTGATTTGATTATAGCAATTCTGGAAAAATTTAATTGCTTTCCCTTTTTTGATTTGTGGCCTGCGAGATTTGTTGTGATGCATCCAGACTTGTTTTCGATCTTCCATGAATCTGGAGAATTAATTTGTCCCCTTCGATTTGCTATGTTGTTGCCACGGCTATGGTTTAATTCTTTACCACGTTTATTTGGGAAGGATTGACTGAAAAAAAATGCATGATTGAAATTGTTGTGAGACTTGTTGCCTAATTTCAGGAATGTAATTCAAAAAGATGCCCTTGTTTGAATTCAATCAGATTTGAGAAATTCTGGAAATGAGCTCAAAATAAATTTTGTGGTCCCATTGAAATTTTTACATCTCAATTTAATTTTCTTGCCATCTGCTTTAGCTCGAGCTTCCTAGAACACATTGATTTGCAACACTTGTTTTTCAAAAATTTGTTCATTTCTGAAAATTTGAATTTGAGAAACAAACAATAGATTTTGACACAATTAAATTCTTTCCAGAAACGTTTCTCCTTTTTATTGCTTGCCAAAAAAAATATTCCTTCCTCACAAAAGCTTTTTGAAATTCTTGCCTTATATGCTGGAAAGAATATTTGCCAAAAAAATAAATTCTCCACTGTTTTATTTCTGGAAACCGATTTGATCTGTGCTTGCATACTTTCTTGCCCTTTTCTCTTTGCATGCATAACCATATGCTTGCTTCACTATATATCTCACTGTATATTCACATCTCTGAACTTGCTAAACCATGTTGCTACAACCATGAAAACCGCTCTGAACCTGTTTGTTTTGTTGCCATAACTTCATAGCTGTGTACATACTGCAGCTGTACTTATATTCTTCAGTCTTTATCATGACTTGTATAACTTATGTATGTTTTCTTTAACCTGAATTGGTTCATGAACTTGGGGCTGCATTTACTTGATCACTTGAAACATGTTTGGTGCTCCACCATGCATATGAATGCTCTGACCTTTGCCATATGTTTGTGTTTATGCACTATTGCTACTATGACCTGAGTAGTTTGTGTAATTTTCATTTGAATGCTTGCTGAACCAACACCATACTGTTGCATGTATGCTCTTCTATACACTTTGTATTGATCATGCTCACTGCCACTTATGTGTATATGCATTTAACTTGAGCCATTTCCTCACCCTTGCATTTGCTGTGTGATTGCGTATTGAAACATGTATACTTGCACTTGGTTTCTCCACTGTATATACATGCTTCATGTTGTGCTTGTGCTGTTACACCCATTCTATTGTTGCCGAGTCTTGTATACTGTTTTGACCATTTGCTTGAGCACCTTTCTTTCTGTATTGGCACCATGTTGAATCACTCCTTGTATTGCCTTGACCATTATTGTTGTTCTCGGCCATTTTGCATTGATGTATTTGCTGTGTGAACTTTGACTTTTGTGTTTATATGTATATCAGCAGACTAGTCACGCTATGTTGAGGCTGATCAAAAATCAGCAAACTAGTGTGATTATGTCGAGGCTGATCAAATCAGATTGAGTCAGAAAAATGATGAGAAACACACCGAAATTCTGAGGCAAATAAATTTTCAAAAATAAAAATTATATTTGCATGTATTCTATTTCATTTCTATTGCAGTGTACTGTGTGTGTGTTTCTATATATGACAGGTATGAAGACTGGACTGACTGTGAAGCATATAGAAGACAGAAGACAATGAAACTGAAGAACAGGGAGAAGTGTATATGAGTGACTGTGTGACTGTAACAGAGTGTGAGAGTTGTAGTGAAGAGCAGTGTATGAATATGTGAATTGTACTGAATATTGTAATAAACAAGTTTGATCGAAATAAAATATTATTTTATTGTGTTCAAATAAACTTGTCTATTAAATTCTGTTTATTTACAAGTACAATGTTCTGTGAATGTATATCAGTGATGTATTCAAATAGTGGAGTTATAAGAGATTGTATGTGTAATACCCCACTCCCGCTATGATCACTCACTAAGGGAATGCCATAGCATCGGTGGAGTATTTTAGTGAGTGATCATAGCGGGAGTGGGGTGTTACACGTGGTATCAGAGCCAGGTTATTGAAAATACGGGTTGTTACAGTATGTTTGAAAGTTGAAATAGAATATTCAATTTAAATAAAATACTGTATAAATATATGAATGTGTATACAGTCGCATTCTATTTAAATATAAATATTATATTACAGTCTGTGTTGTAATGAACAGTACAATAACAAACACATATAAAATAATATTTATTTGGTTGTTATCATCAAACAAAAATCATATAATTGTGTATACAACACCGTTATATACAACAATCTCCCCCTTTTGATGATGACAAACAAATAAAAGATTTTGTATACAATAGATGTGTTTGGCAATGAATATTGAACTCCCCCTATTAGAAAGCTCCCCCTACAACAGAAACTCCCCCTATAACTATGCATGAGTGAAAAATGAAAATGAAATGAATTTTCAAAATTAAAAATATTTATAAAATATTCACTCATAAATCAAAATCTAATCCATTCTCCCCCTTTTGTTATCATCAAAAGGATACAGAATTTAAAATATAGATGAAAAATGACAAAATATAATTTCATCTTAAGAGGAAGAACGGCCATCATAAATCTCAATCAGTCAAACAAAAATCATAATAAACTAAGAACAGGTGGCATATTTCACATTGTAGAGAATGACGGTTATACGATGAATTTTATAAAAATGAGGAGAGTTAAAAAAAATGTGAATATTTCTCAATTATTTTCAAAAGAATTTTATAAAATTAAAGCACAAAAATAGTGATGGATTTGGACTATAATAAATAATTCAATTTAAGTGACGAGATCGAATAATCTCAAATCCCAATATCTATCAATCAACAAAACATAATACGTCATAATATTTCAACACATTTCACAGATTAGAAAGATGGATTGATAGACTGGTTTTTATACTCTGAGGAGAATTTCAGATAAAAATTTATTTTTTGCAAATTATTTTCTTTTCTTTTTCTTTTGATTTAAGAGCACCCTGACCACGCATAACCAGAGCTTGGATTTTTAAATGAGGTCAGTCGCAGCTTAAATTATAAGTTGTCTCATAACCATGCATGACCAGAGCTTGGATTTTTAAATGAGGTTAGAGACACACTTATGTATTAATTAAATTTTCATCATTTTCAGCTTTTAAAAAGGAAAAACTCCTCGATATATAAAACCATTATGGATGATAGAAATGTGGTAAGTACAGGGATGGACTGTGAAATAAATTTCTAAATTAATTATATTATGAGATATGCATGAACTGTACCGGAATTCTTGAAAATTTTCAATTGTCACTAATTCTGAAAAAAAATAATGCAGTCACATTTCCATCACAACTATTTTCACTGTTTTAAGATTATTTTAAAAATATAAACTCTCCACATTAATATAAACTCATGATGGATGTCAGAAAGATGATAGATAAAGAAGATGGTCGTGAAATTATTTCCAATTCAAAGATATTATAATAAATGTTCAACCATCATGAAAATCTACATAAAAATCTCCTCTTGTTATGAAATATACTGCAGTCACAATTCATCACAATTTCAAAATCTAATAATGATTTTGATGAATTATAAATACAGATTTCAATTTCTGAATGAATAATCAATAAATAATTTTAAAATTGAAAAACAATTACAAGAGAAATATGCTGATCTATACACGACAAGAGGGAAGCAAAAAAAAAATGTACAGCAAAAAAAATATGCAGCACTTCTAAACTGATACCACATGGTGTCTCTACAAAGTAAAAATTCAGAACAGATGGATGAAATAAATATAAGCACTTCTGATACCACTTGTTATCTCGCTCTCGAGAATTTTAAACACACCCCGGTGGCTAACATTGGTACCTCAGTCAACAGAAAAGACTTAATTTCAAAGCAAGCAACTCAAGCACACAAATTTCATTTATCAGAGCACGATAAGCCTTTGATACTAAATCAAGCAGTCCTCAAAAAAAAATATTTACAAATCAATTTCTTATAATCAGAGCAGCATGATTCCAAAACAAACATTTTTCAAAAACAGTATCAGAGCAGCACAGAGAAATCAGTATCACAACAGACTTGTCAAGATGTTGGTCACATAAGGTGGTTCATGATCCAAGATTTGCAAATATACTCTATTTTAAATCATTTGAAGAAATGTGAAAGTATTAGGATTTAATGAATCAATCACACCAGGTTATATTTCAGATTCAAGATATGTGTGAGATCCAATAAATCAATAATTTCAAATGATTTTAAACAAACATATATTCAAATAAAATAATCATGAAATAACAATGATTTTCAAAAACCATTTTCAAAAAGAACATTTTCAAGAATTTCTCAAAACTATTTCCGACAAGCCCAAGAGAAATTTCAAGTCATTTACATCAAATTTGAAAATATTCATGATCGGGATAATTTATTTGAAATCACATGAATCAATGTAAAGTTTTGGGATATAATGAATCAGTCACACGAGATTGACAATTTCAAAAATAAGAGGTGTGTGATATTCAAAATATCTAGAATTTCAGATGATTTCAAACAAACTAATTTCAATCATAATAATCATGAATAAAGATGAAATTCTAGATGTATCACTGATTCAAACCAAATATTTTTCAAGTCAGAAATAATCAAGCCAAACTAAAAATTAATGAGATTATCACAACTGAGAAGTAACAGTGCTGTAATGAGTATAATACTTTAAGCGTTTCCAAAATGAATTGGAAGAAACTCAAAACAGCATAAGCGTGTGAAATTTCATTAATTATTCAGATCTTCAAAAAATTTAGAATTCTAATTAACAGTGTTCAAGATATGATATGAATGCATCAACACTGTTATGAATTCAATAATCAGAAACTAAACTTCAAAACAATTGTAGAAATTTACAAGTTTAAATACAAGACCTGGAAAAAATTAAAATATCAGAATTATATTCAACTAAGGCAAATTTCCAGAAAATATGAATTCTACAATTGGAAGTTAATGAAGCCCAGAAGAAGTTACAGTGATGTGACAGTGAAAAATTAAAACAGAAGAGATAAAGTAAATACCCAGAGGGGTTAGAAGGAGAAATAAACAAAAAAAAAAAAAAAAAATATTTACAAAGATGAGTTTAGAGATCATACCAGAATCCAATGTAAATCAGAATCTATAACTCAACAGATCTTGGCCTAAGGAACTGTAAATGACACAGAGTTATAGACAATCTTGATTTCAAATTTCTTTTCAGCACAGCAGTTCCTCAGCCACCTTCGATACCTAACAGTTTATAGAATCGAGTGGTCTAACAAAGTTTGTAAAACCACTCACAGTTGTATTCATAGCTTTAGGTACCCAAACCTGCTTATATAACAATCCGTTAGAATCAACTAGAGTTCCCTTTGTAACCCAAATTTGTTTAGGTTTTCCAAAAATCATTTTATTTCTTTTCGGGATCCAAAATGAATTGTTATCAAACCAATTCTTATCTCGATTGTGATTCAAAAAACTTTTGGAATTTTTAAAATTCAAATTTTTAGAATGACTCTTCTTGAAGCAGTTTAAAGAGTTTTTGAAATCACAAGAGTTCAAACTTTCAAAATCATTTCTTTTCCCAAAACCAAGACCATTTTTATGACCAGAAGAAAATTGATTTTTCAACAACATATTCAAAGATTTTTCACCAATTGAAAAGCGTTTCAAACTCAATTCAAGATTGTTGATTTTGGATTTAAGATCAGAATTCTCTTTCATTAGATTCGAACAACGATTAATGCTGATCTTTCTCTTTTCAGTATCATTCTGTTTCAAAATCAAATTTTCGTTTTCAAGCATTTTAACTTTGGTCTTGGATTCAAAGATCTCTGATTCAAATTTAATTTGTTTTTCAGATCCAAGTTTCTTGAGATTTTCAATCTCTTTTTCAAGCTCACTCAAAATCAGATCTGTTTTCAACAAACTATCACTTTCAGCAATTTCAAGTTTGGAATTTTCGATAGTCTTAAAATTGTTAAATTCCTTTTGAATAAAATTGTTTGCATTTTTCAACTCAATCTCGTTACCTTTTAAAACTAGAATTTCTTCTTCAAGCCTTTGAATGTTATTGTTGAGATGAACGAGATCTGTTTTTAATTTCAAACAATTTTCACAATTAGAATTTTCAAATTTCACAACATTTTCAAGTTTTAATTCCAAACAATGAATTTTGCTGGTCAACTCATGATTTTCAGTTTTCAAAGATTTGTTTTTAGATTGGAGTTTATCAACAGATTTCGTTAAATCAAGACACATGTAAACCAAATCTTCATATGAGAGATTTTCTGTTTCAGCATTTGTTGATTCTCCATCATCTGATTCATCTGAATTTTCATTTGTAAATCCTGTTAAGCAGAACTCTGAATCTGAGTTGACTTTATCGGGTTTTGAGCTGTGGTTGTCAGATCTTCCATACTTCGTATTGAGAGTATCCCAGATTTCCTGTGCAGATAAACAATGACAGATAAGATTAAACTGTTCAGTATTAAGATAATCAAATATGATTTTCATAGCACGAGTATTGAAATTAATATCTACACTATCAAACCCATTGATAATAACATCCCAACATTTAATATTAACAGATTTTAAATAAAATTCCATTTTGGATTTCCAGTTTAAAAAATCTGTACCATCAAAAATATTTGGAATGTGACTGGACTGACTCTCTATGGACTGACAACTAGGATGACCCATTACTCTAGAGTTAAAGAAATACCTGCTCTGATACCACTTGTTGGATCTAAATTAACCCTAGAGGGGGGGTGAATAGGGTTTATCACAGTTTTTTTTAACTAAAATAAAAAACTGACAGGATATTAAAACAGATCACAGAAAACAACAGAAACTGAAATGCAGAAAATAAATCACACACAGATATACCCAGCTTCGGCAAAACCCTGCCTACTGCTGCATTTCTAAGGTTTCTACTAGGTGATAGAACAGTTCCCGCACACAAGACCATGTACACTCGCAAACCCCTGCTCCTATTCTAACCCTACGCTCAAAACCGTAGACTGATCAAATCCCCTAGATCAGATTTTCCGAATTACAAACCCTGTAACTCGTAACTCAGATTTTACAGACTCTGAAACTGACAGTCAACACCTTGACTGAATCCCCATAGATTTTACAGACCTGGAACTGTTCGTTTGTTTTTACAGATAAACAACACAAATTGAAAAACAGAAACAAAACAAGAATAAACCAAAGAAAACCCTAGGAGTTAACTTTAAAAGGGTCATCCCCTTTTAATTTAAAAACAAATATGCCCTTTTGTTTAAAACTTAGGCCGGCCCATTTTCTTTTCTTGCTTCATTCTTCTGCCCGATTCCTCTTTTGTTCTGGGAAACAAAAATGGCGGCTAGGGTTTTCTGAAACTTCCCCAAATCGTGATGCAGTTGTTTGATTGTTGAAATTTGGCTCTGGAATTAAACTCTGGTGCTTCAATTAGGTGCTCCTTCGTTGTTCGATTTGGTCCCTCTGTCTAGCGATCGAAAACTGTGAGTAAAAATTGATTTTGAATCTTTGTTGCTCTCGAATATTTTTTTTATTTTTCGATGCTCTGCCTGTGATGAATTTGGTGTATAATATAGGATTACAAACCCTATAACTTCTCTGATTTCGCTATATGGCTTGGCTTGATTTGTTGCGGTGCTTTCCTCTTTTGCTCCCTCTTTGGTTTCTCGGCCTTGATTTGATTATAGCAATTCTGGAAAAATTTAATTGCTTTCCCTTTTTTGATTTGTGGCCTGCGAGATTTGTTGTGATGCATCCAGACTTGTTTTCGATCTTCCATGAATCTGGAGAATTAATTTGTCCCCTTCGATTTGCTATGTTGTTGCCACGGCTATGGTTTAATTCTTTACCATGTTTATTTGGGAAGGATTGGCTGAAAAAAAATGCATGATTGAAATTGTTGTGAGACTTGTTGCCTAATTTCAGGAATGTAATTCAAAAAGATGCCCTTGTTTGAATTCAATCAGATTTGAGAAATTCTGGAAATGAGCTCAAAATAAATTTTGTGGTCCCATTGAAATCTTTACATCTCAATTTAATTTTCTTGCCATCTGCTTTAGCTCGAGCTTCCTAGAACACATTGATTTGCAACACTTGTTTTTCAAAAATTTGTTCATTTCTGAAAATTTGAATTTGAGAAACAAACAATAGATTTTGACACAATTAAATTCTTTCCAGAAACGTTTCTCCTTTTTATTGCTTGCCAAAAAAAATATTCCTTCCTCACAAAAGCTTTTTGAAATTCTTGCCTTATATGCTGGAAAGAATATTTGCCAAAAAAAAAAATTCTCCACTGTTTTATTTCTGGAAACCGATTTGATCTGTGCTTGCATACTTTCTTGCCCTTTTCTCTTTGCATGCATAACCATATGCTTGCTTCACTATATATCTCACTGTATATTCACATCTCTGAACTTGCTAAACCATGTTGCTACAACCATGAAAACCGCTCTGAACCTGTTTGTTTTGTTGCCATAACTTCATAGCTGTGTACATACTGCAGCTGTACTTATATTCTTCAGTCTTTATCATGACTTGTATAACTTATGTATGTTTTCTTTAACCTGAATTGGTTCATGAACTTGAGGCTGCATTTACTTGATCACTTGAAACATGTTTGGTGCTCCACCATGCATATGAATGCTCTGACCTTTGCCATATGTTTGTGTTTATGCACTATTGCTACTATGACCTGAGTAGTTTGTGTAATTTTCATTTGAATGCTTGCTGAACCAACACCATACTGTTGCATGTATGCTCTTCTATACACTTTGTATTGATCATGCTCATTGCCACTTATGTGTATATGCATTTAACTTGAGCCATTTCCTCACCCTTGCATTTGCTGTGTGATTGCGTATTGAAACATGTATACTTGCACTTGGTTTCTCCACTGTATATACATGCTTCATGTTGTGCTTGTGCTGTTACACCCATTCTATTGTTGCCGAGTCTTGTATACTGTTTTGACCATTTGCTTGAGAACCTTTCTTTCTGTATTGGCACCATGTTGAATCACTCCTTGTATTGCCTTGACCATTATTGTTGTTCTCGGCCATTTTGCATTGATGTATTTGCTGTGTGAACTTTGACTTTTGTGTTTATATGTATATCAGCAGACTAGTCACGCTATGTTGAGGCTGATCAAAAATCAGCAAACTAGTGTGATTATGTCGAGGCTGATCAAATCAGATTGAGTCAGAAAAATGATGAGAAACACACCGAAATTCTGAGGCAAATAAATTTTCAAAAATAAAAATTATATTTGCATGTATTCTATTTCATTTCTATTGCAGTGTACTGTGTGTGTGTTTCTATATATGACAGGTATGAAGACTAGACTGACTGTGAAGCATATAGAAGACAGAAGACAATGAAACTGAAGAACAGGGAGAAGTGTATATGAGTGACTGTGTGACTGTAACAGAGTGTGAGAGTTGTAGTGAAGAGCAGTGTATGAATATGTGAATTGTACTGAATATTGTAATAAACAAGTTTGATCGAAATAAAATATTATTTTATTGTGTTCAAATAAACTTGTCTATTAAATTCTGTTTATTTACAAGTACAATGTTCTGTGAATGTATATCAGTGATGTATTCAAATAGTGGAGTTATAAGAGATTGTATGTTTGAAAGTTGAAATAGAATATTCAATTTAAATAAAATACTGTATAAATATATGAATGTGTATACAGTCGCATTCTATTTAAATATAAATATTATATTACAGTCTGTGTTGTAATGAACAGTACAATAACAAACACATATAAAATAATATTTATTTGGTTGTTATCATCAAACAAAAATCATATAATTGTGTATACAACACCGTTATATACAACACCTTAGTTGCTAAGGAATAGACTACTGTGTATTTCATAGGTAGGACGTGTTTTCCTCATTAGGTAGGTCGGTTGACAATTTCATTCATGGTGTGAAGGGTAGAGTAGGTAAGGGACAGTAGCACGTTTACTATCCTTAGCCATGAAGGCTTTGAGTTTTCATAGGTTTCGTAGAAGACTGATAGGAAATGGTGTGCACTGATTTTCATGTGTAGTCTGATTTTAGGGGATAGGGTGTACTCGTATTAACTTAATTAGGAGCATGGGTTGGCTGTAGCAAAAGGACTTGGATATTTTGTATGTATTTTTATACCCAGACTTCCCTTAAGAGTTAAGGAAAAGGTACCTAAGGATAGCCATGCCGAATCATGTCTAGGCAATGGAAGGGACGTGCAATTTCAATCGAAAAGAAAAGCATTCGGTTTGGTCATTTCGTTGGGGTGTATGCTAGTGTTTAGAGTAGGTGGTACTTCCTATTTGATATGTTACTGTGATTAGAAAACTAGGGGCATGTTTTTGGTCATAGAAGCATGGGCGGGTACTATTTGTTTTCGTTTACTTTATTTGTTCCATAGAAATGAAGGAATAGAGTCAGTAGCATGTATACTCTTCAATACAGGTTATGCGGGAAGTGTCTGCACGTTCTTATTTGTTTTTACGGACTACCACGGACAGAAGTAAGAGTACATTCGTGCACAACAAGGTGTCACGATCCCAAAAATATAATAATACCGGTAGATTGACTTATTCTGTGAAATCCCGAAATAACGATACAGGGTGAACAATACTCCAAATAAAAAAGTTGTTTATTTAATTAATTAAAAATTACAGTAAAATTCTAAAAATTAAATTATCGTTGCGCCTCAAAAGAACACTGTCCCGATTTGCACCCGATATCAAGTTATATTCAAATAACTATTACGGTCGATATACGATTTCACAACGACTTTCTGCATATTTGATTTTGACATATCTTGCAATGTATACGCCGAAATCTTGATTTTTCACTTCTGTTAGAAAGATATAGTTCAACAGATTCCAACGTTTCTTGTTTCGAAGAAATCCGATTTAAAACGAGTCCGGTACACTCAGTTGAAGTTCAGAACGTTAAATTACGAACTGCAGGGTCGTTCTGAGCTCGATTATAATTAATATATATTTATATACGTTCAACTTCGTTTTAATAAAAATATAAACCCATTTATATTTTGAATTCAATATTTAAACTGATTTAAATATTCAAATTCAAACCGGCAAAAATGCGGGACGTTACACACATTAAACAGATATTGTTGTGGTTACTGGATGTGCCGATCGGTTCCGGGCAGGTTTACAGCACAACTCAGTCTAACATCGGATCTTTCTGGGCTTGATGCACTAACCACCCACATTAGACAGGTATTGTTGTAGCCACTGGATGTGCCAGCCGGTTCCGGGTAGTTTTACACCACAACTCAGTCTAACCACGGGTTACGCATATTCATCTTTTACTAAATTTGCATATTTACTATTTATGTAAATTTTCCGTAAATCAATTTAGCCTAGATAAAATTCATTTGTCATGCAAATTAGCATATTTATATTCTATGCCCAAAATTTGATTTACCTATCAATCAGCCCAACTTGCAGTTTATACAAATTTAGATTTAATATTCCCCTTTTTCAATTCATGCCCAATGTAGATTAATATTCCAAATTTACGGTTCATGTCAAAACTAGATTTAATATTCTAGTTTACCGTTTATGTCTAAAACTTGGTTTATACGCCAATTACACACTTTGCAGCCAATTGAATTTTTCAACTTATGCCCAAGTCTAATATGCATGTAAATCATTCACTATTATATCCAATTTAGATGATGCCAACATATTTATTATGCCAAACTAACTTAATTAAGCTACGCCCAATCCCCGCATCATAATCGTACGTATAACATGATTTCACAAGTTTTCTATGTACTCGTGAAATGGCACTAATCCAAAGGAATAGGGGATAAGCATAAAAATTGATATAAAAGATTAGGCATGCAAAAATAATGGCTCCAACAGGTTCGATGTACATAATAGTGAATAGAATAAACTAGCCAAGTTACACACTAAATATGAGATCCACATAGTTAAAGGAATTGGCATAGGTGATTTGGTCCAACATAATGCCAGTTCAAAGTACAACATGATCGGTTAATTATAACAATGGGAATAGTCATAAGCAACTAACTACAATAGTCATAGGCAATTAACGAAAATAGTCATGGGCGACTAATCATAATAATTGCTTAACCAATGTCATTGGCAATAGTCTCATAGTTATGATTCATAGTCGTACGCAATAATTTCATAGGCAACAGTTCATGGCCATAGTCTTAGACAAAGGTCTCATAGTCATAGTCATAGGCAATAGCTTCATAGGCAACAGTTTCATAGTCATAGTCTTAGGCAAAACCTCATAGTCATAGTCTTAGGAAAAAGTCTCATAGTCATAGTCTTAGGCAAATGTCTCATAGTCATAGTCGTAAATCAGATCCAAAGGCATAGATAACTTTCGATTTGACATAAGCACGAATCAAAGATAATTAACTTGCAAATTGGTATAATTCTATATTTTGATTCATTACATTCACAATTCCAATTACATGTTCAAATCTAAGGAATAACCGAACTTACATTGATCGATTTAAAAAGGATAATAAGATAGCGTTGTGGTGATTTGCTATGATTCGCCTGACGTTGCTCGAAGTTGTTGGATTAGCCTTTGATTCCCTTCTTGCTTGACTTGAATCTCCAATTTGAAGAAGAGCTATAACTTGTTTTTATGGAGAATAAGATTTATTTTAATTAGGATTGAGGCAGAGTATAGGCGTAATGAAGTTGTGCGGAGAAAGTGAAGTTTGGGGGCGTTTATATAGCGTAGAACTTATGAATTTGGTCTAGAAATCAGCCCGGATTAAAAAAAAAAAGAATTCTGCCTCGGATCTGGAAAAATAGGGCAGGTCGACCCTAGGTCGACCTATGGGGGGGGGGGGAGGTCGACCCCCTGGTTGATCTGGGTTTTGGGCAGAAAATTTTCCGCCCAGCCCGCTTCTGGGTTCTGTTTTGAATTTTGAATTCAGTTTCGAGCTATTTTCAAATTTGAGTTGAAACTTCCGAAGGCCATAACTTCTTCATACGAAGTCCGACTCACACATACTCGAACTCTGTCACAAGCAGAATTCCAAGACGAACGCAATGGCATAACCCGTTTCCCTTAATTCTTCTCTTAAAAAATTAAGTATACTTTGATTTGTTACATTAACGTTTACAGAAAATACAGGGTGTTACATTCTCCCCTCCTTAAAGGATTTCGTCCCCGAAATCTTCAAGTTAAGAAGAATGTATCCTAACATCCAGCATCCATCTACTCAACCATTCAATCACAGGCATTCACTGTCCCTAAAAGGATTTCTAATGCTTTCATGATTCTATGCATAGTTTGTGTACAGGTCCTTATCTAATGTAAAATCAGGCGGTCTAATGATTCAGTTGACCTCCTTAATGCGAATTATGTCAGTGCCATGAGTCCATCATGTATGCAATCATCCCTAGTCATGTAAGTACTATATGCTTGCGTATTCATTCATCCATATGCAACTTCCATATGATAACACATCAAATTTTAATCCATATACAAATACATATATGCATATGCAAACATGAAAGTGACTGAGCCGATCTAGTGCCTAATGTGTGTATATGTATCCACAAGCAACCACTAGCAAACACTTGTAACCACTTACATCCACCAAACATAACATGTCTCAAACACATGTTTACATCCATTGACTTCTACCTAAGGATCACGAAGATAGGACCTAGAGGATATACTTAGAAAGATGGAAACAAGAATGCCTAAAATTCCTAGCAAAAAAGACCAAGGATATACCCTTAAGAAAGAGGGTATGATGCGCGTATCTAGTCTTCTGTCTTCTAAGTCGCATCTTCTTAAGCTTCACTCCACTGTACCTTATCCAATTTAACTTCATGGTTGCGAAGCTTCTTGACCTCCATTTCCAAAATCCACTAGTAATGATAGGCCCTCGATCACTTACCATGCTAGAGGGTATCCAATGTAGTCGAGCTATCTTTCCAAGATAAACAGATATTAACCATGATATCAAGTGTATATCCTAAGATGATTAGAAGTCTCTCCTCTACTTAGCTTATCCATCATGCTGCAAGTCTGAGGGTCTAAAGCTAATGGTTACTATGTGCTTATAATCTCTCTTAAGTTCAGTCTTTTTTTCTACTTAGAGCGTCTGCCACAACCATTTATTTCTCACGCAAACCATCCTAGTCGAACTCGACATCCCTTAAGTACAAGCCCAAAAGGCCTAAACGAATATCAGACAAGCACCCAAGGAATACCTTCTTCGAATTCGGACGATCTATGTGAGATGATACTAACAAAACAACCAAAAAATTGAGCATTTTACCGACTCTGGCTATCCTCGCCAATCTTGCTCCAGAATTATCGGTTATCGCATAACTGGCTTTGCAGTGTCATCAATATACATGCATAAGTCTATCTCGAATTTTAGGGGGAAAACCCCTACCCTAATCAAAATATCTTGTGTACTTATGGACTACCCCAACGGATCGAAAATCGTCGATAGATAAGCAAAGTGATTCTAGGTAGCTAAGACAAACTGATCCCTTAGGATCGTACGAAATCTCAAGGGTATTCTCGAGGCAAGTCGAAAGTCTAACTACCCTTGTTTCATAATTACTAGCTAACCAATCAATGCCTAGAATCAACCCATAGCCCAAAAAAGAACATAAGCATAAATACAGCTATTCTCAAATCCTCACAAGTCAAAGATAAATGGGCTGAACTAGCAATTGGATTCGAGACTATAATAGGATCATCTACTACATAATATCTTGGGTGCAGAGACTCAATTATGGAAGCAGACGTATACGGATGTGAAGCGCTAAAATCGGAAGGAGTAATAATAGGATAATCAAAAAGGGAAATACTCTTTCAAACGAAATCTTACTGCCTCTCTCTTAAGTATGCTGCCGGTGAGTGCATGCACTCGCCTTCCGGAAAATCATGTCCCTAGTTCTTGCCCTTGTCCTCAATTATATGACCTGTTATACCCTAGTAAAGATACTTCCTCTTATCTTAGGCTTTACTATTTTTTTCCTCCCCTCCTTTATGAGCCAAGTCATATCCATGGGTTCTTCATCCTTGTGTTGTGCTACGTAGCCAGACCCCCTCATTCTCAACTTTGCCATCCTTGTGTAACTTGTTGACATGTCTCTCGAAAGCTGCCTCCATTGCACGAGGAATCCTACAAAGATCGAAAGAAAATATCGGCTACAGAAGGAAGTTAGGCACTTATTTTACCTTTGACAAGTGTCGTAGTCTCATCAAGCCTACGGAACCATGCCGCGATGAGGTTACCTCCCAGAAAGCCAGGAGCCCCGGAGACTCAAGAAAGAAGGAAACAAGGATTCAAATAGAGGATCATAGTCGACAGTTCATGGCCATAGTCTTAGACAAAGGTCTCATAGTCATAGTCATAGTCATAGTCATAGGCAATAGCTTCATAGGCAACAGTTTCATAGTCATAGTCTTAGGCAAAAGCCTCATAGTCATAGTCTTAGGCAAAAGTCTCATATTTATAATCTTAGGCAAATGTCTCATAGTCATAGTCATAAATTAGATCCAAAGGCATAGATAACTTTCAATTTGACATAAGCACGAATCAAAGATAATTAACTTGCAAATTAGTATAGTTCTATATTTTTATTCATTACATTCACAATTCCAATTACACGTTCAAATCCAAGGAATAATCGAACTTACAGTGATCGGTTTAGAAAAGGATAATAAGATAGCGTTGTGGTGATTTGCTATGATTTGCGTGACGTTGCTCGAAGCCATTGGATTAGCCTTTGATTCCCTTCTTGAAGCTTTAACTTGACTTGAATCTCCAATTTGAAGAAGAACTATAACTTGTTTTAATGGAGAATAAGATTTACTTTAATTAGGATTAGGGCAGAGTATAGGCGTAACGAAGTTGTGTGGAAAAAGTGAAGTTTAAGGGTGTTTATATAGCGTAGAACTCATGAATTTGGTCCAGAAATCAGCCCGGATACATAAAAATGAATTCTGCCTCGGATCTGGAAAAACAGGGCAGGTCGACCCCTAGGTCGACCTATAGAGGGGGAGCTCGAACCCATGGCCGACCTCGGTCTTGGGCGGGAAATTTCCCGCCCAGCCCGCTTCTGGGTTCTGTTTTGAATTTTGAGTTCAGTTTCGAGCTGTTTTTAAATTTGAGTTGAAACTTCCGAAGGCCATAACTTCTTTATACGAAGTCTGATTCCCGCAAAATCAGACTCTTTCTCAAGCAGAATTCCGAGACGAACGCAATGGCATAACCCGTTTCCCGGAATTCTTCTCTTAAAAATTAAGTATACTTTGATTTGTTACATTAACGTTTACAGAAAATACGGGGTGTTACACTTCGTGTGGCTGCTGTTCCTAAGGTGCATTTGCGAATGTTCCTGAGACTCGGGCTAAACAGTCTCGAAGCGGTAAGGACGATCCCTTGCCTTGGTTCACAAATCGAAATCCAACTTCCAATACGTGACTTTTCGGTTTTAATTGTAGAACTAGTATGGCGACATGGTATATGGTACCCATGCCGTCAATGATTGCTGTATTTATATTTGAAGTTGATTTCTTCACTTATAGTAATAATAAAAGATTAAATCAAGCATTATTTGGCAATTATAAGGTAAAAGCCTATCCTCCGGCTTGCGTTACATTGTGTGATTGGACCTGGGTCTTATAATAGCTTCATTTTCTTTATTTAGCATTGCGCTGTTTGTTATATGCACTGGTATTCTTGGGGTTAAACCCGTTCCGTGTTATACAGCGTGATCCCTTGATTTATCTAACTTTAAAATCAAGATAATAACTGTTTTAGTTCTCAGACCAATCACATGACTGGCCTGGAGTTTATTTTTTCAACCTAAACTCTGGGTGCCCCCATTTTCCACACGGGCAGGTAGTAGTTTTGGTTTTGCAGATTTATTCTTACAGGATCCTGGTTTACAGCTGGAATGATATTCGGAAAGCTCTATATCCGTATATCTCCTTCAGTTGTGTTTTGTATTATTTTTCCGCTGCTATGTATTTAAATGTAATTTAAATCTATGATATTTATCAAATGTATAACATTTATTCATACTCTGTTATATTCTTGTATTCTGATGGAATTGTTGTAATAAGAAATGAAATGTTCTTCTGTTTGTGTTCTGATTTGTCATGTTCTCGAAGCAATCCGGGCTTTCCTTAATGGGGAAGTTCAGGTCGTCTCAGATATAGCTTATAAATTAAGGTTTATTTTCCCAACCAGAGATTTGCATATTCCCTCTACAAATTGATGTGGATGTGTGATTACAGTCATTCCAAGCACTGACGTTGCTTAATTATTTCTTGCAGAATTGAAATTGTTTGTGATGTTGCATGTGTACTAAATACTTGGAACCTAATAATTATTTAACTCATTGCTTGAATTCTTTTACAAAGCGAAGAGGTGTCTTTTTCAAGATAGATTCTGTAGGTGATGCTTTGTGGTAGATTATGGTTTATTTCATTTTGTCTCAGGTACTTTCTGTTTTTTCATATCATCTAATCACTAAATTTTATATAACAAATCTGAAAAAAGTTCAGTTGTGGACTGAGTATCAGACAACCATGCAGTACCCCCAATCAGCTCATATGTGAAGCACCATCCCTCTATTGCTCATTCCATATGATATGTTCTCTTAATTTACTACTCCTATCACTATCAATCCTTTCACTATGTGTTTCCATCTTTTCTTTTCTATCTACATCCTCATAATTATGAGTTAATATGCGTTTCAAATTTCATGTAATTTTTGCTTTAACAGATATTTCCTTTTATAAATAGGTAAACATGTTATGTAGTTGACTGGGTTACGTAACGATATGGTTAAGATGAACCTATGATTTTAGGTGTATTAATTTTTCTATTGAGTTAGTGTTCTTGTGCAAATACTGATATTCCCAATATCCATAAGCACAATTCATGTGTGTCAATCCAGTCTTTCCATTAAGTGGTTTTACGGCTTTATTAATATGCAAACAACTAGCAATTTGAGCAAAACTAGTGCAAAGAATTTAGTTATGGTGTATTCAGAAGTGTTAGGATTTCTGCAAGATCACTACACAACTAGATTTTGAAAGAGGGCAAATGATAACAATAACAAGCAAATTTCACCAAACAAACCTTTATTAATCCACCAAATTATTACAATGAAAACCAAAAAATAATTGAGAATTTATCTCAATCCCAAAAAAAAAGTTTTTCTTTCCTTCAAGTACGAGTAATTCTCTCCCTAATGAGATGCTTATATAGGCAAATAGAAAGACTAAGTCTAAAACCTAATTGGACCAAAAAATATCTCAAAAATAAATACTCCTTAAAACTTGCTCAAAACAAATCTTTATCAGTATGCCACCTAATAAGGGAAAACAATATCTATCAAAATCCCATTAATTAGGGAAAGCAATATCTACCCTTTCTCCCTCTTAAAAAAATTTCCTTCCATTTAGTCTGATTTAACATACCATTTTCTCCGCCTATGATTGAATATCGCAAATCACAACACTCCACCTTGATATGAAATCTCTTCAATAAACTCCAATCTCAAAACAAATCTACCACTTATAAATGATGCATCTCCCACATGAAATGCACCTCTCAACAATAAGTTAAAAATTGCTTGTGATACCACAACGACCTCCATGTAAACTTTGTGGCTTTACATTGATGACTCCACCTTGATTCAGATGAACTCGCCTCTCCAAATCCAATTTGAGAACCCATAACATTCTCCATCGTTTTTCCAACCAATTTATATATGTTATCATTTCCCTGTTTTGCTCGTAGAAGCTCCTTGTTACCCTTCCAAACCTTTGTGACTCCTCCTCTAGTCGAGAAATTGCAGCCTTTTTGTTCCAACGATCCAATTGAAGAAAGATTCATTTAATTTCCAGGATGTACTTAACGCCCGTTAGCTTCACTACTTTTCCATCATTCATCTTCAATCGGACTGAACCTATGCCTTTAACATGCAAATCTCGACCATCGGCATATTCCACTTTAGCAGATTGTTCTTCATAATCAATAAATGCTTCCTTTTGATGACATACATGGAAACAAGCTCCCAAACCAAGTATCCAATCTTTTCTTTCGCCTTCATTAACACATAAAACATTGCCTTCAAGTTCTACACCAAGATTCCCCCCATTATCATTGTCCTTTTGTTCATCCGATTCTTCTTCCAATGCCTTCATCTTCTCCTTATCCCTCTTAAGCTTATGACAAAATCTCAATTGATGGTCGGGTTTGTCACGGTAAAAACAAATGTATTCCTTTCTCACGTCTGTTCTATTCGATTGCCTTTCCATATTTCGTTGATTAACCCTCCTTGCAATAAAAGATTTTTCAATTGGAGTTTCAGTTTCCGTTGCCTCCTTATCCTTTCCTTCTGTAAGGTTCGTCCTCCGCATCTCCTCATTAAGCAAGCTGTTGACCACTGAACCAATTGAAACAATGCCATCCAAATTTGAGTTATTCAACGCAACCACAAGCGTTTCCCAACTCTCTGGCAACGAACTCATCATCATTAAGGCTTGTGTTTCATCATCCACCTTAAAATTTACGGCAGCCAATTGATTCAAAATATCCTGAAAATCATTAAGATGCTCTCCAATTGTTCTACATTCCTTAAGCTTCAGATTCACCAACATTTTCATAAGAAGAGCCTTATTTGTTGCAGAGTTCTTCGCATAAACCCCTTTCAATTTCTTCCATATGGTATATACAGATGTTTCATTAGCAACAATATACATCCAAAAAACATCGAATAGACGCAACAACCTTCCTATCCAAAGTCTCCCATTTTGCTTCGCATAGATTGCTAGGTTTTTCCCATTATTCTCCAGCGGCTGATGAAGATCATTAAGATAAAGGAAATCTTCCATCTTCAACTTCCATAATCCCCAATTTCTTCCATTAAGCTTTTCAATAATTATTTTATCCATATTCAAACCCTCTCCAAAAAAATTGTGTAGAAGGCTCTGATACCAACTGTTAGGATTTCCACAAGATCACTACACAATTAGATTTTGAAAGAGGGAAGAAGATAACAATAACAAGCAAATTCCACCAAACAAACCTTTATTAATCCACCAAATTATTACAATGAAAACAAAAAAAGTTGAGAATTTATCTCAATCCTGAACAAACAAGTATTTCTTTCCTTCAAGAACAAGTAATTCTCTCCCTAATGAGATGCTTATATAGGCAAATAGAAAGACTAGGTATGAAACCTAATTGGACCCTAAAATATCTCAGAAATAAATACTCCTTAAAACTTGCTCAAAACAAATCTTTATCATTATGCCACCTAATAAGGGAAAATAGTATCTATCAAAATCCCATTAATTAGGGATAACAATATCTACCCATTCTCCCTCTTAGAAAAATTTCCTTTCATTTAATCTGATTTAACATACCATTTTCTCCACCTATAATTGAATATCACAAATCACAACAAGAAGGACGCAACAGATTGATCAAACATGTTATCTCTTAGCCTATTCACTAGATAATTAATATGGCTATGAAAAAGGATGTTGATTTTATATATATTGATTCTATCGAGTCTTGAAAATAAGTACAATCACAGTAGCAATCATATAATAAATTTAGTTGGTTACCTATTACGAGATTAGACAACACATAATACACGTATTTAATAACTTATAGTATACCAGTTTTAAGCAAATGCAATCATACTTCTACAACAACCCCAACATGATGCTGATAGATGTCTTTGACATATTAACATGTGGATGTAGGATTTGAACGCTGCAATTTTTTAAAATATATAGGTCTATACCAAGTATAAACATATTTTTTGATATATGCAACACTATCTAATGTATATACCATTATTTAAATTGAATTGTTCAACCCTTATTGAGAAATAGCGAAACAGAGCAGCATGAATTGCCATATGTTCTTTCTAAAGTTTGAATAGGTGCTTGCTACTAGGAGTAATATTTTTATGTTCGGGTATAAAAAAATATTATGTAATCCTTTGTTTAATTCTCAGTTGGGATAGAAAATGCATTATGAGGGTCTCTATTTTTTTCTAATTCGACTGCACCACTGTAGTTAATAAGTGTGAAGAGAGAACTATTATCTTCTACTTTATATAAAGGAGCAACTAATTGATGTTCAGACTTCAAATTCATACCTTGGAGTTGAATCTATACACTACACCAAATAAGCAAATTTGAAACATATTATATTTTTTTAATTCTGCGATACTCTGATTTGAAATTAAATTTGGATTGCAATGTAAACTTGTGAACAAATTCTATGTTGAAGCTGTCTTGCTGTGGTTTTGGAACCGTTATACACTACAGTTGAACTCTATCTGAACCATGTTTTGGACATGTTTGTGAAAACTCTTTTCTGAAGCTTGACTCTGTTAGGGGCATTTTAACTGAATTAAGCAGTATTGAGGTTATGCCAAAACACCAGTCCAATGCACCCCTCTGATTCTTACTGATACATGACACCTCTCAACAACCTGAACTAATGATAGTAGATTTTTTCAAAGGGATTCACTCATTGGTGGTTAACAATAGTTTTGTCGATAGGTGGCTGATCAACAAAATGACTAAAAATAAGTGTGTGCCTGGACATGCACTGTACTAGAGCAAAATGCTTCTGACATTTTTTTTTGTGGTTGTTAATTTTTCTATGCCTTGTGTTATGACATTTCCTCTCTTTAAAACACAATGTATCAGTTGGTGTGTTATTTTGTATTTATTGACTCCCATATTTAGATCAAATTATTGCATCTTCACATGCTAGTACTTTGAGTTTCTATGTAAAAATAGTCTGATATATACTTTTTAAACTAATATAACTCTTCTAACAAGGGCAATGACTTTTTATGTATCAGTTCAGTTATGTCTTTAAATTTGACAATGTAACACTCTGAATGTTGAATAACTTGTTATAATATAAATCAGGGCAGAATTAAATTTTAAGATCTGAATCAGGGGAAACGGGCTACGCCATTGCGTTCGTCTCAGAAAAATACGCGAAATAGAGTCCGAGTTTTCGAAAATCGGAGTCTGTATGACCCTGTTATGGCTCATGTAAGTTTTCAGAAAATTCTAAGTTCAAAACAGATTTAAATAAATCCATGAAATTCCAGACCCTTTCAATGTGGGACTTAAATCGCAAATAGGGAATAGAAAAGCCAATGATTGTTATTACCAGGGTTAAATTGGTTGTTGTCTCTTCCTCAGCAGGTCCATGTTTGCCCTGATGAATACCCTATTATTACTAAGATAAGGATAGGCCAACTGCTTATCTTGGCAGCGAGACAAGGCAAAAGAGTAAAGCTAAAAATTTCCAGCTACTATTTTCCTGAAAATTAATTGAAAAGTAAATGCAATGATATGGATGGTTCGATTGAATAAACATATAAATACATCGTGATGTACGCATTTTTGACTATATGTATTTTTTGCGCATGCCACTTAAATATCTTTTAACCTTTTCATTACGAATCCTTGTAATTGTTTCTAGTGATGGAGTTGCAAGAAGATCAGTCATAAGATCCAGTTGATGCACCACATTTTTTCCAGGAAATGATGGCATTCCAGATAACATTTCAACAAATATACATCTATACTCTATATATCTGTTGCTGGAGTATACTTTGAGAAGAAAGATCCACATAGTTTGGGAGCAGATATCTTATCGCCACGTAATCCGTCCAAAATATAATTGATGGAGCATCATTAAAAGCAACATGGGCTAGATCAAAGTCATAGACTTTTAATTTGCAGTCGGAATTTGCAAGGATATTTTCTGGTTCCAGATCCCGATGAAAAACATTTGCAGAATGTATATATTTCATAGCACGTAAAAGCTGGTACATGAAAAATTGATGATGTTCTGGTGTGAAATCGTTATTGGCTTTTATAACTTGATGAAGGTCAGATTCAATTAACTCAAAAACAACATATATGTCTTTGAACTCTGTTCTTGATGAAGGAAACATTACATGTTTAATCTGTACAAGATCAGGGTGACGCATCAATCTAAGCAACTTAATCTCTCTTAATATACGTGTAGCATCAGAAATGTGTTCAAAAACATCATTTATTTTCTTATTATAAACATATAAACTGATTATCTTTTCACTGCATATTTTCTTCTTTCTTGAGCTGATCTGTTTTTTAATTATATATTTAATGCAGGGAGAGATATTATTGGACTTGCAGAAACTAGGACTGGTAAAACAGGTGCATTTGTTCATCCAATCGTACAAGCATTTGCACTTCTTGAGAATCCACAACCTTTTCCTGTGTATTATCACCTACTAGGTATTTCAATTGTTTGGGAATATGTTACTTATACAATAAAAGAATAAGCTTCACCAAGCAGATAAACTAGTATTTGAAAACAGTGCTGAGAATTTGGCTTTTGTGCATAACTTTATCATTTTGGTTGGACATTCTAAATTAATAATAACTTAAGCACAATAAAAGAGTTCATTTTAGTTTACGAAGCTTAAAATACTGATTCGAATTCATGCAAATTTTAATTATTTTGAATTATATTTTGATCAAGGTGTGTTTATTTATTTTATCTGTTTGTTGTAAAGAATGATTATTTTTACAGAAAGGTTATGGACATCTGTTTGAGACTCTGTAGTGGACTGGCACGATTACAAGTGAGTTTTGTTTATTATTATTTATTTATTAGCTAGAATATAATTTTTGGTGATGAGTTTTGAGCAATCAATTCAATATGTAGTGATTAAAAGAGAAATTGCAAACTTTCTGGTAGAACATTGTAGTATAGAGAAAAATATTGAATTCTCACTTATTATATATGGCTCATAATTTGATATGATAAATTATAGGAATGACTGTTTAACCTTCAGCAATCAACTACTTCGGTGACAAACTGGTAACGTTTAAAGTGACAAACCTTGTCCAAATAGACTTTTTGGCAACAAACTGACTTTTCTGTGTTTTCGGTTACCCTTTTTGCATTAATTAACTTTCTTCTTCCAAATTTAAGTTATGACATGATCAAAGGCTGTTTTTCTAGAATTATATATATATATATATATATATATATAGTCGTTAGAAAGAGTGCTTTAATTTCCATCTTTAGCATGGAGCCCAATGCTGAAATGTGTACGTGCATTGATCATGACCGGGTTGACTTGAGCAAACCAAGACGATCGCTGCAACGTTTGCAGGAATTCACATGCTGATCGACTGTGCAACAGGAAAGTCAGAAGAATAGATAAAGAATATTACTTAATAAGGTATACATATATAACACTAAATATCTTAGTCGCCCATAACAACGGTTTCAACAATTCAATCTTAATAAATAATATATCCTGATGTACTACAGTTGATAGCAGTTAACCAGAGAACATACATATAAGCTATGTCGTCACATTCACAGTTTGGTGGATGGCATAGGCGAGTTTTAAGAATTTGGTTATATAAGCTAATACACAAGTGGTTATTTAAATGAACTATTTGGCTTCTATGTATATTTGTAAAGCCATTGGGGATATTACTGAGATTAATGAAAATAATTTTCAGGTAATTATTGGTCATGCTAGCTACAGCCTATGCCACTATTAGATTTGTCCTGAAATATTTCGATCATGAAAATAACTTTCAGGTGATTATAAGTCCTACTTATTGTCTGATGAGCATATTATTTTGGGTTGATTCATCACATCTTAAGTCATTTGTCTTCAATTATGAAGATTCCAAAATTGATCCTGATGTATATAGATATATTTATATATTCATTTGTCACTGCTTTTATTTGCTTTACTAATTCTCCCACGTATAGTTAAACTCCAAGTATATTCATTTGTCCGGAACCAAATTTTAGTTAAACTTCCACAGATAGTTAGGTATAATTCCCTAAACAAAAAAGTAGTGATAAATGAATGAATTCACAAGTAAATGAATTTCAAAATTAGAGTAGTATAAGATTGCAATTAAGATCTCAACCATGTGACAATTAAATGGTTATGTATCAATTTATTTACCTCATATCTTACATGCTATGCTACGAACGTGTATGTTTCACTCAAACTAAATTTATTTATTTTAGCCTATCATTTGTTTGACTGAATCATGGATGGACCAGTTTGACTTAAGTTGAAGTGCAGATATTAAATGGATATTTTATCCTGCATCCTTAGTTGCATGACACTTCTGAGTCTTCTAGCTTTTCATTAACGGTAAGCCCGGAACTTAAGAAATGTTTGATTACACCAATATAGTTGCTTTTAATAGCTTTTGTAAGTAATGGATAAGAATATGGTATTCAATTTTTGTTTTAAAATTGAGTTTCGACTTGGTTTTGAAATCGAGTTTTGATTAAATTTAATGCATTACTTTCTTATAACATTGGTGGTTGTTATAATTGTTTTATTGATTAAAATTATATGGGGAGTATATAATAAAATATGATTTTCTTCCTCATTTTTGCAGATATGGATTTCGAAAAGATAATATGATGGATCAGGGTACGTAGAAAGCGTTTACGAGCAAGTTTGGTCAATTTTATTTGTTATTTTATTAAATTGTCAACCTTATAAATGTTATGTAACTTAGATTTGTTGTAGTATATTTGTACTTTTTTGTTTCTTTGAATATATGGTCTATCTTTATTCGATAGTAATTTGTTTATGGTAAATTTGTTTGTGGAATTTTCTTTCATATTTTTTAGCTTTTAATTTGAAGAATGATAGAATTTTTTATATTATTGATGGTATTAATTACATTTTAAAAATAATTATTATATCTCAAATCCGCAACACATTAGTGGTGTGGTAAATTATCAATTTGAAACTTATCATACACATTTCTGATTGTCAATTTGAAACATCTAGTAAGTGTTGCGGGTTATCAATTTGAAACAATTATCAAGTGTTGCTGATTATCAATTTGAAACACTAATTAAGTTCTGCAGTTTATCAATTTGAAACTGTAACAACCCGGAAAATCTGAACTAATTTAAAAATTTATTTTGGAAATTTTGATGAATTTTGAATATTTAAAATGAATTATTTTAAATAATTACGACGAGAAATTTATTTTGAATAGAATTAGAACGTATACATTTATTTGAATCGTCGTTAGAATATAAATATTTATTTTAATTATAAAAGGAATTGGAAACGGCGCGGTAGTTTGAAAATTCGATTTCAAATTTCAAATGGATGTACAGGATTCAAAATAAACCGGATTTTAGCGAAACCAAAAATATTAGAATCTATTTGAGAATATCTTTCCAACTAATCCGAAAAATTAAAATTCCATAGCGGGAATAAAAAGTTATTCCCAGTTGAAAATTCAGAATAGTCGCTATGGAAAATATAGCCCTTAAAAATGGAGATTTTGCAAATGACCCCTGTTTTTGACCAAACCACTTTTGTTGGATCCGAGATGTCTAATTATTGCAAGATTCCAAAATTCATGATTTTTCAAATCAATATGTGAGCGTGGCAAAGGAAAATGTGTTTTGACAGTTTCAGTCTATTTGGATCGACCAGAAAATGGCCATTTTTCAAACAGTCTCCATATTTTACGAAATTAGTTTTGTTAGAACTGTATCGTCAATACAAAACTAGAAAATATTTTTCAGGAAATTTTAGAGTCCGTATGTGACCCTAGTAAATTGAAATGTACATTCAAAATCAATATATAGAACTATATTTTGATGGAAACTGATTGAAACAACTGAATTGGCTTGTGATACATACCCCCATTGAGTACGGAATGGGGGTAATTAGCTTGAGGCATCAATCATTGGGTTCGATTTGGAGGTAAAATGAAAAAGCAACTTTTTGGATAATTAAATTAATAAAATAATTAATTATAAAATACCCCACCCCTATTTCCTCTTAGCCCACCCTGCCCGTCTTTCATTTCGAATGAGATTACAGAAATAAAAAAAGGGGAAACCCAATCACAATTGGATGGAGCCGCCCCCCCTCCCCTCGCGCGCCGCCGCCGGCGTCAGAGGGCGCCCCCTCTGGTCACTCTGCCTCCCCTCAGACGACCCCCCCTTCCTTCTTCGATCCCCCAAATCAATTTGAGAAACCCGCGCCCAAAGCCCCGCTGACCGGCGCGTCTGACAGCCACTGCGACCCACCCTTCCTCCAGCCTCACGCGAGAAGCAACTTCTCTCCCGTTCGAACCTGAAAACCCTAAAAGAAACTATGAGTTTTTTGTTTTTATTTCTATTTATTTCACACATAAAATATGTGTTTTGTACGATAATTTCATATTAGAAAGATGGGATTTTTTTAATATAAAGAAAAGTTTAGTTTTGTTATAAAGAAAGATTTAGATTTATACTTAAAAGAAAGTGAAGATGGTCATTTTTATAAATATATGATTTTGTTTGTGAAAGTTACAATCTTTTTTTAAATAAAAATATGATCTTTATTAACATAAAGAAGTGATTTTATTTATATATATAACAATGCTAAAAAGGTGTGATTTTTAAATCTAAAAAGATATGATTTTTTTACATACAAAGATTTGATTTTTGAATTAGAAAAGCTTCATTTTTTTATTATTTATTTAGAAAAGATAAGATTTTATAATGCCAACATCGATATAAAATAAAAACTTTAATTTTATCATGAAGTTGCGAATTAAAAATAGAATTTTTATATAATAGAGGACATAAAAATATGATTTTTATTTATGTAGCCAAATAAAAATCTGGTTTTTTTATTTTATATATAGTGAAATAAAAACGTGATTTTTATGCGGTGGAAATAAAAATATGATTTTTATATATGAACAACGGGAAAAGTTCGCACTGGAATTTTGGGCATATCCGAACCGTTCAGAAATAGAGAATGGAGGAGTGGAACCCAAGGTGAGAACTTCTCACTTTTTATTTTATTTTCTAGTTAAAATATATACTAGGATGCAGACGGTGCTTAGCAGCACCCAACACCCGTCGTCCGCAGGCCATGGACGGCTTGCTTGTTTGATTGTTTGTTGTTGTGAAAATTGATTGTGTGATGTGTAACGGAATAAATAAAATATTCTTCTGTTGGAATAAAATATTTTATAGTTAAAAATATAATTTTTAACATGTATATAAATAAATTAAATATTTATAAACAAATCGGCGATTTGTTTATGTACACACATTTGACCGACATTGATTGGGACGTTAAATTTTACACATCGCCCAACTGCACAAATAAAATTTATTATTTGTTGATTGAAACCCCACACGGGTATTGGGATGATATATGACTTATACTAGCCCCAATAACTAGCTGTATGACGATCGATTGATTGACAGGCTCTAGCGAGCATTAAATATTTATATTTGATGCTTATGTAGTGTAGAATGCACTCTGGATGATGGTTGAATGTGTTTGATTGTTATTGTATACTTGTGTAGTATGAAATCCATATAATCAACATTATATGGTAATTGACTGTGTCTGATTCCATTTCAGAAAAATAAATATTTTGAAGGTAACGGTTATTTTAAAATAATGAATATTTTAAAATAATATTCAGTAAAAGATCAAAATATGATTTTGATGACCGATTTGGTATGGATACGAATATATTTTACATATATAAAGCTGAGTTGATTAGATTGACGCCATTTTGACGTGAACGGTATTTGTATCGATTTCATTCGTTTTTATAATGAAGATCGAAAAGGAAATGATTTTATAATATAATGTTTTGAAAATACTATCATTTATATATCGATGATATGGAATATTCAATTTTGATTTGAAATTGAATATGAAGTTGAAATCGTTTTGAAAATGAATTTAAAATTATTTATAAAATACGTTTTAAATGGAAATCGATGAAATATATATAATATATTATATATATAATGGCCTGAATAGAACGCGTCGCGCTGCGGCAGATCGCGAATTTTGACCATTGACTTCGGACAGACATTATGGAAGATCCAACCGTCGGATTCTCCTAAAACCAGAACCATTGGGCTCGTATCGAAAAGAGCTTTCTAACGAATATTAGAGATTTTAAATCTAACGGTTGGATTTGCAATTATGTCCAAATCAAATTTGGAAAAGGTCACTGTAAGTGCGGTTCGATGGACGTTTATGGAAATCGACTGTACGGGCCTTGATAAAATTATTAAAAATATCAATAATTTGTGGAAAAACATAATAAATGATTTGGAAAGAATTGGGATGAAAAATTCCGTACTTGAATAGATAAAAAAAATATTTTTATCGAAATCAACTAGTTTTGAAATAGAATAATAAATCCAATATTTTTAAATTAAATAAATTGGATCTGAAATGGTTAAAAAAATAACCAGGATTTCCAAGGTATGAATTGGAATGGATTTGAATTGAAATTATCTTCAGAATATTTCGATATTGGATTTCGTGATTATACGGATATTGTGGAGGAATTTGGAAGATATATATATCGTTATTCTAATACAATATTTGTTGGTTTAAGAATTTGATATTGAATATAAGCCGATATATTTTCTATTCAGAGCCTTCTATTTAATTTCAAATTGGATTTTGGGTTTGTCGTGAATGGTATCTTTAATAATACTATTCTTGAACTGAATGTAGTTAAGAAAATTAGAAACTGACTAGAGGGTAGTTAAGTTGAATGGTTTCCTGGGTATTGATCTAATGTTGGTTTCGGCCTTCAGGGTTAATACTTAGGGAATTGTTCTCTTACTAATTTACGGTTAGAGACTGATTGGATTTTGGGTTTGTTGTGAACTATGTTTTCAACGACATTCGTTCCTTAACCCAATTTACAGTGAAATGAGATTTGGAATTTATAAATCTTTTTGTTAAGATTTAAAGGGAATTTTCCAAAGCGAAGTTTCCCAATTAAATATATTTAATTGGAATTGAATTGAAATTGGTCTTTGGGTTTATCATGAATGGTGTTTTAAATAACACTGGTTCTTTAACCCGATTAACAATGGAGTTAAGAAAATCAGAAACTAACTGGAGATTAGTTAAGTTGGATGGTTTCTTGGGTATTGATCCGATGTTGGTTTCGGCCTTCGGGGTTAATACTTTAGGGATTGTTCACTTGCTAATTTACAGTTAGAGGCTAATGGAATGGAATGTGATTTTGGGTTTATCGTGAACCGTGTTTTAATGACATTGGTTCTTTAACCGAGTTAAAGACAAAATACGGTTTGAATTGAAATCCAAAGGAAGATTAAATAATAAATTTTAAAGAATTTATCTTTGACAAAATTAATGGTAATATTTCCCAAAGTATGTGAATATTTGAATAAAAGAATATTCAGAATTGGAGTGAGGCGTATGTTGTGGTTTATAGCACTTGTTTATTATATACGCGAGTTACTCGAAAAGGCCGGGTTTATGCCCATTCTGAATAACTAATTCGACGATATGTCGACGATGAAGACGGTGGTTGAAAACCGGAGGTCTTCACATCGTTTGGATGATTACTGATGTCTTGATCGGGCTGTGCATCCAAGCCGAGGTAATAAGTGGTGATCGTCTAGGCATACTTTGAGATCGACGGATATGCGAGGACCTCTCCCCTATATTGGGCATGTGGGGGAGGAATAAGGTGCCTCCGGTATCGTTCAGACCCAAAACGGACTTATAAATGGATTGTGTGTCTGACATTGGATTTTATTATGTGCTGATTGTTTTCTATTAAATATATATATCTGTTTGCCAACGGAGAATTTACTCTCTTGCTTAACGTCCTTCTCTGAGACGTACAAGCTCAGAGGTTATATATCAATAGATATCAGTCGCATGGCATGAATTGCCTGTGTGGGATGCTGAGATGCAGTGATCAAAGCTTTTGTTGAAAAGCAGAGTCTTGTGGTTATTGATCAAAGCACGACTTTAATACAGCGTAGCTTTGTGTATGGCATTAATTCGCGAGCCTCACACCTCGGTATGAGTCAAAAACGGGATCGTGACTGCAGAAAGTGTACGATGTTTCTTTCTAGCTATAGGTGGTGTCAGTGTTTTAGCAAGGCCTGACATTTTATATTTTTACCTTTGTGGATGTTGGATTGAGAGGCGCCTCAGATATATTGGTCTCTTCGGAGTCGATGGATATAGGTCCGATAGGACCGAGAAACGTGTGTTCAGGAATAACCAATTCTCAAACGTAACGTAGGACCGACCCTGAAGATCCAAGGGTTACCCAGAGTGTGTAGTCCTGATGCATTTGCTAGAGTGTCTCAAAGCAGTGAGGAGCCATCCCTGGCCTCGACGCAAACATGGAATCCAATTTCCAATACGTGACATTTCGTTTTTGATTAGCCTAGTATGGCAACATAGTAGCATGGGATACGATGCCATATATGATTGATATATTTATATTTGGAGTTATTTTCGTACACTTTATAATATAATAGTATCAAAACGATTTGTTTTGAACGTACCAAGCATATTTGGCTATTATAAGGTAAAACTCTATCCTCCGGCTTGCGTTGCATTGTGTGATAGGACCTGAGTCTTGTAATAGCTTCATTTTTTCAAAAAGCATTGCGTTGTTTATTCTATGCACTAGTATTCTTGGGAGGAAACCCGTTTCGTGTTATACGGCGTGGTCCCTTGAATTACTCTCTTTCAAAGTAAAGTTTTAAATAACTGTTTTAGTCCTCACACCAGTCACATGACTGACCTGAAGTTTATTGTTTTAACCTAAACTCTGGGTGCCCCTATTTTCCACACAGGCAGCTAGTAGTTTTGGTTTTGCAAATTTATATTCACTGGATCTGTGTTTACAGATGGAATGATATTCGGAAAGCTCTGTATCTGTATATCTCCTTCAGTTGTGTATCATATTATTTTTCTACCGCTATGTAATGTAATTTAAATCTCTGATATTTTTCTGATGTGTAATCTTTATTCATACTCTATATATTCTTGTATTCTGATGGAATTGTTGTAATAAGCAATGAAATGTTCTTCTGTTTGTGTCCCGATTTGTCGTGTTCTCAAAGCAACCCGGGCTTTCCTTCACGGGGAAGTTCGGGTCGTCTCATTTTGGTATCAGAGCTTTGGTTTACAGAGCTCGAGAACAAGACACATTATAACCATATGAAAGAACTCATCAGAAATTGGTTTAGTAATATCCAATGAGAATTACTCTTTAGAGATAGGATCAGTACTATCCTATAATGAGTCGAAAGAGAGTTGTTTCTAAAAGAAGAAATGAAAATAAAGTTTGTTTTGAAAATTTAAACCTTATACATATTTGAATATTGTATTTGTATTGAATTTGGACAATCCAATATATAAAGATTTTGCATATACGGCTTGCAAATGTATATTCGAAGTTTTAATATACCGGATAGATATAGAATCGCACTCTAGTCACCCGGAAATGATTCTGATGATGGCGCACCATCATCAGTATTTATACTCGAGTTTCAGAAGTGGGATTTCTATATATTTCCAATTGACTGGTGTGAGAACCAAAACTAGATAGGGCTTATTGTTGTGATTTGGCACCAAAAATGTGATTTTTTGACTATGTATCCAAGTTATGAATTTGAAATATTAATCAACTAATTGATTGATGGTTGTGTTGTATAATTATTCATTTAAACCAGCATGTGAAAGAAAGGTAAATTTAGGCCAAATTGAACCAAATATTGAACAGTATTGAAAATTGTTTGGAATTGCATGCATATACATATATAATTATTTGCCTGACAAATAGGTACATGTTTACTAATTTCTTGGGTTTTGGATGATTTTATGAGTCGATTGGCTAGCCACTTGTCTGTTTCTTTTTCTTTTTGGATTGGAGAGGCCTGTATGGCAATTTCGGGATTTTCCCGGTGCTCCCGTACAGAGGAGGTTATGGCGAAATTTTTCGAAAATTTAGGGTGTTAGCCAAATTTTTGAAGAATTGGAAAATTCTTAGAAACTGAAAAGTTGAAGAACTTAAGCCATAATGAAAATAATGAAAGTTGAGTTGGTTTGTAAAACAACTTTCAGCTCCGTTCCTTTTTTAGGACGAAAAGATTTTAAGTGGGGGAGATTGTAACAACCCAGAAAATCTGAACCAATTTAAAAATTTTATTTTGGAAATTTTGATGAATTTTGAATATTTAAAATGAATTATTTTAAATAATTATAACGAGAAATTTATTTTGAATTGAATTAGAACATATATATTTATTTGAATCATCGTTAGAATATAAATATTTATTTTAATTATAAAAGGAATTGGAAATGGCGCGGTAGTTTGAAAATTCGATTTCAAATTTCGAATGGATGTACAGGATTCAAAATAAATCGGAATTTAGCGAAACCAAAAATATTAGAATCTATTTGAGAATATCTTTCCAATGAATCTGAAAAATTGAAATTTCATAGCGGGAATAAAAAGTTATGCCCAGTTGAAAATTCCGAAAAGTCACTATGGAAAATATAGCCCTTAAAAATGGAAATTGTGGAAATGACCTCCGTTTTCGACTAAACCACTTTTGTTGGATCCGGGATGTCTAATTATTGCTAGATTCCAAAATTCATGAATTTTTGAATCAATATGTGAGCGTGGCACTGCAAAACATGTTTTGACAGTTTCAGTCAATTTGGATCGACCAGAAAATGGCCATTTTTCAAGCGGTCTCCAAATTTGACGAAATTAGTTTTGTTAGAACCGTATCATCAATACGAAGCTAGAAAATATTTTTCAGGAATTTTTAGAGTCCGTACGTGACCCCAGTAAATTGAAATGTGCGTTCAAAATCAATATATAGAACTATATTTTGAGTTTGACGGAAACTGATCGAAACAGCTGAATTGGCTTGTGATACATATCCCATTGAGTTCGGAATGGGGGTAATTAGCTAGGGGCGTCAATTGTTGGGTTCGATTTGGAGGTAAAATGAAAAAGCAATTTTTTGGATAATTAAATTAATAAAATAATTAATTATAAAATACCCCACCCCTATTTCCTCTCAGCCCACCCTGTCCGTCGTTTATTTTGAATGAGATTATAGAGAAAAAGGGGAAACCCAATCGCAATTGGATGGAGCCGCACCCTCCCCTCGCTCACCGCTGCCGGCGTCAAAGGGTACCCCCTCTGGTCACTCTGCCTCCCCTCAGACGACCCCCCTTCCTTCTTCGATCCCCCAAATCAATTTGAAGAACCCCACGCCCAAAGCCCCGCTGACCACCACGCCTGACAGCCACCGCGACCCTCCCTTCCTCCAGCCTCGCGTGAGCAGCAACTTCCCTCCCGTTCGAACCTGAAAACCCTAAAAGAAACTATGAGTTTTCTGATTTTATTTCTATTTATTTCACATATAAAATATGTGTTTTGTATGATAATTTCATGTTAGAAGGATGGGATTTTTTAATATAAAGAAAAGTTTAGTTTTGTTATAAAGAAAGGTTAAGATTTTTATTTAAAGAAAGCGAAGATGGTCATTTTTATAAATGTACGATTTTGTTTGTGAAAGTTACAATCTTTATTTAAATAAAAATATGATCTTTATTACATAAAGAAGTGATTTTATTTATATATATAACAATGCTAAAAAGGTGTGATTTTAAATCTAAAAAGATATGATTTTTTTATATACAAAGATTTGATTTTTGATTTAGAAAAGCTTCGTTTTTTTATTATTTATTTAGAAAATATAAGATTTTATAATGCCAACATCGATATAAAAATATGAACTTTAATTTTATCGTGAAATAGCGAATTAAAAATAGAATTTTTATATAATAGAGGACATAAAAATATGTTTTTTATTTATGTAGCGAAATAAAATTTTGACTTTTTTATTATATATATAGTGAAATAAAAACGTGATTTTTATAGGGTGGAAATAAAATATGATTATATGAACAGCGGGAAAAGCTCACACTGGAATTTTGGGCATATCCGAACCGTTTAGAAAAGAGAATGGAGGAGTGGAACCCAACGTGAGAACTTCTCACTTTTTATTTTATTTTCTAGTTAAAATATATACTAGGATGCAGACGGTGCTTAGCAGCACCCGACACCCGTCGTCCACAGACGACTTTTTGTTTGATTGTTTGTTGTTGTGAAAATTGATTGTGTGATGTGTAATGGAATAAATAAAATATTCTTGTGTTGGAATAAAATATTTTATAGTTAAAAATATAATTTTTAACATGTATATGAATAAATTAAATATTTATAAACAAATCGGACGATTTGTTTATGTACACACATTTGATTAACATTGATTGGGACGATAAATTTTACACATCGCCCAACTGTACAAATAAAATTCATTATTTGTTGATTGAAACCCCACACGGGTATTGGGATGATATATGACTTACACTAGTCCCAATAATTAGCTATATGTCGATCGATTGATTGGCAGGCTGTAGTGAGCCTTAAGTATTTATATTTGATGCTTATGCAGTGTAGAATGCACTCTGGATGATGGTTGAATGTGTTTGATTGTTGTTGTATACGTGTGTTGTATGAAATCCATATAATCAACATTATATGGTAGTTTAATGTGTCTGATTCCAGTTCAGAAAGAATAAATATTTTGAAGTAACGATTATTTTAAAATAACGAATATTTTTAAATAATATTCAGTAAAAGATCAAAAATATGATTTTGATGACTGATTTGGTATAGAAATGAATATATTTTAAATATATAAAGCAGAGTTGATTAGATTGACGACATTTTGACGTGAATGGTATTTATATCGATTTCATTCATTTTTATAATGAAGATCGAAAAGGAAATGATTTTAAAATATAATATTTTGAAAATACTATCATTTATATATCGATGATATGGAATATTCAATTTTGATTTGAAATTGAATATGAAGTTGAAATCGTTTTGAAAATGAATTTAAAACGATTTATAAAATACATTTTAAATGGAAATCGATGAAATATATTTAATATTATATATATGTATGTGTTATATATATATAATGGCCTGGATAGAACGCATCGCGCTGCTAGAGTTCACGAATTTCAACCATTGACTTCGAACAGACATTACGGGAGATCCGGCCGACGAATTCTCCTAAAACTGGAACCGTTGGGTTCGTATCGAAAATAGCTTTCTAACGAATATTATAGATTTTAAATCTAACGGTTGGATTTAAAATTATATCCAAATCAAATTGGAAAAGGTCGTTGTAATGCAGTTTGATGGCCGTTTATGGAAATCAACTGTATGGGCCTTGATAAAATTATTAAAAATATCAATAATTTGTGTGAAATCATAATAAATGATTTGGAAAGAACTGGGATGAAAAAATCCATATTTGAAAAGATAAAATTATATTTTTATCGAAATGAACTAGTTTTGAAATAGAATAATAAATCCAATATTTTTAAACTAAATAAATTGGATTTGAAATGGTTAGAAAAATAACCAGGATTTCCAAGGTATGAATTGGAATGGATTTGAATCAAAATTATCTTCAGAATATTTCGATATTGGATTTCGTGATTACACGGATATTGTGGAGGAATTTGGACGATATATATATCGTTGTTCCAATACAGTATTTGTTGGTTTCAGAAATTGACATTGAATATAAGCCGATATATTTTCTATTCAGAGCCTTCTATTTAATATCAAATTGGATTTTGTGTTTGTCGTGAATGGTATCTTTAATAATACCGTTCTTTAACCGAATGTAGTTAAAAAAAATTAGAAACTGACTGGAGGTTAGTTAAGTTGAATGGTTTCCTGGGTATTGGTCTGATGTTGGTTTCGACCTTCGGGGTTAATACTTAGGGAATTGTTCTCTTACTAATTTACGGTTAGAGACTGATTGGATTTTGGGTTTGTTGTGAACTGTGTTTTCAACGACATTCATTCTTTAACCCGATTTGCAGTGAAATGAGATTTGGAATTTATAAACCATTTTATTAAGATTTAACGGGAATTTTCCAAAGTGAAGTTTTCCAGTTTAATATATTTAATTGGAATTGAATTGAAATTGATGTTTGGGTTTATTGTGAACGGTGTTTTAAATAACACTGGTTCTTTAACCCGATTAACAATGGGGTTAAGAAAATCAGAAACTAATTGGAGATTAGTTAATTTGAATGGTTTCTTAGGTATTGATATGATGTTGGTTTCGTCCTTCGGGGTTAATACTTGGGGGATTGTTCACTTGCTAATTTACGGTTAGAGGCTGATGGAATGGAATGTGATTTTGGATTTAGCATGAACCGTGTTTTAAATGACATTGGTTCTTTAACTCAGTTAAAGACAGAATACTGTTTGAATTGAAATCCAAAGGAAGACTAAAGAATAAATTTTATAGAATTTATCTTTGATAAAATTAATGGGAACCTTTCCCAAAGTATGAGAATATTTGAATAAAAGAATATTTAGAATTGGAATGAGGCATATGTTGTGGTTTATAGCACATGTTTATTATATACGCGAGTTATTCGGTAAGGCCGGGTTTATGCCTATTCTGAATAACTGATTCGACGATATGTCAACGATGAAGACGGTAGTTGAAGACCGGAGGTCTCCACATCGTTTGGATGATTACTGATGTCTTGATTGGGTTGTTGACCCAAGCCGAGGTAATAAGTGGTGATCGTCCAGGCGTACTTGGAGATCGACGGATATATGAGCACCTCTCCCCTGTATTGGACATGTAGGGGAGGAATAAAGTGCCTCCGGTTTCGTTTAGACTAAGAACGGACTTATAAATGGATTGCGTGTCCGACATTGGATTTTATTCTGTGCGGATTGATTTCCATTAAATATATATCTGTTTGGAGGTGGAGAATTTGTTCTCTTGCTTAACGCCCTTCTCTGAGACGTACGAGCTCATAGGTTATATGTCGATAGATATCAGTCGCATGGCATGAATTGCCTGTGTGGCATGCTGAGATGCAGTGATCAAGGCTTTTGTTGAAAAGCAGAGTCTTGTGGTTGATGATCAAAGCACGACTTTAGTACAGCGTAGCTTTGTGTATGGCGTTAATTCGCGAACCTCACACCTCAGTATGAGTCAAAAAAGGATCATGACTGCAGGGAGTTCACGACGTTTCTTGCTAGCTATAGGTGGTGTTAGTGTTTTAGCAAGGCCTGACATTTTATATGTTTACCTTTGTAGATGTTGGATTGTAAGGTGCCTCGGATATATCGGTCTCTTCGGAGCCGATGGATATAGGTCCGATAGGACCGGGAAACGTGTGTTCTGAAATAACCAATCCTCAAACATAACGGAGGACCGGCCCTGAAGATTCAAGGGTTACCCAGAGTGTGTAGTCCCAAGACATTTGCTAGAGTGTCTCGAAGCAGTGAGAAGCCATCCTTGGCCTCGACTCATAGATGGAATCCAATTTCCAATACGTGACATTTCGGTTTTGATTGTAGAGCCTAGTATGGTGACATAGCAGCCTGGGATACTATGCCGTCTATGATTGATACATTTATATTTGAAGTTGTTTTCATACACTTTATACTATAATAGTATCAAAATGATTTGTTTTATACGTACCAAGCATGTTTGGCTATTATAAGGTGAAACTCTATCCTCAAGCTTGCGTTGCATCGTGTGATGGGACCTGAGTCTTATAATAGCTTCATTTTTCCAAAAAGCATTGCGCTGTTTATTCTATGCACTAGTATTCTTGGGAGGAAACCCATTCCGTGTTATACGTCGTGGTCCCTTGAATTACTCTCTTTCAAAGTAAAATTTTAAATAACTGTTTTAGTTCTCACACCGGTCACATGACTGATCTGAAGTTTATTGTTTTAACCTAAACTTTGGGTGCCCCTATTTTCCATATGGGCAGCTAGTAGTTTTGGTTTTGCAGATTTATGTAGTTTTGGTTTTGCAGATTTATATTCACAGGATCCTGGTTTATAGCTGGAACGATATTCATAAAGATCTGTACCCGTATATCTCCTTCAGTTGTGTATCGTATTATATTTCCGCTGCTATGTAATGTAATTTAAATCTCTGATATTTTTCTGACATGTAATATTTATTCATACTCTGTATATTCTCGTATTTTGATGGAATTGTTGTAATAAACAATGAAATGTTCTTCTGTTTGTGTTCTGATTTGTCATGTTCTCAAAGCAATCTGGGCTTTCCTTCACGGGGAAGTTGGGTCGTCTTAGAAACACTGACCAAGGTTTTCAATCTATTAATTTGAAACACTTTCGGTTAATCTAAAACACCTACTAAGTGTTTGTATCCGTCATTTTGAAACACCTGCTGAGTGTTTCAGTTCATCAATATGAAACATAACACAGGCGTTTCAAAAATCTGCAACACCTAAAAATTGTTTCTAAACTTTTAGCAACATTTTACTACCGTTTCAAATTGGCTATTTTGGTGTTGTGGCTGCGTAAACATATGGACTTCCATATCCGATTTCGTCGGTCAAATCTAGTCTCAAAATGGAGTAATGCCCTAGCGTCTACGATACACTACCCAGTGAGGTGTGCATGCATCTAGATTCTCACACGTACGTGTTATCTATTGTACCCCGAGTTCCGTAATAGGGCTTTATCTGAATGCACGGAACTTGGTTGGGAGCTTTTCCTTATCTGTATAGGTCTGCTAAAGAGGCCTAAAGTACAGATATCAAAACTAGGGTCTGCATTTCTACGGTGGCCATGGTCCTACCTCGACCCCTCCCTCAAACAGTGAAAGACTACATCAAGAGCTAAGTGACGTATCCCTAGCAAATAATCGACATCCAAATTGGCGTGTCCCACAACCAAAGTCTCAATAGTGAAAGATCGATAGTCTATAGGTTTAGCACTAGTCTTTCTGCATCACACTAACTGCCAATGATAGGTACCCGATAATTTCTATCCTTTATTTGGTCTTGACCATCCTATCTATAGGCAAATCGTCGAATCACCGAACGCCACCCAACACGCTTTTGATTGCCAAGCTACCACTGCAGTCAAGGTATACCCACTAGGTGGTTTCATGCAGACCCAACCTCTGTGAGTACAGTCGGAGCGCTGCCACCGCACAGAGGACCACCACAGAGTACCCTACCATGTCCCTCAGTAGACGCGTGATTCCTTCCGGTCCTACAGGCCAACAAGCAAAATATCAAGCAAAAGAATTAGATGGGCATGCTCCTTTTAGGCCCAGGACACCTCAATGATCTACCCCGTTGGGTTCTTCACCTTCAAACGTGCGGATTGATCCAAGCGTATCACACTGTCGTGTTATTAGACCCTATGTCTAATCATTTAATCATGCGCTTGTTTTATCTTATCAGCTTACCAATCAACTTGATTATCCACATATTAACTTCATTCAAGTTACCGGGTTTTCTCTAAGCCCTTATATCTCGAAAGAACGGGGCCCTCTTGCTTATTAATTCAGTAATATAATTTACCCCATTTAAGTTCATTAATAAGCCCATAACATGTTATTCCCTAGATTGTAATTAACGAAAGTAATCTACAATCTCTTTACATTATTACCATGTAATTCATTATCCAATTTCATTTTTACAAGTTACAATAACATGTTCTACTTAACGTATAATTAAGTATACCATGTTCCAATCGTTATATTTTCTGTTAACGTGTTTCTTAATGTATACAATTAAGTACCACTTATTTCTTTCAATTATCTTACCTTATTTTTCCTTGTTTAATCATGAATCTTGCACTGTCATCACAACCTATCACTGTTGTTTACTTATTAACTTAGTTCGCTTAACTAAGATTTATTAATAAGTTCCCTCTTTATTTACTATAACTCATGTAATAGTTCCACTTGTCCTTAGGATAAGCCTACTTATTATATTGCATCCCCATTAATATAATTATTTATAATAGGTTATATTCTCCATTCATCATATTTTCCTTGGTTCTTTAACATTAACCAAACATTTACTATTGTAACATCCATTCATTACAATTAATGGCATTTATTTATTCATTTCCCATTATACGCATATATTTATATATGTATGTTTATGCACAAACCTCTCACATTAAGATGACCACTTGTGGATGCTGGATTTGCTGGGTGGTTCCGGGCAGACTTCTACCACAGTTTGAACTTAACCTCGTGTCTTAGTGCAGTTATTTACAATTCCCCAATTACTGTAAATTTTTCATGTAATTATGGCATATCGATTCTTTAATTACTGACATGTACATTTCATTTATTTTAGGAAAACCTTTCACGCATCTCACTAATTTGATTTATAGAAAGATATAATGATTTATTTCTATAACGCACACCGACTTAGATTCATAGTTGCAAGCCATTTTCTTTATTTTAAACGTGGATATATATATATATATGCACTTTAATCGATTAGCATGCAATACAGTAAAAGAATACCTGTTTCACGCTAATCCCTTTTTCTTCTCCTTTTCTTGCGACTACGTGTCCTCAGTAATTTGTCGTTATAGAAATATATCATTTTCCCCAAATCCAACTAACTTAGCCCACTACCAAAATTTCTGTTTTTATTTATGAGTTAGATATTGAATTCTTATTCCATATACTACTCATAGTTATTGTACATTTTCTTTTCCAACTAGGCAAATCAATTCTCAAGAATATACTTATGATTAATTCAAGTTCCATGATTTCAGTGTTTACAGTAATTCCCAAATCATATAAAAAATCTAATGGAAATAGGTTTTATGCAGCAGTAACAATTTCAACATATTCTAAACATGTTTAATAGCCAATTTCCACAATATCAATTGTTCAGCATATTAAATATAACGGGGGAATGAAAATGATAAATATACCGTTATTTAAAAAGGTTTAATTTAACCCACTTACCTAACAACTTTCCAGTCTATGAATCTGATCCAGATTTTTTGTTCCGTGGCCTCCTTAACTGAATCTAATATTAAACAACCATGAATTTAACAAATCTGATGCTAAAATAAGAGGGAAAAAGGAAGTGAAACCTAAATAAATCATATTCAAGAGCTTACCTCACGTTTATCAGAATTCTAGACACCTATGTTGTAGATTTACATCTCTTATCTTCAAATCTTGAATTAGAATTTCCTAAAACTAATATTTTATTTTTCTAAAAAGATTTGGAGGAAGAATAGAATGGCAAAGCCTAGGCAGCACCTCAGAAAATATGAGTTTAAAGCTAAGCTCAGCTAGTCTATTTATAGGTGTACAAGAAAGTCTGGACCATCGGATTTAATCTATCAAAATCCGAACTGCACATAAAAAAATTCCACGTCACAAAAAACAAATCTTAACTTTTGCTATTGATTAGTGACGTTCAATTCCTTAATTAATATGCACATCTGAATTATAATATTCTATTTATAACTTATCTTTAAGTTTGAAGTTTGAATCTATGCGTGTATACGAGCGCACAATCTTTCCATTCCTTGTCCATTAATTAATGCAATCAATGACGCTTTTTTTTGCACTCTTATTTCGAACGCAGGTGACTTCTTTCCCATTATTCATTATTATGCACCAACTTCTTTCTGCTCTTATCTTGCACCTTTTTATTTCATCATTTGAATTTGTGTGCATATATATACATGTAGCCTTTGTTCCTTTTTCAAAATTCAAACAGCGTTATGCCCTCATTAAATTCTTAAAATTTTCATTGGTTGTAGGTTTATTTCGGATTTCTCTTTCATATGTATATATTTTTGCTCACATATACACATATATTTACATTGCATGTATACATATATTTTTGTACTTACTTTATGTATAATTTTTCTTAAATGTGTATTTATACATATTTTCCTCTTAGAAAATGTATTATTTTAGTCTTCCCTCTAAAATAAATATATGGCGCCAGCTGGACTCGAACTTGTGCCACTCACTTGAGGTCACATGCTCTTACCGGCTGGACTACATAGGCTTTTGTTAACAAGACTATAAACAATGGTGGTCATTATTCTTTTTAGTTTTCTTATACCTTTTCACATTTGTTGTACTATTCCATTTAAAGATATTTTTTCATCTTAAATCTGATTCCTACAGACCATAGGTCTAAATTGATCGGAAAATTGCCATGGACACAATGATGCAAATTACATGATCAATTTCTAAAAGCTTTTCAAAATTTTATTTTATTCAATTAAAAATGCGGGGTGTTATATTCTCCCATCCTTAGGAATTTTCATCCCCGAAATTCGGTAAGGGTAAAATTAAGTAATTCTTCGCATAATTTACAACCATCATATGTGTATCCAACTTTTGCTACCATTTGTGCACTTGTATAAATGTAATATAACATAATAATTACGGCTGTTATGGTAATGGTTGCCGTTACCGTTTGGCAAATACCTTTACCGTACCTTTTTGCTGGTAAGCCAGAATTGCTTACCGTAACCGTTACCGATCGACTGGTATACCAATGACTGGTATACCGATAATCTGGTAATCGTTGCACTGGTAATGGTAAATTACCGTTTGTCAGTCAAAATTTATATCTTAACATATTTTTTGTACACAGTGCGTCTTTGTTATACTATATGTAGTGTTAGTTTATAAAAAAACATAAATGAAAAGAAAATAAGTGTATTTGGAATTATTTCACATGATTATTGAACTAAATATAATCATTTATTTGGTTCAACGTGCATTTAATAAAGCATATCTTATGAGCATACTTGTGTTTTGAATTAACTAGTAAAATTACCGTCACCGTTGGTATTGAAGAAACGTTACCGATAATTTACCATCAAAAATGGTAAATTTACCGTTACCATACCTTTTTAACTGGTATACTGATTTTAATCAAAAATGCTTACCGATCGACTAGTAATGGTATGGTAATGGTAAATTTACCGTTACCGTAATAGCCCTAATGAGAATACATGAATGTAATGAATGCCTAAGCAATACCTCCTATATGAATGCAAATTTTGCTTGAAAATCTTTTGAAAACATGATGACACATCCTAAATATACTAGCAATTTCTATATGAATGCAATATTTAAAAATCAAAATACTTTTCATCCAATTTTTCCTGCACCCTTACAGAGTAAAAATGCAGTTCATCCAATTTTTCCATCCAAAACCCCGTCAACCAACTTTGAATTTGTGAATTTCAGAAAAATCTAACTTTCTGAATTCGATTGCTTATGTTACGAAAAGATAGAAAACAGAAAACTTAACACCTTCCATTTTTCTTTTATGTACCTTTTCCACCTATACTTAAATTTTAAGAAACTACTATACAAATGTTTCCTATCTTCATATCCAAGCAGGTATTCATAAGAAAATTTTCTTTATTATGGATTTTCTTTTTCAACTTTTTTTGGAAAAATCCAATTTTCTCAACTGTCATGTTTGTTGCTTTACTAGATTTGTTGTTTTCATTTTACTTATGTAGTTTCTCTTTCTTAGCTTATTTAACTTAATCCACTGATCTAAGTTTAATTTTCAAATAAGCCTTCTAATCCTTCGACTAAAAAAGGAAAACAAGCATTCTACGCAGCTACTATGAAGGGCTAAGTATCCTAAGACCATGTCCCCTCTGACATAGAAAAGTCCACCAAAGGATCTAAACACTTACCTTTACCATCTAGTAGGCACCGCTAGTCCATGCTGTGTACTAACAGTCTTTTCCAAGTAACAACCTAGGCTCCATAATGCTTACGCATCAAAATATTTTCCATCTTCCCTAGGTACTAATCCTTACCTACTCCATGATTTAAAAACATAGTTGGGCTTCCTTATTTCATTTCAAAAATTTAAAGTTTCAAATTTTTATTTTTCCACATTAAAACTTTCCTTTGCCAAACCATAAAAATATGTTATCCCAAAAAAATGCAAATAACTTTAAATCACAAAAACTGGAGTAGACAAGGACAATTATATATTAATCAGTTTCACCAGAGTTCATGTTTACAATGTCAGTTCAATAATTTACATCTAGGTGCACACATCTACTCTATTTTTTTATTTTTTTTACAACTTATTTTCTCCACCCAACAAAATTATATGACAAAACAATTATCAAAATTATTGTCAAAAGAATAGAGATTTTCAAAATTTTCCTAACTAAAAATTTTAGTTTTTGACAAAATGCAATCTTTTCTATATTTTGTTTTTTAATCCTTTCATACATTATAATTTAAACCAGTGAGCTATACATGCTCTATAATTTGTACATTTTTTGAAAGAGTTCATTTTAGACAAAATTCTATAAGAAATCATAATTTTTAATACCCCATTTTATTTTATTTATTTTCAAACCTCAATATGTTCCTTACATATTTTTTTTCAAACCTCAACCCCTTTTTGTTTCAAAAATTGCTTATACATAATTTAGCTAGTACATATTTTAAAATTGTAACTTTTTAACATCAAAAACTTGAAAAACACCATAAAATATTAATCAATTTTTTTTTAATTTTTGAACTTTTCAAAAGTTAACAATGGGGCTAGACTCAAAGTGGGTTTCTAACATACTTAGAGCTTCCTAAATATTTCCACAAAGTCATTTCTCTCAAATATATATATTCCTAATCCAAAGCATTAACATATGGGATATATCTTTCTTTGTTACCAATTACATTATGTACTTTTTATCCAATCCACCTAAGGGTATTAAATTTCCATAATCATTCCTTTAGTGTACATAACTGAAATCCCAATTCTTTGCATAAATCGTTCTTCCTATTTAGTGGGTTCCTTTATGGATCTAGGTTTTTATATATAATATATTTATATTTTTAAAAATACAAATACGTTCACTCACTATCTATACAGGAATCTTCACCTATGCTCTGCTACCCAGATGTAACAACCCGAATTCCGATAGACTGATTTTTTTTTCAAAAATCCCAATCTATCGAAACTCAAGTTAGTTTGTTTGGTATCCTGCAGAAAAGACAAAGATATAAAATATATCAGAGCTCAGAAAACATCTCACAGTGGAATGGAATAAAATATAATATAATCAAATATAGCCTTACCAAAGTAATAATAATGTCTAACCAATATCCAAAGCTATTATATCACTGCCATAAACCTAACCTGCGAGTATGTTATGAGGAGGGGGTCAGAACACAAGTTTTGGTGACTGGACTTAAAGTACACTTTCTGAAATAACCCTACATATAACGTTCAGTTATTTTTTTTATTTATTAGGTTATTGTGGGTTAATAGCACTCCAGGCTTTACACACACGTCGTTCTCATCTACCTCCCAGTAGATTAACCTAATATATTATATGTAGCTACCTCCAATATCAAGGTACTTCCCGTGGTACTCTTCTCGCACGGTCTACGCCGTTACGCCACGAAAGCTTCTATAACTCTCATCCTATGTCGGAGCGACATACGTATCCAAAAAAAATTACGCCACGTTTCGCGCAGAGCCACCATCGCTATGTTGTGCAAGCGTATGGACTTCCATATCTGATCTCCTCGGTCGAATCTACTCTCGACATGGAGTAATTCCCTAGCATCTACGATACACCACCCAATGCGGCATGCATGCATCTATATGCTCACACGTACATACTTTCTACTGTACTCCGAGTTCCGTAATAGGGCTACATCTGAATGCACGGAACTCGGTCGGGGGCTTTTCCTTATCTGTATAGGTCTGCTAAAGAAGCCTAAAGTACATATATCTAAACTATGGTCTGCATTTCTGTAGTGGCTATGGTCCCACCTCGATCCCTCCCTCAACTAGTGAAAGACTACATCAAGAGCTAAGTGATGTTCCCCTAGCAAATAATCTATATCCAAATTGGTGTGTCCCACAACCAAAGTCTTGATAGTGAAAGATCGTCGGTCTATTGGTTTAGCTCTAGTCTTTCCACATCACACTAGCTGCCGATGACAGGTTCCCGACAATTGCTATACTTTATTTGATCCTAACCAACCTTTCTGTGGGCAAATTGTCGAATCATCCAACGCCACCCAACAGCCTTTTGACTGCCAACCTACCATTGCAGTCAAGGTATACCCACTAGGTTGTTTCGCGCAGACCCAGCCTCTGCGAGTACAGCTTGAGCGCTGCCACCGCATAGAGGACCACCACAGAGTACCCTACTGCATCCCTTGGAAGATGCGTGCTTCCGTCCAGTCCTACAGAGCCAGCAAGCATAATATCAAGTAGAAGAATTAGATGGGCGTGCTTCTCTCATGCTTTTAGATACCTCGATGTTCTACCCCCATTACACCAAAACAATAAATTTGGCACACCAGGATGCGGAGATTTGATACAGCTTAAAGACATATCAATTTTCATTTGCTATAGCACAACTAATCCGCACTTCCCCCAACCCCTAGAATCTAACCGTAGATGGCCAAAGCTTTGGATCATTTAATTTCATACGGGTTTGAGCCATATCAAACCTGCATCTTATTTTCTCTCTTAGTTACCCGCTATTTTTTCATTTCTCACCTAATCAGCTCAAACAATTTTCATCTTTCCCTTTTTATCTTTAATGGTCGACCCTAAAAGTTAGGATTTTCCTTATAGCTCTAAATCGCGACTTGGTTGTTGCTTCAAAGCTCCTATGAAAGCAACAAAATCGAAGATTTTGCACTTGATAAGAAGGAAAATGACATCCCCCTTAGTTGCACGAAGATGTTTGTATTTTATTTGTTTTCATATGTCATTTATCATGTTGCAATTTTATTTTTTTTAATAGTATGCATTGCTTCAGGAAAATGTCTTGTAGTTAAGGAAGTTTGAGATGTTCCACACTAGAACCCCTTGTGTAAAAGAGCGTAAGGAGTATTGTATGTCATATTTATCTGATTTTTCATGCGCATCATTATCTATGGATCTTCAGATTAGGATTTCAGGGACACGACTTCGTGTTTTTAGAATAAATGTGATCATTTATGGATGCTGGTTGATTTCAATTGTGTTTGTCTATCATTAGATTACTAACTACATAATCTGAATTAAAAGGATGGCTACATTCAGTAAATACACGTTTTAGTAGAAAACAAACAGGCCAACTTTTTTTTCTTTTGCAAGAATTAAATGTTGAACTTTGTAAAATGAATTGCGGTTGTTTATCTGATTTGTTAAGTACATTAGCAGAAGAACAATAGCTTTATAATTCGAGGAAGGAATGTGAACAAAAAGATGCTATTATAAAAGAATTGAGTGCAGAAGTTCACTCGTCAAGCATTGTTAAATCTAAGGTGATTTCTTCTGTTATTCAAATTTTGATTTGAACTGTGATTTTGACATGAAATTTAGTCAATGTCATATTATCTTGCTAAATAGAGAATCACAGCGCTTGAAAATATTGTAAGGCGAAAGAACCTGACTATAACAAAGCTGAGGAAGGAATGTTTGTTTTAGAGGAAAAGGTAAATTAATTCTATCCTTATTCAAAACTACCTAAATTAGACATTGTATGTACATTCCTTAGCTGTGTAAAATCATCTTGGTTGGGTTATGCAAACTCATTTTGGGTAACCTGCAAAAAATGATACTATAGTATTGAGATTTGAATTTTGCACTCCTTATTAAGATATTAGTGCTTTTTGATCAGAAAAGAAACTAAAGTTGGAGTAGAGATTATTTTATCACCATACAGATCTTTTATGGCATAATAGTACAGAACATTATTCCTAAAAATCTCAAAATTTTATGATTTAGATCCATGTTCGGATCTGATTTCTCCCGTTACGATTCAATTTACTTCCCGGTTCAAACTGGTGAAATCTACGTAAAAAATATTTAACTCGTACAAATATATTTCACATACTTCTATTGAATCACAATTCTTATAATGTTTTCAAAATAAAATGAAAAAGGTATTAAGAGAGAAAATCGAGTTTTATGTTTAACAATGAAATTTCAAATATTTAAATCAAGTTCAAACTATATGCAAACATTAAAATATGACTTTTGAATGGATCGTTTACGATTTGAATCTTGTTCTGATTAGAAGTTTGAATTTTACGATTTACGATTTAAATCTCATTTTGAAAGCGTTGATACACAAGCATCTAATTGGTACAAAATTGACATTTATTGTATTCTCTTACGTCATACAATTAACAAGGGAGAAAAGAAGTCACTCAATGCCTTCAATACGGAGAAGAAAATTCCATCATTGCTAACTAACATTTTGTATGATATGAGTAGCTCTGGCTCGTCATCCTCTTCGAATTCTGATAGTCCAGTTCAACAAAAAGCAGAACAAAAAATCAGCTTCATAAAGAACAAGTTTGAAAAGTCTAAAAGCATGAAGAGTCCATCCGTTGTTGGTCCTGTTAAGCCAACCCTGCATGCATCAAGTCGGAATCATGCAGTATCTTCCAGTGTAGAAAAAACCAAGAGAAAGTTGAGGCACACTTCGCATGATTCAAAAATTGGGGCTTCACATAAGAGATGGGTCTTCACATGAATTAAAAATTCGGGGTTGCTCATTCATATTTAAAGTAAATTCTTATATTTTAAGTATATGGACAAATTTTCATTCTAACCTTCACATGAAAATATGTCTCTTTTCTACCATACATCATTTTGAATTTGTGTTGGTTCAAAATAGAATCTGATCATGCATATTTTGATTTTTAGCATACCAAGTGTAAAATGCCGATAAGTGAAAAAATAATCTACTTCTATGTGTTTTAACTCAGTGGCCAAATTGAGCTGCAACTGAGTGCGCAACTCAGTTTGGCCAAATTGAGTGCACAACTTAGTAGTCAAACTGAGTTGCGCACTTAGTTTGGCCAAACTGAGCTGTGCACTCAGTTGCCAAACTAAGCTGCACAACTCAGTTGTAGCTTAGTTTGGCTAGTGAGTTAAATTAAGTTGCGCAACTCGGTTGCAGCTCAATTTGGCCACCGAGTTATGCAGCTCAGTTCGGCCGAACTGAGTGCGCAACTCAGTTTAGCCAAACCTAGTGCGCAACTTAGTTTTTGCAACTGAGTTGTACATTAATTGTTTCACGCTTTTAATATATAACTTTGGTAACCCGTATGCATAAAACGTATAAGATAATGTGTTGCAACTAATGAGATATATGCTAGGATGTCATCACATTTATATGTTGTATTTTCAATTTCATAAATGTTTTATATATGATACATAGGCGAGAAGAAAATCAACGGCGAAGATTGCTTCATCCTGAAGCTTTGTGCAGACCTCCTCAAACTGAAATCAAGAATGGACTTGCGAAGAAGTAGCATTCAATGTCCCTGGCCTTTCCTTAAATTGCTTCATACCACCAACCTAGTTGCATTCCCAGTTAGGAGGAGGAATGTATTTTTTTTCAATATTCCCAGTTATGAAGTTAAATGCATAACCGTATTTTATTTATCACTGATGTTCTAAAATAAATGCTTATATTGATCATTGATGTTTTAGTAGGACAATAATTTTTAAAAAAATTAGATACGGCTAATGGTCGTATATATTTTTAAACTTGATACCAAATTCTCAATTTGATACAGCTAATAGCCGTATCAAATTGACAAAGACGCCAAAATTTGATACGACCCATAGCACTGCCAAATCGAATTAGATATGGCCATAAGCATTGCCTAATTGGCATTTATGGTGTAGTTATCGTTGGGTTCTTCACCTTCAAATGTGCGGACTGGTCCAAGCGCATCACACCGTCATGTTATTAGACCCTATGTCTAATCGTTTAATCATGCGCTTGTTTTATCATATCAGCTTACCAATTAACTTGATTATCCACATATTAACTTTATTCAAGTTACCGGATTTTCTCTGAGCCCCTTATATCTCGAAGGAAAGGAACCCTCTTGCTTATTAATTCAGTTATATAATTTAATCCATTTAAGTTCATTACTAAGCCAATAACATGTTATTCCCTAGATTCTAATTAACTGAAGTAATCTACAATCTCTTTACATTATTACCATGTAATTCATTGTCCAATTTCATGTTTACAAGTTACAATACCATGTTCTACTTAATGTATAATTAAGTATACCTTGTTCCAATCCTCATGTTTTTTTAAACATGTTACTTAATGTATATTATTAAGTAACACTTGATTCTTTCAATAAGTCTTACCTTATTATTCCTTGTTTAATCATGAATCTTGCACTGTCATCACAACTTTACCTCATTATTCCTTGTTTAATCATGAATCTTGCACTGTCATCACAACTTTACCTCATTATTCCTTGTTTAATCATGAATCTTGCACTGTCATCACAACCTATCATTGTAGTTTACTTATTAACTTAGTTCCATTAACTAAGGTTTATTAGTAAGTTCCTTCTTTATATATTAATTCCAACTGTCCCTAGGACAAACCTATATATTATATTGCATCCTCATAAATATAATTAATTATAATAAATCATATTATCTGTTCATCGCATTTTCCTAGGTTCTTTAACATTAACAAAACTTTTACTATTGTAATATCTATTCATTACAATTAATGCCATTTATTTATTTATTTTCCCGTTATATGTATATATTCATATATGCATGTTTATGCGCCAGACCTCTCACATTAAACTGACCACTTATGGATGCTGGATTTGCCGGGCAGTTCCGTGCTGACTTCTACCACAAGTTGAACTTAACCTGGTATCTTAGTGTAACTATTTACAATTTCCCAATTACTATAATTTTCCATGTAATTATGGCATGTATATTCTTTAATTACTATTATGTACATTTCATTTATTTTAGGAAAACCTTTCACGCGCCTCATTACTTTGATTTATAGAAAGATATAATGATTTATTTCCATAGCGTACACCGACTTAGATCTATAGTTGCAGTCCATTTTCTTTGTTTTAAGTATGGATATATATATGCACTTTATTCGATTAGTATGCAATTTGGTAAAAGAATACCTATTTCGCACTAATTCCTTTTTCTTTTCCTTTTCTTGCAACTACATCCACAATAAATTGTCGTTACATAAATATATCATTTTCCCCAAATACAACTAACTTAGTCCACTACCAATTTTTTCCTTTTTATTTTTGAGTTAGATATTGAATACCTATTCCATGTACAGTTCATAGTTACTGTAAATTTTCTTTCCCAATTAGGCAAATCAATTCTCAAGAATATACTAATGATTAATTCAAGTTCCACAATTTCAATGTTTAAAGTAATTCCCAAATCATATATAATGGAAATAGGTTTTATACAACAGTACTAATTTTCAACATATTTTAAATAGATTTGATAACCAATTTCCACAACTATCATTTGTTCAGCATATTAAATAAAACGGGGAATGAAAACAATAAATATACCATTATTTAAAAAGGTATAATTTAACCCATTCACCCAATAGCTTTCCAATCCATGAATCTGATTCAAATTTATTGTTCCATGACCTCCCCAACTGAATCTAATGTTAAACAACCATGGATTTACAAATCTAATGCTAAAAGAAGAGGGAAAAAGGAAGAGAAAACTAAATAAATCAGATTTAAGAGCTTACCTCATGTTGATCAGAATTCTAGGCACCTATGTTGTAGATTTATGCCTCTTATCTTCATATCTTGGATCAGAATTTTCTAAAACTAATGTTTTATTTTTCGAAAAAGAATTGGAGGAAGAAGAGAATGGCAGAGCCTAGGCAACACCTCATTATATGAGTTTAAAGATAGGCTCTGTTAGTCTATTTATAGGTGTACAAGGAAGTCTAGACCATCGGATGTAATCTATTAAAATCCGAACCGCACATAAAAAAATTCCACGTCACTAAAAACAGATCTTAACATTTAACTGTTGATTAGTGACGTTCAATTCCTTACTTAATATACACATTTGAATTATAATATTTCAGTTATAACTTATCTTTAAGTTTGAAATTTGAATTTATGCGTGTATACATGCATACAATCTTTCCATTCCTTATCCGTTAATTAATGCAATTAATGACATTTTGTTTTATTCCTTTTTTTTGTACTCTTATTTCAAATGTAGCTGATTTCTTGCCCATTATTCATTTATTATGCATTAACTTCTTTTTGCTTTTATCTTGCACCTTTTTATTTAAACATTTAAATTTGTGCGTATATATATATATATATATATATATATATATATATATTCGTGCAACCTTTGTTTCTTTTTCAAAATTCAAACGGCGTTATGTTGTCATTAAATTATTACCTATTTTCATTGATTGCAGGTTTATTTTGGATTTCTCTTTCATATGTATATATTTTTTCTCACACATACATATATATTAACATTTGCATATATACATTTTTTTGGTAAGGCCGACGGGGTTGAGTGGACCACTACCACTTTATTAATGAGCTGGGGAAAAGAAAAGAAAAATACAACACACATAAGAGTACATAGATACACGGTGCACTAGCACTAGAAGCATGACAAAAAACACATATTAACATAATTTCACTGTAGCTTTTGCAAAATACCAGGGTCGAAGATGGAGTTCAGCAAATTTAAGTCGTTCTGCACATCAGATTGAATGGCCACTATTCTTTGCATCAATTGGATTAAAGATCCTTCTGTTTCTCTCCCTCCATATCGTACTCAAGAATTTTTTTAAGAGTGTAACATAGAATCCGTCCCTTGCTTCTTTTTTCACTTGTCATCCTTTACAAAGTACTCCCTTCAGCAGCACTATCCTGACTGGCCTTCATCATAACTGTTCTGATCTTCAAGTCATCCCACATTGGAAATGTTATGTTGCACTAAAAAAATGTGTTCCAGAATTTCGTTTGCAGAACCGCACAAGATACATAATTGATCTATTTGCATTCCTCTGTTTAGGAGTTTATCCTTGGTTAATATAGCTTTGTTCATGACTTTCCGCAGAAGCATATTCTCTTTTGCGTTGTTGTCCTTCTTCCATATCCTCTTTTTCCACTTACATTTTGGCAAAGCTTCGAATCCTGACAGGATGTAGTACATACCTTTGATTTGAAACGTTTTTTATCTAGTTGTCGTTGAGTCATACTATCATTAGCACATACAAGTTTTAATTTACGTGCTTCCTTCCAAAAGCAATTGATTTTAGTCACGGCACACTCTGGCAACAAGAATACATCGTTACTAATGAATTGCCTAACATTTGCATTCCTGCAAATTCCAAAAACCTCAATTTCCAAGTCGATCAACTCTTGACAAAGAAGAAATCCATTCCTCAACCATGGATCATACCACAATTTATCTGCAGATTCAGTGTCAACTTTGTAGCTAAAGTAAGACAGAATCAAATGCCTAAGTTTGAAGATACTCCGCCACGTCCAACTCTATTTTTGCAGTTTCTGCATTATCCAGAAGTTTTTATTCTTAACTACATGCTTCTTGGATCACTGAACTCATACATTATCACAATTATTGACAAAATTGTCAATGTGGTTAGCAAACGCCACTGTATTCCATATCACCGTATTAACGATCCCTAACCCACGATTACAAACTGGTCTGTCCACTATTTTAAACGTAGTAGGAGCATGATATCTACCTTCCAATTTTCCTTCCAAAAGAACTTAAGACCATAACCAACCATCCGTTCTATTCAGTTATTCTCTCTTGTTTTGAAACTGGTCCAACGAGCGGAGCAACCAGAAGAAGGAACCAGCCACGGGTCAGGTAAGGGCGGGTTTACAACGGCAAAGTGTTCGTCGTTATAAGGTTACAACGACATACACTTTGTCGTTGTAACATTATAACGGCAAACACTTCGCCGTTATAACCCTCCCCCCCCCCCCCCCACCCCCAGAAAACCCCTCCGCCGCCACCCCTCTTCTTCATTCTCCTTCTCCACATTTCAAACCCGAAAATCAAACCTCATCCCCCATTTTTCACCAATTTTTTTCCACCAATTCACCAATCCGTCAGCTTTGAACCAAATTAACTACGGTATTTCAGATATTCATTCAAAAATATGGCCGGATTACCTAAAAATTTCACCAAAAAATTCATGCACGACGACGATGGTGGCACCGGGGGAAGTGGCGCAGGCGGGAGTGGTGCAGGGGGTAGTGGGGAACAACCAGCGCTCGGAATAGAAGACTTGCTTGCAGCCGCCGAAAACACAGAGAATGAAGACGTAGGGGCGCATGAGGAAAGCGACCATCGTGGACGTGGCAGGTGTAGAGGCGGACGAGTAGGCAGGGCGCGTAGGGGTGTGGGATCGGTTTCCACTAGACAGGCCGATCTCGATGGTTTTCTGGATATGAACCTCAGCGCCGCGAAGCTTCCTTTCTTATCCAACTTTCGCATTCTTCCAGAAGACGAAGTACACGTTAGCACGCAGTCGTGTTTGGCTGTAAGTATTTTTAGTGTTATTTATATAGTATTCTTTGAGTATTAGATATTGGGTAGATAGTATAACATTTTGTTGAACCGTTGACAGTCGCGGAATTACGTTCACGTGGGTCGTTAGCGACCACACTTAGATATTATCATGCACACTTGGCGGGTAAGGAGGGGGTCGCAGGACTGTTACATGCTCTTGGATTTCAATTTTTTCTAAGTAATATTAAAGACCTTTTAATGAAACAAGTAGATAATTTATTAGTCATATTTTATCTTATTGTGCTCTTTACAATTTTAGGAATAAACCATGTTATAAATGCCGATGTCCAATTGTGTGCGGCCATTGCTCTACGGTGGTACAAAACCACCCACACATTTCACTTTCCTTATGGTGAGTTAGGACTTACACCGCTTGATTTCTCCATGCTTACTGGTACTAGCATTGGAGTAGGTGCTTATCCCCCACTGCCTTATGACAATGGTCGATGGCATGATCGTGCACTTGTTCATGATCTACTGCCTCATTTTGATGTTTCTGCTGCGTCGTATCAGGCAGAAGGCGCTATTAGAGTGAGCGCCATCCGTGCGGCCATGGACAGCATACTCGGTCAGTACTCCGTTGATGACGACTTGGAGCTTGCTCGATTATCTGTGTCATACCTTATGGGTAACCTTTTCTTTAGTTCTTCGAGCAGTAGTTTGCCTGTAGGGTTTCTTGAGGTCGCGACTGAGTTAAATGCCGATAGGGCGATTTTATATGATTGGGGCACACCTATCCTTGCATACCTATACAGATGTCTCGACATGCAGTGCACCATCTCTGATTCTCAGGTTTCTTTATTTTGATTCTGGGAGTTGTTACAGTATTGGTACTCTAGGAACTTTCATTTTGCCACCCGTACTGCAGACCCATCGACCATTTTCCCCGTATATCCTTCTGGACTATGGACAACCGGGGGTCCAGGGATAATGAGTCATGCCATGTTTGAGCTGAGGATGTATAGGGATCAGATTATATGGCATCCATTTGAGCAGAGTACATCCATCGATCTTGAGATCATATAGATTGCTAGGATGCTTGCCGGACGGAGATTTCCACTTATATCTTATCCTGTGGAGGAAGGTGCTTATTGGTATCTTGGTGAGAGGTGCTGGAGATAGTTGTATGACTTCGATGCTATTCCGGATGATCCACACCTACATACTTCTCGGTGTATGATTTAGCCGACGGAGCAGCTAGATATAGCCAGGGCAGCAGGCTGGTGGACGGCCGAGAGCTTTGTTATTAACAGGGAGTGTTACCTTACCTTCTGGCGTAGATTTTTCGCCGGGTCCTCCGACACGATTACACATGCAACATCGATTGATTTAGTAGGGCCATCTGTTATACGACACGGCATACATCCACCTGTTGTCGAGGATATTACCCAGCCCAGCCAGAGTTTTCGTGCAGCTGATGGCCGCCAGTCATTTTAGATGGACCATGGCAGTGCCCACCATTGGACCAGATCGTTACGTTGACGTGTTTCATCCTCCGGTCCATCACGATTACCCGGATCCTACACAGATATCATATCATGATCTGTATGATATGCAGACGGGGATTAGGCATACGGGCTATATAGAGCATAGGCGTAGCCTAGATTACTATGATGGTGAGCTACGTCATGTTGCAGAGGAGGCACGACAGTAGCAGGCGCATTTAGAGGCCCAGCTTGAGGTAGAGCGCAAGAGACTTCAGGACTTGCAGATGTATTACCACCATAGGTCTAGTGCTGGGTCTAGTCAGCCTCCAGATGTTGGTGATGATGAGAGATGTCATCGGCGCCGCACACGTATACATACACATCCACCTTCAGATGACTCGAACGAGTGACTTACTACCACTTTAATGTACTTTCGCAGTTGTTATTTGTATGTACTTTTTATGTATTACGTTTTCCTAGTTGTTAGTTGTATGTCTCTGTTGTTTGAGTAGATGTTCTGCATTTGCTCACAACCACTATTATGTACTTTCGATGTATTACGTTTTCGCAGTTGTCAGTTGTATGTTCCTATTATTTGAGTACGCATTCTATATTTGTTGACTACCACTATTATGTACTTTCGATGTATTTTGTATATGTTCTGGTTATGTTTATGTGTAGAGACTGTATTTGGTTCAGTGTAGCGACTGTATATCTGTATAGAGACTGTTTTTGTGTAAAGCCGGTATGTTCTGTTGTTCAAGTTCCTGTAAGTGTTGTTTGGAATGTAATAATGTTTGAATCTGATGTTGAACAAGATTGCCCTCTTCTGGTGTAGGAATGCAAAATTCTTAAATAGCATGCCAACATACCAAGGTTTACAGATAACTCCATATTCTATGAACAAACATCAAATTAAATAGACAGTAAAACAACAATAAAATCACAATACCATTAGCCTACTCAGTTCCATAGCAGGTCAACCAACTGTAGCGGAGTTTATACGCTTTGTAACCAACAAACTCCTCACCGTACTTGAAAAGGTAACGAGAATCATATGTTGCTTGATTTGTTTTAAATATGTTCTTGTCTTCAACAGTTTCGATAATCTTTGTGTACCGATCACAAGCGTCTGCAAAATGACGATTAGCCATTCGGATTTCAACCGATTTTCGTCTAGTAGGCCGGGAACGATGGTTGTTGTATAGCCTCGTGATCATTGCCCATCTTTCTTCATATGTTAAACCCCCTCCACTTTGCATTAGTAACTCATCTCTCTTTTCAACCTCAATATAGGATTTTACGAGGACCAGCAAATCCTTCGACGAAAAATTTGGAATAGGAGAATTCAATGTTTGAGCACTATTACTAGGTTGTTCATATACTGGAGAAGGATGTGGAGCTGTAACCGCTCGATGCTGAATCGCGACAGGCACCTCTTCAACTTGTGTATCATGAACTAATCCAACTTCGTTATCGTTCATTAAGTTTCGTTCGTACTCATCATAAATCCTTCCCATTTGTTCATCACTTATTTCTGAATCGTCATGTAACCTACGCATCAGTATAATAAGTAGAGTTACTAGAAGTACGAATTTTGTTGATAATAAACGTTACCTTTAAGAAAACATGAAAATAAATTTTCTCACTTGAGCCTGCAACGGTGCTGCTTGAAGCTGTAGAAGGTATGTGATGGATTATCAAATATGGAGTACTTATAAGGGCAATGTATGACCAACAGTTACAATTCAACAGACTTGAATACCCATTACAGAGTTCTCGTGATATTATGTTAGATTCTGTACAATGACCGGTCACATCATTGCAGCATGAAAAATGGTGCCATCACATGAAATGTCGGCATGTACTTTTAATCTCATGATATTATGTTAGATTCCCTACAGTGACTTTTCACATCACAACAAATGTGGGCGGTTACTATTAATTTCGTATACTGTTGTCATTTAATTCGGAAGAGACTACTCAATGCAGTCTGCGAAAGATGGAGACGTTTAATGGAATCCCAGCAACGAATGATGGAGATGCGTCTTTATTTTTTTCTTCTCAGTGAATGGTCTAATCATGTCATACATGCATGTGAAAGGGTATACTCTACATACACGTGACTCATATTAATTTCACAGTGATATTGCAGTATGTAATATTGTTGTATGCCTCAGTTTCAAGTCATTTTATTGACTGTAGCAGGCTTTGGAAACATTATTCGTAATTGTTTTGTTATAGTGGCAATTTTGTGTATATGTAGGAGTTTAAAAATAGGGGTCACCCATCGGTGCTTTAACCATTTCAATTCACGAAAGAGTTAAGAAAAATGGGCAGATAGTTCAAACACGACAATTGAACTACGACAATTGAGCAATTATAACAACTGAAACAACGACAACTAGTACAACAGAAGGAAATTCCAAACCATAATCATACAAACTACAACAACTGAGCACACAAGCATCAAATTAAAATACGTACACCTACCATGGCCTAGGGAAAGGACCATCTCCAGTCTTACCGGCATTAATCTTGCTCAAGCGTCTTATTTCTGCTTGCGCTTCGAGTGCATACTGACATCCACATTCGCACATGGGAGGGTCAATCCACCGCTTAAAGCAACAACAATCAATGTCATCATGAAAATTCATGTGGTCGTTATAGGCTTGACAGCCGAAAAATCGACGACCAGCATTTGTTTCGGTCTCGTCAACAACCACGACCGACTCTTGTCCACAATGGCAAATATGGTTGGATCCAATCGTCCGTAGTGGCTCGGAAACCTTCCCTTCAAGTACAATTTCTTTTCCAGATCTTTGATGAACGGAAGAGGCATCTTCGTTTGAATACAGTGACGAGTGCACTTGGGACATAAGTTTCTTGCTTGCAGATTTTTTGCCGGTACGCTTGGGTTCAGACGAAGACATTTTTCCGGTTGTCACAAATGAATTTGAGAAGGTGGTCTGGTTGTGTGGAAGAAGGAGGAGGTAGGTTGGTATATAAAGGGAGGGCTTGCGACCGTTTAAGTAGCCGCTGTGGTGCCATGACTACAAAATATAACGGCAAATAGTTTGCCGTTATATTTTTATACAAGCAATTTCTTTTCCTAATGTGTAGGTCTGTCACTCTTTTTCTACAGTTTTCATACCAGAGTGTGGTCATGTCACTCTTTTTCTAAAGTCAAGAACGCATTTTCCAACGTAGATACAGGAAACAATGCACAGTGTACAGTATACAGCGGATAGTATGCAGTAAAAAGTGCACAGTATATAGTGCGCAGTCCAACGTAAACATTACCCGTTGTCAATTTGTTTTCACATTCCGTGTCTTTTGGAAACAGTAAGTAATATCCTTATGCAGTGGTAACCAAATCTCCTCCTATATATAAATAACATTGCTTCAGCAATACCCGATCCATACGGACCGAAAATTATATCTCAAATAAGAAAAATGCCAATATCGTATCCATATTCTTACATTTACACGGACTTCTCTCAGGACCATCAAACCCTAATCCGTCCACACCCAAAGAACCAACAGAGTGGTATATCGAAATGGAAGAGCGACACAATGACAAGGTGCGATAATTAGAACTTGAAGCAGGAATGCATGAAATGGAAATACGACATCAGCATGACAATCGTAATCGACAACGTGATCGCAGGTCTAATCTTGTAATTCCTCGTGTTAGAGCCACGGTAGAAGAAGGCGAGGTGCAATCTACAAATATTGTATGCTTTTGTGGATTTGAAGCACCGCAATTGGTCGTCCGTCATGGAAACGACGTTGGACGTCGATATTATAGTGGCCAGTACGTGGCAACGGATGAGAGTTTGAACAGTGGATAGATGACCGTTTTCCCCGTCGAGCAATTACGTATGCTTTGGAACTAGAGGAAGAAATAAGAAAGTTGCGAAATCAAGTAAACGACCTAAGTAATGCAAATTATCACCTGCAACGTGGGTTAAATTAGGATTTAAATATTTTATGTTATGCGTACTATGTACTGCGAAATCAAGTAAACGACCGAAGTATGTAACCCTATAACTGTGTAACGTTTAGGTTATGTAGGCTGATTTTATTTGTAGAATCTATTGTTTGTCTAATCTAGTGTTTGTGTAATTTATCATATTTGTTACTTATTATCACTTATGTAACCTATACGTAAGGGTCGTTCCTAGGTGCATTAACGATTCAATACAACAACGAGTTAAAAAATATGGGTCGTTCCGCATTGACTGGTCAAGTCTTGCACAGTTCCCATAGTTCGGCCATGTTTTATGCAGGGTGGAGTCATGCCATTGTTTTTCGAGAGTAGGAGTTAAAAATAGGGGTCGTCCTCAGGTGCATTTACCATTTCAATATGTGTAGGAGTTAAAAAAAAGGCCAGCCTACTTTGTGTCAGACAATTTATGGAAGCAGTCAAACAGTATACAGTGCAAACAGTGATACACTATACATTGATACAGTACTAGTAATTATGTTACTGATAAAGTTGATGCATTATATATCAATACCAAAAATTTATCACAGGTATCACCTACTTTGTGTTTATGTTGGGAATTGCAACATCTCTTTTTACAAATATAGCCCTGCTTTGTGTTCAAACGCAGCAATAAATATGCATCAGGTTTATATCTCTAACAGAACAAAAATTCCTTACACTTTGAATTCATTTCAATTGCTTAAGGGTTTTTTTTGTACTGAAGCTATGGACAACTTGGAGATTGACGATGAAACAATGAATAATTGTTATGAAGAGTTTGAACGGTCAAGGAATAGTGTACAACACAACAAGCCTACGGTGGAATTCGGTGAAGGAGCACAAGTTCAGTCTAAATCAGTGAAGCCGAGAACAAAATCTTTGAATGCTCGATTGCGCAAAGTTGTAGCAAATCAAAGACCTGGTAAGTAGATCGTATACAAAGGACAAGAAATCGAGCCCCTACATCCAATCGGTCCAACGCTACCTAGTGGAGCTTACCCTATTTGTTGTTGTGGAGATGAATCAGTTGTTGTTGTTGCCAAAACTGAAAAAAATGTTGGACGCCGATTCTTCGGATGTCCTGCCTTAGAAGACCATAGGTATTACCCTAATGATACTCAATATTGTAATTTTATGCAGTGGATAGACCCCCCGATGTGCCAATGTGGACTTAAATATGCACTGGAAGCGCAAGCCGAAATAAGGCGGTTGAACAAGATTGTTGCGGATGCAACTAGAGCTGGCTATCTCAGAAATCGTTAGGATTTGGTTTTTCTTGGATAGAAGATTTATTACTGTACTTTGAATTTGATGTTGCTATGTTCTGTTGTTCTAGTTCCTGTAAGTGTTGTTTGAAATGTATTAGCGTTTGAATTTGATCATGAACAAGATTGTCGTCTTCTCGTTTCGAAATGAAAAATTCTTAAATAACACGCCAACATAACAAGGTTTGCAGATAACTTCATATTCTACGTAAGAACATAACGGGTCAACCAACTGTAGCGCAATGACTGGTCAAGTCTTGCGTTCTTCGCATAGTGCAGTCATGTCATCTGGCAGATTCCATATAGTGTTCCCTACAGTGTAGCTTTTAACCATTCACTCCATTACCAATCTTCCAGCTATATATACATACGTTAACTTGCTCACAACATACAAAACTCAAACAACTTCTTCCCCATTCTTAGAGCACATCCTTGGATTCGCACTCACTGAAAATGTCTTCGTGGGCAACATCTACAGATTCCGAGGAACAAGCTTACGAAAACATGAGGCTACAGGAGCTTGAAGACGAACTTCAGTTCCTAAACCAAATGAAATCGCAAACTATACCACCGTACGAACAAGTGAACGTTCAACCTCCACATGAAACACCAGTACCACATGTTCAAGTATCATCTCAACAGGAGGTCACTCAGTCGATGCAGGAAGCAGAGTTCTTTCATGTACCACTGCATGAACATGTAGTTGATTCTTATCCAGTTCATTGCTACTGCGGGTATGCGGTTGAAGTTGTCGTTCGAGCAGAGGGCAACAATATAGGTCGGCGCATGCAGCGATGTCCGACCTATCCAAATGGTTGCAATTACATGGACTGGATAAACCAACCTTTGTGTCCTCGGGGAATAGCATATGCTAACGAACTCGAACGAGAAAATAGACGTGTTCGAAGTGATAATGAGCAGTTGTGATTGAACATCGTGCGACGCCCGTAAGACTAAACGTAACATGCATTGTAATGAAGTTGCTAATGCCTACTCCATGATTTGATTGAGTTAGTTCGCATGTACTATCGTCAGTTGTTGTGTCTTTATAAACTATTTTATCATTGTGCTTATTGTTGTATCTCCTTATCCTACTCTACTGTGACAAATCTTTATCGTTAATATTATAATGGAGATATAATATTTTATATCGATTTTATTATATAAAATGAAGTTTGAATATATATATATAGTTTATAATATAATTAAAACGTCCCCGAAACGCGGTGGTAGTTCGTAATTTTCAATATGAACTTTAACTGAATATACCGGATCCGATATAGGTCAGAATTCTGTGAAACAAGAATCGTTCGGGTCGATTAGATTAAAATTATCTGTTGGGGGAAAAAAGTTGAGATTTCATGACATAGATTATTAGTTATGTTCAATTTAAATTTTTAAATAGTCGCTATGGAATTTCGTTAATAAACGATAACGATTATTTAATTGAATATAAAGGAATTTATATACATTTGGATATCGTTTCAAACGTAAATTTCTGAAAATTTACAAAATCAATTATTACATAAATACAAAGGAAATTCTCCATTATATTCTCTATTACTTTCACATCACAACAACTGTCCGAATTGACTACTCAATGACAGAACCATATTATCCCAACCATTATGTCGGAACCATTATTGCCAACCATTCTTGGCTAGAATAATTTGACTACTCAAGGCAGAGACGTTATCCTAACCATTATTGCCAACCATTCTTGCCTACATGTATTGCCAACCATGTAGCGTATACCGTAGCCATGACGGTGAACACTAAAGCCATGATTTTGTCATTAATATTATATTGTAGATATAATTGATTTTATATCGAGTTTATTATATAAAATGACGTTTGAAAATGTATATAGTTTATAAGATAATTAAAACGAGCCCGAAACGTGGCGGTAGTTCATAATTTTCAATACGAACTTTAACTGAATATACCGGATCCAGGATAGGTCAGAATTCTGTGAAACAAGAGTCGTTTGGGTCGATTAGATTAAAATTATCTGTTGGGGGGAAAATTTTGAGGTTTTGTGACATAGATTGTTAGTTATGTTCAATTTAAATGTTTAAATAGTCACTATGGAATTTCGTTAATAAACGATAACGTTTATTTAATTGAATATAAAGGAATTTCTATACATTTGGATATCGTTTCAAACGAAAATTTCTGAAAATTTACAAAATCGTTTATTACATAAATACAAAAGGAAATTCTCCTTTATATTCTCTATTACTTTCACATCACAACAACTGTCCGAATTGACTAATCAATGACAGATCCATAATTACCCCAACCATTATGTTGGAACCATTATTGCCAACCATTCTTGGCTACATGTATTGCCAACCATTATTGCCAACATTTCACAGCACAACAGCAGACCCATTTGATTACTCAATGACAGAGATATTATCCACACCATTATTGCCAACCATTCTTGTCTACATGTATTGCCAACCATTATTGCCAACCTTTCACATCACAGCAACTGCCCGATTTGACTACTCAACGACAGAGATATTATGCCAACCATCCTTGATTATATATTTCTGTCCTATGTCTACACTTAGGGAGAACAACGAAACTAAATTTATAAAAAAGAAAGCAATGGATCCAAATCTTTACCACCATTACTACGAAGTCAATAATCAAACTGACGATTCCGAACTAAAAATGGAGGAAGAGATGGAGGAGGAGCTGGAACAGAACGCAATGGTTGGGTATTCCAATTATTTTGCTGAAGGCTCAATGACCAACCGTCGAGGTAGTATGCTTGGCCGGATTGACTGGTGGTATAAGAGAGACTACAAGGATGGACATGAAAGACTAATGAGGGATTACTTCATCGACAATCCAACCTACGATATAACTTTGTTCCGCCGTCGTTATCATATGAGTCCGGCAATTTTCTCAAAAATTTATCTTAAACTTCATCAGTCAAACCCATATTTCACTTATAGACTGAACGGAGCACAAGAAATCGGTCACTCGCCCCACATCAAAATTTATCGACGTTGAGGATGTTAAGCTATGGAACATCTAGCGACCAAATGGATGAATATTTCAGAATCGCAGCATCAACAGCAATAGAGTGTCTGAAAGAATTCTGTAAAACAGTTGTTGAACAGTTCGGGCAAGAGTATCTACGGACGCCTGGACCAAATGATATAAGTAGGATGCTATGCAGGGTAGAAGCTAGATTATTTCCAGGTATGATTGGAAGTTTAGATTGCATGCATTGGCCTTGGAAAAACTACCCAACAGGATGGAAAGGAATGTTCACCGGACATAAAAAAAGTGTCGTCAATGATCCTTGAAGCAGTATCAGTAGACGATTTATGGGTTTGGCATGCTTTTTTTGGAGTCCCAGGTTCATTGAATGATACAAATGTTTTAAAACAATCATATCTTTTCACAGGACTTGCTAACGGACTGTCAACAGATGTTTCATATAAAGTTGGTAATATCGAACACAAAATTGGGTACTACCTAGTGGATGGAATATACCCAAAGTGGAGAACTTTGATGCAAGGATACAGAGTACCATCAATTGATAAAGAAAGGTATTTCACTAAAAAAGTAGCTAGCTACAGAAAGGATATCGAACTTACATTTGGTGTTTTACAAGCCTGATTTCATATTTTACGAAATCCTACTCGTTTTCATGATGCAAGAGTGCTTTCAAAAATCATGTATGCTTGTATAATAATACATAACATGATTGTGGAGTCTGAAAGAGGCGGATATAAGAATCGAAAGTCTAATTATCCTGACATGTTTACAGGGTCAAATGCAAAACCCCATAAAGATGTAAACTCAATGGAAGAATATGTTGATATGGTTCAACACACTGAAGATCAAGCTGCACACTTCCAATTGCGTGACCAGTTGGTGGAACATTTGTGGGCGCATAAAGGAAGGAATAGTCGGAATCAGTAGTTGGTACTAGAACTATGTATCAGTGTGTAGTCGTGTACTATGTATCAGAGTATTATCTATCAGTGTTTAGTTGGGTCAATAAATCTGGTTTCCAATCATATTGTAGATTGTATCATTATTTCAGCAACTGGTACATAAATACTAAAAATTGCTCACAGTCGTATTACAACTCAACCCAACATATACAGCTAGTACATAAACAACAACTACTACATAATACTACAAACAGGTCACAATTATATTACAACTCAACCCAACATATATAGCTAGTACATAAACAGCCACCAGTACATAAATACTACAAACAGTTCACAATCATATTACAACTTAACCCAACATACATAGCTAGTCCATATACGAGCCACTACCGCTTCCGCTTCCTTTGTGTTTTCTGTACTCTCCAATCTGCTCGGTTACTAGTTCTTGCTGCAGAGGGGAAAGCTTGCTAAAATCACATGTAATCATTTTAATATAATTCTTCTCTCGCATCATAGCTTTCGTCCCCTCTAGCTTCTCTCTTACAATTTCTTTCTTCTCCTCCTGCTTCTCTCGTAGCATGGCTTTCTTCTCCTCCTGTTTTTCTAGTACAATGGCTTATTTCTCCATATGTACATGTCTGTGAAGCTCTCGATCATCCCTAACTGCCTTTTGGAACTCTTCGTCGTTGCGGTTTCTTTGCATCGAAAAACGAGTTCTATGCTCTTTTGACGCCTTAGATGAATTCTCTATTGTTTCCATAAATCTAGAAAACTCTGTACCGCGTTGCTCCAGCTAAATTGACTTGGCTCTGCTAACAGGTCGTCCGTCACTAGTTCCAAATAAAGGGTTTCTTTTTTGCGAACTCGGGTCACTTCCTGGACTAGAATCAGAGTAGTTCATCCTTCTAGCTTTGTTCTGCTGCTTAAACATGAAGTTGCTTGGGTTCTTCGACTTCGGCAAACTAGATAGAAGCTCGAAACAGTCTTGAAATTTAAATGGATGACCATTATTTGGTTGGCCTTTCGTGACTCTTCAATCTGTAACACAAAGTGGAAATTGTATGAGCGTATGACATTTCTAATTAATCAATCATAGTATAGTATGTTATTTTTCAAAGTAATATATAGTACTTACAATGTCATAAGGTGCAGCACCGCTTTGCTGTCTGTTCTGCAAGCCTGTCAGTATTGCCAGATAGTTCTGACATGCGGCATTCATAACTCTAAAACTGCCTCTAAGTGATGCCCATGTTCTATTCCTCGCTTCCAACGAATTGTAAAACTCTGCTACTCTTTCCCAAAATTTCCGACCTTTCATATTATTCCCAACAATGATGTCTTGTGAAATGCGTATCCACAATTTAGCAAGTGAAACGTACTGCTCGGAAGTAAACTTACATTGTTTTTTTCCATTTGCTGCTAATCCTTCCCCTTCAGCATGATCATCCTTAATATCTTCTATTCCGAGATCCGGCTCCGATTCAACTTCGCTTTGGTGCCGTTTACTGGAAATGCCGTTTAAAGACTTCCACTTCGTCTTCTTTTGGTTATATTCGCGACTAATAGGTGCAACGTATTCTTGAATAAATTCTTCAGAATTTGTAACATTCGCATCCTCATTTGCATCTTCCTCCGCCTCCTCCGTTAAAGTTTCAACATTTTCTTCGGTAGTAGGAGAGACATACCCATACGAAAACTATCTTTCAAGATTTTGCATAGCTTCACGGTCATGAATCTCGGTCTGTTGCGGAGTTAGGTGAGGTTGTTGACTTTGATCGGCCTGCTTCATCATTGACATATACGACGAATGATCGTCGTACACGCCTACCCCGGTCGGTCATTGGTAAAACTGTTGCTGGGCGATAGAATGGATGGGAGGAAAATTAGGAGGAGCGAGCGGTTGGTATGGTGGTCGGTATAGATAATTTGAATACGGCGAGTAGCCATATTCGTGAGATGGCTGCAACGGTTGCTGTTGTTGGATTGACCGTTGCTTGGCATACGATGACGAGTGCGGTTTGGACATGACTGTCCTGTTTGCGGATTTTTCCCGCTTCGTTTGGGTCCAGAAGAAGACATTTTGTTGTTGAAGAAGTTGAAGTTGAAAAGGTGGAGTGGTTATGTGGAAGAAGAAGGAGGTAGGTTGGTATATAGGGAGGAAGTGCACTAGCCGTTGGAGTGCAACGGCTAGTGCTTATAACGACAAAGTGTTTGCCGTTATAAGCTTATAACGGCAAACTTTTTGCCATTATAAGATTATAATGGAAAACAGTTTGTCGTTGTAAGCTTATAACGGCAAACACTTTGCCGTTATAAGCACTAGCCCATGTTCAGTCAACCAGCCACGAATGAGCTCAAAACTAGCCACAGACTAGCCACGGGTGACTGAACAAACCACACCTGGTTGCTCCGTGGCTTGCTTAGTAACTAAACAAGCCATTGTTGGTAGTGCTCTAATAAAGGAAGTTCTAATCATTTTTATCAGTTTGGTCAGAAGAAGAAAAGTCCTAGCCCAGTACACTTGCACGGAGAAAATAACTACTTTAATCAATGTAAGCCTTCCCGCTTGACTAAGAAGTCTTGAAGTCCAGGATGTCATTCTGATGTAATTCTATCATATAATGGCAAACATTAGCTTATGGTTATCTTGGATGTGGTTAAAGGAATCCCTAGGTAAGTGACTGTGTCGGTGTTGCATGTTAAACCAGTTCTCGCAGAAAGCTCACTGATATGCAGACAAGAGATTCCAGAAGTCTTCATTCTGATTTATGTATATTTACTTTTAGACTTATCATCACAAAGAAGGACTCAAGAGTTTCAAAGATAGCATTAATAGTTCTATAGTCAGGAATGCAAAAGATCACTAAGTCATCCGCAAACATGAAAGAGGATATCCAAGGCTCATCACAGTCAGGATCCAACCTGAAAGAGCCGCATTCGATATTTTCATTCATCATTTGCGTGAGCATTTCCATAATCAGAATAAAAATGTATGCGAATAAGGGATCCCCTTGCCAAACCCATCGTTTTCTTGCAAAGAATCCTATAGGAGAGCCGTTGATCGTTATAGAGTAAGTTGGAGTAGAGATGCAAGTGTATATCCATCTTATGAAGTGGGGAGGGAAGTTCATATAACCCATTACTCTTACAATCGAATACCACTGTAGCATGTCAAATGATTTCATGATATCCAGCTCAAACATTGCTCGAGGGCTAATATTGATATTAGTATAATCGTTGAGCAGTACATGTGAGAGTAGCACATTGTCGAGAAATCTTCTACCAGGAAGGAAAGCAGCTTCGTTAGCTGAAATTATGGAGGGAAGAACTGCTTTTAGTCTCGTAGCTATGATGTTAGCTAGACATTTATACATGGTATTACAGCATGAAATCGATCTATAGTCAGAAACTCTGGTGGCATTCTTTAATTTGGGTATTAAACCAATGTTTGTATAGTTGTAAGAAAGATTCATATTTGTTGTTTTGAAAAAACGCCTCACTACATTGCAAACATCCGTTTTGATTTGGCTCCAACATTTCTGATAAAAATATGCATTGAACCTATCAGGGCTGCATGAAGAGTTGTTGTTTAATGAGAACACAATAGTTTTAATTTCGTCATTAGAAACTTCTTCACATAATTTTTGATACTCTGCACTCGAAAGATTAGGTAAAATATATGGATCTATAAGATCAATTTCAGGAATAAAACCTTCTTTATTACCTAGTAAATCAGAGAAGTGATTTAGAAAACCATTCTCTACCTCATGTTGGTTGTTCGCAGTGTTACCGTTATTGTCGACTATGGTTACCAAGTTCTCTCTATATTGCTTGTCCTTTAAGGATGCATGGAATAATGCATTGTTATTGTCTCCATCCAATTTCCACTTAAGTCTTGCTTTCTGCTTAGTCATTGCGTCTTCAAAATTTAGAGCTTCTCGATATTGTTTAATGATGAGCGACTCCATATTTGAGTGCAAATGGTTGTAGAAGTCATTCATCATTGCTACTTGAATTTCCTCGAGCTTCCATCTTCAGTAAGTTGATTATTTGTTGTCGTTACCATATCCCTTGTTTGCCCATTCTCACAAAACAGATTTGACTGCCTTCAGTTTACCTGCAAAATAGACATTGGGTTGCCTAAGGTTGGTCTCCCCCAAGCTCCTAACATAGAGTCTAGGAAGTCAGGTTCATTGAACCAATTGTTAAATTTTTTGAAAATTGAGGGTTTATGCATGTCGAGTCCACTGAGGTGAAGGAAATAGGGGAGTGGTTAGAAAGCAACGGAGGAGGTTGGTTATAGGATATTGTTGGCCATATGCTGAAGGTATGTGAGTTACAAAAAGCATGGTCTATAAGTGAATATGTCCTCGATCTAAATTTGCTTTTGTTGTTCCATGAAAATGGAACGTCAGTTCTTTTGATGTTGATCAGGTTTCCTTTTTCAATTGTTGTTTTAAGAGGATTTATTTCAGTTAAGGATAGCGGGTTGCCTCCAATTTTTTGAGAGATATCGTAAATGGAGTTAAAGTCTCCCAGAATGATCCGTGGTTGAGAAGATTGGTTGAGAGAGGGAATTTTATCAAGTAGTTGTTTTCTGACATTAATAGAGTTTGTTGCGTACACTACTGTTAAAAGAAAGGGGATCTGGTCGTCAAAGAAGGTAGCAATGCAGTGTGTCATTTGAGAAGTGGATTGTATGAGGTTTATTTGGATTATGATGGGATTGTAAAGCAAAAGGATTCTACCATATAGAGCATCTACTAGTTTGTGCAGGTAATGCCACGATGGATTTATGTATTTGGAAGCTCGCAGTGATAAATCATGGTTGAGTTTGGTTTCTAGGATGGCTAAAAGGTTAAGCTCGTTTTCGGTAATATGTAATTTACATTGGTATAATTTGGTGTCGTTGTGGCAACCATGTGTGTACCAAACACCGATGGTTTTCTTCATTGATTAAACCGATGGGGGGATTGATATTTTCTTTCTCGTACTTCTTAGCCCGTACCCGCTGTGTACAGAGGCAGAAGTGCTCTTCCTTTTACCACATATTTTTTGATATGTAATAGGAGTGAAGGAGCCTGATGGTGGAGATTTGAATGTGAGTGGTGGTGTTAAATTGGAGTAATGATTTTTGTTTGGTGTAGGCAAATCAGTTTCATGTGGTGTCGTTGGCTTAATTGGTAAGGTAGAAAGTTGATGAAGGGGGTTTGTCGTGGGCGATTGCATGGGAAAAGGGTCTGGTGGGTCATTTTCATGACTACTTTATGCATGCGAGTGCATTACTTCATTTGCATTTATTATTTCGGCAACCACTTGCACTGTTGAATTGCCTTTAATCTCGAAGTCATCCTCCTTGCTTAGCATCAGTGTAACTTCTGCATTCATGCAGCTTTCATTTTCTTTAGAACTTTCCACTAACCTCCCTTCTAGTACAGTATTTTGATCATTTCATATAACCTTAAGGACTCATTCACTTCATCTGTGTTTCCTGTTTCAATCACATTAGTTCGTTTTGCCACAGAGTATGCATCACATTGCATCGTGTTCTCCTGTTGCAATAACTCCTCCAGATTAGGCAACTCCAAAGCATTAATATCCTCAAGTCGCATGTCTTCTAGTTCGGCTATAAAGTGCACTTCTTCATCTTCATCATTTGTGTTTTGAGTAATTTCCCCCTCTTCTAGAACGTCAAAACCGTTACTCACTTCTAATACTTTGTCTTTGGCTTTCTCACTGGAATATCTTTCATCATTTACTTTCTTTGCATTTCCTTTGTTATGGTTTGTTTCCTTTGCTTTATTCCTTTTGTTATTAACTACTTTCCACTTTTGGGTATGGTTTTTAGCTACTTCATTTGGTTTAAACATGATTTGCTCTCTCTTCTGTGCAATTTGACCTGTTTGTTCTTTCCCTTTGCCATGATTTCCTTCACTATTCTTCATTACAGCTGGTTCACAATCGTTACAGTTTGCACCAAGATGCCCAAGTGACTTACATTTAACACAAATATCCGGTTACCACAAGTACTCAACATATATCCTCTGCACTCCTCCTTCTGGAGTCTTAACTAAAAAGTCATTGACTAATTCTTTGTCAGGTTTAATTTCGATCAAGCATTTCGCATATTGAGTTCTATCTCTGCTTTCAGTCTTTTCATCCATACATAACAACTTTACTAGCATACATCTAATCCAATTTATCGCAAAATTTGACCAAGAAAAAATAGGAATGTTATAAAGTTTAACCCAAACCAGAACTGGCTTTATGTTGCCTAGAACATTTCTTATCGAAGGTTCGTATGGCTTAATTATGAACAACTTATTATTCATAATTATTGGGCCAACTTGTTGGATCCTAGTCTTGTCTTCCTCACAGGAGAATTGAAAGAGAAAAAGTACACCATCAGACACTACTACAAAACAAGCCAGTTGCATCTCTTCTGTTGCGTCAGTTCTACAAACAACTGATGCGAATAGCATCAGTTGAGTAAGTTCCTTAACTTTTGCAGCAATCGGTATAGGTGAAGCAATAAAAGAGTTACAAATGTAATTAGCATCGGTTGTGCATAGTTTTCGAAGAAAATAAGCAGAAGCAAATGGTTTCGGTTGCATCACCAGTGCTAACAACTGATGCAAGTATATTGATTTGCATCAGTTTCTTTTTCTTGATGCAAATAGATTGAAGCAAGTGAGCCTAAAATAAAAAATTATAGGATCAATTACGTTCCTTTTAACCTGAACCCGTACCAACACGCTGTTTCTCTCATTTTCTCCAACGAGCTTCTTTTTCATCCTTTCGCGCCAGTACAAGGACCAAAAATAAAAATAAAAAAATGAAAAGAAGAAAGACGAGCACCAGCCCTTTTATAGTTCGATTCGGATTTTACAATTACCAAAGTAGATTCCGATTGCAGATTTCAACATTTCCCTCTTTCAGGTATTTTCTATTGCCAATTTCGATTTGCCTTTAGTAATTTAGTTTCTATTCGATTTCATGCCTTCTTCTGAGTACTGGGATACCTAAGTTGCCGATTTCAATACCTGTTGCCAGTTATCACTCTGTAATATTTGCACTACAAGAAAAACAGCAAATAGCAGCGGCAGAAAACGCTGCTAATCCATCGCTAAATAGGCTTTAGCGACGGATTTCCTACATAAAGGTTTGGTCAGCAAAACCCTTGACGGTATCTGTGTCATATTTTATGACGGAATTTAGCATGAATTTTCTGACAATTTACCATCATTTTACTAATTTTATAACAAAAATAAATATTATTTATCAATTTACTTTTATTTTAATTTTTATTTATATACCGACGATTTACCGACGGATTATTAATTTAGTATAAAATATTATTTATAAAATATGTCGGTAAACCCTTACTAATTACCAAGGGATTAGCAATAAAAAGTTTTGACAAAAAATCTTGCTCTTTTTTTTGGTAAACCCTTACTATTCAGCAAAGGTTTAGCGATGGAAATAAATTGGTGTAAGTTACCTTTTATTATTTTTGTTGGTAATTTGATGGTAAAATCTTTCAAATTAGTGTCGAATTTACGGCGGAACGTTTGGAACGCATTTGTTTAGCTTTCCTGCTTTGATACTAATATGTCAGTATTCCCTTTCTGATATGGCATTAACTCTTTTTACCGTCCTGCTCTTCCAACTTTCCAAATTAATTTTATACGGCTTATTCAGTTACAAATACTGATATTAAAAGCGAGCGAAAAACAGTATAAAATTGCCATCCACGTACAAATAATACTCTTAAGCAACAACACAACGTAGATAATATTATCATACCACATAAAAAACATCCACAATCATTCATTTCGTGCACCAAGCTGAATTATGAACAACAAAATTATTCAGCTGATGTGAAAGTTAAACCACATACAACCCATGACCATCACAACAGTACTAAAACCCATAACTACCAAAATAACAAACATATCCATAGTTGTGCTACAACCATATCACTACAAAACAAGTCATAACATACCAATCAAGCTACGCAGATGACGATGGCGAAGGAGCCAACGAACGAGACACAGATCGCGAAGGCGAACATGAAACTCTTTCTTGGCCCTTGAGTATTGCCATCACCTTTGCCAGCTGTTCTTCAAAGGCCTCCTTATCTGCCTTCTATTGTTCTGAGAATCTTGGTCGTTCTGCTTTCTCACTCTCAAGCTCGATGCGCATCTTCTCGACAGTTTTTTGTAGCTCGTGGACGTCATCTTCATTGCTAACAAGCTGACGTTTTGATTGCTGAGAAGACGATGGAAGCTGCATTGTAAAAATGACATTAAGGCATTAATACTTTTAGTTTGACGAGGATGCAAAACTGCAGGATAATAAAGTTTTAATACTGTTAAAGCCTTAAAAACTGCATGATAATAAAGTTGATCAATACTATTTTACAAAAAAAGTAGTCAGCATGATACCAGAAACCTAAAAGAGGTCTGAGTTCCTCTTTCGACATCGAACTGTCAATGCACAGGAACGCACATGTAACGATAGCGTAAATGTCAACAAAATTTCTGACACCATTGGTGAAGAGTTGTTTTGCAATGAACTTCTGAAGGGTATCCAGCAAGTAATATATTTGAACTGTCAATGCACAGGGATGAATATGTAATGACAGTTAAACAACGTAAACTATTTTTGAAGGGATCACAAAACAACTTTATTACCTGTTGGACATGCACAGGGAGGAACATGTAATGACAGTTCAACATTGGTCAATGGATTACCTCAAAGCATAGTTAAATCTGTACGTAATTAATTCAAAGCACACTTGGCCACCAAAATTTAAAAAATTGTTTCCAATTACATATATAACTATTGCTATATCAAAACATGAACAAGGGACTTGCATGTATGACAGCACTATGACACTGTTTTTAAAGAAACTATTATTGTATAATTTAAAATATTAGCAGGAAACAAATACGAAATATTCACGTTACAAAGCAAAAGGATGGATATCATAATGCTTGCAAACAAAAGCATGATAATACACTAGAAGACATATATATCATACGCGTTGAACATTGTAGAAAGTAAAAAAGAAGAAAGAAAGAAAAATGAAGTTTGAAAAAACAGGAAGATGAAGGGTAAACAAGGATGGGACTTGAGAGAGCAGCCAAATTGCATTTAGTAAAACTAGCAGTATATATGCGCTAATTAACACTGAAGTCTTAATACCCTCAAAGCAAGACAACAGGGCTGAGCTTATCAACAAAGTTAGAGAATCGATCTTAGTTGGAATAAGGATTTATGTAACAATATGTCTTGACTTTCTTTATTTTGCAATAAAATTCTTGAATGAATGTGATTTTAATTACAAAATAGAAGAATCATTTGGGTCCAGTGACCAGTGCTTACACTTAAAACATAATTACTTGACACTGCTCGTATAACTTTTTAACCAAACTGCAGTAAAATAACTAGCATGGTATAACATAGTTTAGCACAAATGCAACTGTTTTGAAGTGAATCTCTAATTTAAAAATTCTTTATTTTTTGTATTATTTATCCATTAGTGGCTTAAATGGCCGATAGATCACTTTGAGGTTGTGAATGATACGAAATGTAACTGTCCAGAATTTACAAATCCCTACAAACAAGAAAGAAAAGAAAACAGAAGGCAAATGGCCATAGTAGGATCCCGACTAACATCTTATTTGTTGGGATAAGGACTTCACTATAAGAAACGAGTATCGGACCATCTTAGATGGTAAGACCCATATTGGAGCATGTGGCGATTATATGAAATGAGTATCAGGTCAACTTATTTTTTCTGTAGGCCAGTCTAAACTACGCCTAAAATGCTCGTAACTATCACATTACTCAAATCCAGTTACGAATAGTTACCTTCTATGCCCATTTTTTTCTGTAGGCCGCTAGTCTAATTAAAAAATTAAACCTGGTGCAATGATAACTGATGCTACAGCTAACACACAACAATTTGACACAGCAATGTACTTAGTAGAACCCATTATAACAGTATACAGCCATACATAAATGACACCAAGATAGGAAGAAAAAAGACACCAATTAGATAGTAAGAAAAAGAGACAGTATGTTGAGATATTCAGAATGAGTTAATTAGGAATGATAACAAATATAAGGTAAAGTATTTATTTGTCTTTATTTCCAACATTAACTCAATTATTAATATCATTCCTAATTAACTCATTCTGAATATCTCAACACAGTAAGGAAAAAACAGCAATTAAGTCCCTCCAAAATCCCAATGGGATAAGTACATTTTTTTGCATTTGGCACTACAAGCGATTCAAATAAGCTATCCACTGTCTTCGGGGGCAATTCTCCAATGTCTTCACCGGCTGTCTCTCGAAGTTCGTTTAGATGCTCCGCGCAAGCTTTCATCAAATTGTCCTGTTAAGAAATAATTTTTTAAAAGATTTTTAAAATATATCCTCAACAATTTTTATTCAAAAAAATAGTTACATACATAAAAATTAGCTGCTTTAGGATCTATCCAAGAATGTGAAGAGGAGTCGGTGCTATTACGCGCTGCCGCTTTGACATGAGTACGTTCGCATACGAGGAGGCCTACCATAATCTTTGGTCTAAATAATTTATTTTGTATGTTAATAGTGGCAGTTTTATTTGTCAGAATGTTAAAATAAATAGAGTTACATGATACAAAAATTTTAGCAATTTTACAGCATGCTCCTGGATAGAAATAGATCCGCAACTATGTGAAGTAGGATTAGAGTTTCTATTTGTCGAAGCTTTCTTTGATCTATCCTTAACTTCTGCACGATTCCAGTACTGAAGCCACTGCTCCCAAATTACTTGACTCATAAAGATTGGTTTAGCATTCTTTTCTTTCATATCGCTAACCATATCGGAATATCGTTTGCTAGCCTTCGTCTTCCAGAGCTTTCGTATGGTCTCTATTGGATAAGCTTCGTAACCATACACCTAACCCTGCAATATGTATATGATAGGTTTAATTTCAGCCCAATGTTTAGAAAGAATGTAAGCGAAAATTTAGTGATTTGATGCTCATACATAATTTATAGTCGTTTATAATATATTTATAGTCGTTCTAAATAAGTCGTTGGTTTCTATGTCTATTTATAATATATTTTACAGTGTTATAGCATCAGTTAAAATATGCACATGTTAGGTGATCTTGCCTTATAGGCTATTTTAAAGCTCATACAGAACCATTAATTTTCATTTTCGATCAATTAGCAGTAAAAACCACTAATTTTATTCAAGTTACATCGGTTTATCGAATAAATCAAGCTTTGATTATTTTCTTACAAATCCGCATCTAAACAATTAACCTATAGTCCATGTTAGCCACATATTGTTCATTAAGCAAGTGATTTTTACATTCATGTCCATTACATGTTATTCTTCAAAATTTCAGTGTTTCGAGCCTGAAACTAACAACTCTTTCACTGCTTCTAACCCTTGTTTCAACTATTTACACTGCAGGCTAATGAACTCATTTTGATATATATCATAAAACTACCAGGTGTACGTTTCAATATCAAAGTATCAGTTTACGTCATTGTTATTCTATTCATATTATTGTAGCCAACTACTGACAAGTTGTGATGGCCTAGTCCAATCCTCCGTCCATTTTACTCCACGAACTATAACAAATAGAAGCGACGATACAAAATTGACTATAAAAAATCGTAAATATTAAGATCATTTCTAAATTCCACGTTTAAAGTAAAAACAAACAATCCAGTAATCTAAATTTCGTATGTTTAATTCTGTATTTGAATTTACATCTCAAAGACTCTTTTAAAATGCACATTTTACGTAACAAACATTCAAACTAACATTGTAATGCTTTATCCTACTTCCCATTCACTGGATTTGTTGCAAAACTTCAATGTATAAATCTGATAGTCCCCATTTTTGGGGTCACCAGCACTACATAAACTGATAAACAAGACCTCATCAGAAGTAGCCAATCATTAATGGCCATCGAACAAGTTTGCACTTGCCTTGCTGAAACTACAAAAGTATCCCGAGCATCAGATTACCATGGTCAGATATTTACAAAAATTAATTTCTCTTGAAACTTCAATGCCTGCACTATTTCGTGCTAATTAAAAATAAAGCGACAATAATACCAAATATACGTATTAAAGCGATAAGGAAAATATTTTTTGAAGTCTCATTCAATGATCCAGATTGACTACTAATCTACTATGGTGCACAATTAAGTATCAAAAAGCTCCGATATAACATGAAATGCAGTGAATTTTCAGAATTACATAAACATTTTTCATTTTTTAAAACTGTGCGTCCATTTGGAAAAATAAATCTAGAAATATGTAGACAGGCTTTTTCCTTAAATTAAAATTTTGGTTTAAAAAACTATTCGAAAGTAAAAGCAATTCAAAACCATCTTTTCTGAAAGGATCATTCCTAAAAATATTTTTCATTTCAATATCGTTGTCAAGTCGTTCCGCATCTCGGACCAGTTTCCAAATCATAATATTTTCTCAAACATTAATATCTAAATCATTACAGGATTAATCCTAGGCATATATGTGTTTTACAATGTTTGCAATCTAAAATATACATTCAAGATGAATATATAATCAAAAAGAAAGAAGTAGATCGGGGTTTAAACTATATTAACATCATGTATTATATAAACAAATAATATTATAAAATTAGCATATGATGAAGCCAAAAATAACAATTTAAGTACACACAAAACTACTATTTACAAATTCTACTCTGACAAATTTTATTTCAGGAAACAACCATGAACATCTAGACAGTTTACACTATTTACAAATTCTACTCTTATGAGTAACTAATCTAATCAAAAACTATCATAAAGCATGAACCTAACAAGTCTAGGCCATTCAAATGCATGAGAATATCAGAAACTATCAAAATCAGAAACTACCAATACCAGAAACTATTAATACTCATAAAAGATGTCAAAACTTACCAAAAAAATCATCAAAAAGAAGATCTTTGTAGTTTGACGGTATCTTTCCAAAAGTGGGCCAAAAATCAGCCAAACGTTGATGAAAAGACGCAGTCATCCTCCTCGATAGTTCACTTGAAGGATGCATTGATAGAGTGTTGTATAGGATATATTCCATGTTATCATAATACAAGTCAAATACAAGTCAAATAAAAGTAAAATACAAATCACTGCAAAGCGCTTACTTATCTTTTGCTTCTATAAGTCGAAGTTCGATACGACCAACTGTATTAATCGACTTTGCTGTGGGGATTGTTGCACCATCATGTGTTGCCGGCGAACATGCACGTCTATGCTCATTCGTAATGTTTTGTGGACTGGGTTGAGAGTTATGCTGAGCATCAAAGTTAGCATGCTGCGGAGAAGCACCATTTTGCGTTATTGGTAGAGGACTGGGTTGCGGAGAAGCACCGTGCTGCGGAGACGGCTGCGAAGAAGTAGATTGCTGATTAAGCTGCGGAAACGGCTGTGAAGAAGTAGATTGCCAATTAAGCTGTGGAGACGGCTGCGAAGAAGTAGATTGCCAATTAAGGTGCGGAGAATGCTATGATGAAGACTGCGGAGTGGTAGACTGCCGATTAAGCTGTGAAGCACCATGCAAATGATCATGCTGCGACGAAGGCTATGATGAAGACTGTGGAGTAGTAGATTGCCGATTAAGCTGAGGAGAAGCACCATGCACTGGATTAAGCTGTAGAGAAGTCTGCGGAGAAGGATTCGGAGAAGTAGATTGTCGATTTGTTTGTGGAGGAGCACAATGCAAACGAATAGGCTGCGGAGACTGCGGAATAGATAGTTGACTATGCAGCGGGGAGAGAGGTTGGGAAGAAGTATGCTATGATGAAAGCCGTGTAGGGCAGCGAGGACGCAGTGATGCCGACTCATCATTTTTGAATTTACTTTGTGGATATGGTTTAATGGTATGACTAGGTGGTAGAGCTAATTGAATAAGTGGAGGATTTCCCCATCCTCGTCCTCTCACTTTTCCTTGCTCGTGTTCCTGGGGAACATACGAATGTCTACGTGTAGCGCCAACCATATCTATCAATCATGCATGAAATATTTAAAAATAAGCATTATATTTAGAAACAGTCATATTATAAAACCAGAAAAAACATTCATAATATAAACATGCATTATCTTATAAACAAAAAAAAAAAAACAGGAATAGAAAAACAGTCATAATATACTACACATACATAGTGATTATATTCCACACATAAACAGTCTTTATAAATATCATAAATTTACTTAACATTACAATTATATTCATTGTCGATACCTAAAAATAAAATTTTAAACTCATAATTTTGTACATCATTGCATTACTTTTAACTAAGCGTTTCAACAAAATCATTTACACTAATTGTGTTAAGAGCATAATACATGTACTATACATTCAAAAGCATAAACACAATAAGTACTAGCATAGCACATGATATAGTCGATAGATTTAGGAAAAAATTCACAACATTCATCCCATTCATCCACTTTTGTATAAGATAGTCACTAAATAGTATACCAGTCATTGGTGTGGCATGATTTTTGAATATCTTGATAACCAGGTCAGAGATAGCATTGCCAAATTAATGGAATCAGAGTACATAATAAAAGGAAACAATTGCAATGTGATTTGTTATGCATATAACCATGTTTTGACTCATTTGTTTCTTACAAATAAAAAGTCTATTTATAACACTCTTTTGACTTGCTTTTTTTTCCCTGTATAGCAGTATTTGTTGTACTTCTATCTACGTTCCTCCTTATATCTATTTTGGTCCAACTTTTCCTCCATAAACTTGGTACATAAAACAGCGTATAAGAAGACATCGAACATCCGTATATAAAACAACATACAAGTTTAGCATATAAGACAGCATACAAGTTTAAACATTTGAATACAGCTTGTTACAGAATGGGTCTGCATTTGAATAAACATGCTGATTCATGCATAAAATTTGCAGATGTTCGATTTGTAACCAACGTGTAGTAGACTGAAAATTCATCCTTTTTTCTTCTATGACGATCTCTGTTTTGATTCCGAAGCTTACTGGAGACATATGTAAGTTATAACCTGTTGTGCCCAGTTTTAAGTCTTCTAATGGATGTGGGTTTGCTACCTAGCAATGAATGGAAATAACATGTGGATATACTTGTGATTATTCTGTAACTATTGCCTAGGCTATTTTATGTTAAAGGTCAGCTGTATGATTGATGTATTTTCTAAACTTAGCTTATTTGTTATCTTGATCTAGATTTAACAATGTAAAGCAATTTTCATATAATGACATATATAAAGTATAACACACACAGACACACACAAGTAGTGACATATATAAAATATAACACACACACACAAAAGCAATTTTCATATAATGACATATGTAATAGTTTATATGCATACATGTTTAACATATAAGCAGAGATCATCATAGAAGAAAAAAGGATGCATAAATTTTTATTCGTCTATAAATAAAAATTACTAGCAGATGTTCGAGAATACAATTTGGCACACCAATGACTGATATACTATTTAATGACTATAAATAAAAATTACTAGCAGATGTTCGAGGAAACAATTTTACAATGAATAATTTTTATCGGTGAGGCATAAATAAAAATTACTAGCATTTTTGTAAGCCCCTATTTTTGCAGATGTTCGAGAATACAATTTGGCACATTGTCGTAATGCATAAATATCGTGTCATGCTAAATGTACCTCCAAAAATTATTAAGAATACAATTGCTAAAAGATAACATGACATTTTCACAGAAATAGAAAAATGACAACAATGGTTTACTAAAAATGCAACGATGGTTTACTGAATAAGTAGAGAAATGAAAACAATGGTTTGCTAAGTAATAGAAATGAAAACAATCAAAACATCAAATTTCTCAGTCACAAATGTTAACAGACTTATCAACTATCATTCTCCATCAACATCTAATTCATCATCTTCTGAGCTTTCAGTTTCACTCTCAAGGTCTACAATTATATTATCATCTTCTACATCCGTATCAAAAACTTCTGTGACCTGAACGTCGTCATTAAGAGGTCCAATGTCACCTTCTCTGTCTATGGTGAATTCAACGATATGATCGATGTATTCTTGATAAGCTTGTTCATTCAAGATGTTTTCATCAAAAGTATACCTAGCTTTCGTTTTAAGCATAGCCCACCAATCATTTTTGTTTCTCCTTTCTAATGGATATGCTACATAATAGACCTGAACTGCTTGTATTGCTAGAATAAATGGATCATAGGTCTTATACTTGGACTTATGATTTATTTCAATGAGATTGTACAGAGGATGCACATTAATTCCAATTTTAGTTGTCAAACTAGTGACATTTGAATAGAAAAGTTTTCTGCTCCGGATCGATAGAGTAATTCAGCTCATAAATTTCCTTCAAAATACCATAATAGTCTTGCATATGCATTTCTCGGTCATTGCTGCCTTTAACACATACACCACAATTATAAGTTGATTTTTAAGGTCCGTACTCCTCTATTTGAAATTTATGCCCGTTCACAAATAATACTTTGCATTTCCTCACTTCCTTTTGAGGTCCAAATGCAATAAACTTTAATCGTTTATCCGTGACTTTATTAACAGGATCACATACCTATTATAATAAACATAAATTAATATATACATAAGTATATTTGATACGTTTTCAAATAAAAAGTAGCTAAATTTTGTTATACTAATCTTACATAATTGAGAAACCAATCACTAAAATTTGATGCTCGTGGAATAGCATGATTCATCTCCTCAAACATTCTGCAAGAGCACTAAAGTGAGTAAGATACCTAAATTTTGAAATTAAAATCATTGAATGCTACCAAAATTCACCTTATATAAGGTTCTACTTCTTTGCAGTTAAGAAGAACATAATTTCAAGCAGCGTTATATTCTTCATCAATCAATCAATGTTTTTTTCCAACCACCATAAGGACGTCCTTCTTTTTTGAACAAAGATAATGAACGATCATTGAAAAATTCATATGTACTATGATCGTTGCGTGAGATAGTTGTATTCATTTTCTTTACATGATCCTCAAAGTAATAAGAAAAGAATGTTGCCGCCTCTTCCATGATGTAGGAACTACAAATTGATCCTTCCACGCATGCCTTATTAGTCACTTTTTTCTTCAAGTGTCTTATAAAACTGAAGTGTCATGTGTAAACAAATTTGAAAATATATAATATGTACTAATATGATATGAGTTTTATAAAATAACCTTTCAAACGGATACATCCACCCATATTGAATAGGTCCCCGCATTCTAGCTTCGAAAGGAAGATGTATCGGAAGATGCTCCATTACATTAAACAAACCAGGGGGAAATATCATCTCCAATTTGCAAATTAGTTCTGGTATGATCTTCTCAAGCTTCTCAATTCGGTCCAATTTTAGTGTTGTTGTGCATAACTCCTTGTAAAATAGACTAAACTCCATTATAGCACACCAAACTTTATGCGGAAGCAACTCTTTGAAAGCAACTGGAAAAAGATTCTCCAAAAATAAATGGCAATCATGGGTTTTCATTCTGTTCATTCTGAACCTACTCAGTTCAGCACATCTACGTAAATTTGAAGCAATACCATCTGGTAATCGTAGATTCTCCACCCACTTCAATAGAATTTTACAACTATCCCGATTTAGCTCATAACATGCTTTAGGTTTAAAGTTACTATCATCTTCACCCAGCTCAAGTTCGGGACGTTTGCAGTAAAGTTGTATATCACGTCTTGATCTCAAATCATCCTTAGTTTTACCTTTGACATTGAGAATTGTATTGAACACATTCTCAAAAACATTTTTTTTTTATTATGCATGACATCAATATTATGACGAATTAATAGATTTTTCCAATATGGAAATTCCCATAATATGCTTTGTTTACACCAATTATGACTCAAACCTTTGCCTTCAATGTTGAAATTTAACCCATTTGGATTATTAAATATTTTTGGAAAATAATGCACGCATTCATAAATTTCTTCACTAGACAACATCGGCAGTGCTGGATCGGTAATGACTCTGTTTCATTGAAAATCTTTCTTGTTTTGTCCACATGGATGATCGAAATCTAAAAAACAACGATGACAATCGAACCAAATCATTTTGCTTCCATTAGCCAAATGAAATGACGATGTCCACTCCATGCAATACGAACATGCTAATCTACCAGACATACTCCAACCAGAGAGCATACCATAAGCTGGGAAGTCACTAATGGTCCATAACAAAGATGCACGCATGATAAAATTATTCTTCATTGACATGTCATACGTAAGAACTCCATTCCAAAGGAGATTCAACTCATCAATTAGCGGTTGCAAATATACGTCTATTCCTTGTTTAGGATCCCTAAGCCCAGGAATTATAAGAGTTAAGAACATATAAGTATTTTTCATGCACATCCATGGTGGAAAATTATAAGGCGTCAAAATAACCGGCCATGAAGAATATTGTTTACCAAATTAGTCAAATGGCACAAATCCATCTGTGCACATGCCTAATCTAACATTACGTGTCTCTTTCGCAAAGTCAGGATATGTTCTATCAAAATGCTTCCATGCTTCTCCATCTGAAGGATGACACAACAATCCATCACTATAATTCCGAGTAGCATGCCATCTCATGTGCGGTGCAGTTGCCATAGACGCATACATCCTTTGTAACCTAGGAATAAGCGGCTTGTAGTGCAACCTTGAGTATGGAACATCTTTTGTTTTATTTTTCTTTGCTTTGTATCTTTCAGCGGAACAATATTTGCAAGTTCTAAGCTCATTGTCATCTTTCCAGAACAACATACAACCATTTTGACATGCATCTATTTTTTGATATGGCAAACCAAATGCAGTCACCAACTTCTTCATGTTGTAAAAACTATCACCCAAGACATTATCAGGAGGCAACATTTCCTTATTGATTTTAAGATACTCATCAAATTCATTTTTGGAACTATTATATTTTGCTTTGATTGCAATATATCTAGCAGTTGCAGATAACTCTGTATGGGTTTCACAACCATCCCATAAAGGTCGCTTCGCAGCATGTAATAAATCAAAAAATTTCTTCGCCTCTACATTAGGAGGTTCCTCCACATTTGAATCTCTCTCAGACATGCTGTGAAGGAGTGAACCTCCAACATCATAAATCATGGCTTCCATCCTATTCTCTTAGAAATAATTATCATTATTATCCTAATTACTATTTCCATCGTCGTTATTGCTGGTAGCACCACTAACTTCTCCATGAAATCTCCATAACTCATAACCAAGCACAAATCCATATTTGCACAAATGGAAATTAACGGTATCACCATCCCTAAGAGCTTCATTTTTACGTTTTTGACAAGGACATCGAATTTCTTGATTTCCAAACTCTCTAGACGCAAAATCAACAAATACATCTATACCCTTGAAAAAATCCTCCAACATTACACTGCGTCCATCTTTCCGCTTATACATCCAAGTACGATCCCTCATATAATCCATTTCAACTTTTAATACTGCACTAATGTATAAATTTCAAAACTACGTGTGATCTTTACAAGAAAAAAAATTAATGCATGTGATCAATACATAATAGGAAAAAACATAAGCATGGACGCAAGGCATTAGTGATCAATACATAATAGGAAAAAACATAAGCACGGAAAATACATAATAGGAAAAAACTACATAATGCATGTGATCAATACATAATAGGAAAAAAATTAATAGTAAGGTTATACCTATATGGTGTTTTAACTGTGTGTCTTATATGAAGTATATCAGTAAATACTGTTTATAAAAGACATGACGGATGCAAGGCATTCTGGTCCAAACATAGGTATATGAAGGATGTAAGACATGAAGTATATCAGTAAATACTGCGTGAACCCTTCATTCCCAATACTGTTTATAAAAGACATGAAGCATCAAACCAATTTATTCTTAACATTACAAGTAGGGGCAGTAATTGAACTAGGCAGTTACTGTTTATAAAAGACATGAAGGATATCTAAAACCTTAGATTCAGACCTACAACATGACAAAATCATTAGACCTAAAACCCTGATTTAAACCTAAAACATTACAAGTAGGAGCAGTAATTGAATTGGGCAGTAAAATCGTTAGATCTACAACATGATAAAACCCTGATTTAGACCTAAAACCCTAGAATTAACAAAATCCACGAAAATAATTAAAATCGGAAAACTTCACTACCTGCAGAGCGGCGGCGCGACGAAGAGGGTGGCGCGACGAAGAGGACGGCGCGACGAAGAAGGCGGCGCGATGAAAGCTGAAGAGCGATGAAAAGATAAGAGGTGTGGTAAGAAAGCCATAAGGAAATGAAAAAAAATGTTTAGTTCTAAGTTCGAAGAGGTGGATAATAGACATGTTGTGGATGGTATTAACGTTAACTGATGTCCGGATGGTATTAACGTTAACTGATGTTATATTTTAATCGTATTATACATATTATTAATGTTATATATTTGCCCATAACTTAACATTAACATATTATTAATGTTATATTTTGCCCATAACTTATGCTCAGCTGTAATTAATCACTAATTAAATATTTTTTATTAATTATAGATTATAATTATTAATAGCGGATATTAATTTATAATAACTATTATATACTTATATGACCAAGTAAAGAATTATCTTATATGACCAAGTGAAGAATTCTGAAAATTCATTAAAAAAATATAATAACTATTATATACTTATATGACCAAGTGAAGAATTCTGAAAATTCATAAAAAAACCCACATATATATGTATATATATAATGTATGTATATGTATATATATATTATGTATGTGTATATATACATACATTATATATATATATATATATATATATATATATAACTTTGAATTGTATAAACTGAGGATGTGTTGTCTCATATTATATTAGAGATAATTGCAATACTTATTGAATTTAGAAAACATGTATACTGAAATCACATTATACACCATTATAAAAGAACATGATATTATATATGTATATATAATCTTACAGTTTAAATTCTGATCTTTATAAACTGAAAATGTGTTGTCTCACAATATATTAAAGATAAGTGCACTACTTAAATCTTATGCTCAACTATAATTAATCACTAATTAAATATTTATTATTAATTATAGATTACCAACAACTAATTATTAATAGTAGATATTAATTTATAATAACTATTATATACTTATATGACCAAGTAAAGAATTATCTTATATGACCAAGTAAAGAATTCTGAAAATTCATAAAAAAAAAACACACACATATATATACATATGTATATATATATATATATATTATGTATGTGTATGTATATACATACATTATATATATATATATATATATATAACTTTTGAATTGTATAAACTGAGGATGTGTTATCTCATATTATATTAGAGATAATTGCAATACTTATTAAATTTAGAAAACATGTATACTGAAATCACATTATACACCATTATAAAAGAACATGATATTATATATGTATATATAATCTTACAGTTTAAATTCTGATCTTTATAAACTGAAAATGTGTTGTCTCACAATATATTAGAGATAAGTGCATTACTTAAATCTTATGCTCAGCTGTAATTAATCACTAATTAAATATTTATTATTAATATGCATTAAAATAATAACTTGTATGGTAATGTTTGAATTTTTTGAATTTCGAAATTCTTTAATATTTATTTAACTTCTTATTTTTAAACTTTGACTATTTTTTTCTTAATTACTAATTATTTATCAAATAATACGTATCAATCAATTTCTTAAAAGCAAATATGTATTAATAATTTCTTGATACTAATTTAATTAATCATATTTAAGACTATTAAATAATCATTGATTATCAAAACAAATTTAATAAACATCGAACAACAATGTATTTTATTAATTAATAATTAATCAGCATTAATTTTCAAAAAAAAATTAGCTTTAACTATTGAATTTTATTTACTTCTAATAGTGATTATTTATTATTAATTACTAATGTATTATTAACATTAATTATTTAAAATTTAAATTTACTAATTAATTACTAAGTAATAACACAAATTTAAAACATTTAATAAATAAAATATAAAAGTTCGTTTCAAATCTCTTGGAAAACTACAGGAAAATAGCTTCAAAATTATGTCGATGGTAATCCAACTCTATTAGCAACGGAATTTAGCATCAAATATTATATGACGGTAAAGAGCTGCAATTTCCATTGATTTAGCGACAGAATTAGTATTTGACGGTAATAATTTATAATAAGATGACATATAAAATCCAAAATATATTCTCTTACAAAGCCCAAGGAAATCCGCCGCTAATTAGCGACGGAATTTTCCTCTGCTAAAAATCTGTCGCTAATCTCGGTTTTTCTTGTAGTGTCGATTATGATGTTTTCCCTAGACCAATGTTTAATTAGTCCTTCATTGCTTATGTAATAAGAAAACCAAATCTTATCTAGGATTCTTCCAGCGTGGTTGGATTTAAAAATCGTGGAGTATAACTCCAATTCAAATTTTGCATTTTAAATAATTGGTGGTAAGATATTAGATACATGAACGCACACCGCATAATCATGAATTTAGGGTATTTTAAGTATTCATTGGTAAACCAAGACATCCCAGTAAGAGTACCAAGTAAATGCTAGTACTTATTTGCTACCTCAGTTCATTAACATAGTGTTCACAATTAGTATATATTCTTTGTGTGAATCAGGACGTTTAATGTTAAAAATGTTCGAATGAGGCTTTTTTTTTTTGAATTTGCCTGCCCTGGTGGATATAGCAGCAGCGTCTACCGTTTTGCTGCAAATTTGGTCATTATATACAACTTCAACTGTGATAATGTTCTTGTGAACTTCTGATCAGAACAATCCACTTGAAATATCAAACATGAACTAAAAGCTACATATCTCTTAAGTTTATTTCATACCTGTTCATTCTTTTACACATGTATACACACTAGGTTATAGAAGATTAATTTTATAATTTACTTTAGACATGACTAATGTCCTTGACTCAATGCATGCATGAAGGATCCAGCATGCATGAGTTGTTGGTGCGCGCGCGCGCACACACACACACACTTACTTGATGGGCCTTCTTAAATGTTAATACATTTTATAATTATATTTAGCAACGATGTTCTGAAGGGGTGATCTATCTGACTCACATCTATATAGTTGATTATTGTCTTCTAAATTAATATTTGTGTCTGAAATAGATTCATTAAAAACTGTATGATTTCTGTTGAAATTAAAGAGGAGGAAGATACTTAATTTTCTTACTTTCTTTCCTTCTTTTTCTTTTTTCGTTGTTCATGTGCTTCCAGAGAACCCGCAAGATCATCAATCGTCATTTCCTCCAAATTCTTTGACTTTTCAATTGCACATACAACGTTTTCGAAATTGTTGGTCAATGACCGCAAAATCTTTTCCACAACCCTTGCATCAGTTATATTTTCTCCATTGCGTTTAAGTTGATTCACCACTGTTTGCATACGTGTAATGTAGTCGGATACTCCTTCCGATTCCTTCATTTTCATTGCTTCCATCTCGCCACGAAGTGTTTGAAGCCGCACTTGTTTAACTTTATCAACACCCTTGTAGACCTTTTTTAAAATGTCCCACGCTTCTTTTGAATTTGCTGCACTATTGATTTTTTTCGAATCCCGATTCGTCCACTACTCGATACAAGACATAAAGAGCATTTTTGTCTTTCACACGCATTTCTTTCATTGTATTTAATTGATTTGCAGAGACAAGTTTGCGGTGTTTTCTACCTCCGTGTAGCCATTTTCGACTACTTCCCATGCATCATGTGCACCTAGCAATGCATGTATTTGAATACTCCAATTGTCATAATTCAACTTGGTAAGTTGTGGAAGCGGTATATCCGCCAATAATCCCAAATTCGCCATAGCTCTGATAGCAATTTGTTTAATCAAAGAAGAGGAGAGTAGATGATTTTATTTGGAGGAAGAACACTTCTTATAATTCTTTTTATTTCAACTTCAATCTTCCTTGCCTACAACAAAAATGACCACCACTATATATATATAGCGGACTAAACACCCTTACACATACTAATAGACGTCATTTCATTAATAGACATAACCCTTCGTAAATATACACGACTTTTCAGTAATAGACACAATACTTAATAGACATGACTCTTGAAACTAAAAGACATAACTAATCACAAACCAACACTTTTGACTCTTTTTTCATTTTTCAAGAATAAAGCATTAATGTTTACCCAACACTTGCACCCCCGACCGCATCAATGTATGTTAACGGAATAAAATGTTATAACATGCTTCTATAAGAAAAGAAAGACGATGTTCATTATTTTACTTGAATATTTTACATTTTTCATCTAACGTTTTTGTACCAGCAAGTTAACTGCAAGTGTATCTTATTTGCAGTTCTGAAATTCTACTTGGTTGTAGATTTATTGCTTTTGCGGTAATTTATATTCACATGCTAATTTCATGTTTCTTTGTAAAATTCTTATTATTGGTTTTTATAATAGATATCATAAGCTATAAGAGAAGGAGTAGAAGGTTTTTTCCAAACTCAGTATGGGACTATTTCCAAGTTGGCTGTAATATTAGCATTAGTAATTATTCTTACCATCTGTCTCTTCCGTAGTTCTACTCCTCAACAGGAAGCATCTAGTCTAGGAAGGTTTTTTTTTTATATATACAAATATACCAATTCTGTAGTATCCTGGTTTATTTGTCATCAATGTCTACTTTATACGATGGCATCAGCATATATCACTATTTCTGCTTTCTTCTAGGCGCGGTATGCCCGGGAGTTGCAGGATACATTGGAATGTGGGTATCGGTTCGAGCAAATGTTCAAGCCTCTAGTGCTGTTAGGCGCTCTGCTAGGGAGGCATTACAAGTACGATGTTTACTCTTTGTGTCTTTGCATCTTTGAGACAAAATCATACAAGTATAAAATCAGTATGGCACTATTAATTCGTTAGCAAACCAAGACCAGCATTATAGGAAATTTGAACCGAATTGGTGAAATAATTTTTTTGTATGTATACGTATATAATGCTAATACTAACAATATTACCAGTCTACCGCTAATAATGATAATGATAATAACCGCACCAATGATAATGATAATGATAATGCTGGTTGTGGTGGTGGTAGATAATAATGATTATGATGTTATAACTATGGTTTCAAATCCAGTCACATCTCATCTTGGATTTTTAACACACTATATTCATCTTAAACAAGACGAGTGTGTTCTCGATGTACATCCTAATTGGCATCTCAAATTAAAATGCACTTCTTGGAGTTCTTTATGAGTCTAATTGACTTTCTAATGATTTTGTCTAACAAAATACAAATAAAATATAACATTCTTGCTAATTGAGTTTGTGTAGTTGGTTGATGGTCTGAACTGCAAGGCCAAAAGTCATGAGTTAAAGTCGAAATTGACAAACCAGTAACAACTATATAAAATGTGTGTTTGGCAATTGGAAGACACATCTAACATATGTAGATATATAGAGACGAGTTCAATGGTACCCCTCTAGCCTCCATATTACACCACATGTTTCTGATATTAGTTATTTCTCTCTTTTACATCATACTATTATTTAAATAAAAACTTCATTGAACCTTAGTCATACATGTGTACACACACACCCCATAAAAACACAATTGTGTGTGTATTGGAGGATAGCGGTAGTTTAATTAGGACAGTGGCAATTGGGTTGTTCTTTTTTTTTTACAGACAAATGCTATTAGAATTTAAAAGAATGTTGTCTATCAACATATGGCATTACAAACTGATTCATGTTTGATTATAAAAAAGCACATTTTCTTTCATATATATTACATAACCATCCCTCCCATTAACTAAACGACACCCCCACAACCTGAAATATGAGAATCAAACCAAATACAACAAGAACTAGAGCAGCCGCAAGTCCTGGCGCTGAGCTCGCAGCTTTGTGTTTCCCTTTAGTAAGCAAGGAGCACATAGAAGCGGTAACCTTCTCTCCACATCCAGCAGGCAACCTCTGAGACAGGGTCGTGTTAACCCCAGCCTGCTTAGCAGTGCTGCTGCCAAGCATGCTGCATAGGCATTTAGGGTCGGACATAATCAATGCTTCTAAGGGATCACAACGGCTTCTTGATGTAGCTTTCTTTGAGTTTATGTATTGTAAACAAGGAACGAGTTCCGCTAAGCATGATGATGATTCCTGTGCCTGTGATATTGATGCTAGTGCGGAAACAGCTAGCAGACATATCCATACCATGGCTTTGTTCATGTTACTGTACTGGTTATTTGTCTGATTTTTTTTTTTTTTTTTTTTCTTTTTCTTTTTATGTATGAATTTAATTCTCTGGATTTAAGTTAGAACAATAGGTTGTTATTTACTCGATATCAGTCGGTGTATGGAAGTTAAGAGTTGGTTACAATACATTAATAATCAAAACTGGATGGTGGGTCATGTTTTATTCAGAAATTGGTTGATCTGCCCCTTTCTACTCACCCAACTATATAGTTATAATTAGTTAGGAACCAAAGATGAATAAGAGGTCGATTGTTTTTGACATACTTCTCTGATGTTTGAGTTTAGTACCAGAATAATGTTAGACTCTACCTCAGCATGTTTTATGCATTGTCATTTATAACTTATTCCACTTTATGTTTTCTGAAAATCCACTGCCTTGCGCTTCTTCATTATACACCAATTTCAACAGTATTCGATGTCATGGTTTCTGTAGATAATCATGATTTTTTTGCTAGCCAATGCAAATTTCACAATCATATTACCTTTTGTTAGCATAATAAGAGGTTATTTAAAGATAAGAATTAGGTCAATTCGGTCAGTTATAAAGTAAAATATGTCTGCTCAAATTGAAACCAACTCAAAATAATCAAATTAATTTCAGTTAACTCGGCTAATTTTTGTGTTTAAGTGTTTAACCATACTAAAAAAGTGTTATAATATATATGGTTAAAATGCTAAATGTGTGCAAAGAACAAACACAAAGTTATGACTTAAGAGTTTTTACTATGTATTTTTGTCATTTTTACCAATAATAATGACACACTCATGATATATTAAAGTTATTTTGATTACTAAATTTTTCAATAAAATAACAAAACATTATAAATTTTGTCGATGTAAAAAAATTCATTTAATTTTTGAACTAATTACCAAATAGAATCATTTTTCAAAATAAAACGAATTCTTAGTTACTAAACCAGTTTTGTCGGATTACTCAATTCTAACAGAATATTACTCACCTCTAGATCCCTTTTAGAGTTAGAAGAAACATTATTCTTGCTTGTTTAAAAAGATGATTTGTTTTCAAACTCAAAAAGTCAATGTAAAATTGAAATTTTAGCTAATATTCACCAAATCTATTTTTAAGTGTAACAAATTCAAAAATAATTGCTTTCATATTAGGTCAAAACGTAACCTTAAAAACCTATTGAATTTTGCTGTTCCAAATCAGCATTTTGACTTTAGATTTTGAAAAGCATAAGAAAATAACTTAATGAAAGCTATCTAAAATAACCCTAATTATAACATTTTTGAATAATTTACTAATCCATATTTACCATGCATGGCAATTTACTCATCCATATTTACAGTGCATGGCATTGCCCTGGTAATTAATTCATCATTAGACTGGATAGTAGGTTTCCTTATACTGTTATGAAAATTTTCTGGTTAAAACCAATGCATCCACCATCACTGCAAATACTTCTCAACATATATGTAACTTGCACGTATTTCAAAGTATGCATATTACATCACCCATCTTTCACTGCATCTTTTGTTGAAACAATATTCTTAGCAAAAACTTCGAAGGATTAGTAGTGGACTCTGACTCATTGCTACAAGCTTTCTTTTTGTTTCCAAACTATATCTTTCAAACCCGAAGAGAAATGCTTGTAGAACTTGTGAAATTCCAAAGTACCGCCTTCTGTTTTACGGAGCTCCACCATATGTAGAGTGGGAGCTACCTCAAAAACCTATGTTGCTACAGATAAGTGGCCTTTCCTCCTAGTTTGATCGCCCTTCAACTTCATCTTGTAATTACATTTTTGCACATTGAATCCCAAAGGCTTAGCTGTTTCCTCAATTTTTGACATAATTTCATTTGGAGGACATTGAGATGTAAATCTTGTTTCCCGCTTCACCATCTTTTGTTGTTCAAGCAATTTTCCAAGATTTAAACCAGCTGATTGTGAAATAAGCGCAAACGCATTCATTGCGTCTGGTTTTTCTTTTTTCTCTGTTACAAGATGTTCCTCTGAATTGTTGAAAACAACGTCTATATCATCACGGTCTACATCTCCTCCATGTTCAAAATCAGGTGCCTTGTAGCCTTTCTTGAACCATTCATGTTTTAAAATATCTGGAACAGTTATTCTTGTCTTGGGATTTGGATCCAAAATACGCTTAACAAATTTTTTTGTACTAGAAGAAAACGAAGGAGGAAATGAAAATACAGCCTTCCAGATTTTTTTATAGAGTTTCATATGTACGTATTGTTATAACCAGATAAAAAATAACAAATACAATGAGTGTGTTTACACACATATGTACGTGTATGTGTATACAGTATATATATATATATATATATATATATATATATATATATATATATATATATATATATACACACACATATATTGTTATTCCAAGTAATTCAGAACCAACAATGCAAAAGCAAGACAACCAGCAATTACTATTCGAGTAATTACAATTCAGTGTAGTATACAGTAGTATATGACAGGAGGAGAAGAAGGTAGGCAGTACCGTTAGATTACAGTCCGTCTGCTTGCAGTATGTCCGAGTCCAGCAGTGAAAACTGTTCCCTTAAAGCAATATTGCTCTCCCACTGACGCAGAGGAGATGATCAGCAATTTGCCTCCCAAGGTTAAACGGACCTTGCTCTACGATGTTGCGTTACAACCACGGAGCGACGACGAACGCAAGATAGGTTTTTATTTGCAGAATAAAGCAGTGGAGGATGGAGAAGAAGAGGATGTAAAATTCGTCTTTTGTTTTAATTTTCGCAAGCCTTTATATAGGCAGCGAAAAGACATCCTTTAGGAACAGGCGCATCTATTTGAATTGCCACGGCTGTGACTGTTGGAAAGGTTGCGACCCTTTACCAACAGACATATCCGTTGGTATTTGCGCGCCGAATTAAAAAATATGACAGTTTAGCGGCGCGGCAAGCCCATCAGCATTCGAACGAAGGCCCGGTCTATCACGAGACCCCAAGAGCCCGAAGGCCCAAGGCCCTATCTTTGACCCTTAATATTAATCATGAAATATGTGTTCATGCCTACATAGCCTCTTTCTTCCATCTCCTCTTTCTTTTGTAATAACATCTCAAGTTTTAGTATAAGTAGTTGCAAATGTGTTAATTTTTCCCGATGTGGGACTAAATGAATTTTGCCAAACCTACTCATTCATTTCCAACAATCCCCCACATGAATGAGTATTATTTAATCTATTCTGCAATTTTGTGTAACATTTATCATATCGGTAAAAGTAGCACAGAGGCCTTGAACTTTTCCTAGTGTTTTATCATTATAACTAACTGGCGAATCAGTGGACTGGACTGTCTTTGAACTGTAAGTCGTTTATGTAAGTCTATAAAGATAGCACATGATAAATGCTCTTTAACCCCTTGGTTCTCTGTTTGTGTTCGTTTTTGCCATGAACACCGCCTTGGTTTCATGAGTGCTTGAAGAATTCGACCTTACAATTCTTCTTGAAGCGGCGCCTTCGCACTCACATAGGTGATTCTATAAAGAGTATCCCGTAATACCCCACTTGGTTCTTTGTAACACCACAGTATAGACATCATTAAAAGCCAAGCTTATCCTATTCTCCAACGGGTTGTGCACTGACTTATCATAGGAATGGTTTTTAATTTACAGTGCCGTCAAGTTTATCTTAAACTTAGTTGTCCCTTTGAACCTAGATCTTGGGATCTCCAGTCAACTAGGTGGAGTTTCCGTTTTAGAAAACTTTTAGTTCATAGGTCTTAAGCCCATTCCCATCGATAAGGTTTGAACTTTCTCTCTTGGCAAGCCTTTTGTTAGTGGATCCGCTATGTTATCCTTTGACCTTACATAGTCTATAGTGATAACTCCATTAGAGAGAAGTTGTCTTATGGTTTTATGTCTACGACGAATATGTCGAGATTTACCATTATACAATGTACTGTTAGCCCTTCCTATAGCAGATTGACTATCACAATGTATACATATTGGAGGTACAGGTTTTTCCCAATTTGGAATGTCTTCCAAAAAACCCCTAAGCCAATCTGCTTCTTCTGCGGCTTTATCTAGAGCAATGAACTCCGATTCCATTGTCGACCTTGCTATGCAAGTCTGTTTGGATGATTTCCATGAGATTGCTCCATTTCCTAATGTAAACACATATCCACTTGTGGATTTTGTGTCATTTGAGCCAGTTATCCAATTTGCGTCGCTGTAACCTTCTACCACTGAAGGATAATTTGTATAATGCAAACCAAAGTTATGTGTATATTTTAGATATCCAAGAACTCTTATTATCGCTTTCCAATGATGTTTACCAGGATTGCTGGTAAATCTACTAAGTTTACTTACAGCATATGCGATATCTGGTCTTGTGCAATTCATTACATACATGATACTTCATAATATGCGAGAATATTCAAGCTGATATATACTGTCACCAGTGTTCTTAACCCAATTTTGGTTCATATCTACTGGTGATTTTGCAATAGTTATATTGTATTGCTTGAATTTTTCAAGTATCTTGGCTATGTAATGTGATTGGGATAATACATATCCCTGTGGTGTTCTTACAATTTTGACACCCAATATTACATCAGCTAGTCCTAGATCTTTCTTATCAAATCTAGAGGACAACATATCTTTTGTTGATGTTATTATGGCTTTATTATTGCCTATGATTAATAAGTCATCAACATAGAGACATACAATGACATATCCAATATGTGTGTATTTTATATAAACACATTTATCTGATTCATTTATTTTGAATCCATTTGATAACATAGTTTCATCAAATTTCTCATGTCATTGTTTTGGTGCTTGTTTAAGACCATAAAGTGATTTAATCAATTTACATACTTTGTTTTCATTTCCTGGGCTTACAAACCCTTCAGGTTGCAGCATGTATATTTCTTCCTCTAACTCACCATTCAAAAATGCCGTCTTTACGTCCATTTGATGTATTTCCAAATGTAGTATAGATGCGATTGCAATAAGCATCCTAATGGATGTTATTCTAGTTACTGGTGAGTAAGTGTCAAAATAATCTAGATCTTCTTTCTGTCTGAATCCTTTGATTACTATACGAGCTTTATACTTATCTATTGAGCCGTCAGCCTTGAGTTTTTTCTTAAATATCCATTTATATCCTAGTGGTTTTGATCCTTTAGGTAGATCCACTAGTTCCCATGTATGTTTTTGTAAAATGGATTCTATTTCACTGTTGACAGCCTCCTTCCAGTATGGAGCCTCAGGTGATGACATTGCTTGTTGGTAAGTAAGAGGTTCATTTTCTATCATATATGCATAGAAATTAGGTCCAAAGGTTTTCGAAGTCCTTTGGCGTTTGCTCCTTCTGGGTTCTTCTACCTCAGTTCCAACATTTCTCTCGTTCGAGTTTTGATTAATATTTTCCTCAGGAGTACATGTATCTCTTGATCTCTTTTGAACAATCGTTTCAGTACCGGTTTTTAGAGGATAAATGTGTTCAAAGAATCTCGCATTTCGTGACTCGATAATGGTGTTTTCATGAATGTCATCAATTTCAGATTTGTACACCAAAAATCGATATGCACTACTATTATGAGCATATCCAATGAATATGCAATCTATAGTCTTTGGTCCAAATTTAACCTTTTTCGGTTTTGGTATTTCTACTTTGGCAAGACACCCCCACACTTTTAAGTATTTGTAGGATGGTGGTCTATTTTTCCAAAGTTCATGTGGAGATTTAAAGGTATTTTTCCGAGGTATTTTATTCAGTATATGATTAGCTGAAAGTATTGCTTCACCCTAGAAATTATCTGGTAATCCAGAACTGATAAGCAGAGCATTCATCGTTTCCTTTAGGGTACGATTCTTACATTCTGCTATTCCATTTGATTGAGGAGAGTATGGTGCCGTCGTTTGATGGATTATACCATTTTGAGCACAAAATTCCTCAAATGGGAATTCATATTCACCACCTCTATCACTTCTCAATGCTTTTATCTTTTTGTTTAGTTGATTTTCAACTTCTGCCTTGTATTGTTTAAACATTTCGAAGGCTTCATCTTTACTCCTTAATAGGTACACATAACAGTACCTAGTGCAATCGTCGATGAATGTGATAAAGTATCTTTTACCTCCTCTGGTTTGACACAATTTAGATCACATACATCTGTATGTATCAAATCTAAAGGTTCAGTGTTCCTTTCAACATTATGAAAGGAGGTTCGAGTCATTTTAGCTTTTGTGCATGTTTCACATTTATAATTTGAGTCTATGACAAATTTAGGTATAAATTCTAAGTTTATCATTTTCTGCAAAGTATCAAAGTTAACATGACCTAATCTGTTATGCCATATATTAAATGACTCGGCGATATAAATAGAAGATTCTACTTTATTCATATCCTTTGGTACAATAGTCATTACATTCATTTTGAACAGACCATCACTAACATACCTTTTACCCACATACACTCCATTTTTAGACAATACAAAACTATCAGAAACAAAGACCAACTTGAATCCATTCTTGCTCAGTAGTGATCCCGAGACCAAGTTCTTCCGAATGTCTGGAACGTGGAGTACGTCATTCAAAGTGAGTTCTTTACCAGAAGTCATTTTGAGAACCACTTTTCCCTTGCCTTCAACCTTTGACGTGGAGGAGTTTCCCATAAAGAGTTGCTCTTCTTGTGTCGCAGGCTTGTAGTTGGAGAACATCCATTTGTTGGCGCAAATATGTTTTGTGGCACCAGTATCCACAAACCATTCCTTCGTGTTGCCAATCAAATTGCATTCGGAGATTACAGCAGATAAGTTCATTTCTGAAACATCATCCGAGAGCCTATCACATTCAGTAACGTTGGCTTCGTCTTTCTTCTTCTTTGGTCCTCTGCACTCAACTGCTTTATGACCTTTCTTGCCGCAATTATGGCAATTTCCTTTGAACTTCTTAGCCTTTTTCGCATTCGGATTATGCTCCCTTTTTCTTTTGTTGTTTTTGTCGAACTCGACCACATTTTCTTTGGATACCATGGTGTTTGTTGCCTTCTTTTCAGATTTTCTGTTATCTTCCTCGATTCTGAGACGAACAACCAGATCCTCCATGGACATCTCCTGGCGCTTATGCTTCAAGTAGTTTTTGAATTCCTTCCATGATGGAGGTAATTTTTCCATAGCTGCAGCGACTTGGAAAGATTCACTCAATTCCATTTTTTCATCATGAATTTCATGGAAAATGACTTGAAGTTCCTGAATTTGGCTGACAACTGTCTTAGAGTCGACCATTTTGTAATCCAGAAATCTTCCGACTATGAATTTCTTCATGCCGGCGTTTTCAGTCTTATATTTCTTTTCCAGTGCCTGCCAGAGGATCTTTGCGGTTTTGACAGTACAATATACATTGTACTGAGTGTTGTCGAGGCCATTTAGTATATAATTCTTGCAAATGAAGTCTGAACTCTTCCAGGCAGTGAGCTCTTCGACTTTTGTGGCGTCAGGCTCGAGTTCATCCACTTTCGGAGGGTCCTCTTCAAGGTACTTGGCTAGTCCTAGTGTGGTCAAGTAAAAAAGCATTTTCTGTTGCCAACGCTTGAAATCCACACCAGTGAATCTCTCTGGTCGTTCCCCATGCGAGAAAGGTACATGTTGAGGAACCAAAGTACCAGTCCGAGCGGGAGGGACAGTGGGCGGTACGGGTTGCTTGTTTGCCGAACTGTTACTGTCTTGAGTCATCGTCTGCAAGCAGTAGACTTCAATCAGCAACACGTTTTATACACAAGCACAAATATTGCTTTAAGATTGTTATTCCAAGTAATTCAGAACCAACAATGCAAAAGCAAGACAACCAGCAATTACTATTCGAGTAATTACAATTCAGTGTAGTATACAGTAGTATATGACAGGAGGAGAAGAAGGTAGGCAGTACCGTTAGATTACAGTCTGCCTGCTTGCAGTATGTCCGAGTCCAGCAGTGAAAACTGTTCCCTTAAAGCAATATTGCTCTCCCACTGACGCAGAGGAGATGATCAGCAATTTGCCTCCCAAGGTTAAACGGACCTTGCTCTGCGATGTTGCATTACAACCGCGGAGCGACGACGAACGCAAGATAGGTTTTTATTTGCAGAATAAAGCAGTGGAGGATGGAGAAGAAGAGGATGTAAAATTCGTCTTTTGTTTTAATTTTCGCAAGCCTTTATATAGGCAGCGAAAAGGCATCCTTTAGGAACAGGCGCTTCTGTTTGAATTGCCACGGCTGTGACTGTTGGAAAGGTTGCGACCCTTTACCAACAGACATATCCGTTGGTATTTGCGCGCCGAATTTAAAAATATGACAGTTTAGCGGCGCGGCAAGCCCATCGGCATTCGAACGAAGGCCCGGTCTATCACGAGACCCCAAGAGCCCGAAGGCCCAAGGCCCTATCTTTGACCCTTAATATTAATCATGAAATATGTGTTCATGCCTACATAGCCTCTTTCTTCCATCTCCTCTTTCTTTTGTAATAACATCTCAAGCTTTAGTATAAGTAGTGGCAAATGTGTTAATTTTTCCCGATGTGAGACTAAATGAATTTTGCCAAACCTACTCATTCATTTCCAACGTATATATATATATATATATATATATATATATGTGTGTGTGTGTGTGTGTGTGTGTGTGTGTGTGTGTGTGTGTCTGTAATTTTGTCTACTGATAACTTTCTGATGATACAAATCATGCACTCGCTTACATACAAAATCCCAATCCAGTAAATGGGAATATATGAAGTTTTTCTTTGTTAAGAATTTATGGTGTTATTTGTTAAGCATGCCAATGTATAAGGTGCATAATTCTCTTGTGCATGTTTTGACTCTAGATTGTTGTTCGTGCTGGTGGTCTGTCAGCCATTATTGTTGTTGGAATGGCTGTGGTGGGTGTCACAGTCTAGTATGCGACCTCTTACGTTTGGTTAGGAGTTGGCTCACCTGGATCAATGAAGGTCACTGGTTGTAAGTTTAACGCACTTCTGTTTTCTACAATTATGCTATGTTCCTGGTAAAGTTAGTATAAATTTAAAAAAAAAAAAAAAAATTGGCAAATTTTTCGGTGTGAGTTTGCTTATAGATATATTTTCATTTGACAGTCAACATCTGTAGTTGCCTAGGTTGTTTGTATCTTTTCTAGTATGAATTATTGTTTTCCTCAAGTCCTTTATTGTCTAAAAGATAGATATTTCAAAACCTTTCACTCTTATTAGTATTATATCTAGAATATCACAATGTTTTCGGTTAAGAAAAACATGTATCTATGCATTCATATCAACATGGACCTCATCATATACAAGTTATATTGATTCAAACACTTCATTCTCTTAATATCCATCATGAGATCAACATGCGTTGATAAATCAAGAAAATTATCAATGTATCGTCTTTTATAAGAATCAGTTAAGGCGTGATAATTCCATATCCTTAATTGTTGCATTTTCTGTTTCTACATAGCAATTAATTCACCTTAGCCCTTTAATCATAATACATGGTTGTATCACATGCAGTGCCTCTTCTGCTTGTTGGGTATAGTTTTTTTTTGATGCAAAAAGGTAGTGAATCGCTAGATTCACGCCTTCATTCATTCATTAAACATAAAACAAGTACAACGTGATCAGCATGCATAGGACTAACTACTAGTTACAAATATTTACATAAATATGTATAACCAAAATACATGCACGCAGGCATGTTTACATAGTGCCCAAAAAATATATATGAAACAACTACAAAACAGCATGCGGACCCAGTAAAATGAAGCATGGCAGCATCAAGCTCTGCTACCACGAGCCCTGTCCATCACTGGAGCGCCGATTGTGTCAACAAACTTGATTTCTTCCTTGTCTGACCAAAGAGAAACAAAATTAAGGATGCGAAAAATAACTGAGTTAGGCCGTTTCATTTTGCATTTAAACTTTCGTGAGTTGCGTTCATGCCAGAGGGTCCAAACATAAGCAAATTTCAAAAGGGCAAACATATGGCGCATGTTAGTGTCAGGTAATGTAATAATAGTGCTATGCCCGAAAAGAAATTGATCAGTGATGAAGTGAGACCAGTCTAAGAAGATATTAAGGCTAACTAAACACTTCGTCCACACGTAAAAGGCGAAATCGCAATCAACAAAAAGATGCTGATAATCCTCGTCGTCGTCAGTGCAAAAAACACATCCCCCAGTAACATGAACACCTTTTTTCCGTAATCTTTTCACTGTATTGAGCTTGTTGTGCATGATCATCCACATATGAATATTGACCTTAGCAGGTACAGCCTTAAAACTCCACATTCTCATGAATCCATCATACTTTCTTCTTGCGAAGTTCATCAACTTATAAAGTGCGCTCACGCGAAAGTTACTTCCACCAATCTTCCACACAAATTCATCCTCCTCGTTGCTATGAAGATGTAAAATTGGCAGAATTCGCATAGCTGAAGCAAAGCACTACCAGCCACAATGCGACAGAAGGACAGGTTCCATTTAAAATTGGCAGAATTCGCATTAAACATTGCACAGACTGAAGCACTTTTGTTGCATGCAATAGCAAACAGATCGGCAAATTCATCACGCAAAGGGATAGGGAGCAACCAGCAGTCATACCAGAAAGAGACGCTGCGGCCGTTTTTAACTACAATCTCAGTCCCAATCTTCATCCAGTGAACATTTGCCATAACACCACGCCAGAATATCGAGCAATGAGAAACGTCCGCATTCCAATCAAAGCTACCACCATAGCAAGTGTTTAAGATCCACTCCTTTCAGAGAACTTTCTTTTCACTAAGCATAATCCACAGCCATTTACAAAGCAATGCAGAGTTCATGTTTTTCAAGTTGATGACTCCCAAACCTCCTTGATCTTTGGACTTGCACACCTGGTCCCACAACACTAGACATCAGGCTTTACGCGTGTCCTTCGTACCAGTCCAGAAAAAATTCCGACGAACAGCATCAATCTTCTGAACTACCCAACCCGGACACGAATAAAAAGAGAGCCAGTACAAAGGGATAGCCGCCAGAACAGAGTTCACCAGCACCAGACGTCCAGCCCTTGATAGACAATTTCCTTTCCACCTCGCTAATCGCCTGTCAACTTTATCAATCACATATTGCCAATCACTCTTAATCAGTCTTTTTGGACGGATGTAAGCTCCAAGGTATTTGAGGGGGAAAGAATCCGCCATGCAGTTGAGCATTTCAGCACATTTCCTGTTCACATCAACGCTACAGCCCAAAGTGTAAACACTGCTCTTATGAAAATTAATCTTTAAGCCAGATAAACTTTCAAAAGCATAAAGCAAAAATTTTAAAGAGGCAATATCCTTGCAATCAGGGTTGCAAAAAATAATAGTATCATCAGCATATGGTAGTGAATTAATACCCCCAATGATGTGATCACGCCCAAAGCTTTGAATAATCTCATTAGCACTTGCCACCTGAAGGATTCGACAAAAGACATCGGCAGCCAAGTCAAAGAGGAGTGGGGAAAGTGGGTCACCCTGGCGCAGCCCTCGCTTGGATACAATAGTTTTGCCAACCACTCCATTCACACAAATATTGGATTTTCTTGATGTTAAAATGCAATGAATCCAGTTTAGCCATTTACACGGAAAGCCTCTCGCGCTAAGAAGATCCATGATAAACCTCCAGTCAACTGTTTCAAAGGCCTTAGCGAAGTCCAGCTTCAGGATTGCGCAAGGCACATTATGTCTATCACTATGGGAGATAACTTCCTGGACAAGTACCGCTCCATCAAGAATGAATCTTCCCCTAATAAATGCTGTCTGCGAAACATCAATCAGGTCATCCATCTTCACTTTCAGTCTGTTTGCGAGAACCTTAGTGATCAATTTGAAGCTACTATTCAAAAGACTAATAGGTCGAAAATCCGCAGCCGAGACATTTCCTCCTCTCTTAGGGATCAAGACTACATTAGCGTACCCCAACATATCCAATCTCAAGGAACCAGAATGAAATTCTTTGAATATGTTGATAACATCATGTTTAATCACATCCCAATATTTCTTATAAAATTTTTTTGGAAAACCATCAGGGCCAGGAGCTTTATCACCAGGCATTTCGTTTAAAGCCGCGACGATTTCCTCTTCCGAGAACTCAGTATCAATGCCACTAAGATCAACAGATGAAGGATACAGCATCTTCCAATCAACATTCACACGATTCTCAATGCGTTCACCAAAGATTCCCTTATAAAATTCGGTAAAAACCTCTTCTATCCTTTGATGATCACAAATTTCAACTCCGTCTTTCCAAATGCTACATATTGTGTTAGTACGCCGTCTACCGTTTGCAACTTTGTGGAAGTAACTTGTGTTACTATCACCAAGCTTAAGCCACTGAGTTCTCGACCTCTGTTTCCAAAAAATCTCTTCTTGGTCAATCACCGTTAGAAGCTCCTTTTCTTTAGTTTTTAACAAGGCTCGCTCAGCATCACTTAGATTACGCCCTTCCTCAAGCACATTAAGCTCCATAATCTCAGATTCAAGTCTCTGCTTCTTAACTCTGATGTTTCCAAAGACTTCTCGATTCCATTTGGCTAAAAATTTACGCAATAGTCTCATTTTCCTACAAAAATTGCTAGCTGCATCCCTAAAGCTGCAAAATTCTACCCACTTCTGGCGCAACATCACATCAAAATTTGGCTCAATGCACCACATATTTTCAAACTTAAAAAAAGATTTCCTTCTATGATCGACGTTAGTGTTTAGAATAACAGGGAAGTGATCAGAAATAAGGGAAGTAAGACCTCTTTGAAGAGTCAGGGGGTGCAAGTCGTCAAAAGCAGAATTAATGAAGAAACGATCGAGGCGAACTAAAGTAGGAGGGGTCCTACCGTCAGTCCACGTATATTTTCTATTAGTCATGGGTAGGTCAATAAGGCCACAGTTACCAACAAAGTCACTAAAATCGTTCATGTCACCCAAGCCAGCGTTTTTCACTACATTACGTTCAGACATAAATCTTGTAACATTAAAGTCGCCGCCAATTACCCAGGGACCATACATGAGTTTATAAAAATCCAAACCCTCAGCCCATAAAGTCATTCTTTCTCGTCTTGTATTGGGTCCATAAACATTAGAAAAGAAGTAAAGTACATTTGTAGATTTACATTCAAGGGCCAAATGCAGACAGTAAGTTTGTTTGATTTCTTGCTTAATCAACCAAGAATTACTACTCCAACCAGTAAAAATGCCACCCGAGGTTCCCACAGCAGGTATAAAGGCCCATTCATCAATAACACCTCACCCCAGACATTTAAAAATAAATGGTTCAGGGTTCTCAAGCTTAGTCTCTTGAAGCATAATGATGTCAGGTTTTACAGACTTGAGATAGTTTTTAACCCTAAGACACTTATCAAAAGTTCCTAGGCCTCTAACATTCCAAGTGACAATTATCATGATGAACCATTAGCCCTCTCATTTTCTTTGTTCTTAATATCACTTATAACATCATCATTCAACACAAAACCAGATTTACTTGCAATATCATGAAGTTGATCACTAGACAAAGTATTAAGTATAGCAGGAACAAAAATGTTACCTGTCAATGGATGACCGATCCCTCTTGCGCTGCGACGTAGCATGACCACACCATGATTCATTGCACGCTTGCCTTTACCACTTGTAGCCAAGCATTCCCCTGAGCTGGTTGGGGCCAGCGCCAAATCTCCAGCCAAATTTAAATCTTGTGATTCGTTGTCCATGACCTGTTCTTCCACCGCCTCCCTGGCACCTTGCATGTTGCCTCCCTCCCCGAAATCTTGCAAGCCTACTCCATCATTTTCATTGACGGCGATGATCTCTCTGGAGTTTGCACCCACTCCCACAATGTTGCCAACATCATCAACCTCTACTGCCACCCCATCATCAAATCGAACCACATATAATTGTCATTATTCCTCCTTGCGTAAACATCTCCTTCTCCTTCAATAGCCGAATCTCCCACCGAGGCAATAACTTCCTCCACATGCATTTTGGCTCCCCCATCCTTGCTACTCAAAACTTTAAGCTACCCATCGCCACCGGTTGCAAACACCCTTTGCTTGAAAAGAGGGACATTGATTTTCGGCGGCGAGTCTTCCTCGCATCTTTCAATCTGCACTACATGAGAAAAACCCTGGATTGGAATTGCCACTGAATCCGGCAATGGGGTGCCCACCTCCTTCGTAAATTTGGCACGCAAACAAGTATAATCCGCGTCATGAATTGCACCATATTGGACTCTCTCCACGTCTCCATAATCTTCCAGAGCTGCTTGGAGGACATCAAGTTTACGACATACTAGCGGGGCATTTTTCAAGAGGATCCAAAAGGTTTCCTTCTCCCTCGAGACACTGCCAAAACGCGGACTCCACCTCCTCAGGTTAATTCTCCCAATGGTAAAATTGAAGTTATATTGGAAGTTTACTGTCAGCGGATGCTGTGGGAACCGAACAACAAAGACATCGCCCATTCGCTTGACGTTCCAGTCCCAGGATGGGGCACGACGGCCATATCTGGCCTTCAAAATCTCCTCAATCTGCCGTATAGAGAAAGATCCACTCACAATGGAGATGATTACCATCGATCGAGCCCAATCAAAAGAATTTTGGTAGCGATTAGCAGAAATTTGTTTTCTGGATCTTTCTACCATTTTTGGGGGTGGAGAACGAAAAGATTTGCAATTGAAACCCTTATGCCCTGTTTTATGACATTTAAAACAAATAACTGGATTTCGACATGATCTCACCCAGTGATCTGTCGATCCACATCTGAAGCAGCCATTTTTTGATTTGATGTTATTGAGATTTTCATTATAGCTGTGGATAATGCGAGGAGACAGTTTTGACAAAGGCCTTTTATTGTTTAAAAAAATCGGATCTGGATTTCGCTTTACAGCTGGCCTGAACAGAATATCCTTAAAAGATGGATTAGCAGAAACGTTTTTAACGTTATCATCTTGGTCAACGTGTAAAGAAGAGATTTGTGAGGAGAAAGACGATTTGAGAGAAGAAAAAGCGTGTTTTGAATTTTCGAAAAGAGATCGCCACGAAGTCGCCATTAGGGTTTCAAATACTATATAAATCAGTTTATTGTTGGGTATAGTTTTGGTGCCTCTTTTGTTGCTCTTTTTGCTCAGTTAGGCGGTGGAATATATACAAAAGCAGCAGATGTTGGGGCCGATCTTGTTGGAAAAGTAGAGCAAGGAATCCCTGAAGACAATCCTCGAAATCCTACTGTGATTGCTGACCTGGTATCTTATAAACTAGTTATATTCATGAAGTTTTGTTGAAGTTATTTGTTACCCGCTTCCTATCTTAAACAAAAGAAAAAAAAATGTTCTTGTGTTATAAATAAATCTTATCTACTGCAAACAAATAAAATTCTGAAATATATGAAACGTATTAAATCTTAAAGTAAAAATTTAAAATGTATTTCATGATCATCTTTTACGAAAAACTTACTTTTAGCTATTAAAGTGTATTACAGCCTAAAAAATATTAAAGTTTTATATTGTGATTCATGGTTTTGGGATTTTGGACAAAAGCTTTGACATGGGAGAAGCTTATTTCAACTTGAAAATGAGACATATTAGAACGTAGTTCAATTCCTCTGTCCAAGCTATGTGTCCCATCTGTCCGGCTAGTCACAGCCGTTGATTAGTTGAACAAAATACTAAATAGTAGATACTACGCATATAATATATGGTTGCATTTCAGTGGGTACGAGCACATGAATTTTTTAGATAGGGTAATTGGCCCTGTGATAAAAGACAGACTAAAATACACAGTGAACGCAGATTAGTTCTAAAATGGAATGGTTTGAATATCATTAGAATACTCACAAATATCGTTGAACAATATGCCCAAAATATCAGTAAAAATATCCTTAGAATACTCATATTTTTTCTTAATCTTAAATAAATTAAAAAAGAAATCATTAAATTTTCAGTTGACAATCATAAATGCTTTGAAAACATTCATCAATTCAATTGTTTATATGAATTTATGAGAAGGGAAAAACCGACAATGAAACTGGGTAGTGCGTGACAATTATACATGTTTTGCATGTAATTGATGTGTATATGCTATGGATGTTCTCAAACTTAATCATGAAGCAGGAAACAAAGTCTCTGGATAATCCTGATTGCATCTGCATTGCAAAAGAATGGTAACATTTAGACTAACTTGTATTTTCCATTAACGTACTTTAACTTGATTGCATCTGCATCACTATTCTATCATAATTGAAATAAATGTAACTGCTAATAATGCAGTCTTTCAGCTATGCGTGCAGTTTCTAGATTGGTGTTTTGTAAATTATTCACTGGGAACATATGCTCTAATTCATTTAACCTTTGAAAACCCTATTAACATGTGTTTGTACATCAAGATCTTCATTTAAATATTCACATTATACTTAATAAGCTTATAAATGGGTTGTGTTTTCTGAAGCATTGAATGCAAGTTTTTGTTTTTTGGATTATGCATTTGCTAATATAATGAAAATAATTAATATTCTTAATGAAAGGTTTTAGAAATATGTGCAGAATCTAGAGTTAATCTCGGATCTGGTTAGTTAAATAATTATTATATTATTTATATTTACGCTAAAATATTATCCATGTTAGAAGATAAACGTGCTCATATTCTATTGTGTGTAAAATTATATTTATCTTCTAGGCTTTTGGTGTAATTCATTTTAATTTTTCCAGAGCATGATATTTGCATTTTGTTGGAGATATATTTTCAAATTTGATTACAACTCTTGCACCGACGATGGTGCATATCTATTTGATACATATGAAGAGGCCTGACATGTAACAAACTGAAACTCAGGTTTTATGAACAACCATTATTTTATAAATGAAACTTTCTTGAAAAAAATTAGAAGAAGGCAAAGCTAACAAACTGACTTTGGTCCTGCACCACCACCATGGCATGGTGGTTCAGACTCTAGCTTTTAACAGTAACAAAGTGCCTGATTTAAAAATTAAAGGAAGGCAAAGTTAATAAATTTTTTGTTGCCCATCAAAGTGCGTGAATCTATTTCATTATTAGCAAAATATATGTAATATGTCTGCTATTTTCATACCAGATTACATTACATATACCCATCATACTTAAATAACCTGTCCGCCCCTCCCCAATTTTTTTAATCATTTCTACTAAAATTTACGTAAGCACCTCGTGGTGGCTATACAAAATTATATGTTAATGTTTGAAATGTGCATTATATTACCAAATCATGTGAAATTCATTGGAAGCTTAAAATAGGAAAAAGAATAAATGGTAAAACTATAGGTGAAAAGATGAGAAAAGAAAGAACATAAAGAGGAACGTGTATGAAACATAGAATAGACCATGTAAATTAAAGAGAAGAAAGCATATAAGAACAAACTTTATTAATTTAGTGCAGATAACGATTGGTCTCAAAGATCAAAGTTCAATTTTATTTATTTATTCTTCTCCAATACACACACACACATATTAAAAGTTGCGATGAATTAATACTGTGCTTTTTTATTTCAATAACTAACTATTAAATTATTTTGTAATACTGCCATTGTCTGCAGTAATCTGAAGCAACAGATTGTGTATATTATGTGATGAGGTATATGCTTGACATGGTAAAACACCACAATGAAAACATCAATTTACAAAAGGTATACTTTAATTTATTTCATTCACCTAGCTAGTATACGTTATTTACGATGTTTTAAAATAGTACTACTCTTATAAATTGCAGGACTTTGCACAACGTGGTTCTTATGTCTGACAAGAGATAAATGAAGCTCGGGATTGCTTACCGACTTATATCATGCATAATTGGATGTAATTATGTTAGTCTTTTGTATGCACGTTGACTTTAGTTTTATGATTAGAGTATGTTTTTTTTTTGTGCACATGAAATATGCTGATTGATAATACAATTATATTTTTTGTTCATCAGATTGGTGGTGCTAATGCATCTGTAGAATTTTAAATTCGATTTAATATTGCTTCAGGTTTAAAATTTTGAAATAGTGGATTTTTTTTACTTCACTTAATTTGCATCAGTTGTAATAGCATAGGCAAATGATGCAATACATTAAAGGTCATAACAAATGTCATTTTTGCATCAGTTCAGTAGCATCAGTTGTTTTAAAAATCCGCAATAGACCAAGCCTCGAAAGCAAATGCAGACATTTGCATCTGCTCTATAGAATCAGTTGTATTAAACAACTGATGCAAGTGATCGTCATTTTCACCGTTCTTTAACTGATGCGATAGAAATTTGTCTGTGGCATCATCTTCACTTGTATCAGTTTTAAAACTGATGCAACAGGGGTTTAACAACTGATGCAAATGACATGTTTTGTAGTAGTGAGATCTTACATTAACAATACCTTTTGGTCTCCATATAGCCAATAACTTGTAGATCACTACAGTATACGATAGTGGTTTATCTAAAGAGAACCCCACTATGAAATCTTGCCAAACTTCGATTCCAGATTTAGTTACTCAGTATAAGGAAAATTACTTTCAACAAGAATATAGGACAACGGTTGACCGTTAATTGCAGTGGTTGAACCTTTCACAAATTATAAACCCAGGTAAAAACCAAGAATAACATGTAAGAACGCTGAAATCATCATGCGTTAGATTTACATTCATCGTTCCCTCTAAACTTTTCGTTGCCGCGTGTAAATTTGTTTCCCTCTTCTCCCCAAACCTTTCATTTCCGCTCTTCTACCCAAAGCTTTCATTGCCGCGTAAATCAGTTTCCCTCTTCTCCCCCAAAACAGAAAACCCTAAGTCATAAGTGACTACAAACCTTAATTCTAAAATTTTCATTGTCGCGCGTAAATCAATTTTCGTCTTCTCCCAAATACAGAAAACCCTAAAGTCATAAGCGACCTCAAAGCTTAATCTCCTCTGATCTACAAATATTTCAAAACAGCCTTTCTAAATCTTTACAGCCTCTTCTAAAGTTCAAACCTTGGATTCTCACCTAAATTTTTTTGAAGCTTCTACTTTTCACAAGTTCGGTTTCTTTCCCTAATAAATTTAATTAGCAATTTTCACAGGTTCGGTTTTTTCAGTCGTTAAATATAGGGGTTTTTGATATGCAGTCTCATAGTTTGTGTGGGTTATGCTTTACAGTATGGATATGCATGGAAAAATGTCGGATGTTATGTGAAAATTGGGTAATCTGAAACTATTTTTGTTATTGAGTTGAATAATTAAGTATTTTGTTTATATTTTTAATTCTCTTGTTGTAGAGGAACCAAATAGTTCTGGGTTTTATCTATTGTTTGCTAATATTATATTATAGATATGCTAATGTTAAACAAATGTGCCGTGGAGCTATGATGCCACACAGTATGGATGAAGCAATTTGTATATCCACATAGTATATATCCAAACTAAAAAAATTACTATGCATACAAATTTTGTAACTAATGCCTTGTTTTCACGTGATAAAAATTGAGTTTAGAATATGCAGTAATTTACCATGTGGCATCATAACATGCTTATAGCAGAGAAGGCTAATATGAAATATTTAAGCTTTAAAGCTTGTTGCATTCATATTTCTTTGTCTATATGAATGTATGTTTAAGTACAATGACGTTGCATTCAAAATTCATTTGTTCTTTTACTTGTCAGTTTTTTAAAGTGTTACACTTGTTTCCTTATGCACCTTGTTGCCGAATAAACGTATTGGGTAAGTTGCTTATAACATTTTTGTGTGCTACATAAGTCAGCATTACCATGGTCACTTTCCTTCGTGACACAGTCATTCTTTGTTTGCTTAAAATGCAGGTTGTTTATTTATAAACATATATTTAACTCTTCTAAGCTTTTTCAGGGCTGAAGTTGGAAGCCTTGCGTTGCATGCTTGATTCTTCTATGCTTTAAGTATATGTTGATGATGCAAGGTTGAATAACATAAATATTGGAAAGATTCCTAATTTTTATGTTGCTCAACTCTTGCCTCATCAACTTACATAGGTGAAGATGTTGAAAAAAGGATTTGCATGGCATTATCCTGCTTACGACCAGCATCGGGAGTTGGTAGCAGTAAGTGCAAGTAACTTGCCTGAATGTAAATTTACAAAGCTCAGCCTACTGGGGTTGGTAAAATTGAGCTTACTAAAGCATTGGCTGCATCCTACTTTGGCTCGGTAACCTCTCTTTCTTTCATATTTACAAAGCTTAGCCTCTCACAAAATTTGTAACTTTGCTTGTGTAATCAAAATCAATCATTTCTAAGCTTTTACTAAGCTTCATTTGTAGTTCATGTCGTCTGTAAGCCTTATAATTATAGGTAAATTTTATCCAGGTTTGACTGTTAGATTTGGATTTTGATTTATTTGGAAGAAGTTGAATAATATGTATCTGGATGCACAGATATATGTGAAGAAAAGAACAGAATATTGGGTCGAGGTGAGATGCTATTTTCTTTTGTTTTTGTATATGTTGGTGTTCAAACTTTCATTTCAGTTAAAGTTTTCTTTTTGACAATTAATATATTTCTATAGATCTTAGTTGTTCGACATGAAAAATAATTATAGGTTCACAGAATTATAGGTGTTCTGATTCAATTAGTGTTGACTGGTTGTGATTATCAGTTGGATTATTAAATGTATTATGCATTAATACTTTTGTGCCTTTTGGAAGTCAACCAATAGTTTTACACATATGGGCTGAAACCCAAGCATCAGTTAGATCATTATAACTGACAGCTGATTGGCTTTCGAGACCGTTTATAAAACTTCAGCAGATTGGCTTTCAGACGTTCTCAATAACATTTCGTGTCTCCAGCTTTGCACTAGTTAAATCATTGGCATCATTCCAATGTGCTAATCAACCTTCATCAAAGTCCCAGGTATAATTATAAGTAGTTGCATTTTACCTAATTTAGCTATAAAGTAGAATTTGATTTGACGAACAGGCTTCTCAAGGGGACCTTACATCACAGTAGCCATTGTAAATGTAAATGACGCCAATGACCTAACTAGTGCAAAGCTTGTTGGCAAATTCATCCTCCTAATGTTCTACGTGTGGAGCCAATGATCATTTGCTGAAATCGTTATGACTAAGTTCCAGGGTGGATTCTCAATCATTCCCTTAAGCTGAGATTCTTTGACTCAAACACATCCTTATCAAGGGCATACTCAAACACATGCACGGTTATATGCATTTGATATGTAGCTATTTTAACCCAATTTTAATTGCTTATCTTTTGCACTATTGGCGATTGTTTCATATTTGAAGATTGTGGACTTTGGTGTAACACACTTCAGAAATGGTATGAGTCATGAAAAAGATCAAGTTATTCTTAATTTGTATCATTAAATTTAGGTAATTCTTTTTACTTGTTCATATCTCTTAATGTCACTCTAGCTTTTGATTTTATTACTTGTTCATATCTCAACATACTTACAGAGGTTTCTAGTTTGATGCTTAATGAGATACTGCTATTCATGTAGTAATGATGCTAGGATATATGCATGCTTATTAGAACACTCTTACTTATTATTTATGCTTTCTATGGCTTTTGTTGAACCTGTGGGGGTGATGAGCTGAGAGTGCAATGCCATCTGGGAAGGAGTCGAAGGAGGAATTGGTAAAATTAGTGAAAGGAAAGAGGCTCAAGGTTAATATCTATAGTAGCGATCAATATGGTCATTTTGTTAGCGATGTCTATTTCAATAACATTTTTATTCAGGTAATTCTGAAAATGCAAGAAAAACAGTCTTTATATAGTTGTTTATCTATACATGAACTTATTACCAATGGCTGTAAAAACTTACATAGGAAAAGATGTTGAAAAAAGGGTTTGCATTGCATTATCCTGCTTACGACCATGGTAATAAAGTTGTCTCGTTCCATGTACAACCCTCACGTAATACGAGAAGTTGTTAGTGTTTTGAACCAAATAGGTTATAACTATGCAGTAAAACCATAATTGTGCAAGGTTTGTTAAATTGGGATTTCTGTCATGGTACTTAGCAAAAAAATCAGAGCATTTGATATAAACTTCAGGTAATATCTCGCTTTTTTCCATCCCCTCATCTCGGATATTATGTTACCGCTAGCCACATGGGATATGATTTTTAACTTAAATTGAAAACACCTGTTTTCGATGTCTTTTGGGGAGTAATCATATGTAAATATCCCACGTACGTCACCTATCTGAGAATAGTAAGTGCACTACTTCGGTTTAAAAACTAAAGCTTTTCAGTTTAAAATTTAAGCATGACTTCAGTGTTAAACACATATGGCTTCAGATATCAAACTGAAGCATTTCTTCAATTGCTTCAGTTTTATAACTGAGGCATGACTTTACTGTGTTTGGTTGCGTATCAGTGCTCTTAAGTATTACACCGCCATTTTGGTTTGTCGCTCTTACGGAGTTTCATTTCTCTCGTAAGTTAGGATTTTTTTTCCCCTTTTCATCTCTTTGTGGACATTATGCAGTGGTGCTAATGGTGCACTACACCACAATAATAGTGCACCTGTGCACAACTGTGTGGTGCAGTTCACCACTGTGGTGAATTTGCACCACAAGAGAGTGCACATGTGCACCATTACTTTGATGTGGTGCACCATTAGCACCATTACATAATGTCTGACGATGACAATGATAATTAAAAGAAATCATCATTGTTCCACTAATAGATAATTAATAATGAGAATTGATTGAGCTTATACTTACAGTGCTGAAGCTTAAGTGGACTTGAAGCATTATAGAGACGAACAACGGAGCAATCTGCAGTGGACTAAAATGAAACAATAAATGACATGCTTAAGAGGTATGTATCAGAACTGAAGGTTGAAGGGATAAATATGTATAACATGTTATAAATAGGTTTGTTTTCAAAAGTTTGTCTAATGTATTATGACATTTGTTTATGAATTTATGTAAATTTTGTCTACGAATATTGTATTCATATTACTTTATGAAAATGATGATTAATAATTATATGTTCATATGGTAGTTTCTAGTTTGATACGATGTTATGTGTATTGTTTAGTTGAAATACGATGAGATGGAGTGGAAATATCAGGAACAAACGGCAACAGAAGAAAAAACGCTGTGAAATATTATTAACAACGTTTATAATCCGCTGTTGAAAATGGAAGCAACGCAGACTTGAAACCCATTAACAACTCATTATAAACGCTGTGCATAAAATATTAACAGCCCAGAAAAAATGTTGTGTATAAAGTATTAACAGCTCAGAACAAACGCTGTGAAACTCAATTTTTTACAGCATTTATTTTTCGTTGTTGAAAAAAAGGGGACTACGACAACATGTCGTTATACAGCATTTGTCCAAACGTTGTAATATCATATAACAACGTTTTTGACACACTGTTAATAGCCTTTTTTTAGTGTAGTGACTCCGTCAACGAGCTCGAGAGCTCCATCAACAATCACTGGGTGATGTCAACATCTTTGTACTTACCAACGTTCATCGGTTTTTCTCTTAAACATGTAAGTCTAGGGTTGTTGACACACTGGATTGTCGGGTACGGTTTGCATGGGATTAGGCTGCGGATTAGGTAAGACAGAGATAGGAGAGGGTTCAGGAGGCAAGGGGGAAGGATTCTCGTTCGGAGGTACCGTCGTTGGTTGGCTCGAGGAGGTAAGGGACAGGTTATTGGGAAGGATGGGACAGGGTGGGAAAGTTGGGGCAGAAGGCGTCGCTATGCTTTTTAATGGTAGTTCATAGTTTTTTTTTGTATACATATATTTTTATATTTACTTTTATGTATAATTTTCCTTATATGTGCATTTATACATATTTCTCTCTTAGAATATGTATTATTTTAGCCTTCCATCTAAAATAAAAATATGGCGCCAGCAGTACTTGAACTTACGCCACTCACTTGGGAGTCACATGCACCTACCAACTGGAATACATAGGCTTTTATTAACAAGACTAAAAACAATGGTGCTCATTATTATTTTTTGTTTTCTTACACCTTCTTTTCACGTTTGTTGTAATATTTCATTTACAGATATCTTTTTCGTCTTAAATCTGCTTCCTGGAAACCATAGGTCGAAATTGATCATAAAATCGCCACGGACGCAATGACGTTAATTTCGTGATCAATTTATAAAAGCTTTTCAAAATTTTATTTTATTTAATTAAAAGAGCGGGTTGCTACAGTCACTACATTATCTTTTCCTGGAGAATAGGCTATATCAAAATCGATGATGCTAGATACTTTAACTATCGTCGCTGCCCAAGAATTAAATCTTTTTGGGAGAAAACATAATTCAATGACTAATGATCTGTAAATAACTCGGATCTAAATCCCAACAAATAATTTCTCCGTAACGACTTGCATTCTACGCATGAAGGATCGTAGAATATTTATTTCATTTACATACGAAGTTTTATAGTCGTGCAACTTTGGGAAACGACTATTGGGGTCATTTCCCATGTTCACAATTTTTGTCGGTTTTTAAATGACCGTTTTACCCCTGGGGAATCTTGTTTCACCTATAACTTTTGATTGGTAAGGATTTTTGATCTGAAGCCACTTCGTTTGGATCCATATGATGGTTTACCTTTCTGTAGAGTAGTCATATTGATCAAATGGACTTTCTGTTTGGGATATATGGCAGAAACAAGGTTTAGAAGGTGAAAAACAGCTTAACCTGGCCTAATTAGGGTGATTAGCAGCTAGGCCCGTTAAGTATTTCGGGATTAGGGTTGCATAAGGGCTGATAGGGGCTAGGGAAACCCTCCTTTGTTATTTTTCAGCCTCCACAAACTTTCTCTTCAACCCCAACAATGGCTTCCACCTTCTAAATTCATCCCAAAACGCCTTTTAATCGTGTATTGGCTTAATCTACACCAAATCAAGAAAGATTAGTGTCAAAACAGAGTTGGAGCTACCATGTTGCATTAGAAACCGCACCAAAATAGTAGAGTTTTTGATCTAAAGTTTTATTTGTGGCTAAGGTGAGTGATATGCATTGATTTTCACTAAATATGGCTAATTAAAGTGATTAGTGTTAATTAACAAAATTATCCGTATTAAAATTTAGAAAAATATGTAAAAATTCTTAAATATTATTTTAAGCCTCTGTTAGAAATTTGGGTTAACTTGGACATGTTTTGCTAATAGTATGATTAAATCATGATTAAGGGGATTAAGGGGAAAACCATAGACTTGGGTATGTTTGGTCAAAAATAACTCATATGATTGATGTTTGGATGTTTATACTTGATTCTATATGTTTTTTTCACTGTTTGGAATGTTAAGTAATCTTGTAGAAAAGTTAGAATAGTTAAAAACGCCTTCATATGGCGAAAATCGATGATATATGTTCATTGGAAAATGTGCAGGGTTTCGGATCGGATCGGATAGTGGAATCGGGCAAGACAGCACCGAACAGAACTGGAGCCTAGGCAGAAAAAAGTGAGCATGGAAGAAAAGGAAGGCCGCTAGTTTAGAGTTGGAGTTGGGGTGAGCACCGAACCGAACCGTAATCCACGAGCATCGAACCGAACAGGGGATGGTGGGCTGAAGTAGAGTACACGAACTGAACCATGAACGCCGAACCGAACCAGATGAGGGCACTCGAATCGAACGTATAAGTATCATGATCGAACTGACCCGAATGGAGTACCACGACCGAACCAACCCAAAGGAAGTTGACCGAACCGAACCGGATTGATGGTCAGGAGCTGAAGCATGCCGAACCAAACCTGGGGAGGGCAACCAAACCGGGGGAGGGCAACCGAACCGGGGGAGGGCAACTGAACCGGTTTGGACCTCTTCTACTACCGCGTGACGATTCTTCTGAAGACCAACTCCAATCCGACCAAAACCTGAGATGCAAAGGAATTCCAAATGGGAGGATATTACTTAGGATCCAAATGGGGATCAACGAGTTAACTTCATTGGTTGGGCTTTGCTGTGGGACGTGTGCAAAGGGGTTATCGATGTCTATAGCTTTGACTCACCATTGAGAGACGGATCATTGGCTATGGATCAGTGCAGTGGAGTTGCCATGACTCCATGGGGAAAAGTGATCGTAGCAGGGCTGTGAGCCAGTGCAATGGAGTTGTCATGACTCCATGGGGCATAGTGAACATGACAAAGGATTAGTGGTTGTGGATCAGTGCAGTGGAGTTGTCATGGCTCCATGGGGTAGAGTGATCGTAGCAAAGAACTGGGTGATCAAAGTGGTAGATATCGTATACTTTACGCACTGAGTGAGAGGTGTGAGGATGATTGATGTGTTTGATGTTTGCTATCACCATGACATGCACACCCCCTACCCATTATTTTCACATCATGTTAGTGTCACCTTAGAGTATTGTACATCCTGTTGTGCTAACTCTTTGGTTGCAGGTCCAGGTATGGTTATGTATACCTGTTATTGTTCTGTTTTTGCTGCTTATCGCTCATACCAGACTTTTGTCTGACCCAGATTTTTATGTCTCTTCTTATTACTCTGGGTGCTCCTAAACGAGCAGACTAGAGATAGGTTAGCTGGTTATGCACAAGTAGCTGTATGTAGACGAGCAGGAGGCTTACACGTATTATTCCCATATATTCTCCCTGTGTTGTTGTTGGTCACTACTTTGGGCATTAGTAGTGTACCTTCCTATTTTGCTTTAGAGACAGTTTTAAAAGTTGTAATAACGATGGTCTGGACCATAAGCTGTATTTTGAATTTTTCCGCTGCCATGATGGTTTAGTTTTTCAGCTTATGCACTGTCTCGTCTGTTTTATATCAAGTTATGTTATTATTATATTTTGTTCCATGCGCTGTGAGATATACTATTAGTTCTCTGATAATTCATAGTTTCAAATCCCTTTTCTTTTCCTTTCATTTGACGACCGTCTCGTGCTGGTTGGGCATCGGCACAGCGCGTTTCATTGGAAATGCCGGCTAGTGCGGGTTGAGCCGTCACACTTGGTATCAGAGCTCTAGGTTGTGTAGTTAACCTAGGGGAAGACATCAGGGAGAGATAGTGTATGTATATGAGAGCGCGTATTTGTGATATTTTGGTTTTCAAAAGCTATACATATATATACTATTAGTATATTTAAGGATGAAGTCGCATTGCTCTGGCACCACTATGGAGATGGTTAATCGTTTTCTCTTTAAACATTGGACGGTGAGTCGATATACGAGGGGTACGGGTTCAGGGGCCAATAATAGGAATGCTTATGATATGAGGACGATGTTTACTACCTTCATTAGAGAGATGCTTAGGGACGTTCAGGGATCAGTTCCTAATGTTGTTAACGGTGGTGGTGCAGCGGTGCAGGCGCCTAGGGTCGATTTCGCCAAGCTTTGTAAGGACTACACTAGTCTTGGTGGGAAGCCGTTCCACGAAACGGAATCGGCTACAGAAGTTCAGGATTAGCTTGATAGTGGTGAGCGTATCTTCGAGCATCTGGGGATCGAAGACGCAATGAAGAGAAAGCTAGCATCCCGCCAGCTGCAAGGACGGGCTATGAATTGGTGGAACACTATTAAGGTAGCTACCCCTGAGGATCAAGTTACTTGGGATCGGTTTAAGGCCCGAATCAGTAATAAGTTTATCCAAGCTGCCTAGAAGTCAGATTTGTTTAGGAAGTTCTCGGAGCTTAAACAGAATGGTAGGGTAGTCTCGGAGTATATTGCCGAATTCGATACTTTATCGAAATATGGATTATCTCTTATCGATACTGCCGAGAAGAAGAACGAGAAGTTCATAACTGGTTTAGATCAGTACTTGGGAGAAAGGATTATAAACCATATTGATGAGATTTTTGAATTTGTTGTTGGGAAAGCACTGAGATCAGAGAGCCTTTACCCTAAGCCCAAGACTAAAGTCGTTGTTGCATCTACAGAGGGGCCAAAGCCGCAGGCAAGCGGTGGAGGCAAGAATAATTCTCAGAATAAAAGGAAGCAGAATCAGACCAAGGATGGTCAGAAAAATAAAGACAGGAATGATTTAGAGTACTTTAGTTGTGGCAAGAAAGGCCACTATGCTAAAGCATGTCGAGCAAAGCCAGCGGACAGGAAGTGCTTCAACTACGGCTAAGTGGGACATCATAGGGATAAATGTCCGCAACCTCCTAAAGAGAAGCAGATTGTAAAAGCAAATGCTATTAATGTTGTTCCTTCTTCGTCGAATGCCCCAACTGCGATGGAGAAAGGAAAGAATGTCATCATTCAAGGTATGCTTTCTATTTATGATGTTCATGTTCGAGTATTGTTTGATATTGGGGCTTCCCATTCCTTCATATTTAGAGACCTGGTAGACATGTTGGAATTGGAACCCGAGATAGTCGATAGACCTTTAGTGGTGACGAACCCAATTGGTGGTTCGACTAGCCTTAGTATGATTTGTCGAAATTTGGTCTTATCGAGTCATGGATGTATGTTTACTTGTGATTGCTTTATTCTGGGCTTTACTGGGTTTGGCATTATTTTGGGAGTTGATTGGCTCTAAAGGTACGGGGTGGTGGTAGACTGTGAGGGATTTTCGGTGACTATTAGGGCGAATGATGGGCGGAGAGTAGTGTTTGGTGGCCTACCTAGTGATGAAGTGATGGCTAGTTTTCTAAATTCCCTCAACATTCCGCAGGATGAGCTATCAGGGGTTCCCATTGCTGACCAGTATCCGGACATCTTCGGGGAAGTGACCGGACTTCCGCCACACCGAGAGATTGAGTTCCATATTGATTTAGTGAAAGATGTTAGACCTATAGTGATGCCACTTCGTCGTATGGCACCAAGGGAGCAGCGAGAGCTCGGGGTACAAGTAAGCGATCTTTTGAAGAAGGGATTTATTCGAAGAAGTGTCTCCGAGTGGGGAGCACCAGTTTTATTTTCCACTAAGGAAGATGGTTCCCTTCATTTATGTGAGGACTATCGCGAATTGAATAAAGTGACCAGGAAGAATAAGTATTCTCTTCCATGGATAGATGATTTGTTTGATCAACTGGAAGGAGCAAGAGTGTTCTCCAAATTGGACCTCGCGACAGGATTTCATCAGCTTCGAGTAGCAGCTGAGAGTATTCCTAAAACGACCTTTTGGACGCCGTTTGGATTCTATGAGTGGTTGGTCATGCCATTCGGGTTGACCAATGCACCAACATATTTTGTGGATCTTATGAATATAGTATTCATGGATCAATTGAATAAGTTTGTTCTTGTGTTAGTGGACGATATCCTTGTTTACTCGAGGACAGAGGAAGAACACAAGGAACATTTAAGGATAGTGATGGAGGTGCTGAGAAAACACCAATTGAAAGCGAAATTTTCTAAGTGTCACTTATGGAAGAGGTAAGTGAGATTCTTGAGCTATGTTGTTACAGAGAATGGTATTGCCGTGGACCCTACGAAGGTGGCTACGGTACAGGATTGGTCTATTCCCAAGAATGCAACAGATGTAAGAAGCTTCTTGGGAATAGCTGGATATTACCGTAAGTTTATCCAAGACTTCTCCAAGATAGCAGCAACGTTAACTCAGTTGACCAAGAAGAATCAAGCTTTCGTCTGGGACGGAAGGTGTGAAAATTCATTCAAGAGTCTAAAGGAAAAGTTGACACGTGCGCCAGTGTTAGTCATTCCTAAAGGGAATGAAAAGATGACAGTATACACGGATGCATGTGGTACTGGACTAGGTGTTGCATTGATGCAAGGAGGTAGGATTGTAGCTTATGCTAGTCAGCAACTGAAACTGCATGAGAAAAGATATCCTACCCATGATTTGGAGTTAGCAGCGATCGTGTTCACATTGAAGATGTAGAGACATTATCTCTTGGGAGAAAGATTCGAGTTGTTTACCGATCATAAGTCATTAAAGTATCTCTTCTCTCAGAAGGATCTAAATCTCCAACAACAAAGATGGTTAGAATTCTTGCCTTCCTACGATTTCGACGTCGCATATACACCAAGAAAGGAAAATGCAGTAGATGATGCATTGAGTAGGAGACATGCCAGTTTAGGGGTTATATTTCTTGAATGGAAGCAACTGGAGTATATCACGGGATATGATTTTAGACCTATGTGCGAATTAGATCCAAAGATGTTAGCAAGTTTGACGATCAAACCGACTTTGATTGAGCAGATTGGTTCCAGTCAGAGGGATGATCCTAATTTACTGGAAATCATCTCCAAGTTAGAGATGGGTATCGATGAGGAGATGAACAAGTATGGGTTTGATCGAGAAGGATGGCTTAGAAAGAATGGGAGGCTAGTTATGCCCAATGTCAACGGATTGAGAGATGAAGTGCTTAGAGAATGTCATTGCTCAAAACTGACTATACATCTCGGTGGTAACAAAATGTATCGAGACATGAAGCAAACCTACTATTGGGAAGGGATGAAAAGAGACGTTGGGAAGTTTATATCCAAATGCATGAATTGTGATCTAGTTAAAGATGAGCAAAAGAAGCCTAGTGAGTTTTTGCAACCATTGGAAATTCTAGAATGGAAATGGGAACAAGTTTCAATGGATTTCATTGATGGGTTACCAAGGACTAGATCAGGCCATGATAGCATTTAGGTGATTATGGACCGATTGACGAAGAGTGCAAGGTTTATACCTGTCAAGTCGAATAGAACAACAACTAAGTTAGCAGAGCTGTATATGAAGTGGGTAGTGAGATTTCATGGAGTACCCAAAGGCATTGTGAGCGACCAAGATCCGTTGTTTACTAGTGTATTTTGGAGGAGCTTACAAGAGGCTTTAGGGTCAGAATTACATCTCAGTACCGCGTACCATGCTCAAACCGACGGTCAAACAGAGAGGGTGAATCGAGTATTAGAAGATCTCTTGAGAGCGTACATATTAGATTTTGGAGGATCATGGGATGACCATTTGCATCTGGTTGAATTCGCGTATAATAATAGTCATCAGTCTAGTATTGGTATGGCTCCATTTGAAGCTTTATACGAAAGATCGTGCAACTCACCATCATGTTGGTTAGAAACCGGTGAGAAATTTGTGCTTGGACCGGATGTGATAAGAGAAACCTTAGAAAAGATCAAGGTTATCCAACAACAAATGAAGACTACCCAAGATAGGTAGAAGAGTTATGCTGATAAGAGATGAAGAGAATTGAAATTCTCAATTGGCGACTTGGTGTTTGTCAAGATTTCTCCGTTAAAGAGCGTGATTCGATTTGGTAGGACAGGCAAGCTAGCACCAAGGTTTGTGGGTCCATTCCCAGTTCTCGAGTAAGTTGGGAATTCAGCATATAAAGTTGGATTACGTGACAAGGTGGCAGGAGTTCACAACGTATTTCATGTTTCCCAGTTAAGGAAATTCGTGCACGACCTCGATATAACTATTTCACCGAATCAGCTGGATGACATCAAAGTAGAACCCGAGGCGGTTGGGAACCGCAGGCCGATCCGTATTGTCGAGTACGATATGAAGCAACTTCGAAGGAAGGCAGTGAAACTGGTCAAGGTTCAGTGCGGTGGTAACGAGCATGACTATACTTGTGAAACAAAGGAGAGCATAAGGAAGTCACATCCAGAACTCTTTGTGTGGTAAGATTTTAATAGCGATAGTTATTCCTTTATTAGTAAACCGCATGCTAGGATAGACTTGTTGTGTTATTATGTGTGTTTGATTGTTATAAATGGCTATTAGGCCTGCGGGACCCATTTTATGTTTTAATTAAGGAATTTCGGGGGCGAAGGTTCTTAAGTGGGCGAGAGTGTAACGACCTGCATTCTACGCATCAGAGGATCGTAGAATACTTATTTCATTTACATATGAAGTTGTATGGTCATGCAACTTTGGGAAACGACTATTGGGGTCATTTCCCATGTTCATGATTTTTGCCAATTTTTAAATAACCGTTTTGCCCCTAGCGAATCTTGTTTCGCCTATAACTTTTGATTGGTAAGGAGTTTAGATCTGAGACCACTTCCATTGGATCTGGATGATGGTTTACCTTTCCGTAGAGTGGTCACATTGATCAAATGGACTTACCATTTGGGAGATATGACTGAAGCAATGTTTAGAAGGTGAAAAACAACATAACCGGGCCTAATTAGGGTGATTTGCAGCTAGGCCCATTAGGTATTTCGGGATTAGGGTTGCATAAGGGCTTATAGGGGCTAGAGAAGCTCTATTTGTCATTTTCTAGCCGCTACAAACTTCCTCTTCAACCCCAACAATGGCTTTCACCTTCTAAAATCATCCCAAATCGCCTTCTAATCGCGTATTGGCTTAATCTACATCAAATCAAGAAAGATTAGTGGCAAATCAGAATTGGAGCTGCTGTGTTACATTGGAAACCGCGCCAATACAGTAGAACTTCAGATCTAAAGTTTTATTTATGGCTAAGCTGAGTGATTAGCATTGTTTTTCACTAATTACGGTTAATTAGGGGTGATTAGTGTTAATTATTATGCATGTTAAAATTCTGGAAAAATAAGTAAAAATTCTTAAATATTATTTTAAACCTCTGTTAGAAATTTTGGTTAACTTGGACATGTTTTGCTAATTGTATGCTTAAATCATGATTAAGGGGATTAAGGGGAAAACCATATATTTGGGTATGTTTGGTCCAAAATAACATATATGATTGATGTTTGGATGTTTATAGTTGATTCTATATGTTGTTATTACTGTTTGGAATGTTAAGTAATCTTGTAGAAAAGTTAGAATAGTTGAAAATGTCGTCATATGGCGAAAATGGTTGATATATGCTCTCTGGAAAATGTGCAAGCTTTCGGATCGGATCGATTTATAGAGCTCGGATCGGATAGTGGAATCATGCAAGACGGTACCGAACTGAACTGGAGCCTAGGCAGAAGAAAGTGAGCATGGCAGAAAAGGAAGGCCGCTAGTTTGGAGTTGGAGTTGGGGTGAGCACTGAACCGAACCGGGATCCACGAGCACCAAACCGAATAGGGGATGGTGGACTGAAGTAGAGTACAGGAACTGAACCATGAACACCGAACCGAACCAGATGAGGGCACACGAATCGAACGTATAAAGTATCATGATCGAACCGACCCGGATGGAGTACCACGACCGAACCAACCCAAAGGAAGTTGACCGAACCGAACTGGATTGATGGCCAGGAGTTGAAGCATGCCGAACCGAACCGGGGAAGGGCAATCGAACCGAACCGGTTTGGACCTCCTCTACTACCGCATGACGACTCCTCTGAAGATCAACTCCAATCTGACCAAAACCCGAGATACAAAGGAAGTCCAAATAGGAGGATACTATTCAGGATCCAAATGGGGATCAACGAGTTAGCTTCATGAATTGGGCTTTGCTGCGGGACGTGTGCAAAGGGATTATCGATGTCTATAGCTTTGACTCACCACTGAGAGACAGATCATTGGCTATGGATCAGTGTAGTGGAGTTGCCATGACTCCATGGGGAAAAGTGATCGTAGTAGGGCTATGAGCCAGTGCAATGAAGTTGCCATGACTCCATGGGGCAGAGTGGACATAGCAAAGGATTAGCGGCTGTGGATCAGTGCAGTGGAGTCGTCATGACTCCATACGACAGAGTGATCATAGCAAAGAATTGGTTGATCAAACTGGTAGATATTGTATACTTTACGCACTGAGTGAGAGGTGTGAGGATGATTGCTGTGTTTGATGTTTGCTATCACCATGACATGCACACCCCCTCCCCATTATTTTCACACCATGCTAGTGTCACCTTAGAGTATTTTACATCTTGTTGTGCTAACTCTTTGGTTGCAGGTCCAGGTTCAGGTGTGGTTATGTATACTTGTTATTGTTCTGTTTTTGCTGCTTATCGCTCATACCAGACTTTTGTCTGACCCAGAGTTTTATGCCTCTTTTTATTACCCTGGGTGCTTCTAAACGAGCAGACTAGAGATAGGTTAGCTGGTTATGCACAAGGAACTACCCGGAGACGAGCAGGAGGCTTACACATATTATTCCCATATATTCTCCCTGTGTTGTTGTTGGTCACTACTTTGGGCATTAGTAGCGTACCTTCCTATTTTGCTTTAAAGACAGTTTTAAAAGTTGTAATACTGATGGTCTGGATCATAAGCTGTATTTTGAATTTTTCCGCTTTCATGATGGTTTAGTTTTTCAGCTTATGCACTGTCTCGCCTGTTTTATATCAAGTTATGTTATTATTATATATTTTTTTTCCATGCGCTGTGAGATATACTTTAAGTTCTCTGATAATTCATAGTTTCAAATCCCTTTTCTTTTCCTTTCATTTGACGACCGTCCCGTGCTAGTTGGGCATCGGCACAGCGCGTTTCATTGGAAATGCCGGCTGGTGCGGGGCGGGCCGTCATAGTCTTCAAATCCTTAAAGCAAACATATTTCCGCAAACTCTAAATTGTCAGTCAGGTAATCCCTTTCATTCGGCTTTAGTTGTCGACTTGTATAAACCACAATTCTATACTTCTGCATTAGCACTGCTCTAAGTCCAGTACCACATGCATCCGTATACACAACCATCTCGCCATTCCCCCCTGGAATAACCAACACAGGAGCGCTCGCTATTCTCTCTTTCAAGATCCAAAAAGAACACTTACACTTTGCATCCCATGCAAATACCTGATTCTTCTTTATTAATTCAGTCAATGGTGTAACGATCTTTAAAAACTCCTTGATAAATCACTGATGATATTCAGCTAAACCAAGGAAACTCGTAACATCTGTCGCATTCTTCAGTCGGCCCCAATCCGGGATTTTGCCGTGTTAGCGGTATACATCGCTATTCTTTGTCCCAATACGACATGACCAAAGAATCTCACTTCCTTCTTCCAGAAGTGGCACTTCGAAAACTTAGCTCTCAGCCGATGCTTTCGCAAGATTTTCAAAAGAATTCTCAATTTTGCCTTGTGTTCTTCCTTGGTCCTAGAACAAACCAATATATTATCCACAAACAAAAGCACAAATTGTTCAACTGATCTCTGAAAGCTCAATTGATAAGATATACAAAATATGCTGGTGCGTTATTCAACCCAATTGCATTACCAGCCACTCATAGAATCCGGATGGTTTCCTAAAAGTAGTCTTCTACACATTATCCCTAGCGGCCACTCTCAGTTGGTGAAATTCCATTCGCAAAATCCATGAAAACACCCTAACTTTATGAAGCTGATCAAACAAGTCATTGATTCTCAAAATGGATACTTGTTTTCCTTGGTCACTTTATTCAGCTTATGATAATCCGTACATAATCGCAACGATCCGTCATCCTTGGTCACAAACAAAACTGGTGCTTTCCACTCGGATATGCTTCTCCGAATAAATCCTTTTCCCAGAAAGTCATCCATTGGCACCTCTAACTCTCTCTGTTCCCTTGGAGTCATCTTCCTAAGGGGCATAACTATAGGTCTGGCTCCATCCAATAAATCAATCCAAAATTCAGTTTTTTGTTGCGACGGCAGACCTTTCACCTCGTAAAAGACATCATAAAACTCTCTAACGATTGACATTGATGAAAATCCATCACGTGGAATAGCAAGCAAATATAATAAGCTGACTACGACTCCATCCTCTCACAAGAAACATACCACAATAGTTCACCCTTCCATGTTCCCTATTGTTACCTCGAGCCTTTTGCAATCCACTATAACCGCATACCTATTGAGCCAGTTCATACATAGAATGATCCTAAACTCAGCGAAGTTCGAAACAAAACAATCACACATGAAATAGAAACCATGAATCGATAAGACTAGACCACAACAAAGCATACAAAGACTAGATGAACCCCTACTAACTTAGTCACTACCAATGGTTTATCTACAGTCTCACGTTCTAAACCTAACTTGCAGGCAAGTTCATTTTAGATAAAATAATGCGATGCTCCAGTATCAAACAAAAATCGAACTGAAACACCCCGGACATAAAGCGTACCATGCACAATAGCACTCTTCCCTTTCTCCACCGCAGTCGGACCTCTCAAGGAAGATAGAACGACATACATCGCTTACGCTTTAACAACCTGCTTATCCTTCGATGGTTTTGGACAGTTTTTTCTCAAGTTCCCAGGCTTATCGTAGTTATAACACTTCCGCTCTGTCTTAAAAGCCATACAGTCATTGGAATAATTGTAACACCCCGAATTTTAGTTAATACTAAAATTCACTAATTATAGGATAAATAATCTCAGATGTGGGAATTGGGGGTAACGGGCTGCGTCATTGCGTTCGTCTCGGAAAAATACGCGAAATAGAGTCCGAGTTTTCGAGAATCGGAGTCCGTATGGCCCGGTTATGGCCCAAAGAAGTTTTCAGAAAATTCAAAGATAAAAACAGATTTTAAAAATTCAAATTCAGAATTTGAAATAGAAGCAGCGGGTCAGGCGGGAGAAATTCCCGCCCTAGCCATGTCGACAGCGCTGTCGACAGGGCTGTCGACAGGGGTGTCGACTGCCCTGTCGACTTGCCTGTCGACAGGGGTGCGACGCCCAGTGAAACTGGGTGCACCTGTTTGGGTTCTTGGGCTGGCCTAGAGGGCTGGTTCTAGAGATTTCCTAAATCTAACGGTCCTAATCTAACCTAGGGTTAATCTAAGGGCCTAAAACACTACCTAATCCTATAAATAAGACCCCAACCCTACCCTAATTCATTCATAATTAGGTTTTGTAACTAAACTATGGCAAAATGAAATTTGAGCATGGCCTCCACAAATCAATGAAGAGGGTTGCAAGCTAATCAACATCTTCTTCAATTAAAGCCACTAATTCCACTTCATAAGTTTGCTAATCTTGATTTTGGTGAGTTTCTATGGCTTTAATAATCAATTGTTAAATTGATTATGGTAGGATGTGGTAAGACATGGCTATGTTTGTGGATAAATATGTTTATGCAAGTTTGTATGATATGTGATTTGCAAGTTTTATGTTATATGCAAGGTTAATGCCATGTTTTATGATGCAAAACACTATGTTCAACATTTATGCATATGTAACATGTTATGCAAACTATATGTGAGAGTATATGCAAGTCATATGTAACATGATATGCAAGTTATGCATGTGATTTTATGCATGCTAAATATTTGGTGTTATGCATGCTAAGTATTTGATTTTATGCATGTTAAGTATTTGATTGAGTGCATGCTAAGTGTGGGGGTTTATGCAAGTTAAGTGGTGTGTTTATGCATAATAAGTAATTGATTCTATGCATGCTAAGTATGTGGTTTTATGCATGCTAAGTGTTTGGTATTATGCATAAATCATGACATGTAAGTTTACTCTTTTAAATGTGATGCATACATATGTAAGATGATACCCTTATATGCTATGCATGTTTACCCTCCTTTAAGATGCAAGTTCATATGCAAGTTATGTGCATGGTGTTATGCAAGTTATGTGTATGAGGTTATGCAAGTTATGTGCATGATGTTATGCAAGTTATGTATATGCTTAAATGCAAGTTTAATGTGATATGCAAGTATGCAAGTATGTGAACACTTATGCAAGTATGTGAATGCTTATGCAAGTATGTGAATGCTTATGCAAGTTAGGTGTATGCTTAAATGCATGTTTAACATGTTATGCAAGTTATGAGAATGCTTATATGCAAGTTCAACATGTTATGCAAGATATGTGTATGATAATATGCAAGCTCATATGTCATATGTTATGAAAATAATGTGTATGATAATATGCAAGTTTGGGTTATATGTAGTTGGGTTAATATATGTTCATATATGCAAGTTGACATCCTCTTAACCCATGACAAAGTTGTATGCTAAACCCATGATAGTTGTGATGATCTTCCCCTTATTTATGTCATGAAATGAGAACGATTTACGTGGGGAACGATGGGGTTGGTAAATATGTTAATGAATGTATGATTGGGTATGATTAAGCATACCATAAAAATAAATTACCATAAGTGGGAATTTACCTATTGAGTTAGGTCTACCCCATGGGAATTTACCTATTGAGTTAGGTCTACTCATGTTATGGAAAACTTGATATTAATTAGGGATAATTAATATAGGGGTGATTAATTAGGTGTAATTAATCAACTAAGACACGAGGTTGGACCCTTTTGTAGCGGAAGTCTGCCCGGAACCGACCGGCCATCCAGCGGCTACAAATGATTGGCCCAATGTGAGAGGTCTTAGTCATAAATTAAATACATGATTAAAGTAAAGACACGAGGTTAGACCCTTTTAATGACAGAAGTCTGCCCGGAACCAACCGGCATATCCAGCAGTCATAAAAGACGGTCTAATGTGAGAGGTCTTTATGAGTTCATGATCTTAATTAATGAATTAAGAAACACTTAACCATATTAGCATGTAGTGGGACATGAGGGGTTAAGTGGGTGCCTTGGGGTGGCATGATGAGACTAGTGGGTTGCCTTGGGTGGCAATAGAAAAATGCGATTAGAATACTTAACCAAAGTAGAACATGTAATTAAGCATGATAAAAAGGGTTAAGTAAGTGCCATGGGTGGCATGAGAAAATACGATTAAAATACTTAACCAAAGTGGAACATGTAATTAAAACATGGGTGAAGGGTTAAGTAAGTGCTTTGGGTGGCATGTGGAAATCTAGTGGGTGGCCTAAGTGGCAATTGAAATATGATTGATGACTTAACCAGATCTTAACATGTAAGAGGGCATGACTATATAAGGGGTTAAGTGGGATGCACTAGATAAAAGTAGCAAGCTTAAGTAGTAGCTTGTGGGGGCCCATTTCAACCAATATCCCAAACGTATCTTTGTGGGCTCGACTCTAGTCGAGTGACGGGACACGCATATTGGGCTTGACTATAAGTGGCCAAAACGGGTTAGCGGTGGCAACGCAGGATCAACGGGTTTCATATGCGTGTGTGGACCCGGGCTGGTTGGTAAGTCGTTGTTGCATCGTGTAGATATAAAGCCGTGCACAGTGATATTATCTGGTAGCCACTTTGGGGAATGATACACCCCTTTTGTGGGACCAGCACGGGTATCTACGGTAGGGAGCCGATCGCTTGGGGGTAGTGGGTACACCTAGTAAAGATAGGGGCAGACGGCACCTATGTAGGGGTACACGAAACTACTGGGTAAGATTACTAAGTACACCTAGTGGAGATAGGGGCAGACGGCACCTATGTAGTGGGCTAGGAGTACACGAAAATACTTGGGAAATTTTCTAAGTCCTTGGGAGGGATCAACCTTTAAGTAGGAATTACTCTTGGTGGGTAGAACTGGTGTGGTGCAGTGTAGGAATTACCCTTGGGTGAGTAGATCTGGGGTGGTGTAAGCTAGTAATTATCCTTGGGTGGATAAATACGTTGTTTCGGTTATCGTAGTACATCCTGTGTTTTGTGGGCTACTTATTGTAGTCATTATCCCCAGAGGTACCGTATCTTGTTTATATCATACCCTAATTACTTTAATGATTGTATTGTTAGGGTTATAGGACTCACTCAGACTTATGTCTGACCCCATTGTTGTTTATCTTTTTCCCAACCCTCAGGTTATCAGAGTGGGCCTAGCACTAGTGGGCTTGGACCAGACCGCTATATCTATTCTTTTGGGGCTTGGACTGTAGAAGTAAAGCTCGGTTTATCTTTTGGCTATTATCTATGTAACGGGATTATGTACTTCTATTTTATCAGGATGGATATTATGTACTTGACTCTTGTTATGGTTTTGTGATGTAACCAAACATGTTTTGTTAATGAAATGATGTTTAAATTTTCAAGTATTACTTATATCTGTCCTGTTGTAATTTTTCTGTTCTATACTCACTAAAAATACTCCACCAAAACTAAGGCATTCCCTTAGCGAGTGACCTTAGCGGGAGTGGGGTGTTACACGTGGTATCAGAGCTTAAGGTTACCGGAACAGATAAATTTTTTTTTTAGAAAAACTATTTTCTAAGAATATTTTTGGAAAGGAGTATTTTCAAAAACATGTCTTTTAAGAGAAAAGTTTTTGAAAGAAAAGCATAATCCCCAATAGCCATATCTATATCTTTCGAATTCTCCATTTTGAATCTCTTCCTTTCTCTCATTTTGAGTTTCCCCTCCGTGTATAGATGATCTTTCTAAGATAGATAAGGATGGAAAACCACTTCAAGGGACTTAGACGTTAGTCGGATTAGAAGTTGGTTCAAGAAGGAGGAGGACTGGTAGGTATCTATTGGATAGACGATGGGAGGAAGGCTCAAATAGTTGTTTGGTTAATGAAGGATGAAACCTCATTGGTGGGAGGTTACGAGTGGAGAATAGGGAAGAAGAAGGCAAGTGGTTATCCTTTTGAGAGGAATGGGACACCTTATTAGGATAGTCCAAAGAAGCAAGGGCAAGGTATGGAATCTTCTGGAGGGTAGTTGTATTCCCTCACGACTAGGGTACCAGATGGGGATAAGACCGTCTAAACTGGAGGTTGGATTTCTTTATTATCCAATTCGAACTTTATTTGATTCTGACACATCGAGTTCGTTTATCTCATCCTTGATAGTTGGGTCACTGCACTTAGACACCAGTTTGGTAGATGATCCCTTAGTTGTTTCAAACCCAGTTGGGGCTCCATGATGTGTTTGGGTTTGAAAGTTGCTATACTTAGCATTGAGTTTAAGATGTGATGCTTTTGGGCTTCGCGGGCTATGGGTTAGTTTTGGGCATGGACTGGTTATCCAGTAGGGGTGCCGTTCTTCATTTTGAAGGGAGAGTTGTTAGGCTTATGGGCCGCCTGGGTAACACTCTCGAGATCTCTTGTAATCCCATAAAATCTGTTATGCTAAGGTATCTAGAATCGCTTGATACGTTGGTCTAGAGTCTGCGATCTGTTAGAGCGGTCCGGGAATACCCGGATGTGTTTGAGGAGGTGAAGGGCTTACCTCCGAAGCGGGAGATTGACTTCCGAATATATCTGGTGGATAATGCTAAACCAGTATCTTGGCCAGTGTGCCACATGGCTCCTAGTGAGAGGAGGGAACTCCATAAGTAAGTAGGCAATTTGCTTGAGAAGGGGTTCATAAGACGAAGTATATCGGAGTGGGGCGCTCCAGTAATTTTTGTATGAAGGCGGATGGGTCCCTCAGACTTTGTGTAGGCTAAAGAGAACTAAAGAAACTCACAAAGAAGAATAGACACCCATTGCCAAGGATTGATGATCTCTTTGATCAGTTGGTTGGCGCCTCAGTGTTTTAGTAGTGGACTCAGCCACGGAAGTCTATCAGTTGAGAGTGGCTAAGGATAGCATAGAAAAGACTACCTTTAGGACTCCGGATGTTTTTATGAGTGGCTGGTGATGCCATTTGGTTTGACATACGCCCCGCATATTTTGTTAATTTGATGAGAAGGGTGTTCAAGGAGTACCTAAATAAGTTGTGATGGTCTTTATGGATGACATTTTGGTCTTTTCTAGGAGCGAAATAAGTTTTCGTATGTGCTCAATAGGCTGAGCAGAGCCAGTATGGGATAAACGACGGTTTTGGAGCGAGACTGGCGAGAACATCCAGAATTGGACAAGGGCTTAATTATTTAGCCATTTTTACTAGTATCATCTCACGTAGGTTGTCTGAATTCGAAGGAGGTATCCCTTAAGTGTTTGTCTGATATTGGTTTAGACCTTTGGGGCTTGCATTTGGGGGATGCCGAATTCGACTAGGGTGGTCTGCGTGGGAGACAGTTGTGATGATTTTGGATGATATCCTGGTGGAAAAGAGCATGCCCTACATCTTAGGGAAGTGTTGGAGACTCTTCGAGCGCATAGTCTTAGGACAGCAAAAGTGGATGGGATCTTTAGCCTCCTATGAGTAAGGGTAACATGGTAGCGGACGCCTTAAGTAGAAAAGGGTCGTCCTCGAGTTTGTGGTTCGTTGAACGACGGGCTTAGAGTTTATTTCTATAGACCTTCCGTTGACTTTGTACCCGGTTTGCTAGCCTCCTTGGAGGTTAGGCCTACTCTTTTGGGGCGGATTGGAGAAGCACAGAGGGACGACCCACAGTTGGTTGAGTTGGTAGAAAAGCTCATAAGGGGGGGAGTCGTCCAGCCATTTGAATAGGTACACCCTAGACGATAGGGGGTGTTTGCGTAGAGACGGTAGACTTCGTGTACCGCAAGACGAGGGTTTGAGGAAGGTTATTCTTGATGATGCACGCCGTTCTAAGATGACCATTCATCCCGGTGGGGACAAGATGTACCAAGACATGAAGAGGGTTTTCTTCTGGACCGGTAGGAAGAAAGATGTGGCCGAGTATGTCGCTCGATGCTTGGTGCGCCAACAAGTAAAAGCGGAGCAAAAGAAACCAGGTGGGTTGCTTCACCCATTGGAAGTTCCGCAATGGAAGTGGGATAGCATCTCGATGGATTTTATTTGACGGGTTACCCAGATCAAGAAAGGATAATACGGGAATTTGGGTGGTGGTAGACAGACTTACTAAAAGCACCCATTTTTATACCTATGAAGAGCAAGGGGACCGCTCCATGGCTAGCTTCTTTATATCTGCGAGAGATAGTTCGATTGCATGGGGTACCCTCTAGCATAGTGAGTAATCGAGATCCTATCTTCACTAGCGAGTTCTGGAGAAGTTTGCAAGAAGCAGTGGGGACTCAGTTGTGTTTGAGTACCGCATATCATCCTTAGACGGACGGCCAGACCAAGAGGGTGAATCATGTCCTAGAAGACCTTTTGAGGCTTTGTATCTTAGATTTTGGAGGTACATGGGAAGAGCATCTTCCATTGGTGGAGTTCGCATATAATAACAGCTTTCAGTCCAGTATTGGTATGGCACCTTTCGAAGCTCTTTATGGAAGGCCTTGTCGATCACCTACACGTTGGTGGGAAACTACGGATGAGATCTTGCTTGGGCCGATAAGGTTAGAAAGACTTCGGAAAAAGATTGATTTGATTCGAAGAAGGAGGAAAGCGGCGCAAGATAAACATAAATCTTAAGCGGACAAGAGGAGAACAGAGCTTGAGTTTGATATTAGGACATGCTTTTTATCAAGGTATCTCCGTTACGGAATGTGGTTCACTTTGGAAGTGAGTACCAAGGTTTGTTGGACCGTTTCCTATTAAGGAAAGGATTGGACAGATGACATATAGAGTGGAGTGGCCGACAGGCGTAATGGTGTACATGATATATTCCATGTGTTACATTTGAGGAAGTTCCTACATGAGACCGCAGAGGCGGTAGAGCCGAGCCTGCTTAGAGAAGTGGAAGTAGAGCGTGATGCGACGATTCGACGAGCTCCTACTTGCATCCTTGGGTCAGAGATTTGGAAGTTGAGAAACAGAGAGGTTCAACTAGTCAAGGTACGAAGGGGAGATGAAGAGAGCGACGCTACCTGGGAGACGGAAGCGAAGATGCGTTCGAAGTACCCTTTTCTTTCGGAGGGTATGTCCTTTTGCTTCTCCTTCATCCCATATCTTGTGCTTATCTTATCTTTAGTATGTCCTCTCGTTAGTACCTTTGACCTTCAGATAGGATAGTCCTATGGTTGAAACATGTGTTTGAGACATGTTATGTATGATGGATGCAAGTGTTTGCTAGTGGTTGCTCGTGGATGCATATACACACACTCTAGGCACTAGATCGGCTCAATCACTTCATATTGCATATTGCATAAAATTGTGTGTAGGAAGCTATATTATGGATGTATAATGATTGTGTTATCATATGGATGATGCATTTTGGTGAATGATTGTGCACTCATGTAGATATTGTATGTGTCGATAGGGTTCTCTCGCATACATAATGGATGCATGGCACTATCATGGTTTGCATATGTTCATACGTTAGATAGGGAACATATACACACACTTTTTGCATATGCTCATACATCATTAGAAATTGTTTTAAGGACAATGGATGCCCGTGGTTGATGGTTTGAGTAAATGGTTGTTTGGATGGTAGGATATGCATTCTCCTTAGCTTAGAGATTTCGGGGACGAAATCCTTTAAGGAGGGGAGAATGTAACACCCCAAATTTTAGTTAATACTAAAATTCACTAATTATAGGATAAATAATCTCAGATGTGGGAATTGGGGGTAACGGGCTGCGTCATTGCGTTCGTCTCGGAAAAATACGCGAAATAGAGTCCGAGTTTTCGAGAATCGGAGTCCGTATGGCCCGGTTATGGCCCAAAGAAGTTTTCAGAAAATTCAAAGATAAAAACAGATTTTAAAAATTCAAATTCAGAATTTGAAATAGAAGCAGCGGGTCAGGCGGGAGAAATTCCCGCCCTAGCCATGTCGACAGCGCTGTCGACAGGGCTGTCGACAGGGGTGTCGACTGCCCTGTCGACTTGCCTGTCGACAGGGGTGCGACGCCCAGTGAAACTGGGTGCACCTGTTTGGGTTCTTGGGCTGGCCTAGAGGGCTGGTTCTAGAGATTTCCTAAATCTAACGGTCCTAATCTAACCTAGGGTTAATCTAAGGGCCTAAAACACTACCTAATCCTATAAATAAGACCCCAACCCTACCCTAATTCATTCATAATTAGGTTTTGTAACTAAACTATGGCAAAATGAAATTTGAGCATGGCCTCCACAAATCAATGAAGAGGGTTGCAAGCTAATCAACATCTTCTTCAATTAAAGCCACTAATTCCACTTCATAAGTTTGCTAATCTTGATTTTGGTGAGTTTCTATGGCTTTAATAATCAATTGTTAAATTGATTATGGTAGGATGTGGTAAGACATGGCTATGTTTGTGGATAAATATGTTTATGCAAGTTTGTATGATATGTGATTTGCAAGTTTTATGTTATATTCAAGGTTAATGCCATGTTTTATGATGCAAAACACTATGTTCAACATTTATGCATATGTAACATGTTATGCAAACTATATGTGAGAGTATATGCAAGTCATATGTAACATGATATGCAAGTTATGCATGTGATTTTATGCATGCTAAATATTTGGTGTTATGCATGCTAAGTATTTGATTTTATGCATGTTAAGTATTTGATTGAGTGCATGCTAAGTGTGGGGGTTTATGCAAGTTAAGTGGTGTGTTTATGCATAATAAGTAATTGATTCTATGCATGCTAAGTATGTGGTTTTATGCATGCTAAGTGTTTGGTATTATGCATAAATCATGACATGTAAGTTTACTCTTTTAAATGTGATGCATACATATGTAAGATGATACCCTTATATGCTATGCATGTTTACCCTCCTTTAAGATGCAAGTTCATATGCAAGTTATGTGCATGGTGTTATGCAAGTTATGTGTATGAGGTTATGCTAGTTATGTGCATGATGTTATGCAAGTTATGTATATGCTTAAATGCAAGTTTAATGTGATATGCAAGTATGCAAGTATGTGAACACTTATGCAAGTATGTGAATGCTTATGCAAGTTAGGTGTATGCTTAAATGCATGTTTAACATGTTATGCAAGTTATGAGAATGCTTATATGCAAGTTCAACATGTTATGCAAGATATGTGTATGATAATATGCAAGCTCATATGTCATATGTTATGAAAATAATGTGTATGATAATATGCAAGTTTGGGTTATATGTAGTTGGGTTAATATATGTTCATATATGCAAGTTGGCATCCTCTTAACCCATGACAAAGTTGTATGCTAAACCCATGATAGTTGTGATGATCTTCCCCTTATTTATGTCATGAAATGAGAACGATTTACGTGGGGAACGATGGGGTTGGTAAATATGTTAATGAATGTATGATTGGGTATGATTAAGCATACCATAAAAATAAATTACCATAAGTGGGAATTTACCTATTGAGTTAGGTCTACCCCATGGGAATTTACCTATTGAGTTAGGTCTACTCATGTTATGGAAAACTTGATATTAATTAGGGATAATTAATATAGGGGTGATTAATTAGGTGTAATTAATCAACTAAGACACGAGGTTGGACCCTTTTGTAGCGGAAGTCTGCCCGGAACCGACCGGCCATCCAGCGGCTACAAATGATTGGCCCAATGTGAGAGGTCTTAGTCATAAATTAAATACATGATTAAAGTAAAGACACGAGGTTAGACCCTTTTAATGACAGAAGTCTGCCCGGAACCAACCGGCATATCCAGCAGTCATAAAAGACGGTCTAATGTGAGAGGTCTTTATGAGTTCATGATCTTAATTAATGAATTAAGAAACACTTAACCATATTAGCATGTAGTGGGACATGAGGGGTTAAGTGGGTGCCTTGGGGTGGCATGATGAGACTAGTGGGTTGCCTTGGGTGGCAATAGAAAAATACGATTAGAATACTTAACCAAAGTAGAACATGTAATTAAGCATGATAAAAAGGGTTAAGTAAGTGCCATGGGTGGCATGAGAAAATACGATTAAAATACTTAACCAAAGTGGAACATATAATTAAAACATGGGTGAAGGGTTAAGTAAGTGCTTTGGGTGGCATGTGGAAATCTAGTGGGTGGCCTAAGTGGCAATTGAAATATGATTGATGACTTAACCAGATCTTAACATGTAAGAGGGCATGACTATATAAGGGGTTAAGTGGGATGCACTAGATAAAAGTAGCAAGCTTAAGTAGTAGCTTGTGGGGGCCCATTTCAACCAATATCCCAAACGTATCTTTGTGGGCTCGACTCTAGTCGAGTGACGGGACACGCATATTGGGCTTGACTATAAGTGGCCAAAACGGGTTAGCGGTGGCAACGCAGGATCAACGGGTTTCATATGTGTGTGTGGACCCGGGCTGGTTGGTAAGTCGTTGTTGCATCGTGTAGATATAAAGCCGTGCACAGTGATATTATCTGGTAGCCACTTTGGGGAATGATACACCCCTTTTGTGGGACCAGCACGGGTATCTACGGTAGGGAGCCGATCGCTTGGGGGTAGTGGGTACACCTAGTAAAGATAGGGGCAGACGGCACCTATGTAGGGGTACACGAAACTACTGGGTAAGATTACTAAGTACACCTAGTGGAGATAGGGGCAGACGGCACCTATGTAGTGGGCTAGGAGTACACGAAAATACTTGGGAAATTTTCTAAGTCCTTGGGAGGGATCAACCTTTAAGTAGGAATTACTCTTGGTGGGTAGAACTGGTGTGGTGCAGTGTAGGAATTACCCTTGGGTGAGTAGATCTGGGGTGGTGTAAGCTAGTAATTATCCTTGGGTGGATAAATACGTTGTTTCGGTTATCGTAGTACATCCTGTGTTTTGTGGGCTACTTATTGTAGTCATTATCCCCAGAGGTACCGTATCTTGTTTATATCATACCCTAATTACTTTAATGATTGTTTTGTTAGGGTTATAGGACTCACTCAGACTTATGTCTGACCCCGTTGTTGTTTATCTTTTTCCCAACCCTCAGGTTATCAGAGTGGGCCTAGCACTAGTGGGCTTGGACCAGACCGCTATATCTATTCTTTTGGGGCTTGGACTGTAGAAGTAAAGCTCGGTTTATCTTTTGGCTATTATCTATGTAACGGGATTATGTACTTCTATTTTATCAGGATGGATATTATGTACTTGACTCTTGTTATGGTTTTGTGATGTAACCAAACATGTTTTGTTAATGAAATGATGTTTAAATTTTCAAGTATTACTTATATCTGTCCTGTTGTAATTTTTCTGTTCTATACTCACTAAAAATACTCCACCAAAACTAAGGCATTCCCTTAGCGAGTGACCTTAGCGGGAGTGGGGTGTTACAATAATTGCCCTTCTCATGACAGTTAAAGTATGTAACCTCACCCTTATGTTTCTTTCGGCCATTTTTCTCTTGTTTTTTTTGTTTCCTCTTTCCATTCCACTTTTTCTTATTTCTGTCTTCCTGCTCGGCTTTGACTCCTCCTTATTATCAACAACATCCTCTTCCATCACTACGCCATAGATGACCTATCGTAACGAAAACCCATGGTGTTGCTAGCTACAATGTTGCCATTGCTATGATGTTTTTTGTCTATTGCAACGCACGTTTCAATGTGTTACCATAGATATCAACATGTGTTGCAGTAGCCACGTGAATAAAATTAGTAATCCGCGTCAACAATATCCAACGGTCCAGATTAGTGATCCCCATCAATCTAATTTCCTTCACCACAGCAGCGATCTTTTACCCAAATTTTCATTTTCCCGCTGTAAAATAATTCGCGTTGTCTTCACTTGAGAAAATTGACCGAACTATCTTTCCCTAAATTTTCATTTTATCGCTAAAAAATAATAAAATAATTATCGTTGTTTTCACTTTTCCACTTTCAAGCCTAAATCGTTCGAACCCTAAACTAAAATCGCAATTCATATCGCAGGGAATCCCAATTCTTGTTGCCCTTCTTCTTCCCTAAATTCTCCTTCCTCTCAAAAAAAACCTCTTTTTCCTTCTCCTATCATTTTAGTTATCACTGCAGCAAAATTCGACGAGGCAACCACTAATTACGTTGTTCGCTACCAAATAAAGATCTGATTTTGCATGAAATTGCTTCGCTGTTGATCTACTTTCATTACCCTAAGGTACTGTAAACGAATTTTTTGATCTTAACTTACCTTTTTTCGATGATCCATAGTGTTGTACTTCGTCAGTCTGTACATTCATTTTTTAGGCTAATCTGTTTTAGGCTTAACATGAAGGGATTCCCTAGCCATTTATGTCTTTTTTTTCTCAAACCTACATCGTTAAATATGTTGTTTCACAAAAGTACTTCTTTGGGTTGTGCCTATCATTCCACCTTGTGAGCACAAGTAGAAATCGTAATTCTTTGGGTGTTAGATTTTGTTGTCCACCATACTGCCTGGTGGAACATTGTCCGGGGAGTGGAGGTAGAATGTGACAATGCTTTTGAGCACAAAAGTTCGCCGGATAATGTTCCACTGGGCACTATGGGACAATGCCAAATTCAGAGAGGCACTTTCGCTCCCAAGGCCCTTAATCGTAAGTGTTTGTTTATTTAGCCTTGTTAGATGTCATATAGTACACAGTGCATTTATCATATCCACATTTATGCAATCTTTGTTGGTACTTATAAGAGTACACGTCAGTCACAAATTTGTTTTATGTTGATGTTTCAGGAATGTAATTGATATTTCAGGACTGCGGATATCACTGAATATTGCATGATGCGGACATCAATTTCAACTTCAAATTCGTCAACAGCGGCTGCGAGAAAGAACTGCCACCACAATATCCCAGCAAAGTTGAGGACTGTAAAGGTGGGGTCGAATGCGGGGAAGAAGTTTTTTGGTTGCTCCATGTGGCCGGTAAGTATAAATTAGGTTTTTTTTTTGGTTGCGGATTTTACTCGAGAATTTAATGTATGTGCAGATTGGCAATTGCGGGTATTTTATGTGGCATGACAAAGTGTACGAAATCAACAACAATTCTGAACTGGATGATACTAGTGTTAAATTGATGGAAAAAGAAAAGACTATATTGCAATTGCTCATGGAAAAGAAGACAATTGAAGAAAAGCTGCAAAAACAAAAGCAAAAGAGGGTAAAAGCCGATGAATTGGTGGCAGATTTGAAGGAAGAGTTGGCCCTAATGCGCATTGACTGTGGAAAACACGAGACAGGAGAAAAATTCTTTGCAAAAGCTTTAGCTATATCTTGGATCATGTTTGGAGTTCTTTTGTGTGTTGTTATGGCAATGTAGAGCAGTGAAGTAACATGAAATAGCATGCATGGGCAGTTTTCAGGTATAATTTTAAGTTTTGCCACATTGTAGATTAGTGATAATTTTTGCCACATTGCAGATTAGTATGCACTTGTATACACATTGTTTAGATCAGTATACACTTGTATACACATTGATCAGTTATGTCACTCAGTTATGTTTTAGATCAGTACACTTGTATCCACATTGTTTAGATCAGTTATGTAACTCACACATTGTTTAGATCAGTACACTTTTATACACATTGTTTAGATCAGTATACTATGTTATACTGATGCAAATGGAATTCAGTTATGAAACTCAGTTTGTGCTGAAAGGAAACTCAGTTATACTATGACCATACTTTGTGCTGAAATGCAATTCAGGCATGCATACCTCTTATTTTGTGCTGAAATGCAACTTATGTATGCAGGTGAAGGAGGCAGTGATGAGGATTTTCAAGAACTTTTGTTAATGAAGGCACTAGAGGTACGATGCAGTAGAGGCATTGAACGCATTGAAGGCTTGTGCTATATTTTGAAACTGTTTTAGTTTTATGTAAACATGAATTTAGGACTTGCTGTGTGTTTGTTTTTGAAATGTTTGTAAAATTGAACTTAGTGGCTACGTTTTGTTATTTTGTAGTTGACTACGTACTAGTGTTCCCTGGTTAATTTGAAATAAAAAGTTCTTTGTAAATTTCAGTTTGATGTTATGTTTCCATATATATGATATAATGTTGCAGTATGTGATGTTAAATGTTGTCATAGCTATGATATAGTTTTGCCATTGGGTGGCAAAATTGTTGCTATAAATTTATGCATGTGGGCCCCACAACTGGATTCCGTGGACCCGGGCTACAGATTTTCGTGGCGATTCCGTAAACACGGGTCACAGATTATAGTGGGTCCCACATTTTTGTAAATTTAGTACATGCGGCAACAACTGTGCTGATGTTGCCTTAGGATCGAAAATGTGTTGCCTTTGACTCTAAGGCAACGCGGCAAAAGGCAACCCCAAAAAAGTGTTGCCATAGATCATTTTTTGCCTGCAGCAACACTATTTGGCACCTACTGCGTCATTTCTCTGGGGTTGGCATAGGCCATCTATGGCATAGTGCATATTCGGGAAAAAACTCACTGTCCTCAAAGCCTTCTCGACCAGCTTCTCATACGGATCCTCAATATGATCCACCAGTTGCTTTCCCATACATTCGTCCAGACCCATAATAAACTTCTCATTCTTCTAGTATGGGGTCTCAACATACGAACGAGCATACTTCGACAAAGTTTTGAACTCCATTACATACTATGGGATAGGCCTTCCGCCTTACTTTAGCTCAACAAGTCCCTTGAAGAGTACCGACTTCTAGACCGTAGAAATGAACTTCTTCTCATACTTAGCTCTAAACTAATCCCAAGTGATCTGGTCCTCCGGGGTCTCAAGAGTAATTTTGTGAGCAAGAATTATATTAAGTTTACTATTTTCTGTAATTGTTGGTGTGGAATAAGGATTGCTATGACTAAAAGAGATTTAGGATTCTTACAAAAACAAAACACATATAATTCCCCGAAATCAATTATAACTTCGTAAATGGTCAATCATTGTGATAATATTGGGTTTTTGGTTATGGATATAAGAAAGATTGGATTTTTGGGTATTATGTGATTTTATCGTTTAGTCTAATTTACTTTCGTTTTGATCTATTGTAAATCTAATCTATACAGAAACAAAGATTTGGGTAGTGTTAACCCTCTTTTTGGTAAAAGAAGTATCGGGCCAAATTGAAGCCCAAAAACCAATCGGGTTAGACAGATCGCATTCCAGGAAGCCCCGTAGAAGCTCAGCCCGAAGTAGCCGGATATCGGGCCAATCAAGTCGATATATCACACTGGAAGACTCATTGTCCCAGTCAACCAAGAGAACCGCTCTCGCACAAGGCATATCGACCGAGTATTTCAGATCTACATGAAATATCCAGCTGAGTTGTTCAAATACTTGGCCCGACTCTCAAGGAAGAAAAGGCGGTCAACCATATTCGGACAAAGCTCTACTTTTGATATACCTCACCGTGTATGCCACGTCGGCCACAACTTCCGAGGATACTATTTATGAATAGTGGAATCAGTCTTCAGCCGCTATTCTAACCAAATGACGGACTCCACATGTCCGAGCTTTCCCGGAAAGGCCGGGCCATGTCACAACATCCCAAGCTGTTATCCCCGCCTATAAATACCTCAAAGCTTAAGGAGAATTTTTCTGACCTTTCTTTCTTGGGCTTGTACTACCTCTTTTTCCTAGAAAAACATTATCTTAAAGAGAAAATAGCCATCTTCTCTCTTTTCTCCAAATATAAAAAACATTGTACTTGTAATCAAAAGTAAAAGTAAAATATATATAAAGTGGACGTAGGCACCGTCTTTACCGAACCACTATAAAAATTCGGTGTGTTTTCCCCATTTCATTTACTTTTCTCTGCATTTTATAATCAGTATTCGTGTTATCTACACACAATTGGGGGTTGATCGTCACTTGTGACCAACTTTTGGCGTCAACACTTTGGCGCGCCAAGTAGGGGGGATTTGCCTTAATCCAAGGCGAATAAACGAAAGAAAGATACAACATCCTCTCGTCTCGCAAACACCAATGTAGCCAATATTAATGCTATAGAAACCTGTCACAAAGTTTCCTCACATGAAGATATGTCTCGATTTCTTACCCGAGACAACATCGATAAAATCATGATCGAGTTCAGAGACCACATAACATCTCAGGATAAACTCCTTGAACGACAGTAGCAGTTGATGGATCACCTTCTCGATCGACTAGAGACAAGATTGAACGCTTCAACATCAATTCCTCCACCGGCTGAGACTGGGGAAACAACTGATCTTTGGTCTGCACAGAATTAGGCCACTGATTAGGCTACACCTTTATTTCATCCTGGTTTGGTCCCATCAACCGATCGATCCCAGCTGGGAGTATCGCTTCCAACGACCAGCGCAGCTGTAGCCGTAGAACCTCAGGAGACTCGCGATCAAGATCTAGATCGATCGAATACTTTGCCTCCACTCTTGGGAACAACTTGACCTATCGAACCAGTTAAGCAACCACCGGGTCTCTTAGAATCAATGCCATTTCCATTACAACCCGGAATCATGCCACAGACCAGTCTAACCACTGTCCACCTTCATCGAAGAGTTGGTGCGACCTTCCCTTTGAACTAGGAAAGCCACCCCGCTATACCGGTCCTCACAGTGGCAGAAGAAAATGCTACCGTAGACCCTACAAACCTCGCTCCCACCAGGGCACCTCCGAGCTTCGAACATCACATGCTACGCTAGATCAGCCTAGGCCCTCCGTTGTAGGTACGGCTCGACCCACTACTCCTCAGGTTCAAGAGGGGCCATTCTCCATAGAACCACCTACCAGAGCTCACCTTCCCTCACACCTTCACTCAACTCTCGGAAAACGGGCCCAGCCAATGGCCGCCCTTCCGAGCATGCCTTTGCTAGATCCTCGCACTGAAGCTTCCTCGGATACTGAACTAAATTCATGGCAACGACTCCTCGGAGATGGAAGCTAGCTTACGAGAATCATCCAACGCTTTACTTGGGGCACTTCCTCGCAGCAAGACATAGATAATGTCAATCGCAACCCTTTTACTAGGGAAATCAGAAACCCCCGAAACCCTCCGAACCTCAAGTTCCCAACTATCGAGCCATACAACAGTTGCACTGATCCAAACATCCACCTCATGCGATACATGCGACATATGGAAGTACTCGGCGCATCAACCAACATCATGGCTAAGTGTTTCCCACTCTTTCTCACAAATATAGCCAGAATGTGGTTTCGACAGCTGACAATAGAGTCGATTAGAAACTGGAGCACCCTGGTCACCCGCTTCATTGAGCAATTCAGAGTACATATCTCTCGACCAAAGAGCGTTATGTTCTTATCCACCATCAAGTAGCGATCAGGAGAAACGCTCAGATCCTTCCTCGAAAGGTTCGACGCGGCAGTAGCGTCAGTCGATCGGTCCAAGCCATCGATGGTACTTATGGCCACCATTGCAAGAGTTCAGAACCGATCAGACTTCTCAATCTCTTTAACCAGAGATCCACCCAAGGATATATATGACTTCTATTCCAAGGCCGAGAGATTCCTCCGACAAGAATACGCCAGCATTGAGATGGAGAGCCTTGAGATCCTAGCTGCCAAACAGCAAGGTCCACTCAACAACAACGTCCAGAATAAAGGAAGAGGAAAGGCCCTGGAAAAAAGAAAGTGTCATGTGCGACCTCAGATCGAAAGTAAGTATGACCAGTACACCAAACTCAATTCCTCTCTACTCGATATCTACCTTGACATACGAGGGTCCTTGCCCGCTCCAAGACCACCTCGACAAGAACCAACCCAGATGGAGCTCGATTCTGGCAAACATTACGTGTTCCACAATGTAGTTGGACATAGCACCGATGAATGTCTCCATCTGTGCGATCTCATTAAGGATCGAGTCAGAAAAGGGGAGCTTCCTGAATATGTCAAGAGTCGTGCCCAGGCCTTGCCGCCACGGCCTTCTGCCCAAGCTCCTCAGGTCAACCCACGAGCTCCTAGAAACAGAAGGAACCCTGAGGCTAGCACTCACGGCATTATCATTAATTAGATTTTTTTTTGATGTATTTCTTCCAATAAAAAGTACACCTTGATGTACACATGTATGGGGTTAGGATTTAGCTCCTAGGCATGCTCTGGAATCAATCGATGTCCTTTTATAATTTCTTTGTAATAATTCATTAGTTGCTATGAATGTTCTTTTTCAAATATGGATAATGTTTGGGAAACTCTAAAGCTGAGCATGGACAATGCTCGCCTCCCTCTTTTAATGTAGTCAGCGGGAAAGCCTCCTGCTATATCTTAACACCTACTCCCCTGTATACTTCTTTAAGACGAGTATGGGTGATACTCACCCCTTCTTTCTGTACACCATGAGCTTCTACCGCTCGCTGGATGCACTAAGTCGAGCACGGAAAACACTTGCCCTAAGCCGAGTATGGTTAATATTCGCCCTCTCTAAGCCGAGTATGGTTAATATTCGCCCTCTCTAAGCCGAGTATGGTTAATACTCGCCACCTCTCAAAGCCAAGTGAAATAAAATGCTTGACCCATTAGACTTCTCCAAGCCGAGAACGGTTTATTTTTGTCATTGTAGGAATTAACTCTCATGAATGCGATCATCATCTCGGCCTTAATACGGTTTCCGATAGTTTTCAGTTTTCCGGCCTTAATACGACCCAGTTTGATCGTCGGTTTTCTAGCCTTAATACAACATCGGAGCCATCAGATTTCTAGCCTTAAAATGGTCCGGCACGACCATAGCTGCTCGAGCAATTGTGCTTTGATTCATATTTCAGAACACACCTCCCTCTATCGAAGAAGATGCATTTTGAGGGGCAAAGTGTTAACCCTCTTTTTAGTAAAAGAAGTATTGGGCCAAATCGAAGCCCAACGCGCAACCAATTGGGTTAGACAGATCGCATTTCAGGAAGCCCTACAGAAGCTCAGCCCGAAGTAGCCACATATTGGGCCAATCAAGTCGATATATCACCCCGAAAGACTCGCTCTCCCAGTCAACCAAGAGAACCGCTCTTGCACAAGGCGTATCAACCGAGTATTTTGGATCTACATGAAATATCCAGCTGAGTTGTTCATATACTTGGCCCGACTCTCAAGGAAGAAAAAGCGGTCAACCATATCCCGACAAAGCTCTACTTTTGATATACCTCACCGTGTATGCCACGTCGGCTACAACTTCCGAGGATACTATTTGTGAATAGTGGAATTAGTCTTCAGCCGCTATTCTAATTAAGTAATGGACTCCACGTGTCCAAGCTTTCCCGGAAAGGCCGGGCCACATCACAACAGCCCAAGCTGCTATCCCTGCCTATAAATACCTCAAAGCTTAAGGAGGATTTTCCTAACCTTTCTTTCTTGGGCTCATACTACTTCTTCTTCCCAAAAAAACATTATCTCAAAGAGAAAATAGCCGCCATCTCTCTTTTTTCCAAATAGAAAAAGCATTGTACTTGTAATCAAAAGCAAAAGTATAATGTATATATAAAGTGGACGTAGGCACAGTCTTTGCCGAACCACTATAAAATATTTGTGTGTTTTCCTCGTTTCCTTTACTTTTCTCTGCATTTTATAATCAGTATTCGTGTGATCTACACACAATTGGGGGTTGATCTTCACTTGTGACCAACTTTTGATGCCAACAGGTACTGTAATTTATTTATATTTAAATCTCTGTTTTTATAAAACATACTGTTTAAATGTAATAAAACACATATCACTAAAGTCTTAGTTTTTATGTAAGTATGTTATATGAAAGTAAGCAGTACTAAAAGAAAATTACATATTATATTGGCATATTTAACCTTGTCCTTTCATTTATTATTGAAGTAATCATTAGAAACTAGGTTGCAAGTTATTTTGTTTATGTTCTGTTATTTCCCTATTATTGATTTGCATGTGATTAAACATCATATGTTATGTTGAATAAGTTAGGAAAATAAATTGTAAATCTTGATTTTCGGTTAGAATTGGCATTTCTATGTTTTAGGACTTTTCTTTACACATGCTTTAAATATATTTTATTTATTACTATTAATAGCGCAATTAATGTACTATAAACGCATACTAAATGCGTTTAATTAGAAATTCGAATTTAAAATGTCCTTATAGGAAAATTTGTATGTGTGTGAGTATTAATGACTTTTATTAATATAAATGACAAATAAACACGAGGTTAATCTCAACTTGTAGTAGAAGTCTGCCCATGACCGATCAACGTATCCAACATCTACAAGAAGTAAGGTTAACGTGAGATGTCTAATACCGTGGGCCATTATAATAAATACACGAAGACGTGAGGTTAAACCCACTTGTAGTAGAAGTCTACCCGCAGCCGCCCGACAAATCCAACATCTACAAGTACTCGGTTTTATATGGGATGTCTAGTGCAATAAATACTTGTGTGTAGAAGGTCTGTCTCGAGAAGGTATTAAGTGGCTGACCTGCCTAGTTTGGATATTAAGTGGTTATGACTAGGTCTGTTCCTAAACTTCACTCCTTAGTTCTGGACCAAAGCCATAAGACTCGTCCTTATTAGGTCTTAAATGGTCATTGGGTCTACCTTTCTCTTATAAACTTATGAGGTATCAAATGGTCCTTAATAAAAAAGATTGAAGTATGAGTGGGGTAGTTATGAATGGGGTACCGCAAGTTGTTTGCTTCTTATCTATGGTCCATGCATGGGCATACCTATGTCCTTACATATACATGTTGGCCTTAAGTGACCGTAGGATAGTCTGCCTAATTGAAACATGTGTATGTTATAACTGATTGTGTAATTAAACACATTTAGACATAATTTGATAAATTTATACTGTCGATTATAGGAAATATATTTCATTTAAACTTATGCGATTTTCATTCATTGAAACATTGTTGTTCTGACGCCCTCCTCTTAACAACACAGATTAGTATATGAGAATGCTTGATTGAGGACGTGATAAAGACCGGAACTTGGCGTTGGAGATTATAACTTGGTTTATTATTATGTCTAGCAGTTATCTGTATTTATGAGATATTATTAATGTACCTTGTTATGACATTTAGAAATTTCGATGTAATCGACATTATTATTGTTTTTATGAAAGGGTACATTTATTTTGGTTATTATATTTTGTTCCTTTCGATGTGGAATTCTGATCTCGTTTTTAGTTTGGCACTTTTATTTATTTCTTATAGAAACCACTGACTCGTTTAGAATGACTCTAAGTTCCAATAGGCCTTTTTTGGTTCTGGATTTAGGCTCATTCCGGACGTGTTGTTACAACAGTTGCATTGTTTTAACCCCCATAATCATAATTTAAAAGAGCATTGTTCACTTGCATTACGTCGATCCACATCATATTATTCTCCGAGATGCAGACGATGATCATGTTATTAAGTGCAGGAACGTGGGTTTAGCTCTTTAATTTCAGGTTCATCTATATCCATATTTGATTCTGTATCGGTTACATGTGCCGGAATACTGCATTACGAAAATAGGAAATTTTGAATAAATCTTTATATCTAACATTGTTTGATATCATTAACGATCGTATCTTATTATTGGCTCATGTGATACAATTAAGAGGGCGTTGACGGCATGGGACAAGACAATAACTTGTTGACGGTCCATCGGTTTTTGCGTTGGAAGGTTTTGCGGAACACAACTGAAAAATAAAAATATTGACCTATTGAATACAAAACAATGATCATAATGTCCATTAGGAAAATTTTGTATTTCAAAGTTACTTTTGACTCATGTTTGCAATAATATCATGCGTCAGATATGGATACGCAAGTTAGGATCGTTGTTGAAAATTCATCAACGGATTATACCAAAAAAATCATTTGTTGTTGCCCATACTGTTGTATGTTCATAGGAGGATATAGATAGCTAGATGGAGGAGCTGCTAAGGAAGGAGTTACATGTTTTGGCATTAATCTTCTTTTTTTCATAACAAACAATTCTATAGATTTTGACATAGTAGAAAATAACATTTCAACGTCGTCGTCATCTACTATTTTTATTGCTTTAGATATGGAATCGGTGGGCCAATTGAGAACTAATTCAATATCAAACTCCTCCGGTTTAGTTTTAGTTGCTTTATAAATAGCCACTTTTACTTGTTGGAAGTTAACATTTTTGAACCTTTGTTGGTTTGTAAGAACCCCCATTATATATTTCATACTTATGTTCATTGATAGCCAAATCTTCATCAAAATAACATATAGTCGCCATATAATTAGGAGTCATTCTATATTGATCAGAGAATAAACGCCATTCGAATTCCCAAATTGCAAAGAAAAGTTTTACAAAAGCATATCTTTGTCAATCCAAATCAAGCCAAAACCGTTATTCTACAATTAGCTATGTAACAATTAAATTTTTGGAATGAAAAACAATGATAGATTTGAAAAAGGAAAAAAAATAGACTTTAGATTTGGATCTGTTTGTTGAGAGAAGGTGAAAGTGGGAGGAATAAACGTGTTGGTTGTATTTCTATGAATCGGAGCCCGATTTTCAATTGCGCCAGTTAGGCTTAATCTCGGATTGCGTCCGAATAAAAAAAAAAAAACTATTTTTTAATGCACTGACACAATTTGAAATTGTGTCAGTTTACACGTGTACTGTGTTTTGATTAACTCAGCTCTGAGTTGGTCAAAACTTAACTAAATATGTAATTTGTTTTGAAACAAGATTAATTTTGTAATAAAACTAAATATGTAGCCAAATGGGGAAAAAATAAGAAAAAATGAACATGAGACTAGTATTTTGATAAAACTTCCATCTGCCGTCGGACGAACACACATTTTATTGTATATGTCGGTTAAAGTGCTCTATGCCACATAAAAAGCGCACAAAAGTGCAAAAAGCGCAGGAATGTTGATATGAGTTCCACTCTACACGTTCAGAGCAAATCTCAGCCACAGATCTGTAGCACCTTCTAGATTTCTTATGCACTTCCTAAAATAACCCTGCTTGCGTGGCATTTCTCATTACGCTTTTTCTTATTAATATCCTCAACAGACATTTATGTTTTCTACACCTCTTCTTCGCCTGTATCTTCTGAAAAGTAAAACGAAAATAACGCCGTCTCAATCCAATTTCCCAGTATTTCTCCAATTCTTCGACCGTTCCTTCCCAGGTATCTAGAGATAAAATAAAATGAATTAGTCTTTTGTTAATCCTGTTACTTCTATTATTTGTGCCTGATTTAGCTATAACAATTGATCTGTTAATTTGAACGAAGGTTCCTGTTTTGTTAGTTTGTTAAGCTTTTGTTGATAAATTCATTAGATCTTACTTGGAGGAACAAAGATCAACTTTCGTGAAGTTTCAGGATGCTTATGAATACTTTTGAATCTGTTTTAAGCTAAAAGTGAAAAGATGGATTTTGATCTAGTTGTTGAAGTGTTGATTACGAAAACTGAAGAAAAAGATACATTTAAATCCGCAAATGTTGATTTTGAAGATATTTTATGAGTTGGAGGCTTTGGATACGTTCATAACTGTACTTTTCGATCATAAGTTCAAGTTCAAGAGATATCGCTTTTGCAAGGAAAATATTGAATAAATTAGATTATGTTATTGTTGCCATGTTTCTGTTTGATTGATTTGCAGTTGAATAAAAAAATAAGTCATCTCCTGTAAGTATCGTAGTCATGGTTAACTGCTAGCTTTGTTCTATATATTATCCATCCGTTATGATTATGTGGATCTGAGCTGTTTGGTTTATATGGCCACTTCCCAGTCTGTTGAAGAAAAGAAATGGCTGGTTCTGTTTCTTTTTTTACACCTCAATGGTTTGTCAAACTTCTACTGTTTAAAAATTCCCTATATCTTCAAACCACAACAGATTACATTCAAGAGAAATGGTCCTGAAAATAGGTTACAAAAGAGGGAGGTTCATGTAAAATCCTCGTTCGATCCAAATGAGGGTTGTGTGATACTCATTTTGACCGAATTAGGTTTGTATAATGACATAGTTATGGTCGTTTGTATAATGACATAGTTATGGTCAAGCGATGTGTGTACGATAATTTTGTTTGAGCCAAGTGAGATTTGCGAACCAACCACATCATATTTGAATGTGACTGTAAGGATAGTGAGGATGTCTTGGGCATGGACTAGAGGACGGAAGGAAAAAAAATTAAGGCATGACAATTATTTCAAACTGAGGTGTGTGGTCTAAGAATAGAATCAGCCTAAAATATTGTGAAATTTATCATCTGTGCCAATGTGGATGATGATGGAGAATTTACCTAGTTGGTTTGAATTTGATGTAACATAGTTGAACTTTGTCTGGAGTACGACATTTTTAAAAATACCTTGATACCGACTTAAAGTTGAAAAAGCTCGTTCACTTTTTCTATCTGGATTGCAATGCTGTTATTCCCGGTTTCTAAGTTCGATTTTGAAGCATAATTTTCGTTGAAAACTACGTTCTGTATGGTATTGAAATATTTTTCTGGAAACATACCATGATCATGGATTTTCATTTCCTAGGTCCAAGCAACTAACTCTCTGGTGATGACAATATAACTTAGTTTTTTTCTTATGTTAAAACAATTCAGGCAGTCACTTTTGAACTTGCTTCAAAATGCAAAGCAAACAACAGTCGATTGGTATTGGAAAATCGTCTGATAAACCTGCAGGTTCAAAGATTATGAGTTCCTCATCTTCAGAGTGTGCCATTAAGGTTCATTTTTTTTTTTTTAAATATGCCTTTAACCATGTAGCTCACTTGATGTAGACCTTATGTTTTCCTGCTCGTGTTTTTTTAATGAACTTGATTTCATCTTCATCCTTCTGTGTAGGTAAGGAAACCTTACACAATATCTAAACAAAGAGAAAGGTGGACAGATGAAGAACATGACAAGTTTCTAGAAGCTCTAAGACTCTATGGCCGTTCCTGGTGCAAATTAGAAGGTATCATAATGAAGTTATATGTGATGGAAGCATCTTCCAACATTTCGCCTTATCCTGCATGTATATTTTGCTTGTAGAACACATTGGCACAAAGACTGCTGTTCAAATTCGTAGTCATGCTCAAAAGTTCTTTGCAAAGGTGTGAAAATTCCCTGTTATTATACGCTGTATTCCTGTCTGGTCTTTTACTTAAAGTAAGTAAAAATCATTCATGGAGTCATCAGCTTCTCAATCCAGTATTCAACAACATAGAATCTGATCAACTTGTATACATCTATTTCACAGGTTGCTCGTGAATCTAGGGGCGATGTCCCAGATGGAAGGCAAGATAAAATAAAAGCTATTGAAATACCTCCGCCCAGACCTAAGAAAAAACCTGCACGGCCCTATCCTCGTAAACTGGAAAATACACTAATTATGCAAGTTAACAAACAAGAATTGCTTGCGACACCGAATGCGAAAGTTATAGCACAAGAGGATATGTCGCCAACTTCAGTCGTTTGTACTGATGCTTCAAATTCTTTATCATCTCCTATTTCATGTGCTAACCAATCATGTCAGTCTGGCACTACTTCAGTGGAATACGAGAGCAAATCAAACTCAAATAACAAATCCGATATGGTATGTACGTCATACATGCTTATTCCAGGTATCAGTGTACATGGATGTGTAAACTGTCTTTTTATCTTATATTTTAGGATATAGATTCGGTATCTGATGATACCGCTGAAGGCAAGGGACCTTCGTCCGTGGAAGGGTCGACAGCTAGTGTGAAGTTGTTTGGTAAGACACTTGTGGTGCCTGAACCCGTGCCTGAACCATGTAAGGCACAGTGCCCTACTGAAGAAAACAACCACCAATTCCATCTATGGACAAATGGTACAGGTCCAATGTTTTACTTGTTGCCCGTATGGGGCTTCTATGGTGGTTCAGAGTTGCAGGTACCTCAGGCTCAGATGGTCATGAGTTCCGATAAAGGAGAATCCGCGATTTGCGCAGAGAATTTTGACAGTTCTGCGTCTACTGCTGAATGGGGCGTTGATAGTAAGAAAATGGAGAATGGTGTTGGTTTTAAAGCGTATAAATTGAAGCAGAGTGAGACTTCTGCTTTTAGAAGTGTAAAGGCATGCCCAAACAAGGCTGGATCCAGGGGTTTTATCCCTTATAAGAGTTGTGTAATTGCTGAAAGAGAAGTGACACAGAAGTTTATTAGTCATGTTGGTGGGGAAGACGAAGTTCAGCTGTGTCTGTAGTTATTAATAGTGTTATCTTATTTTTATTTATTTTTAGATTCTGCTGCAGGCTGGAAGAGTGTAACCAGCGTTTTTTTGCATGTACCAAATTAATTTTGTTAGTTAGACTGCAATTGTTTTTTCTTAGATCCATCCGTATTGATATTGATATACTGGATGGTGTAACTGAGTATGTAGCATGTAGAATGTCAAAATAAATGTTATGCATTTGAGTGGAAAAGAGGGAAAGTTTTTCTTTTTCAATTTTGGTTTAGTTGTTTGTTTACGTTTGTTTTTATGGGTATTTGTGGTTGTTTCAAAGACGAAATGTCTTGGATGGGTAGGGGTGTGCCTAATGTACAGTGTAAATTGTTGAATTTATTGTTACTGGAATGTATATTGAAATAGGAAGAAATCGTACGAGGAACATGCGACGTCGTCTTCACTATTTACAGTGTAAGTGAGTGCGAGATGGCAAAGTTCCTTTGGGGTATAACAAATGAAACATATATTTACAGAAACTGAAATATGGGAGGAGAAAGGAGGATCAGAGGTAGTAGTAGTTTTGATCCAGCACGAATGAAAAAAAAAAAAAAAAAAAAGTTTCAAATCGATCCGAATCGAATTAATTTCGGTTAATTCAGTTGGCAATCGATTTAACCGAACTTGAATGGTGTATTATTACTCAAATTATTCACTCAAAATAAAACATAAATTCATATTTGAATAAATTTTATATAGTAAATTTTGTATATATGATAAGATTTGATCTATTTGCAACAAATATTTTGTATTATATAACGAACCTAATTATTTAAAATACAACAATACTGTAAAATTAGATAATAAATTAAAGAGTTAATTCGGTTAAACTGATAACAAAAACAAAATATTTTATAAGTCGAATTCAAACCGATTTAGATTTAAAACCGAACCGATCAAACTAAACCGGTTTGGTCGGTTAATTCGGCTTGAACCGAATAGTCCTTACCTCTAGCGACGAGTAATATAACAATTGAATATTCAAATGTTGATCGTTAATTAATTGAGTGACGATTTCAAAACGTGGTTTCTCAAACTAACAAATAAGGGTTTGAAACCACTTCCGTTAAGTTCGAATTGATGGTGGCAATTTTTTAGATTTTAAACATTGATATGCTTCGAGATCATACATTTATGGGTCAAGACGGTCTCGGTATACGCGTAAATTGTCGTTTCTGGATGCAGTCATGGATTGCGATGAAACTTACAGCATCGGAATCATAATATTGAGCCATCAATCGGATGTACCGTTTGATCGTATGAAATTAAAACGCTTGTGGTTTTAATTGGAGAAATTAAAGAATGTAAATATTATAGTATTAAGTTTAATCCTTATCCATTTTCTCTTTCAAACTCGATCCTTGCTACATCTCGTTTTAATGATTACTTCCATCTTCTACTTCAACAAAACCCATTTGCTTGCTCGATTAGAATTAATGATTCCACCTCCATTAGCATCGTATTGGGAATCTCTTCGATCTCATATTGGTTTTTTGATGTTTGACGACTACAAAAGTCACGGGTTCTAAGTTAGAGTTCAGCTTTTCTTGCATCCTAGTCAGAGATGGAAAGAGGCGTGGTTGGAATTGGCTCCAGGACGGAGAGATGCTTCGGTGGAGGTATTTTGGGGAGGTTCGATCGCGGTTTGGATCCCGTGTCACCTGGAGTTGGCAGAGGGGGAGGCGAGAAACGCGATTTAATAGGGGATGTTGTGTGGCGTGATTTTGGTATGAGCATGTCGAGTTTCGAGCAGGCAATCAATTGGCAAAGGCGATGCTCGAAACGGAAGACCGTAGCTTCGTATCATTGTAAAAGAGTGCACACACATTAGGGTTGTGTGCATAAGCATGCTTCAGGAAGAATTACATATGCATTTTACATTATTTTGGATGATGTAAATGGACGATATAATACGGTTGTTGCATATGAATGATGGTTGAAGCACGCAGGTGGAACTATATGTTATCATTAGGGTATCTTGCATATACACGGTACCCGCATGATTGCATGAAAAGTAGGTCAACTGAATGAGTAAACTGCCCAATCTTTTGCACTAGTTAGGGACATATACACTACATTATTGCATAACTATATGAAAAGCATTTAAAAAAGTAAGAATAATGGATGTAAATGGATGACGCTTGAGCAGGAGGACATAAATATTTGCATAGAAACATTTATGTTATCCTCGTACCCTTAGAGATTTCTGGGACAAAATCCTTTAACAAGGGGGAGTGTAACAACCCAAATTTTATTACACGATAATTAATTAATAAGTGGTAAAATTTTCAGAATTTGACAACGAGAGTTGCAACATTGAGTCCGTTATGGTTTTCTGGTTCAGATACATACATGATTTGAGAAAAACAGATGTAAAATAAATATGATGTGTCAATTTAAAGTTTTGGAATTTGAACGAACAAGAGCAGAAAATAAATATGTAAACGTTGGATATGATGATCCACCCATCACGATCGACCATCACCCAGGTCAGCCCATGGGACAACCCTTCGCGTGATAGGCACGTTTACATGCCTGACATGAAATCAAATTGAACAGACGAAATTTTTACAATGTGATTTAGACGTTTAGTTTCTGATTAGCCTATTTCAAATTCAGGGCTGACATGGCAAATTTTGATTGATCCAATAACATGGTTGGTTTAAATTTACTTTATAAATCTAACGGCTAGGGATCTTTAGCCCACCTATAAATATACCTCCAACTCCTCGTATTCTTTACAATAAAAATTTCCCGTCGTTTTAGTCTAATCTTCTATTTCGGAGAAAGGACAAATTTTTGGGGAATTGATATTTGTTAAGTAAAATATTTTCTCTTTTATATATATTTTTGGAGGTGGGTTCTACTAGGGGCCATGAGAAAAGATTTTTGGTGAGTTTTAATAATTATTTAGATTTTTGTTGCGCTTGGGTAAATAGGCCTAATTGTAGTTATAGTGTTAATTTACAGTTCTTACAGTCGTTGTTCATTTTTCTATAAATACGCTTTCTGTAAGTTATTTTAAAGTTTTTCTATCTTTTTTCTTATAGTTTTATTTAATTCATGTTTAAAATACTGTAAGATATCTTCTAAGCCTTCTTTTCCCCTTTCTGCGCTTGATTTTACATTTTATTATTGTCACGCCCAAAATATATCTAGATGTGCAATATCGGCTTATAGATACGACTGATTTTTATGTCTAAATCTATGTGATTGATTAATCCATTTTTTGCATATGTTGGGAAATATGATTCAATTAGAATTATAAAAAGAAGGGGACTTGATAATTTGGGTCTAGATTGACATATAATGTAAAACTGTAACAAAAAAGGGAATTTGGACTGAAAATAAGCATATGTGGTAAGATTTGCAAAATGAATATGGCGTAGGTTATGACAGAAAATGGATTGTAACATATTTTCGTAAACATGATAGATTTTATAGGGGAAAGTCTATTTAAACAAAAAACACTGACACAATTGATGACACAACGAATCTCCACCATTGGATTCCTCATGATTTTTCATCTCTCCACATAAAGACAAAATGATCCAACTGCTAGTACTCTGTGTTTCTCAATTTTTGTTTAATTTTGTGTTCAAATTGTCATTCCTATTGTACAAATGCAAAGAATCATAATAAACGAATGTAATTTAGATGCAAATACAACTGTAAAGTAGGGTTATAAATAAATGGACAAATAGGCTTAATAAAATTAAACTTAAAATGATGTTAAGTTTATAAGTCTAAATCTACGATTATTCTATAGTTCTATGGTGGCCTTGTGATTATGCATTCTATAGTGGCCTTGAGATTAGGCATTCTATGGTTATTCTATGACTATGGTTCTATGGTTGATAAAAAATGAAATAGACTTAATATAAAATTGGATTAATGCTAAGTTATAAGTCTAATTCTATGGTAAGACCATCGGGGTCCTAATCATAGGGAATTTGGGCCAAATAGGTTTGTGTATAAGGATTCATACCATGTAACATACCATTTTATCATGGATGGTTTCACATTAAGGAGGAGGCATGGGTACACCCATGTTGTGCAGGCGGTAAGATAATCCAATTGAAAGTGGGTATGGGTGCCTTCCAACGGTACAATGTGCGTGCATTGAACCGACTGTGGAAGATAAGACACTGTTGTAGGATCTAGATCAACCCTAAAGGGGGATGAATATGGTTTATTGCAGATTTGAGTAATATAAAAATATCTCAGCATAGATCACAGCAGAACAAATAAATGCAGAAAGTAAATGAAACAGATTTTACCCAACTTTGGCAAACTCCTGCCTACTGCTGCATTCCCCAAGGTTTCTATTAGAATTAATACGATCACTACGCTTATAATTCCTAGTATACTCGCGACACATTCTCTCAACTTTTCTAATCCTACACTCAAAGCCATGCACTGATCTTTATCCCCCAGATCAAATTTTTCTGAATTACAAACCTGTAACTCGTAAACCCTAACTATAAATTCTATAGCTAGATAGTTTACAGAAAATAAGAAAACTATAAAATGATTTCAAAAGAAATACAATAAATAAAAATAAAATATAAAAACAAAAAAATCTCTTAATATTAAAATTAGTTGGTCCCTTTTGTCACTTTAAAAAATCGAGTTCCTCTTCACTTCAATGGGGACCGAACATAAAGGTTAGGGTTTTCTTTATTCCCCAAATCCCGACTTCTGAAAATTGATGCAATTGATTCTCTGATTGCTTCGATGCTTGCTGCACCTTATCGAATGATTTGGCTTTGGCTTGAGATCAAAATGCCGAATGATTTGTGAGTATTTTGAATTTTGTTTATTTATGTTTGAATGAATTGATTTTGTTTCGATATAAGCCAGTGAAGAATGGGTGATCAATTTATAGGGTTTCGAACCCATGTATTCTCCGATTTCGTTCGCATGATTTGGTCCTGATTATTGCATGATTGTTGCTTGTTGAAATTGCCATGTGTGCTCATTTGATTTCTGGAAACCTTTGCTTGCTATTCTTGGCTAAAAAAAATCACACTTAATTTTCTGGAATCATTGAATTAATTACTTGCTCAAAATTGCCATTTGATTCCCTGGAAAGATTTGAAAGAAATTTTTGTTTGCAAATACACTTGTGAGATTGAAAAACTTTCCCAAATTTCTTGCATGTTGTTTTTAACAATTTTGAAAACATGAATTTATTATCATGTCAAAAAGGCTTTTGTCTAAATGCCAATCTTATCACTTTACGAGTGGAAACCCGTGCGTTGCACGGAAGCATAGAGTACGGGGTGTTGTAGTTTGCACGGGAGCATAGAGTATGGGGTGTTGTAGTTTGCACGCGCGTGGTCGTAACGGCATGCGCTTCGCGCGAAGAGCGTAACGGCACGTGCTTTGCACGTGATGATGGCACGCACTTCGCGCGTAATCAGGGCACGCGCTTTGCGCGTGATGATGGCATGCGCTTCACGCATGATCACGGCTCGCGCTTCGCGTATGGACCGTTGTGCCACAAATATTATGTAAACAGATATAAAGCTCTGTCTCATAAACCTTTTGCTTGCTGGGCTTGCAAGCTTTCCATGCATCTTTTTGAACATTAACATAAATACACTATGTGAAGACATTAATCATATAAAAATTTCTAGCTCTTACAATTTGCTAAAACTCCATGGAGAGAATTTTATTACATTTCGTGGAATAATTTCAAAAAGCATTGAAGTATATTAATAACATAACAGTTAAATGATATTTCTAAACAATTAAATGTGTATATGAATGATAAAGTATTTTTTTTGTTCTTGCAAATTAGACATTCCTGTGAAGTGTAATGTGATCACAACACTCCAATTTTACTTCATATTTGATGTTGAGTAATTAATGCTTCATAGGCTTGTGATATCATATGTTTGCATCCATTTACCTAATGAAAAGATTATTAAGTGCTAAATAAGATATACTGATAATAATATAGGTACCGTAATAAAAGGCAAACTCTGAATTAGTGCAAGTTGATTCATAAATAGCAATTCCTAATTGGTGGAATACTGAAAGTTGAAAACAAAAGTATGGTGTTAAATAATATGCAAAGAAACAAATATTTATGATTTTACATAGTTGCTCGACAACAACTTGGTCAAATTATATATGGGTGAAGAAGACAAATAACATTAAAAAAACATAGTTTATATGAAATAAAGAAAATAATTATAGCAATATTTCAAAACTTTCTAAGGAGTTATATGATATTTTTAGGAATCCAAATTAGAAAATGGAAATCTAGCAAGAGTAAAAGCTCAAATCCTATTGAACTAACTATTTCTTTAAAAATGCCTAATTTTTATAGGTGGAATAAGAAAACACCTATATCAGAAAACTACAACATGTTGACCAAAATTTGGTAAGCCAAACTATCCAAAGTTGAAACCACAACGCCAATTTCGGATGCAAGACCTAGCATAAAGACCTCATTAAATAATGATTAATTTACATATTTTGGGCTAAATCTAATTGAAATTCAGTTTTTTTTAACCAAGAGAAGAATAATATGAGGAAGATATGCTAAAATGAAAGTTACGATAGTTTTCAACCTAGGATGCCATGTAACATAAGTACATAATTATTTCAAAAATATAAAGCTGATCCTTTAGTATCTAGTTGTATTCCTACTATGTTCATCAACTAATTTAGTAAATGCAAACTGTGTTCAATAATAGGGTATTCTCTTTATAAGTAAAGACGTTAAATATGCTAAATAATACGGGTATTAAATTTTATAGAAATTCAAAGAGTGCTAGAGAAAAACGTATTTTCTTTTTATATACAGACGTTGGATACGTTTGATAGAAATTCAAAAAGCATTAGAGAATGACACTCTTTGTTTTTAAGGAAAGACGTTAAATGTGCTAATCGTACGAATATTAAATTTTGATTGAAATACTATGCTATATTTAATAAACCTTTATATCCCTGCATGCCCTATTGCCTTATATCAAAGATTAAAATTACAGAAAATTATTATATACTTTTACCATGGATACTAATATCCACCAACATTTATGTAATGACAACGTTTTGAAATGTAGAACACATGTTTGGACGAAATTTAATGCCATAATCGTAAAAGCAATGACTTGTATTGAATTGTATAAAATTTAAACTCAAATTATCAAATATATCAGTTATGTTCTTTGTATTCCTTGGTTGCATTTGATTAAAATAGATTTGAATCAACAAAGGATATAATCAAGGTTTTATTGGATAACATTAATGTAAAGAAAGGAAAATGCACATTAAAGGAAGAGAAATTTAATTTCCCTATGTTGAAGATTACTAATTTTAATGTTCATAAAAAAATGAAATCAAACTCTAAGCCACTTGCCTGATAAAATTAGATTACAAACTGAACATCATTTACCAAAATCAAGTACCACTTATATGATGCATTTAAAGACTAAAAAAATAAGTTGAGAGTATAAGGAAAATTTCATGTGGTCCAATATTTTAATGTCAAATATCAATCAACTGACAAATTTATCAAGCGGATTTCAACTTGCATGTTACTCCATTTCCTAAAACCTTAACTATTTAATGTAACATATATTTTAGAAAATGAAAACGGTATAGATCAATCTTTTATAGCAAGTTTTAATACATTATTATATTTCAGCTGTGCCGTAGACTATAACTTAATAAATTTCAATCACTAAAAATTCCATTCAAAAATAAAATAAAAAAACATGAAATGGTATTGGGCAAGAACTATTTTGAATTGTTTCCAGTTTTGATCAACATTTTTGGGGCAAGAAAACATACGACATACATTCAAAGGGCTATAAAATCATACAAATTGATTCCATATATCACCCAAGCTTTCAATGCCAATTCAATCCAAATAACTGCAAACAATCATGCAACAAAATCCACCGTTCCTCAATTATAGGGGATGTGTTTAAATTAGGATGGTGGATTTGTTTTTGCGGGATTAAATCTCAGCCGCTCTTTGTCTCCTTGTTTGTCTAAGGGTTTGTCTAGTGGGGAATTTTATTATATAGATATATTTGAAAAAAAAAATATGGTCATGATTTATGTAGAATAATTCTTGCCAAGTTTGCTTAAGCCACGAATGCAAAACCATTTCTTTCATGTTTTTGGAACTTGTGACTTTAAAAGGAAGTCCCCTTTTTCTTCTGAGATTACTTGAGCAATTTGTGTTTCCATTTGCACATTATGTTTCCACTTCTGCTTTGTCATGCTTCATGACTGCATATGCTCTAATACATATATATACACACACTTAATTTTGTGTTTGTATATATGTCATTTTTGACCATGAATTCAGTGCACATTATACCTCCTTTTCACTTTCACCTAAGCTTGTACACTGCCTTGTTGTTGTGTGTATACATGGCATGTTGTTCATTCTTAAATGATTGACTGGTTTGATATTTCAGGAGATTTTGAAATGTTCCTTTCCAAAGATAAACGATTTAATACTTTTCATATATGGAGATTTGTGGCATATCCATCTTGTAGAAAACATTTCTGGAAAGTCTAATTTATATCTTGCGTTCCAGAAATGAAATCTTTATAATTTTCTGGAATTGTGCCACATTTGCCACTGGGTATATCTGGGGATTTCTCAAATTTGTGAATTTGCCAAAACAATAACTTCTTGCTGAATTTAACAAATGCCAATAATGCAAAATTACAAATAATTCCAATTTTTGAACTAGTCAATAAAAGAAAGAAAAACCTTTTCCTTTATACCCATCTAAACATGTAAACAATTCCTTGCTGATCCACTGAACCTTTAGCGAGGAATTGTTTTTTATATGCATCACATCAAGCATAGTTCTTTTTTATATGCATCACATCAAGCACATGTTTAGATAGAATATGTGATCAATACTCTAGCCGAAAAAAGAAGACGTCTTGTTCTATAAAGGTCTGATACGGTCCACATAACCCCCAACCGAAGGAGGATATAATCTTTTGCCAGACTCACAGACAATACCTCCATCTTGCCAAAGTTCTTCATCAGTAAATGGATCAAGAGCAATCTCCTCCTTTATTGTATTGTCAAAAGCTTTTCATCCTTCGGATAAGGATGACGTCGTGGTAGGAAACTCTAATGCCTCATCAATAAAATTTTCTTGCTATGCTTCATGTACCTTGGTTTTATCTTATCAATGCATATTAGACAAGCATTGTAAACCTTCACAACGCTATCAGACAAGTTTCCATAAGCGAGAAAGTCATTAACAGTCCGAAGAAGTTCTGCTCTCAACATGAAGTATTCACCTTTTTGCATCGTATTGTAACATTCCGTATTTTTAACGGTTAATAAATAATCTATTTAATTATTTAAATGTTGATTTGGTAATTTAAAATGACTTGAATTAAATAATATTTATGTTTAATTAATACAAATAATGGAATATTAAATTTTAAATTTCGAAATACTCAGAAATAGTAGAATTGGCAATATTGTATGGATTAGATAGTATAAGAGATTTGGTTAAATTTAGATTCGAATTTTAATAACGAATCTATTTAGTAAAAGACGTTAGAATTTATAAATTATAATATAATTTAAAACGAGCTCATAACCTCGCGGTAGTTCGTAATATTGAGTTTGAATATACATGGTTCGTTATAAGTCGAATTTCTTTGAAACAAGAAACGTTCGAATACGTTGAATGATATTTTTCTAATGAAAGAGAAAAATAGATATTTCGTCTTATAGATTGTAAGTTATGTCCAAATCAAATTTTCAGAAAGTCGTTAGGACTTCATTTCTAATTTATAATGATTTATTTATATAATAAAAGGATTTTTATTATAAATTGAATATCGATTTAACCTAGATTTGAAATATCGAGTTATAAATCTAGATATGTATATTTCGAAGCTGTATGATATTCTATTTGGATATATATGATAATATTAATATATTAATATTAAATTAAATTGTGTTTGAATATATTAATGTTTTATTGGTTTATTTAGAGACCTTAGAAAATAGCCATTTTTGCAAACGACCTCCGTTTTTGACGAAATTAATTTTTTTGGGTCTAAAATATTAAGTTATTGTTAAATTTCAAATTTAGTGATTTTTGGAGTCACTATGCGGCCGTGCTGAATCTAAATGTGAAAAACAATCAATAATTTGATATTAAAAATACATTGTGTAAGCAAACGGACTTGGAATTCGACGAAACAAGTTTCGTTGGGTCTGTAATGTCGAACCTAGCTGTATGTCCAATTTCGTCTTATTTGAATATTGTATGTGATCATGGGGATTTTTAACGACAAATATAGACAGCGTTGAAATAAAATTCAATATAATATTCGACTAAAAAATATATTAAAACTATCCTATAAATACCCTAACACTCCTAACCCCAAGTCATTTCTTTCCACGGTCAATAGAAAATACATCATTGCTTTTCTTCAATCTTTCCAGCAAACGAGAGAAGATTTCATCTTCTTATAATTTTTAAAAACCAAATACTCAAAAAAATTAAAAAATGAACCCATATATTTGAAACCCTGAAGCCATTCTCTTCGCGATGGTATAGCTTTTATGCTACTCGATCAAATATTGGGGAATTTGACTTTTGCAGTAGATGCCTAGGGTCCACTATCTCGAGAAATGGGTGTATCAATTGATGAAACAAAGTAGATAAGTGGATTTGTGAGGTGTTTTAGTGTTTGTATGCAAATTTGAGCGATGTTTGTGAAATTTTTGAATGCATGTTTTCACGTGCGTGAAGAGCCTGCTGTAAACGCCATATTCCATGTGAGCTCGAGTTGAGTTTGAAGGATGTGGAGAGATGGATATGTTGAAGGAGAAGAAGATGGAGTCTTTTGTTTTGAATTGTGTTGAGTAGAAAAGGTGTTAAGGTAGCTTTCAGATCGACAATGGTGAAGGGAGAGTTTTCAGGCATCGGGTATTATGGAAGAGAAGAAGTAATGAGCAGCTTGGTTTAGGAGTTTAAACGGGATTAAGAAAAATGGTTAGGTAAATTATATTTTATTTAATTTGTTAATGAACATTAGATATATACAAACTTGCAAATTATATAAATTTGACATATGTTATCAGAATCTGACGAAATAAGCTCCATTGAGATCGTTTGGACGAGAGCTACACCATGGAAGTGGTTGGAGTGATTCTCAATTTATGGCGAAATAAAATGGTTGATTGGATCTATTGAATGTTTATCGTTATTTAACGATAAACGACCAAAGTGAGTAAACTCACTAACTCTGTCAAGTTAACTATTTTATAAACGTAATATATAAACGATGATTGATTTCAGTGTGATGGTTGTTTGGATAAAATGCTAGTTAATTGGTTGAAATTATGGATATGGTTATATATATAAATCACTAATTATATATTGATTCTGCTTATCAGAATATTTCATGTTGATATAAAATTCATGTTATTTATGTTGATTAACATATGTGGATGCAGGGAAACAGGTTGGAGGGACCCCACTGGATTCCTCAATAATAATAATACTGTTTTCATATATTATGATATATGACGTGATATATAATCCGTGATTAGTTTAGATGTATTTGGATGTCACTGGTCTTTTTATATGGCATTTTAAATACCATAAGTAATACTGGAATGTAAAAAGGGAATTTTCAAACTGTATATTGAAATAAAATATATATATATATATATATATAAAATCAAAGGATTTTATAAAAGTGAATTTTGAAGTGGATAGTGAATTTAAGAATTTCATAAAATCGATGGATTTTATAAAAGGAAATATTTGGAAATTAAATAAGAAACTTTTGTATAAAATTATTAACAGTTAGATGGAAGATTAAAAGTCCATTTTAATGAAAATACTTAAATGAAAGTAATAAGAAGTAAGTAAATGATTATATGGAATAAATATGATATTTGGGAAATTAATAGAATTTTTAAAAGGGAACTGCCAGTTATAAACGAATTATGGGAAAATTGATTTAAAGTAGATAGTTAATAGAAATATGTTTTTAACAGATAAATTGAGAAGATTAATTTATAAACGATGTTTATAAATTAAGTAAATTATTTATCACTGGATAAATTAAAATATAAGTCTGAATTTATATAGAGAACGGTTTTAACACCGATAATTTTAATGGAATTTGAACTTAGCATTTATAAAGGGAATTGAATGGTACGAAAAAATTCCATAAATAGAAGTATAAATAGAATTGGGAAATGGGATATCATTTTTAAATACGAAATCGAACTGAATTGATTATATAAAAGAAATATTATTCATATTCGATGTGAAAAATGGATTAAAGCAAATATTTTGCAAATGAAAATAGTTTAAAGGAAATGTGGGGTTTGGAAATAAGAATTTAAAATGGAGTTAAGCGAATTAGAAACTGACCGAGGATTAGTTAAGTTGAATGGCTTTCTGAGTGCCGATCTGATGTTGGTTTCGGCCTTCAAGGTTGATACTTAGGAAGTTGTTCTCTTACTAGTTTACAATTAGAGACTGATAGATGTGGGAGGATAGTGATGCGTGAATAAGTAATGGAAATTTTTTCCAATGTTAATAACGTAGATTTTGTAAATTTAGAAAATAAGAAATTATGAATATATGAAAATGGGAAATGGGGAAATGAACAAATTAATGATAAATTAATTCAAAGGTGAAAATGTTGATTGATGATTGATCTATAAAATTTCCATTTGGAAATAAGATCGTTGTATGTATGGATGTTTTCCTTTGATAGTTAAATAACCGACCATTTTTTCGTCGTCAACATGGAGAGAACGGGATCAGATTTATTACCTGAAAACCACTCCATATGGGCATTAGCGTTGCGAATCAATTATGATGACGATAATTGAAGAAGGAGTTTATGCAGTTGCTGTTCTGGCAGATCCTAGGTAGAAATTGCCTAAGATGGGTTTACAGAATAGTGCCTTTGGTTTGTCCAGTCCCAGGACAACTTGTATGGAAGAATGTCTGAAAGAGTATATCTAATAGAGCATGTAAGTTGATCTCTTTAAACGTATCTACATTTGGTGGCGAAGGAATTCGTTTCTCTTAGCTGTATACCCGTGGTATTTTTGGAGAGATCAATTTGTGATTTGGCGTGTATGACGATGTGGTGTTCAAAGTAAATAAAGGTGTGGTCTGTCAAAACGATATGTTATGACCTCAAGCCTCACAACCTAGAAATGGTATAAAATCGGGTAGGTCGCATAGCTAAGTGGGTAGCTCCCAATTAGGGTGTATTGTCACCTGATCTACATAAAATATATTTGCTTCTTTAGTCTATTTTGATGCTGTCCCTTTCGGGAAATGGTTGCTAATCCCAACCGTTGGTGATAATATATTCGGTACACTCAAGCGAAATGAGTGACCGGTTATGTTTAGCGTGGGTTGCAAAATGTTCTTATTGAACCTGGCGTAATCCACTCTAGAGATACAGTGTCGGAAGGTGTTCCCATACCCTGCTAGTTGGAATCCATTATCCAATAAGCTCCCATGGTTTTTGATTATATATTATATATGTGGGACGTGAGATGAAAGTGTTCCGCTAGATTGCTATTTATTTGATTTAGACATTATTATAATATAAGAAGAGAATTGATTTTAAAGAAATGTTTTGGGTTATCGTAAGGTAAGAACCATCCGTGTTTATATGTGGATCGGTCTTACAATTATCCTTTCTTTTAAAAAGGATTTTAAAACTTAAATCAAGTGGTTGGAGTTTACTCACACCAGTCCCATGACTGACCTAGAGTTTTTTTGTTTTGTTTTAGCCTAAACTCTAGGGTTCCCAAATTTATACAGGCAGTCAAGTAGTCAGGATTTTACAGATATACTTGGAAGAGCTTGGAGCAGGAGGCTTCAACATTTTATAGCTACTGTTTATCTCCGTTGTGATGTTATGTGTTGTACTCTAAAATGGTATGTATATACAGTTATAAGTTTGTATTTCAAAAGTTATGTTATATAATATATTTTATTCATTCCGCTGTGAGATTCCTATTTACTCTGATCATGTTCAGTTATGATTCTTCTTCTTCTATTCTGATTTTCTTTCTTTCTGTATCTCACCCTCTAACTTCTTTCTATTAATGATATGGTATTTCCGATACTTGAATAGTCGACATGGTGTTTGTGTTTATTTTCAGGGTCGAAAATCCCTGGGTCATTACATGTATACTCTACCAACACCCTCAAACAATAAATTAAGATCATCTATTAATGGTTGAAAATAGATGTTAATATCATTACCTATCTGTTTCGGCCTAGAAATAATAACTTTGACATCATGAACTTCCTTTTCATACACAACTATGAATGAAAATTATACGTGACAAGAAAAATAGGTCAATTAGAATACTTGCTACTTTAGGGGCTAAAGGGATTAAATCCATCATATTATAGGGCTAATTTTAGGTGTCTAGACTTAATACCAAATTCTGGCTTCTTTTTTGTTAAATCCCAAGTTGCGGAATCAACTGGATGTCACATCACTCCATATTTCTTCCCTCCGTAGCTATGCCATATAAGTTTTTTTTGATATATTTATTGACCCATACATCCATTTCAAACTTGGAATTTGTGGAAAGCACCACAAAGCCTTAGTAGAAACATCTGTTAATTCTTTATTTTACTTTCTCAATTTCTAGCATGAAATGCGGCAAAAATAGTGAACGATATCTGCATGCTTCCATCTATACAACATGCAGTTAATAAGACAAATGTGAATTTTTCATATTTCATTTTTAATACATCAATACTCTTTCTAGCTATATGCAAGGAGTGCGGAACCAAATTATGTTCTGGAAGCAAACCCCAATTAATAATAACATTTCCGTAAGTTAGTTATCACTCATATTCATCCTTGCTTTCAGATAGAAAATTTGAATTAAAGAATTTAGCTTAGTTACCTTTGTACAATCAGTTTACGGTGGCTTACCACCATTCTCCACATAATTTAGAAAATCATCGATGTCGTCTGGCATGCGTTCATCCTCACATTCTTCCCCATCTACCTCATCCTCCTCTACACCACTACGACTTTCACCATCATCACTTTCAATCTCTTCTCGAATATTTGGTTCTCCATGACACTTACAATGCTGATGACTCTAATCAACATCATTCAAATAAACATGGTCCCCAAAACTGAAATAGAGAGTCCATTTGTGTTGCAACATTTCAAACAAGAACATAGTATATTCTTTTTATCCCTATCTCTAACTAATGCAAACTCAAAAAGTGCTTCTAATCCCTTTCCAAGTTTATGTGAACGCCTATCAGCATGCATCCATGATTTATCCATATACAGCTAAACAAAATAAACTAAGTTTATTATTATTCAGTGATCGATTTTATCCATCTACAACTAAACAAAATTTACTAAGTTTATCAAGATTTCAAAGAAACTAAAAATAATAATGATAAACATAGACAATATAGTAAAAACAATCAGACCATTATATTTAAGTAGAAACCATTTTCAGTAATAACAAACAATTATGTTTAAGTAGAAACTTATAAATATAGACACTATGTTAAGCACAATAGCCACATTTCCCAATAATAAAACAACTAATAACAACCACCAAATTTCTCATCATAATTTCACACAAAAAATTAAAGACAAGAGAATAAAGGTATACCTCATCGCTGTAGAGATTAGGGTTTCGCTGCCACTTCGTCAAGCTTAGGATTTTGCCTAGGTTGGGTTTTGAGAGAAAGAGTATTTATAGAGAGAGAATAAAAAATAATAACAGTAAGAAGAGGGAAAATAAAAAATTAAGAGGAAAAACAAAGTATAACATAGACTAGAAAATAAATATTTTGACAACTTTGAACAAACAATGGATAAGTGTAAAACATGGAGAGCAAAAACAAAATATTAAGCATGGACCAATTTTTTGTACATAACTATGGTCAAATATTTGATAAGTATGGTCAGAAAATAAAACTAGAATATGGGGAAAATAATAGAACTTTGACCAAGTTTGGAGGGAGTTCAAAGTATTTTTAGTTCCAAGTCTATTTTTTTTAATTAACTAAAATCAAGCAGTAGATAAGGACGGTCTGAAAGCGAATCTAAAAAATAAAGAAAAATAAAGCGTTGACCATGTATGGGGGAAAGGAATATATTTTGGAGCCAAATATAAATATTTTTAATAATTACGATTTAACAACAGATAAACTATTGTCTAAATAACATACATGAAATCTTGATAATATAATGATTTTAGGAAATATGTCAGACAACACACAATTTTTCCATATGTTGTGTGAAAAAGCGGGATAACGTGAAATCGAACATACGTTGTATGATCATCATTGTCTGTTTTACTTTTTGGCACAGTATCTAAATCACTTTGAGATTTGTTTATCGCTCACACAAGGCTTTTGTTAGACTTGGGGTATTATGTTTTGCTTCTTATTATCTTGAGTACTCTTCAATGAGTAAATTAGATGATTGATGTGAGCAATATTTGGAGCTGCGCAAGTGGATCAGTAGACAACAATGTTTTCTCATGTTTATACCAATATTTATTATTGTGTATTCCACTAATGTAGAGCCTTAATAGTGTTCGATTTGTTATTAGAGACGGTTTATCATTTGATTTTATCTATCGCCTATATAAACTTTATTTATGTTACATATACATGTATTCACCTATATGTTTCAATTATATGGTTCATATAGTTATTGTGTCTCATTCCACGTGATTGCTATTATATTTTATCCGATACGCTCCGAGATATAAAATATTTTCTATTATTATTTTGGTATTTCTTTCTCTTCTCATTGTTTCCTTTCCCTTCCTTCCTATTTCTCTTTTTTTCCTTTATTCCCTTGCTTTGACAACCATCCTCTATCAATCAGGTGCTTGTATAGTGCATTGTTAGATTATACGAGCACTCATGATGTAGGGGTGTTGTCACATTTAGTATGACGCCATAGGTTGCATTATTTAACCAAAGGGATACCAAGATCAAGAGTGAATATGTACAAGAGAGTGGTATTACTTATATATTCATGTTTCTGAAACTATGTTCAAGTATATATAGAATATAAGTTGTTTTGCACAAGAGTGTCATTGATGTAATTTTTCTTCATGAGACTATTCATTCTCACCATAAATTTGGAACTTTCCAGCATGCAAGAAAAGTTGCTATTGACTCCACTTTTGTAGTTGAGAAATGGGCAGAACGATGATCACTAGCCTTGATTTATAACATATGTTTCTAGTGATGGTGCAAATCATTATTGGGATGTCCTTATTGTAGCGCCCCGAAAATTCGGACCAGTCAAAACAAACGATGACAGCTACCATCATATTTTATAATTATATACAACATCACTAAATCCTCTGGATAAAATTTTAATAAATACCACTTATCTGATTAACTGTTTGTGCTCAAATACAAATTCAAACACAATTACCATATATCTATGATTGTGCAACTCTGATGAGTGGGACATCGATATTCAATCCTGCACACTTAATAAAACACCAGTATAGCTAAAATGATAAACATGAAAGATGCACCAACACAAAATGTAATAACAACAAAAAATATTTTTATTAATAAAGCAGCTGCATCGCTACCTCTTGTGACTGTCTACGTACCTATATCTAATTGGGTAAGCAATTAGATACAAGATCATGCTGACGTAGTTCTTCTTTACAAACATTTAAAATCAATATTTACTTCCAAAATACTCTTTATATCAAGTAAAAATACTCTGCTAATACTCGGTTTAAAAGATATCACTTGTAAAGCTTCCTTTCATAAGATAAACATCTTTTATCTTACATACTAATCTCATACAACCTTTATATCCCTCAATATATGTTTAGAAAGATATTCAAAGATTGAACCGAAATAGTCAAGTTCAATACCATTCATACCTCGTTAAAACACCCTATTCATACCTCGTTTAAGAATTAATCATACCTCGTTTAAATACACACTATTCATACCTCGATTAAACAGTATTCATGCCTCGTTTACACACTATTCATACCTCATTTAAACATTATTCAAACCCAGTTTAAACTATTCACACCTCGTTTAAACTTTCAACTACTAGACATCATTTTCAGAAATGCTACGACAAGCTCTAGGTGGTTTATAATGTTTTTAGACTTAAAACAGCTTATCACAGCGTTTTTGGGATGCTATGAAAAGTTCTGGGTAGCTTATTATGCTTCATAACCAATTCAAAGAAAGATAGCATTTTAAAATGCTACAACAAGTTCTAAAATTTAGTTTTTTAGCCAGTTTTTCGGGAAAATGTTTGATGCTGTTTCTCTATGATAAAATCGTTTTTGACTCCAAATTTTCTACAGTAAGAAGCTATCTTAGACTGTTAGAATTCAAATCCAGAGAGAAGAGAGAGATAAACGGTAAACAATAAAAGGACTACATTTTTATAGAATTATTTTACTGCTATTACAAAAGAGATAATTGATTTTCTGAATACAATGCTAAATCATATATTTATAGGCTACATTTATTCTCTAGAATATTCCTAGCATATTCTTTATTCTGTAGCATATTCCCGAGCATATCTCTTGGCATATACTCTAACATCCCCCCTCAAACTCACGATGCGGAGAATCGTGAGTTTGCCAAATAGAAGCTATGAAGAAACTGCCAAATAGAATTTTGCCAAACAGAAGCTGCCAAAAGAAGTAGAGAAGAAACTGCCAAATAGAACTGCCAAGAGAAGTAGAGAAGAAACTGCCAAATAGAAGCTGCCGATAGAAGTAGAGAAGAAACTGCCAAATAGAAGATGCCACAAGAAGTAGAGAAGAAACTGCCAAATACCAAATACTCAACATCAACTCAACAATCCAAAACAATCTTCAATCTGATCGGTAAGCAAAAGATCTGAGCGGCCAAATGACAAAACTGGTCCCCGGATGAGTTTATATGTTTGCATCCCCCAAACATATCAAACGAAAACAGAACTAAACCAAAGTGGGATGGTTTTGTATGTTTGCATCCCCCAAACATACAAACAAAAACAAAACAAAATCAAAAGGGATGGTCAGCATATGTTTGCATCCTCCAAACATACCTGCAGTAACCACCTACCACCTTCAATCAACGTCAATTGCCCTCCTAATAAACAGGGTTACCGATACAGATATCAACCGAATAATAAACAAACACTAACGCCTAACAAACCACTGCGAATCCATCTTCATCAACTACCAAATTCAAGACTATCATCACCCATTTCCTGCAATTCACCACTTTGCAAATTCTACCATCTTCACGTCACATACTCCAAAACCATAGTTCTGCCAAACAAGTTTACAAATAAAATAAAATAAAAAAACTTTGCAATTTGCTCCCTTTTTCCATCTCCTGCTCCATCCCCCTCAACAAACCCAGCATCCATCACCATCAGTCCAAAACACACAACATCCTACTTCCCTACAACCAAGTCAAACCCCCTTTTTTTTTTACTCACAACTCCAAATCCCCTTCAGCTCCACGATCTACAGCAAAACCCGCCCGTAAACGATCTTCTAGCACCAAAGCGAAAATAGACCACACACCTTTGCACACGACTCCTTCAAACCACTGTTCTTCCACAAACAAGTTTTCTAAACCAACATTTTATTACCTGAACCCAAACTATTCAACATCTAACCACAACGACTCTAGTTAAATCATACTTCACATAACAGCACCATCCAACAAAGCCTCATTCAACACCACAATTACTACATTTCCTTGCCACAAACAAAGCCACCTTCCCTGCCACTTCCGTCACCAAAACTGCACCACGTCTTCACTGCTCCTCCTTCATTTCAACAAGCCTTCACAACCGCACCCATCAGCATACACATCACTCCCATCTCAACTGCTATTTCACTACCGCAAACATCCACCAATACGCCACAAGCCACCATGACAACTATACTGCAAGTACTAATTACATTTTCTGCCTTCCACTTACAACCATACACACAACAGTCCCCATCAGCCAATCAACCACTGCTTTGCACAATTTCAACCCCCATCTTCCCCAACTTCCATGAACCCGCCTTCAGCCGGCCTTCGTCTTCCTCCGCAAACGAACTCCAGTAACGAACTGCACTAAATCGCGACCCATCCACCGAAGTCGCACCATTTAAATCACCATCGAATACCATAAATCACCTAACTCTTCCAGTCAGCTTCTAATCCTGCTGTCGCTGCCTTCTTCTTCTCGGTTTCCATGCTCTCGTAGCCGGACCTGCTTCCTATCAAATCGGAACAGAACACAGGCCTGAAATTCCAAGTTGAAACCCTCAGATCCAGGTCTAGAGACACTACTGTTGGGACGGGAGGATCCAAGTCCAGGTCCAGAGACGACTCGACGGTGCTTCTCTGGCTGCTGGGACTACCGACTCAAATTTTTTTTTTTTTTTTAAGGGTTTGGTTTCTGTGATTCAGGATGATTCCATTGGGCACAGAGCAAACTATTATTTTTGCTTTTATTTGAAGGAGAAAAACAAACAGTAAAACAAAACAAAAAACCTCACTTGAATACTCTATTTCACTCTCTCCTCTCTGCCCTAGCTCCGATACCATGTTAGAATTCAGATCCAGAGAGAAGAGAGAGATAAACGGTAAACAATAAAAGGACTACATTTTTATAGAATTATTTTACTGCTATTACAAAAGAGATAATTGATTTTCTGAATACAATGCTAAATCATATATTTATAGGCTACATTTATTCTCTAGAATATTCCTAGCATATTCTTTATTCTGTAGCATATTCCCTAGCATATCTCTTGGCATATACTCTAACAAGACTACTTAATTATCATAAAAGGAAGACCTTAAAACCATTTATCAATTTAATATATAAAATCAAACATCATGAGGCATTTTTATCATGTCCATTTCGAGCTGATTTTTACTTGACCTTGCGTCCGGTTTTCAGGTACTCAAACGAACGAATTAGAAAAAGTGATACAAGTGAAAGCTGTAGCCCTTTGAATTAGCTTTCATATTGATAAGAAAATCAAAATTTTATCAAGAATTGCAAAAGTTAACCCAAAATACCGAACGTCATTTTCAGTGATTGGGTTTCTATCGTTTCTTCGTAATTTTCACAACTTTTCTTCAAAATATGAAATGAATTCATAAACTTAAATAGTTTTTCTCAACTTATACTTGTTCCCTGATCTTGTATTTATTCTCCAGGTTTCTGCCAAACTTCTACTCTTTATCTTACTTCTGTTTTTCATTTTTGAATCCATAACATGAAATGAACATTTCCACCCTTTATATAGTAGTTTTCAAGGCTAGTTTGGTAATTTAATTTTGGACACTTGTCTTCCTTATCTTCATGCAAGCTTTAGGATAAAGACATATGTCTCCTTAGATGTCTTTAGATGTTTCTACACATGGACACATAATATGTTTATGTGTATTTATCTTATTTAATTCCAAGACATGTGTTCCATTCATTTGATGACACGTGTCCCTACCATTTTAAGCCGTTTTTCATATTCTAGAATATGTACACATATACCATTTATATTTTATTTATATGGTACGTGCATACACATATATGTGTTCTTCTATTGTTACTACATGCACATGATGTTCCAACAATTTTTAATAAGTAAAACGTCATTTATCGAAAAAACTGCTTTCGGCCACATTATCGATTTTTCATGGAACTACTTATCTCTGTTAAGAAAAACTGAACAACATATTTTCTTTGTACATATGAAGTTCGATTTTCTCTTTACAAATGAACTCCATATACATAGGTGAAGCAAAGCTTCTTTGAGAAGCCACTAAAAATAAGCTTCAAATAGAAGCTATTAATACTTAAGCTTTTAAGAGAAGCCACTAAAGCATGACTAGACTTCTAAGAGAAGTTACTAATACTTAGGCTTCTAAGAGAAGCCACTAAAATTTGGCTTTTAAGAGAAGCCACTAAGGTATAACTAGACTTCTAAGAGAAGTCACTAACACTTAGGCTTCTAAGAGAAGCCACTAAAATTTGGCTTCTAAGAGAAGCCACTAAAATCCTATCGTTCTTCTTTCTTAAGACACTTGTCCATCGTCATTTATGCAAACCGTAAGATAAGTACACATGCCTACTTAGGTGTCCTAAGATGTTTCTACACATGGACACCTAAGAGGGTTATGTGTCCTTATCTTCTTTTTTTCTTTTAGCTTACATAAGAAGCTTCTTATTATAATTTATTTTCCCTTACATGAATACATATATTCATGTTTAATACCATGCTAACTTAATATATAATGTGTGTTAGCATGCACGAGAGTATCATGGCCTTTTTGATAAATTTTAGTTAATGAAAGGTCGAGAATTTGATAAACGACTTTTGGTCACATTTTCAGTTTCACATCGAATTAAATATTTTTGCACGCTAGTTCTAAAAACTATTTCACTATCACTCTTTATTTTTTTAAAGAGATTTATTTTAGCTGCAACTCATCACTTAGATATTTAAATTTACCTGTAAATTCAAATGGTAAATTTTCAGGTTGTTACACTTATCCCTCTAAATGATTATGGTGCTTAAGTGAAGAGAGTCGACGTGAGGAGAAATGTAAAGACCGTAAGTATGCATAAAGCAAACTGTTCCTTGAAACAAGGTTGACTATTATGGTGCAAGAGCAGTTTAGTTTCATGCAAGGAGTTCTTCTTACAAGGGGTTATTCGACAATTTGAAGTTATATGGTGCACCGAGGAAGAAGCTTACACGTAAAAAATTCCAAGGATGAACCTAAATTGGTTGAAAACCCTTATAGCTTCGATTTCCCGAAGATAGATTTACTCAATATAAGTTTACGATTCACTTTGGAGAAAATTGTCTCGACTTCCTAAAAGTCAATGCTAAGAAAGCAATTCGCCGATTTAAGTAAGGTAACATATCTATATTGGAGTATGTAACCGAATTCAATACGCTATTGAATTATGACTTATTTTCCTATTGTTATTTCACAAGAAGGATGGAAGTCCATCGGTGAGTTAAGTGATCAACTTGAGAAGTAGTTAATTTCATCCGATAAGAAGATGATGGTTTTGAGAAGTTAGTCGGGAAGGCTTATGATGTTTAAGCCTATACCCAGTATAGGAAGTTGTCTTGCTGTGTAAGTACAGATCATAAAGGAATATGCATTGGTCATCTTCTTATTTCATTTAGTGGTCCTTCTATGAAATGGATGGGAAATGGCATTATCACTTATGGTATGCTTTCCACCAAAGGTGCTTCCATACTTTTTTTTATTATATCTAGGTTTCACTGTTGCATATGATCTTATAGTTTGATGGATATAATGAGGATATGAACTCTAAATAATTAATTAGCCTTTAGATTATGATGTACCTTGTTGGGAGCTTGGTCGTATTATACATGTGTAGCATCTTGTATTTTATCACCGAAGATTGATACTATGGATGGATGCAACATTTATAACATCTTATTTCGGGCCACAAAGTGGGAGAACGTTATATCATGACTTATCTACCCTTAAAGGTATACATGGTTGGTTCGAACTTCATCTTATCGTGTCATATTTACTTGTTTTTTTGTGGTTGATTGCTTTAGGCTTAGTTAGATTCAATATTCAATTCTAACAACTAACTGGCTAGTAGGATAGGAAATACTAGCAGATTTAAGAGGCTGTAGATGACGATAGTGGGCTAGGATATTGAGATCCTTAGTAGGAGTCATCTACGATTTAGTAACTGTAGGGGTGAGACATCTTGCTCTTTAGTATAAAGTCGCTTACGATTAGATGATAATTGGCTAGTACATTTAGTGTCCTAGTAACAAGTCATCATCTAAGCCTGTATCTTGAGGGTGTATGGACACATTCGATGTGGCGACCAGATTGCTACCATATTTGAATTGAGTCTCGTATCGTTCTAGTTAGGAATATTATGCCAATAATTATTCTTTTAGGGCATATGATACCCAAGAAACGGAAGAAGAGCACATATGCATTCATTTTTGTGGATGTCTTGTCTGGTCAGCTCAAAAGTACGAGGGTGTTCTTTCGGTTGGACTTTCCAAATGGATTTTTCCGACTGAATAATAGTTGGATGGTTAATGGCGATTTCAGTCTTTATATGCTGCTTCGATTTGGATTAGCTGGTTATGCCATTTGGGGTAACTCATGAGTATGCATGCTTTGTCGATGTCTTGGACCGTGTTTTGTGGTATAATTTAAGTGAATTTTGTTTATGCCACTTGGTTATATTTTCCCTTATTTACGGATGAGATGAAAGCACAATGTACGATTGATGATTACGTTGCAGGTAATGAGAAAACATCAATCGATAAGTATACTTTTAGAGCATCACTTTGGAATGAGAGAAGTGAGATGTTTGGGTAATGTATCCAAAGTGGATGTTGTTGTAGGTTACGATATGAAGGCTATGATAGTCTAGAGTTTGAAGTTTACCCAAGAGCGTATAAATCATTCAAAATGAGATGAGGAGCTGGCAATACACACTTTTATATAGTACTTAACTGGGAGTGGTGTTACTTTGAAAGGGATGTTATTGCATGATAGTGGACAACCGAAATCACATAAGAAAAAGTATCTGACTCTTGATTTAGAGTCGGTGGAGATAGAGTTTGCTTTGAGGATTTGAAGGCACTTGCAGTAGGAAAGGAGTTGGAATTGTTCAATGATGCATAAGTGTCTTCTCTTCGAGAACAATCTCAACCTTCACCAGCAAAGGCAGTTATAGTTCCTAACCTCCTAATCTAGTTGTTGATATCTGAGTAGGAGACAAACTGGTCCAGAAGTGTGGCATTGCTTGCGCTCATTACTAGTTATGGATCCAAAACTTGAGGGGTGTAGTACAAATTCGACCATGATGGTTAACTCCATATAAAAGAGGTATCGCTTGTTCCCAACATCATTGAAAAAAAGATAATTGGGCTTTCATTTCATGGTGAATGCAACATCGGCTTGGTAATGCTGAATGATAAGAGTCAAGTCGTTCCTTGTAACTGCTTGAGATTCCTAACTGGATGTGGGCACAATGATCGATGAATTTCATCGATGGTTGTCGAGGAATTCAGGATAACATTATGACATAGCCAATTCATTAACGAGGGATAGTTGATTTATATTCATTAGCTTTAGTATCATGGCAAGCAAAATTATTGAGTAATATATGGATTAATGATCCTAGTTGATGTCTCATACACCAAAATAATTCAGTAATATATGGATTAAAGATCCTAGTTGATGTCTTATACAAGACGTGTTAACATCATTCATGCTAAGATAAGCATAAACATTATTTTTGATAGTTGCTCTTACCCATGGATATTTGACCTTTGGCAATTGACGTGATTACTTATCTTGTCTGATTGTTGGATATGCGTGATAGTTGAATTAACTTTGCGTTAGTGTTTTGTCTTCCATTATCCTTTTTTTGGAAATAAGTGCATAACTTAGGTGTCGGGCTTAGTTACATTGATTTGGGAATCGATGATGATCGCATCTAAAGATGGAAATTATGGCTCAGTGCTAATTCTGAGCCTATTCTCTTTACCGTGATCGCCATCACTAGTTGTTGTTATAAGTAATGAGTGACGATTTCTCTTATATCGTTCCTTCTTGGAGTTTGTTAGATTACATTGTCCCATCCTTGGGCTTTCGTAGATGAAACTCTTTAACAAAAGGATAATATAATTACTTATATTTCAAACGATGAAGTATTTAAATATTAATCATTAATTTAACAATTGTTTTAAAATATGATTTTTCATATACGATGGAATCAGGACTCAAGATCAATTTCATTCAGTTTGGATTGACGTTGTGAACTGAAATGAGTGTAAGAATTGCTATATTTGAAGACCAGACGATCTAATGGTTTAAACGATCTTGAAATACATGAAAATTATCGTTTCGAGATGTAGTCTCAGACAGCGACAAAACTTATACCATCGCAACCGATATAATTAAGCGATGCACGTGGTCGAGTATTGCAGCGATTAGGTGCATTGCTTGATCATATGACCTCAAAACTTGTGTTGGTTTTTTTTTTGAGAATTCAAATAAACAATGATATAATAATCCTAAAACCCTTATCCACTTATACTCTCTATCATAACATAATCATTGTTCCATTGCTTATTATTGGCCATACTAGTGAAAACTCATTTCCCTCTTTGAAAATTTATTAACAATTAATTGTCTAAAGAATCAAGATCTGATTGAAACACATATCTTCTTATCCCAAAGGCTAATGTTTTAGCACCCACGAGAGGTCAAACAAACATCATTCTCTGACGATCTCTATACATGATCATGTATGACTTTGGAGACATATAGTAGAGACATCGAGAGGTGAAACATTGCTTGCCAATGCGATGAGGATTGAAATTAAAGTGGGATTCGACTAATGTGAGTTCACCCTAGCAAAATACAACATCTCTCGTACCTACAATTAGGGTGGGATGGATTTTTGGGGGACGAATGGAGGCAACTATTCTTGGAATGGAGGTTGAGCTTGCGTAGAAAAGAGCAATGGATCTGTGGTTCGAGTTTCCATGTTTCATCGAGAAATAAGGGAGAATGGAGGAGAAGAAGGAAGAGGTGTGTTCATGTATCGACCCATACATGCCTTAGGAAGATGATTAACAAGGGGTAGTTAACTTATTTAATTATATTAGGAGTTGATAATTTATTAAAAATTGCGGAATCTTATATTTGCCGTAAATTTTGCATATGATGTCCATTTGTATATATCATTTCTTGCATTGTTCTCATGATGGAGAGCTTTATGCTTAGATGCTAGATTGGTTTGATTCCGGTTAGGCAAATGATATTGTCTTCCACTTTATTGTAGTTGTTAGTATAATGTATAATCAACATTTTGAATGATTTTTAATTCTAAAATAGGATTTCTAAAACAGGTAAATCAAGATCCTACTTCAAAAATGAATTAAAAACTATTTTAAATGGTTTTATATAAAATATATTATTTATTTGACTTACTTGTTGCTTTGTCAATATTGCTAGATCTGGACTATTTTGGCAAAAATCTCACATCTATTGTTTCAGACGCGTGCACTACGCAATAGATGGCTTACTGCAACGAAAATTCAAGGTGTTGCTAGCTACAATGTAGCTGTAGCTATGTTGATTTTGGTTTATTGCAACGCATGCTTCAATGTGTTAGCATAGATATTAACATGTGTTGTAGTAACTATAAATATATTAAAAAAAAAATTACACCTCAGCGATTCACGCCATTAGTTAAAACAAAATCTCAACCATCCATCCACATCTCAACCATTTCAATTTCCCATTTTTTATTTTCATTCACGCACTTACGTTTCATTTCGTTCTTTGGCCCAAATCGGAATCCTTAATTTTCATTTATCAACATCTCACAAAGCTGAAGCTTTCTCCATCGATGGAGACTAGGGTTATCAACCGCTAGTCAAAGCAGGTGTCTCGATTGAATTGTCTCGTTCCATTTTCAGAACCCCAATTCGTTGACGTCCTCTCTAATACTCTCTAATGATTTATTATTGACCTATCTTGCGAATAACCATCAGATCCGCTTTCTTGCCCTAACGGTAGCTTCTCTACTCTTTCAAATTTTCCATCGTGACTGTATTGGATGGGTGCGACGTTTGCTTAGGGTAGTCGCTCTTCATCATTCTAGCCTAGTGGTTGAACGCTGGTACGATTGGCCATTTTCTTTTGGTATTTTATTGTCTGCGTTGGTGTATTTGTTGGGGTGCTGTGAGTTGTGATCTAGATATGTTTTCTGGGTTGTTTTGATGGAATTTAGGAGTTTGTGCAGGGTTTTGAGGGCTAGTTATTGGTTTTTAGGCACGGTGGTGATTGGAGTTGGTTGGATTTAGAGAAGGCAACGTGGATAGGAGGAGTTGCGGGTTTGGAGTTGGTGGTGAAGTGAAGATGAAGGGTTGATGGTAGAAGTGGTTCACTGTTATGCATAGATTTGATCTTCCTTTCCGGCATACAACAGCAATCGTGGAAAAGTCTAGTTTGGCCGCCTCATCGTTTTCAAGGACTAGTACACAATAACTAAGTGGCATCCATGTCACCAAACTTAGCATCAATAAGGCTGGAAAATTTGATTTCTCGGTTTTGCAACAAATTCCTAAAATCAACTAATAAAGTATGTATAATTTGTTGTTTAATGTATGGCAGAAGTAATGGAATCCCCTTGGCAGGCATTCAGAATAAAGCAGGTGATGCTTTTTCCTTGTTCCTCTGTCATTCAAAGAGTTTCAGTCCAAGTGAGGTAAACTTATGATGCTGCTTTATTTGCAAATTATATTGCAGCATATCACGAACATATAGAACATCTTCTTAAGATGATTAACATCATTATTTCTAGTAATAAGTTGACCATTAAATGGAAATTATTTGCTAATGCAATAGAAGGATTTAATGCTTGATAAGTGTAAGCATTTGGAGTCGATTTATCAGACAATTGTGCCGCTAATATAGTCGGTATGGAAATCGAACAATGGTTATGGTAGTTATACAGTAAACCATAGTACTAGGTATCAGAGTAGAAACAATGTGTGATCGAAGCTGGAGCTATGCACCATGCAGTTATGGCATATGTAAGTAATGATGATAACCAGCCTTCAACTTCAGGGACTTCTCAGCTTTATTGTAAGAAACCTCATAATAGTTGTGCAGATTCTCTTACTGTTGTCAAAAGAAGTAAGCATCAATTGTTTTTCATTCTTGAAATTACATAACTTAACAGGTTTCTGTAACCTTTTTCTTTCTAATATATATGTTACAGTTCAAATGACTGGTTTTATTCACTTACTGAAAGGTATTATCAGACGGGAAGCCTTATCCAAGCTCACTTCACATGAAATGGCTTAAAGAAATCAAGACTATGTATGAATTTTATCACTTCACTTTATCCATTTTGACTTTTTGATAACTTATATGCAAGGTTGCGAAATTTGTAAGAGTAACAAGGTTGTATTATTGTGGATGAAATAGTGATGGCCTCGACGATTGAAACAATCGGTTATAGATGTAGTTCTCACAATTGGAGACCAGTTCAGTAATATGGTGGTCTCGACAATTAGGTAAATGCAAATTTTTTTGTTGTTGGTCAGTTTATAGTTTGTACTAGCTAAGCATTAGTTCCCTAGATGAAAGCTTTCCACTATCATAAGATAAAACAATACATGTTCCAACCCTTTGGTGCATGAAAGAATTGACATACAGTTATAGATTTAGATCTTTACTTTTATTGCAACTTGCTAGTAACCGGTAACCCTCTGTTAATATTTGATATTTGTGTGCATGTTTATGCCAGTATGGTTATATTTTATTATTACCGAGAAAACAGTTTCAGAATATTGGCCTTTTACCTGTGAGGTATTTGAATTTTGAAATTGTTTTGGTCCTACACAAGTCTCCTTGTTAGTTTTGAGCAACTACCTTCCATTTATGCCTGAATTTGGCTACAAGTTGAACAAAATGGAATAGAAAAATGATATCTTTAATTGCCTAAATAATAATTATTTGTTTGTCTTGACATTTTTTTACTTAATCAAAAGTGTTGCCCATCTTTTTATACACCGTTTGACAACGGTGATATGCTGGAGTCTTGTGTAGGACCTTAAGATGTGATGTTGTATCTTTAACATTGAGAATGCTAATTTACTGTTGTCAAATTTTAACAATCAAGAAAGACACATAAAACAATGTACCTTTAAACTGTACTCTGATCAGCCTGTCAAGCTAGTCAGGTGGTAAAAACTAGAAAAATTACAAAGCTGGATAGAGCACGGGATTGGATTAAGCTCCAACATGCTGCTAAAAGAGAGAAGAACTAGGCCATTTTATCGAGCAGTTGACAAGAAAGGCCACACGTATGCAGGCAATTAGATGCATTTTCAAAAATCACCTTTATATTATTGCAATACTACGTGGTTAATGATCCAAAATCCATATTCTGATAGTAACTACAATAATGAAATCATTGCCAGCAAATGCCTTGAACTTCTACTCATGCATTGGATAAACTGGCATCATTCTCGAGTTCAATAATGAACAAGCGATTCTTATTTCTTCTAGCATAGGAAGTCTAGCTCTTACACACACACGCACACATACATACATAGTTTCTAGACTTGTATTCCACTATTTACAGGAGGTCTAGGTGTACCAATAGAGAGACCACATATCATGAGAGATTGGAGATTTGGTCACTACGAGATGGAAGGCTTGCAAGACCCACTAAGTCGTTTATCAAGTTTAATTCATTCACCCATTAAACGAAGAAAAAATAAGGCTCATGAATTGGAAGATTGACACGACCCGAAATCCCCGCCCGGCCTAGATCGAATAAGAACGCGGATTGAGGGGGAACATGATGCATCAAAAATACAAACCGATAGATTGCTATTAGAACAATTTTCATCAGAGTACAAGAATATTAGAGTATGAATTAATTTTACACAGCGGAAAATACTATTAGAGATAAATAATTTACATAGCAATGGAAGTAAAATATGTAAATACAATGCACAACGAAAGTACATCAACTAACACAACTGAAACCTATACACAGATACAGAGCTTTCCGAATATAGCTCCAGCTGTAATCCAGGATCCTGTGAAAATAATCAATCTGCAGAACCAAAACTACGACTGCCCGTGTGTGAAAATAATCAATCTGCAGAGACCAAGATTGTCTCAACAACGTTCCTTTGTAAATCGATCGTCTGTTTTAACCTAAACGGATTTATTGAGCACGACACATACTGACTCCATTGGTTGTGAAATTTGAAACCCAACAATTATTTGCTATCACGAATCCAATTGGTCTCGTTGAATTCAGTACTTGCTAGCAAAATCACACTTTTTAAGGGCTATGTGATGATTTAAAAACTAAAATTTTAAATTCTGGATTTTTAAATTGTTTTAACAATTTTACTAAGTTTATTTTAAGTCAAATAAAACAGAAAAACTAATTTTAAAATTATTCTTAAATTTTATTTAGCAAAAATAGTCATTTTCTCTCAAATATTTATCAAAATAGCTTAAATTAAAATTTTAAATTGGATCTGAAGTTTCGGGTTGTTACAACCTCCCTCACTTAGAGATTTTTCATCCCGAAAAAGAAACAGCGCTGAAACTTGTTTAACTAACCAACTCAACTTTCATTCTGCCGTTCGTTCTTCAACTTTTCAGTTTCTAAGAAATTCTAAATTTCTCTGAAATTTGGTTAACATCCTAAATTTCTGAAAAATTTCACCATAACCTCCTTTGTACGGGGAGGGTCTGGAAATTTTATTGGGTCGTATTAGACACCCAATAAATCAGTATATCGCATACATAACAAATGTGCACACCCATGATAATTTATAAGCCCTGCTCCCTCCTCAAACCCACGTTCGATAATTAAAACGGAAGAGACAAGTGTATTTTGTTATCTTCCGACTTGTGCATGGTTTATTATTTATTCCTGTCATTTTTCGTTTATACGTTGTAAGTCCATAATCAATCTTCGGTTCAATCTGTGCATCCGTCCTCACCATACAAGCATCTTGCTCATATGGTAATTCAAACCTCGTCATATAGGCGCCAAATGTTTATATGGAATATGATATGCTATGCTGTCTTCGGTAGTATGTTATGCGGGGTAATTCACAATTTATTTGTTGCTATCATATGGCGTATGTTGTATTTCACATAGAGTAACCATTACGGCGCATCCAAATCATTCACAGTAGTCATAATATATAATAAAGTTGCGCAACCAACTCATCAAGATGCGCTTGTTTGTCGGGCACGCAAATTATTTCTCTACTCAACACGAAGCCAATAATTTGCTTAACAAACATATGTATATGCATATACTGAAAATAAGGTGTCCATGTTTTTAATTTAATCCATAGTTCTCTTCTGGCCTTCTTCACACAAGCACCAAGTAGTAATGGGTAATACATAGCTCATAATTTATGTTATGCGGCATAGTCATAAATCACATATATCCAAGCATGTACAACAGTGCTAACAAGTCACAATATGAGGTCAACAACCATCATCACATCATATATATAATATCATAGCGAAATATAACCAAAAAGATCAACTATATCATAGACACAACATATACCCTAGCGTGATGTATCGTTTAAGGTATAAACCGTGTATATGCATCTATCTACCAATATCTAACGCTCACCTGAGTACTGCTGCGTACTTGAGGTGGCTCACAAAATATCACGTGTACAAAATATAAGGTGGATACCCAGTGCCGAAGGCTCTCGTACTCAAGCGTGAGGACTTCCTAGACAGTCTCCCATCTGGTACTATTCTCACGGCTTTCCGGACTCTGGAGGTGGTCGATTAGCACGCGCAGCCTTTCCCTCACATTATGTGAAGAGGCCGGGGCTCGAACCTGTACGTGTACAAAATATACATACCCAAAATATACCTATATAAATATATATATATCGTGCCTCCATCGCATCAAAAAGGGACTAGCGCACCGATATCCCCTACCTATATACATATAGGACTACTAACTACCATCACTGCTCCATGCTGGAGCTATGCATAAAGGGTCATGATAAATACAACTCCTCGGGCAAATCATCGTCAAAACCTGGGAGAAGAAGGGGACAGTGATCGTCATCATCCCCATCATCTTCCATTTCTTCTTCCATCTCTTCTTCCATCTCTTCCTCCATCTCATCCTCCATCTCAATCTCATCTTGATCCACTACTGGAATCTCCTCAACCGACTCATCGTCCACTATGGGTAATGGAACAACTAGCGGCTCCTCATCTTCCAAAGGTTCCTGAACAAGATCCAGAGCGGGAAAAGCTGTAGGTCTTAAGGGCTGAGCAGGAATAGCAACCATAATACCCATCATTTCCTCGTAGTCAGGGAGGGCATCTAGAGCTGGGAGTGGTGGGTCTAACAACATAGCATCCTCCTCAGGAAGGGGCACATGAATGAGGTCTCCCATGACTATGTGTCCATAACCATCTAAAACAAATCCCTCATCATCCTCCAAAATCCACCCGTCATAATCGGCTGAGTCCTCGGGATCTGGAGTGTCTGACGCCATAGAGTCATCCTTTGAGTCTAAGCTCAAATCTGTATCTGGAAGGGCCGAGGGTACAAAAACAGAAGCGACATCTGATATATATGCATCGTTCCTACCATGGTCTGAAGCTACTGTGGTACTGTGATGATAGTAAGAACCAGAAGGGATATTGCTTGAGCTCTCGGTAGAGCTGTCAGAGTTATTGGATGAACTAGTACTATCAAGGGCATAGATACTATCTCCGGTATGTAAAGAAATTGGGGGACTATCACCAACATTGAAAGATGAGCTCCCATATGAGGATGAGGAAGAAAGAATGAACAGGAGCTCGGGATACCCAAGGGGTGCAACCTTACCTCTCTACGAATTCGAAACAAAGAAATTTAAATTAGATAGTGGGTTTAGATCAATTCATTTAAAAATAAACAACTAATGTTTTTTGTATATTCACTGTCCAAAATCGTGAATACTCTTCCTTTCTATTTAAACCTTAAAGCATTTCAGAATTTATCGACATTCCAAAATTGCCCAAAATCCCGCTAAACCAATCCTAATTAAAATATTTTTTATAACAAATTAAAAATCAAAAGCCAAGGTAGTTCATGGATTGTTAAATTCCATAAATGTTTACTAAGTATATTTCTCAATACTCATAAAATAAATAATAGAAAATTAAACTGCATGCATGTTGTGATCATGCTTACTTCTTCTCATGGACACATAACTCTTAACTCATATTGGGATATTTCTAATCCCATCTCTAATGAGTTTTTCTCATTCTAGGATACTACTGATTCTACCTCTAATGAGTCTTCTTAAATAGAATGTTACTAATTCTATCTCTAATGAATTCTTTCGTTCGGTTCTGATGTTTCTTATTCCAGAGCTCTGTAAACCAAAGCTCTGATACCACGCTTGACACGACCCGAAATCCCTGCCCAACCTAGACCGAACAAGAACGCGAACTGAGTAAGAACATGATGCATAAAAAATACATATCAACAGAACATTTCATTGCTATTACAACAATTTTGATTTGAGTATAAGAATATCAGAGTATGAATAAATATTACATAGTGGAAAATAATATCAGAGATAAATAATTTACATAACAACAGAAATAAAATATGTAAGTACAATGCACAACGGAAATACATCAACTAACATGGTTGAAACCTAAACACAAATACATAGCTTTCCGATTATATCTCAAGCTGTAATTCAGGACCCTGTGAAAATAATCAATCTACAGAACCAAAACTACCGACTGCCCTTGTGAAAAAATATGGGTACCCAGAGTTTAGGTGGAAACAATAAACTCCGAGTCAGTCATGGGATTGGTATAAGAACTAAAAACAATTATTAAACTTTTACTTTAAAATAAGGTAAATCACGGGACCATGCCGTAAGTCACGGAACGGGTTCAGTCCCATGAATACTCTGAAATAAAGCAATTCATAAACAACGCAATGCTTTTCCAAAAAAAAAAATGAGGCTATTATAAGAATCAGGTCCCATCACATAATGCAACACAAACCAGAGGATAGAGTTTTACCTTATAATAGCCAAACATGCTTGATACGTTTTAAATAAATAATTTGATATTACTATAAGTGAATAGTGTAGCAAACAACTTTGAGTATAAATGTATAAATCATAAACGACATAGTACCCTACCTACTATGTTGCTATATAGGTTTACAACTAAAAACAAAAAATGTCGTATTGGAAATTAGATTTCCATCATGAGTCAAGCAAGGGATGGTCTCCTTACCGATTCAGATCACCTCTAGCAAGGTGACCCAGGATCACACCTATGGAAAACCCTTGGATCCTGGAAGGCCAGTCCTCTCTTACTTTTGAGGATTAGTTATTCCTGAACAATACGTTTCGCGGTTCTATCGGACCTATCACTCGAGCCTTTTGGTCGGCTCTATATCCAATGCGCCTCGGAACCAATCATCCACGTAAGTAAAAATGTCTAGGCTCCATACCATGACACAACTTCTAGCTAGAAAGAAACGTATGCACTCCTTGCGTCCCTTATCCCGTTTATGACTCATATCGGGGTGTGAGACTCACGAATTAACATTATACACAAAGCTATGCTACTTAAAGCTATGCTTTGATCATCATCCACAAGGCCTTGGCTTTCAACAAAAGCCTTGATCATTTGCATCTTAGCATGCCACATTGTCAATCCACACCATACCATTGATTTTTGCCAATATATAACTTCTAAGCTCGTACGTCTCAGAGAAGGGTGTTAAGCAAGAGAATAAATTCTTCACCACCAAACACACACATATATATATTTAGCAGAGATCAACGAATACAACATACAATACAATGTCAAACACAATCCATCCACAAGTCCGTTCTAGGTCTGAACAAAACTGGAGGCATCTTATTCCTCGTCCCATATGTCCAATACTGGAGAGAGGTCATCGCATATCCGACTGATTTTCAGGTACATTTTAAACTACAACCACTTATCACCTTGCCTTGGGTGTACGGCCCAATCAAGACATCAGTAGCAGTTCAAAACAATGTGAAGATCCCCGGTCTTCCACCGTCTTCACCATTGACTTTAATCGTCGTCATAATTATTTAGAATGGGTTAAAACCCGGACTTTCCAAATAACTTGCGTATCTTTATAATAATGCATTGAATACACTAAGATAAACCTCATTTCTTTTCAATCCAAGTTATTCTTTTAATTCAGTATTTGCTCTTTTTAGAAAACGGTTCTTAATAATTTTATCGGAGGTACATTCTCAAATCTCAAAGTCATATTTCAATGATTAACCCAGTGTTAGAAATTAATCGTATCGTTCCTGGGTTAAAGAACAATAGCTATTTAAAGCCTTGTTCACTGAAAACCCCAAAATGCTATTTTCCATGCATGATTAGCTCTTTCAACAATCACATTTTATTTAATAAATTTTGGGAAATTTCCCAATTTTCCATTGATAAATCCTTCCTTTTTATGGTTGGGTTCAAGCACAATATTCCTAAAGAAATCGTTCACGATGAACCTCAAATTTACTCATTGTGTTCACAATATAAATTTCACCATAATTGGTAAATTGGTAATTTTTAGACAAAAATAATATTTATCTTTCAAGTCATGGAATATTTCGTCCAAACTCCTCCCGAATCACTTATTATGATTTATCGTAATTTGTTTATATTTTTAATAATATTATTAAGGCCCTAGCAGTCGGTTTCCAATATCGACCACCAAACTGCATCCATATCGACCTTTTGTAAAATTGATTTGGACATATTTTAAGATCTAACTGTTCAAATTTAAACCACTTATATTCTTGGAAAGATATTTTCGTTACGAACCTAACAGTTTTAGTTTAAGGAGAATTCGACGGTCGGATCTCCCGCTACGTTAGTTTTAAGTTATGGGTTGACGTTCGCGAACTGTCGTTGTAATATGCGTTCTATTCAAGCCCGAATCGATTTTATAATTTATAAACAAATCGAAAACATTTCTAAACTTCTTTATCTAATGAAACAATTTTTTTTAGCAGTTCATTTCCAAATTTAAATATTTCGCCATTTGGTCCAATTTACATTATTCTAAGGAATAAAATATTATTATTTTTCGAAAGTTCTCCATTTACTCTTAAAATTTCCTTACGGTCATAATAAAAATAAGCGAGTAACGTCCAAAAGAAAATCTCTTCTCAAACCTTTACTACATATTCTAACTGAACTTCACTTTGAAAAGTTATTATTCATTAAAACTCAAATACTTTGCATAGCCAAAAGTATATTAACTGTACTTCAAACTCATTCATCACAGTTACGGATATTCATATATCTATTGATAAAAACGCGTCCATCCAAAATCAGACTTCGAAATTATTTTTATTTTTCACCTCGTATTTTAATATTATTAAAATATGCCTTTTTATCCTAGGTTAAAATGAAATTCACCCAATCATGCAAAAATTCCTCATATCAATCCAATACATTCAACAATAGTTGCGAACAACTATTCGACATTCAAATGACATTCAATGTGCATTTATTCTCATGCAAGCTTCAATATATTTTATTGAGGCTTATCTCGCATGTTTAACCGAAACGATTAACACACGAACTAGAAAAAAGGGAGATATGCAAATCAAAATCATCCCCGACCCTTGTTGGGTTTTCAACCATCAAACAATTATTTCATTGGCCATTTATTTGGTCACATTGATTTTATTTAAATAGGTGAACATAAACGAGCTGTTCGACTTGTAAATGTATTCATTTTTTCTCTCTTCATCTAATGCACACACAGTAGTCAAAAATAAATAAATACTCAACATCCAATGTTATTTAAGGCGCCATAAGTGTCCATCTACGTAGTATGAAATGCGAGTGTCACAACCTCATACTACGCTTCAAATGCAAATGATCTGTGAAGAGTTTATGTGTTGAACTTAAAAGGGAAACTGCATGAAATGAGTAATCTAACTACGTGAAAATTTCACATGTCGTTCTAATGATACTCAATGTAGTTTCTAACTTGCAACTTACCCATTTTCACCATACTACTTGACAACTTATAATGCCTAACTAATTAATTTTTCATAATTAATTAAACTACTTTAATACACTAACTAAAGCAAGAATCTATCGCCCCAGCGATTAAGAAACAATACATTGCAAATTCGGATTTTTCGGTGCTTGCTACCGCCTAAAAATCTCGCCTTTTTAATCCCGGATGGCTTGAAACTTCTTGGAAACCACAGTAACACTCTAGCAAGTGTATGAAGGAAGAAATGAAGGAGATTTGGTCGATTGGAGCTTCTCGGAGCTCAAACTCCCGTTGTTTGGAAGTGGAGAGAGGGTTGGAGAGGCCTACAACTCGTCTGGAGCATCTAGGGTTCGCCAAGGAGGAGCTAGAAGCAGCAAAAGGGGTTGGGAACCTTAAATGAAGCACCTTTACTTGAAATGAAGCTAATTGCAGAAAAAGAAGAATAGGAGAGATGGGGGGTTGCGTGCGTGCATGGGGTGTGTGTGTGGGGTAGGGTAGGGGGGCTGCATGGGGTAGGTAGGGGTTAGGGTTTGGGGAGGGAGGCCAATAATGAGGAAATGTGAAGGAGGAAGAGAATGAGAGAAATGAAGGAGGAAAGTAGAGAGGAAGGTTTTGAGTAAGAATTTTATCTCTCCTTCCCTCTGATTGCCCGATTACAAACGATCTCCATTGGCTACAAAATTTTGGCACAAGAAAATACACGGAATTCCGAATCAAGTTTCGTCGAATTCCGAGTTCGTTTGACCTTCCGATTAAATTCTCAATTATGCTCAAATAATTCCCAAAAATGCGATTTTAATGCACATTTTTGTCTCTCACACCTGAACGGTATTTCCGTAAATAGTGAGATTTAGGATTCTTCCATTATTTGTTGATACTAATCTGGAAAAAGGGTAAAATCGAATTCCGAGAACGTCTTAACAACGTTCCTTTGTAAATTGATCGTCTATTTTAACCCAAACGAGTTTATCGAGCACGACCACATACTGACTTCGTTGGCCGTGAAATTTGAAACCCAACAATGATTTGCTATCACGAATCCAACAAATTGGTCCCGTCGAATTCTGAGTTTGCTAGCAAAATCTCACTTTTTAAGGGTTATGTGATGATTTAAAAACTAAAATTTTAAATTATGGATTTTTAAATTGTTTTAGCAATTTTACTAAATTTATTTTAAGTCAAATAAAACATAAAAACTAATTTAAAAATTATTCTCAAATTTTGTTTAACAAAAATAGTCATTTTCTCTTAAATATTTATCAAAATAGCTTGAATTAAAATTTTAAATCGGCTCTGAAATTCCGGGTTGTTACAAAGATAAAGAGCTTCTCCTGCAGATTTCTAGCAACTGATGCAAACTAGCTTTCTAGATGTGAGTATTATCCAGCAAATGGATTAATTACTAGGCTTAAGCCTACATATTTAAAATCTGAACTTAGATCACTGTCATGCTCAATTCCTAATATCAAAAAATTAGCGAGCTAACCCTTTGTTGTTAATAAACTTAGATTTCATTCATGATCTAGTGTATATCTATTTTACAGAGCTGAGGGTGACAAAACGTGTTTAGAAACTTAAAAGGCCTTACTGGCTGTTGATGAAGTCGGGTTATTCATATTACAATGCTCCACCCATCTTTGCTCTTTCCATGCTCTTATGTGATGAACCCGAATGGTAATTTGCCTTTGTACCTTCAGATTGTGCAATCTAGTAGTACATATTACAATGCTTGTGCTACGTTGTAGTGTAATAACTCAAAGTAAAGTTGTCATGAGACCATGTAGAAAACTTCTCATTTAATAAGTGTATTTACTTTTATTGACATATTTAATTTCACCCTATCTCATTTCAAATCTCCTGCCGTTTTGTTTTATTTCCAAATTTCAAACCTATAACCTTTTCGCGTATTACCATATTCCAAAAGAAAAACGAGTTTGTAGATTCATTTTGTTTTTCAAACTCATTCTCACGTATTCCACTTTCGTAACTCATCTTATGCGATTACTAACCCTATCGTTTCAAATTGTTTCTACTATATTCTTTGTTAAAACCTATCGATTGTCCAAAATCGTCGATAAATTCTAACCCTATTCCCTTTAAATTAAATCCTTCTTAATTTAAGTCTATCGAATTTTCTAGATTCGTAACTATTCCAAGCTCATCTTAATTCATTTGCAAATCCCATCTATATTCTATAACAATGAAACATAACTTTTTTAATTTCACTTGTTTATTCTAATTCATATTAATTTATCAAAACATTTTATTTGAACTCGTCCAAACAAAATTTTCAAACACTTATGTAAACGATTTCAAGTATTTTCGATGTTTTGATTAGAATCATATAGTCATCCCATTTTCGAAACTTGAAAATAATCGCTGATGATGTCCGGATCATCAACAGGATTATCTTCCAGTTGTCTAGAATGTGATTCTATATCTGCCTAGTATATATTGGATTTCGCATATACATTAGCTTGGCGTATATTCAAAATCCGTACATACCTGATAGTCCAATCGTGACGTCGAATAATATACTCAAAGCCCTTATCATAAATTATATTTCAAAATAATTACACTTCTGAAAATGGTTTATTAAATTTCAAAATAATTTACATTTTTAAAATACCCCGAACTAGTTTCCAAATCATCCCTTAATGTCATATATATCTTTACTAAAATTTTCATGATCCAACTTAATCTTTTCTACCAAAATTCTTTACTCTTCACCTATTCTACTCCATATTATTCAAAATATTCTTTGGACTATTTATCTTATTCCTACCATTCATTATCAAGTTATCAAATTTTTAACCATTCCAAAGTATTTTCTTTATGTTTAAAGTATGGACTTTTGGTTTATTTGAAAATTTAAAACCGTCCTAACATACGAAACACTTGTAAACTCATTCTAGGGTATTGGTCTCCATTATTCTGATATTAGTGAATATACCCCTTGAGCTGGGTTCAACCACACCTCTGATACCACATGTAACGACCCAACTTACAATCACCTAAAGTCAATGTTTAAACCAACTCCAAATGTTTGAAAATCCGATTCGCCAGGGTTTTACACATTAGAACAGAATAAATAAACTTTTATTACTCAATATTTGATTACAAAGAGCTTGCATTACCAGAGTTACCAAAATACACAGCGGAAAAGAAAACAACACGATAGCGGTAGAACTCCAACTCTAGCTCGAAGCTTCAACCCAAAAGCACTTCGAATCTTGCTCCAAGGATCTATAACTGTAAAACTAAACCACTAGCTGCTTGTGTGAAAATTATGGGCACCCAAAGTTTAGGAAGGAACAATAAACTCCAGATCAGTCATGGAACTGGTTTGAGAACATAAAACATTTTACTCTATATTAAGGTAAATCACAGTACCACGGTGTATAATACAGAGTGGGTTTACTCCTATGATTACCCGTGCATAAGCCGTACATGAGTTTTGAAAAAATGAGACTATTATAAGGCTCGCCCCGAACACACCAAACAAAATGCAAATGCAAGTGCACACGTGGACGAGTTTTATCCTTATAATGCCAAATCCATGATATATATGTCGACAGTGTGTATTATTGCTGCTAATAACACTTTAAAACATTTGGCAAATAAATTTACGAATCTAACAAGCATAGTGACTACGCCCACATGCATAGTTTACAAACAAAGCGAGAGGCTCGTATTGATTATTAGATTTCCAACAAGATGGTTCCTGGCACGAAAGATCAATCGAGGACACGATGCTAAGTATCTCCCGGTTAACATCCAGACAACGGACACCGAACACATAACGCGAAAGTATATAACCGGTTAACATCCAGACATCGGACACCGTATATACTTTATTCCCTCATGTTTCGAGGTAGATCTACTGCCGAAACTTTCAAATTTCACTAGAGATTATGTATATGTATACAATCTAATCGCCAGTTTCCCATCATTTCGGGTTGTGAGGTTCGCGAGGTTAAGCTATGCTCTTGCACTAAGCCATGCTTTGATCATTTCTTCAATTGCAGCACTTCGCATGCCACACTGTCATTTCATAATCTACAACTGATAATCACTGACCAAATAACTTTTAGCCAAGGGAATAAATTCCTATTACCCAACAGAAATATGTTTAGTAATAATCAGTTAGTACATTATAAGATATAGTGTCAAACACACATCCGTACAAGTTCGTTCTGGGTTCAAACAAAGCCGAAGGCCTTATTTCACGACTCAAGTTTGGGTGCAAAGGCCTTTGCAAATCCGAAATTCTCCAAATGCGATCGGGCTTCCTACTACTTCGGTAATATGGGTCATCTCTCTGCTGTAGCTACTTAGTAAAGAAACCAATCAGCAGGCAGCCCATTCGATGTGAAGAACCACGGTCTTCAATCGCCGTTTATGTGTTTTCATTTATTTCGTCGTACGGTTATTCGTAATTGTTTTCGAGAATTAGATTCTGATCCCGGTCTTTCCAAATAACGAGCGCTTCATATGGAAACATACATTAAATTAAGTTCTTTTCATCATGCACATATAACTAAATTCTTTCTGAATATTTATATATATTCAACAATCATTTATAATCGTGGATCAAGATTAACAATATTATTTTTTTCAATTCAAACTCGTTGTATTCATTCAACACGGATTCATTATACTCGAATCAAAGGTTTCAAGACTGGAACAATTTCCAATTTAAATTAAAGAAAATATTTGAAAATGATAAATTTGTTATAACTAATTTTATTTATAAATATAATAAAATTTTAAATAGAAATGGTTAAAATAATTACTTAATATATATTAAACATTTAAGAAGTATACAAATAGAATTTTTTAGACATATACATATCTGCTAAATCAAATAAATTTTATTTAAATATTTTTGAAATTGACATATGTTTTTAAATTGTTGAAACCCATATAAATATACAAAATACTTTATTGCAAATTGTTTCCTTCCCTTGCCGATGACTCGAATTTATATTCATATTCATATTCGAAAGATATAACTGGTTTCGATAATCTTGAGAAAATCCAATCAATTCCAAAGACATACACCTTATTTTCTTTCGTTCACTTAGTTCCGCATTAACTTCCATAATTAAACTAAGCCTTACTCGGGCAACAATGTTAATATCATGTCATTCAAGTTAATCCAAACGATTTATATTAGATATACGATTTGTTAAAGATCGAAACTTCTTATATCCAATATATATTTGTATTAAACTGATACTATAAGTGGAATTACGATATTTCTACTGTCTGATTCCTCAGATGGTATTAATCATCATTTACATAACTTATATTAAATATTTGAAGGTCATTTTCATCCAATCAAATTTTTAAACAAATTTAAATTGGAAAACTATTTATTGTAGTTACTGCTTTACATTACTCGAGATTCATTTTCAATTTGCTCTTTTACCGGCATGGAAAAGAAAACGTTGGTCAGGTAAGTTCAACGCACTGGTTGCTGCATCCCTTGCCTTTGTTACACACCCCATTTACCGTTCCAGAACTGATAACGTAACAAACTTACTTGTTAACCCAAAACTTAAGTTTCATTTCGTACTTAAGCTTTAAATTCAAATTTTTATTCAAAGCAAAGTACAACACATTATTGTAAATATTTATCCAAACGTATACCAAATTTCAAAATCAAATAATTCAAGTTTAATTTATCTTATTCAAACAATTTTATAATAATATTTCAAATTTTTGTCCAAAGTCATAATAGATTTCAAAAATCCAATAGTTCGAGTTTGCCAAATCTTTTCCCAATGATTCATTGATTTACACGGTAATTAAGTTTAAAAATCAAAGTTTCTAATACAAAGTACTTCCAAAAATAAATTATAATACCACTTTACTTTGATAATAACATATTAATTAGTTCCCAAAATCAAATTACTCAGGCCAATTAACAATTTACCCAAGTACTACTCGAACCATTCGTTCATTCAATATTTAAAATGTTATTAACATTACTTAGTTAACAAATCGTTTTAGTAACACTATATAATTAATTCAATATTATTTAATGAAATGTTAATTAGAAAATTTATTTTAAATAATCAAATATTACTTAGTTAAAACATTATCAAATCAAGGAGTATTAATAACATTGATAAACATTATTAACCCAATATTATTAGGTAATAAAATACTACAAAATCATTTACATGTCATTTAATCCCATAAATCGCTCTTTAAATTAAATTAAGGGATTGCTAATTTCCACCGACCATCCATATCAGGTCGGAATGATTACATATGCATATTCATACAATTCAACAACTATTTTATGCGTTCATTACTTAAATGCACACAACAAACAATTTAAGAACGCGCGTTATACCACTAACGCGCCTCGATACGTAGTTATTGTCAATCATGACCACATCTCATACCATATTCAGCTAGCAATATCATCCACAAATCAGTAATTAACAATTCATGCGGCCAGTTGCCACACATTAACACATCTAATAATTATAAATTTAAATAATAAAATTAAATTTAGTGTTCTCACCACTTTGCAATTTCCTTTTTCTTTTGTTAAAGGCGGACCGAGTATGAAGTTCTGGAGCAATCACGGTGATGAGGAAGGAACGATTTATATATATATATATATATATATATATATATATATATATATATAAGTCATTGCATGCTTTCCAGGCGAGCACGTGTTCACTAAGCTTGTAAAATCGCAACAGGGGCCCTGTTGGTCGATGGGGGTGCTACCACGTAATTACCCTATATATATGTTCTTCTAGCCGTGGAGCACTTGTTAATTTTGTAGTGCATCTTTGGTTTTTGATTCATACATATGTATAATAGGACTTGGTGCCTTACGTCATGTATAAAAGTTGTGTTTCATCTTTTTATATAAACCTATGTGTCTTCCCTAATATTCGCAATGTTGTATTTATTTATTTATTTTATAGATGGGTATGTTTTTTTTCTTCTCTTTTCAATCGACTATGAATGGCCTAGACCTCATTATTCGATAATAGTTAGTGCATGCTTCCTCATGGTTACCACATATGTTATCTCTTATTTGAAATTCGTGCACTAAAATTTTCTTTTCGATTTCTTTTATTTTTAATTATCGATAACCAACAACACCAAACTAACAATATAATCGTATATAATATTTTGCTATGATCCCAGAACAGAATTAAAATAGACCGGTTGATTTGTTCTACAAAGTGTCAAAAAGGACCATAGTTACCCTAAAATACGTTAGAAAAATATATGGTTATTTTCCAAAATAAAATTTATAGTAAAATCCTATAAAATATTTTAAGACTACGCAAACTAAAACTGAACGAAAATTTGAATCGAATATTTAATTATAATTTAATTTAAAAAATTCTAATCGTTTTGACAACTAAATTATAACTCTCTTCAATAATTCACCTAGCGACGAAAAGTTCTACTGAAACAAACATTGGTTTAACTAAATTTCACAATAAAAAATTAAATTCAATCATTTTAAATAATAATATTGCCTTAAAATTTTATTCAAATTTATTTAAATCTCCCAAAATTTATTTTAAAATTCATATTAAATTAAAATTGAATTTCAAAAATCTTGGATCGTTACACTATTACAAACAACCCTATGACTCTTTAATAGCACTTGATTTAGAGAGTAATGAGTAGAGAATGTAGAGAGAAGAAGATTAGTGAAAACAGAATTTGAATTTGGCAGATTATAGGTGTAAAAATCATAAAAATCATAAGGAATAATGGTGTAATGAAAGAGAGTGAAAGTGGAGAAGAAGGAGTGACTAAAAATTCGAATTCAAGCCCTTTAATAGTGTGTGAAAGGTTACAAAGCTTCAGAATTGTCACAATTAGTGAAAAGACACTTCCTTTCAAAATTGAAAAAATGACAGTTATATGTCGACATAGTGTTTTTCTTATGTCGACATACACCTAGTATAAAATTAATTTTTGAGCAGTTTTAAAGTATTTGTTACAAATATAATTTTGGAAATTCTTGAATTAAAAATAGTGTTATTAATTAATATTATAAAGTAGGAAATCATATGAAAACATAAATATAAACTATATAAACATATTTATGGAATTAAAACGTTTAAAACTATATAAATATAAAATATAAATATATAAAACTTATAATCCTTGAGTTTGAAAACAAAAGTAAAGCAAGAAAGAAAAATAGAAAAGATAGAAAATAAAACAGAGAAGATTGTGTAACAACCCTGTAAAGTAATTTATTTTAGATAATAACGAATGAAATTAATTTAATTATAAAATGAGTTTGAAATGGCGCGGCAGTTCGAAAATTCGATTTCAAACTTTTACTGGATGTACATGATTCAAAATAAATCGGATTTTAGTAAAACCAAAAATATTTAAATCTGTTTAAGAATATCTTTCTAACAAATCTGAAAAATTGAAATGTCACTTTAAATGTTGTAAGTTATGTCCAGTTTAAATTTTAGAAAAGTCGCTGTAGAATTTATATATATTTTAATATAATATATTGGCCTTAAAAATAGCCATTTTGTAAACGAACTCGGTTTTCGACGAAATCACTTTTATTGGAACAGGAATGTCAAATTATTGTTAAGTTTAATTTTCCAGAATTTTTCGAGTTAATACGTGAGCGTGGCAAAAGAAAATGTGTTTTGATCATTTCAGTCAAATTTAATCGACTGAAAAATAGCAATTTTTCGAACGGTCTCAGAATTCGACGAAATTAGTCTCGTTGGAACCGTATCGTCAATACGAAGCCAGAAATATTTTTTCTGGAATTTTCGGAGTCCGTATGTGGCCCCGACGTATTTAAATGTATGGTAGAAATTAAATTATTAATTTAATATTGCAATTTTAATAAAACACGCAACAGACTTCAGAACTGGGCCACGGGGCATAGCCCATCGCGCTCAGAAGGCGTCAAAACCTTAAGTTTGACACTAACTGGGCCTGATTTGGAGACAGTCCGAAAATCCACCTTTAAAACACGTTTTTCGAGAAATTATATTATTAAATAATAAAATAAAACCCTAACCCTAGAACTGAGCCAGCCGCCACTTTCATAATTCGATGGCCGAAAATCTCTGAATTTCAAACCTCAATATTTTCCAATCCACTCAATGAAAATCAACAAACTATATATCAAATCGAAGAGTTTTTCGAGAGCTTTCAATCCGTACGGGGATGATCGGGTTTAGTGGTGCGTGGCTGCCGGAATTTGGAGACAAAGGCACGGCGTTTGGGTGGCTTTTTCCGGCGCTAGGGAACGACGAGTGGGGCCCACTTCTGGGCGCTAAAAGGGGGGGCGATGGCGAACGAGATGAAGGCAGTTGATCGGCGGCCGGGTGCTCGGGTTGGCGTGCGCAGGGGGGATTGGCAATGAAGAATGGGTTCGGTTGGTTACGACGAGGAAGAAGGATTAACGTTAAATCCTTAATTAAGAAATTAGTTAATTATTTAATATTCTAAAACTTTAAACATTCGTAACTCTCCCATAGAGGTACGTTTCTCGAACCGTCAGTTGCGTTGGATTCCTCTTTCCGAGATCTACGCGATTGCACCAACCACAGCTGAAACAGAGACAGTTGAAAAATCAGCCAAATCGACGTGAGAACTCTAATTTTTATTATTTAATTAATTATTAATTATTTTTCTCGCTTTAAAATGATTGTATTGTGATATTAGTTCAGATCTGAAATGTTCTGTGTTGTATAAATTGTTGATTGTCGCTTGTGGTGTGTTTTGTTGTCCATGGTTGAAATTTCATATATTGTTGAATTTTATTTACGATTGGATCTAGTTGTTCTAATTTATTTTATATTGTTAAAATATTATTTTTTATCTAAAAATAAACAACAGAAATTAGTCGACAAATAAAATATTATTTTTACTTGTTTACTTTACAATAGAATTTGAACAACAAATAAAATATATTTTTATTTGTTTACTTTACAACAGGATTTGGCTAACAAATAAAATTTTATTTTTATTTGTTTACATTGAGAACAAGATTTGTGAATTATAGTAAAAAAATTCTTTTTACTGTCACCTTAAACATAGGATGTTATAAAGTTAGAATAACAATAAAATATTAAATTATTGTTGATATTAAAAACATATTTGTAAACAAAACTTTATTTACATTGCGTTTGTAAATTATGGGTAATGTGGGGAAAACACATAAGTATTTACATTTTATTTGTAAATAAATATACACATTTAAAAGTGGTAGTTTTAGTTCACATTGTTTTATATATATATATATATATATATATATATATATATATATATGTAAGAACCTTTTTTTAGTGTTAATTTCTTTTTAAATAAAAGATCATATTTTTATTGCTAATTTGTACAATAAGGAAAATGATATTAAAGGTTCATACTTTTATTGTTGATTTATTGCAATAAAAAAAATAGATCGTTAAGACTGCATTTTATTTAGAATTTGTTTATTATAAAAAGATTGAACTTTAAAAGACTATCTTTTATTGACAAATTGTTACAATAAAAGATTTAACATTTTTCTTGGAATTTGTTCAATAAAAGATAGGACATTGAAATTACATTTTTATGTAATACCATTTTATGAGAAGATTATGTTTATATTTTATTTTGTTCATTAGAATAATTTGACATTTTAGTGATAAAAATGTTCAGTAGAATAATTTGACATGTTAGTTATAAAAATGTTCATTAGAATAAATTGACATTTTTATAAGATGTATATTAGAAATGAAAATGACATTGTAGTATAAGATGTAGCAGTAGAGAAAATTTACATTTTCATTATAAATGGTAGCAGTAGAGAAAATTAACATTTTCAAAGAAAATGTGCATGAGAAAGAAAAGAACATTTGTTTATAAAATGTTATATTGAGGATTAAAATAACATTTGACTATAAAATGTGATATCAGGATTAAAATAACATTTTTGTTGACAAATGTTACCTTAAAAATAAATACATTGAGTGAAAAGATATATTTTATTTACATTCTAGGTGTAAATAAAAGAATACATTAAAGAGTTACTTTTTAATTTACAATTTAATTGTAAATAAAAGATTTCATTTTTATTTTAAATCATTTTCAAAGTTTAGAAATGGAATAAAGAATTTCATTTTAATTTTTCAATTTGTTGAAATGAAATAGTGTTGGGATTTAAGAGGGACACTTTTGGTGTCATTTTATATAAAATAAAAATGTAAATTTAAAGGGTAATATTTTATTGTCATTTTATACACAATAAAAAGGAAAGATTTAAGAATCACATTTTTATTGTTATTATTTACACAATAAAAGATGTAAATTAAAAGGTAGTATTTTTATTGACTTTTATGTGCAATAAAAATAAAAGATGTAAAGGTAGTATTTTTATTGACTTTTATGTGCAATAAAAATAAATGATGTAAAGGTAGTATTTTTATTGACTTTTATGTGCAATAAAAATAAAAGATGTAAAGGTAGTATTTTTATTGACGTCTTATATGCAATAGAAATAAAAGCACTGAAAAGATGTATCACTACATTTTAAACTAGAATCGTTGACAAAATGAAATTTTACTTTTTAATCATTTTGTTGAAATAGAATTGTCAACAAGATGAATATATCATCTTTATACATTTTTGTTGAAACAGTTTTTTTTATGCTAATAAACTAATCATTTTTATTCGCATAATGAACAGTAGGATAAGTTGCAATAATAGTAATCATTTTGAATTGTATATCATACGATTGAATTTATAGGCAAATATAAAAACCATTTTATTTGCAAACTTACATTAGAATTGATATTCTAATTGTAAAACCATATTATTAGTCAAAACATATATTAGAAATGCATAGAGAAATTATTCGAGAAAAATATATTTTTACTCGACATTAGAAATAAATGACTTGTTTGATTTATTAACATCAACTTGTTAGTAGAATAGAAATTGGTTAAAATCCATTAACCAATTATTTATTTGTATATTTATATGAACTATTGTTGGCTGAAAACCCCACACGGGTATTGAGATGATATCTGACTGACACAAATCCCAAGGTTTAACTGTATGTCTATCGACTGATCGACAGGCTATGATGAACGTTATTATTTCGTTTTAATGCTCACACGGTTGCAAATTGCACTCTGAATGTGAATGGATGTGAATGGATGATTTGATGAGTATTTGTCACTTATTGTCATATATTTGAGATGTGTGAAATCTGTATAATTCAAATTATATGGTACATGATTGAGTCGCATTCTGATTTAGGTTTTCTTTTAAAAGAGAATATTTTACATTTAAAATATTTTTATATAAAGAATAATTTTTAATGATTATTTTAAAGTATGTTTTATAGTAATGAATAAATATTTAAAGAGCAAATCTTTTATTTAAGATCATTAATATTTCTAATTATATTTTATGATTGAAATAAAATGATTTGTGGGTTGGATTTACCGTGGACGGTGTTTTTAAACGACATTTGTCCTTTAATCCAATTTACATTGAAATTATTATTTGGAATTTATAAATCTATTTTATAGATAAAAAAAAGCATTTTCTAAAAATCAAGCTTTCCCAATTTAATATATTAAATTGGAATTAAGTGGAAGTTCGATTGGTAATAATCGGGATGGGCTTCTGTAAAAGAAGACCGATATTATATATGGAATTTAAGAGGCCTTGCCGCTATTCCATTTATATTATTAGTCCGATACAGAAATTTATATCGATTATGTATTGATTTGATTTCTGTAGAATTCCATATTTTGGAAATTGATTTGTGGATTTATCATGAACTGTGTTTAAAGAACACTAGTTCTTTAACCTGTTTAAGACATGATTTATTCCTTAAGATAAATGATCTTGTAATAATGATTTTTGATATCAAATCAAAACTGAAGTTTTAATAAATCTTTTAAGGAAGATTTAAGATTTTATTTTCAAAGTTTATCTTTGATAAAATTAATGAGAACCTTTTAATATGAATATCTTATTAAAAGAATATCCGGAGTCGGAACGTGGCGTAATGTGTGATTTTCCAATATTTGCTTTTTAATCACAAAATACGCAAGTTACTCAGAAAGACCGGGTTTAACTCATTCTGAATAATCGTCACGATGACCAAGAGTCGAAGATGAAGGCGGTGGTTGAAGACCGAAGGTTTTCACATCGTTGGGATGATGATGACTGGTATCTTGAATTGGGATTGGCCTTCCAAGGCAAGATATTTAGTAATGATCGTCCAAACGCATTTGGAGATCGACGGGCACGTTGTTTCATTCAGACCCAGAGCATACTTGTAAATGAATTGTATGCCTGACATTGTATTCATTTATATTGTATCGTTGAATGCTACTAATTATATATTTTGTTTGATGGAGGAGGATTTATCCTTTGCTTAACACCCTTCTCTAAGACATATGAGCTTAGAGGTTATATACATATATATATTGGTAGATGATCAATGATACGGTATGGTCTGATAATGTGGCATGCTAAGATGCATGAATCAAGGCTTTTTGTTGAAAAGCAGGGCCTTGTGATTGATGATCAAAGCGTAGCCTGTTTAGGCAAAGCTTTGTGTATAGTGTGACTTCGCGAGCCTCACAACCCGGTTGAGTATAAAATGGGAGAAGGTAACGCAGGGAGAGCAGCACGTTTCTTTCTAACTAGAAGTGGTGTCGCTGCTTAAACTGGCTGATATTTACTTATGTGGATGATGGAATGAGGCGCCGCGGATGATAGGTCCTATAGGACCGGGAAACGTGTGTTCAGGAATAACTAATCCACAAAACCGCAAGTGTGGACCGACCCTGCAGGATCCAAGGGTTCTCTGCGGGGAATTCTGAGACATTAGCTAGAGTGTCTCGAATCGGTAAGGAGCTCCTCCCTAGCCTTGACTCATGATGGAAACTTAATTTCCAATACGACCTCATGCGGTTTTGATTATATTATTAGTATGGAGGCATAGTATATGGTAGCTATGCTTCCTAGGATTGGTACATTTATTTTGAAATGTTTTTGAAACATACATACACTAATAATAATATCAAATTCGTTTTTAACGTATCAAGCATTTTTGACCATTATAAGGTAAAACTCTATCCTCCGGTTTGCGTTGCATTGTGTGATGGGACTTGAGTCTTATGATGGTTTCATTTTTCCAAAAAGAATTGCGGTATTTAACGATTTACTTTAATTTATGCACAACAATCCATTGGAGTAAACCCGTTCCGCGCTAGCGGCGTGGTCCTTGTATTTGTCTTATTGTTATTAGTGAAATTAGTTAAGAATTCTCACACCACTCCCATGACTGACCCGTTGTTTGTTTCCACCTTTGCAAACTCGGGTGCCTTCTTTTCCACACGGGCAGTCGAGGAGTTTGTCTACAGGTTCTCATATCGAGCAGGATTCTGGATTGAAGCTTAAAGCTGTGTCCAGAGCATAGTTGTCTTCCGCTGTATCTATTTTATTGTTTCTGCTGTAATGTATTAAAATATTGTAAAATTATCTTCCGCTGTAATTTTATTAAATGTACTCTGATATTTTGTACTCTGATGTAACATTACTGTAATGTTTATAAAAGTCTGTTGTTATTGTTCTTATGTTGTTGTATTCCCAGAGTTAACGTACTCGGGTTTTGAACGATCTTGGTCGATTTTGCGATCGATCGGGTCGGGCGGAATCCGGGTCGTTACAGTTGGTATCAGAGCTTTGGTTAACTCAAATCTTTGGGGGTACAACTCATTAGAACGGAACAAAAGACTCATCAGAGGTTGGATTAGTAGTATCCAATAAGAATACTCATTAGGGATAGGATCAGCAGTATCCTAGAATGAGCAAACTCGTTAGAGATGGGGTTAGTAATGCCCTAGAGCGAGTTAAGAGTTATGAGTTTATAAATAAAGTATTTTTGAATGTATTTTTAATCTATTCTTTGGAAATATGATTTTTATATATAAAGGTATTTATATTTTAAAAAGATAATTAACCAATAAATTTTTAAAATTAAGACTAGTTTATTAAACAACTTTTAGCTTCGTTCCTTTTCGAGGACGAAAAGTTCTTAAGTGGGGGAGAATGTAACAACCCTGAATTTTGGGGCCAATTTAAAATTTTATTTTAAGTTATTTTAATGGATTTTTGAAATTTAAAGTAATTTATTTTAGATAATAACAAATAAATTTAATTTAATTATAAAAGGAGTTTGAAATGGCGCGGTAGTTCAAAAATTCGATTTCAAACTTTAACTGGATGTACATGATTCAAAATAAATCGGATTTTAGTAAAACCAAAAATATTTAAATCTGTTTAAGAATATCTTTCTAACAAATCTGAAAAATTGAAATTTCACTTTAAAAATTGTAAATTATGTCCAGTTTAAATTTTAGAAAAGTCGCTGTAGAATTTATATATATTTTAATATAATATATTGGCCTTAAAAATAGTCATTTTGCAAACGACCTCGGTTTTCGACTAAACCACTTTTATTGGAACCGGAATATCAAATTATTGTTAAGTTTAATTTTCCAGAATTTTTCGAGTTAATACGTGAGTGTGGCAAAAGAAAATGTGTTTTGATCATTTAAGTCAAATTTAATCGACTGAAAAATAGCAATTTTACAAACGGTCTCAGAATTCGACGAAATTAGTCTCGTTGGAATCGTATCGTCAATACGAAGCCAGAAATATTTTTTCTGGAATGTGGCCCCGGCGTATTTAAATGTACGGTAGAAATTAAATTATTAATTTAATATTGCAATTTTAATAAAACACGCAACAGACTTCAGAATTGGGCCACGGGGCATAGCCCATCGCGCTCAGAAGGCGTCAAAACCTTAAGTTTGACACTAACTGGGCCTGATTTGGAGACAGTCCGAAAATCCACCTTTAAAACACGTTTTTCGAGAAATTATATTATTAAATAATAAAATAAAACCATAACCCTAGAAGTGAGCCAGCTGCCACTTTCATAATTCGATGGCCGAAATTCTCTGAATTTCAAACCTCGATATTTTCCAATCCACTCAATGAAAATCAACAAACTATATATCAAATCGAAGAGTTTTTCGGGGGCTTTCAATCCATACGGGGATGATCGGGTTTAGTGGAGCGTCGTGGCCGGAATTTGGAGACAAAGGCACGGCGTTTGGGTGGCTTTTTTCGGTGCTAGGGAACGACGAGTGGGGCCCACTTCTGGGCGCTAGAAGGGGGGCGACGGCGCACGAGATGAAGGCAGCTGATCGGCGGCCAGGTGCTCGGGTTGGCGTGCGCGGGGGGGATTGGCGATGAAGAATGGGTTCGGTTGGTTACGACGAGGAAGAAGGATTAAGGTTAAATCCTTAATTAAGAAATTAGTTAATTATTTAATTTATTATTTAATATTCCAAAACTTTAAACATTCGTAACTCTCTCATATGAGGTCCGTTTCTCGAACCGTCAGTTGCGTTGGATTCCTCTTTTCGAGATCTACGCGATGGCACCATCCACAGCTGAAACAGAGACAGCTGAAAAATCAGCCAAATCGATGTGAGAACTCTAATTTTTATTATTTAATTAATTATTGATTATTTTTCTCGCTTTAAAATGATTGTATTGTGATATTAGTTCAGATCTGAAATGTTCTGTGTTGTATAAATTGATGATTGTCGCTTGTAGTGTGTTCTGTTGTCCATGGTTGAAATTTCATATATTGTTGAATTTTATTTGCGATTGGATCCAGTTGTTCTAATTAATTTTATATTGTTAAAATATTATTTTTTATCTGAAAATAAACAACAGAAATTGGTCGACAAATAAAATATTATTTTTACTTGTTTACTTTACAATAGAATTTGAACAACAAATAAAATATATTTTTATTTGTTTCCTTTACAACAGGATTTGGCTAACAAATAAAATTTTATTTTTATTTGTTTACATTGAGAACAAGATTTGTGAATTACAGTAAAAATTTTCTTTTTACTGTCACCTTAAACATAGGATGTTATAAAGTTAGAATAACAATAAAATATTAAATTTTATTGTTGATATTAAAAACATATTTGTAAACAAAACTTTATTTACATTGCATTTGTAAATTAAGGGTAATGTGGGGAAAACACATAAGTATTTACATTTTATTTTTAAATAAATATACACATTTAAGAGTGGTAGTTTTAGTTCACATTGTTATATATATATATATATATATATATATATATATATATATATATGTGTGTGTGTGTGTGTGTGTGTGTGTGTGTGTGTGTAAGAACCTTTTTTTTTGTGTTAATTTTTTTTTAAATAAAAGATCATATTTTTATTGCCAATTTGTACAATAAGGAAAATGATATTAAAGGTTCATACTTTTATTGTCGATTTATTGCAATAAAAGAAATAGACCGTTAAGACTGCACTTTTATTTAGAATTTGTTTATTATAAAAAGATTGAACTTTAAAAGACTATCTTTTATTGACAAATTGTTACAATAAAAGATTTAACATTTTTCTTGGAATTTGTTCAATAAAAGATAGGACATTGAAATTACATTTTTATGTAATACCATTTTATGAGAAGATTATGTTTATATTTTATTTTGTTCATTAGAATAATTTGACATTTTAGTGATAAAAATGTTCAGTAGAATAATTTGACATGTTAGTTATAAAAATGTTAATTAGAATAAATTGACATTTTTATAAGATGTATATTAGAAATGAAAATGACATTGTAGTATAAGATGTAGCAGTACAAAAAATTTACATTTTCATTATAAATGGTAGCAGTAGAGAAAATTAACATTTTCATTAGAAAATGTGCATGAGAAAGAAAAGAACATTTGTTTATAAAATGTTACATTGAGGATTAAAATAACATTTGACTATAAAATGTGATATCAGGATTAAAATAACATTTTTGTTGACAAATGTTACCTTAGAAATAAATACATTGAGTGAAAACATATATTTTATTTACATTCTAGGTGTAAATAAAAGAATACATTTAAGAGTTACCTTTTAATTTACAATTTAATTGTAAATAAAAGATTTCATTTTTATTTTAAATCATTTTCAAAGTTTAGAATTGGAATAAAGAATTTCATTTTAATTTTTCAATTAGTTGAAATGAAATAGTGTTGGGATTTAAGAGGGACACTTTTGTTGTCATTTTATATAAAATAAAAATGTAAATTTAAAGGGTAATATTTTATTGTCATCTTATACACAATAAAAAGGAAAGATTTAAGAATCACATTTTTATTGTTATTATTTACACAATAAAAGGTGTAAATTAAAAGGTATTATTTTTATTGACTTTTATGTGCAATAAAAATAAAAGATGTAAAGGTAGTATTTTTATTGACTTTTATGTGCAATAAAAATAAAAGATGTAAAGGTAGTATTTTTATTGACGTCTTATATGCAATAGAAATAAAAGCACTGAAAAGATGTATCACTACATTTTAAACTAGAATCGTTGACAAAATGAAATTTTACTTTTTAATCATTTTGTTGAAATAGAATTGTCAACAAGATGAATATATCATCTTTATACATTTTTGTTGAAACTGTTTTTTTTTTATGCTAATAAACTAATCATTTTTATTCGCATAATGAACAGTAGGGTAAGTTGCAATAATAGTAATCATTTTGAATTGTATATCGTACGATTGAATTTATAGGCAAATATAAAAACCATTTTCTTTGCAAACTTACATTAGAATTGATATTCTAATTGTAAGACCATATTATTAGTCGAAACATATATTAGAAATGCACAGAGAAATTATTCGAGCAAAATATATTTTTACTCGACATTAGAAATAAATGACTTGTTTGATTTATTAACATCAACTTGTTAGTAGAATAGAAATTGGTTAAAATCCATTAACCAATTATTTATTTGTGTATTTATATGAACTGTTGTTGGCTGAAAACCCCACACGGGTATTAGGACGATATTTGACTAACACAAATCCCAAGGTTTAACTGTATGTCTATCGATTGATCGACAGGCTGCGATGAGCGTTATTATTTCATTTTAATGCTCACACGGTTGGAAATTGCACTCTGAATGTGAATGGATGATTTGATGAGTATTTATCACTCATTGTCATATATTTGAGATGTGTGAAATCCGTATAATTCAAATTATATGGTACATGATTGAGTCGCATTCCGGTTTAGGTTTTCTTTTAAAAGAGAATATTTTACATTTAAAATCTTTTTATATAAAGAATAATTTTTTAATGATTATTTTAAAGTATGTTTTATAGTAATGAATAAATATTTAAAGAGCAAATCTTTTATTTAAGTTCATTAATATTTCTAATTATATTTTATGATTGAAATAAAATGATTTGTGGGTTGGATTTACCTTGGACAGTGTTTTTAAATGACATTTGTCCTTTAATCCAATTTACATTGAAATTATTATTTGGAATTTATAAATCTATTTTATTGATTAAAAAAAAAGCATTTTCTAAAAATCAAGCTTTCCCAATTTAATATATTAAATTGGAATTAAGTGGAAGTTCGATTGGTAATAATCGAGATGGGCTTTTGTAAAAGAAGACCGATATTATATATGGAATTTAAGAGGCCTTGCCGTTATTCCATTTATATTATTAGTCCGATACAGAAATTTATATCGATTATGTATCGATTTGATTTCTGTGGAATTCCATATTTTGGAAATTGATTTGTGGATTTATCATGAACTGTGTTTAAAGGACACTAGTTCTTTAACCTATTTAAGACAAGATTTATTCCTTAAAATAAATGATCTTGTAATAATGATTTTTGATATCAAATCAAAATTGGAGTTTTAATAAATCTTTTAAGGAAGATTTAAGATTTTATTTTCAAAGTTTATCTTTGATAAAATTAATGAGAACCTTTTAATATGAATACCTTATTAAAAGAATAACCGGAGTCGGAATGTGGCGTAATGTGTGATTTTCCAATATTTGCTTTTTAATCACAAAATACGCTAGTTACTCAGAAAGACCGGGTTTAACCCATTCTGAATAATCGTTACGATGACCAAGAATCGAAGATGAAGGCGGTGGTTGAAGACCGAAGGTTTTCACATCGTTAGGATGATGATGACTGGTATCTTGAATTGGGATTGGCCTTCCAAGGCAAGATATTTAGTAATGATCGTCCAAACGCATTTGGAGATCGATGGACACATTGTTTCGTTCAGTCCCAGAGCAGACTTGTAAATGGATTGTATGCCTAACATTGTATTCATTTATACTGTATCGTGAACGCTACTAATTATATATTTCTGTTTGGTGGCGGAGGATTTATCCTTTGCTTAACACCCTTTTCTAAGACGTATGAGCTTAGAGGTTATATATATATTGGTAGATGATCAATGATACGGTATGGTCTGACAATGTGGCATGCTAAGATGCATGGATCAAGGCTTTTTGTTGAAAAGCAGGGCCTTGTGGTTGATGATCAAAGCGTAGCCTGTTTAGGCAAAGCTTTGTGTATAGTGTGACTTCGCGAGCCTCACAACCCGGTTGAGTCTAAAACGGGAGAAGGGAACGCAGGGAGAGCAGCACGTTTCTTTCTAGCTAGAAGTGGTGTCGTTGCTTAAACTGGCTGATATTTACTTATGTGGATGATGGAATGAGGCGCCTCAGACGATAGGTCCTATAGGACCGGGAAACGTGTGTTCAGGGATAACTAATCCACAAACCGCAAGTGTGGACCGGCCCTGCAGGATCCAAGGGTTCTCTGCGGGGAATCCTGAGTCATTAGCTAGAGTGTCTCAAATCGGTAAGGAGCTCCTCCTTAGACTTGACTCATGATGGAAACCCAATTTCCAATACGACCTCATGCGGTTTTGATTGTATTACTAGTATAGAGGCATAGTATATGGTAGCTATGCTTCCTAGGATAGATACACTTATTTTGAAATGTTTTTGAAACATATATACACTAATAATAATATCAAATCCGTTTTTGATGCATCAAGCATTTTTGACCATTATAAGGTAAAACTCTATCCTCCATTTTGCGTTGCATTGTGTAATGGGACTTGAGTCTTATGATGGTTTCATTTTTCCAAAAAGCATTGCGTTGTTTAACGATTTACTTTAATTTATGCATGACAATCCATTAGAGTAAACCCGTTCCGCGCTAGCGGCGTGGCCCTTGGATTTGTCTTATTGTTATTAGTGAAATTAGTTAAGAATTATCACACCAGTCCCATGACTGACCCGTTGTTTGTTTCCACCTTTGCAAACTCGGGTGCCCTCTTTTCCACACGGGCAGTCGAGGAATTTGCCTACAGGTTCTCACATCGAGTAAGATTCTGGATTGAAGCTTAAAGCTGTGTCCGGAGCATAGTTGTCTTCCGTTGTATCTATTTTATTGTTTCCGCTGCAATGTATTAAAATATTGTAAAATTATCTTCCGCTGTAATTTTATTCAATGTACTCTAATATTCTGTACTCTGATGTAACATTACTGTAATGTTTATAAAAGTCTGCTGTTATTGTTCTGATGTTGTTGTATTCCCAGAGTTAACGTACTCGGGTTTTGAACGATCTTGGTCGATTTTGCGATCGATCGGGTCGGGCAGAATCCGGGTTGTTACAGATTGAAGATAGAATTCGGAAACAGAATTTGAATTTGAACTTGAACCTGGGGTTCTATTTAGAGTCTTATATAATCTAGACTTTATTACTATATTAGTCTTGAACTCTTGAAATCTTGAATACTCACGAGTCTTGAAATATCTCTGAATTCTGAATCTCTAATATCTTTAAATTGTATAGTCTTCAGTAATATTTCCTGTATATAAATCTTGCATATGTGTGTGTGTGTATTCTATACAAAAGTGTTAGTATATATTTTATAATCAATTAATACTGAAATAAGGTTGTTGTCATCAAAACTCCATTCTCCAACAATCTCCCCCTTTTTGATGATGAAAACCTTATTTATAAAATATCATACCTGTATATACCTGTTGATGATGATCCTTCAAATACTTCCCCTGTCTATATGAATCCTATAAACTATGTCAATATTTTATAATTTCTCCCCCTTTGGCATTATCAAAAAGAAATTCAAAAATAACTCCCCCTAAATTGTATAATTATAAGTTATATAAGACATTAAGTAACCAATCTAATGATATTCCGCTTTAATCTATTACTAATTCAAAGTAGAGTACTCCTGCTAAGTAAAATAATCGTTTAATAACATATACTCCCCCTTAATCTTATATCCTTATTATTTTATGTTTATAAAGTCATAACTAATTATAACACTTATCTTACAAACATAAACAATTTTTGCATTAAACTTGAGTTTGTACTAATTATGATACATGAATATATACAAACATGGTTTATCATATGAACGCAAGGAAACGAAAACCAAAGAAAACCTTAAGTTCTAATTATTCTTGATAATGGGAGATTTGTGAATTGGGCAATTTGGATAATGGAGACAAAATTCTCCATTCCTTTCAATCATATTCCCATTTTGCTCGAATAAGACCTCTCCTACACATACAACTTTATGCCTTCTTCCATAATAGTTGGTTTAATCTCTTGAGGTTCTTCTTCTTCTGGTTCTTCCTCTGGCTCTTCCTCCTCATTCATAGCTTGATTATCATCGCCGATGATAATTGGATTAGTCTCATTATCCATTATAAACTTTAGGAAGCTTCTTATTATTTTCCTTTGCCTATTCTGCTCCTAACACATTCTAATCTGGAGTACTTATATCTCGGCCATCATTTGTAGAGCATACTCCATTTTTTCTTCGATTTTGATGACATGAGAGCGCGTAGATCATTGAAATGGACCCTCTGATGGTCCAACGGACGAATCTGAATTGATTTGATTGTTTAAATTAGTGGAGGCCATTGTTTATTTCAGTTTTGAATTTATACAGAGAAGAGAAATGAAAATAAAGAAGAAAAGTCGAGGTAGAAGATTTAAATAATTAATATAACTAACTTTTGGTGGGAATTAAATTTAAAATTATGGCAATTATATGTCGACACATAAAAAAGTGTATGTCGACATACTTTAGTTTTAAATTTTATTTTTCTAATTTCTTATGTTAATTATTATGTACAATATAATATATTTAATTATTCTAACTCACAAAATGAACATATGCCTAATTCTCTTCTAATTTAGTAAATGTTGTTTCGTTTAATGGTTTTGTTAATATATCTGCTATTTGTTTGTCTGTTTCTATAAATTAAAGTGAAATCTTTTCTTTACTTACGTTATCTCTTAGAAAATGATGTCTTACATCGATATGTTTAGTTCTCGAATGATGAGTTGGATTTTTAAAAATATTTATTGCACTTGTATTGTCGCAATGTATAGGTGATTTATTTATATTTAATCCAAAATCATTTAAAATTTGTTGCACATATATTACTTATGAACAAACCAAAGCAACAGAGATATATTCTACTTCAGTTGTTGACAAAGATACAATATTTTGCTTTAAACTGAACCACGAGACTTGTAAACGTCCTAAGAAGTGACATGTTCCACTAGTGCTTTTATAATTGGGTTTACATCCCGCATAGTCAGCGTCACAGTAAGAAACTAATTTGAATGAATCATCCTTAGGGTAAAACAATCCAAAATCTGATGTATGCTTTGCATACCTTAAAATATGTTTTACGGCTTTTAAATGTGTTTCCTTATGTTGCGATTGATATCTTGCACAGAGACATACTCTATTCATTATATCTGGTCTACTAACGGTTATATATAATAATGATCCTATCATTCCTCTATATAGTTTTTGATCAACGTCTTTTGATGTATCATCTTTACTTAAAGCTATATTAGTTGCTATAGGTGTTAGTCTACCATTCGTTGTCATTAGATTATATTTATTAATTAGATCTGTTGCATATTTTTCTTGATTAATAAATATTCCATTCTTTAAGTGTCGAATTTGCAATCCTAGAAAGATTGATAGTTCTCCCATATGGCTCATTTCAAATTCTTTAGTCATAATATCTGAAAATTCTTTATTCATCTTATCGTTTGTAGATCCGAAAATTATATCGTCAATGTATATTTGTTCTAATCAAATATCTTTATTATTTTTCTTGATAAATGTATTATCTAATTTACCTATTTCAGAACTTGATTGTAACAAATAATTTCTTAATCTATCATACCAAGCTCTAGGTGCCTGTTTTAATCTGTATAACGCTTTCTTTAACTTATATATATGATATGGTAATTTGTATCTTCAAATAGAGGCGGTTGCTCTGCATATACATCTTCCTTAACAAATACATTTAGAAAAGCACTTTTGACGTCCGTTTGATATAATTTACAATTATTATGGTTTAGAAAAGCTAAGTAAATCCTAATAACTTCTAGTCTTGCTACGCGGGCAGAAATTTCGTCGTAATCTATTCCTTCTTCTTGAGTATAACATTGTGCTACTAATCGTGCTTTTTTATTACGACCTCACCGTGTTCATTCATTTTATTTTTATAGACCCATTTGGTTCCTATTATAATTTTATCCTCTCGTCTAGGAACAATTCTCATACATCATTCCTAATAAACTGATTCGGTTCTTCTTGCATAACAAGTATCCATGAATCAACGAAAGATGCTTCCTTTGGATTTTTAGGTTCAATAGTTGAAATAAATGCAGTATTACTCATATTATTTACTTGATTGCGAGTTCTCACAATGGATTCAATATCTCCTAATATATTTTCCATAGGACAGTCTCTAAGTAATCTAATTCTTTTATTTGGTTGATTATCTTCATGATATATTTCATTAATCTCATTTTCACAATCATCTTCACTATTTTGAATTATACTTTTGTAGTTTTCATCGAAAGATACGTTTAATGTTCCTTATATGGTATTGGTTCGGGTATTGAAAACTCTATATGCCTTACTTCTTTATGAATATCCAATAAATATTCCTTTATCGGATTTCGAACCAAACTTGTCTAAATTATCTTTTGTATTTAGTATAAAACATTTACTTCCAAATATTTTAAAATATGATACTTTTGGTTTCTTGTTACATAGAATTTCACATGGGGTTTTATGAGTTAAAGGTCTAATTGAAGTGCTATTAATAATACAACAAGCTGTTACGACTGCCTCAGCCCAAAAATTCCTTGGTAAGTTACTATCGGATAACATAGTTCTCGCACATTCTTGTATCATCCTATTTTTACGTTCAACTACACCGTTTTGTTGAGGGGTTCTCGAAATTGAAAAATTATGGGTTATTCCCTTTTTATTACAATATTTTTCAAAATTTTCGTTTTCGAACTCTCCGTCATGATCACTACGTATTGCTTTAATTTTTAGTGATAATAAATTTTGAATTCTTTAAGAAAAAGTTTTAAATTGAACAAAACATCACTTTTATTTTTAAGAAACAAAGTCCAAGTAAATCTAGAAAAATCATCGACTATTACGTAAACATATCTATTATGGTTTATCGATTGAACTTGAGATGGACCTAATAAATCTATGTGAAATAGCTCTACTGGTTTTGATGTAGTGATTTCCTCTTTTGATTTAAATGAACCTTTCTTTAAATTTCCGAATTGACAAGCGTCGCATAAGTTATCAAATTTCATTTTTGGTAATCCTCTAGCTGAATCTAGTTTAGAAATCCTAGAAATGTGTTTGAAGTTTATATGACCAAATCTCTTATGCCAAATCCAGGGGTCACTTGTATTAGCCATAAGACATAGGTTATCGCTAGAAATTTTCATACTCAATATACAGATATTTTTCTTTCTATCTCCTTCGAATATAACTTTTGAATTCGTATCTTCTATAAAAAATTATTGTTTTCAAAGTTTATTTTATAACCCTTATCACAAAGTTGACTTATACTTAGCAAGTTGTGTTTTAAATTCCTAACTAATAAAACATCAGAAATAGTAGGAGTTTCAGAATTACCGATATTGTCGATTCCAATAATATATCCTTTAGAGTTATCTCCAAAGTTCACCATTCCACCATCTTCATATATAAGATTACCGAGTAGCTCTAGATTTTCTGTTATATGTATTGAACAGCCACTATATAGTATCATTTGTCCTTTTTCATTTCCACCAATTGCTTTTCAGAATTTGAATTCTCAACACCCATATAACACACTAGTTTGGGATTTGAATTTCCAACAGCCACCTTTTCAGAATTTGAATTGCCAACAGCCACTTTATCCATCTTTTCAACTTTTGAATTTTCAAAAGTCATAAAACATATCTTTTCCTGAATTGAACAATATTTTAGTAGTTCATATGCCTTTTCATCATGATTATATGCAAACTCTTCCAACATTGATACTATGCATGAATTGACACCAGTGTTCACAAAAATTCCAAAATTTACCATTTAAAATTTTTCAAAAATCAGATTATAAACTTTTTGAAAGGCTTGCTCCGATACCAATTGTTAGGGATTGCGGAATGGATCGATAAGGCAAAACAAACACTAGAGGGGAATGAATAGTGTTTTTGAGAATTTAATCAAAATCTAAAACTTATGTGAACTACTATATGAATCAAACACCACAAACAAAATCACAAACACAGATTCAAACACATACACAAAAATAAATAGAAATAAAAATGCAGAAAAGGAAAAAACACATCGGATTTTATACTGGTTCGGAATTGCTTCCACGTCCAGTCCCACGCAACGCTGGGTTGAGCAGAATTTTATTACTATATCAATATCCAATTACAACCCTCCTTGATTTCACAACTACAAGGGATACCACCGTTTCCCCCCACACACTTGATCAAGTATACCTTTCTTGATTTCACGGTTACAAGGGATACCATCGATTACCCATTCTTGATTTTGCGGCTACAAGGGATACCACCGATTCCTTTACATAGCCCAAACTATTACAAACAACCCTATAACTCTTAAATAACACTTGATTCAAAGAGTAATGAGTAGAGAGTGTAGAGAGAAGAAGCTTAGTGAAAACAGAATTTGAATTTAGCAGATTATAGGTGTAGAAATCAAAAAATCAAAAGAAATAATAGTGTAATGAAAGAGAGTGAAAGTGGAGAAGGAGTGATTAAATATTCGAATTCAACCCCTTTTTATAGTGTGTAAGGTTGCAATGCTTCAGAACCGTCACAAATAGTGGAAAGACACTTCCTTTCAAAATTGAAAAAATGACATTTATATGTCGACATAGTGTTCTTCTTATGTCGACTTACACCTAGTGTAAAATTAATTTTTGAGCATTTTTCAAGTATTTTGATATAAATATGATTATGGAAATTCTTGAATTAAAAATAGTGTTATAAATTAATATTATAAAGTAGGAAATCATATGAAAATATAAATATAAACTATATAAACATATTTGTCAAATTATAAAGTTTAAAACTATATAAATATATAAAACTTATAATCCTTGAGTTTGAAAACAAAATTGAAGTAAGAAAATAAAATAGAAAAGATAGAAAATAAAATAGAGAAGATTAAAGATAGAATTTGGAAACATAATTTGAAAAACAGAATTTGAATTTGAACCTAGAGTGCTACTTAGAGTCTTACATAATCTAGACTCTATAACTATATTAGCCTTAAACTCTTGAAATCCTGGATACTCATGAGTCTTGAAATATCTCTGAATTCTGAATCTCTAGTATCTTTAAACTATACAGTCTTCAGTGATATTTCCTGTATATAAATCCTGCATATGTGTGTGTGTGTGTGTGTATATATATATATATATATATATATATTCTATACAAAAGTATTAGTACATATTTTATAATTAACTAATATTGAAATAAGGTTGTTGTCATCAAAACTCCATTCTCCAACAAATAGCAGTTGAGGTATAATTACTTTTAACAGTTGTAAAATAAATTTTTACTGCTGCTAGAAACAGTTGTAAAAAAGGTTGACTTTATTACGATTGTAGATATAACTAGTGGCACATGTCAGTTGTAATAAACATACTACAACTGTTTTTGGCAATTGTGAAAGGGTATTTTTTTTTATAGTGGTACCTTTGGCAACACCTGTACCGATGTAGCCATAGGGTCGCAAAGGTGTTGCCTTTGACTCTACAGCAACGCGGCAAAATGCAACACCAAGAAAGTGTTGCCACATATCATTTTTTTAACTTATAATAACACTTTTTGGCACTTCCTGCATCGCTTCTCCGGTATTGCAGTATGCAATTTATGGCGTAATGATTATAGGAATTACATGTATAATGTATGTCATTATAGATGTTTGTATGCTATTATTATATTTACACAGTTATTGGCCGCATGATTGATTTTTTGCTGAGTTTTGTTAAAAACATCATTCATGGGCGATATAGCTTTTGGAAAATCTCCCTTGCTACAGTCCAATGAATATCAATTAAATGCTCAAGGCGATGACTATAGAGATGTAATAGAGTTTGGTCATTTTGATTTGATGCACGAGTGATGATGTACTTGACCAAATGAGATAAATTTATGGAGGAGCATCAAAGCGTGTCAATTGATATGAAGATGGAGGAGCATTATAGCATGTTGTCTGATATATGAAGATGAAGAAGCATCGGATCGTGATGTTAACTCGAGATGGACTTGATGATGTATCTGGATTACAGGGAAAATGTCGGACATTCTCAATTGATCTGTATCCAACCACTTTTCATTAAGTACATGATCAAAGTTGTCATTATGGACTACTATATGTGATGGTATCAACCATTGTTGATGTTGATCATTTTGGCCTATTTTGACGTGAACAAGGTGAGACTTCCAAGAGCAAGATATGATGTTTCGTTTGATGGTGGTTTTGATGGGTACTCAGGAAGAAGGAATAGTGAGGCTGATGTCCGTCAGACCAAGTTGCATCCTTATCTCCAAGTTAGGAGATCTTTTCCAAGTCAAAAATTTATGGCATCCACTCTTTCCAAGATGGATCCTTACCTTTTGTCGATAAAACTTAGTTCTATACCTAGTAAGCGGTACAGTTTCTAGAATCAATGAATCGAGCGCTTTCTACATCCAATGTACCAAGTTAGTGATTGTGAAAATGGATGACAAATGCTATGTTCGCTCGACTTCTTATCACTCTCAGTACTTAGACATTTAATGCATCCGATGATTATCGTAGAGTATCATATACTCGATGTTACGTGCTAACTCGATTCAGGGACATGTCAAGTATTATTCTATATACCATTTGTTTTATATATTATTACGACTTTTATAGTACTTTGGGATTTGTTTATCTCTCATAACAAATTGTTGTCAGACGTAGGATTCCATGTTTTGCTTTTTATTATCTTGGGTACTCTTGAATGAGTAGACTAGATGATGGGTACGAATAGTACTTGGATTTGCGCAGATAGATTGGTAGAAGGTGATGCTTTCTCATATTTGTATTTATATTTATTGCTATATATTTTGCTATAGGAAATTTTGGAGCCCTGACAGTGTACGATTTGTTTTAGAGATAGTTTATTAGTTGAGTTTACCTACAATTTATATTTAAACTTTATTTATGTTATACATAATGGAATGCACCTAGGTACTCTGATTATGTGGTTCATATAGTTGTCATTGTCGTCTATTTTTCGTCTTGACTACTATTATAATTTATTTGATGTGTTGTTATATATACTATATGTTTGTAATTGTTTTGTTATTTCTTTCTCGTCTCTTCCTTTCCTTTCAATTCCCTTCAATCTCCCTTCTTTTCTTCTATTCTCTTTCCTTGACAACCGTCCTTAATCAATTGGGTATTAGTATAACATACTATTAGATTACGTGAGTATTGGTGGTATAGGATGTTCGCCACAATGATACTCAAAGCAGAGGTCAACTACATAGAACTGTAATTTTTGAACAGAGAATTGTTCCTTTGTGATATAGGTCTCAAAATTGAAAATACATATGTTGCGTACATAAAATTCAGAACTAAATACAACCAAGCACAGTTATTTGTGTGGTGAAGTTTAGTCGACAATACAAAAATTAAAACACGGTTCACAGATAGCAAATATTAGAAGAAAGAAAAAAAATCCAACCAACATACTGAGTAATAAAAGACAATTGATAATACATGGTACTGCATGCCCAAACTGCCAGGACATCTCCCCAAGGGCGGTGTAAGCCAAATCCCAAATCAACCAACAGGACAAGCCGTTTGCCCAAAAAATAGGTAAAATAACACATATGTCCAATCATTTGCTTGCAGCAATCTCCTTGATGCATACGCTGTACGCAAACAAAGGAGAACCAGTTTTCGTATTTGATTAAGCGAAAGCAATAAACATAAACATAAATAAGGAAACAAACACGATTAAAATATGCATGCTACTGCAAATACAACTTACCTGACATTCCCTCTAAGATTTGTGTCAGCCAAAGTAACTAACTGGAAATAAACCTTGTGTCCTCGCATCAAACTCCCCGATCAGCATTTTCCGTCCAGGTTGAACGTGCAATGCAACAACATGTATCAGATACAATCTAATACTGTACTTGGATAACCCAATGGTAGAACGATCCAAATCGGCTAACTGGGTCAAGGTGGTTATGGTGTCTGCGGTGTATAGATAAAATATCAAAAGCTCAAAGGAAAAGGACGAAGATTTGCTTACCGCTAAGTCGAGGTGATGAAGATCATAAAGGGAGGCGAGGGAAGGAGGATTGGAGTGAGAGTCTATTATGTTAGATGTTACCGATAGTGATGAAGAACTATATGCCAATATGCTCGAGCTTGTTGGAGGGATTGGTGGACGATGGTTTGAATGGGCGAAGAGAAAGGAAAGGGGATCTCAGATGAGATTCATGAGACAAAAGGGAGAAGAATGTGACGTAGTTACTATGTCACGGAATATTATTGTTTCCAAAACATGGATGAAGGGGTTGAGAAAAGACAAAGGGACGTGTAATTTTTTTCCAAAGTTTTTACTATAGGTATTTTAGGCATTTAAGAAAAGTCTTAAAGTTGATTCTTTGATTAACATGGAATGTTAAAGTTTTTACTATAATTATACCTGAAACAAAAAAGACTACATTGTTACTTGAAAGATGAGAAATACAAAGCTTTATATAGAAAAATTAAAATAACTATCTCCTTAACTCTAACACCCTCTCTTAATCTGAATGTTCTCATATTCAATTTACAACTCATAAACACTAATTGTGGTTCTCAATTTCTTCATCGTCTTACGTAGATGAACTGTGTTACAACTTTTATCTCTATCTAGTTAGACATGCTCAACTATTTCACTTGATTAGTTCTTCGTTTGTTAAGAATCAACAAACACTCTTGGTTTCCTTTTAGGAATTCACGGACCTCTCCATTCGGGTCATCTCTTGATACTATTGTATTTGTCATTTCCCCAACAAGCTAGAGCTACGACTCTTCCCCATTTGGATGTTGGATGACACAAAATCAAGCCTGGTTCACTCACATACCAATGAACTTCACTTATAGGTATACACATGTTTTTAATAGGTATTTCATCAAACGTTCATGAGTACTCTCTATTTTATTCAACTTTCTGCAGAGCGCTTTCTCCATCCTAAACATCAAACATCACCATCAAGATGCGCTTGACCATCACCCTTATCTAACATAATAACCTTCTCCATACACAAACACAAAAAAACCATAATCAGAGCCTCATTGCCAACCTGAAAACAAATGTAGTGTTTTTGACAAACTGGAAAATGGCGGATCCTCGTTTTTCCACGAACTCGTTTTGTCTTTCCCTCTTCTCTTTCTTTGTATTGTTCATCGACTTTGTTCGATTCAGGGGTTTCTCCACAGACTTATGCGGATGTGGTTAGAAGGCCTACTATTTCCCCTGTTTGGAATTATTCGGTTAAAAATTCCTTTCTTAGGAAAAAGAATTGGGATCGATTTTGTTTCAAGTATGGGGATTCTGCCCACTTTGCTAAGGAGTGCTGCAATGGGTACCGTTGTTACAATTGTGGAGGAGTAGGTCATCGTAAGGGTTGCTGTCCGGCGATGTTTAAAGGAAAATCTGTCTTTGATATCTTGCTCTTCAATTGCTCGAGGATATGCCAGAATATTATTTTGCTCTCGGATCTTTATGCTTTGGCATTTTTTAAAGAGGGGAAAGATGGGGCTTACTTTTATTGTTATTAGAACAACATTTGGAGGATCTTGTTGATGGCGTACATGGAGGGTCTTGTTGATGGCATACTGTGGAGTAAGAGGGTTGATAGGGATTTTGTGGTACCACCATTGCCTCGTCCATTAGAAAGAAAGGACCATGCTTTCGCATTTTGCCTGAGTCTTCTGAAGTTTCGTAGTATATATTCAGATCCGATTTCAAGATATAAGAGGAGAGTTTTCTTGATATTGGATAGGATTTTGAATCATTTTGATGTCATAAGCACAGCTATAAACTGTGAAAGAAGTGTTGTTGTTTTTCAGATCCCTTCAAAATGTGAGGCTCCTTCTATAATGGATTCTGAATTGATTTAAGTGCATGTGGATGATAAGAGTCAGGGAGAGCAGGCTAATGCGGTGGATTTGGGTTCGGACGTTGTTGAAGTGTTGTTCTCTGAGGATGTCTTGGTGGGTTTTGTTGGAGCTTTATGGGATTGGCTGCATTATGATCCTATGTTATTGGATCCTGTAGTGCTTAATTGCATGGGTCACATTGCTGGTTCTTGTTTTCATGATTGTTTGGCCAGCAAGGAAGAGAGGGCTAGAGAGATGTTGATAGGAGTTGATTCAATCAACATGGGCGGTTTTGATGTTGTCGATGATGCTGAGTGTTCTTTGTTCCGTTCTAGTGTTGAGGCGGGGGTAGATTGGGTTTTGGCAGGTGATATTGATCTTTCGAATAATTTCGAGTTATTGAAGGATCTTGAGGATATGGTGGATTCTGGTAAGGTAAGTTCGGATGGCGTTTCTGTGGGTCATAAGAAGTCTTTCCAGAAACTTCCTTTCTCGAAGAAGAAAGGATTCAGAGTTGGGCGTGTTAAATGTGGGAGGGCTGATCATTTGAGTGCCAAGGGTGGTGTTAGTCTAGAGGATCGTATCTCTGGGAGTATGGTTAAGATGGGCAGTTCTCGTGCTGATGCTTTCAACATTGTTGTGGATAGGGCGGTTGTTCTGCCTTCCAGCAGTTGTGTGGAGAACTTGGTTGTAAGGATAAGGAAGAGTGGTAATTCGGGTTGCTTGGATGAAGAGGTGATCGACTCCTCATTTGATAGTAAAGTAGCTGTTGTTGATGGGGTTTTGGCTGGCTATGTTTCTTTGATTGTCTGTTTGGATACGCATGTCTTTATGTTTTCTTGGGATAGTGGTTTTTGCTCTGTGATTGTGAGCGAGTCGGGGGTGGGGTTTCATTCCATGTTTTTGTGGCCGTGCTTTAGTGTGTCACCTTTGGAGTGTGTTTTTCCTCGTTCAGAGATTGTTTCGGATGACGGCCTCTACTTATATGCTGGTGATGGATCACTAGAGTGTAGTGGTGGATTATCTCTGTGTAGTGATGAACTTTCTTATTCGCCTAGAAGGGGGAGACGTAGGAGAGTAGTTCCCAGCTCAGGTTTGATTCGGCATAGCATTAGGATCATATATGGATCCTCTTCTTCTAGAGGTAAGTTCCCAAATCCGAATACTAGTAGTAGCAGATCAAATTTGGGCTCAGGTATGTTTCCAGTTTATGGTAGTGATTATACCCCTTATGCTCTGGGTAGTCTCTCTACTGATCAGTTATTTCAGCTTGCTAGCGATACTGCTTTCATTTTTACTGATGTTCAATTGGATGCGGAGTATATTAGGAGTAGGAAAGCAGAGAGGGTTAGTTCTCTCAGAGGATGAGGCTTGTCAGTTGGAATATTAGGGGTCTAAATGACCCTAAAAAATGTAATAAGGTTAGGTCTTTCTTTAGGGACTTTCATATAGATATTGCTTTACTTCAAGAAACTAAGATTGAAAATCCTGATCTTAGTTTCTTCTATCGGGTTGGGGGGTCTCACTTTCGTAGTTGGGCTTGCCTTCCGGCCATTGGGAGTGTTGGGGGTCTTATGATTGGGTGGAAGGATAACCAATTTAGGCTTATTCAGGAGATTCCTAAATTACATTCATTGCACATCATTTTAGTCTCGCTGATTGATAATTCTTTATTAGGCATATCCAATGTTTATGGTCCTCATACTAAGTTGGAGAGGAGAATTTTGTGGGATGAATGTTCTGATTTTAGAAATCTTGTCCCCAATCAATGGATTGTGGGAGAAGATTTTAATGTCACCAGATTTTTGGGAGGGAGATCGCCTCGAGAGGGTGATTTCTCTGATACGGAGGAATTGAACGATTTCATTTTAGGTAATAATTTGATTGAGATTCCTCTAAGTAATAGGTTGTTCACTTGGTCTAATGTCAGGGATAGTCCTTCTTTTGCCTTATTAGATAGGTTTTTTTATTAGTACTGAGGTGGATGTCAGATTCTCCATTTGTAGAGTTAAGGGGTTACCTTTTTTTATATTCTGATCATTGTCCTATCCTTCTTACATGTGATTCGAATTTTTCTATTAGTGTCAGTTTCAAATTTGAGAAGATGTAGTTATTGGATTCTAGTTTTATTAACCTTGTTTTTGTCAACTGGAATTCCATTTCCTATTTTAATAATTTGTATAGGGGTAATTCTGCGAAGATTTTCGTTGCTAACCTTGGTAAGTTAAGAATTTTCTCAAACGTTGGAATAAGTATATTTTTGGTAGTGTTAGAATTAAGAAAGATAAGATCATGTGTGAATTGCTTGACTTAGACAAGATTAGTGAGTTCAGATCCCTTAATCCCAATGAGAAGGATAGACTTTGCTACCTTAGGAATGATCTCAAGTTGACTTTAGACAAAGAAGAGATCATGTGGAAGCAAAGGGCTCGAGTCCAATGGATTAAGGAGGGAGATTGCAGCACTAAGTTTTTTCATAGTGTTGCTAATAAGAGGAGGCGTGATAATTTGATTCACTCTATTTTTATTAATAATGTGGAAGTGACCGTTCAGAAGGAATTAAACGAGGCTTTCACTAGATATTATAAACAGATTTTTGGAGATAGGATTAGGAGGAGGATAAATATTAGTTGGAATGACATTTACCCGCCTGACTCTAAGGTTGAGTTGGTAGATTTAGACAAGCCTTTTACTGAATAGGAGATTTGGAAGGCTATCTGTGATATGCCAAGCGACAAAGCCTCTGGGCCTGATGGTTTTTCTGTCCTTTTTTATAAGCAGTTTTGGGAGGTTGTGAAACTTGTATAATTAACCTTTTTAATGATTTTTATAGTGGTAATTTACGTTTAGGGAGTTTTAACTTTGCTAATGTTATTCTCATTCATAAGAGAGAGGGTGCTAATTCCTTAAAGGATTTCAGGCCTATTTCCTTAATTAATTGTTCTGTCAAGATTATTTCCAAAGTCCTAGCCAATAGACTTAGTATCAAGATGAACGCGCTCATTGATTGTTCCCAAACCGCTTTTATTAAAGGCAGAAACATAGTAGACGGAGTGGCCGCTGTTCAGGAATATATTAATGTCTGTTATAAAAATAATTTGACTTGTGCCATTTTGAAGTTAGATTTTGAGAAGGCATTTGACTCTGTTGATTGGGATTTCATTAGTGAGTTGTGTCTTTCTAGAGGTTTTAGTATCAGATGGATCAACTGGATCATGCTTTTGCTTTGATCGGGTTGTTCTCATATTGTTGTTAACGGGGTTGTGGGTAAGAAGATCCAATTTAAGAGAGGTCTTAGACGAGGTGATCCCCTATCACCTTTTCTCTTTAATTTAGCGGTTGATGTTTTCTCTAGAATTATTAAGAGAGCTGCTAGATTAGGTGTCTTAGGTAGTATTGGAAATGAGGAATTTAATAATGACTTATCTATATTACAATTTGCAGATGACACGTTTTTATTTTCCTCCCACCTTCCCAAGCATATTATTGCTTTGAAGTTTATTCTTTATTGTTTTGAGATGTTATCTGGGCTTAGAATCAATTTTGATAAGAGTGCTTTAATGGTCCTTAACGATCTTGATAATGTTGAGTCCCAGGTTGCTGGCACTTTGAACTGTTCTGTCATGAAATTTCCCTTTGATTATTTAGGTTTTAAGATTAGGCCTTCGAAGCTTAAGAAGGAAGATTAATTAGTTATTATTGATAAGATTAATAATAGATTATCGGGTTGGAATAATAGATTCCTGTCTAGAGCTAGTAGATTAGTGCTTGTCAATTCGGTTTTGTCTGCAATTCCCACTTATTGGATGGCTGTTCATCGATTTCTTCAATGGATTATTGAGAAAATTGACAGAATAAGGCGCAATTTCCTTTGGAGTGGTAATTCTATTTGTAGTAGTTTTAAATGTTTAGTGAACTGGGAGGTGTGTTGTAAGCCCAAGAAGGAGGGTGGCTTGGGGATCATTAATCTGAGTAATTCCAATTCTTCTTTGTTGGCTAAATGGCTTTGGAGATTTAGATGCCCTGATGTGTCGGCTACTTGGAAGAATATTATTTACAAATTTTATTATTCTGGGGGGAGTATATTGTTAGTTCTAATCTTAGTTGGCTTATTAGGCTATTGTTCTTTTGGAAGTCTATTCTGAAATGTTTTGATTTTTTTCTTTAGGGTGTAAATTGACTGTTCATTCTGGGAATCTTACTTACTTTTGGCATGATGCTTGGATTTCCCATTTGCCTCTTAAAATTGTTTTTAGTGAGCTTTATAATAATTGCTGCTTTAAGAACGCTTTAATTATTGACGTTTACAGAGGTGATTTGGATCCCCCGTGGGAGTTTTCCTTTGATAATATTTTAGAAGGAGAAATGTTAAGGCATTTAGCCATTCTTAAAGCTAAGTTGGCCCTTTACCATCTTGATGAGAATAGTGATTCTATTAGTTGGGGTTTAGATAGGAGATCGGTGTTCTCAGTTAATTTTTTGTATAATTTCATTAATTTTTCAGGTGTTTCTTTGCTTCCTTTTAAGTTTCTTTGGAAATCTAATGCTCCTCCTAAAGCTAGGTTTCTTATGTGGCTGATTATTCATAAGAAGCTTAATACGGTTGAGCTGTTAAAGAAGAAACATATTGCGTTTGATGGTAAGTGTCGTTTCTGTAGTTTTTTGGATGAGGATGTTGATCATTTATTCTTCTCCTGCAGTGATACTAATTACATTTTTATTTTGGTTTTTAGGATTTTTGTTTTTGGTAGTTCTATTTCCTTTAAAAATTGTGTTGATTATTGGAATTATTATAGAGTTACTTATAATTCTAGACAAAGATATGTGTTGGATTCTTTAGTCCCTATTATTAGTTGGTTCATTTGGTCGGAAAGGAATCAGAGACTTTTCAATTCTACTTATGTGTCTGCTAATAACTTAATTATCAAGATTGTTAATTTCTGTTTGGATTGGATGTCTAATTTTCACTATAAGTTTTTTGGCGATTTATTTTTTACGAGGTATCTGAATAAGGTTAGATTTAATTTGTGTTTATTTTTTAGAATCAATAGGTTTTTTAGTTGTAATAGGCTTCGTATTTGTTATTAGTTTTTTCTCTTTCTTCTTCATATATATAAATGGATATATGTTTATATTGATATATTTATATATATTCTCTTTGATATATATACATATAGGTATATAAATATGCACATAAACCCATTTATATATGTGATGGTTACTGATGTTTTTTGGCTAGTTTCTGTCAGGAAGCTGAATTTAGCTGTGGAGATTGAAGGCTAGCTGTCTGGACTGGTGCTTGATTTTCTCTCTTGAGTTTATTAGTGAGAGGTTTTTGGAGATGTTCTTTTTATTGATGTTGTATTCTATTGAGCTTTGTATACCTTGTTCATGTATTGGGGTAGATATACTTCTTTATTGGGTGGTGGCTTTGCCGGAACTCGATATCGAAGTATGATGGGCGGTGGTTTATCTGGAGCTCATCTATCTACTATACTATACATTACTGTTATTTGGTGTTGTATTGTTAGGTTCTGTTATTGGGATATTGACCGAATTATTGTATTTTTATTGTTTTTATTATATATGTGTGCTCTCTTCTTTATAGAAGATCACACATTTTTTGTTTCAAAAAAAAAAAAGAACCTCATTGCCAACCACCCACCAACACTTCTGCTCTACAACAGCAAACGCTGAACCACTTCAGCACTTCTTTCAAAATAGACTATACTGAATTACTATAGCCACCTACACATTCAAACTTTAATCACAATACTACTTCCCCCTTTACTGCATATACTACATCTATGCCATCTCCAACATTGTGCACCATCCACTTCATCAACTGTAAAAACATTTCTCAACCATATAAATCCGGACAACATCAAATTATTCCATTCCAAAATCATAGCTTACAACTCCAAATTACCAATAAAATCCACCAACAAACGCATCACAACACTGCACCATTTACAACCAACTACGTGTTGCCTGCAACTTCCACATTCCTCATCCTACAATCTCCCACTCTATTCATCATTGCCAACAAATACAATCTCCAATAGTGTAGACCAATAACTCCTTTAAGTTGATCACCTTGTCATTTGAACTGTAGATTCAAACACTATCATACAACTCATAACCATGTTTAGAATGACTTAAACCATGGATTCAATATTGGTACAAATATAGCCTACCGGCTCACACTATTGATAAGAACTAGCAATATCATTTTCTATTTTCTCCATGGAAGCAGCACCACCTGTTTCCTTGTGATTACAAGCGTCCTCCATGCCATCCTTGTCGAATTAAATAGCACGAGACTATGCTTCATAATTAATATTCATTTTACCACAAAAGATAGAATTGCCAAATTCTTGGACAAAACAACCCCAGTTTCCACTTCCTTGTCTATGATATTTTCATCATATCCAATGTTAGCTATCATGTGGTTATTGCAGTTTGACTGATTTATTTCACCAAACCTTCTGCGCTTGGCAAAGCCCCATCTTCTTGATTGAATTTTTTTTCTACAGCCTCGCCCATTGCTGCGTGACCTAGCCATCAGAGCCAGTTTAGGAGTCACCATCTGTCTGGCTTCTTCTAGAATCTTGACAAGTTTCTTTGAATGCTTAGAACTTGCTTTTGTAAAGACATGTATGCAGTGCCTTCAACACCTCCACGTCTAGTACATCCAATCCTATGCACATAATCCTCAATGCATGTTGGGAAATCATAGTCAATTACACATTTAACATCCTTCACATCATGAACACGAGCAACAACATCAATTGCAGCCATTATTGGATAACTTCCATTTCTAAAAGCTGCTAGAACCCAGTCTCTTTTTGACTGTTCTTTATCACCATGAATATATAGTGTAGACCATCCATTCATTCTTAGCTTTCTAGTAACCTAATCACAGCCTTTATTAGTTTAGTGGAATATTAGAATTCGACTTCCATCCACCAATAACTTCACCAGCCTTATGTGCTTCTAATTATCTGACACAATTTCGACAATTTGGTTTATCGACCTATTGGCTTTCAAATTAGGTGAACCAATAGTTACCTTATACGGACCTGCAAAAATAATCTTGCCAAATTCTGTATTTTTTTGGCCATGTAACACTCCAGTATAACTTTTTCCTATTAGGGAAAATTTGTGAGATAATTTTTCATATTAGAGGTTCAAACCCCATATCCAACATTCGCTCAGCTTCATCCAAGCCTAGGTACGTTACTCTTTGCAAATTCATGAAGGAAACTTCCAACATATCAATCAGACGACCCACTATAGCTATGACAATTTCAGCCCTCGATATAAGTTCGTAGACCTATGGATCTTTAAGTGTACCACCATAAACACAGGTACTTCTCGCAGTTATGTAGCCACCAAATTTACTCGTTTCTTCCTGTATTTGAATAACCAGTTCTCTAGTTGGTGATAAGACAAGGACAAGAGGACCATGACATGAGGTTAATTTTGGCTGAGCATTAACATGCACCAAAACAGGAAGGACATATGATTAAGTTTTTCCAGAACCAGTTTGACCAATATCAATCAAATCTCTTTTCTTTAGAGCCATAGGCCAACCTTGAGACTGAATTGGTGTTGGTTCACTAAATCAATATTTTTCTATTGCTTGGAGGCAGTAAGCTGGGAAATTTGCCTTGCTAAATAATTTAATCGGCCTAGGAACAACTTTCCCTTTAATAGTGATCTTTCCCTCTTTTTCCTTTCTAACTTAGCTCTGATACCATGTTATAATTTGATACAGAGACAAGGAGGGAGATTAAACGTGAAAAAAGACTATATTATATTTCATTTACTTGAAAGATGAGAAATACAAGCTTAAAATAAAAACAATAAAATAGCTATCTCCCAAACTTAGGCCGCTAAGATAACAACTAGACCACTTCTACTGCACAAGTAGGACATGTGCTGACTTCTTCCTAAATACATTAAACATGTGTTAACTCTAACAAAATATGTAGTCACATAAGTTTACAATCTATATCACATGCAGTTATTGAGCTATGCATCTGTATGTTTAACCAAAGGATAATACCTTTTGATAATCTTCATAGTGAGATTGAACTGGACGATGTTGGAGATGCTTTTACTGAAAGAAGTGGAAGTGACAACATGGAAACAACAGTGATTTGATTTTATTCGTTAAAAAGTAATCATATAGAAACAATTTATAATGAACATCTAAAGTGTTTATAACATCCCCAAATAAGAGTCAACCAGTCTGTAATTGGCCCTAGTAGGAGGTCGGTGAGCCTAAAAATAGCTTGTCACTGACTTTTAGAATCGGTTTAGTGGCCATACAAGTTACTGAGTTATCCAGCATTATTAATGTCTGGTAACCCAGTGCATTGTTGGAGGCGACACCGAGTTAGTTAGTGTGAGCCAATTAGTCAAACACTAACTCACCTTTAGTGTTAGGAATGCTCTACAGTTCATATTCTACGCGCCCGTTAACTTTATTTTTCGAAATTAACATTCAAAAATTGAATATTTGAACACACTCAATTTTGCGAAGTCATTGACCGAAGTAAAATTAGGTTTGTCAATGGTGACATTTTAATGCAAGTAGTGTCACATCCACATCCACATCCACATCCAAAATCATTTCTGAATATTGGATATCTACAACATGCCTATTAACGATCGATGAATCAAGACATGTAAACAGAAATATTTGATTCAACATATTTTTTCCCCAATCCCGTTGATTATAATTGTATGCAAAATCAACAAATTTTGATGATAATAAATTGTATTGAGCAATTAATACGCATCAAATGCACAAAATATAAATTATTAACTTAATAAAAATAGAAATTTATATCTTTTATTATATTAAATGTATAATCAAATAACTTATGATCTTGACAAAAATAAGAAGATAATTTTTGAATGTCGCATCCATACACGTTTTTTCGGATATTAGATATTTGTCGACTTTTCGTATAGAAATGCAAATGGATTATGAATTTAGGTACCTATGGTAGCCTTTTATGCTTTTCTTTATAGTTTTCTAGTACTGGTAATGAGAAGTTTCAAAAGTATCGCTTTTGGCCGTCAGTGATCAGAATGGTTTTTATTTTTGATTGGTTTACATGAAGTATCGTTATACCCGGTCAATATATATTTGAGAGTTTAACATATGTAAAATTTAAAAGTTTTTCACTAAAGTAACATTACATGCATTACTCTATATTTATTTTATCGTTTTATGAAGAATAATGGTGCGACTGGTTCGTCCTTTTTAGTTTTGTGCTTCCTTTCACACCAAAATGAGCAACACACATGTATCTTGTGAAAAACGATCAATTTAAAAAATGAAATTAACACATATAACGAAAAACAATTTTTATTTTTATTTTTTATGTTTTGAAAAATTATGAAAGTAAAAGAAATAGTTCATCAGTTCATCGTTCCACCACTTCATCTTCTTTTTATGTTGTACCTCCACTTATATCATTTTTTTGAATTTTTAAAAACTTCCCTAGTGCACTCAGACTGATCCGCGAGCACCACATAAATACCTCCACTTATATCATACTTTGCAATGAATATTCTTCAATGTCCTCTCCATTTTCATTCTATTCTCCCTGCCATATCTCCACTCTTATAGTATTTTGTAGTTAATGTTGAAAAATTAAAACACAAAATAAAAATAAACCATATAATAGATGATATTTTAATATAATAAAAAAAAGGTTAGAATCCTCAAAACACTTCAATTTGATGAGTTTAGATTTACCATCAAAATTACGTTACATTGTTTTTCATCAGTTTTAAAACCAATAATATATAAATAATGTGAAAAAAACATACAAGCAGAGATTATGCCAACATCTGAAACATATAACCATATAAAACCACTGAAATCACGAGTAACAGTTAGATCCAATCTAATGTACCATGACCTACCTGACGGGTCTTAGATCTAAGTAGTTCATGTATAAACTATACTTTTTGAAAAATCTAGATCCGGTCCCATCCAAAATTCTGACCAAATCATATCAGCTACAGTTGGATGATAACACTAAAAATGCACGCGTTACAATGTTTTATGATTAGGTTTTTCAAATACGGATCAGAGTCGGGATCAATTCAGATTAATTTAATAGGATCTTTTATTTTAGTTTTTATTATCTGAAACCGACTCAGTACTAGGGTTGTCAATGGGTCGTGTGGGTCGGGTTTGGATTACGTCAAGTCAGACGAGTTGTTTTATAATCGGGTCGGGTTCGAGTTGTTTATTAAAAGAGTCATTTTTTTCTAACTCTAACCTAACCCGTTTATAAACGGGTTGACCCCACCCCACCCCTGTAACCCGTTTAACTAAATGGGTCATGTCAGGTCGTGTCGGGTCGGATTTACTCGTTTGACCCATTGGCAAATATTGCCCACTAATATAAACAACAAAAGAACCAATCACCAACAGACTAAATTATTATATAACCACCATCAAACAACAAATTACAAAATCAACAATTGGAAACAAGTTACAAAATCATCAATTGGAAACAAGTTACAAAATCACCAACATGCAACACATATATAAAGCATGAAATCACCGTATATAAAAACCATTCTCCATACATAAGAATATATAAGCATACTATATATATAAAAGAATAACAGTATGGAAGAGATACGGTTGTTATAATTAATATAATTAACAACATACAAGAATAAATTTGTAAAATATAATAGCTTACACAATGATATATGAGCATACTGATTACTGCATTCATAAAATACTAACACTAACAACATACATAAAAGACTAACAATATGGAAGAGATACGGTCTATAATCGGGTTTGGCGGGTCAAAATCGAGTTAGCGGGTCAACCCTAAACCCATCCGTTTATAAACGGGTTGAATTCGGATTGACCTAAAAATGATCCGCCAACTAAACCGGTCGGGTTAACCTGCCAATTTCCATGTCGGTTTCGGGTCGTATAGGAAATTGACAGTCTTACGTTAATACCCAACAAATTCGGGTCTTTTAGTATTTGTTTGGTTCTAATTGGCATTTCCGGGTTTTAATTCCCAACCCTACTTAAAAACCGGCCAAAAAGAAACCCAAGCGAGCCTTAATAGTGGAAACTAGGTTGAAGCTTCTTTTTTCTAGAATAATTAGGTTTAAAAGGTACAATTCTGAATAGTAAGCTTTCGAGACGTATACTTCGGTCCCTTTAGGCCGTTACCCGCTCTCCACCCCTCGATACCCTGCCTTCCACCAGGCCCATAGTCGGCCCATTATTCCAATCTATCCGCGTCTGCTGCTTCAATTCTAAAACCCTAATTTGCCCGCCTGCTTCTTCTCAGATTGTCGTTCCACTTCTCGTAACACTCCTTTATACAATAGAATCCTGTGATAATAAGGTTTGTTCTCTAGTGATATATGTTGAATTAATCGCTTTAGTGATAGTCTGAATATTGGCTTGTGATGTATGATCTTTTCGAGTTGAACGCTTTTTAAAATAAATTTCGTTTTTAGGAAGCATGTATACTGCAATTGAATGTCCAAACCTGAAATTTGATTGGAGGATAAGAAATTTGGAAGATTGTAAACTGTTTTCTGTAATTGGCTAGACATGGAATTAATTCTTAAATGAATTTGCTAGTGTCTTAAGTGATATGCGTTTTCTGTATTCTTTTTGTGCCATAATTTAATCTGACATAGGGAAAAAAGAAAAGTTGAATGCATAGTTACAAAATTAACTTTTTATCATTTTGACATTATAAATTGAAATACCGTGTGTTTATTGTATTTATCTGAATAGGAAAATCTTGTTATTTAATTGACTGCTGCCTTGCTTCATTTCATCCACTAGAACATTTCACGGGAAAATATTTGTTATATCATTAACTTAATGATAAAGAAATTTTACAAAATTAAAAAAGGAGATGACAGCTCAGATTCATCTTCTTCTTCCGGGTCAGATTCAGATGGTCATTTTGAAGAAGAAACCCAAGAAGATGAAGTTGACGTGGCTGAAGAGGAGGAAGAACCTAATATTAAGGATGATAAAATGAGGAACAGGAGAAAAACACGGTCTTGTTCTCCTGCTTCTTCTGGTTCAGTTTTCATGTTCTTTATTTTCTTTTGTTATTTATACTTTATTTTCATTTCCCTACAAATACAGTTCATTTGACCAAATATGAAATATCTAGAATCACATTTTGAATCATCTGATGCATTCAGTGAATGAGCTTAGTTTGATCTAATTTAAAATGGATTGTTTGGAATTTGCAGTAATAGAAGGTTGATAAAACTAAGCTGTATAAACTAACAATCCAACAGGTTTTAAATTGCGTGCACTTCTGTTCCTACACTTACACTATTGATTTAGATTTGATGTAGTTGTATCCCTTTGGTTTGTAATGTTTTTAAATTTTTTTGTACATGCCCTTTCATTTCATTTTTCTTCTGTTTTTGGGTTCAGGGGACGAGAGTGAAGATAATTTGGTGAATGAGACAAAGGTGAACGATCCAGGTAAAGTTTGTTATATTTCATAGTCTGTGTAGTACATATATTTTGTAAAATTTGATAGTATGAGATATAGTAATTGGTTTTAGTATTTTGCTGCTATCAGCTGCTTTGGATAGTTTTTCATCATTTTGTTTAGCTATCTATTTGCTTATCATCTTTACTGTATTTAAATGTTACAACTCATGGTTAGGTTTGCCAATGAGTGAGGATGATGGTGTAGAGAAGGAAGATGAAACCCTGAAGGACATAGCTGATACCAAAGAATCCGATGACGAAAATTCAAATGTGAATGATGCATTGCCAAATGAGTTGGCAGAGTTTGGTGACTTTATCTTGAGAATCAAATCAGTTTTTAAGTGCAGGATTTGCCCGAAAGTTCTTTGTTTGAATAAGGAAGCACTCACGGCACACTTAAATTCAAAGGTATTTTTAAATCATTTTTTTACGTGTGTAGTGCAAACTTGATATCTCTCATTCAATATGCTCATTGTTTTAAATAATGATTAATATTCATATCCAGGGAATTTCTTGATTAATATACTAGTATGAGGATGATCTTGGATATAACCATTTTATTGATTTTAACCATAGAAAAAGAGGGCCGATTATACAAGTGTACCTATAGTGGTGTGGCATAGTGTAAGATATTAACTTACAAATCAAGTGTGACATGCCTAACTGTAACACATGGTTCACTAAATAATGACATGCAAGTGTTGAACTGTCTAATGCAGTAGAACTTACCATATCATAGCAACATGTTTACATGTCAGTAGGGCTTGATTTATGCAAAATTGTCATAGTAGACATTGAGATGAGTGTATTCACATGCGATATCCTTTAGTGGATAATATCTCAAATGAGATGAGTGTATATCAGATGCACATCTCAAATTGATATATTGTCCCTTGAAGTATATCTAGAAACAATCTCATAGTAATCTATGTATCTAAAACTATCTTTTAATGTTTGTGAAATAAATGTTATCTAAAAATGAGGATAAAATTGTATAGAATAACTTGTTCAAGTGGAAAGAGTACATTAGTTTTTTAGGATATCGGTAAGTCAAGTAATATACATAATTGTGGTTAAAGCATTTTGTTTTTCTGAACATTGAAAAAAGAAGTACCATTAAGACCAAGGTTCGAAAACTCGGTTTCGATCATTAGAAAATTTACTTGTTTCGGTCAGTTCGACGGTTTCGGTTTTTGTTTCGGTCCAAAAATCAAACTTTATATTTTTTATGAAAAGTTAATGATAAATGTTGCAAATCCACATAGAAATATGGTCTACAAAAATATTCAAGTCACTATTGGGCATAGTTGTTAAGGCGCGCCTAAGGCCTCAAGTGCAGGCTTTGTGCCTCGCTGGGCTTTGAGGCGCCTCGGCTAACTGAGGCGCAAATAAAACGCGCCTTGAGACATAATTGATTTTATGTCGAACCCACTTTCGTTTGGGCCCGATCCGACTCTCAGCTCTCAAATTCGAACAGTTTTGCTCGATTTTTAGGGTTTTTCCTTTTGTTTTAATGCATTCAACACTAAAAAAACTAGCGCCGCCTCCGCTTCTGCTGCCATCGTCAGGTGTGTGTATATGCGCGCGCGCGCACACACACACACACACGCACACATATATATATATAATATCAGCAACATTTTTTTAACTATTTTTCATTTAAATTAATTAGTTTAAAAGTTTAAACTTTAATCTAAACTTGTTAGTTAATTTACTGAGTTATGTTTTAAATTTTAAATTAAAATTTAGATATGTTTTAAAATTTATTGAGTTATGTTTTAATTTTAAAGTAAGGAATTATGTTTTAAATAATTAAATTTATTGAATTTGTGATCGTTTTAGTTTCGAAATTGAATTCATGACTTCGTACCTGTTTATCTATGTTTTTTATCACTAAATTTATCGTTTTTAGTAGCATTTTGTAATGCGTTTTTTTTTTCTAGTAAAAAAGTCCACATTTGTATGAAAGTCGCACAAAAAAGCCTAAGGCTAAAAAAAGCCCAAGGCTCAAGCTTTGCGTCTTTTTGCGTCTTTGCGCCTTAACTACTGTGCTATTGGGTAAGAATAAATTGAAATATAAATTCTCGACATCTGTATTTACGTCAGTTCCAAGATATAAATTCAAAGCCAAAGCCCATACTCAAGCCCATTCCAAGAATAAACTGAAATATGCAATATTCCCCCAATTCTTAGTAGCACAAAACACAACCCACAGTCCATACCAATATTTAACAGGGAAAAAAAAATTTTAAGGACAAAAGCCCACTAAAATTTATCCATAAGGACAGCCGCCTAATATTTTATCCTAAATGACAATACACTGAAGAAAAAAAATCGGCCGCTTCTTTCTTCTTCTCTCCTCTTGCGCACCAGTCATCACGAAATATAAAATTCACGAAATCATGAATTGCAAAATCACGAATTTCAGAATATACCAAAAACGAAATTTGAAATCGAATTCAAACATCAGGAAATTGAAATCATCAGAATCGAAATCAACGTTCGAACCCAAAAGTTCAAAACCCTAAATCGCTCGAAACAGGAAAAAGTCGACAACAGAAAAAGGACGAACAGCAAAAATCGAATGGATTTTTATTTGTTGCTATAATCATTATACTTTAATGATGATTTCTACCGATTAGTTTTAACCTATTTCGAAAGGTGATTCGTGATTTTTTTCTCGTTCGGCAATTTTGATGTTTAACCTTTCAGCGCGTGGTTATCATTTTTGTATTTTTTTAGTTATCATTTTTCTTGTTTTTAACTTTACAACGTAGCAGCAGTTTTTAGTTATCATTTTTCTATTTTTTTAGTTATCATTTTTCCTGTTTTAACTTTAAAAACATAGCAGCAGTTTTTAGTTATCATTTTTCTATTTTTCTAGTTATCATTTTTTGTAGAACTGCTCTGTTATGTTAAACATTACTGCAGTTTTTAGTTATCATTTTTCTATTTTTCTAATTATCATTTTTACTGCAGTTTATGTGTTGTGTTAAACATCACAACAGTTTTAAGGTATCATTTTTATATTTTTTAGTGTATCATTTTTAGTGTAATTTCTCTGTTATGTCAAACATTACTGCAGTTTGAAGGAATCATTTTTATATTTTTTAAGTTATCATTTTTACTGTGATTTATGTGTTATGTTAAACATCACATAACACAGCAATAAAATCAAAACAAAACAACACATAACACTGTTAAAACAATAAAAATGATACCTAAAATATTAGAAAATTGATAACTAAATACTGATGCAATGCTTTGAAGATAAAACAATGAAAAAAAAAATTATATCACAGTTTGATTGATTAAACTGAAATAAGTTCGACTTAGTTTCTTAGCTGATACAACAATATAACTTCAAAATTAACACAACAACAAAATTTCATGAAAAAAACATATAACATAGTTAAAACGGTAAAAATGATAACTACAGAAATAGAAAAATGATAACTAAAAACTGCTGCTATGTTCTTAAAGTTAAAACATGAAAAATGATAACTAAAAAATAGAAAAATGATAACTAAAAACTGCTGCTATGCTTTAAAGTTAAAAAAAAAAAAATGATAACTACAAAAATACAAAAATGATACCTACGAACTGCTGTACTGGTTAAAAAAAAAAAAAAAAAAAAACATTTCCAATCTAAAAAAATTGTTTCAACAATTTCGACTTCTTCAATTGTGATTTCCGTCGTCTGCTACATATTTTTTTTCCAATCGCAATCGATTTCCATTTGGATTTTGTTGATCGACATTTTTTTTTCAATTTTTTAGGGTTTCGAACGAATTTCTTCTCGATTTTGATTTCGTGTTGTTTTTCTTATATTTCGAATTTCGATTTAACTATTTTCTGAAATTCGTGATTTCGCGTTTTCTGATTTTATGATTTCATGATTTAAGATGAAATCGAGAATGACGTGAGAGAGGGAGAAGTTGAAAGTAGCGGCCGACGTGGGAGAGGGAGAAGATAAAAGTAGCGACCAAATTTTTTTTTCAAAATATTGTCCTTTTGAGTAAAATTTTAGTGGGCTGTCCTTATGGATAAAAAGGCCTTGGCTTTTGTCCTGTAAATATTTTCCTGTATTTAACAGCAATCGGCATAAGTATTTCACACAACCACAAAACGAATAGAATTTTTTTTTTTTGAAAACACAAAGAGGGAAAGGGAGAAAAGAAAAAGAAAAATTGCGCTGTTTTTCCTGAAATCGAAGACGAAGACGAAGACCGAACACCAAAGATCGAAGCTTGCTATGCTTGAATTGGTTTTTTTTCTGTGCTTGAATTTGTTGAGATTGAACACAAATATCGAATTTGCTATGTCGAATTGGGGATTTTGCTGAAGAGATTGAATGCGGTAATATGATGTTTTCGAATTGTTTATTTATAAGCAGAAATTTGATTCTCTTCTTATTGTTCAAGCACGTTTTGTAGATTCTAGGGTTTTCTTTTTCAATCACTTGGTGCTTTGTTTTTTTGCTTGTCGGTCTCTTCTTCTCGCTGTAAATGAATTCACGATTTTTCTTAATGTTGTTTTCACTGGGAAGGGATTTTGCCATAATCCCATCCTGCAAACGATCAGAAACGATCCGAGTTGGTCGGAATCTCGTGGTTCCGGCCGGAACTTCATCTCATGGTTAAGACTCACTCGAGTAAAAATGAGGTGTTCACGTGTCCTATGGTGCCTGTTGACTCTTATCATTCATTACAGTGATATCATCAATAGTAGGGCCCATTGTATCGTAATAAATGATGATGCACAAACCTGTGGTTAAGATGTAGATGAGCAAATGATGGCATGCCGAATAGGGACACTGATGATTTGAACTCTAGGAAAACATACAACTTCAAACATGATTTCAGATTTCATCCTACATTTTATCTCGCTTGAGTGCACAAATAAGATTTCCAACAAGATACCGTACAAATTTGGCATGATTTTAATAGCGGAAGGGGCATGTTTAAGGTTTACATAAGATGATGTCGTGATGGTTTTCATTAGTTGCATTTATTTATTAAGTTATTGCTTAGTTTATCTTAAATGTTTATATACTCGAATGTTAAATCTGGGTAAACAAAGCGAGATGACAATATTGTTGGGTTGGTTGATAGCGCCAAGCACTGTTCAGTTATGGTATAGGTTGAAAGCATTAGGAGCATTGGAACTAAAATTGAAATTTATAATGTGATACAAAATTCTTATAATTGTTAATATTAGGGCATGACATGCTAAGTATTACTGTACATGATGTAAAGATGCTACAGAATATGAAAAAGTAAAGTAGTATTCATGTAACTTCAACAATGGTTGAATATGTGAATGCTAATGGATCTTATATGATCAATTTCTTTATTAATGATTGAGATTCGATGTACAAACGGTGATAATATCATGGTTTGTGGAGGCAATAATTGCAATATATTGTTGATTGGTTGTATTTCATTGATTGTTCAATAATTTATTCAAGTTGGTAAATGAGAATGGACTGAAAATCAGAAATTTGAGATAGAAAAGACGCCATGACAATATGCTTTTGTTAATTGTTTTATACATATAAGCAGTGGAAATATTCCATAAATTTGGGTTGTCAATGAGTACCTGAATATCTAATGATCTTTTTGCATCTATATCTGAAAGTTAAAAATATATTTGATATTCGTATTGCTGATGTGGATTTTGATATGATGGTTTTGCATGTGAAAACTATTCAGCTTATTTTTACTAATAAGATATTTAGTAAAACAAATGATTGAGAACTGTGTATTCTGTCATTAAGTTTTTAGGAACATGCATGGTTAAATGCAATTTTTTATTTACATACTGCACAATTTTAAGAATTGACATTAAAATGCTTCTACTGCAAAATTTCAAGAATTGACGTCAAGTCTTCATATTATTGCTGCTGCTGCTCTTGTTCTTGTTCTTTTTTTTTTTTTTTTTTTTTGGATATTTGTACTTAAAAAGAAAATTCAATATCCTTCGAGTATTTGTGTATGCAGATAAACATTTATGTGTGTTAGACCGAAATTTGGGCCTAACACCCAAATGCTATGTGAAAACCTCACAATCACAGATTAATACAGAAAAAGCAGTAAAATAAGAGGAGACACACGAGATTTTTATAGTGGTTCGGCTCAATCCAAGCCTACGTCCACTTTATAGTTTCTTAAATCCTAAGAAGCTATTACAATGTTGTTTGTTTGCAGTTTATACACGAAATCCTCGTGTTTACAATGAAGAAGAGGAGATTAAAGGGGAGATTATACACGAAATACTCGTGTTGTAATGTGGAATTCGACTTCTAGGTTATGCAATAGCCTTGCGAAGAACCATAGTTGAAGCCATGGAGAGTTAGAGTTCCAAAAGTCCCTTGAAATAGCCATGTTGTGGTGTATTTATAGGCGTAGAGGAGCCTCTGGGAGTCCTGAATCAGATCGGATCGGAGGGGCACGTGGCAGACCCTGAGGTGATCTCGGAAGCAGTGGAGAAATGGTCTTCAGATCGTGCTAGGATAGGTGTAAGCCGATCCGAATAAATAGGAGGTGGTTACGCCTGAAGAACAGGTCAAAGCTGCTGCGTCTGAGCGGGTGCAGGGGGGTCGGTTCGGACTTCCGATCCGAACCGAGTTGGTGTCTTCAATCCGAAGACTTCATTTGCCAGTGTGCTCGAAGGTGAAGCGGATCGGGTTTGCCCCTTCCGATCCGGTCCGGACTGATGAGAATGGGAGCTGTGACAAGCTAGTGTGCCAGAGACGTTCGGATCGGGTCCTCCGTCCTTCCGAGCCGATCCGGAGCATTCCAACCGAAGGCGAGACGTGTTGCTACATATCGGGTGCAAGGCGGGTCGGGTCGGACTGCCTCTCTCCGATCCGAACCGATGTGAGCTAGAATCCAAGTATGAGCATCTTCGAAGTGTGGAGTCGGAGCGGGTCCGATCCGATTCGGGAGGTCAAGCCAATTTCCAAGTTTCCGGTTCTGCATGCGTTCACGGAAACAGGCATAACTTTCAAACCGTAAGTCCGATTGAGCCAAACCAAAGCTCAAACTGAAGCTAATTCAGAGATCTACAAGAGTTACAAAGCTCAGCTCCGTAATTGCTGTTTTCAGGCCCCAAAAAGGTCATTTGGTAGGAGTTTCGGGCCATTCTTTGTTTGTGATGCGATTTCAACTAAATCACTTCATGTCTTCTGACGATATTCCCAACGCTTGAGTGTATTGTTGAGAAGAGATTCCATGTGTGACTGCTTTGACTAAAAAGCGGGTCAACAATGTGAAAACAATAACAGATACAAGTATGCATATGTGCTATCCGCATTTAAAAATAACCGTAAAACTTCTGTAATATATTACACTTTTGTAATTCAATCCATGGTTAATATTTTCAGCTGGATCGATTCATTTTCAACTTTAAAACGTGATAAGCTTCAATAAAGTTTAGAAACAATTTATTTTTATTTTTCCTACAAATCTATGATGATTTCTCTCAAAAGAAGCAAGGTTAAATCTTCCTTCACTTGTTGATAGAGGGAACTGCGTTTGTCTGTCGCTCTGTAACCACATCCCTTTCTCTTAAGAGCTTAAACACTTGAACCACCTTGAGTCTTGAACAATTCACCTAATAGGTGTTGACCTGCATATATGAACATGCGAATTAAAATTCACAAAAAAGTGAGATCTAGGGTGGTTTTTAATTGGTCTTTGTTTTCAAGTAGTAAGAAGATATTGAATTTTAAAATTTAGGCTAGTATTAGTAAACAAAGTTAGGAATATGATTTAGGACGAAAACTGAGGCACACTCGCAGATCATGCTAGATGAATCGTAAAATTCACCATAGCGTGTATTTTCAGGGTCTGGGAGTTTTAGTGTTGAATGTCTGTATACATCCGAGATTATGTGAAACATACCTTTAAGTGATAAAAGAAGGAAATACAAACTTAATGGTGCGGCCGTAAGCTCTACCCATTGTTTAGTTTTTCTGGTACCACCACCCTTAAGTATTGGTGTTTGGTTATTCCATTTATATTTAAGAGTGGTATTTGGTAGTCGTCATACATTCACCAAGGCAAAATGGTCACATTGAATAAACGGACTTACCATTTGGAAGGAATGGTTGGATTAAGTTCTGGGCTGGTTTTGGCAGCTTAATTGGGTTGTGTAAGGTCATTAGGTGGAAGGTCCATAGGTCTATTTCGGGATTAGGGTCAAGTGTGGGCTGAATGGGGTAGGAGAATCATTCTCACATTTACAACTTTCAAGAAAGACACATCAATCTCTAATGGCTTCCATCCTCTAAAACACATTCTAATATCTTCTTTAATTAGCTTAAACCTAAGATTAGTGAAGATTATATCATCCCAACGCCAAATCATGTTTAGAGCTGCTGCATAGCATTGGAATTTGAGCCAAATCATCATAAATTTTAGATCTAATTATTTGGGTATATTAAGGTGAGTGATTAATGTCATTACTCACTAATTTTGGTTAATTAGTAGATAATCACCTTTGAAAATTATAGAAAAAGGCTCATAAATCGTGATTTATGAGCATTTTTCTATATTATTTTTTATTAAATCATGATTTATGAGCCTTTTTCTATAATTTTCAGAGGTGTTTATCTACTAATTAATCTTATTAGTGAGTAATGACACTTAATTGCCTAAATAATTAGATCTCAAATTTATGATGATTTGGCTCGGATTCCAATGCTATGCAGCAGCTCCAAACTTGATTTGACGTTGGGATGATATAATCTTCACTTATCTTAGGTTTAGGCTAATTAAAGAAAAGATTAGAAGGTGTTTTAGAGAATGGTAGCCATTAGAGGTTGATAGGATCTTATAATTTTTAGAGATGATTATCTACTAATTGACCCTAATCAGTGAGTAATGACACTAATCACTCACCTTAATTGCCCCAAATAATTAGATCTGAAATTTATGATGATTTGGATTCCAATGCTATGCAAGAACTCCAAACTTGATTTGATGTTAGGATGATATAATCTTAGGTTTAGGCTAATTAAAGAAGAGATTAGAAGGTGTTTTAAAGGATGGGAGCCATTAGAGGTTAATGGGATCTTTCTTGAAGGTTTAAGAAATGGAAACAAGAACGAGTGGAAACAAATTTACCAGGATACTTGCCAGTGCTACCATCCTGTGTTATCAAAGCGCGCGCTATAGCGCAAGCTCTGCGCTATGGAACCTAAAATAGCGCAGAGGTTCCCTATAGCGCATAAATAGCGCGGTATTTTATCGAAGCGCAAAATAGCACATAGCGCGCTATTTGATTTTTTTTATTTTGTATAGTAATTAAAGCCCAAACCCGTTGAGATGCAACCATATCTACAATGTTTTCTGATTCTGCATGCATGCATTTTCCTTCTATGGTATGCATATTGCTTTAGCTAGAGTTCCATCAAGTTTTATCAATGCATTTAACATTTTTTTTTTTTTTTTTTTTTTTTACTGAGAACTTGACTTGGTTGGACCGTTGTCCAGATACACCATTCTATATTTATGTTCTTTGGTTTAGGCTATTAGATCCAATATCTAGAAACAATAGAGACTCTTTTGTTTGTTTGAGCATCATCAGAAAAAAGATGCATGCAATATCTAAAAGCAATCCAATATGTCTAGTATGTTGGACAACATTTTTTTTTGCTATCCTTAAAGTATCAAAATATTTCATTCTCTTCTAAATGAGATCTCTAAACACAAAATAACTTACTTATAATTATGATTTTTGACTTTTTTTATTTTTACTTCGTTGCTTTTTGTTGTTTATATTCTTACTTAATTCTTGTCAGTAGAAAATATTTTACTGTTTATGCAAAATTGTATTTTTCATGCATTTTGTTTGTATAATTTTATCATCATTACTCACAAAACAAGAATAAATTTTATCATAATTCACACATATAAGATTAGATTTTAAATTCTATAAGACAAATATATTATGAGCCATCAATTATTTTTAATGTATAATATAAAATTAATAAATTTTCTCTAATATAATTGCATTTTACATCAACAAATATTTAGTACATGCATAAAGTAGATAGTTTTTGTGCTTGGAGTATTGAAGGGTTTGGATATGGCATGAAATATGCAAAAATCATAGAATTAAATTTCAATTAGATATAGTATACTTGATTAGTTACTAAAAATGCAAAAAAAAAAAAAAAAAAAAAAAAAAGTTGACCAAATAGCGCGCGCATAGCGCAAGCCTTGCGCTATTCGCTATTGACTACACTGACCATCCTTAGAGAAGCACTGTTATATAATATCTTCCATGCTCAAGGGTGGGCATTTGTTCGAAGAGTGCCCTCTTTTGCATGCAGTTTTGTTGTTGCTTGTATGTGTGTGTTGCTGGAAAGTTAATATAGCAGGCTACAAAAGAATATTATTGAAGCATAAGAAATTGTGCATTGACATGTATTGCAATGTTAATCTCGTTTTAATATAGTTATCATGATTTAAATATTGCACAGGTTGAAACATGTGCTTTACAATTTACAAGCACACTGACTACCACTTGGCAATTGTATAACAAGCTCTTGTATCCTTTGAACTAATCATTCTCTTGTATATAAATTAGAAACATGCTCGGTCGAAGAAGAAGCTAGACGAAGGGACTCTAAAGGTCATGCTTAATAGCGACGGTAAAATAGAGGAAGAACATGAAACTCATGAGGAACGACACATGCGAACTCTTTCTGTTGCCCAGGTATTCACATTTGTAATAATATGTGAATTCTTATCAAAATAATACATTACGTTATAACTAGCAAATGCATGGTGGTTGCTCTAGTTTGTCTTTTTCAGTGAGAGGCATGTGAGTTGAATTATTACTTATGATTTAGATTACTATGGGTGATAGATATGGTCGTCCCATGAACCGTCACATTTTTAAAAGCATAATATGAGTATATGCTTTTCATGCATGATAAAACAGTGAACGAGCTTTTTGACAGTTGATTTCCATTTTTAAGTAATTAATTATATACCCTTATCCAAACGACTACAACTAGGGCTGTCAAAAGATATTTTCGGATGCAGATAGTGTCATATCCCAATCCGCATCCGAAATGATTTTTGGCTACGGACTACGGATATCAGATGATTATCCTATCCGTCAACGATTGATAAATCATGAAACATAAACGAAAAATTTATTTTTAACATAAATGATTTTCAATTCCATTGATTACTGAAGTGTTAAAAATAATCAAATACAATGAAAATAAATAGCTTTGAGTAGTTAATATGCATTTAGTGTATATAATATATACCCCTAGCTTAATAAAGTAATAGGTATATATCTTTCGTTGTGCTAAAGTACATATAATTTTAAGCATAATCTTGAAAAAATTCGAATGGATAATTTTCGGATGTAGATGTCTACGTATTCACATCCACATCCGTTTTTTCGGATATTGAATATTTATTCATTTTTCGGGTACGGATGCTGACATATTTTGTATTTTTTGGATATCCGTTGACCGACCGCCCTAACTACAGTGATGCCTATTGTCGTCTTTATTGACTGCTTATCCGGCTACTTAACTCATTGACAGTCCCTTGTCATGTCCACTTCCTAATGCACTATAAGTTTTCACAAAATAGGTGTAAGTTGTTGGTATGGCAATATATGCCATAATATAGTTTTGCTTCTATCACTAATTTGAATTGGCTGCTGTTGTTGGGTATTATATCGTCTGAACTCGAGTTTTTCATGGAAAATTGGCCTTTTTACGTTATAAAATTTAAAACTGCACCATGAAATTTTTGATTGACCACTTAGTTGATATTGTCAAGGCCTTCAGTTCTAGATCCTGTGCTCCACTTTTACTAAACAGATATCACACATATCTCAAGCATAAGCAGATATCACAGATATCTCAAGCATGCATTTATCAATTCCAAGCTATATACAAATTCAAGTTAACAACTTCATTTTCAGGAGCCAGTTGTTGTAAAAAAGAAAGACAGTGGTCGCAAGCGACAAAATATAAGAAGAAAAAGGGTACAAAATTTTAACATTTCGTCATTAGATTGTGTTTTTGTCACATAACTGAGCAACTAGAAGGTTTGTTTATTGAGCTGATATTTAATATGTTGCAGAAGCAACTTCAGCAGCTGAAGAAAAAAGCCAAAGAACAAGTCGTAAACCATGAGAAGAGCTCTGATGAGCCAGCTAAAAAGGGGAAGAAGTCCGAAGTACTTGCCCAAAATCCTAGGAAATCCCAAAAACCAGACAAAATTCCTAAGAAATCCGAAAAACCGGACAAAAATCCTAAGAAAAAACAGCGCAAAAATAAAACAGAAGTTTAATATTTTTCTCCGAGGTGACTGTTAAACTGTTACGAGGTTGGATGCGAGTTAGACGAGTGCGATTTTGTTGACATCTTTTGGAAGATGTCAACAAAACACTCGGTTCCCATTGGTGGATATCAGGGGGGGTCCATATGGGTCTCCCTTATTTCCACCAATAAGGGATGAGTGTTTTGTTGACATCTTCCAAAAAGATGTCAACAAAATCACATTGCGAGTTAGGCTGGACTTGGTCAGTAATTCTACTCTGCTGTAATCCATTTATTTATTTGCGTTGTGCATGCATATTACTGTATCGGGGCCGTATTTATTAGCGATGTCCATTTGCTCTTTTGTCCTTTTTAAAAGAAAAAAAATGCTGTATTTACTCATGCTGAGCGTTTGCAATTATTTTGAATTAGACCATTTTTATTTTGACTTTGCTCAGATCAAGAAAATAATATTCCTTTTTAACCATTGTGTTTATTTAACTGAAGATCATATGTGATGATTTAACCAAAGATCGTATGTGAGAATTTTTGTTTGAGTTTGACGATCACAGATATCGAAAGAGGAGTTTGATTGATTTAGTTATTCACTTATTTGAGTTTGTAGAAAGGGAGGGGTCTATAACTCCTACGAGGGAAAAACTTAATTTGTTTACACAGAACTAGTCAATATAGAATAAAAAACTCGTATTTTTATCCTCGATTTGAAATATAATTTGAATGAGTTGAAAATTTTGGATTGATTCAATTGTTTTAGGATTTTTTTTTTTAGTTATTATTATTATTGCAAAACTAAGGGATAAGACTTATAAATCCTTCTTAATTGTCCATCTACCCTTGCAAAGGACATCTAAATTCCTCTTTATAGTCCATCTAAGCTTAAACATCATTGTTGTCCTTTCTCAAGCACAACGTAATTTTATAAATAATACTCATTTCTACTGTAGACTAAATTTTGGAATAAACAAGTTTTAGTTCTCGTTGACGTGAGGAATTGGTCAATCCGATGCCAACACCCAAGTTGTACAAGTTAAATGGTAGATCCAAGTAGAATATGCAAGTATGCAAAGAGACATGTGGAATTGTAACCATTCATCATAGACATTACAGATACAAGTTTCGTCGAGTACAAGATTTTAAGTTATAAAATTGTAAAGTGAGAATTACAATGTCCTTGTCAATTCCCTATAGCCATTAGCATCTTCTTAAGTTCAATATGTTTGAGACATGCTTTTATGTTCAAAAAGCAAGAAGAATGCCCAAATGTCGTTGAGAATATTGTAGGTGAAGTTCATAGGCCCAAAACAATGTCCGAAACCATGAAAACTATGAGAGAAGTCATTAAAGAGCTCCAAAACCAAGCTTCATGCATGCAGAATGAACAATGCCAAAAGTGCCTTCAAATGTCACATCAGTGGGGTATTTATAGGTGAAGCTGGTGGATCAAAGTCCAAAAATTCGCATCTCAAAACTGGTAAGTATCCCGGGAGTTAGCCGAAATCTGAGCGCTTCTCTCGAAGCGCCTTCGTCCAAGCCATGTTGAATGCCAAAATGTCAAATACGAAAAATCACTTCATACTCGAAGTGTTAGAAAACCCACACCATGTTTATATTTCGCATCCATGTGGGATACGAAATCTTTTGGTGCACAGTGGGATACGAAATGACAAGTTCGTATTCCCATACTTCACGAATCACCACGTTGTTTACTCGAATGCCATGCCCCACGAATCTTAATGATCCGCATGTGTAGCACCCTCCGATTTGAATGGTCCGCATGCGTTTGGCAACATTGCTGAACTCGCCAGATCTAGGTAAGATTTCGTATCCAGTGAGTAAATACTGATCCAGGGATCGGATTTGCTCTGCCTCTAATCCTTCGATGCGCAGCAGGCTTTTTTGATGATCCGCCCGATGTGGGCATGCTTTTTATAGTGATCGCTTCGGCTTAAATTCATACCCAGTGAATACGAACCGTTATACCGATCCCTAGATTGGTATTTGAGTTTTTGGCAAAATCTCAAGTGCGTGCCTTGGCTTTTGCGTTATAAGGTCAGTTGTGGCAAGTATTTTGTGAAGATCGCATCAACCCGATCCTGAGATCTGTAATTTGGATCATGCGCAAATTGATAAGCGCGCCCCTGGTTTTGATGTGATCCGATCGGCCATGGCAAGCTTTTTGAAGTTGATCCGATTCAAACTTGCACTTGCGCATTTCCGACTCGGGATACTTAGCCTTTTTTCGCGCTTTTGTGAATCATGCGACTTCGATCGAAATGTTGCACACTTTCATAAGATTGTACTCGAGTTGCGAGTACTTCGATAGTCATGAAATCGTCGTGTGACTCCCTTGTTAAAAGGGTGGGTCAACACTTGCCCCTCAAAACATGTCTTTCTTGATAAAAGGAGATGTGTTTTACGATATTCCGGAAATCTGTAAATGTGTAAACCGAGATTTGAGAGGGTAGAACTTGAATGACAGAAAAACCAGGAAACCACGACCGTGTCAGATTGTATTAGCATAAAGCCAGAAATCCATGAGGCCACGGTCGCGTCGGATCGCAATAGATGGAGAACCATAAAGCCGAAGCCGAAGGAACTCGACGATGGATACGTATCATGTTGAATGGAAGTAGACGATTGTTGTGGATCGTATTCAAATAGAAAACCAACGATCTTTGTGGATCGTATTGAATAGAAATTCGTCGATCGCTATGGATCGTAATTTGACGGAGCGCCAAATTCATAGAGTATGGAATCCAGAAAACCAGAAGCTATGGGCTCACTAGGCCTTGCCGAAGCAAGTATGTTCTTGCAAAAGAGTTTCACACTCGGCGGACCAAGTTACGAGATATTGTATACTTGGCGAACCAAGTTATTAAGATTTAATATACTTGACGAGTTAAGTTATTAAGACACCATATACTTGACGGATCAAGTATTTAAGATAGTATACACTTGACGGACCTAGTTATTAAGATATTAAATACTTGGCGGAACAAGTTATTGAGATATTATATACTCGATGGATCAAGTTTTTAAGATAGTATACGCTTGGCGGACCAAGTTATTAAGATATTATATACTTGACGTGTCAAGTTATTAAGAGATTGTATAATTGGCGGGTCAAGTTATTAAGAGATTGTATACTTGACGGATCAAGTTATTAGGATATTATAGACTTGACGGATCAGGTTAAAGAGTTCTTATACTTGGCGGACCAAGTTCGGTTTTTTTTACTTGGCGAACCAACATGACAAATCAAGTCTTTATAGGACCAAGGTAGGGACTTTTATACTTGGCGGACCAAGAGGAGAAATTTATACTTGACGGACCAAGTTCTTGGTGGACCAAGATAGAGATTTTTATACTTGAAGAGTGGAATCTTTATACTTGGCGGATCAAGTCCTTGATGGACCAAGGAAGGGATTTTATACTTAGCGGACCAAGAGTGGAGTTTTTATACTTGGCGGACCTAGGTAGGGATTTTTATACTTGGTGTACCAAGAGGGGAATTTTGTACTTGGTGGACCAAGGTAGGAATTTTTGTACTTAGTGGAGCAAGTTCTTGGCAGACCAAGAGGATAATTTTTATACTTGGTGGACCAAGTTCATGTATTCTTAGTGAAGCTAAGGAGATACAACAATTTATAGATGAATTCAAAGCACGCTTAGGGATCACAACCCGATCTTGCACATGTGTGAATCGACATAGCTGTTTTCGATTATAAGTTATTAACCTAAAAAAGGTGCAAAAAACCAAAAGTCATGGACCGGAGTCCAAAAGCTAAAAAGATCTAAGGAGCCAAATTAGTTGATTATGATGTCGCAAGGGCTAGGTCCTGGCTTGCTTTTGTTCTTAGAGGTAGTAGGGGGTTGAGCTAGAGCTGTAGCTCGATTCTTAATGCACTGTGCAAGCTCGCCTCTTCTGTCACGTTTTTCGATTTGATCGCAGAGATGCATGCACTGGTCAGATTCATGGCCTACCAATTCATGGAATACACAATACTTGTCAGAGTTCATTTGTTTTTCAGTTGGTTCTCTCTTAAGGGGCTTTTGAAAAGGAGCAGTTCCATGAACTTTAAGATAGATCCTTTCTAAGCCCCGAGTAAGTTCAGCATAGGAGGGGAATTTTGGCTCTATTTGTGGTTGTACATTCCAATCGTCCAAAGATTGGATTTTCCCCTTTCCGGGGTCGGGTGGTCCTCTATTCCTTGTTATATTAGCCTGATGAACCTGTTTTTCACCCTGAGAGTCTTCTTCTCACAGAAATCTCTCTGCCTCGTAATAAAATTCACCAAGGTCCTTAGCGGTTCTCATTGCAGCGAGACTTTGAAGTCGGTCTTATCAAGATGCCATAGATGGTAGTCATCAGGACCATGGATGGTTCCGATTTGTTGACTGAAACCACCGCAACATTGAATCTTTCCAAGAATTTACGCAAAGTCTCGCCCATCCTTTGCTTAATCGTTGTCAAAGTCATAATGTTCTTGGGTCGAGCAATGTGAATCCTGACTCGCTCGATGAAGTTTCCGACTAAGACATTCCAGATATTAACAAATTTCGATTCCAATTGCATGAACCACATAGCAGCAATATCTGGCAGTTAGAGAGGGAAACACTTTGCCATCACATTATCCGAAGACGCAAGTAATTCATGTGGCGCATGTAGCGTATCAAGTGAACTGTAGGATCTCTCCTACCATCGAAAACTTCCAACGCGGGCAACTTGAAGTTCAGTGGATTTTGAGAATTCCTGAAGCCGGAGAGAATGGGCTGCGAGTGACACAATCTAAGTCCAATTGGGACGCTACACCCCGAGTACAACGTCAAATCGCATCGGCAATTTGACTTTTATTCCCTTATCCGAGAATTTGTCTCCATTCATTCAAACTAACACTAGTATCCCCGTGTTTAATTTCAGATTAGCTAACTATTGATTCACTACAAGAACATTTATTCGGCTCAATCCGGATCCGAGGATCCACAACGGACATAAACCTGACTCCTAGAACCATGGGAGCACTTCCAACATCCGCACCCTCGCGCACTGGCGCTTAAACAACATTGCTAATACCTGAACCGACAACTTGGCCAACCAAAGCATCCTGAGTTGTCCTTACATTGAGGTTGGGAGTGTTTCCATCGAGATTAGGTGGAGCTATACCAATCCAAGTATTAGTATCAACCTATAGGTTATTTTGAGGGATTGCCCCCAAGCCCCGAGCTAAACCTTGAGGAGCACTGATACTCGTCCCAATGATGTTGCCTAAGACTGTGGCCTTCTAAGACCTTCCATCCGAGCCATAAGAGCATTCATAGCTTCCTGTTGTTGTTTGAAGAGTTCTTCTTGTCGTTCGAGACACGAAGTCAACTCTTTGGTCATATCCTTAACCATTTCGTCTACATCCTCTCGAGTAATGAAGTTCGAGTGATTTTCAGTAGAAGATAACTCTTGGCTTTCCTCTATTTCCGCTCCTTCTAAATGAGCTAAGGAGATTTGTTTTCTCTTAACCATAGTTTCAAATTCGAGAGAAATCTGAGAATCTCAGCTTCAAAAGGTCATCCAAAGGTATTCTAACGTGCCCATACCTGGCACGCCAAAATGTTGACGTGAGGAATTGATCAGCTCATCACCAACACCCAAGTTGTACAAGTAGTAAATCCAAGTAGAATATGGAAGTATGTAAAGGGACACACAGAATTCATAACAGTTAGGCACTAACGTTTACGTCCACTTTGTTATAACTATTCATCACAGACATTATAGTTACAAGTTTCGTCGAATACAAGACTTTGAGTTACAAAGTTGTAAAGTGAAAATTACAATATTCTTGTCAATTCCCTATAGCCATTGGCATCTTCCTACGTCCCATATGTTTGAGACATGCTTCTATGCCCAAAAATGTTCAAAAACCAAGGAGAATGTAATAACCTGGAATTTTGACAATAAATTAGTTACTTAATTAGATTTCAAAAATAGGAATTTCTACAAACGATGGAATTTGACCACGAAACTTTAACCGTTGCATGATCTGGGAATTCTTGTCAACTTTCATTTTCGGAGTTTCGTGAATGGACTCCGTATGAAAAAGTTACGGACAAAATACGGAAAATGGATAGAAATAAACATAATAAATAATGTATTTATTACCTTTTCTTACCTTCCTTCACTGGGAAGAACCACTCAAAGGCGATTGACACCCTTGCCTAGAGCGATCAACCGCTCTGAGCCTGTACAACCCAGTGACGGCTAAATTAAGAGGGTTTTGTTTTTATATATATTATTATACAAATGGACGGATGTTAATTAAAATAAATCTAATGGTTCATGGTCAAATCCACTTCTTTAAATAAAGGGGTAAGGCCTCATTCTTTTCCACACAAATCTGTAGGCAGCAGCGAAGCTCTGGCATTTCCCTTTCTCTTTAAATAAATTCTAATCAAAAATAGATTCATATAGAACCATTCAAACATAAATCATATAGGTTTGAAAGGGATTATCAGATTCAAATGGAAAAGGGTGTGAATTGACAGCTAAGCTATTCTTCATCAGATACTCCCCTCTTTTCCTATTTTCTTGCAAATCTACAGATCTGAAAGTATCCCCTTTTCAGAATAATTGTAGATATGTAAGAATTTGGGGATTGTAGGCCTAAAAGATTATTCAGATCTGAGATTTGGATGCTTTCAGGTGAGTGGGAAATTTATATACAAAGCTACAATAACTTATTATCTCGCTTGTGCTAGATCTTAAATATATGCCTAACATTTATCAGATCTGTTCATAATATTGTTAAATCTGAAATGATGCTTATCAGATCTATTTTTAAAATATTGTCAAAACTTGAAAGTATGAATTTGTGGTTTGAATAATATTATAATTTGTAGGCATACTTAATTATTTAAACCATTGCCAGCAATTGTGTTTGGAAATACATTGTGGTTATTGTAAAACACTATAGTTTTGGAAATCAGTCGCATAAACACTGTTAAGATGTAGTTTTATTCCAAATCTCTAGTTTCAGTGGTGAATTACATAATTTTGATTAAGAAGATACAAACCTGTTTGTACTCAATTTTGTTGGAGTTTAATTTAGTTATTTTATTTTGTGTCTTTTTTTCTTCTTTAATAAAAAGACATTATTTGAAACCACTAAGAAATATGTCAAATATTGAAAAGGGGAAAAGTTGTGTAAATTCACGCATAAATATAAATAAGATATATTTGTGCGTAGTTTACATCAACTATTCTAAAACATACATAACATATATTTCTTGTGGTTTGACATGTGTTTATTCCAGTATTCAGACATAGTTTAGAATAACTGTAGTTGACGGTCTTTTTGTAAGATTTAGAACATTATTTTCAAGATTGAATACAAAAAGAAATATTTGGTTATCGGTTGAACCAAATCATTAAAATTAATGATAATATTAATAAAAGAAAATAACTACGTACAAATATATATATATATATATATATATATATACATTATCCATCCAAGTCCCCGTAAACGACAATATATATATATATATATAATAATAATAATAATGTTTGAATGACTTTCGTTTTTATGGAACTATACATGAAACGGTAATCCATATTAAATGAATATATTTGAGGTGACTATTGTAGCAATCAGTGTAATTGATTGCTATAAATAGGGCCATAAATAAATAAATAACTATTGTAATTGATGTTTATTAGGGAAAGAAAAATTAAATTAGGCAGTTAAGTCTAATGGTTACAATTTCTAAATTGGATAGGATTAATATTGTAAACCCCAATTAGGGAGTTGAAAATATAACCGCATTAAGACACGAGGTTATGTTGAACTTGTGGTAAAGTATGCCCGGAACCACTCGACAAATCCAGCATCCACAGGTGGTCAGCTTAATGTGAGAGGTCGGGTGCACAAATATATATATATACACACACACAATAGACAACAAACAAATAAATAATAGTAATATCTGTTGGGGTACAATAAATAGATATTTCGGGACTGGTAAAATAAGGATATTTCATTGTAAATTAATGTCTTAGGGAAATTATAACCATTAGGCTCATAAATGACATTAATCATAATCAATGGAAATAAATGGTATATTAAGGATAATCAATGTCTTAGGGAATTATAACCACTAGGTTCATGAGTGACATTGATTATAATCAATGACAGAAAATAACAATAAAAGATAAATTGTTGCCTTAGGAAAATATGACTGTTATGGTCATAAATGGCAATAACCCTATAAAATAGAAATAATTAAATAAAAAAGGGATTAATGGGTATTGATTGTTGTTTTAAATACTATGTCAAATAGGAAAGATAATCAAATAAATATCCTAGGCTGAAAGGGATATAACTTTCCATATTTATACCAATTAAATTAAAATTCATAATTAAAAATACAGTGGACTTAGTAGGTAAATAATGCTAAAAGCCCATGACGATAATTAATAGTGTACGTATGGTATTTCCGTAAAGAGAAATTAAACGGGAATAACTCAATAACGTAGGGTACTTTGGGATTAAGGTCTTAAGTGGTTAGATCCACCTATAAAAAGGTATTAAGTGATTGCGTAGCCCACTTCCCATATATGAAAGCATTAAAGGCTAATTGGGTACGAGCTTGATAATCTTCGCGTATAGTCCATTACCTTAGGTCGAGAAGTCCACCTGGGAGTAGGTCTTCCAGTCTAGGGGTCTAAAATGGTGTGTGTGAGACCTACCCAAACTTGGAATTTTAAAAATGTCTGGTATGGTCATTCCATAGGACTACCTATCCTACGGGAAGTATTAAATGACTAAGGAGATTATCTAATAAGCTTAGCTAAATGGTAAAATGAAACACCATCTCTCACGTTACACGGGGTATGGGTTTATATGTGTGAATAACGAAAGCCTTAACTAGTAGGTGCCCATAGCTAATGCCATCTAGTTTATATTAACATTGAACAAATCGTCGAGAGGTATTGAGTGACCAACGTGTCCGCCTAGGGTCTTAAACGATCGGAAGAATCCACCCTATCTATTATTCGATAGAAAGGCGTTAAGAAGCTAAGGTTGTGCGTATGAGTGAACAAACTCTGTAATTAGGAGTTCACTTCTCGGTTTAATAATCAATTAGCTTTGGTTTAAAGGCTTCATAAATATATGCGTAAACGTTCTATCTCGGTATCGTATTTATTGGAAATGCTACCTTGGGAAGGGTAGTTAGAGTCATGTGTAAATGGTTACAAGGTTAGGTTAGAATTACTAGCGTTGGCAGGCATATATCTTGGGTTGAACCAAACATGATACATTTGTGTATTGTAATCTGTGTGTACTTTTCATATTCACAAAAATCTTGTTGTTTTGACCCCCTCCTCATTACAACCTCCTAGGTTCTCTAGAGAAGGTCGGGTTCTCATAGGTGTTGTTTGGTTTTCGATTCTCGTTCTCTCTCATGCTCGATATTGACAATGATGATTCTCCTTATAAGGTAGTTGCTTGGGTTGATACTAGTCTATCCTATGTTCTGTTTCCGCTGTGAGTTATTTTATCGTACTCAGATTACGCTTGTGCTCTTTTATTTGCAGGTACCAGATTTACACGATCCATGCTTAGATGTGTTCGAGTTTCTTTTTTTGTCAAAATTTAGGCTTAGAAAAGTGTGGGGTGTTATAGAGAATCCTGAAATGTTGTTGAGAATCTTGTAGGTGAAGTTCATAGGCCCAAAAAAATGTCCAAAGCCATGAAAACAATTAGAGAAGCCATTAAAGAGCTCCAAAACCAAGCTTCACGCGTGCCGAATGGACAGTGCCAAAGTCCCTTCAAATGTTACATCAATGGGGTATTTATAGGTGAGACTAGTGGGATAAAGTCCAAAATTTCGTATCTCGAGATCGGTACGTATCTCGGGAGTTAGCCAAAACCCGAGCGCTTCTCTCAAAGTGTCTTCGTCCAAGCCATGTTGAATGCCAAAAAGTCAGATATGAAAAACCACTTCGTACTTGAAGTATTAGAAAACCCACGCCATGTTTATATTTCGCATCCGAGTGGGATAAAAAATCTTTTGGTGCACAGCGGGATACGAAATAACAATTTCGTATTCCCATACTTCATGAATCACCATGTTGTTTGCTCGAGTGCCATGCCCCACAAATCCTAGTGATCTGTATGTGTTGCACCCTCCAATTCGAGTGATCCACATGTGTTGCACCCTCTAATTTGAGTGATCCACATGTATTTGGAAACGTTACTGAACTCGCCAAATCCAGGTAAGATTTCGTATCCAGTAGATAAATACCGATCCAGGGATCAGATTTTCTCTGCCTCAGATCCTTCGATACGCAACATAATTTTTTGGTGATCCGCCCGATGCGGGCATTCTTTTTATAGTGATATCTTCGTCTTGAGTTCGTTTCCAAGGGACACGAAGTGTAATGTCGATCCCCAGATCGGTATTTGAGTTTAGGCACAACCTCAAGTGCATGCCTTAGCTTTTTGTGATCAGGTTCGTTGTGGCAAGCATTTTGTGAAGACTGCATCGACCCAGTCCTAGGATCGGTAATTTGTGTCATGCGCAAATTGATTAGCGTGCTCCTTGGTGTTTATGTGATCTAATCAGCCATGGCAAGCTTTTTGAAGTTGATCTGAGTCAAACTTGCACTTTCACATTTCCGACCAGAAACACTTACTTTTTTCTGCGCTTTTGTGAATTCTACAACTTCAATCGAAACATTGCGCACTTCTATAAGATTGTACTTAAGTTGTGAGTACTTCGATAGTCATGAATTGTCGTGTGACTGCCTTGTAAAAAGGGCGGGTCAATAGTTCTCTTTCAGTATTTTTCCTTCTAAAATGCATTTTTATTTTTAGAAAAATAAGTGTAATTCATAAGAATCTGGATTATTTATTAGTCTTGCCATATTTCACTATTATTATTTTCCATAACTCAAAATCGCATGCAATACACATTTTAGCATTCACTTTTAATTTTGGAAACAAGAGTTGTAAAGGAGAAAAACTTATAAAAAAGAGAGAAGTATGACTTATTTTTAGAAGGGAGGGTGTAAAACAAATAAGATTTAGATGATTCTTACTTTCTCTTCGCTTATTATTTTTTCTTTGTTGATTTTTGAATTTTCTCGTGAGCTTCTTATCACCTGGTTTCTCTTTTGTGCCTGAAGTTTCCTTTGGCCAAGCTTCAGTTTCAGTGGCGGTTATACATTAGATTGGGGTTTTTAGGCGATTGGGTAGTTCTTGTGCTCGACCTTTAATAGTTCCTCGATTTTGGAAGCTTTATGTGAGGCATCAGGGCTTTCTATTCAAGTGGCTCTATTATATCCTAATTGGTTTTGATTAGGGTTCGTTCTTTGTTGGAATTTGAGGCGGTGGTCTGCCACCGGTTCTGGATTGTGACATCAAAGATCGTGGAGATTTGGACCTTGTAATTTTTTCTCCTTGGAGTCTAATTTGGAAGCAAAGGTTGTGGGTCGTCCGTCGGCATCTCTTATTGATCTAACAGATGCGCCCGATCCTATTCGATCTTGGTTTTTGGTTGAAGGTTTTATTGGTTGCGCTGATCTGCCTCTGCCCCTATTCCATTCCTCCCCTAATTTATTTCTGGCTTCTTGTCGGATCCTGCAGTTCATCTTGTGGTTGGTTCATCGGTTGTGGGGAGGAAGGGTGCTTTAGTTGGTTCGTGTGCATCACCTTTCTTCTTGTATGTCTTAAGGCGCCCCGTGTTCCTCCCGCTCTCGTCACTCCAAGAACCTTAACCCGTGCGTTTCGGGTGGTGTTGCTTGATGCCCCCTCTTGTTATTTCCAACAAGTTCTCTCCTCTAGCGCTAGTAGTGGAGAGGGACACAAGCACTAGCCTTGTCGCTAATATTATTTGTGTCCCTTCTTCCCTACCTCGTCTAGGCCGGAGTTGGTTTCGAGGTGGCTGTAATAACCCGGAAATCCGAGCCAATTTAAATTTTTTATTTTGGCAATTTTAGCAAATTTTGAATATTTAAAATGAATTATTTTAAATAATAACGACGAAAAATATATTTTCGACGAAGTTAAAACGAATAAATTTATTTTAACTATATAACGAGCCTGAAATGGCGCGGTAGTTCGAAAATTCGATTTCAAATTTCAAATGAATGTACAGGATTCAAAATAAATCGGATTTCGGCGAAAAAAGAAATATTTGAATTTGTTTGATCATTTCTTTCTAACGGATCTAAGAAACTGAGATTTCACTTTATAGAGTGAAAGATATGTCCAGTTTAAAATTCAGAAAAGTCGCTGTGGAATTTATATATATATTAATATATATAAAGGCCTTTAAAAATAGCCATTTTGCAAACGATCTCCGTTTTCGACGAAACCACTTTTGTTGGAGCCGGAATGTCAAATTATTGCTAGGTTTCAAAATTCATAACTTTTGAAGTCAATATGTGAGCGTGGCGAAGTAAAACGTGTTTTGACAGTTTCAGTCAATTTTGATCGACCAGAAAATGGTCATTTTTCTAAGGTCTCAGAATTCGACGAATTAGTTTTGTTAGAACCGTATCGTCAATACGAAGCTAGAAAATATTTTTCGGGAATTTTTGGGGTCCGTATGTGACCCCAGTAAATTGAAATGTACGTTTAAAATTCAATATAATGATTTATATTTAATTTTGATGAAAACTGATCGTAACGGCCGAATTGGGTTACGAAACATATCCCATTGTGTTCAGAATGGGGGTATTACACTGGAGACGACAGTCGGTGAGTTTGTTTTAGAGTTCGAAATAAAAAGTTACTTTATAAAATTAATTAAACAAATAAATAAACAAATATATGGCTTGGTCAACCCTCCCTCTCTCCTCACTTTTCTCACCATAGGTTTTGAAATTAAATAAAAAAATGGGCTTCCACCGACTTCGTTTTGCTCCGCCGCCGCTTCTTCTTCTTCCTCCCCCTCCGGTCGTCGACGCCCCTGCTTCTCTCTCCTCTCTAACTAAAACCCACGCCCCTGCTCAGAAACCGCAGCTCCGACCTCCTAGCTACGCTGCCACCCACCTGAGCGCCACCAGACCTCGTGCGGCCTCCCTCCATGTTCAGCGCAGCAACAACCCCCCTCCTTCTACAGTCAAGGTAAGAATTTATTTTAGTAATTTTATTTATTTTTCTTCGATGGGAAAAATTGATTTTCCTCAAGAAAAAGGATTTGATTTTTATGTTAATAAAGGCTCGATTTTTAGTGTTATAAAAATCCGATTTTTAATTTATAAAGATTTGATTCTTAGTAGAGGAAAGAATACGAATTTTAAGTAGTGAAAATTAGATTTCTAAGGTAATGAAAAATATGATTTTATATTATAGAGATAATAAAAATATGATTTTTATACTATAGAGATAATAAAAATATGATTTTTATATATGTATTAGAATAAAAATACAATCTTTATAATGAAAACATCGTGTTAAAGATGCTATTTTTATCATCCTGAAAACGAAGTAAAAATATGTGATTTTTATATGTGTAGTCCATACGGGCGACGAAAGTGATGAAGGGCGAGCACGGCGAAATTTTCTACATATAAAGAGTCGTGGCATTTGGTTTAGCTTCTCGGTGAGAACTCCTCACTTTTATTTTAATATCTAGCTGAAATATATACTAGGATGCAGACGGTGCTTAGCAGCACCCGACACCCGTCGTCCATAGACCATGGATGGCTTGTTTGTTTGGTTGATGTGTTGTGAAAAATGATTGTGTGTAGTAGAATGAAATAAATTATTTTACGGTTAAAAATATAATTTTTAACGTGTATATAAAATAAATAGTTATAAATGAATCGGACGATTTGTTTATGTACACCCATTTGACTGATATGGATTGGGATGATAAATTTTACACATCGCTCAACTGCACAAATAAAACCTGTGTTGGATTGTTTGAAAACCCACACGGGTGTTGGGATGAAATTGGCCATATGCTAGTCCCAATGATTAGCTATATGTCGATCGATTGGTTGACAGGGTGTTATAAGCGTTAAATATTTATATTTAATGCTTATGCAGTTGTGTGGTGCACTTTGGATGATGGTTGATGATTTATCGTTGCCGTTATATACATGTGTTGTAGGGAATCCATATAATTAACATTATATGGTAATTGATTGGGCCTCATTCCAATTGGAAAAATAAGGAATATTATAAAAGAAAATTCATGTGTTGAATAGAAAGAAAATTCATGTGTTGAATAGAATAAAAAATCATGTGTTGAATAAAATAAAAAAATTCATGTGTGGAATAAGAATATAAATTCATGTGTTGAATAGAATAAATATTCATGTGTTGAATAGAATAAATATTCATGTGTTGAATAAAAAATATATATTCATGTGTTGAAGAAAATATTCATTTGTTGAATAAAAATATATATTCATGTGTTGAAGAAAATATTCATTTGTTAAATAGAATAACGAAGTTATTGAAATATATAAAGTCGTGTTGGTTAAATTGACGCCATTTTGACGTGAACGATATTTATATCGGTTTTATTCATTTTTATAATGAATATCGAAAAGGAATTGATTTCCAAATCTAATGCTTTGAAAATATTATCATTTGTATATCGATGATATGGAATATTCAATTTTGATTTGAAATTGAATATGAAGTTGAAATCGTTTCGAAAACAAATTTAAAACGATTTATAAAATACGTTTTAAAAGGAAATCGACGAAATATATAATATATATATGTGTATATATATATATATATATTATATATATAATGGCCTGAATAGAAAGCGCCACGCTGTGGCAGTTCGCGAATTTCGACCATTGACTTGGAATGGATATTACGGGAGATCCGACCGTCGGATTCTCCTAAAACCAGAACCGTTGGGTTCGTATTGAAAAGAGCTTTCTAACGAATATTAGAGATTTGAAATGTAACGGTTGGATTTGGAATTATGTCCAAATCAATTTGGAAAAGATCGCTGTAAGTGCAGTTCGACGGCCGTTGATGAAAATCGAATTTACGGGCCTTGATAAAATTATTAAAAATATCAATAATTTGTGTAAAATCATAAGAAATGATTTGTGAAGAATTGGGATGGAAAATTCCATATTTGAAAAGATAAAAATATATTTTTATCGAAATGAACTAGTTTTGAACTGGAATTATAATTTCATTTATTTTTAAAATAAATAAATTGGATTTGAAATTGTTTTGAAAATAACCAGAATTTCCAATAATTGAAGTGGAAATGGATTTGAACTGAAATTGTCTTTGGAATATTTCGATGTTGGATTTCGTGATTATACAGATATTGTTATGGAAATTTGAAAGATATATTTATATCGTTATTTCCAATACGATATTTGTTGGTCGTAGAATTTGATATTGAATATAAGCCAATATATTTTCTAATCAGAGCCTTGTATTTAATATCAAATGGGATTTGGGTTTATCGTGAATGGTGTCTTCATTAATACTGTTCTTAAACCCAGTTAAGAAAAAGATTAAATCTTTTTATTTAGATTTAATGAAGTATACCAATTAAATGGTATTTAATTGGAATTGAATTTGAATTGATTTTTGGGTTTATCGTGAATAGTGTTTTAAATAACACTTGTTCTTTAACCCGATAATTAATGGAATGTGATTTAGGTTGTCGTGAATGGTATCTTTAATAATACCGTTCTTAGACCCAACGGAGTTAAGAAAATCAGAAACTAACTGGAGATTAGTTGAATGATTTCCTGGGTATTGATCTGATGTTGATTTCGGCCTTCGGGGTTATTACTTAGGGAATTGTTCACTTGCTAATTTACGGTTAAAGGCTGATGGAATAGAATGTGATTTTGGGTTTATCGTGAACCGTGTTTTAAATGGCATTGGTTCTTTAACCCATTTAAAGACGGGATATGATTTCCCAAGTTAAATAATCATTGATAGTGATTATTGGGAAGATTAAAACCAAGTGGAGTTTAATGAATCTTTAATTAGATTGAAATGATCGAGAATGGAGTATCACCAGTTTTGCTCCAGGCGATAGTTAAATCTTTAATTAGATTTGAACGTGAAATGGTAATGGAATTTACCGATAACACCGTGGTGTTAGATATGAAGTATTACCAGTTTTACTTCATAGGATGAATAGGTTGGGATTGGGAAATTTAAAACAAATGATTACTTCGGTAAGGTTCGTTAATCCCGACTAGTTTGGATAGACCATAATTTGGTTTAAATTGATATTCAAAGGAAGATTAAAGAATAAATTTAAAGAATTTATCTTTGATAAAATTAACGGGAACCTTTCCCAAAGTATAAGAATATTTGAATAAAAGAATATTCTGAATTGGAATGAGGCGTATGTTGTGTTTGTGTAACACTTGTTTAATATATACGCGAGTTATTCAGAAAGACCAGGTTTATCCCATTCTGAATAACTGATTCGACGATGTGTCGAGAATGAAGATGGTGGTCGATGACCGGAGGTCTTCACATTGTTTGGATAATTACTGATGATCTTGATTGGGCTGTACACCCAAGAGGAGGGAATCAGTTGGTGATCGTCCAGACGTACGCGGAGATCGATGGATATGCGAGGTACAAGGTGCCTTCGTTTTCGTTCAGACCCAGAGCAGACTTGTAAATGGACTGTGTGTCTGACATTGGATATCATTCTGTGTGATTAATGAATATCGGTTGCATGGAGTGGTTTTCCTGTGTGGCATGCTAAGATGCAAATGATCAAGGCTTATGTTGAAAAGCATAGTCTTGTGGTTGATGATCAAAGCATGGCCTGTGTGGCATATCTTTGTGTAGCGATGATTCGCGAGCCTCTCACCCCGGTTGTGAACCAGAAACGGGAGAGGACCTCAGGGAGGGCATGCATCTCTTTCTAGCTAGGGTGGTGTCAGTGACCTACCAGCACTGACATTAATATTATTTTCACCTGTGTGGTTGTTGGATTGCAAGGCGCCTCGGATATATCAGTGACTATATGGAGCCGATGGAGACATTTGGCTTATTTACGCCCCAAAGGGCGGGGAAACGTAGTGTTTAGGCATTTTAATCCACATCGGTGGACCGACCCTAACGATCCAAGGGTCACTCAAGCTCTGATCCTGAGACATGGTAGGCTAGATTGTCTCGAATCGGTGAGGACTATCTTTTACCTCGGTTCACAGATGGAAATCCAACTTCCAATACGAGCTTTGCGATTTTAGTTGTACACCTATATATGGCGACATAGTGGTATGGGGCATTCATGCCGCCTATGATTGATACTTATGATTGAAATTGATTTCTTCACTTATAGTAATAATAAAAGATGAAATTTAGCGTATCAAGCATTCTTTGGCTATTATAAGGTAAAACCCTATCCTCCTGCTTGTGTTGCATTGTGTGATGGGACCTGGGTCTTATAATAGCTTCATTGTTCTTTATTTAGCATTGTACTGTTGTTTTATGCACTGGTAGTCTTGGGAGGAAGCACGTTCCGTGTTATACGGCGTGGTCCCTTGATTTACCTAACTTTAAAATAAAGATTAATAAATGTTTTAGTTCTCACACCAGTCACATGACTGACCTGGAGTTTATTGTTTTAACCTAAACTCTGGGTGCCCCTATTTTCCGTACGGGTAGCTAGTAGTTTTGGTTTTGCAGATTTATATTCACAGGATCCTGATATACAGCTGAAGCGATATTTGGAAAGCTCCGTATCCGTGTATTACTTCCAGTTGTGTTTTGTATTATTTTCCGCTGCAGTAATGTATTTAAATCTCTGATAATTTATGATGTGTTATTCATACTCTGTACATTCTTGTAATCTAATGGAATTGTTGTAATTAACAATGAAATGTTCTTCTGTTTGCGTTCCGATTTTTCGTGTTCTCAAAACAATCAGGGGTTTCGAACGGTCTTGGTTGATTTAGCGATTGATTCGGATAGAGCGAAATTCCTTTTCGTTACATTTGGTATCAGAGCTTTGGTTTACAAAGCTCGGAGAACAGGACACATTAGAACCATACGAAAGAATTCATCAGAGATTGGATTAGTAATATCCAATGGGAATGACTCGTTAGAAATGGGATCAGTAGTATCCTAAAACGAGAGTGAAGAGTATATTTTTAAAATGAAAACAAATTTTGTTTTGAAAATTTAAACCTTATTCAATGTATTTGAATATTTATTTGTACTAATTTGGACAGTCCAGTATATAAAGATTTTACATATACGTCTGATCCGCGTGTATTTTAAGTTTTAACATACTGGATAGATATAGAATCACACTCTAGTCACCCGGGGATGATACTGATAATTGGGATCACATTACCAGTATTTATGTTCGAGTTTCGAAAGTTGGATTTTTATATATTTTCATTAGACTGGTGTGAGAACCAAAGTATTGTTAGAATATATTATTGTGATTTGGCACCAAAAATGTGATTTTTTTTACTATGTATCAAAATTATGAATTTGAAATGATAATCAACTAATTGATTGATGGTTGTGTTGTTTGATTATTGTTCGATTAATTAAATGTTGAACCTTTAGCCAAATTGTACCAAATAGTGAATTGTATTGAAAATTTGTCGCATTTGCATACGTATACATGTACTTACACTGAACAGGTCATAGCAAGGAGGCTAGAGAAGAGGAATAAAATTGTTTGCCCGACAAATAGGTACATGTTTATTGTATTTTTTGGGTTTTTGATGATTTTATGAGCCGACTGGCTAGCCGCTTGGCTGTTTCTTTTTCTTTTTGGATTGTTGAGGGCCATGGGAGGCTATTTGAAATATCCCGAAGCTCCCAGTGCAGGGGGGGTTATGGCGAAATTTTTCGAAAATTTAGGGTGTTAGCCAAATTTTTGAAAAATTTGGAAAGTTTTTATAAACTGAAAAGTTGAAGAACTTACGCCATTATGAAAATACTGAAAGTTGAGTTGGTTTGCAAAACAACTTTCGGCTTCGTTCCTTTTCGGGGACGAAATGTTTTAAGAAGGGGAGATTGTAATAACCCGGAAACCCGAGCCAATTTAAAAATTTTATTTTGGCAATTTTAGCGAATTTTGAATATTTAAAATGAATTATTTTAAATAATAACGACGGAAAATATATTTTTGACGAAGTTAAAACGAATAAATTTATTTTAATTATATAACGGGCCTGATATGGCACGGTAGATCGAAAATTCGATTTCAAAATTCAAATGAATGCACAGGATTCAAAATAAATCGGATTTCAGCGAAACAAGAAATATTTGAATCTGTTTGATCATATCTTTCTAACGGATCTAAGAAACTGAGATTTCATTTTATAGAGTGAAAGATATGTCCAGTTTAAAATTCAGAAAAGTTGCTGTGGGATTTATATATATTTTAATATATATAGAGGCCTTTTAAAATAGCTATTTTGCAAACAACCTCTGTTTTCGACGAAACCACTTTTGTTGGAGCCGAAATGTCAAATTATTGCTAGGTTTCAAAATTCATAATTTTTGAAGTCAATATGTGAGCATGGCGAAGTAAAACGTGTTATGACAGTTTCAGTCAATTTTGATCGACCAGAAAATGACCATTTTTCTAACGATCTCAGAATTTGAAGAATTTAGTTTTGTTAGAACCGTATCATCAATACGAAGCTAGAAAATATTTTTCGGGAATATTCGGGGTTCGTATGTAACCCCAGTAAATTGAAATGTACGTTTAAAATTTAGTATAATGATTTATATTTAATTTTGATGAAAACTGATCGTAACGGCCGAATTGGGTTACGAAACATATCCCAATGTGTTCAAAATGGGGGCATTACGCTAGTGACGATAGTCGGTGAGTTTGTTTTAGAGTTCGAAATAAAAAGTTACTTTATAAAATTAATTAAACAAATAAATAAACAAATATATGGCTTGGTCAACCCTCCCTCTCTTCTCACTTTTCTCACTGAAGGTTTTGAAATTAAATAAAAAAGAGAAAAAGGGGGCCTCCACCAATTTCGTTTTGCTCCGCCGCCGCACACTGCCGCCGCCGCCGCACACTGCCACCGCCGCCGCTTCTTCTTCTTCCTCCCCCCCTCCAGTCGTCGGCGCCCCTGCTTCTCTCTCCTCTCCAATTAAAACCCGCGCCACTGCTCAGAAACCGCCGCTCCGACCTCCTAGCCACGCCGCCACCCACCTGAGCGCCACCAGACCCCGTGCGGCCTCCCTCCACGTTCAACGCAGCAACAACCCCCCTCCTTCTACAGTCAAGGTAAGAATTTATTTTAGTAATTTTATTTATTTTTCTTCGATGGAAAAACCTGATTTTCCTTAAGAAAAAGGATTTGATTTTTATGTCAATAAAGGTTCGATTTTTAGTGTTATAAAAATCCGATTTTTAATTTATAAAGAATTGATTCTTAGTGGAGGAAAGAATATGAATTTTAAGTAGTGAAAATTAGATTTCTAAGTTAATGAAAAATATGATTTTTATATTATAGAGATAATAAAAATATGATTTTTATATTATAGAGATAATAAAAATATGATTTTTATATATGTATTAGAATAAAAATATAATCTTTATAATGAAAACATCGTGTTAAAGATGTTATTTTTATCATCTTGAAAACAAAGTAAAAATATGTGATTTTTATATGTGTAGTCAACACGGGCGACGAAAGTGATGAAGGGCAAGCACGGCGAAATTTTCTATATATGAAGAGTCGTGGCGTTTGGTTTAGCTTCTCGGTGAGAACTCCTCACTTTTATTTTAATTTCTAGTTGAAATATATACTTGGATGCAGACGGTGCTTAGCAGCACCCGACACCCGTCGTCTACAGACCATGGATGGCTTGTTTGTTTGATTGATGTATTGTGAAAAATGATTGTGTGTAGTGGAATGAAATAAATTATTTTATGGTTAAAAATATAACTTTTAACGTTTATATAAAATAAATAGTTATAAACGAATCGGGCGATTTGTTTATGTACACCCATTTGACTGATATGGATTGGGACGATAAATTTTACACATCGCCCAACTGCACAAATAAAACATGTGTTTGATTGTTTGAAAACCCCACACGGGTGTTGGGAAGAAATTGGCCATACACTAGTCCCAATAATTAGCTGTATGTCGATCGATTGATTGACAGGCTGTTATAAGCGTTAAATATTTATATTTAATCCTTATGCAGTTGTGTGGTGCACATTGGATGATGGTTGATGATTTATCGTTGCTATTATATACATGTGTTGTAGGGAATCCATATAGTTAACATTATATGGTAATTGATTGGGCCTCATTCCAATTGGGAAAATAAGGAATATTATAAAAAAAATTATGTGTTTAATACAAAGAAAATTCATGTGTTGAATAGAAAGAAAATTCTAGTGTTGAATAGAATAAAAATTAATGTGTTGAATAGAATAAAAATTCATATGTTGAATAAAATAAAAATATTCATGTGTGGAATAAGAATATAAATTCATGTGTTAAATAGAATAAATATTCATGTGTTGAATAGAATAAATATTCATGTGTTGAATAAAAATATATATTTATGTGTTGAAGAAAATATTCATTTGTTGATAGAATAACGAAGTTATTGAAATATATAAAGCTGTGTTGGTTAGATTGACGCCATTTTGACTTGAACGATATTTATATCGGTTTTATTCATTTTTGTAATGAATATCGAAAAGGAATTGATTTCAAAATCTAATGCTTTGAAAATATTATCATTTGTATATCGATGATATGGAATATTCAATTTTGATTTGAAATTGAATATGAAGTTGAAATCGTTTCGAAAACGAATTTAAAATTATTTAAAAAATACGTTTTAAAAGGAAATCGACGAAATATATATAATATTATATATATATATGTATGTATATATATATATATATATAATGGCCTGAATAGAACGCGAGGCGCTGCGGTAGTTCGCGAATTTCGACCATTGACTTCGAATGGACGTTACGGGAGATTCGACTGTCGGATTCTCCTAAAACTGGAACCTTAGGTTCGTATCGAAAAGAGCTTTCTAACGAATATTAGATATTTGAAATATAATGGTTAGATTTGGAATTATGTCCAAATCAAACTTGGAAAAGATCGTTGTAAGTGCAGTTCGATGGCCGTTGATGGAAATCGACTGTACGGGCCTTGATAAAATTATTAAAAATACCAATAATTTGTGTGAAATCATAAGAAATGTTTTGTGAAGAATTGGTGTGGAAAATTCCATATTTGAAAAGATAAAAATAGATTTTTATCGAAATGAACTAGTTTTGAACTAGAATTATAATTCCATTTATTTTTAAAATAAATAAATTGGATTTGAAATGGTTTTGAAAATAACCATAATTTCCAATAATTGAAGTGGAAATGGATTTGAATCGAAATTGTCTTTGGAATATATCGATGTTGGATTTCGTGATTATACAGATATTGATATGGAAATTTGAAAGATATATTTATATCGTTATTTCCAATACGATATTTGTTGGTCGTAGAATTTGATATTGAATATAAGCCGATATATTTTCTATTCAGACACTTGTATTTAATATCAGATGGAATTTGGGTTTGTCGTGAATGGTGTCTTCATTAACACTGTTCTTAAATACAGTTGAGAAAAAGATTAAATCTTTTTATTTAGATTTAATGAAGTATAACAATTAAATGATATTTAATTGGAATTGAATTTGAATTGATTTTTTGGTTTATCGTGAACGGCGTTTTAAATAACACTTGTTTTTTAACCCGATAATTAATGGAATGTGATTTGGGTTGTCGTGAATGGTATCTTTAATAATACCGTTCTTAGACCCAACGGAGTTAAGAAAATCAGAAACAAACTGGAGATTAGTTAAGTTGAATGCTTTCCTAGGTATTGATCTGATGGTGGTTTCGGCCTTCGGGGTTATTACTTAGGGAATTGTTCACTTGCTAATTTACGGTTAAAGGCTGATGGAATAGAATGTGTTTTTGGGTTTATCGTGAACCGTGTTTTAAATGACATTGGTTCTTTAACCCAGTTAAAGACGGGATGTGATTTCTCAAGTTAAATAATAATTGATAGTGATTATTGGGAAGATTAAAACCAAGTGAAGTTTTAATGAATCTTTAATTAGATTGAAATGATCGAGAATGGAATATCACCAGTTTTGCTCCAGGCGATAGTTAAATCTTTAATTAGATTTGAACGTGAAATGGTAATGAAATTTACCGATAACACCGTGGTGTTAGATATGAAGTATTACCAGTTTTACTTCATGGGATGAGTAGGTTGGGATTGGGAAATTTAAAACAAATGATTACTTCGGTAAGGTTCGTTAATCCCAACTAATTTGGATAAACCATAATTTGGTTTAAATTGATATTCAAAGGAAGATTAAAGAATAAATTTAAAGAATTTATCTTTGATAAAATTAATGGGAACCTTTCCCAAAGTATAAGAATATTTGAATAAAAGAATATTCTGAATTGGAATGAGGCGTATGTTGTGTTTGTGTAACACTTGTTTAATATATACGCGAGTTATTCAGAAAGACCGGGTTTATCCCATTCTGAATAACTGATTCGACGATGTGTCGAGAATGAAGACGATGGTCGAAGACCGGAGGTCTTCACATCATTTGGATAATTACTGATGATCTTGATTGGGTTGTATACCCAGGAGGAGGAAATCAGTTGGTGATCATCCAGACATACTTGGAGATCGATGGATATGCGAGGTACAAGGTGTCTCCGGTTTCGTTCAGACCCAGAGCGGACTTGTAAATGGACTGTGTGTCTGACATTGGATATCATTCTGTGTGATTGATGGATATCGGTTGCATGGAGTGGTTTGCCTGTGTGGCATGCTAAGATGCAAATGATCAAGGCTTATGTTGAAAAGCAGAGTCTTGTGGTTGATGATCAAAGCACTGCATGTGTGGCATAGCTTTGTGTAGCGTTGATTCGCGAGCCTCACACCCCGGTTGTGAACCAGAAACGGGAGAGGACCTCAGGGAGGGCATGCGTTTCTTTCTAGCTAGGGTGGTGTCAGTGACCTACCAGTCCTGACATTTATATTATTTTCACTTGTGTGTTGTTGGATTGCGAGGCGCCTCGGATATATCGGTGACTGTGTGGAGTCGATGGAGTCATTTGGCTCATTTACGCCCCAATGGGCGGGGAAACGCAGTGTTCAGGCATTTTAATCCACATCGGTGGACCGGCCCTGATGATACAAGGGTCACTCGAGCTTTGATCCTGAGACATGGTAGGCTAGATTGTCTCGAATCGGTGAGGACTATCTTTTGCCTCGGTTCACAGATGGAAATCCGACTTCAAATACGAGCTTTGTGATTTTAGTTGTACACCTATATATGGCAACATAGTGGTATGGGGCATTCATGCCGCCTTTGATTGATACTTATGATTGAAATTTATTTCTTCACTTATAGTAATAATAAAAGATGAAATTTAGCGTATTAAGCATTCTTTGGCTATTATAAGGTAAAACCCTATCCTCCGGTTTGTGTTGCATTGTGTGATGGGACCTGGGTCTTATAATAGCTTCGTTGTTCTTTATTTAGCATTGTGCTGATGTTTTATGCACTGGTATTCTTGGACGGAAACCGTTCCGTGTTATACGGCGTGGTCCCTTGATTTACCTAACTTTAAAATAAAGATTAATAACTGTTTTAGTTCTTACACCAGTCACATGACTGACGTGGAGTTTATTGTTTTAACCTAAACTCTGGGTGCCCCTATTTTCCGCACGGACAACTAGTAGTTTTGGTTTTGCAGATTTATATTCACGGGATCCTGATTTACAGCTGAAGCGATATTCAGAAAGCTCTGTATCCGTGTATTACTTCCAGTTGTGTTTTGTATTATTTTCCGCTGCAGTAATGTATTTAAATCTCTGATAATTTATGATGTGTAATATTTATTCATACTTTGTACATTCTTGTAATCTAATGGAATTGTTGTAATTTACAATGAAATGTTCTTCTGTTTGCGTTCCGATTTGTCGTGTTCTCCAAACAATCAGGGGTTTCGAACGGTCTTGGTCGATTTAGCGATTGATTTGGATCAAGGAAATTCCTTTTCGTTACAGTGGCATACACCAGCAATTGTTTGCTTTGTAGTGTTCGGGTAGTGAGTTGCATTAGGGGTCCGTCTCTGGCCTTTGGTTACTGTCGCTTATTATCAAAGATGGCGAGGCACCGGAGGCTTAGCGAGAAGTTTTTGTGGATACGATTGCTTGTCCACTTACTGCGCCGATCTCCCTCTCCATCCTGGTACGCATTTTCTCCTCTTTTTTCCTGCACTTCTCCTGGTTTATATGCCGATACCGGTTGCTCCTTTAGTGTTTGTGGTTCTTCTCTTTTGTTATTGGCAGCATTTCCTGTATTTGTTAGGGGATCATCTGTTTGTTTTGTTGGGTTGGTTAAGCCAGGTTCCATGTAGGAATCTGGTTGTTTGGTTGTTGTGGGTAGTCTTGTATAAGTTTCAATGAGGTGTTTACTCACTATTTTACGACTTATTATCGATATTTGAAGTGGTTGCCTTTGGTTTTGTGGGTTTAATTCTCATGCTGCTAGTTGGATAGTGTCGACTTCTTTGTGTTCCTTTAATGGTATTAGTCCCATCTTGTTTGATGGGTTCCGATTGACTTACATTTTAGACGTGGTTTATCCACGGCCGAGGCTCAGCTTTAATCTCTTGTTGGCCTTTTACCTCTCCATTTCAACTGATGAATTAGTGGTGGTCGCTTGTAGCGCGGTTTTTCTTTTGGGTCTTGTGTTTGTTGGTTGGGTTGTTGGGGACTTGTGTGGTTTCCCTTGTCGGTAGAAGGTGAATAGACGTCAGTTTGGATGTTGTCTATTCATCTTTCTTCGGTGTGTTTCCTTCCGTCGTGATTCGTTAGGAGTTTAGACTCCCGTTATATGTTGGTCTACCCGTTCGTTAGTCTCCTTATGTAGTGCAGGATTGCTAACTTGATGGCAATTCTGCAATAGAGGAGCCCATATATAGATGCGTGTCGCCTGTGCATGTCGACTCAACATTCATTTTCTCCCCATTTTTTTCTCATCACTCAATAACTCTTCTTTCTAGGGGCGAGATCCGGGAGATAAACAAGCGTTTGGATCGTCTATCTTTCAACGCCTCCTCATATATGTTAGACAACCACTTATTATCGATTGGCAGAGCGTTAACTACTTTTTGTAGCAGTAAGGCTTCCGCCCCTTTCTCTCGTTCTTCCTTTGGACCTGAGGCTAATCTCGGTGTCCATTCGTTATCGATTCCATCTCGTATAAGAGATATGATACTTCTCTGGACTCCCACACCATTCGCACGCGCTCTATGGCAGCGGATGAGCAGATAGTTTGATCCACTCACCGCATTTTTATCTGATCTGATTCCCTTCCTTTTTTTCCTGTTTCGTTTGTTTTTTTTTGCAATGGTGAACTACCTATTTTGGAACGTTAGAGGGATTGGAAATGAGGCCTCTTTGGTGCGTTCAAAGTGCATCATTAAGAAACATTCTATTCTGATGGTGACACTTCAGGAACCGATCATGGGACCAGAAGTGTTACCAGAATTATCCAACACCCGTGCTTCAGTGGTGGTGTTCACAACGTTGCCAACAAGATTTGGATTATTTGGTCTAAAGAAGTGTCAGTGCGGGCGACTTTAAACTCTCCTCGGTTCATATCAATGGAGTGCTCTTTCCCTCCGGCCCCTTTCCTGTTTTCGGCGGCTTATGCCAGGTGTGATCGCATCGAGTGAATTTGTATGTCAAAGGATATCATTTTCCTAGCGCAACATGAATTTCATTCCTCTATTATATGGGGGGATTTCAATGTTGTCTCTTGCCATACAGAGAAGCTCGGTCGTTTTTCTATCAGCCGTGCCGCCGTAGAGTATTTCAACTCCTTCATCTTCCAGTCAGGTTTGTCGGATGTCTCTTTCTTTGGAACCGCCTTTACTTGGTGCAACAACCAAGAAGGGCCTAAGAGGATCCTATCTTTCCTAGACAAGGTTTTCAGCTCAGAAGGTTGGTTTGGACCACCCTTCCCTTTCATGGTGGAACATCTTCATCGCACTAATTCGGATTATGCTCCTATGACCCTTAAGTGAAGCGCTCTTTCTGCTTCTGGTCCTACTTCTTTCCGCTTCCAAGCAAGTGGACTTCTCACGACGTCCTTCTTGGATTCCGTTATGGAATCCCGGTCCTTGCCAGCATTGAGGAACCCTATTGTTGCTTTCTCCCATAAGCTGAAACGTCTTGATAGAGCGCGTCCCGTGGAAGAGGCCCTCATCCTCTCTGAAGAAACGTTTGGCTCTGATCCTTCGGCTGCTAACATAGAAGAATAGGCCTAAGCCCATATCGCTTTCAATGCCGAGTTGAAAATCGAGAACGACTTTCTATGATAGAAAGCTAGGATCAAGTTGGTCGTCGAAGGAGATTATAACTCGAAATTCTTCCATCAGATCCTTCACCTTGACCACCCTATGTCTTCTTCACCGCTCGAGGTTGAAGACTCCATCGTTTCCCATTCTTCTTCTTTGCTCCAGTGTCCTTCTGCTAACCACCCTGATACATTCCCTTTTTTTATACCCCTCATATGGTGCTCCCCTCCTAGGCTCCAGAGCTCGACAGCCCTACCTCTTTGGATGAGATTTGCGATTGTGTTTTCGCTCTAAGAAAGAATAGTGTGAGTGGTCTAAAAGGTTTTTATAGGGTTTTTATACTGTTTCCCAGGGGTGCCATTCAAGACAATTTTGTTCTTGCGATTTAATTCTTTTTCTCCAGTAGGACGCTTCCAAAAAGCTGGACGTCCATTAATCTCATTCTCATCTCGAAGATTTCGTCCCCCTTTCTTGCTTTGACTTTAGACTGATTAGCCTGTGTGACTTTTCAAACAAAGTCATATCGAAAAATTTATTTTCCTAGCTAGCCCCTATTCTGGATCATATTGTTTCATCTTCTCAAGCTGACTGTATCAAAGGCCTCCTGATTATTGATAATGTTCTTTTAGCTCAAAATTTATTTCCTAAATCGATCATAAAATCCATGGTGCCAGTGTGGTCATCAAACTCGATACGACTAAAGCTTACGACTGTATGTCTTGATTTTTCATCATCAGGATCCTCCGTTCCTTCGGCTACCTTGAACCCTTTATTGACCTCATTTGGAGACTCATGTCAAACTATTGGTTATATTTCTTATCAATGGAGCGGCTAAAGGTTTTCTCTTCTCGAGAAGGGGATTACGACAAGGAAATCCTTTTTCCCTGTGTTGTTTTTTATCGCTGCCGAAGCGCTTGTCCGTGGGATTCACTTCGTCGTGATCGTCAGTCAGATTCATCACTTTGGCATTCTTAGTGGGTGTCTAGTGATTTATTCTTTGTCCTCTTCTGATGACATTATTATCTTCTCCAACGGGCATCGCCGGTCCGTCCGATGTCCCCTTTTGTATCTTTATCTTTACGAACGGTGTTTGGGTCAGTTGATAAATGTCTCAAAGAGTTGCTTTGTTCCTTTGAAAGTTATGGTCCCTAAGAATGCCTCGTGGATTGAGGATTTCTTGGGGCTTTCGCCGTTCTTCTCTACCCCTTACCTATCTTGGTGTCGTCTTTTATCAAGGTCGGAAACTTAATGCGATTTTCGACCCCCTCACTGATAAAGCGAGAGGTAATATCTTGACTTGGAACTCAAACCTAATCTCTCAAGCCAGTATGTTGGTTCTTATTATGTCTGTGCTTGGTTTTATCGGGTCGCATGTCTTTACATCCATGACGCCCACTTCTTCCTTTTTAGGTATTTTCGATTATTGGCTTCTTCTTTTTCTAGTACAGTAGGGAAGATTTGAGGAGGCATCACTGAGTTTTCTAGGATTCAATTTATCAACCCAGGCGTGAGGAGGGTCTTGGTCTACGGAACCCTCGGGATGTTTGCCAAGCTTACGCGAGTAAGTTTTGGGTTAGGTTTCGAGCTAACAACTCTCTTTGGGCATCTTTCCTACATGTGAAATATAAACACATTTCTTTTTTCGACTACTCTGCTATCCTATCCTATGATAGCGAGATATGGAAAAGGATGCAATCTATTTAGTTCTTCTTTGATTCACATGGAAGGGGCATCTGTTGGAATAGTTCTATCCCAGTGATGCTTGGAATTATGCGCTAGTTCCGGCCATGCAGAACCCTTACTTCTCTTTCATTTGGGATAGGCTCACCCATTGTAATGTTTCTATTCTTCGATGGAGGGTTCTTTACCAGGGCCTTCCCTTGGATGCCAATCTTATGAGGATAGGCATTCCTCTCGTGTCTCGTTGTAGGTGTTATAGTGTTGGTGCTCTGGAGTCGATACCACACTTGTTCAGGGAGAGTGAGTATGCCACTTTGATCTAGGCTCATTTTGGGAACTTAGAGGGTTCGTCTCAACTCCCACCTTTGCTTATTGACCTTCTTCGATCTTGGTGATCCAGGGTACCTGGAAAGGATCTGTGGTCTATCCTTTGTAGGCTAATCCATGGCCTCATCATTTGGCATCTATGGTGCTTCTGAAACAAGGCGATCTTTGCCGACACTCCTATGTCTTCGAGTTCCATCATTCATCGTGTTTCGAAGAATGTATATTTCTTCTTTTGAGGTAGACCCTTCATAGGGAACCTCCAAACGATCTCGTAATCCTTGACTCATGGCCTACCTTTTACCAGGGGCACACATCCCAAGGTGGGGGCGGGTTGATTTTTTCCAGTTGTTGGTTCAGTTATTGTGGTTTGGGCATTCAGGTGGTCAGCCATTAAGTAGTTGTATGGGTCCTCATGGATGGTGGCTTCAGTTGATTCACAGCGAGGTTTAGGACAAGGACCAGGAGGTGATATGCTTGGGTCTGGTTGATGGGGCTTGGAAGACGGGACTTCTGTGTCTTTTTCGTTTGGGGAAGCTCTATTTTTTATGCAACTTTGGTTTGCTTATTTGGCGCTGGCTGTAGGGCAGTAGTTTAGAGCAGTGGTCTGCCTTTTTGTCGTTCGTTCTAGCCTGTGTCCGTGCTTAGGCGCAGGGGATTTGTATAGTATGATGTTTTCTTTGCTGTTGTGACGGTTTGCTTTTTGGTTGTATTTGTCATTTCTACGTCTGTTTTTCTTTTCTTTGTTTCATTTTGGGAGTATGCTCAGTTTTGTTTGGTCAGTCCAGTGTGTATCCTTCACACATCCATACTACCTTTTTGTGAGCTACCAAAGAAAGACGTTTTTTTCTCCTTTAGGGAATATAATGCCTATTTTTTGTAAAGAAAAAGATTTAGAGAAATGTGTTCCTAATTTACACTTATTTACAATATCAAGTCGTTATTTTTTTAAAAAAAATTCTATGAACACTACTTCAAATGAGATATATATATAGGGACTGCGAACCCCTTCATTATATCTATATTTGTGCATATGGGTATGTATTTTCTACATCCCTTCTAGCTACACTTAAGTGGTTTTTGAGCTACACAATTTGAATCAAACATAAATTCATATCTATGTTAACAAATAACTCAAAACGATCGCTAAGAAAATTGACTAGTTTGAATTATCCTAATTTATTAAAAATAATATCTCGAATATTCACTGAAATAATTGATTTATTAGGCAAAAGTAATGTAACTTTTTAAATGTTATAAGCTTCTAAATGATCACTTTTTTGGATATAATATCCAATCACTTTTCCAATAGGATGTATTACTTTGTCCTTTGGCCCTACTATTCCATATTATTCGTATAAATGTGGCATGATGGTCGTTGGTCGAACAATTTGAAATGATGGCCCAAAGACCCAGATGTTAGGCCCAGACATTGTGAGATAACAGTCAAACAAGCTCAGAAGAATTTCTCAGGGCCTAGGTTAGAAATTCACAAAACCAAGATTAGCTCATTTCAAAGAATCGTCATAAAACTCAGGTCGGCGTCCCCTATGGGATTCGTATCGGCATGGCTCTTCAAACTAGGTTAGCCTAACCTTGCACTCAACTACTGTTGAATTACATCTACTTAGGTTGGGTTGATACAAACCTAAACCATCACACCCAAATAAATATGAAGTGGCAGCCGACCCGAGAACTCCAAATCAAGAGAAAAAGTGGAGCAGACATCAAAGAGTGGTGACGAGCAAGGTTCAGGTTGGACTGTAGTTGATAGACCTGGATGATACCAATTAAAAGCCTCAATCATAATCGTCCCGCCTCCCGATCTCAAGAACGTGGCTAGCCCTACTAACTACACTACCTTTGACAACTCTGTTATCTCCACTTCGCCTCCTGCAATCCGGTGTGACTTCCATATTAAGTAGAGGGTCTCTAGGTAGAAAAATAGGGAACTTGGAGAAATTTTCAGCTTTTGGTATCAACCCGGGTTTTCGCCGATATAAACTCTTGCAATTCTTAAAATTAAGGGAAAGAAGCGATATATTGTAAAGTGGACGTAGACCCTTTGCTATTGAATTAATATAAATTCTTGTGTGTGATTCGTATTTTTTTCCTTATTTTTCATTTAATTATCTTTAATAATCTCTTCTTAAACTCTATTGTGGGTTTTAGTGCCATTTTTTGCACCAACATTTTTGTGCTTTAATTGAGACATTTGATTCTCAATCACTAGATCTTCTTATTTATAGTGGATAATGACTTCATTAAAGGAATATCTGATTTCTAGGCCTTTTATTTACTTAAAGTTGCTAATCTTTGAAGAAACATTTATGACAACCAGAAAAAAAAAGCCTGCACATCCTATGCAAATAACCAGGATGAAGAGGAGACAAGTATCCAACTGAGAAGTGACAATTGTTGTTGATACCACCATCACTCCTACAACCATAGGTGTGGTTACTTCAATACCTACCGCTTTGGTTACTCATACCAATTTTATGAATAAGGTGAGAAAACAAGAGCAAAATCACGAGGCACTAACCAGCAAATTCGAGATAAAATTGACTTAAGGAACCAAGTCCATCGGATGCACATGGAATGGAAAGATTGGAGAAGGCAATCTCCAACCCCACAGTATTACGAGTCAAAGAGATCCTTGTCATTTGAACAGAGATATTCTAACAACCCACCGGAATGGGCCTGAATTTTGACCCAGAAAAGACCCATCGAAACTTAGAGTCATTCTAAACGGGTCGTTGGTTCCTGTAAGGAATTACGTTTGCATAGAATAATATATATACACTTCGATTGGAAATCTCACACAGCTGGAGGAGAAAGGTATAATATTCAAATAAGATGTACCAATTTATAAAAACCACATAATTCGAACACAGACTTGACAAAAATACTTTTGTTCCACGGTTACATCAATAGATTCATTCTAAAAAGTTTCCATAAGAAGTACAAAAATAATAACTAATAAAAGCATAATGTCTACGTCTTCAGCCTCCATCATTTCTTCATCAACATAATCTACCGCACCTACTGACATGTTGGATATGTTAAGGAGAGGGGTCAGAACATAAAGTTATGTGTGACTGAAATATAGTATTTACTTAAATTCCGTACCCTAGGTTTGGCAGGTTACATATGTCAAGGTATGTCAACACAACACATAAGCATTCACACAAACAAAAAATATCTAATCAATGGAGTGGATATCCAAGTCAATCACTCATTAGTGTATTTAGGGTAAAGACCCAATGAGGCGGCCATTCTTGGTCACTTATGGCCCTATTAAAGTTGGATTCTTATGATCTCTTATAACCCTGAGGCGGACCCTAGCTTCTTAAAAACTCGTCCTAGTACGTTAACATTCTTAAGTCTATACTCTCACTTGTAATATGAGAAGTAGTATTGTGAACGTTACTACTTAACTGATATTACGGTAGAACACCTGTATTGCTTAAGAATTCCCTTAGACGGTTGGTGTGCATGTTATGGCCACATATCTTTTATAAACCAGTCATGTCCTTAGTTGAGCCCCTATAAGCTTTTAGAGAAAGTGAACATCCCCCATGAACTACCCTACTCCATTACCGCTATGTCTAACAACTTTAGAGAAGGAGGGCCCATAGTCCTAATAAGGGTGGGTCCCATGACTTTGGTTCCTGTCCGAGGAATAAACCTTCGGAGGGGTTCCTAGTCTTGACCACTTAAGACCCAAACCAGATAAGAAGAGAGTCAGCCACTCAAGACCTTCTCAAGGTGTAGTAAAGCTGCCTATTTTCACACACGATACACACACACACACACTCTAGACCTCTCACATTAAACCGTATGCCTGTAGATGTTGGATATATTGGGAAGTTCCGGGAAAACTTCTATTACAAGCAGGTTTAACCTCGTGTCATAGTGTACTAAGTTTGAATAGCCCATGGAATCCGGACCTCTTACATTAGTTTGGCCTACTGGTGGTTGCTGGATTTGCCGGTTGGTTCCGGGCAGACTTATACCACAACTGGCAACTAACCTCGTGTTTGTGTGTCATTATTAATATATGTAAAGCCATTCTGCACACATACAAAAGTAATCAACGTATATGGGGACATTTCAAATTTGAATCCTATCCTAATCACATTGATTACGTCATTATTACGTTAATTATGCTATATATATATAATATTTAAAATGTATAAATAATGCTAATTTTTGTATGAACGAGAGAACGTTCTAATAGGATAAAAATTGTCAACTTATCCTAAGTTTAAAGGTATACAATTTAATTTCCATGTTTTTACCGCTACATTTAAGGCATAATAGTATAATAACATATAGCAGTGAATGGAAAATATAACATACATACAAATTTCAACTTGTATCCTAGGCTTATTGGAATGATTTTAGTAATGGATCAAGAATAGAGTATAATATACATGCATACACATATATATAAAAAAAAATACATGTATATACATAGGCTTTATTTTATCTAATTACCCCCTTTTTATATATATTGCACATAAAAACGTACATATTTGATAAGCTTCACATCTGAATACGTTTGGATTCAGAATAGAACCCAAAACTAATTAAATAATGAATCAAACCAAATCCAAACCTTTTTAGGTTATAATCAAATAGTTAGACATAAGGATAAATTATATAAAATAGTAACACATCACCCCTTTTTATTCTCAATTCAAGACTAAGACCAAGATCCACAAACCCAATAAATTGACAGTTCTTGCATAATACATAAAAATAGAGGATTTGGGGTTTTGGCATTTTTATATTATCATTGTGCCAAATCCTCTTAGGCATACAAATCAATATGTTAATATACAAAAAGTAGAATATGTCCTAAGAAATACAATATTCCACTCACATTGATTTGAAGAGCATAAATAAAACGTTGTTGTGCCTTTTGGATGAAATTTTCAACTCTTGAAACCTATATATACATAAGAATAGATTAATCAAATTCTTATACATACTTCATTTGAATTGCAAAATATATTCCAATCAAGTTCTATTAGAAAAGATTAGAGAGTAAGACGAATAGATTAGAAGAAGATGAAAAAAACCTAGTTCTGGAAATCAATAGAGGCAGAGGCAGAGTGGAGGCACATTGGAAAAATGGCTAAGGTTTGGTTGTAAGGTATAGTGGTCTATATATAGTCGCTTGTGTAAGCTTGGGTCGTTGGATTATTTAGATATAATCCTGGTCATCCATTCATACATATTAACCCTAAAAACCTAACGAAACCTAGCATTATTGGGCGTTTCAACCGCCAAGCGGTCGACCTACCCCTTAGAAGGGCGGTTGACACCCCTTCTAGGGGGACGGTCAACCTCTTGGTCGCTGAAGTGCCCAATAAACGCATATGGGGCTAAGGTGTAATATATATATATATATCATTTGTTTATTTGCTTTATATCTTACCTTGTTTACAATATTCTTTGTCCCCTCCATCTTATCTTCTATTTGAAATGCAAACTCATCTATATTTATTTTATTTATTACATATTTTGGATATATGTTATTTATCTGATTATATATACATATTTTTACGATGTACTGTCTAATTTCATTTGCTTATAACTTCTTCATACTATCACCATTTTTGGCATATCATATATGAAAACAATTCAAAATTTTGCCACGAATCCAAATAAAAGATTTTCATAGTTAAATTCTTAAAGCTGTAAAATCTCATTTTCCATCCTATTTATATTTTATCAATATTTATGTTTTTAAGTATATTTTGCAGGGTTTTATAGATATAGGGACACGAAGGACAGAAGGAGGCAAGCTTTAGACCACTCCCCATGAAATCCAGGTTGGGCCCAAACCCAGGTGCACTTAACTAAGTTATAGCACTCGTACCGATTTTGATTTTACGAGGAAGACCGAATAGCATTAGAGAGCTACAACCAATCCAAATTTGAGGCCCCAGATAGAACTGAGATGCTCTTGGCTCTTCAGTGCAACCGCTTCTCATACATCCTGTGATTGTTTGGGATGTTAGAAACAAGGAAAATATTATTGGTGGTGCTGCACAGTAGGTACGATCTGAATGATGAGAGTCCAGGAGACATAGATATGAAGCGGAGCCTAAACACCATCCTACAGCGATTCAAACAATGGATTTGACTATTGTGGTTCCAAAGATAGTGAAGGATAGTCAGAACTATTCTAACAAAGATTAGAGAGTTGAGAGAAGTCACACTCTGTCTACTGGTAATATCTTGAAAGCTAAACACCCATGCAAGTTTAACCTGCCAACAATGCCATATTACACAGGTAAAACTGATCCTATAAAGCATCTGACCAGACACCAGTAGTTCATGCATTCTGCCCAAAACATGTATGCAATTAGTTGTAAAACTTTCCTGATTTACCATGAGAGAGTGGTTATGATGTGGTTCGTGAAGCTATCTCTGAAATATATTTCATTATTTCAGGAGCTAGGAAGTAAAGTTTCTGATATAGTTTCACATCCATGCTTCTGAACCAAAATATGTAATGGCTTTTTCTAGTATTCCGCAGTCTCTAGGTGAACCCTTGAAAGATTAATTGTAAAGATTCAATGTGGCAGGGAATGAGGTAAGTGAGCCAAAGGACAAGACTATTCTGAAGACATTAATCAAGGGTGTTGATTCTAATACTGAGTTTGGCGAATGGTTGATTGGGAAACCTCCTTCCACCTTGGACCAGTTTTATGCTAAAGCGACCAAAATACCGAGAAAGGTGGAGCAAGGAAGTCTAGTAAAAAGGGAAGGCAAGACCAAGTGTTGAGGGTAATCAAACAGAGGAAGCTCTAATGAAATAAAAGTCAATGTATAGAATCAAAATAGGTGGAATAATAGTTATGGGCAAGGTGATAATGGTGATGGAGTCCCCAATTAGCGGAGAAACAATAGGAATCATCGTCTAATTACTTCAACTTTACTCCGCTTAATGATCCTTTGGAGAACACATATTTGGATACCTACAACATAATCTAGTACAAAAATCCTCCTTCCAGAGAGTTAGTGGAGAGGGAGAAACAATCTGGAAAGTATTGTTTGCTTCATGAGATTCGCAAGAACATGACTAACGAGTGTCATCATATATGGGATGTGATCAAGAGGTTAATAAGTGAAGTTAAGTTGGATAAATAAAAAGGCATCCCATGGGACGGGAAGGAAAGATTCTGGTGGTAATAACGATGGTAAGGTGGCACCAAAAGCTACTTGGTATAAACGTAAAGGAATTATCATCAATACCCTGACCAGCGTACCATATCCTTCTGGAAAGAGTTGGAAGAAGATGGAATAATATGTTAACATAGTAAGCTTGTAGGTATGAAGAGTGAAACACTACAGAGGAGACGGTGTCGGTTAAGCGAAGAAGGATAATGATGGATGATGTTGCCAAGAAATGAGGATGCAGATAGGGTGTAGGTCCCATCGATTTGTTCACGTATTATCTAGATCATGATTGGCCTAGCTCTGGTAAAAAAGATTCTTGTTGACTACGGGAGTTCCGTAACCGTTAAGAGGGATTATGGTTATATGATGTTGAAGGCCGAGGACTTGAAATCATACACTACTTATATTCATGTATTCAATGAATCTGCGAACAAATCGGTAGGGATGGTTGAATTTCCAGTGGAGTTAGGAGATGGTGATTGTCGGAGAGTGTGAATCCTTCCATTCATTATGTTGGACATTTACTGTAACACCCACACTTTTCCATACCCGAATTTCCATAAATATTGAAACTCAAACCCATCCAAGCATGAAGAATATATATCTGGTACCTCAAATAATGAGCATGAGCATAATCAGAGTAAAATAATACTAACTCACAGCGGAAAAAAAATAAGGTAACTAATACTGACCAACGCGACTACCTTAAAGCATATTGCCAAATCGATATCGAGCACGAGAGAACGAGAACTGAAAACCAAACTGAACACCTGCTAAGATCCGTCTTTCCCGAGCTAAACCCGAGAGTTGTTATGAGGAGGGGGTCAAAACAACAAGTCCTGGCAAGTAGAAAATTTATAAAATCGTCTATAATACACAAATGTATCCCATTTGGTCAAAATCAAAACACTATCTAAAAAGGCTAGTACTTCTAACCTAACATTGTAAAGATTTACGCACACTAACAAACTACCATACCCATGGTAGTATTCCCAACGATAATGATAATGATATAGAAATACTGAGATATAATGTTTGTGCATAAGTATGAAGCCTTTAAACCACCATTTATCTAATCACCAAAGACTAAGAGGTAGGCTCCCAACTACTTGCTATACCATAAGGAGGTTAAATATTTCTATATAATCACTTAAGAACTCACTACCAATAATAGATAAGGGTGGACCCTTTCGATCACTTAGGACCCTAGGCGAACCCATTGGTCACTTAATACCTTAATCGGTGGTTTACTCTACACTAATAGAACTTAGAGGACACTAGTTATAAGTCCTACTAATTTAAGGCTTCCATCTTTCATGCATGTACCTATGCCTGACATAAAGCGAGAGACAGTAAGAAGTCACTTATTACCTATAGGATAGGTAGACGATATCTCCTTATTTACGACCTTTCCTTGGTGGACCTCTGTGTTACTATCTAGCTGACCTTATTAGATAATCCCATATCCACTTACTACTTCCCGCATGATAGGCAGACCTATGGTCCCTTCATAGTGGTCATTTAATACATAATCCCAAGGCGAACACTTAACCCAGTCACTTACTACCTAGAGGAAGCGGACGAATATAGGGATTACCAAGCTCGTACCCTATAACCATTTATTACTTCTTGTTTATAGGGATGTGAGCACTTAATACCCTTTAAGGGTGGATATAACTACTTGATACCTCTATCCCGAAGCAGGATTACATTTATAAATTATTTTCTTTCTATGGTTTCCTCTTTTAGGATGGGAGGCGGGTCATACAACCACTTAATACCTCACACTTGAGATAAACCTAATTTTAGGAAATATTCCTCATTGCGCAATTAACTATCGTCACGGGTTCCGATGATTAATGACATCTCACATCAGTTGTATATATATTCGACTGTTGGAAAATGCAAACTTCTGTCGAATAAAGAAGCTGACCTCGCATTATTAACCTTCTAAGTCCAATCTCAATTCTAAATTATATTAATTCTAGATTAACTAGAAATAAATATGGAAAAACTATAACTTCCTATCCTTGGATGTTTGTTTATTAATTTTCATATTAGACATAGTATTTACTACACGAATCAATCCACATTAATTCCCTTTTCTATTCCTTTTATTGTTATTAATTAGGTACTTCCCACTAATGACCTTAACGGTCATATTTCCTGAGGAATCAATAAACCATAGTCCCTTTTTGAATTCTAATCTAACTATTGTAACTCCCAGATATTACTATAAATTTAATTCCATTTAATTCTTATGTAAATATATATATATATATATATATGTAGTTTATCAATTCCCTAGTTGGAGTTACAATCCTTTATTCATAAATACCAATCTAATTTTAACCATTAAGGCATATTATTTTATTCAACGTATTTCCCAAATAAATATGGTTACAATGCTTATTACCATATTCATGACCCTTTTATTTCACCAACAAATTCCATATTGATTGCTACAATGGTCACAAACGTTTAATTTTCATTTATTATGGGATTTATTACTATACATTTATTCCCCATAAAATGGAAACACTTAAAACACATATTAACACAAAAACATTTATTTAATAATGGCGTCTTTACGTAGATTTGGACAGATGAGATTAATATGTATATTTATATCTAAGCACGAAGTTACTAGTTTATACTTTCTTATTATTTATTATTTATGTTTCGGTCTAAACTAGCGACCAAAACAAACCTTTTTGTTTTTAATATTGTTTTAAGATTCAAAATCTTATAAAAGCTTATTTACTATAATTATTGTAAATATTTTCCCAAACCATTAAAAGAAGAAAATTGACGTTATTTCAAATCACAAGGAAGTAAGTTAATATGCTATTTAGAATAGTTGTTGCAAACTATGTACAAAAATACATGAATTTGCACAACTCTTTTTATTTGGTTTATTTAGTTTCCTTTTAGATTTCGAATAACACCTTTTTGTACAAAAATGACAAAAATTAAAATAATCAAGTAAAACCACGAATTATGTCAAGCACAATAGGATTATTATTACTTTAAATCAAAAACCACAAAAACTCTAAATCAACACCATAATCTAAGAATTTGGAACAAATGCTACAATTTTAACAATGGTTTTTGGATTGATTTCCAGATCCAAGGTGTTCACGATAATCACAACAAAATCTAAGAACAATTGTAGGCAATATAATTTAATTTACCAAAAAGGTATACAAATTCAATATTCAAACCACAACCGATTCTTTCAAACTTGATGAAAACAAAAAAAATCTGATAACTTTTAGGCATATAATCCAGATTCACGCAAACGAAGTACATATGTTATTATAAACGATGTACATAATTTTCCACTCACCTGAATGCTATCCAAATTTGAATTTGAACAAAAGTTTTAGGCCTACAATACACAAATCTTACAGATCTACAATTATTTCAAAAACGGGATTCTTTCAAATTTGTAGATCTGCAAGATAATAGGAAAAAAGGAAAGAAATCTGAATGGAAGAACGCCAACTCGTAAGACCATCTCTTTTGGATAGGAATTTGATTTCAATCTTCTCAAATGTATATTTATTTAATTTGTATATGTTTATATATTTTTAGAAGAGATTTGGGAGAAGAGAAAATGACAAAGCCTTGCTACTAATTTCAGAATTATGTGCAAAAGAATAGGGGTCTAACCCTTTACTTATAGGTGTTGAAATGAACCTAAACATTAAATTTAATTCAATAAAGATCCATCCGTTTATATATATATATATATATATATATATATATATATATAAATTTTATACATAATTATACCATCAACCCTAGCCGCCACTGGGCGAATTCACGCCCAGGGGGTCGATCGCTATAGTCGACCGTTGGTCTACCGTCCTGGGTCGTTTTCGCCCAGTGAAGATGAGTTATAAATGGTATTGAATTTCTATATATTCTCTTATATTTATTTTTTGTTCGTTTTCGTGTTTCATCCGTAACTTTTTCATACAGACTTTGTTCGCGTAGTTCCAAACACGAAAGTTGACCAAAATTCCATCACGAACGCAACATTGCAAGTTTCATGGATAAATTTCATCATTTGCAAAAATTCCATTTTCGGAACTTAACTAAATAACTAAATTAATTATCGCCAAAATTCTATGTTGTTATATTCTTCCCTCTTTAAAAGAAATTTCTAGTGATAAAGTCATGGCGTTGGCGCCTAATTTTCCTAAACTACACAGCCAATTAGTGTACATTCAATTTTTGCAACCAACGTGCACATGTGCATAGTATACATAATGAATTGCAACCACAAAATACACATGCATAATGATTCTAAATCGAATCCTCCTATTTGTTTGCATTTCGTTTTTGAAAATACTTTTGAAAACATGATGCAAACATCCTAAAATATATTGGTAGCTCTATTTGAATGCAAAATTTGAAAATATTTTAATACATAACCATCACTAGAGTACAAATAGAAGTGTAAAGCAACTAATTTTGCATCCAAACCCTACCATCCAACGCGTTAACCCATCTAAACCGTTTACTATTAATTTCTCCTATGCTGGAAAAAGGAAATCAAAGCGGAGAAATTCAATATCCTTTCCACTTATAAATGTTCCAATTCCTATCCTACAGTGAAATTTTACCTTAATTGCCCCAAAATACTCCAAATATTCCCACCATAGACTGCAAAGGAGGCTTAAGATAGGCTCTAATACGTAAAACGAGTTAATTAATAACTCGCGCGCATCGTCGCAAGGTATGGAAACAATGTTTCCAGGCTAAAATAACATTTCCCTCGTTATCGTTGATGTCTTTTCTCATCGTCATCCCTAATGCACCGCTAAAATGCGCAAACAAATTATCCAAAATCTTCCTTACGTTTTACATGTGATTATAAAAATTGAAATTTTCCATAAAAGTAAATTTCCGCTTTACAAATTTTTATGTAAATGTTTTGAAATTTCTTCTTTATATCGTTCTACATCCCTCATCTGATTTTCATAAAAACAGAATTTTGGTAACGTACGCTTTACTATATTTAAAACGTCTATTTTATTAAAAATAGACGTTTAAACATATGTAAACTATCGTACCCAAATCTATGCTTTTACACAAATCAGATTAAAAGAATGTAAATTAAAGAAATATAAAATTTAAAAGAATTTTTTTTTCAAACGACAATTTGCAAGAAATTTCAAAAATATATTTTTTGCGAAGACTCAAACGATTCAAGTCATATATTCGCGTAGAAGGAAGTCGGTCACGTAGAAAAATGCGAAAACCGAAACCACACTCAAAACTAAAATAAAAGCTCAAAAAGGAACATATGACAAATAATAAATATACCCATGACAAAACGATACAAAAGCCTGTCCTCCGCTAAAATTTATCCATTACAGAATTATATACATTCCATGTAACGGCCCGAACAGCAATAAATTTGTGAATTAGCTTTTCAAATGCATAACTTTAATACATAGTCAAAAATCACATTTTTGGTGCCAAATCACAACAATAGCCCTATCTAATTTTGATTCTCACACCAGTCAATTGGAAACATATAGATATCCTGCTTTTGAAACTCGAACATAGATACCGACGATAATGCATTAATCACCAGGATCCTCTTCGGGCGACTAGAGTGTGATTCTATATCTATCCAATATATTTGAGGCTTTGTATACATGTTTGCAAGGCGTATTGCAAATTATTCATATACTAGATTATCCAAATTCAATATAAAATAAATAACCAAATATGTATAATAAGATTTAAATTTTCAAAACAAAATTTGTTTTCACTTTTATTTTGAAAATAACACACTTTCGGCTCATTCTAGGATACTACTGATCCCATCTCTAACGAGTCATTCTCATTGGATATTACTGATCCAATCTCTGATGAATTCTTTCGTTTAGTTCTAAAGTGTCTTGTTCTCGAGCTCTGTAAACCAAAACTCTGATACCAAACTGTAACGACCCGAACTTCCCCGGTCTCCGAAGAGAAGAGAAAGAACGGATTGTCTGAGAACATGACTAATCGGAACGCAAACAGAAGAACATTTCATTGCTTACTACAATAGTTTTAAACAATACTTTATATTTATTAAAAAAATATGATTTTTAATAAATATAAAGCATTATTTAAAACTGTTGTAATAAGCAATGAAATGTTCCTCTGTTTGCGTTCCGATTAGTCTTGTTCTCAGACAATCCGTTCTTCTCTTCTCTTCGGAGACCGGGGAAGTTTGGGTCGTTACATTCCAGCACTAAAACAAACGTTAGATATATAGGAAAATGAGATTTCATTTCTAGTTCAAATACAATAGAGCGTGAAGGAAAAACACATATGAAATCCCATTACATTGTCGTGCGGTTTACAACACTAACAGTTACAAGCATGAACTACCACAAAACTATGAAACAAATGCTGGAAAGGGAAAGAACAAAGACAACAACACCGAAACTCAAATCAATATCTGTAACCAATGAGATGTCTTACTCCGTGGCTGGAGCTTGAGCTATTTCTATGACCATTGGCTAGTCATGTCGTGGTAGAAAAATACTCCATCTCATGTGAAAGACACTGCTGATGTTGTTGGAGGTTTCAACATCACCTTCTCTTCTAAGAAAGAATTAGTGATTATAGAAGAAAACTACTACCAAAGCTGTTTCCCACGGAGATTCACCTATCATTGCCTAAAGACAAAAGTGGATAGGTGAAAATACAGAAAGTAACTCCATGAAACAAAACACAGGGACAACAAGCTGGATCAACTATGATATGGTACTAAATGATGGTCACACCATCGATCGATTTTTTTTTATTACCGCCTCATAAGACAAATCTAGATGTAACTTCCCTTCTTCGAAATAATGAGCTAAACGAATCACACATCTATATGGATAGTTCGAAGATAGATTTCCAAACTCAAAAACTGTAATTTAGGAAGAAGAGATCTGCTGCAAAATCTCGAAAGCCGGTGAGACCAAAGATCATTCAAATCTGTGTAAAATACAGATGCCTCTAAAAATCTCATCGAGATTCTCCTTAGAAAAACCATCCAAAGATAGATTTATCTTCACCTCCGAAACAACGATTGCCTTCATCAAAAATCTATTCCAACAAGATATGTCAAAAGAAGGACGCATCACAAGTAACGACCCTACTCAAAAAACTTCGAAGTAATATACCAGTGTAGGTCCAACTATTACGACTAATTATCTTAGCATTAAAGCGATAGGACCTTATGCTCAGTCTGATCCAATCAAATGATCTCTCAACCTAGGAATGAGAAATTAATGGCATGATAAAGATCATATAGTGCAAGTAGGTATCTAGTGTTAAGAAATGATCGGAGAGAAAAAATTGGGTTTAGATCTTGGAGTATTAGTCGGGCAAGATCTAATGCGCAAACTAGCATAGAAAAGGAGGAGACGAGGTGATAACAAAGAAAGAGAAGAAGAATAAAGATATTGTTCGGCTAAATGAGGAAGGAAGGATGGAAGAAAGAAGTTTATGGAAGGAAATTTGGTAATAACTTTTACGATGAGTCCTAGGTACAAGTTGTACCAAAACTTATCAATTAGTTGACCACTCTAGGTATATCGCTAAACAATCTACTGTTAAATGGACTTTGAACAAAGGTTGAAGCTTAACTCGATAGAGGTTGGATTAAAATATTAATCATCCCGCGTCAAGTCTTAAGATTTGACGCGAATTCGAAAAATACTTTTCCTCATCATGGCGGTATCATAGGCCGCAGTCAAACTGCGAATTGTCTCCAAAAATTCAAATTAGTCCCAACAAAAGGCTACGACCACACAACAACGAACTCTCGAAAAGAAAAATCAGCTAGAAATACGAAATAGATAAAATGGATTATCCCCTTACGTAGCTGACAAACGACACAAACGATTTACGAAATCAATTACCCCAAACTGAGTCGAAATTTCCATAGTCTTTTTTCCAAGAGAAAACTTTGAAAATTTTTCGAAATAAATTTCTTTATTTATAAATTGAGGGTCTCATAATATAAGTCTGTCTATCTAAAAGGTTATTTTTGTTGATTTCCATAAATCATCCGAAAGGAGGAATATTAAAAATTACAAGGAATGTGTAAGAAAAAAATTTAAATTCTGAGGAATACTCCATGTCATTTGCAATTCTTTTGTGAAAAACGGATTATTTATTAAAATTACAAAAAACCCAACAATCTGAAACATGTTTAGAATTTTAAAATTCAAGAATTTATTCATTAAAAAATTTCTCGAGAAACATAGTTTAAAATTTCTGAAACCCCTTTTTATTTCAAGACAGTTTTAAAAACTAAAATCCCCCCAAATATGAGACCTAGGACTCAAATGAATAATTCTACAAAAATATTATCAAGACTTACACTATGAAACAACCAATAAGTATATTTCGTTATTATATTTTCAGATAACTTTCTGATTCAAGACCAAGAAGAGGTCATTGACTGGAACTCCCAAACAAAACCAAAGCGAGAAATTCGCTACTATCTCAGTTGTAGCTTGCTTTTGGTCCAGTTGCCAAGCTCAAATCCATGAAATTCACCACATGTCTCCCTCATGCTCTTCAATACAAAAATCTCCAAATGCATTATGGGGTAAATCCGGGTTAGCCGAATACTCAAACTCAAAATACTCCTAACTCATAGTCATTTTAAATTTTGTTTTAATTAAATAGGCCCATGGATACCACATCATAGAAATATTTTTAAATCGAATAATAAAGATGAAAGAAATTCAAATACGTTCTCTCACTAAACGTAATTTATTATTTCCTCCGATCGTCTAAACCTAAGCTCTGATATCAAATGTAACACCCCACACTTTTCTAAGCTCAAATTTTGACAATAATCGAAACTCAACCCATCCATCCAAGCCTGAAGAGTATATATCTGGTACCTGTAAATAATGAGCATGATCATAATCAGAGTAAACTAAAACTAACTCATAGCAGAAACGAAAGAAGGTAACTAATACCGACCAAGGCGACTACCTTAAAACATATCACCAAATCGATATCGAGCACAAGAGAATGAAAACCAAAAAACTAAATTGAACACCTGCTAAGACTTGTCTTCCCCGAGTTAAACCTGAGAGTTTTTATGAGGAGGGGGTCAGAATAAATGTCCTGGTGAGTAGAAAATGTATAGCACTGTCTATAATACACAAATGCATCCGGTTTGGTTAGAACCAGAACATATGTCTAACAAGGCTAGTAATTCTAATTAACCTTGTAAAAATTTATGCACAACTACAAACTACCATACCCAAGGTAGTATTTCCAGCGGTGACGATATAGCAATACTGAGATAGTTTGCGCATAACTATGAAGCCTTTAAACCAACATTTAACTAATCACAAAAGACTAAGAGGCGGGATCCCAACTACTCCCTATACTATAAAAAGGTTAATTATTTCTATATAGCCACTTAAGACCTCATTGTATATAATAGATAAGGGTGTACCCTTTAGATCACTTAAGATCCAAGGCGGACCCATCAGTCACTTAATACCTTACTCGGTGATTTACCCTACACTAATATAAATTAGAGGATACTGGCTACATGTCCTATTAGGTTTAAGACTTTAATCTTTCATGCATGTACTCATGCCCCCACATAAGGCGAGAGATAGTAAGCATTCACTTATTACCTATAAGATAGGTAGACGACATCACGTCATTTATGACCTTCCCCCGGCGGACCCCCGTGTTACTATCAAGCTGACCTTATTAGATAAACCCCCAGCTATTTACTACTTATCGCACGATAGTAATACCTATGATACCTCTATATTGGTCATCTAATACCTAATCCCAAGGTGGACACTTAACCTAGTCACTTACTACCTATAGAAAGCAGACCAACGTAGGGATTACCAAGCTCGTACCCAATAGCAATTTAATACTTCTTATTTATGGGGAGGTAGGCTACTTGATCACTTAATACCCTTTTAAAGGTGAATCTAACTACTTAATACGTCTATCCCGAAGCGGGCTTACATTTATAAATTATTTCCTTTCTAAGGTTTCCTCTTTTGGAACGTGAGGTGGGTCCTACAACCACTTAATACCTCACACTTGAGATAAACCTTAATTTAGGAAATAACCTCACTAAGCAATTAACTATTGTCATGGGTTCCTATGTTTAATGATATCTCACATCAGTTGTACATGTATTCGACTGTTGGAAAGTGCAGACTTCTATCGAATAAGGCAACTGACCTCGCATGATTGACCTACTAAGTCGAATCTTGATTCTTTATTATACTAATTCTAGATTAACTGGAAATAAACAAGAAAACCCTATAACTTCCTATCTTAGGATGTTCATTTGTTAATTTCCTTATCGGACTTAGTATTTACTATGCCAATCAATCCACATTAATTCCTCTTTATATTCCTTCTATTGTTATTAATTAGTTTACTTGCCACTAACGACCCTAATGGTCATATTTTCTAAGGCATCAATTAACCTATTTAATGCCATTTATGACACTAATGGTCATATTTCGTAGGGCATCTATTAACTTATTTATTTCAATCCCTTTATGAATTATAGAATCTAACTATTGTAACGCCTAGATATTACTATAAATTTAATTCCATTTAATTCTTACATGAATATATATATATATGTGTGTGTGTGTGTGTGTGTGTGTGTGTTTTCCATTTAGTTATTCCCTAGTTGGAGTTACAATCCCCTATTCATAAAAATCAATTTAATTGTAACCATTAAGGCATATTATAATATTCGTTGTATTTCCCCAAACAAATATGGGTACAATGCTTATTACTCTATTCATGACCTCTTTATTTCAGCAACAAATTCCATATTGATTGCTACAACGGTCACAAACGTTAATTTCCATTTGTAATGGGATTTATTACTATACATTTATTCCCATAAAATGAAAATACTTTAACCACATATTAACATACAAACATTTATTTGATAATACCTTCATTTACGTAGATTTGGACAGATGAGATTAATATGTATACTTATATTTAAATGTGAAGCTAACGTAGTTAATAATTTATATTTTTCTTATTATTTATGTTCTGGTCTAAACTAGCACCCAAAATAACCATTTTTGTGTTTTCAAAATGTTATAAAAGGTTATTTACTGTAGTTATTGTAAATCTTTTCCCAAACCATTAAAAGAGGAAAATTGACATTATTTCAAATCACAGAGAAGTAAGTTAAAATTCTATTTAGAATAGTTGTTCAAACTATGTAAAAAAATACGTGAATTTGCAGATCTCTTCCTATTTGGTTTATTTATTTTCCTTGTTGATTTCGAATAATGCCTATCTATACAAAAGGACAAAAATTATAATAATCAAGTAAAACCACAAGCTATGTCAAACACAATAGGATTATTATTACTTACAATCAAAAACTATGCAGACTCTAAATCAACACCCAAATCTAAGAATATGGAAGAAATGCTACAATTTCAACAATGGTTTTGGGACAGATTTCCAGACCCAAGGTTGTTAACGATATTTTTTGTCAACACCGGAGATAGGTCTATGGAAGTGGACCTAAAGTAAAATGGGGTTATTTAGCTTTCACAAGTCTGATTTAGTTCATTGTTTCCTAGATATCATGGTTTAGAGCCCAAAATATTAGTTACTCTTCCCTCAATAAGATGAGCATCACGCTTAAGCGACTCAAGAACCAACAATTATCTTGGGACAAGGGTTCCTTAAACACAACCTCCAATAAAGAGGCTAAACGGCTTGTTCGAAGGGTTTCTACAAGAGCTGTGCGGAAGGGTCTAAGCTTACGTAGGAACCCGTGACCGTGTAGAGAGCATATGGTGTGTTGTATAGGGGATAGCTAAGAAATCACATAAGAAACTCGTAAGAAAATATGTTAAGTGTTGTTTCGCTCTTTATTGATCTTTGATTTGGAGTACACAAGTGATTACAATAGAAATCCCTAAATTCATTTAGAAATTAGGGTTTACTCTAGAGAAATAGAGAACAAGAATGAGAAATGAGAAATCGATCCCAAAAATGAGACCCCTCGGGTCTTATTTATAGACAAATCAGGGCCCTTTTGCTATTGGGCCAGTAGAATCCCCTGTCGGTCGCTTTTCCCTTTGATTCTGGTTGCTTGAGCACTCGACCACTCTTTAGGCTTTACTTATGGCGTTTTAGGGTGTCGGTCTTAGCCCTCAGAGGAATGGTCTCGGTTTTTGGAGCTTTTCTTTGGAGTCACTCCTATGTTTTTTGTATTAATACCAAGCCTGTTGATATGGATAACTTTAGGGAGGCTTTAGGCTTTCGAATGTAGGCTTCCGGTCATGAGCTCTCGGTCTTGCTATTAACACTTTGTGGGGCTTTCCTTCATGATTCAAGTGGATGGTTACCGGATCCACCACCCTTGTCAGTATCGACATTATGTAGATTAGTGTGGATAGCTTGTCTTTCTTCAAGGTTCCGGCTTGCCTTTCGGTAGATTCCTGGAGTGTATCTGGGCTTTCCGGAGGATTGCTTTCGGTGCTTAATTAGTTATTTACTAAAGTAACCTCTCAGTGACCATTTAATAGGGGTCTCTGTAGATGGTTCCTGGATGATCCTTACATGCTTCAAACTATGTACGTTTGATGCTTTCGTCCCTTCGTGTATCGTTATTAAAAAGTTAATACCGGTAGCCCTTTCATCCTTCTAGGTCTCGGTTTGTAGGATTCCCGGTCTTTCTCTTCATTGGCTTCCGGCTTCGGATGACCTTCCACTATTTACCCTTCGTACCATAACTACCCTGCCGGTATCTTTTCTTTGTATTGTTTTTGAGCTCTTTTCTTTAATGATGGTGTCAGTTGCCTGACTTCCGGGTTATTCCCTTATGATCTCACTTTTACCCTGTGCTGATTCTTGCTTACGGATTATTCTTCTATGCTTGTGACGGTCCATTACCCCTTCACCGACAACTTGTTTCAGTGCTAATTTTGGTAGTAACATTTGCCCCCTTTCATAGGGGTAATTTTGACTTTTCAAGTCAAACTTTGATGTCCTTTTGGTGTTTTGATTCCCTATCTCTTGATCTTCCTCGATCTGACCCGTTGATCGGTTCTTGCCTGTATAGTTTGGATTAAAGGTAATTTGGCATAATTACCATCACTTCTTCTTCCTTATTTTTTACTTGCGACATCAATTACTCAAACCAGATTACTGTTCTTCGAGAATTGCCAAAGCTTTTTTGAGATTTTCTGATTCAATCCCTGGTAAGTATTCTTACTTTAAATTATAAGCAGAAATTTAAACTAATCACTTAAATCAATCAGGGTTTTGCTTGTTAAATGCAAGTTATTTAATCATAGGTTATTTAGATTACGATTCATGGTGAACTGCACTAATGCTTTTTTCCCCAATGTTATTTCTTGGGTGTTTAAGATGTACAATTTCATAAGAAAAGATATTTATTGTTACAAAGTGAAACCTATGCCTTCAGTGCCAATGAGCTCACTGTCAACATTATCGACTCATTTGTTCCGACTTTACCAACACCAATTCCTGCATTTGGTTAGTATGTAAGTGTCGGGTTAATTTGAGAATGGTGACTCATCCGAAAGTGTTATCGAAGAGATGATTCTTTCTCTGATTTAGGTGTCAGTAAAGTTTAGGAGCTTTATTTTCGTAACCTTTTGACTTTGGCTTCGCGTGTCAGTTCCGAGGGCCAATCAGGCTTTTGGTGATGACTTAGGATCATTTTGGTTCCGGTTTAACCTTTACCATTCCCTTTTAGTCTTCTTAGCATGTTCTTGCACTCCTTTTTTCTTTCGGGGCCAGGATGATTAATTTTGTCATCATTAAGGGCTTGATTGTTTCTGAGTGAATGTAAATTTTGCATGAATTCTGTCCAGATTAATATTTAGGATTATCTTGATATGCAATAGTTTGAGTTTCTAGCATTAATAGGTTTACATGTTATCTACCCATTTCATATTAATGAATGTTGCACTAATTCACGTGTTGTGAAATTATATCACCTGGTAGCATTATGTCCGATAAAAAGAGCTCTAGTCAATTAAAGCCTGGTGCTCCCAGCACCTTTCGGAAGAAGAAGCCATTCACTTTGAATAATTCTCTAATTACTTCTCAAGATGAAGTAAATTCCATCCTTAACAAATTTGGGATGTCTGATGTAGATGCTATTCCCGCCACCAATCGGGATAATATTAGAAATCCTCCAGAAGGTTATTTTGCATATTCTTCCATCCACATCTGGCATGGGGACTTCTTTCCCTTTTTGACTTTTACACCTCAACTCTTACGGGACCTGGAAATTGCACCTATCCAACTTCTGTTGAACACCTATACTTTGCTTTTATGTCTCGAAGTTCTCGCACTCGAATCGGGTCAGGCTTCCCTTACTTCTAATCTTATTCAACATTTGGTGTGGTTTTCGAAAGGAGCATACTCACCTATTCTGCATGCCAATCCTTTGAAGAAAATCATTAGTGATGGTATTAGTAAGACCAAATCCTAGGAAGATCAGCTCTTTTTCATCAGATGCCCTGCTGGCATTTCAGGCAGTTTTGCAGATTTTGGTAAGTTCCCCTACTTTTTCATGAGTAATCATACTTTTCTTAGGCATTGTTTAACTTTACTTTCTTTCTAGATCTTGCTTCCAAGAGAGTTGCTTTAACGGAGAGTGAGTCTTGCGCGCTTGAAATTATCTCTAAAGCTTTTGAAGAACCGCGGAGTCGATCAGTTTGGTTGACCTTGGATAAATTGCGTCAATATAATCTCCTTCCTGATGGGCAAAAGATCTTGGGGAGCCCACCTATTCATTTCTTAGGATCGAAGCATTTGACTTTGGGCTCGGACATGTTTACTATTTCGTCTTCTTTGTTTCCAAGTACCATTATTGGGATTACTACTTTCTTTTCAAAGCAACCTTAATTTGTAAGATATTCATTCCTGGGTTTATCTTTATATCTACATTTGATCAGGGGCCTTGGCTTCTAAAGTTGTAACTCTCACTGATGCTCTAGATCAATCCACTGTCGTCGCTATCAAGAGGCTGGCCGAATCAACCATTCAGCTACCGGCTAAAAGATTAAAACATAACACTTTTGTTCTTCTTTCTCAGGATACGGTTGTTGAGGTTTCTAATCAGGAATTTTTTGTCTCTATAGCCCCTGCCAATTGATTCTACCGTGGTGACTATTATTGTCTCTCCCGAGGATACCTTTGGTCGTGAGCATGAGGGTCATGTTCTACCATCAACCTTTCCAAGTACGTTAGAAGTGGACAATCGTGCCATGACCCAAACTTCCACTTCTTAACATGTCAACCCCCTGGGTCGTCCTGTGCCAACATGAATTTTGATGATATTGTGAAGCTCTCTCTTTCTTCCTTCGAAGTTACGAAAGTTTCGTTACCTTCCACCTCTCCAGATGGGGTAGGTGTTTATCAACTTTTGGTCAATAAAAAATTATCAGTATATATTTTCCTTCTCTATTTTTTTCCTTATTTTTAATTTGTCATGATGGTTGATCGGACTCCATTTCTTTCCCAAATCACTAAGAGATGGCTCTTGTCTAAAAACAACGCCTTCCTTTCCTTCTTCCGAGGTTATTCGTCTTCGGGAAGAGAACGCGGCTTTAAGTGATGAATGTGAGAGGTTGAAGGTCTCTCTTCAGCATGCTGAAGCAGCTCTCGAGAAGGAGAGGCAGGCAAAGAGCCATTTATCTGACCAAGTTTCGTCTTTCGAGCATTAGACAATAAAGAACATGGCTAGTCATGCCGATAAACTCAAGAGGAAGGATGAGAAATTTTCTTGCGTGGCGCGGATAGAGGTCAAGAGCAGATTTTCTGACTTTTTGCAAGTTCATGTTCCCCGGATTAAGACTAAATACTACAAGGATGCCTTATTCCATGTCCTTTCTGATAACCTTCCGATCCTTCCTGAGATGCAACTTACCATCCCTTCTTTTATTAGAGATAGGGTCTTGGAAAGGATTAATATAGCCAAACAAAGGATCGAGACGCACAAAAGGGACAAGATCAGAGCTAAAGATCTCCTATACATTGAAGACCTTTCTGACGACTTTGGTGAGGTAGTGGAGAATTTGGCTTTTGTTGATGATGACGGAGATTATGGTAGTGATGGTCCTAATGGTAGTGATCGCCGAGATGAGCATGACAAGGATGGAAGTGAACCTTCTATAGCTCCTGATGTCTCGCATGGTTTTACAAGATATAGTCCTGACATTGTAGGCACTCATGTTTCTCAAGACTATGAAGCTCCCCCAGCCAAGAAAGGTGGTACTTTTGGGCCTTCAGGAAAAGAACAACAGCCTACTCAACCGGGGGTTTCTCCTTCTCAGGTATAGCTTTTGTTTTCTCAATGCTTTTTCCTTTCTTAAGTATGCGGCGGTAACTAGCTTCATGTTATTACATTAAATAGACCAAACGAAATATCATCTCACGACTTAGAGTAGAATTAGATGAAAAATAGAGGGAAATAACTCGATCTCGTGTAGAGTAAGGAAGGTTATTAAATGGTTATAATGCATTATCCCAGAGATATCATGATTTAGAGAAGAGCACGTCTAAGCTTATGTATTACAAGGAGCACGAGCCTGCACCCAGACTAAGGAAAGCTCACAAGCATAGGGATGCTCTTCGGGAGGAAAACAAGTAATTGATGACCTTATTTTGGATGTTGGTTGAGGATAGAGATATCTTAGTTAACTTCTATATGAAATTTATAAACGATACACAATGGTGGACTTTTCCTTTCTGGTAGAGCATAGTGGAGGTTTAATACATCATCTTTATAGGCTATATTTAGACGAGTTTGGAGTTGACCCACATCCTGGGGATTGTTGGAACCTCAAAAGGGTTCTTTCAATTTCTAGGGATCATCCCGTGGAAAAGCTTGAGTATAACAAGGATAGGTTTATCATCAAATTGTTTAAGAGATTAATTTTGTACGAGTAGGAGGAATATTTGTAAAGTTGATGTTGTGAATGTACAAAGTACATTTGCAATTCCACTTGTTATTTATGGTTTTTGATTCTCTTATCTATATTATGACAGAATTTCGTTTATCATGAAAACGCATTATGTTTGACTTGTAAGCTGGGAAAGGAATTTTCAACAACGTCATCCCTTGCTCCTACGAGAAGACGCTTTCTAAGAGACCTTAAGAGTGTTTACACGAATTTCCCTCGACTTTCTCTAAACTTCTTAGGTGTAGATCATGAGATGACCTTAAAAAGATTTAGGATTGAACATGCCGAGTTGATATGTAAATAATAAGTGCATCGATAAACAAGTTTGAACCCTTGTAACTCTTTTTGGTTTACATGTGCATTGAAGTGATTGACAGCGGGTTTGAAATAAAGTTTATGTAAAACTTTTATCTTAGAAGAATAGTACCCCTCCCCTGGGTAAAAAGACTTATGCATAACCACTTCTTATTTTTGTGGGCAGGCGGACCAACATGAGACCTTTCCGCCTAAAAATGAAGTGCCAATAGCTGTTGAGAAAAGGGGTAGGTCAAGTGAGGGGACCTCTACATCTTGAGAGAGAACAATCTTGTTCCAAAACTTATCTATCAAGCACTTGAATGAGAAAATAGCTGCCCTAAAAGGCCAAATATAAGGAAAAACAGAATTATTCTTGGATTGATGACGTATATAAGGGCCAAACCTTCTATTGAGTTCAATGATGAGTTAAGAGGTTTACGCCAATGTGTCACTAACTTGGAAATTGAGCTGGACAATGTTAATGCAAAATGTAAGACATGGGAATATTCCTTCAAAAATATCCCTATCATAACGGTGTCTCGGCCTTCACATGTCGCGACTGTTCCTAGGGCCTCAGTCTCTCAAAAGTATTTTTACTTGAAGAACCCCCCTCAAGGGTTAGAAGAATCAGTCATTTCTGAATTGTGCAAAAGAGTGATAGCTGAGATGAAGGGTGTCGTAGACACCAAATTGATTCAGGATCCATTCAACCGTGTCAGCCGGTACATTGATCAAATCAGGCATTTACATGGGGGAAAACATGATCTGCGTATAAGTGTTTTTGAGTTGGAGAAAGACAATAAGTCTCTTAGGGCCATGTGCAGAGCTTATGATAGGGCTTTTAAACTTCAGGTCAAACCTTCTGACAACCCTGGTGAAGTCAGTTAGAAAAGTGCGAAAACTTAACGAGCTCCTAAGCATCGCATCTGTCACACCATCAATCCCCCTTTACCCAAGGATGAAGGGAGGTAGGACATTTAATTGTGTTTATGATTGTAATGTGTACATATCCATATTTAAATAGTCAATGATGCAGTTCTTGTAAATGAACTTGTAAATCGTGTGTATTACTTGTAATGTGACTTATTGCTTGTATTGAATAGAAATAATAATGATTTGTACATAAGAGGTTTAAGAAATCTCCCTGAACGAGATGGAAACAGTTATATTTGTTTGAAAACCCTTTAATAATAGACTCTGATTTCCCTCTAAGTTTTCTTTCCATGATCCCTCTCTGGGAGTGAATCTTTAGGTCTTCGTGATCCAAATGAGAGTGCTAACAAAAGATGGCCAAAGCACCTTTTCTGGTAATGATTGAAAGCTTTCGTCGATATTCTAAATCATAATTTTAGGATGAAATCCGGGAATTCTCCACCGATAATAATAGAAGTTTTACGTCCAAATCAGACTTAGGTTGCTTAATAAAGAACCAGGAGCTCACTTCTAGTGTTTTAATAGAAATCCTGAATTAACCTAGATTCAGGTATTTAATAGAAGTCCAGAACTAACCCAGATTCGAGTATTTAATAGAAGTCCTGAACTAACCCAGATTCGGGTATTTAATAGAAGACCAGAAACCCATTTCTGGTAATTAGTTTTGTTTCCCCCTCTGGGTTTGATTTTAAAAGCAGAGGATGTATGTGCTTCCTGAGCCACTCTCCTGGCTTTTGGTTATCAAAGCAGAGGATATATGTGCTTTGTTGGCCACTCTCTGGGCATGTGTATCCGGTGCGCTTGGCTATCTTATCCACAAGAAGGGCCTAAGGACCTACCCAACCTCCCTTCAGGAAGCACCTTATCCTGACCATCGTAGGCAATGATAAGGTCTTAGATGCTTAAACCGGGACATCGTAGACGTTGAATTAAGGCTTACTCTTTTGGTGCCCTACCCTGGCCATCGTAGGCGGTGATAGAGGCTTACACTCCACCCCCCCCCCCCCCTCAAAGGAGTGCCTTATCCTGGCCATCTAAGGGATGATAAGGGTTGGTGTTCCATTCTGTGGGTAATGCGGAACCTAAGCAGAGATAGGGCGTGCTCTTTTGCGAGCAAAGGTAGGACGTGCTTAGTTCATAGCAGAGGCAGGGCATACTCTTATGCAAGCAAAGCCACGGCGTGTTAATTAGATGCTCTGTCACGACCATTTCCGGTGTGGATTGGAGGCTTATACTTTTGATGCTTTAACCTAGCCCTTTCTATTCTGGCGTGGAGAAAGGCTTGCACACCACTCCACTCCAGGGAGTGCCTTGCCCTGGCCAACTCGGCGGTGACAAGGGATTTTATCCATTTGTGATTTGACCTACCTTTGGGCATTTCGAGTTTTGAGGGGGTTTCCATTACTGTAATCAGGTAGACAATCTTTTTCTCAAAGGATCTATTATTGTAGTTTGCTATGTTTTCTTTACATATCTTTGTAGCTTTCTTTGGCTTAAGAAGTTGGTAATCATCCCCTCTAAGACTCTACAATGGTTGGTTTCATGTCCATTCATCATACGATAGTAACAATAAGGCCCTCCCAACTTAGCTTCATTCTTGGGTTTCTTCTTTAATGATGGCCAAAAGTTCAACTCATGCGTAGTCAGGTAGTAGATACCCATAATTGATGTAGTAAGCTCACAGCCTTTTGATAGTCTTGATTCGAAGGCCTTCTTTCGATGCTGGAATTTAGCCTTTTTACCACTCGATTCTATTATCTCCTCTTCGTCCCTAAGCTTTCTTTTAGCTGCGTTTTGGTACAAGGGCACATCTCTTTTAGGCTTTTTCGCGTTAAGGTAAGTGGAAACCTTCTCGGTTTTCTGCCCGAATATTGTTCGTCTAACTAGTGTCTGAATGGCTTCTTTGATACGACGAAAGGGGTTATACTCTTCTGTTGTGGAATTGCTTAGAGCAAGAATGGGGTTAGTCCCAAATGGAAATGATTAATGCTCCAATGATCAGGATCATAAGGCTTTACATCTCTTTCCTTATATTGAATATGCAGGGTTTTCACCTTAACCTTCTCGACCGTCCATGGCTCATTAATACTTGATGTAACCATGGGAAACTCATTAGTTACTCGTAGAGACCTTTTATTCATGATTTTTTCTTCTTTAAATCTTAATCTAACCTGTGTCGGAACAACACAGTAAGATATATGATTGTTAACCACAAGGTCGGAGGTTCAGGCCTTCCTTCTAGCACTAAAATGTTAACGATATTTTTCATCAACACCGAAGATAGGTCTACGGAAGTTGACCTAAAGGGAAAATGGGGGTTATTTAGCTTTCACGAGTCTGAGTTAGTTCACCGTTTCCTAGATGTCAAGGTTTAGAGCCCAAAAGATTAGTTACTCTTCACTCAATGGGGTGATCATCATGCATAAGCGACTCAAGAACCAACAGTTATCTTGGGACAAGGGTTCCCTAAACATATCCCTCGATAAAGATGCTAAACGGCTTGTAGGAAGGGGTTCCGCAAGAGCTCCGCAGAAGGCTCTGAGCTTAAGTAGGAATCCATGACAGTGTAGAGAGCATATGGTGTGTCGTATAGGGGATAGCTAAGAAATCACATAAGAAACTCGTAAGGAAATATGTTAAGTTTCGATCCGTTATTTATTGATCTTTGATTTGGAGTACACAAGATTTGGAGTACACAAGTGATTACAAAAGAAATCCTAAAATTGATTTAGAAATTAGGGTTTACTCTAGAGAAAAAGAGTACAAGAATGGGAAGTGAGAAATCGGTCCCAAAAACGGGACCCCTAGGGCCTTATTTATAGACAAATCAAGGCCCCTTCCGTTATATGGCCAGCAGAAGACCCTGTCGGCCGCTTTTCCCTTTGGTTCTGGTTGCTTTAGCACTGGTCCGCTCTTTAGGCTTTGCTTATGGCTTTTTAGGGTGCCGAACTTGGCTCTCGGAGGAATGGTCTCGGTTTCTAGAGCTTTTCTTTAGAGTCTCTCCTATCTTCTTTGTATCAATACCAAGCCAGTCGGTATCGATAATTTTAGGGAGGCTTTAGGCTTTCGGATAAAGGCTTCCGGATGTAGGCTTCCAGATATAGGCATCCGGCCATGAGCTCTTGGTCTTGCTATTAACACTTTGTGGATCTTGCCTTCATGATTCAAGTGGATGGTTACCGGATCCACCACCGCTATCGGTATCGACACTAAGTAGATTAGTGCGGATAGCTTGTCTTTCTTCGAGGTTCTGGCTTTTTCGGTAGATTCTTGGAGTGTATCTCGGCTTTCCAGAGGATTGCTTCCGGTGCTTACTTAGTTGTTTACTAAAGTAACCTCTCGGTGACCATCTAATAAGTGTCTTGGTAGCTGGTTCCCGGATGATCCTTATATGCTTCAAACTTTATACCTTTGATGCTTTCGTCCCTTGGTGTATCGGTATTAAGCAAGTTAATACCGGTAGCCCCTTCGTCGTTTTAAGTCTCAGTTTGTAGGATTCCTGGTCTTTCTCTTCATAGGCTCCCGGCTTTGGATGAACTTCCGTTATTTACCTGACCTTCCATTATTTACCCTTCGTACCGGAACTTACCTGCCAGCATCCTTTCTTTGTATTGGTTTTGAGCTCTTTTCTGTAACAACCCGGAATTTCAGAACCAATATAACATTTTTATTTTAGCGATTTTAATGGATTTTGAATATTTAAAATGACTTATTTTAAATAATAATGACTAATAATTTATTTTAATCGAAGTTAGAACGAATAAATTTATTTTAATTATAAAACGAGCCTGAAATAGCGCGGTAGTTTGAAATTTCGATTTTCAAATTTCAACTGAATGTACAGGATTCAAAATAAATCGGATTTCAATAAAACCAGAAATATTTGAATCTGTTTAATTATATCTTTCTAACTAATGTGAAAAATTCAGATTTCATAATGAGAATTGAAAGTTATGTCCAGTTTAAAATTTGAAATAGTCGCCATGGAATTTAATATAATATATAACCCTTAAAAATAGCCATTTTGCAAATGACCTCTTTTTCGATGAGACCACTTTTGTTGGATTCGGAATGTCAAATTATTGCTAGATTCTAATTTTCATAGTTTTTGGAATTAATATATGAGCATGGTAAATTTAAACGTGTTTGGTCAATTCAGTTTGAATTTAATCGACTGGAAAATGACCGTTTTTCAAACAATCTCCAAATTCAACGAAATTAGTTTTGTTAGGACCGTATCATCAAAACATAGCTAGATTTATTTTTCTGGAATTTTTGGAGTCAGTATGTGGCCCCAATAATTTAAAATGTACATTAAAATCAATTTTGAATGTTATATTAATTTATATTTTAATTTGGATGAAAACTGATCGAAACAGTCGAATTGGCTAACCGGACATATCCCATTGTGTCCGCAATGGGGGTATTTACTGGGGTGACAGCCGTTGGGTTCGATTTGGACTTAAAATGAAAAAGCAACTTTTTGAAGTAAAAATAAATAATACATATATAATTATATAAAGGGAGTCAACCCGTATTTCTCCCCTATACACGGTCGAACCACCCCTCCCCCAATTCATCATTCAAACTCGAAGAGGAGAAAAAAAACTTCCCTCCAACCGCCGCCTCACCCTCCAACCACCCTCTCCTCAGCCTGTGTGCGCCGCGATCCTCCCCGCCCCCCTCCTCCAGTCGCCAGCGGGCCCCCTCTTCCTCTTCTTTCTCCTTCTTTAAAACCCTAATCCCCCTTTTTTGGAGACCGCCGCCGCAATAGGCCCACCACCACCCATCCGCCGCTCCCCTGACCTTCCAGCACCACCTGCGCTGCCTTCCCCCGCCTCCACCGCTGCTGTGGGCCCTCCTCCATCAAGAAAAAAAAGGTGAGTTTTTATTTATTTATTTTGATTTAATGTAATTGGTTTTAAAAATCTGTTTTTTTATATAGCGTAGTTTTAAAAAAATAGTTTTTTTAAAAGCATTGTTGTTAAAAATCCTTTTTTTATATATACATAGAAATAAAAATACGATTTTCATGTAGACAACATAGATATAAAAATATGATTTTTATGTAGACAACATAGATATAAAAATATGATATTTATTGTTTGAATGGCAATATAAAAATATGATTTTTATTGTTTGAATGGCAATATAAAAATATGATATTTATTGTTTGAATGGCAATATAAAAATATGATTTTTATTATATGAAGAGCACTATAAAAATATGATTTTTATTACATGAAGAGCATTATAAAAATATGATTTTTATTATATGGATAGCGTTATAAAAATGGGATTTTTAAATATATATATATTATTGTTAAAAATGTGATTTTTAATATAAATCACGTGAAACAGATCTCGTTGGAAACACGGTGAAGGACACAATGCGCTGTAACAAATCCAAAACCAAACCGTTTAAATAAAGAATGATGGAGTGGAAACCAAAGGTGAGAACTCGTTCTCAACTAATTTATTTTACAATTAAAAATATTCTAGGATGCAGATGGGGCTTAGAAGTCTCCGACACTATTTATTGTACAAACCATATTATGTGATTTGAATTACATGGAGTTCAACACTCAAATTCGCACAATCAGATAATTGAAAGCGATGTTTGGATATTACGGACACATGGATTTCATACTCTGCGAATAACCACTTATGGCGCCGTAAATGGCATTTGGGGTAGTTGAGTATTTATTTATCTGGATGTTCTGCATGATTTGATTATGATTGTAAAATTGGTTGTGAATTAATTGTGAATTGATTGGAATTGGTTTGTGTATAGCGCGAGCCAGTATTAGGCGAGGGTTAAGGCTAGACCTTATTCCGGTTCTAGTACCGCGCCGTTATGCTGCTGAAATTATCTAAAAAGTGTTTGAAAAATTTAGTTAGTTGAAAATATTATTTTCAGCTTATAACAGAGATAAATAAAATAATTATTGGATAGTTAAAAATAAGTTTACACATCCATTTACAAGTCGGACGGCTTGTTTATGCTCTCCTATTCTCGTGATATCGATTGGGACGATAATTTTTACACATCGCCCAAGTGCACGAATAGTAATTATTGCTTGATGGTTGAAACCCCACATAGGTATTGGGATGATATTTGACGTTAACTAATCCCAATTGTTTAATTGTATGTCAATCGATAAGTTGATAGACTGTTGCAAGCGTCAATTATTTATATTTAACGCTTATGCAGTTGTGTGGTGCACTCTGGATTATGGTTGACTGTGTATGATTATTGTTGTGTACATGTGTGTATGAAATCCATATATATGAAATTGTATGGTAATTGGCTGTTTCTAATTCCAATTCAGAAATAATGAATATTTTAAAATAACAAATATTTTAAAATAATATTTTGTAAAGGATAAAAATATGATTTTGGTGTCCGATTGATGAACACGAAAATATTGAAATGTATGAAGCCGTGTTGTTTAGATTTGCGTTATTGACGCGAACGATATTTATATCTATTTTATTCATTTTTATAACGAATATCGAAAGAGAAATGATTTCAAAATCTTATATTTTGAAAAGATTATCATTTTAATATTATAATGATTTGGAAAATTCAACTTTAATTTAAAATTTGAAAATGAAGTTAGAATCATTTTAAAACGAATTTATAAATTACGTTTTAAATGGAAATCGACGAAATATATAATATATATGTTATATATATTTTATGGCCTGAATAGAACGTGTCGCGCAGCGACCGTTCGCGAACTTCAACTATTGACTTCGAATTGACATTACGGGAGATCTGACCGTCGGATTCTCCTAAAACCGGAACCATTGGGTTCGTATCAAAAAGAGATTTCCAACGAATATAAGAGATTTGAAATCTAACAGTTGGATTTGGAATTATGTCCAAATCAAATTTGGAAAAGGTCGTTGTAAGCGATGGTCGTTTATGGAAATCGACTAAAAGGGCCTTAACAAAAATATTAATAATTTGTGTAAAATCATAATAAATGATTTGGAAAGAATTAGGATGAAAATTCCATATTTGAAAAGATAAAAATATATTTTCATCGAAATGAACAAGTTATTAACTAGAATTATAATCCAATTATTTTTAAATAAATAAATTGGATTGAGAATGAGTTTTAATATAATCCAAATTTCCAATACATGAATTGGAATGGAAATAATCTTCGGAATATTTCGATATTGGATGCCGTGATTATACGGATATTGTTATGGAAATTTGAAAGATATATTTATATCGTTATTTCCAATACGATATTTGTTGGTTTCAGAATTTGATATTGAATATAAGCCGATATAATTTCTATTCAGAGCCTTGTATTTGATATCAAATTGTATTTTAGGTTTGTCGTGAACGGTGTCTTTACTAGCACTGTTCTTAAACCCAGTTAAGAAAAGAATAAATATTTAATTTAAGATTTAGTGAAGTTTTCCAATTAATTAATATTTAATTGGAATTGAATAAAAGAATTGGATTTTGGGTTTGTCGTGAATGGTGTCTTAAATAACAATGTCCATAAACCCCGTATGGGAAGAATAAATCTTTTAATTAAGATTATTAGAGTTTCCAGTTACATTTAGTAACTGGAATAAAATGGAATGTGAATTGGGTTTATTATGAACTGTGTTTTAATGACATTCGTTCTTTAACCCAATTAACCGTGGAATGCGATTTGGAATTTATAAATCTTTTTATTAAGATTTAAAGGAAATTTTCCAAAGTAAAGTTTTCCAATTTAATACAATAAATTGGGATGGAATGGAATTCGATTTGATAATAATCGATGTGAGCTTCTGTGGAGGGAGACTGTTGATATATATATGGAATTTAAAAGGCTTTATCGTTATTCCATTTATATTATTACTCGAATACGGAAATTGATATCGATTATATATTGATCTGTTTTCTGTGAAGATTCCATAATTAGTAGAATATGATTTTGGGTTTATTATAAACCGTGTTTTAAATGACATTGGTTCTTTAACCCAGTTAAAGACAGGATTTCATGTCTAACATTGTATTTTGAACTGTATTGTTGATCTCTGCTAAATATATATCTGTTTGGTGGCGGAGAATTTATTCTCTTGTTTAACATCCTTCTCTAAGACGTATGAGCTTAGAGGTTATATATCGGCAGAAATCAATGGTACGGCGTAGATTGTCAATGCGACATGTTTGTTTTTTCCAAAGTTAAATAATTATTAGTATTGATTTTTGGGAAGATTAATACTAAGTGGAGTTTTAATGAATCTTTAACTAGATTGAAATGTGTAGCTGATAATTTAAATTATCAAATTTGGGAAATGTTCAAGAATGGAGTATCACCAATTTTGCTCCAAGCGATAGATAAATCTTTAATTAGATTTGAATGTGAAATGGTAATTAAATTTACCGATAACACCATGGTGTTAAATATGGAGTATTAACAGTTTTGCTCCATAGGATTAATAGGTTGGGATTGGGAAATTAAACAAATGATTACTTTGGTAGGGCTCGATAATCCCGACTAGTTTGGATAAACCTTAATTTGGTTTGAATTGATATCCAAAGGAAGATTAAAGAATAAATTTAAAGAATTTATCTTTGATAAAATTAATGGGAACCTTTCCCTAATGATGTGAATATTTGAATAAAAGAATATTCTGAATTGAAATGTGGCGTATCTTGCGTTTGTGTAGCACTTGTTTATAATATACACGAGTTACTCGGAAAGGCCGGGTTTATACTCATTCTGATAACCGATTCGACGATAAGTCGACGATGAAGACGGTGGTTGAAGACTGGAGGTCTTCACATCGTTTGGATGATTACTGATGTCTTGATTGGGCTGTACACCCAAGACAAGGTAATAAGTGGTGATCGTCCAGACACACTTAGAGATCGACTGGATATGCGAGGACCTCTCTCCTGTATTGGACATATAGGACGAGAAATAAGGTTTCTCCGGCTTCGTTCAGGCCCAGAACGAACTAGTAAATTGATGTGTGTCTGACATTGGATTCTATTCTATGTTGATTGATCTCTATTAAATATATATATATATATATATATATATATATGTTTGGTGGCGGAGAATTTATTCTCTTGCTTAACACCCTTCTCTAAGTCGTACAAGATTAGAGGTTATATATCGATAGACTTCAGTCGCATGGCGTGAATTGCCTGTGTGGCATGCTGAGATGCAAATGATCAAGACTTCTGTTGAAAAGCAGAGTCTTTTGGTTGATGATCAAAGCACGGCTTTAAATAGCATAGCTTTGTGTATAGTGTTAATTCGCGAGCCTCATACCTCGTTATGAGTCAAAAACGGGATCGTGACCGCAAGGAGTGCACGACGTTTCCTTCTAGCTATAGGTGGTGTCATGGTATGGAGCTCAGACGTTTATATTTATTTTACCTATGTGGATGATGGATTGCGAGGCGTCTCAGATATATCGGTTACTATGGAGCCGATGGATAGATACTATAGGACCGGGAAACGTGTGTTCAGGAATAACCAATCCTCAAACATAAGAGAGGACTGGCCCTGAAGCATCACAAGGTTGCCCAGAGTGTGTTATCCTAAGGCATTTGCTAGAGTGTCTCGAAGCTGGCGAGGAGATGATCCCTTGCCTCGACTCATGATGGAAATCCAATTTCCAATACGTGACTTTTCGGTTTTAGTTGTAAACCTATATGGCGACATAGTAGCATGGGATACTATGCCGTCTATGATTGATACATTTATATTTGAAGCTGTTTGATACACTATGCACTTATAGTAATATCAAATGATTTGTTTTAAAATGTACTAAGCATATTTGGCTATTATAAGGGAAAACTCTATCCTCCAGCTTGCGTTGCATTGTGTGACGGGACCTGAATCTTATAATAGCTTCATTTTTCAAAAAGTATTGCATTGTTTACAAACTGTTTATGCACTGATATTCTTGGGGGTAAACCTGTTCTGTTTTATATGGCGTGGTCCATTGATATATCTGATTTTAAACTCAAGTTTATAACTATTTTAGTTCTCACACCAGTCACATGACTGGCCTGGAGTTTATTGTTTTAACCTAAACTCTGGGTTCCCCTATTTTCCACGCGGGCAGCTAGTAGTTGGGTTTTTGCAGACATTACTTTCACAGGATCCTGGATCCATAACTGGAGCTATATTCAAAACGCTGTATATCCGTGTCTTTCTTACAGTTGTGTTATGTATTGATTTTCCGATGTTGTGTAATTTGAATCTCTGATATTTGTCAAATGTATATTATTTATTCATACTCTGTATATTCTTGTACTCTGATGTAAACTGTTGTAATAAGCAATGAAATTTTCTTTTGTTTGTATTCTAAATTATCGTTTTCTCAACTCAATCCGGGCTTTCCCGTAAGGGCGAGTTTCAGGCGGTTTCAGTTGGTATCAGAGCTTTGGTTTACAGAGTTCGAGAACAAGACACATTCGAACCAAATGAAAGAATTAATCAGAGATTGGATTAGTACTGTCCAATAGGAATGACTTGTTATAGATGGGATCAGTAGTATCCTAGAATTAGTTGGAAGGGTATTGTTTTTTAAAAATAAAAAAAACGAAAACAAAATTAGTTTTGGCATTTATAACTTATTATACGTATGTGAGTATTTTTATTTTAAATTGATTTGGACTATCGAGTATATGAAGATTTTAATATACGTCTAAACCACGTGTATTTGAAATCTCAAATATACTGGATGGATATAGAATCACACTCTAGTCGCCCGGAGATGATTCTAATGATGAGGCCTCATCATCAGTATTTATGTTCGAGTTTCAAAAGTGCGATATCTATATATTTACAATTGACTGGTATGAGAACCAAAATTTAGATAAGGTTATTATTGTGATTTGGCAATAAAAACATGATTTTGAATATATATATATATCAAAGTTATGAATTTGAAAATTTAATCAACAAATTGATTGTTGGTTGTGATATGTGATTATTAGTATAACTAATAAAATTATTGGAATGATAATTAAGTGAAACCAATATGTGAATGAAAGTTAAATTTAGCCAAATTGAGACAAATATTGAACTGAATTGAAACTTTGTTAAAATTGCATACATGTACATATATATGTGTGAACAACTCATAGCATAGAAGCCAATAAGAGGAATAAAATTGTATGCCCGACAAATAGGTACATGTTTACTAATTTTATTGGGTTTTGATGATTTTATGAGCCGAATAGCTTTTTCTTTTTCTTTTGGATTGGTGAGGGCCCTGTGAGGCTAGTTGCGGTTTTAAAGGTCTCCCTGTGCAAAGGAAATTATGGCGAATTTTTTCGAAAATTTAGGGTGTTAGCCAAATTTTTGAGAAATTAGAAATTCTTAGAAACAGAAAAGTTGAAGAATGAAAGCCATAATGAAAGTTGATTTGGTTAATTAAACAACTTTCAGCTCCGTTCCTTTTCGAGGATGAAAAGATTTTAAGTGGGGGAGATTGTAATAACCCGGAATTTCAGAACCAATTTAAAATTTTTATTTTAGCAATCTTAATGGATTTTGAATATTTAAAATGATATATTTTAAATAATAACGAATAAAAATTTATTTTAATCGAAGTTAGAACGAATAAATTTATTTCAATTATAAAACAAGCCTGAAATGCCGCGATAGTTTGAAAATTCGATTTCAAATTTCAGTTGAATGTACAGGATTCAAAATAAATCAAATTTCAGTAAAACCTAAAATATTTGAATTTGTTTAATTATATCTTTCTAACGAATGTGAAAAATTCAGATTTCATAACGAGAATTGAAAGTTAAGTCCACTTTAAATTTTGAAATAGTCGCTATGGAATTTAATATAATATATAACCCGTAAAAATAGCCATTTTGCAAATGACCTCCTTTTTCGATGAGACCACTTTTTCTGGATCTGGAATGTCAAATTATTGCTATATTCCAATTTTCATAATTTTTGGAATTAGTATGTGAGCGTGGCAAATTTAAACGTGTTTGGTCAATTCAGTTTGAATTTAATCGACTGGAAAATGACCATTTTTCAAATAGTCTTCAAATCTGATGAAATTAGTTTTGTTAGGACCGTATCATCAAAACATAGTTAGATTTATTTTTTGGAATTTTTGGAGTCAGTATGTGACCCCGGTAATTTAAAATGTACGTTAAATTCAATTTTGAACGTTAAATTGATTTATATTTTAATTTTGATGAAAACTGATCGAAATAGTCGAATTGGCTTACCAAATATATACCATTGTGTCCGGAATGGGTGTATTTAGCTAGGGGCGACATTCGTTGGGTTCGATTTGGAATAGAATGAAAAAGCAACTTTTTGAAGTAAAAATAAATAAAAAAATATAATAATATAAAGGGAGTCAACCCCCTTTTCTCCCCTACACACGGTCAACCCCCCTCCCCCAATTCGTCGTTCAAACCTAAAGAAGAGAAGAAGAAAAAACCGTGACTTCCCTCCAGCCGCCGCCTCACTACCGCGACTCCCCTCCCCCGCTTGCGCGCAACAATCCTCCCCCTCCTCCAGTCGCCAGCGGTCCCCCTCTTCCTCCTCTCTCTCTCTCCTTCTTTAAAACCCTAATCCCCCTTTTTTCATAGACCGTCGCCGCCATAGGCCCACCACCGCCCATCCGCCGCTCCCCTGACCTTCCAGCACCACCTGCGACGCCTTTCCCCACCTCCACCGCTGCTGTAGGCCCTCCTCCATCAAGAAAATTCAATTTTTACAAGAAAAAAGGGTGAATTTTTATTTATTTATTTTGATTTAATTTAATTGGTTTTAAAAATCAGTTTTTTATATAGCATAGTTTTTAAAAAAATCAGTTTTTTTAAAGCATTGTTGTTAAAATTCTTTTTTTTATATACATAGAAATAAAAATATGATTTTTATGTAGGCAACATAGATATAGAAATGTGATTTTTATTGTTTGAATGGCAATATAAAAAATATGATTTTTATTGTTTGAATGACAATATAAAAATATGATTTTTATTGCTTGAATGGCAATATAAAATATGATTTTTATTGCTTGAATAGCAATATAAAAATATGATTTTTATTGTTTGAATGACAATATAAAAATATGATTTTTATTGTTTGAATGGCAATATAAAAATACGAATTTTATTGTTTGAATGGAAACATAAAAATATGATTTTTATTATTTGAATGGTAATATAAAATATGATTTTTATTGTTTGAGTGGCAATATAAAAATATGATTTTTATTGTTTGAATGGCAATATAAAAAGATGGATTTTAATATATGAAGGGCATTATAAAAATATGATTTTTATTATATGAAGAGCATTATAAAAATATGATTTTTATTATACGGGAAGCGTTCTAAAAATGGGATTTTTAAATATGTATAGCGTTGTTAAAAATATGATTTTTAATATAAATCAGGTGAAACAGATATCATTGGAAACACGGTGAAGGACACAACGTGCTGTAACAAATCCAAAACCAAACCGTTCAAATAAAGAATGACGGAGTGGAAACCAAAGTTGAGAACTCCTTCTCACATAATTTATTTTACAATTAAAAATATTCTAGGATGCAAGCGGGGCTTAGAAGCCCCCGACACTATTTAGTGTACAAACCATATATGTGATTTGATTATATGGAGATCAACACTCGAATTCGCACAATCACATAATTGAAAGAGATGTATGGATATTACCGACACACGGATTTCGTACTCCGCGAATAGCCACTTACGGCGCCGAAAATGGCATTTGGGGTAGTTGAGTATTTATTTATTTGGATGTTCTGCGTGATCTGATTATGATTGTAAAATTGGTTGTGAATTAACTGTGAATTGATTGGAATTGGTTTGTGTATGGCGCGAGCCAGTATTAGGCGAGGGATAAGGCAAGACCTTATTCCGGTTCTAATATCGCACCGTTATGCTGTCGAAATTTTCTAAAAGTTGTTAGAAAAATTTAGTTAGTTGAAAATATTATTTTTAGCTTATAACGGCGATAAATAAAATGATTATTGGATAGTTAAAAATAAGTTTACACATCCATTTATAAGTCGGACGACTTGTTTATGCTCGCCTATTCTCGTGATATCGATTGGGACGATAATTTTTACACATCGCCCAAGTGCACGAATAGTAATTATTGTTTGATGGTTGAAACCCTACACGGGTATTGGGATGATATTTGACGTTCACTAATCCCAATTGTTTAACTGTATGTCAATCGATAAGTTGACAGACTGTTGTAAGCGTCAATTATTTATATTTAATGCTTATGCAGTTGTGTAGTGCACTCTGTATGATGGTTGACTGTGTATGATTATTGTTGTGTACATGTGTGTATGAAATCTATATAAATAAAATTGTATGGTAATTGGCTATGTCTGATTCTAATTCAGAAATAATTAATATTCTGTAAAGGATAAAAATATGATTTTGATGTCCGATTTGGGATGGACACGAAGATATTGAAATATATGAAGCCATGTTGTTTAGATTTGCGCTATTGATGCGAATGATATTTATATCTATTTTATTCATTTTTATAATGAATATCGAAAGAGAAATGATTTCAAAATCTGATATTTTGAAAAGTTTATCATTTTAATATTATAATGATATGGAAAATTCAATTTTGATTTAAAATTGAAAATGAAGTTAGAATCTTTTTAAAACAAATTTATAAACGATTTATAAAATACGTTTTAAATGGAAATCGAAGATATATATATATTATATATTTAAAGGCCTGAATAGAACGCGTCGCGCAGCGACCATTCGCGAATTTCCACCATTGACTTTGAATTGACATTACGGGAGATTTGCCCGTCGGATTCTCCTAAAACTAAAACCGTTGGGTTCGTATCGAAAAGAGTTTTCCAACGAATATAAGAGATTTGAAATCTAATGGTTGGATTCGTAATTATTTCGAAATCAAATTTGGAAAAGGTCGTTGTAAGTGCAGTTCGATGACCGTTTATGGAAATCGACTGAAAGGGCCTTAACAAAATTATTAAAAATATTAATAATTTGTGTAAAATCATAATAAATGATTTGGAAAGAATTAGGATGAAAAATTCCATATTTGAAAAGATAGAAATATATTTTCATCGAAATGAACTAGTTATTAACCAGAATTATAATCCAATTATTTTTAAATAAATAAATTGGATTGAGAATGGGTTTTAATATAACTAGAATTTCCAATACATGAATTGGAATGGATTTGCAATGGAAATAATCTTCAAAATGTTTCGATATTGGATTCCATGAATATACGGATATTGTTATGGAAATTTGGAAGATATATTTATATCGTTATTTCCAATACGATATTTGTTGGTTTTAGAATTTTATATTGAATATAAGCCGATATAATTTCTATTCAGAGCCTTGTATTTAATATCAAATTCGATTTTGGGTTTGTCGTGAACGTTGTCTTTACTAACACTGTTCTTAAACCCAGTTGAGAAAAGAATAAATCTTTAATTTAAGATTTGGTGAAGTTTTCCTATTAATTAATATTTAATTTGAATTGGATTTTGTGTTGGTCGTGAATAGTGTCTTAAATAACACTGTTCTTAAACCCTGTGTGAAAAGAATAAATATTTTAATTAAGATTATTAGATTTTCCAGTTACCTTTAGTAACTGGAATAAAATGGAATGTGAATTGGGTTTATTGTGAGCTATATTTTAATGACATTGGCTCTTTAACCCAATTAACAGTGAAATGTGATTTGGAATTATAAATCTTTTTATTAAGATTTAAAGGAAATTTCCAAAGTAAAGTTTTCCAATTTAATACAATAAACTGGAATGGAATGGAATTCGCTTTGATAATAATCGAAGTGAGCTTATGTAAAGGAAGACTGTTAATATATTTGGAATTTAAAAGGCTTTGTCGTTATTCCATTTATATTATTAGTCGGATGCGGTTTCCACGAAGATTCCATAATTAATGGAATGTGATTTTGGGTTTATTGTGAACCCTTTTTTTAATGATATTGATTCTTTAACCCAGTTAAAGATAGGATTTTTATGTTTAACATTGCATTTCGAACTGTGTTGTTGATCTCTGCTAAATATATATCTGTTTGGTTGTGGAGAATTTATTCACTTACTTAACACCCTTCTCTAAGACGTACGTGCTTAGAGGTTACATATCGGCAGAAATAAATGGTATGGTGTAGATTGTCAATGCGGCATGTTTGTTTTTCCCAAAGTTAAATAATCATTAGTATTGATTTTTGGGAAGGTTAAAACTAAGTGGAGTTTTAATGAATATTTAATTATATTGAAAGGTGTAGGTGATAATTTAAATTATCAAATTTGGGAAATGATCGAGAATGGAGTATCACCAGTTTTGCTCCAAGCGATAGTTAAATCTTTAATTAGATTTGAACAAGAAATGGTAATTAAATTTACCGATAACACCATGGTGTTAGATATGGAGTATTACCAGTTTTGCTCTACGGGATGAATAGGTTGGAATTGGGAAATTAAACAAATGATTACTTCGGTAAGGCTCGACAATCGCGACTAGTTTGGATAAACCTTAATTTGGTTTGAATTGATATCCAAAGGAAGATTAAAGAATAAATTTAAAGAATTTATCCTTGATAAAATTAATGGGAACCTTTCCCTAATGATGTAAATATTTGAATAAAAGAATATTCTGAATTGAAATGTGGCATATGCTGTGTTTGTGTAGCACTTGTTTATAATATACGTGAGTTATTCGGAAAGGTCGGGTTTATACCCATTCTGAATAACTGATTCGACGATGAAGACGGGGGTTGAAGACTGGAGGTCTTCACTTCGTTTGAATGATTATTGATGTCTTGATTGGGCTGTACACCCAAGACAAGGTAATAAGTGGTGATCATCCACACGTACTTGGAGATCGACCGGATATGCGAGGACCACTCTCCTGTATTGGACATATGGGGCGAGGAATAAGGTGTCTCCTGTTTCGTTTAGACCCAGAACGAACTTGTAAATAGATGTGTGTCTGACTTGGATTATATTATGTGTTGATTGATCTCTATTAAATATATATCTGTTTGGTGGCGGAGAATTTTTTCTCTTACTTAAAACCCTTCTCTAAGACGTACGAGCTTAGAGATTATATATTTATCGACATCAGTCGCATGGCATGAATTGCCTGTGTGGCTTGCTGAGATGCAAATGATCAAGGCTTCCGTTGATAAGCAGAGTCTTGTGGTTGATGATCAAAGCACGACTTTAAATAGCATAGCTTTGTGATTAGCGTTAATTTGCGAGCCCCACACCCCGGTATGAGTCAAAAACGGGATCATGACTACAAGGAGTGCACGACGTTTCCTACTTGCTATGGGTGGTGTCATGGCATGGAGCCCAGACATTTATACTTATTTTACCTATGTGGATGATGGATTGCGAGGCGCCTCGGATATATCGGTTACTACAGAGCCGATGGATAGGTCCGATAGGACCGGGATACGTGTGTTCAGGAATAACCAATCCTCAAACGTAAGAGAGGACCAACCCTGAAGCATCACAGGGTTGTCCAGAGTGTGTATTGCTAAGGCATTTGCTAGAGTGTCTCGTAGCCGACGAGGAGATGATCCCTTGCCTCGACTCATGACGGAAATCCAATTTCCAATATGTGACTTTTCGGTTTTAGTTGTAAGCCTATATGGCAACATTGTAGCATGGGATACTATGCCGTCTATGATTGATACATTTATATTTGAAGCTGTTTGATACACTATGCACTTATAGTAATATCAAATGATTTTTTTTAAAATGTAGCAAGCATGTTTGTCTATTATAAGGGAAAACTCTATCCTCCGGCTTACGTTGCATTGTGTGATGGGACCTGAGTCTTATAATAGCTTCATTTTTCAAAAAGCATTGTTGTTTACAAACTGTATATGCACTTTTATTCTTGGGGGTAAACCCGTTCCGTGTTATACGGCATGGTCCCTTGATATATCTGATTTTAAACTCAAGTTTATAGCAGTTTTAGTTCTCACACCAGTCACATGACTGACCTGGAGTTTATTGTTTTAACCTAAACTCTGGGTGCCCCTATTTTCCACACGGGCAGCTAGTAGTTGGGTTTTTGCAGATATTATTTTCATATGATCCTAGATTTACAGCTGGAGCCATATTCAGAATGCTCTGTATCTGTGTATTTCTTACAGTTGTGTTATGTATTGATTTTCTGTTGCTATGTAATTTGAATCTCTGATATTTTTCAAATGTATATTATTTATTCATACTCTATATATTCTTGTACTCTAAAATAAATTGTTGTAATAAGCAATGAAATATTCTTCTGTTTGTGTTCTGAATTGTCGTGTTCTCAACTCAATACGGGCTTTCCCGTAAGGTCAAGTTTCAGGCGGTTCCATTTTCTTTAACGATGGTGTCGGTTTCCTGGCTTCCGGTTTATTCCCTTATTCTCTCGGTTTTACCCCATGCTTGATTCTTGTTTACAAATTATTCTTCTATACTTGTGACGGTCCGTTACCCCTTCACCGGCAGCTTGTTTCGGTGCTAATTTTGGTAGTAACAAAGGTGTTCACAATAACCACAACAAATCTAAGAACAGTTGTAGGCAATATAATTTAATTAACTGAAAAGTCCTACAAATTCAATATTCAAACCACAACCTATTCTTTCAAATTTGATATAATCAAACAAATCTGATAACTTTTAGGCATATAATCCAGATTCACCCAAACAAACCATATAAGTTATTATAAACGATGTATATAATTTCCCACTGGCCTGAAAGCTATCTATATCTAAATCTGAACAAAAGTTTTAGGCTACAATTCCCAAATCTTACAAATCTATAATTATTTCAAATAGGAAATTCTTTTAGACTTGTTGATCTGCAAGAAAATAGGAAAAAAGGAAGGAAATCTGAATGGAAGAACGCCTATTTGTAGCACCTTCTCTTTTGCATGGGAATCTGATTCAAGTCTTCTCAAATCTATGTTTTCTAAATATGTATATGTTTATATTTTTTTTTGGAAGTGATTTAGGTGAAGGGATAAGGACAGAACCTTGCTGCTACTTTTAGAATTGTGTGCAAAAGAATAAGGGTCTAACCCGTTAATTAAAGGTGTTGAAATGACCCTGTTGGATTTAATTTAATAAAGATTCTTCCGATTATATTTTTTTATATATAAAATTATACCACCAACCCTAGCCACCATTGGATGAATTCATGCCCAGGGGTCAACCATCGGTTTATCGCTGTGGTTGACCGCCTTGGGTTGTTTACGCCCAATGAAGGAGAGTTATAAATGATATTAAATTTATATATATTCTCTTGCATTTATTTTCCGTTCGGCATATTTCATTTGTAACTTTTCATATGGACTCCATTTGCGAAGTTCCAAACAAGAAAGTTGACCAGAATTCTGTCATAAACATAACGGTGTAAGTTTCACGGTCAAATTTCATCATTAGCGAAAAATCCATTTTGTCACTAATTATCGTTAAAATTTTGGGCTATTACATTTACTTTCCTTATAATGCTTTCTAGGTCGACTGACCATTGCCGAATTCAAGGCATGCATCGCTTCGTGATGTTTGTTGTTGAAGTTTCTGATTGATGTGGTGTCGGTGATCAAGTTACTGCGAGGGCGTGCTATATAGATAAATGAAAGGATTCCTACCATAGATACAAGTGAAAAGGCTTGAAGATATTCTTTGCATTAAGGACAATGACATGTAGCAACCAAATAAAAATACTGGCCTACGCAGCATAATAAGATCATCAATAATTTAGATCCTAGGAAAGATGAGAAGTCATGATATCATAGAGTTGCTCCACCAGAAACAACTATTGAGGTATCGATCAATAAGATGACCCATCTAAAGTCTTGAATATCATATATCATCTTGGTCGAAGACGACTGAAAGGGTAGCCAATTTTCTCAATGCAATCTTGGATGTGTTTACATGGACTCAAGCTTACATGCATGGAACTTCGTTGATGATTGCAAGCCACACATTGAATATTGATTTGAAGTTCATGCCAATCAAGCATAAAAGACACATGATAAAAGCTCAAAGAGGTCAATTGCGTTTAAAAAGAAAATGGAAAAGCCAAAGAGCAATGGCTTTATCAACAAAGCTCTTTATCTAGACTTTTATCTAAACTAGGTCTTTCACTCAGTCTTGGTAAAGAAAGCTAACGAAAAATAAACATGTTCATTAGTTACTCGAACTTGATAAAGTGTGCCCAAAAGACATCTTCCCATTATCGAGGATTGATTGGCTTGTGGACTCAATGGTTGGGCATGAACTTCGTTCCTTCATAGATGCATACTGTAGTTACAATCAGATTCTGATGCATGTTCCATACTAGGAGCATACCATCTTGATCATTGATCTGGGGCTGTATTGTTGTGTTGTCATACCCTTCGAATTGAAGAATGCCAGTGCCATATATCAAGGTTTGGTCAATTGGATGTTCAAAGACTAGATAGGAAGATCCAAGGAAGTATATGTGGACGATATGCTTCTGAAATCATGATTATCGAATGACCACGTCAATGACTTGTTAGAAATGTTCAGTATTCTCTGCAAATATGGAATGAAACCCAATCATTTGAAATGCTCATTTACCGTTGCATCGGGAAAATTTCTGGGTTTCATTATCCACTCTCATGGGATTGAATTCAACCCTAAGAAGATTGTTGCCGTCAAGAAGATTTATGATTGTTATGATCGTTGTTTGTATGTTTATCTGAATTGATTTTTAATCAGAATTTGGAATGTTTGACATGTGCTTAAGATTGGAATATGGAACTTGAAACCTGAAGTTGAATTCAAAATGGTTTTGATAGAAAATAAAATCTTTTACTAAAAAATATTTAATTAAAATTATTTTAAATTAAGTATATTTTTTGAGAGAAATTGGTGATCCTCACATGGAGGAGAGCACTCATGAAATTTTATTCCACACTTAAAAAAAGAGTTGCCAACAAGCCTGATAGGTAGCAAACCCACCCCTTACAATGAATAAAGAAAATAATTCCCCAAGCCTAAGTACTAGAGTCCAAATATATAACGTACAATAATACAATAATATAATACCTAAAGACTAGAGTCCACAAAAAAAACACTAACCTAAATCTGTTACTGCAAAAAAAGAAGCTCAGAGAAGATGAATAATATATATGAATGCAGAATGAGAAATCAAAAGACATCACAGATAGAACAAAAGATAAAAGATATTCAGAACAAACAAAATAAACAATCTCATACATAAATAGAGAAAAACCACACCAGTAATCACAAACAGCACCATATATACATGTACATATACATATACATATACACACACATATATATACATATATGTGTGTGTGTGTTTGTGAATATGTAGATGTATCATGTTATAAATCAACTAACTGAGATTAATAGACACTAATAGAGAATTGGAAGTGGAAAGACAGTTAGAACTGAAAATATAAAGACGAGATCTAATGTGAGTAAGAAAAAATTAAAATTCATCTAGCTTGTTAAGTTTATGAGAAGGAATAGATAACCAATTAAAACAAAAAAAAGAAGTTATATAAATCAAATCATTAATATTAACACTAAGATTATGAAAATCTTATTGATTTCTTTCAAACCATATATACCAACAAATAATTAAAAAAAAGTATTACATAAATATCTATTTTTAGTATTGAAAAGAAACCTATAAGAATTCCAATAATAATCCCAATCAAAGTGGCCAAAGCTAAAGGGAAAATTGAAAAGGTTTAAAATACTAAATAAAATAAACTTACTAATAGAACAATCAAAATATAAATGATCAATATCTTCTAAATGATTATTACAAAAATAACAATTTTTATTAATGATTATATTTTTCATCTTTAGTAATCCAATAATATTAAGTTTACCATGTAAAATAGGCCACATATGTAATTTAGTTTTGGAAGGACCATTGGCTTTCCATAGGTATTTAAAAAAATTATTTTTAACCCTAGAAAAATATAAAGCAATTTAGAAGAGTAAGAACCACTTTATCCCAACTCCAACGATGCACATCTTTCTCATGATCAAACTTATGTAAATCAAGTCTACTACAAAGTAAGGCAAACTATTTGAGAGTAAGACCAAAAGGAGTATGGTTGAAGCTAAAATTCCAAGGGAAATCTTGGTCTTGATTGTAAATGTCCAAAATCAAAGTCTTTTTAAAATTACAAATATCATATAATTCTTTAAACACATTTTTTAAGGGAATAGCAGAAATCCAACAATCATCCCAAAATGAAACATTATTACCAGAATGTACAATATGGCTAATACCTATCTTAAAGATTTCAAAATAATGTACTATTGATTTCCAAAAATGAGAACCATTACTAGGATTATTAAAGGAACCAAGACTAAGATTAAAATTACCGTTATACCATTGATTCGAAATTAATTCTTCCCATGAACAATTTAGATTACAATAGTGTACTACCAGTAGTAGGGAAATATTAAGATTGTATAAGTTTAAGATACCTAATCCACCCTCACTTTTAGGTTTACAAATAAGATTCCATTGGATCAAATATTTAGATTAGAAAAAAGAAATTTTCCACACCAGAGAAAATTTCTTCTAATCCTATCAATTTTCTAAATGACCCAATTGGGGAAATGATAAAATGACATCCAATAAATGGGTAAAGCAGACAACACTGAGTTAATTAAGATTGTACACTTTACCTGCTCTCGATAGGAATATACTTTTCCAACTAGACAGTTTATTATTGATTTTATCAACAATATTGTTCCAATCATCATGTTTTAATTTCTGAGGTCTTATGAGAAAACCAAGGTATTCAATAGAAATTTCATTAAACTGCAATTAAGAGTACTAGCCACTAAATTTCCAACATTGTGATAGTCATTAAGAACTAAAACTGAACTTTTATCAAAATTAATTTTTAAACCAGAAAGTAACTCAAAACTATATAGAATAAATTTAAGAGAGAAGATAGATTTAGGTAAGTGAGAAAAGAAAATTAAGATTTCATCCGCAAATTTTAAAAGAGAAATACCCCCACTAGTAATATTTGGCCCAACTAGGTCAAAACACCATTCCTAGTGGCAAGCTTAATAATTCTGGAAAAAGCATCAGCAGCTAAATTAAACAGAAAAGGAGATAATGAATCTCCTTATCTTAAGCTACATTTAGACTGGATTTTACCTCCAAAGATACCATTGACAAGTATATTAGAACTACTAGACTTTAAAAGAGACCAAATCCATATAATCCATCTATTGCTAAAACCTCTAGTCATTAAAAGGTCCTTAAGAAAATACCAAGCAATGGAATCAAAAGCTTTAGCAAAACCAAGTTTAAGAACGACACGGGTCCCATTATTCCTACAGCAGTAATTAATGTATTCCTGAACTATTGCAACACCATTGGTGATATTCCTACCTTAATAAAAGCGGTCTGGGAATTATCAATTAATTTACTCATTTTGGAGCTTAATCCATTTGATAAAAATTTAGAAATAATTTTTATAGAGCAAATTAATAAAGAAATAGGCCTAAAATCTTTTAAAAGATTAGCCCCAATTTTCTTATGAATTAAAACAACATTAGCAGAGTTAAATCAACCCAGTTGTAAATTTCCATCAAAAAACTCATTAAAATAGAAATTAAGTCCACCTTTAAAACATCCCAAAAAAAGTGATATAAAACAGAATACGAAAACCATCAGGCCTAGGAGCTCTGTCGGGGGCATTTCTTTAATAGCTTTTAAAATCTCAGATTCAGTAAATGGGCTATTTAATCCATTTAAATCAACAAAATTACTCTCATTATACAATAAGCTCCAGTTAGCCTTTACTATATGATAATTAGATTTACCAAAAATACCTTTATAATCATTAGAAAATTCTCTGTTAAGATCTACTTGATTGGAAATTTCAATATCATTAACAAAAATAGAATTAATACTGTTACATCTTTTCCTACCATCAGCAATTTTATATAAAAAATTGTATTTTTTTCTCCATCATCCATCCAATTAACCCTAGACCTTTGCTTCCACATAATTTCCTCTTGTAACAGAATTTTGTTAAGTTCTTTTTTAAGATTATAAAGAACATTTTTCTCAGAAATATTTAATAACCTATTTTCTTCATTTTTATTTAAATATAAGATATCACTTAAAATTTATCCTTTTTTTATTTTAATATTACCAAAAACATCTCACACCATTTTTTAATAAAAATCCTAAGTTCTCTAAATTACAAACCAAATTTGTAGCAATATTATATGAATAAGTAGTATTGTAATTACCCATAGAAATCCATTTATTAGAAATTAATTCTTTAAAAAATTTCTCATGTAACCACATTTTTTCAAATCTAAATAATCCAAAGTTAAAACTAGGAATTAAACCAGAAAGAATAATGGCACAATGGTCTAGTAAAAGATTAGGCAAACCAACAACATTACACGAAGAGTATTTATCTTCAAATTCATCACTAATGAAAAACCTATCTAAAAGGGCCTTGGAAGGAATATCTCTCCCATTAGACCAATTAAAACACCTATCATTAAGATTAATTTCAATTAAATTACTATTCACTGTAAATTGATTGAATTCTTCCATTGTAAAAAGATCTCCTTCTCTGGGATCTCTCTCTCTCTCCTAAGAATTTAGTAAAATTAAAATCACCGCCTAAAACCCAAGGACCAGGAGCAAGTGATCTAAACTCAAGACACTGACTCTAAAGTATCCTACGGTTTACCTTATCACGTGGACCATATACATTGGAAACATACATACATACATACATACATATATATATATATATATATATATATATATATGTATGTATCAGATTCAGAGAAAATGAAGCCAAAATTTTTAGCTAAAAAGTGCAAAGCTACAGAAGATAAATCACAAAGCACGGAAGGACTATAAATACTACCAAGTTGAGGAATCATACCTAAATGTCAGGTAGACAAAGAACTCGAACATCTACTACTGAGCCTAGCACTCCATCTCACAACACTCAAAATATCAGAGTGTACTATCGTGGATGTCGAGGTACAAGTATTTACACTATTCTTCCTCTTTTTCTTGAACATCATTGGAGTAGACATATTTCCAGTATTACCATCTCTGTCAACATTTACACCAACATACTGTAATATAGAGGAAACCCCATCACTGCCAACATTCATATCATTTTGATCATCTGTGTTACAATATGCACCTCTAATAAGCTTATCTCTACTAATATCATCAACATTATGGCTAATATAATGGTCGTGAGGTAGCCCATCTACCTTGGTACCTTCAACCAGTCTAACTTGATCAGGCTTGACTACTGAAATTTTATTGGCAGAGTCATCACACACTGGAGATAAACTCAAATCTTCACCCAAATTACCATTCCTAGAATTATCAACAATGGTATTAACACTGCCATATTATACCATGGAGGAAACACCATCACTGTGTCTTATGAGCTCAACTACACTGATATTACCATCTGCACAACTGTCAACATTCCAATCATTTTGAACACCAATACTACCATCCACACAACTGTCTTTTATGAGCTCAACTACACTGATACCATCAATGTTATGGTCACAATGATCACAAGACAACCCATCTACATTGGTACCTTCAACAGTAAATTCATCTGTAAAACCATCAGCATATCTGTCCTCAACACAAGTCTGAAAAAAATTGATGCCAACTTGAGAATACTCAGGACCAATAGAACGCAATTTAACACCATGACATTCTTGAAACTATCAACATAAACATCATATGTAGATGAACAATCACTGATTCCTACAGTAGAAGCTTTACACCCAAATCTAGTCAAACTACCCTGAACCATATCAATAAATCCATCCTCAACACAACCGATAATCAACCACCACATCTTAACAACAACTTATCAGTTATGGTCTTGTCCACCAAAAACGGCCAGTATAATGTAAAGAGTAAATACTGGTAATCCAAACAATACACCTTATAATAAGCATACTTATCATTGGAGAATTCTAGGGAAGGATGTAAAATGTGTTAAATCATCATTAGCTGAGAAAAATAAACGAACAGATATTGATAGCATTAGACACCACCACTCCCCTAAAACCGACATCTTCTCGAAGATCAACTTTTCTACTTTATTCGAGAAGCTCATATCTAAAATAGTGCTAGTGGAACCATCACAAGTATATATCAAGCACTTCTCTATATTGATTTCCCTTTCTTCTTCCATGAACAGCTCAAAACAGTTATAAGTAAACACATCAAACTTCTCTTGTTTTGTCAAACAGTCTCCATCACCATCAAAACAAAAATCCAACACATCAGAGAATTTACGCACACAATCATCAGACTCCTCTTGTTCTAAAATAATTGATTCCCCGTGTATCATATTCTCTGATCCATCCATACCAACCAGAGGATCATACTTGTTAGAAACTGGCACACTCCCTACAGAACCTAATTTTCACTAATTTGTTTTCTTAGCTGGTATGAAATCATCATTTGGAGGGTTGGGTTTAACCAAAATAGGGTCATAAGTTATGCAGTTATAGCCCTGCTAAAACCCCGCAGTATCCCTGTATTACTCGTAACACTTTTCCACCGCTACGCTATTTCTAGAAATTATAACTGATTTAACAGCGTCAAAGTGAAAAAGCAATTTATTGAATAGTTTTGGATCACCAGTGCCATTAGGAAAACAACTCAAAAAAATATTTTTCAAGAGCAAGAAGGATAAGCAAAGATAAAAGCAATGTTCTTCGAGGGTTAAAGGCTTAGGCACTAGTGGAAATACACACGAATAAGTCAAAATCGATTCAGGAAAATTTTCAAATAGAATTGCATTTTGTAAAAAAATCGAAGTGCCACAGAATTTTATCACATAAATAGATACATTCAGTAGTTAAAGAATTAGAAAACAAATCAAGGAAGTTTTACTTGATCAATAAAAGGTACAAACAAAAACGAAAATAATGATTACTCAAAAAGTTTTTACCTTTGAAAAATGAAAGAAATAAAGAACACAAAGGGCTTTTATGACCAAAATAACCACAAGTAAAACACCACGTAGGCTCTCTGCAATTCACAATCTTGTGAGATCGATCACCACAACAGTAGCACAAAATCTTGATGTTTTTACCCTAAATCAAAGGTTTATTCAACGTTCGAGATGTTGAAGAGGAGGTTAAAAAAGGAGTATGAGCAGAAGACTCAGCAACTAGCGAAGCTTACATGCGATTAGAATTGAAGACGGAAGGAGTATATGCAGGAAATCGGAAAGACGAAGGTGAGCAAGAAGGAAGAGATGTAATAACCCGGAAATCCGAGCCAATTTAAAATTTTTATTTTGGCAATTTTAGTGAATTTTGAATATTTAAAATGAATCATTTTAAATAATAACGATGAGAAATTTATTTTGAATAGAATTAGAACGTATATATTTATTTGAATCGTCGTTAGAATATAAATATTTATTTTTAATTATAAAAAGAATTGAAAATGGCGCGGTATTTCGAAAATTCGATTTCAAATTTCAAATGAATGTACAGGATTCAAAATAAACCGGATTTTAGAGAAACCAAAAATGTTTGAATCTAAATAAAATATCTTTCCAACGAATCCGAAAAATTGAAATTTCATAGCAGGAATAAAAATTTATGCATAGTTGAAAATTCAGAATAGTCGCTGTGGAATTCTGGCTCTTAAAAATGAAAATTTTGTAAACGACCTCCGTTTTCGACGAAACCAATTTTGTTGGATTTGGGATGTCAAGTTATTGTTAGATTCCAAAATTCGTAATTTTTGAAAGCAATATGTGAGCGTGGCTAAAGAAAACGTGTTTTGACAATTACAGTCAATTTCGATCGACCAGAAAATGACCATTTTTCAAATGGTTTTGGAATTTGATGAAATTTGTTTTGTTAAAACCGTATCGCCAATACGAAGCTAGAAAATATTTTTCGGGAATTTTAGAGTCCGTATGTGGCCCTAGTAAACTAAAATGCGTGTTCAAATTCAATATATTGATTTATATTTTGATTTTGATGAAAACTGATCGAAACAACCGAAATGGCTTACGATACATATCCCATTGTGTTCGGAATAGGGGTAATTGGTTAGGGGCGATAGTCGTTGGGTTTGATTTTGAGTTAGAATGAAAATTGCACTTTATTGGATTAAATATAAATATTTAAATAAAATGGGCCAAGCCCTTTTCCCTTCAACACCCAGTCAAACCCCCCTCTCCTCACATTTTCTCTACCCGAAATTTTAAATAAAAGGAAAAAAAAACCATCGCAGTCAAAGCCAGCGCCACCCTCACCCGCGACAGCCACCATCGAAGCCGGCGCCACCCTCACCCGCGACCGCTCTGGGGCCCCCTTGCCGCCAGGATCCTCCACCGCCGATTTCCGGCCTCCATCCAACATCCAAAACCCTAAACTGCCCCCTTCAAGCCAAATAACCTCCACCGTACCCCCTTTCCAGAGCCGCCACCTCCTCCTGAGCCAATGGTGAACCCCCTCCCCCCTTCTTCGATAAGCAACGGCGAGCTTCTTTATTTATTATTATTATTTGATTTTCTTTTTATGAAATTAATTTAGTAATTATACATTGTTTTAAACTGTAAATTATACATGTATATATATATACATAGGTTAATGTATAAATGAAGGGATTTTTAATTTATAAAAGAAGTGATTTTTATATGTTGAAAGAGAAGATAAAAAAATTAGATTTACACACATATATATATACTTTGCATAAAAATATGATTTTTATATTATAGAAAGAATAAAAATATGATTTTTATATTATAGAAAGAATAAAATTATGATTTTTATATTATAGAAAGATTAAAAATATGATTTTTATTTATTGGAATGAAGCAATAAAAATATAATTTTTATTATGAACAGCGTGGTAAGGACTGCATTGGAATTTCAAATAAATCCAAACGGTTCAGAAGTTTAAAAGTAGAATGGTGGAGTGGAACCCAAAAGGTGAGAACTCCTCACTTTTAATTTGTTTTCTAGTTGAAATATATAATAGGATGCAGACGGTGCTTAGCAACACCCAAAACCCGTTTTCCACAGACCATGGACGACTCGTTTGTTTGTTGTTTGTGGTGTGAATATTGATTGTGTGATGTGGAATGGAATAAATTATTTTATGGTTAAAAATATAATTTTTAACGTGTAGATAAAATAAATATTTATAAACAAATCGGATGATTTTTTTATGTACACACATTTGACTGGTATGGATTGGGACGATAAGGTTTACACATCGCTCAACTGCACAAATAAAACCTGTGTTTGATTGTTTGAAACCCCACACGGGTATTGGGATGAGATTGGACATACACTAATCCCAATAATTAGTTGTATGTCAACCGACTGATCGACAAACTGTTGTAAGCGTTAATTATTTATATTTAATGCTTATACCGTGTAGAATGCACTTTGGATGATGGTTGATTGTTTATCGTTGTTGTTGTGTACATGTGTGTATGAAATTCATATAAATCACATTGTATGGTAATTGATTGTATTTGATTCTAGTTCAAAAAGAATGAATATTTTAAAATAATGATTATTTTAAAATAACGAATATTTTAAAATAATATTCAGTAATAGATCAAAATGTGATTTTGATGTCCGATTTGGGATGGACACGATTATATTTAGATATATATAGCCGTGTCGATTAGATGGACGCCATTTTGACGTGAACAATATCTATATCGATTTTATTCATTTTTATAATGAATATTGAAAAGGAATTGATTTCAAAATATAATGTTTTGAAAATATTATCATTTATATATCGATGGTATGGAATATTCAATTTTGATTTGAAATTGAATATGAAGTTGACATCGTTTTGAAAACGAATTTAAAACGATTTATAAAATACATTTTAAAAGGAAATCGACGAAATATATCATATATATATATATATATATATATATATATATATAATGGCCTGAATAGAATGCGCCGCGCTGCGGCAGTTCGCGAATTTCGACCATTGACTTCGAATGGACATTACAGGAGATCTGACCGTCAGATTCTCCTAAAACCGGAACCGTTGGGTTCGTATCGAAAAGAGCTTTCTAAAGAATATTAGAGATTTGAAATATAACGGTTGGATTTGGAATTATCTCCAAATCAAATTTGGAAAAGGTCGATGTAAGTGCAGTTCGATGCCCGTTTATAGAAATCGACTGTATGGGCTTTGATAAAATTATTAAAAATAGCAATAATTTGTGTAAAATCATAAGAAATGATTTGGAAAGAATTAGAATGAAAAATTCCATATTTGAAAAGATAAAAATAGATTTTTATCGAAATGAACTAGTTTTGAACTAGAATTATAATCCATTTATTTTCGAAATAAATAAATTGGATTTGAAAGGGTTTTGAAAATAACCAGAATTTCCAATATATAAAGTGGAAATGGATTTGAATCGAAATTGTCTTCGAAATATTTTGATGTTGGATTTCGTGATTATACAGATATTGTTATGGAAATTTGAAAGATATATTTATATCGTTATTTCCAATACGATATTTGTTGGTCGTAGAATTTGACATTGAATATAAGCCGATATATTTTCTATTCAGAGCCTTGTATTTAATATCAAATGGGATTTGGGTTTGTCGTGAATGGTGTCTTCATTAACACTGTTCTTAAACCTAGTTGAAAAAAAAAGATTAAATCTTTTTATTTAGATTTAATGAAGTATACCAATTAAATGGTATTAATCGGAATTGAATTTGAATTGATTTGTGGGTTTATCGTGAACGGTGTTTTAAATAACGCTTGTTCTTTAACCCGATAATTAATGGAATGTGAATTGGGTTTATCGTGAACAGTGTTTTAACGACATTCGTTCTTTAACCTGATTTACAGTGAAATGTGATTTGGAAATTATAAATCTTTTGTTAAGATTTAAAGGAGATTTTCCAAAGTAAAGTTTTCCGATGTAATAAAATAAATTGGAATGGAATGGAATTCGATTTGATAATAATCGAAGTGAATTTCTGTGGAGGAAGACAACTAATATATCCGGAAATTAAAAGGCTTTGCCGTTATTCCATTTATATTATTAGTCGGATATGGAAGTTTATATCGATTATATATATCAATTTATTTTCCATAAAGGTTCCATTGTAAATGGAATGTGATTTTGGGTTATCGTGAACGGTATCTTTAATAATACGGTTCTTAGACTTAACGGAGTTAAGAAAATCAGAAACTAATTGAAGGTTAGTTAAGTTGAATGGTTTCCTGGGTATTGACCTGATGTTGGTTTCAGCCTTCGGGGTTATTGCTTAGGGAATTGTTCACTTGCTAATTTACGGTTAAAGGTTGATGGAATAGAATGTGATTTAGGGTTTATCGTGAACTGTAACACCCCGTGAATTCTATAAACATTAAGCTTTACAAATTAAAGTGTAATTAATTCTAAATGAAAGAATTAAGGGAAATGGGTTACGCCATTGCGTTCGGCTCGGAATTCTGCTTGAGATAGAGTCCGAGTTTGCGCGAAACGGACTCCGTTTGAAGGAGTTATGACCTTCGGAAGTTTCAGAATAAAATTTAAATTCAAATAGCTCAGTTTAAAATTCAAAATTCGAAAAACAGGTTCAAACTGGGCGGAAAAATTCCCGCCCAGAGACCAGGTCGACCATAGGGTCGACCATGGTGTCGACCTGGCCCCCCCAGATCGACCATAGTGTCGACCTGGGTGTCGACCTGCCAGTCGACCTGCCTGGTCGACCTGGCTGGCTAGGTCTGGCTCTGGCTTGAATTTCTGTGGCTCGGTGTGTCACTAGGGCTGACATGTCACCTCTTGATTGTCTCTTTGAACTTCGTATGGTCTAGATTCCTCCTGTCTTCATCTGACGGCTCAAAACAATTTAAAAATCTATAAATACACCCTAAGTCTCAACTAAAAATTCACACAAAAAAATAAGATGGGAGTCGTCATGCTGCCAGGGAGGAATTGAGCATAGCCGTCAAGAGAGAAAAGCCTAGAGACAAATCAAATTAAGAAGAAGATAAAAGTTTAATCAAATTAATCAACGGAACGTTAATCTACCCAAAGGAGCGCATCTCAATTTCAGAATTCAGAATCCAGAATTCAAGATTCTGCATTCGTTGTAAGTATAGTGACCTTTCAGAGTATAAATAAGAACTGTGATGTGATTCGATGTAAATGAAAATAGAATTGTGTTATGATATAAATTCTGTGTATTGTAATGATTCTGTTATGACTTGTGTATTGATATTTGTGGCCTAAATTGATTGATGCAAGCCTATTGAACAGTTGTATATGAAAACAATGGCACTTGCAAGTTTGTGGCAAAAACTAGAATTTGATCCCTTTATGTTTATGCCTATGGCATGGACTATATACATTCACTAAGTCTAAATTAAGGCTTATGTAAACATGTTCTAGATTTGAAACCTTTTATGCATACATGACCCAAAACCTATGATATCATTATTATGTTTATTTGCAAGTATAATTGGATCTATGTTAAGTATCGTTTGGGTTTCATAAACTATGCAAGTTCATGTTGAAATAGGCTATGTGATTAGATGTTATAATTGGACATTTTGGTGAATATACAACATGCTAGTTTTGTGGTTGACATTATGCCAAGTTAAACATGTTTAAACACAAGTTTGTATTAGCCTAAACTATGCCATTTCATATGTCACCTACTTAGTTATACTTTGATTTGAATGCAATTTCACATGACCCATATTATATGTTAGTTGAATAGCTAAATTGCAAGTTCATGCACCACACACCTTTATGTATTACATGTTCTTGATTTCCCCTTTTTCTCATGTTTATAAAGTTGGACTGAATTGTGTCAAGCCCAACACTTGTTATAATGTTGCGAACGTACAAACGGGGGTAATAACGTTGGGTGGAAAACATGAAAAAAATATGTTGGCATGGTTGGCACATGCCAACGACAATGACATTTAAGCGGTATGAATTGATATACCCAAGAATAGAAGATATGACATTTACATATATAATTAAGAAGTAATAAAACAAATTTAGAAAACACGATATGCTTAACCCGAGGTTGGATTGAGTTGTGATGTAAACCTGCCCGGACCCGCCCGACTGTCCAGTAGTCACAACAATACCTATCCAATGTGGGTGGTTAAGCATTGAGCCCAATAATGACCCGAGGTTAGACTGAGCTACGGTGTAAACCTGCCCGGAACCGACCTGCACATCCAGTAACCATAGCAATACCTGTCTAATGTGAGTGGTCTGGTGCTCTAAGAGGCTAAGGACAGATGGTAGGGTCAAGTCCACTATAAACACTTAACCAAATTCAACATGTTAACAAGAATTGATGGGTGGGAGTTAGGTAAATACAGACACTTAACCACTTAACATGTTTGACTAGAAAATCCTGGTAACGAGGGACCCGTTTCAGCAGTAACCCAAGTTAGGTATCATGGTACCCTGAAACTAGGCAGGGTGCGGCACGATTACTGGGCTGATTGTAAGCGGTCAAAGCGACGGCGGTGGGTGCAAGAGTGTAGGTTCTAACGGGCTGCGGGCATGCACACACTCCGGAGCAAACAAACAGGGCACTGGAGGCACCAGTAGTATAACCTATGCCTTCTAGAATTTGTGTCGGGGCCGCCACCATGGGTCTTGATACACCCCATGGTGGGACCAGCATAGGTATCTACAATTCTTGGGGGTCGTATGACACATGTTAACGCGAGTAGGAGCCGATCTTTAGAAAATGGGGATCACTACACCCTCAGCGTGGGGTGCCAGTTAAAATAAGCTCAAGTAGGTGCAGAGATATAGTATGGGTGCGATAGTATATTCGATTCTAAACGACACTTCCTTAGCTGGTGACACTTTCCTGTTTTCAGTTTATATCTATCATGCCCTTTTCTTATTCACGTACTGAAGAGTTACTAGATTTACTCAGGCTTTATGTCTGACTCTATTTTCTTTTCGTCTTCTTTTCTTTCGTCCCCCCCCCCAGGTCCACAGGGAGGAAACAACTCAGCTCAGTCAGACTCTTTACAAGCTTCAAGACCGTAGATGTATGATTTGGATCTCTTTTGCTCGGATTATGGCTTTGGATATCACTATGGGATTTTTGTCACTTTATTTATGTTTTATGCTTCTTTAATAATCAAGACAGTAATGAGGTTGTAATGTTGGAAGTATTTTGAGACAATTATGGAAATGTTTTGTTTTGAACACGTATTGATGAAATAAAAGTCTGTTTGGTTTCCGTTGTTTAAAATATGTGTATTTATATCTGTCTTGAGTTTATCTGTGGCTTTTACTTATAAACCTCCCCCAAAGTTAAGGCATTCCCTTTGTGAGTGACCTTAACGGAGGTGGGGTGTTTCACTTGGTATTAGAGCATAGGTTTACCAGATAAGATAAAAAAAAATTGAAATTGTTTTCAAAAAAAGTTTAAAGAAGCATTTTTCAAGAAAAAGTGTTATATTTATAAAAAGACAAAATCCCCCAAAGCCATATGCATTATCTCTCTCTATCCTTCGTTTTGAATTTTTCCTTTCTGTTTCAGCATGTCTGGAGACCTTAACCTCCCGGAAGGAGTGTCGATACCCGGCTGGCTTAGGAGGTACTTAGAAGCAAGGGCCAATGGCGCGTGCCCAGCAGACATCCCTCCTCCAGTGGCCGCGGTTCCTCCTCCTCCTCCACCTCCTCGTGAAATACTTTCGCAAAAACATGTAGAGACTTCAAGGCTATGGGTGGAAAAGACTTTTATGGGACAGAATCCTTTGTAGGGGCAAGAAACTGGCTAAAGGAGACTGAGGATCTGTTTGTCATCATCGGAGTTGATGACAGGCAAAAGATACAGCTAGCAGTATGGTTACTTAAAGATGAAGCTTCCTATTGGTGGGAAATTACCAATGCTCAGAGGGCGGTGGAAACATGGGAAGACTTCAGGACAAGGTTTGAGATGAAATTCCTCTCCCAAGCTGAAAGAAGCCTGCAAATGGAGAAGTTTCTAACTCTGAAACAGGGAAGTATGACAATCAGGGAGTATGTTAATCAGTTTAATCAGCTGGCCAGATTTGGGCTAGATTTAGTGAACACCCAACACAAGAAGGTGCTTCGCTTCGTCAAATGTTTGAATGAGCCTCTACACAACCTTGTTATGACCCATGTATCCACGGGAGCGACTTATGAAAGCTTGGTGGACATGGCGTTGCTACACGAGGAGGACCACGGCAAGAAAGAAACTAAGGTGGAAGAGAAGAAAGAGGGTCTACAAGCAAAGAAAACAGACTTCAAGAAAGAAGGGAAGAACAATAAGCCTCATGAGAAGAGAAGGTGCAATTTCTGTGGCATTGTGGGACATATATCAAAAGACTGCCGAAAAAAGAAAGGCGAAGATGGGTGGTTGCTTCCATTGTGGAGAAACTGGGCACCAAGCTAAGGACTGCCCAAAGAAGAAAGGGCAGGGACAGAAAGCCGGATCCACTTCAGGGGGTCAGGTTTATGCGCTAGTGGCACCTCAGCATGAACGAGGTAGTAATATTTCTGTAGAAAGTGTAGTTTATCTTTATGATCATTCAGTTCAGACACTTTTTGACTCTGGCGCATCACATTCTTTTATTTCATCTGCCTTAGTAGAATCTCTGCATCTAGACACTAGTATGGTAGAAGATCCCTTAGTAGTTTCAAATCCAATTGGGGGCTCCGCTTACTTGTCAATGGTTTATTTGGGTTTGAAAATCTCTATTCTCAGCGTTGAGTTTAGTTGTAATGCCTTTGTTTTGGGCTTCTCGGGATATGGTTTGATCTTAGGCATGGACTGGTTATCCAGTAATAGTGTCATTCTTGATTATGAGAAAAGAGTAGTTAGACTCTTGACTTGGCTTGGTAACACTCTAGAAATTTCTTGTAATCCCTTGAATGTTGTTATGCTTAGTTATCTAGAGTCGCTTGATGCTTCTGATGAGAATTTGCAATCAGTTAGAGTAGTCCGGGAATATCCGGATGTCTTTGAGGAGGTGAAAGGCTTACCTCCGAGGCGGGAAATAGACTTCCGCATATATCTTGTGGATAATGCAAAGCCTGTAGCTTTACCTGTCAGACACATGGCTCCAAAGGAGAGAAAGGAGCTCAGTAAGCTGGTTAAAGAACTTCTCGAAAAAGGGTTCATTAGACGGAGCATTTCGGAATGGGGTGCTCCAGTGGTGTTCGCAACCAAAGCGGACGATTCGCTTCGCCTTTGCGTCGACTATAGGGAGTTAAACAAACTGACCAAGAAAAATAGGCACCCTCTTCTCCGAATCGACGATTTGTTTGATCTGCTTGTAGGTGCAATGGTCTTCTCCCAACTTGATCTGGCAACTGGGTTCCATCGGCTAAGAGTAGCTGAAGATAGCATTGATAAAATGACATTCATAACCCCAGACGGTTTCTTCAAGTGGCTTGTCATGCCTTTCGGCTTGACAAATGCACTCGCTTATTTCGTAGACCTAATGAGCAGGGTGTTCAGAGAATTCCTCAACGAATTTGTGGTTGTCTTCGTAGATGATATCTTAATCTTCTCAAAGAATGAGGAAGAGCATGCTCAGCATCTGAAAGAAATCATGGAAACCCTCCGTACACATCAGCTAAAAGCCAAATTCTCCAAATGCCACTTCTGGAGAAAGGAGGTAAGATTTCTGGGGCATATAATGTCCAAAGAGGGGTTGGCTGTGGACCCCGCGAAAGTGGTGGTAGTGCAAGATTGGAAGACACTAAGAAATGCAACTGAAGTTCGAAGCTTTCTTGGGCTAGCCGGTTTTTACCGAAAGTTTATTAGGGATTTCGCGAAAATCTCAGCTCCACTCACTAGGCTAACAAAGAAGAATATGGCGTTCACTTGGGATTTGGACTACGAGTTTGCTTTCCAACGATTAAAAAGGGCTCTTACAACAGCCCCAGTTCTAACTCTGCCTGACGGAAGCAAAATGTTCACAGTATACACAGATGCATGTGGAACGGGACTAGGCGATGTTCTAATGCAAGAAGGAAGGGTAGTAGCTTATGGCGGAAGACAATTGAAAGTTCATGAAAAGAACTACCCAACCCACGATCTTGAGTTAGCTGCCATCGTCTTTGCGCTTAAGTCTTGGCTCCATTATCTCCTAGGTGAGAAGGATCTTAACTTGAGGCAGCAAAGATGGATGGAGTTTCTTGCCTTGTATGACTTTGAAATTTCCTATACTCCCGGAAAAGGCAACGTAGTAGCGGACGCGTTGAGCCGAAAGAAACTAACCTTAAGCCCGCTCTTTGTGGAAAGGCAAAGCTTGGAGTATATAGCCAGTTTTAACTTTAGGCCCTCCTCGTATTTTGTACCAGGTTTGTTAGCATCTCTTGAAGTACGCCCTATTACCTTAGACTCAATAGGGGCTGCACAACGTGAAGACCCTCAGCTTGTTGATGTGATTGATAAACTTATTAGGGGTGAGACTTCTAGTTACCTCAGTAGATACGCCATCGATGATAAGGGTTGGCTGAGGCGAGATGGAAGATTATGCGTACCATAAGCAAGGGAATTGACAAAGAAGGTTCTCGAGGAAGCGCATCATTCCAAGATGACTATACACCCTGGCAGTGATAAGATGTACAAGGATATAAAAAGGACTTTCTTTTGGAGCGGCATGAAGCAAGACGTGGCAGATTTCGTTTCTAAGTGCATGACCTGCCAACGGGTCAAGGCGGAACAGAAGAAACCTGGAGGACTACTTCATCCTTTAGAGGTCCCACAGTGGAAGTGGGATAGCACTTCAATGGACTTCATTGATGGACTACCTAGGTCGAGAAGAGGCAATACTAGCATTTGGGTAATAGTGGATAGGCTTACTAAAAGCGCCCACTTTATACCTATCAAGAGTAGAAGGACTGCCTCATCTCTAGCATCTCTTTATCTCAAGAAAATAGTTCGACTCCATGGGATACCCTCCAGCATTGTTAGTGACCGAGACCCTATCTTCACAAGCGAGTTTTGGCGGAGTCTGCAAGAAGCTGTAGGCACACAGTTATGTTTGAGAACGGCTTATCACCCCCAAACCGATGGCCAGACGGAAAGGGTGAATAGAGTTTTAGAGGATCTTTTGAGACTTTGCGTTCTTGACTTTGGAGGGACTTGGGAGGATCACCTTCCTTTAGTGGAATTTGCCTACAACAACAACTACCAAGCTACCATCGGTATGGCGCCCTTCGAAGCCTTGTATGGAAGACCGTGCAAATCACCAACTTGTTGGTGGGAATCTACAGATAAGCTTATACTTGGGCCAGCCATGATTCGAGAGACTTCAGAGAAAGTGGACTTGATACGGAGAAGGATGAAGACAGCCCAGGACAGACAAAAATCCTACGCCGACAAAAGAAGGACCGAGCTTGAGTTTGAGGTTGGGGACAGGGTTTTCCTTAAGGTATCTCCTTTAAGGAACGTCATTCGCTTTGGGTCCGTAGGAAAGCTGGCACCAAGATTTGTAGGACCGTTTCCTATTATCAAGAAGGTTGGGAAGATGGCCTATAGATTAGAGCTACCCGAGAGATTGGCCGGAGTTCACAACGTCTTTCATGTTTCTCACCTCCAGAAATGTTTGCATGAGTCTGCGGAAGTAGGGGAACCTAGCATTCTAGAAGAAGCCGAAGTGGAACGTGAAGCAACTGTGAGGAGAGTTCCAACCCGCATCTTAGGAACTGAAGTGAAAAGGCTGCACAACCGCGAGGTCAAACTCATTAAAGTTCAGTGGAGCGATGCCGAGGAAGACGCGACTTGGGAAACTGAGGACAGAATACGCGCCGCCTACCCTCTTCTTTTTGAGGGTACATCTTTGATCTCTCTTTTTCCTTAAGTTATGCTTTATCTATCTTTTTTAGGTATACCTCCTCGGTCCTTTTCCTAACTCCTTAAGTAGAAAACAAATGGATGCAAACATGTATTTGAAAACATGTTATGGATGATGGCTGCAAATGGTTGCTAGTGGTTGCTCGTGGATGCATATACACACACACCCCCTAGGCTATAGATCGGCTCAGTCACTTCATATTGCATATGCATATATGTATTCTCATTTGTATATGGTTGAAACTTGATATGTTGTCATATGGTCGTCACATTTATATGAACAGTTGTGCACTCATATAGAATTATGAGTAGGAAAAATTTGCATACGTGATGGATTCATGACTCTTACATGATTCGCATTAAGGAGGTCAACTGAATCAGTAGACCGCCTGATTTCTGCATTAGATAAGGACATGTACACACACTTTGCATATGATCACGAAGCATTAGAAGTCTTTTAAGGACAGTAGATGCCTGTGTTTGTTGGTTGAGTAGATGGACCGTTGGATGGTAGGATATACATTCTTCCTAACTTGAAGATTTCGGGGACGAAATCCTTTTAAGGGGGAGAATGTAACACCTCGTGAATTCTATAAACATTAAGATTCACAAATTAAAGTGTAATTAATTCTAAATGAAAGAATTAAGGGAAATGGGTTACGCCATTGCGTTCGTCTCGGAATTCTGCTTGAGATAGAGTCCGAGTTTGCGCGAAATGGACTCCGTATGAAGGAGTTATGACCTTCGGAAGTTTCAGAATAAAATTTAAATTCAAACCGCTCAGTTTAAAATTCGAAAAACAGGTTCAAACTGGGCTGGGCGGGAAAATTCCCGCCCAGAGACCAGGTCAACCATGGTGTCGACCTGGCCCCCCCAGGTCGACCTGGCTGGCTAGGTCTGGCTCTGGCTCGAATTTCTGTGGCTTGGTGTGTCACTAGGGCTGACATGTCACCTCTTGATTGGCTCTTTGAACTTTGTATGGTCTAGATTCCTCCTGTCTTCATCTGACGGCTCAAAACAATTTAAAAATCTATAAATACACCCTAAGTCTCAACTGAAAATTAACACAAAAAAATAAGATGGGAGTCATCATGCTGCCAGGGAGGAATTGAGCATAGCCGTCAAGAGAGAAAAGCCTAGAGACGAATTAAATTAAGAAGAAGATAAAAGTTTAATCAAATTAATCAACGCAACGTTAATCTACCCAAAGGAGCGCATCTCAATTTCAGAATTCAGAATCCAGAATTGAAGATTATGCATTCGTTGTAAGTATAGTGACCTTTCAGAATATAAATAAGAACTGTGATGTGATTCGATGTAAATGAAAATAGAATTGTGTTATGATATAAATTCTGTGTATTGTAATGATTCTGTTATGACTTGTGTATTGATATTTGTGGCCTAAATTGATTGATGCAAGCCTATTGAACAATTGTATATGAAAACAATGGCACTTGCAAGTTTGTGGCAAAAACTAGAATTTGATCCCTTTATGTTTATGCCTATGGCATGGACTATATACATTCACTAAGTCTAAATTAAGGCTTATGTAAACATGTTCTAGATTTGAAACCTTTTATGCCTACATGACCCAAAACCTATGATATCATTCTTATGTTTATTTGCAAGTATAATTGGATCTATGTTAAGTATCGTTTGGGTTTCATAAACTATGCAAGTTCATGTTGAAATAGGCTATGTGATTAGATGTTATAATTTGACATTTTGGTGAATATACAACATGCTAGTTTTGTGGTTGACATTATTCCAAGTTAAACATGTTTAAACACAAGTTTGTATTAGCCTAAACTATGCCATTTCATATGTCACCTACTTAGTTATACTTTGATTTGAATGCAAGTTCACATGACCCATATTATATGTTAGTTGAATCGCTAAATTGCAAGTTCATGCGCCACACACCTTTATGTATTACATGTTCTTGATTTCCCCTTTTTCTCATGTTTATAAAGTTGGGCTGAATTGTGTCAAGCCCAACACTTGTTATAATGTTGCGAACGTACAAATGGGGGTAATAACGTTGGGTGGAAAACATGAAAAATTTATGTTGGAATGGTTGGCACATGCCAATGACAATGACATTTAAGCGGTATGAATTGATATACCCAAGAATAAAAGATATGACATTTACATATATAATTGAGAAGTAATAAAACATGTAAATTTAGAAAACACGATATGCTTAACCCGAGGTTGGATTGAGTTGTGATGTAAACCTACCCGGACCCGCCCGGCTGTCCAGTAGTCACAACAATACCTATCCAATGTGGGTGGTTAAGCATTGAGCCCAATAATGACCCGAGGTTAGACTGAGCTACGGTGTAAACTGCCCGGAACCGACCGACACATCCAGTAACCGTAGCAATACCTGTCTAATGTGAGTGGTCTGGTGCTCTAAGAGGCTAAGGACAGATGGTAGGGTTAAGTCAACTATAAACACTTAACCAAATTCAACATGTTAACAAGAATTGATGGGTGGGGCTTAGGTAAATACAGACACTTAACCACTTAACATGTTTGACTAGAAAATCCTGGTAACGAGGGACCCGTTTCAGCAGTAACCCAAGTTAGGTATCATGGTACCCTGAAACTAGGCAGGGTGGGGCACGATTACTGGGCTGATTGTAAGCGGTCAAAGCGACGGCGGTGGGTGCAACAGTGTAGGTTCTAACGGGGTGCGGGCGTGCACACACTCCGGAGCAGACAAACAGGGCACTGGGGGCACCAGTAGTATAACCTATGCCTTCTAGAATTTGTGTCGGGGTCGCCACCATGGGTCTTGATACACCCCATGGTGGGACCAGCATAGGTATCTACAATTCTTGGGGGTCGTATGACACATGTTAACGCGAGTAGGAGCCGATCTTTAGAAAATGGGGATCACTTCACCCTCAGCGTGGGGTACTAGTTAAAATAAGCTCAAGTAGGTGCAGAGATATAGTATGGGTACGATAGTACATTCGATTCTAAACGACACTTCCTTAGCTGGTGACACTTTCCTGTTTTCAGTTTATATCTATCATGCCCTTTTCTTATTCACATACTAAAGAGTTACTAGATTTACTCAGGCTTTATGTTTGAATCTATTTTCTTTTCGTCTTCTTTTCTTTCGTCCCCCCCCCCCCCCAGGTCCACAGGGAGGAAACAACTCAGCTCAGTCAGACTCTTTACAAGCTCCAAGACCGTAAATGTATGATTTGGATCTCTTTTGCTCGGATTATGGCTTTGGATATCACTATCGGTTTTTGTCACTTTATTTATGTTTTATGCTTCTTTAATAATCAAGACAGTAATGAGGCTGTAATGTTGGAAGTATTTTGAGATAATTATGGAAATGTTTTGTTTTGAACACGTATTGATGAAATAAAAGTCTATTTGGTTTCCGCTGTTTAAAATATGTGTATTTATATCTGTCTTGAGTTTATCTGTGGCTTTTACTTATAAACCTCCACCAAAGTTAAGGCATTCCCTTTGTGAGTGACCTTAACGGAGGTGGGGTGTTTCATGAACCGTGTTTTAAATGACATTGGTTCTTTAACCCAGTTAAAGACAGGATATGATTTCCCAAGTTAAATAATCATTGATAGTGATTTTTGGGAAGATTAAAGCCAAGTGGAGTTTTATTGAATCTTTAATTAGATTGAAATGATCAAGAATGGAGTATCACCAGTTTTGCTCCAGGCGATAGTTAAATCTTTAATTAGATTTGAACGTGAAATGGTAATTGAATTTACCGATAACACCGTGGTGTTAGATATGAAGTATGACCAGTTTTACTTCATGGGATGAATAGGTTGGGGTTGGGAAATTTAACAAGTGATTACTTCGGTAAGGTTCGCTAATCCCGGCTAGTTTGGATAAATCATAATTTGGTTTGAATTGATATTCAAAAGAAGATTATATGATAAATTTAAAGAATTTATCTTTGATAAAATTAATGGGAACATTTCCCAAAGTATAAGAATATTTGAATAAAAGAATATTTTGAATTGGAATGAAGTGTATGTTGTGTTTGTGTAACACTTGTTGATTATATATGCGAATTATTCAGAAAGACCGGATTTATCCCATTCTGAATAACTGATTCGACGATGTGTCGAGGATGAAGACGGTGGTCGAAGACCGGAGGTCTTCACATCGTTTAGATAATTACTGATGATCTTGATTGGGCTATACACCCAAGAGGAGGGAATCAGTTGGTGGTCGTCCAGACGTACTTGGAGATCGATGGATATGCGAGGTACATGGTGCCTCCAATTTCGTTCAGACCCAGAACGGACTTGTAAATGGACTTTGTGTCTGACATTGGATATCATTTTGTGTGATTGATGGATATCGGTTGCATGGAGTGGTTTATCTGTGTGGCATGCTAAGATGCAAATGATCAAGGCTTCTGTTGCAAAGCAGAGTCTTGAGGTTGATGATCAAAGCACGACCTTTGTGGCATAGCTTTGTGTAACGTTAATTGGCGAGCCTCATATCCCGGTGTAAACCAGAAACGGGAGAGGACATCAGGGAGGGCATGCGTTTCCTTCTAGCTAGGGTGGTGTCAGTGACCTACCAGCCCTGACATTTATATTATTTTCACCTATGTGGTTGTTGGATTGCGAGGCGCCTTGGATATATTGGTGACTATGTGGAGCCGATGGAGTCATAGGACTCAGTTACGCCCCAAAGGACGGGGACACGCAGTGTTCGGGCATTATAATCCACATCGGGTGGACCGGCCCTGACGATCCATGGGACAGCTGCGGCTGTTCCTGAGACTCAGGATAGACAGTCTCGAAGCAGTAAGGACGATCCCTTGCCTTGGTTCACAGATGGAAATCCAACTTTCAATACGTGACAATTGCAGTTTTAATTGTAAACCTATATATGGCGACAGAGTGGTATGGGGCACTTATGTCGTCTATGATTGATATTTATGATTGAAATTGTTTTGACACTATACACTTACAGTAATAATAAAAGATGAAATTAGTGTATCAAGCATTCTTTGGCTATTATAAGATAAAACCCTATCCTACGGCTTGTGTTGCATTGTGTGATGGGACATGAGTCTTATAATAGCTTCATTGTTCTTTATTTATCATTGCGTTGTTGTTTTATGCACTGGTATTCTTGGGAGGAAACCCGTTCCGTGTTATACGGTATGGTCCTTTGATTTACCTAACTTTAAAATACAGATTAATAACTGTTTTAGTTCTCACACCAGTCACATGATTGACCTGGAGTTTATCGTTTTAACCTAAACTCTGGGTGCCCCAATTTTCCGCACGGGCAGCTAGTAGTTTTGGTTTTGCAGATTTATATTCACAGGATCCTGATTTAAAGCGATATTCGGAAAGCTCTGTATCCGTGTATTACTTCCAGTTGTGTATTGTATTATTTTCCGCTGCTATGTAATGTATTGTAATCTCTGATATTTATCAAATGTATTTTATTCATTCATCCTCTGAAATATTCTTGTATTCTAATGGAATTGTTGTAATAAGCAATGAAATGTTCTTCTGTTTGTCTCCCGATGTGGCTTGTTCTCAGTACAATCCAGGCTTTCCTTCACGGGGAAGTTCCGGTCCTCTCAAGAGACGCCATTTTTTCTCGAGAGAGAATTTTTGAAAAAACTCAGTTGAACAGAAAGTTGTATCATTTTAAATTAAGTATTTTAATTGAACAAATTTATCTTTGCCTATTATTTTCATACTACTATATCTATAATCATATACGATTAAACTATTTTTATAAAATTTGTCAATTTTTATTTTTATAACTATTTTAAATCAATTGTTAAAGTGTTTTTATTTTATGACGATGTTAATCAACTATTACATATTAAATATGACTATTACATTTATATAACTGGTATTGATAAAAAAATCATTTTCTATCTGAATCATTTAATTTCAAATGAAAACAAACTATGACTAGGATAAATTTGGATTTTTAATAATGAGCTATCTTATGATACAAAAATTTTAATTCGAAATTGAATTCAATATTGAAGTGATTTGGAATCATAATGAAAATCGGTGTTTGAACTGAATCAAATTATTTAAATTTGCGCATTGAGTTACAGGTACGTATCACTTGATTTAATTTAACTGCATAAGAATGTTTGTCTTGACTCGAGTGTTTTTTTTTCACTTATGCTGGGGTCAGGCCGAGTATTTTAGTATTTTGAAGACCTTATTCTAAAGAAGAAGATGGAGTTCTAGGACCATATTTATTATTGTGTCATTTCCGTGGTGTTATTGGTATGTTAAATGTATAACTCTAATATTGTAACTGAAGTCAAATGTATATTATTTAACAATTTCATGAACTGTTTATGCTATTATTATATTTTATCGTTTCGCTGTAGATTCCATGTACAGCTTAGTTCCGTTGCTTCTTAATTTCTCTTCTTGCATTTAATCCTCATTAATAGTTCGTCATTTTGGAATGGTTTGAGTGGACATGTATGATTTATTGTCAGCTTGAACCGTCCCATAAAGGAGGGATGTTACATATGTAATGACTCGCATTCTACGCATCGGGGGATCGTAGAATATTTATTTCTTTCCCGTATGAAGTCATATGGTCATGTAACTTTGGGAAACATCCATTAGAGTCATTTCCTATGTTCATGATTTTTGTCGATTTTTAAATGACCATTTTGCCCTTAGTTGGTACTGTTTTGGCCATAACTTTTGATTGGAAAGGAAATTTGACCTGAAACCACTTCCATTGGATTCGTTTGATGGTTTACCTTTCCGTAGAGTGGTCATAATAGCCAAACGGACTTAGCGTTTGGGAGATATGGCTGAAATAAGGTTTGGAGGGTGAAAAACTGCTTAACCGGGCCAAATCGTGTGATTAGTGGATAGGCCCATAACCCATTTCGGGATTAGGGTTATGGGAAGGCTGAAATGAGATAGATGATCATTCCATTTCAGTTTTCTAGCCTCCACTTATCACCAAGGAACCCTAAAAATGGCCTCCAACCTCTAAATCACCTCCAAATCACCTTTTGGTCAAGGATTTGGCTTAGCAACCTCTAATCAAGGAAGATCTACACCAAAGCAACGTTGGAGTTGCTGTTTAGCATTGGGATTCACATCAAATCAGAGATTTATTGTAACGACCCGCATTCTACGCATCATAGGATCGTAGGATATTTATTTCTGTCACATACGAAGTCGTATGGTCATGTAACTTTGGGAGACGACTATTGGGGTCATTTCCCATGTTCATGATTTTTCCCGATTTTTAAATGACCATTTTACCCCTAGTTGGCACTGTTTTGGCCATAACTTTTGACTGGAAAGGAATTTTAACCTGAAACCACTTCCATTGGCTCCGGATGATGGTTTCTCTTTCCGTAGAGTGGTCACATTAGCCAAACGGACTCACCGTTTGGGAGATATGGCTGAAACAAGTTTCAGATGGTGAAAAACAGCTTAATTGGGCTTAACCGGGTGATTAGCAGCTAGGCCCAGAGGGGAATTTCGGGTTTAGGGGTATATAGGGGCTGATTAGGGTTAGAAAACATTCCTTTAGACATTTTCCAGCCGCCACTTTCATTCCTCTTAGCCTAGCCATGGCCTCCACCCTCTAAATCTCTTCAAAACACCTCTTAATCACTTTCTAATTGAAGATTAGGCATAGCAAACATCAAATCAAGGAGTATTAGCACGAGAACCGAGGTAGAGCTGCTGTGTAAGATTGGGAACAGCGCCAAATCAGAGAATATTTCAGTTTTGGGGTTTTAGTTGTGGCAAAGGTGAGTGATTTGCATAGTTTTTGCACTAATTACGGTAATTAAGGGTAATTAGTGAAGATTAGCGAATTTATACACTAATAAATTCTGGAAAAATGTTTAGAAATTCTCAAATAATATTTTATGCTTCTGTTAGAAATTTGGTTCAATTTGATTAAGTTTTGTTAACCCTATGATTAGTTCTACTTAAACATGCTAGGGGAAAATATGAAGTTTTTAGTCACTTTTGATCCATTTTGATTCATTTGAATCGTTGTTTGCTGTTTGTGGTTGCTATTACATGTTGCTATGACTCTATGGCATGTTTTATGATTGATTAGAATAGTTAAATTGGTCGAAAACGTCGTCGAATGGCGTAGAAAGCTCGCTGGAAAGTTGCAGAAATGTGCAGGTTCCTAACCGGTTCGGATCGGATGAGGCTCGGATCGGATATGTGAACTGGGCAAGAAAACCGACCCGAACTGGAGTTTGACACCTATGAGACTTGGCGAGAAGGAAGGCCGTTTACTTAGAGTTGGAGTGGACAAAAAGGGATCGGATCGGAAGAATAATGGAGACCGGATCGGATCGGCTCAAGAATGGAAGGCTACGACTGGAGCAAGGCGAAGGGAGCGGATCGGATCAGGGCAGATGAAGAACGGGATCGGATCGGATCGGGGTAGATGGAAAACGAGGGAGCTGATCGAAGAAAACTGGAAGGTGATGACTACCGACCCGAACCGATGAAGGTGATGACTACCGACCCGAACCGATGAAGGTGATGACTACCGACCCGAACTGAATTCTAGGACTGTTAATGCGCGACAACTCTTCTGAAGACCCACTCCAATTCGACCAAACCCGAGATGCAAAGGAAGTCCAAATGAGAAGTTAGAGCTTAAGATTCAGATGGGAATCAACGAGTTCGCTTCATGGTTGGGCTTTGCTGCGGGACGCGTGCCAAGGAGTTATCGACGTCTATAGCTTTGGACCACTATGGTAGGAGGTACGAAGGCGGATTCGGGGCCATTATGGCATCGGTAGAACCAAGGGCTACAACCAATGAAGTGGGTCATTGAAATGTTTGGTCATGACTCCATATGTTTGGCTTGGTCATAGCAGGGTTTCTACAAGTCGGGATTCGTCGTTGCCTCAGTTTGTCTAGTGTTCCAAAGTGGTAGATATCGTATGCTTTACGCACTGAGTGAGAGATGTGAGGATGGTTGCTATGGATGATTTGTTTGCTACAATTGTGACATGCACATCCCACCCCCGTACTCTTACACTATTTATTATGGCACCTTAGAGCACTGTACGGTATGTGGTACTAACTCTTTGGTTGCAGGTCCAGGTTCAGGTATGGTTTAGTATACCTGTTATTATTCTGTTTAGATGCTTATCGCTCATACCAGGCTTTATGTCTGGCCCAGAGTTTTATGTCTCCTCTTATTACTCTGGGTGCTCACACGAGTAGACTAGAGACAGGTTAGCAGGTGATGCACGGGTAGATGATCCGGAGACGAGCAGGAGGCTTCCACGTAATACATATACATAGTATTCTCCCTGTGTTGTTGAAGATCACTACTTGGGCATTAGTAGTGCATCTTCTACTTTAGCTTTCTTTTGTTTAGAGACAGTAGATTTTGAAAAGTTGTAATAAGCTGTATTTGGATTTCCGCTGCTCTGATGTTGACATTGATTATTAGTTATCAGCTTATGCACTGTCTCACATGTTTTATGTCAAGTATGTTATTATTATATTTTATTCCATGCGCTGTGAGACATTCTACTGGTTCTTGATTAGTTCATTCTCTTCTTTTCTTACTTCTGACGACCGTCCCGTGCTAGTCGGGCATGTGTACAGCGCACTTTCGGGGGAAATGTCGGCTGGTGCGGAGCGGACCGTCACACTTGGTATCAGAGCTCTAGGTTGCATAGTTAACCTAGGGAAGTTATCAGGGAGAGATAATATACGTATACGAGAGAGCGTATTTGTGATTACTTTGGTTTTTAAAAGCTATATATATATACTATTACTAGTATAAGGATGAAGTCGTACTGCACTAGCACCACTATGGAGTCGTTAATCGTTTCCTTTTTCAGATTGACGATGAGCCGATATACTAGAGGTGCTGGTAGGGGAGCCAATAATGGGAATGCTGCTGACATGAGGACGATGTTTACTGACCTCATGAGAGAGATGCTTAGAGATGTACAGAGGGCAGCTCCCAATGGTGGAAATGGTGGTGGTCCAATAGTGCAGGCGCCAAGAGTCGACTTCGCCAAGCTGAATAAGGATTATACTAGTCTTGGTGGGAAGTCATTCCACGGAACGGAGTCGGCTACGGATGTTCAGGATTGGTTGGATAGTTGCGAACGTATCTTCGAGGATTTGGGTATCGAGGATGCGATGAAGAGAAAGCTAGCGTCCCGTCAGTTGCAAGGGCGGGCAATGAATTGGTGGAATGCTATAAAGGCAGCTACTCCCGAAGATCAGATTACTTGGGAGCAGTTTAAGGCTTGCTTTGGTGAGAAGTTCATTCCAGCTGCTCAGAAGTCAATGTTGTTTAAGAAGTTCTTGGAGCTCAAGCAGAATGGCAGAGCTATCTCGGAGTATATTGCCGAATTTGACACTTTTTCAAAATATGGGTTATCTCTTATTGATACTGCCGAGAAAAAGAATGAGAAATTCATAACTGGTTTGGATCAGTACTTAGGTGAAAGACTTATTAACCACATCGATGAAACGTTTGAATCGGTTGTGGGGAAAGCATTAAGATCAGAAAGTCTCTACCCTAAGCCGAAGACTAAGGTTGCATCTGCAGAAGAGCCAAAACCACAAGCAAGTGGTGGAGGCAAGAGTGGTTCCCAGAATAAAAGAAAGCAGAATCAGACTAAGGATGGCCAGAAGAAAAAGAATAAGCAAGAGGTGGAGTGCTTCAGCTGTGGTAAAAAGGGCCATTATGCTAGTAATTGTCGGGCCAAGCCAGCGGATAGGAAGTGCTTCAACTGTGGCCAAATGGGACATCATAAGGACAAGTGTCCACAGCCCCCTAAAGAAAAGCAAATGGTGAAAGCCTACGCTCTTAATGTTATTCCTTCTTCGTCGAATGCCCCAACAGCGGCGGAGAAGGGAAAGAATGTCGTCATTCAAGATATGCTTTCTGTTTATGATGTTCCTGTTAGAGTTTTGTTTGATACCGGAGCTTCCAGTTCTTTCATATCTAGTGACCTGGTAGATAGGTTGGGATTGGAGCCCGAGATTGTCGATAGACCTTTAGTAGTGACAAACCCGATTGGTGGTTCTACTAGCCTTAGCATGATTTGTCGTAATGTGGTCTTATCGAGTCATGGATGCATGTTTGTTTGTGATTGCTTTGTTTTGGGCTTTACTGGGTTTGGCATTATTTTGGGAGTAGATTGGCTCCAAAGATACGGGGTGGTGGTAGACTGTGAGGGCTTGTTGGTGACAGCTAGAGCGGATGATGGGCGGAGGATAGTGTTTGGTGGTCTACCCAGTAAGGGGGTATTGGCTAGTTTTCTAAACTCCCTCGACATTCCGCATAGTGAGTTGTCAGGTTTGCCCGTGGTTGGCCAGTATCCGGATGTTTTCGAAGAAGTGACCGGACTTCCACTACACCGAGAGATTGAGTTTCGTATTGATTTGGTAAAAGATGCCAGGCCTATAGTGATGCCACTTCGTCGTATGGCACCAAGAGAGCAGCGAGAGCTCGAGGTGCAAGTCAGCGATCTTTTGAAGAAGGGATTTATCAGAAGGAGTGTTTCTGAATGGGGAGCACCAGTTGTGTTTGCTACCAAGGCGGATGGTTCCCTTCGTTTGTGTGTAGACTACCGCGAGTTGAATAAAGTGACGAGGAAGAACAAGTATCCTCTACCGCGGGTAGATGATTTGTTCAATCAGTTGAGTGGCGCGAGAGTATTTTCTCAGTTGGATCTCGCTACAGGTTTTCATCAGCTTAGAGTAGAAGCTGAGAGTATATCTAAAACGGCATTTCGGACGCCGTCTGGATTTTATGAGTGGCTGATCATGCCATTCGGGCTGACCAATGCCCCAGCATATTTTGTGGATCTTATGAATAGGGTATTCAAAGATCAGTTGAATAAGTCTGTCCTTGTGTTCGTTGATGATATTTTGGTCTATTCGAGGACAGAGGAAGAACACAAGGAACATTTAAGAGTAGCGATGGAGGTGTTGAGAAAACACCAATTGAAAGCCAAGTTTTCTAAGTGTCACTTCTGGAAGAGGGAAGTGAGGTTCTTGGGCCATGTTGTATCAGAGAACGGTATTGCCGTGGACCCAGCAAAGGTGGCTACGGTACAAGATTGGCCTACGCCCAAGAATGCAACAGATGTAAGAAGTTTCTTGGGGTTAGCTGGATATTATCGTAAGTTTATCCAAGGTTTCTCCAAGTTAGCTGCACCATTGACCCAGTTGACCAAGAAGAATCAAGCTTTTGTTTGGGATGAAAGGTGCGAGAATGCATTCAAGAGTCTAAAGGACAAGTTGACAAGCGCACCAGTGTTAGTCATTCCTAAGGGGGATGAAGAGATGACGGTATACACGGATGCTTGTGGTACCGGACTGGGTGCTGTATTGATGCAAGGCGGTAGGGTTGTAGCTTACGCAAGTCGGCAATTGAAGCCGCACGAGAGAAGATACCCTACCCATGATTTAGAATTGGTAGCGATCGTGTTCGCGTTAAAGATGTGGAGACACTATCTCTTGGGAGAAAGATTTGAGTTGTTTACAGATCATAAGTCGTTAAAGTATCTCTTCTCTCAGAAAGATCTGAATCTCCGTCAGCAGAGATGGTTAGAGTTCTTAGCTTCCTATGATTTTGACATCGCATACACACCGGGATAGGGCAATGCGGTGGCTGATGCATTGAGTAGAAGACATGCCAGCTTAGGGGCTATGTTCCTTGAATGGAAGCAACTGGAGTTTATCGCGGGGTTTGATTTCAGACCAAAGTGCGAATTGGATCCAGAAATGTTAGCAAGTTTGACGATCAGACCCACTTTGATTGAGCGGATCGGCTCTAGTCAGAGGGACAATCCTAACCTATTGGAAATCATCTCCAAGTTAGAGATGGGTATCGATGAGGAGATGAACAAGTATGGGCTTGATCGAGATAGATGGCTTAGAAAGAATGGAAAGCTTGTTGTACCCAATGTCAATGGATTGAGGGATGAAGTGCTTAGAGAATGTCATCACTCAAAGCTAACTATACACCCCGGTGGTAACAAGATGTATCGAGATATGAAGCAGACTTACTACTGGGAAGGGAAGAAAAGAGACGTTGGGAAGTTTATATCCAAGTGCATGAATTGCCAGCTAGTTAAAGCCGAGCAAAAGAAACCTAGTGGGTTGTTGCAACCATTAGAAATTCCCGAATGGAAATGGGAGCAAGTCTCGATGGATTTCATTGATGGTTTACCAAGGACTAGATCGGGACACGATAGCATTTGGGTAGTTGTGGATCGACTGACTAAAAGTGCAAGATTTATACCGGTCAAATCGACCAGAACGGCAGCTAAGTTAGCAGAATTGTATATGAAGTGGGTAGTGAGATTTCATGGAGTACCTAAAAGCATTGTGAGCGACCGAGACCCGTTGTTCACTAGTGGGTTTTGGAAGAGCTTACAAGAGGCTCTAGGGTCAGAGTTACATCTCAGTACCACATATCATCCTCAGACCGACGGTCAGACGGAGAGGGTGAACCGTATTTTGGAAGATCTCTTGAGAGCATGTATATTGGATTTCGGTGGATCATGGGATGACCATTTGCATCTAGTAGAGTTTGCATATAATAATAGCTACCAATCCAGTATCGGTATGGCTCCGTTTGAAGCTTTGTACGGAAGACCGTGCAACTCACCATCATGTTGGATAGAGACTGGCGAGAAGTTTATGCTTGGACCAGATGTGGTGAGGGAAACTTCAGATAAGATTAAGATCATTCAACAACGAATGAAGGCTGCCCAAGATAGGCAGAAGAGTTATGCTGATAAGAGGAGAAGAGACTTAAAATTCTCCGTTGGCGACTTGGTGTTTGTCAAGATTTCTCCGTTGAAGAGCGTAATACGATTTGGCAGGAGAGGCAAGTTGGCACCAAGATTTGTTGGCCCATTCCCTGCTCTTGAACTAGTCGGGAATTTGGCATACAGAATTGACTTACTGGAGAAGATGGCGGGAGTTCACAACGTATTTCATGTTTCCCAACTAAGGAAGTTCGTTCACGACTCAGATATGACTATTTCACCTGATCAGTTAGAGGACTTCGAAGTAGAACCCGAGGCGGTTGGGAACCGCAAGCCGGCCCGTATCGTCGAGTACGACATGAAGCAACTTCGAAGGAAGGCGGTGAAGCTAGTCAAGGTACAGTGGAGCGAGAACGAGAATGATTGTACTTGGGAGACAGAGGAGAACATTAGGATGGGACACCCAGAACTCTTTGCCTGGTAAGATTTTGACTTCGATTTAGTTTTCCGCATGCTAGGATAGGCTTGTTTGCTTGTTTTGTATGTTTGAATGTTGTATGTGGTTGTTAGGCATGCGGGATCCTTTGTATGTTTTGGGTTAAAGAATTTCGGGGACGAAATTTCTTAGGGGGGGAAGAGTGTAACGACCCGCATTCTACGCATCATTGGATGGTAGGATATTTATTTCTGTCACATACGAAGTCGTATGGTCATGTAGCTTTGGGAGACGACTATTGGGGTCATTTCCCATGTTCATGATTTTTTCCCGATTTTTAAATGACCATTTTACCCCTAGTTGGCACTGTTTTGGCCATAACTTTTGACTAGAAAGGAATTTTGATTTGAAACCACTTCCATTGGCTCCGGATGATGGTTTCTCTTTCCGTAGAGTGGTCACATTAGCCAAACGGACTCACCGTTTGGGAGATATGGCTGAAACAAGTTTCAGATGGTGAAAAAAGCTTAATTGGGCTTAACCGGGTGATTAGCAGCTAGGCCCAGAGAGGAATTTCGGGTTTAGGGGTATATAGGGGCTGATTAGGGTTAGAAAACATTCCTTTAGACATTTTCCAGCCGCCACTTTCATTCCTCTTAGCCTAGCCATGGCCTCCACCCTCTAAATCTCTTCAAAACACCTCTTAATCATTTTCTAATTGAAGATTAGGCTTAGCAAACATCAAATCAAGGAGTATTAGCACGAGAACCGAGGTAGAGCTGCTGTGTAAGATTGGGAACAACGCCAAATCAGAGAATATTTCAGTTTTGGGGTTTTAGTTGTGGCAAAGGTGAGTGATTTGCATAGTTTTTGCACTAATTACGGTAATTAAGGGTAATTAGTGAAGATTAGCGAATTTATACACTAATAAATTCTGGAAAAATGTTTAGAAATTCTCAAATAATATTTTATGCTTCTGTTAGAAATTTGGTTCAATTTGATTAAGTTTTGTTAACCCTATGATTAGTTCTACTTAAACATGCTAGGGGAAAATATGAAGTTTTTAGTCACTTTTGATCCATTTTGATTCATTTGAATTGTTGTTTGCTGTTTGTGGTTGCTATTACATGTTGCTATGACTCTATGGTATGTTTTATGATTGATTAGAATAGTTAAATTGGTCGAAAACGTCGTCGAATGGCGTAGAAAGCTCGCTGGAAAGTTGCAGAAATGTGCAGGTTCCTAACCGGTTCAGATCGGATGAGGCTCGGATCGGATATGTGAACTGGGCAAGAAAACCGACCCGAACTGGAGTTAGACACCTAGGAGACTTGGCGAGAAGGAAGGCCGTTTACTTAGAATTGGAGTGGACAAAAAGGGATCGGATCGGAAGAATAATGGAGACCGGATCGGATCGGCTCAAGAATGGAAGGCTACGACTGGAGCAAGGCGAAGGGAGCGGATCGGATCAGGGCAGATGAAGAACGGGATCGGATCGGATCGGGGTAGTTGGAAAACGAGGGAGCTGATCGAAGAAAACTGGAAGGTGATGACTACCGACCCGAACCGATGAAGGTGATGACTACCGACTCGAACCGATGAAGGTGATGACTACCGACCCGAACCGATGAAGGTGATGACTACCGAACCGAACCGAATTCTAGGACTGTTAATGCGCGACAACTCTTCTGAAGACCCACTCCAATTCGACCAAACCCGAGATGCAAAGGAAGTCCAAATGAGAAGTTAGAGCTTAAGATTCAGATGGGAATCAACGAGTTCGCTTCATGGTTGGGCTTTGCTGCGGGACGCGTGCCAAGGAGTTATCGACGTCTATAGCTTTGGACCACTATGGTAGGAGGTACGAAGGCGGATTCAGGGCCATTATGGCATCGGTAGAACCAAGGGCTACAACCAATGAAGTGGGTCATTGAAATGTTTGGTCATGACTCCATATGTTTGGCTTGGTCATAGCAGGGTTTCTACAAGTCGGGATTCGTCGTTGCCTCAGTTTGTCTAGTGTTCCAAAGTGGTAGATATCGTATGCTTTACGCACTGAGTGAGAGATGTGAGGATGGTTGCTATGGATGATTTGTTTGCTATCATTGTGACATGCACACCCCACCCCCGTACACTTACACTATTTATTATGGCACCTTAGAGCACTGTACGGTATGTGGTACTAACTCTTTGGTTGCAGGTCCAGGTTCAGGTATGGTTTAGTATACCTGTTATTATTCTATTTAGATGCTTATCGCTCATACCAGGATTTATGTCTGACCCAGAGTTTTATGTCTCCTCTTATTACTCTGGGTGCTCACACGAGTAGACTAGAGACAGGTTAGCAGGTGATCCACGGGTAGATGATCCGGAGACGAGCAGGAGGCTTCCACGTAATACATATACATAGTATTCTCCCTGTGTTGTTGAAGATCACTGCTTGGGCATTAGTAGTGCATCTTCTACTTTAGTTTTCTTTTGTTTGGAGATAGTAGATTTTGAAAAGTTGTAATAAGCTGTATTTGGATTTCCGCTGCTCTGATGTTGACATTGATTATTAGTTATCAGCTTATGCACTGTCTCACCTGTTTTATGTCAAGTATGTTATTATATTTTATTCCATGCGCTGTGAGACATTCTACAGGTTCTTGATTAGTTCATTCTCTTCTTTTCTTACTTCTGACGACCGTCCCGTGCTAGTCGGGCATGTGTGCAGCGCACTTTCGGGGGAAATGTCGGCTGGTGCGGAGCGGACCATCACATTTATTTTAGATCTTAATCTATTTTGTGGCTAAGGTGAGTGATTTGCATAGTTTTGCACTAATTATGGCTAATTATGGGTGATTAGTGTTAATTAGCGAATTTAAGCATGATAAAATTCGGGGAAAATGTTCATAAATTCCTAAATGATGTTTTAGACCTCTGATATGAACTTGGATTAATTTGGTTAAGTTTTGCTAATCCTATTCTTAGTTTCACCTAAACATGCTTAAGGGGAAATATGAGGTTTTGGGTATGTTTGATCCATTTTAGCCTATCATATTGATGTTTTGGTGTTTGTGATTGATTATGCATGTTGCTATGACTGTATGAAATGCTTTATGATTGATTTCAATAGTTAGAATGGTCGAAAACGTCGTCGAATGGCGTAAACACTTGCTGGAACAGTTCAGAAAACAGTGCAGGTTTCGGATCGGATCGGATATGTTGAACTGGGCAAGGAATCTGATCGGATCGGAACCTGACACTTGAGAAAATTGGCAAACAGTAAGGCCACGCTAACTAAACTGGGATCAGATCGGATTAAGGAGGAGGGATCAGAGCGAATAGAGGAGGCGAATCGGAGTGGAAGCACGAACTGGAGGGGAGATAGCATCCGACCCAACCCGAAGTGAAGCACCCGACCCGAACCGATGGAGGAACACCCGACCCGAACCGTACCAGAAGAAGACTCGACCCGAACCGATGGAGGACACCCGAACCGATGGCTTGAAGAGGAACCCGACCCGACCCAGTATTGACCAATAACCCGAGATGCAAAGGTAGTCCAATATGGGAAGTTAGAGCTCAGGATCCAGTTGGGAACCGATGAGTTCACTTCATGGTTGGACTTTGCTGCGGGACGTGTGCTAAGGAGTTGTTGACGTTCATAACTTCGATTCACCACTAAAAATGAAGGATGGCTACTTATCAGTGCAGTAGGGTCATTATGACCTGAGGGGCAAGGTGATGGTAGCAAGACTACGTTATCAGTGCAGTAGGGTCATTATGACCTGAGGGACAAGGTGATGCGTAGTAAGATTATGAGCCATCACAGATGGGGTGAATAACTCCATGGGGACAAGTGGACATAGTAAGGATTGGTAAGGCTATGAGCCAGCGCAGATGGGGTGAATAACTCCATGGGGCAAGTGGACATAGCGAGGAATTAGTGGCTACGTTATCAGTGCAGTGAAGCCATTTATGACTTCATGGGGCAGAGTGATCGTAGCAAGGGATGTTGGGTGATCGAAGTGGTGAATATCGTATGCTTTACGCGCCGAGTGAGAGATGTGAGGATGGATGCTATGTTTGATTGTTTGCCATCATTATGACATGCACACCTCCCCCACCTCCGTATCTTTACACCGTTTGATATGATACCTTAGAGTGTTGTACAGCATGTAGTGCTAACTCTTTGGTTGCAGGTCCAGGTTCAGGTATGTTTTAGTTTACCTGTTATTGTTCACTTTAGGTGCTTATCGCTCATATCAGGCTTTATGTCTGACCCAGAGTTTTATGTCTCCTCTTATTACTCTAGGTGCTCACACGAGCAGACTAGAGACAGGTTAGCTGGTGATGCGCGAGTAGCTGATTCGGAGGCGGGCAGAAGGCTTCCACGTATGATATATATATGCACATTCTCCCTGTGTCGTTGGTGGTCGCTACTTGGGCATTAGTAGTGTACCTCATCTATCTTACTTTTGCTTTGAGACAGTTTGAAAGTTGTAATAAGTTGTATTTTGGATTTCCGCTGCCATGATGTTTAGTTCTGGTTTTCAGCTTATGCACTATCTCACCTGTTTTATGTCAAGTATGTTATTATTATATTTTATTCTATGCGCTGTGAGACATTCTACAGGTTTTTGTTAGTTCATCTCCTTCTTCCTTTTCCTTCTGACGACCCGTTCCGTGCTAACTGGACATGTGTACAGCGCACTTTTGGAGTAAATGTCAGTTGGTGCGGGGCGGGCCGTCACACTTGGTATCAGAGCTCTAGGTTGCGTAGTTAACCTAGGGAAAGACACCAGGGAGAGATAGTACGTATATGAGAGCGCGTATTTGTGATTACTTTGGTTTTCAAAAGCTATGTATATATATACTACTAGTAGCATAAGAATGAAGTCGCACTGCACTAGCACCACTATGGGGTCGTTAATCGTTTCCCTTTTTCAGATTGACGATGAGCCGAGACACGAGGGGTGCTGGTAGAGGGACCAACCAAGGGAATGTCGCTGACATGAGGGCGATGTTTACTAACCTCATGAGAGATATGCTTAGAAAAGTGCAAGGGGCAGTTCCCAATCCCGGAGTTGGTGTTGGCCCAGTAGTGCAGGCGCCTAGGGTCGATTTCGCCAAGTTGTGCAAGGATTACACTAACCTTGGTGGGAAGCCGTTCCACGGAACGGAGTCGGCCACAGATGTTCAAGATTGGATGGATAGCTGTGATCGTATCTTCGATGACTTGGGTCTTGAGGATGCGATGAAGAGAAGGCTAGCGTCTCGTCAGCTGCAAGGGCGAGCGATGAATTGGTGTAATGCCATTAGAACAGCTACTCCAGAGGACCAGATTACTTGGGATCAGATCAAGGCTCGCTTTAGCGAGAAGTTCATTCCCGCTGCCCAGAAGTCAGTGTTGTTTAAGAGGTTCTTGGAACTCAAGCAGAACGGAAGGGCAGTTTTTGATTATATTGCTGAGTTCGACACTTTGTCGAAGTATGGACTGTCTCTTATCGACACTCCTGAGAAGAAGAATGAGAAGTTCATTACTGGTTTGGATGGGTACTTGGGGGAAAGGCTTATCAACCATATCGATGAGACTTTTGAATCGATCGTGGGGAAAGCTTTGAGATCAGAAAGTCTTTACCCTAAGTCAAAGACTGAGGCTGCATCTGCAGAAGGGCCAAAGCCGCAAGCAGGCGGTGGAGGCAAGAATAACTCTCAGAATAAGAGGAAGCATGACCAATCTAAGGGTGGCCAGAAAAAGAGCAAGAAGGATGTTGAGTGCTTCAGCTGTGGCAAGAAGGGCCATTATGCTAAAGATTGTCGGGCCAAGCTAGCGGACAAGAAGTGCTTCAACTTTGGTCAAGTGGGACATTTCAAGGACAAGTGTCCGCAACCTCTTAAGGAGAAGCAGATTGTGAAAGCATATGCTATTGATGCTGTTCCTTCTTCGTCGAATGCCCCAACTACGGCGGAGAAAGGAAAGAATGTTGTTATTTAAGGTATGCTTTCTATTTATGATGTACCAGTTCGAGTTTTGTTTGATACTGGGGCTTCCCGTTCCTTCATATCTAGTGACCTGGTAGATAGGTTGGGACTGGAACCCGAGATAGTCGATAGACCATTGGTTGTGACGAACCCGATTGGTGGTTCGACTAGCCTTAGTATGATTTGCAGGAATTTGGTCTTATCGATTCATGGATGTATGTTTGTATGTGATTGCTTTGTTTTGGGCTTTACTGGGCATGGCATTATATTGGGAGTCGATTGGCTCCAAAGATACCGGGGGGGGGGGAGGGTGGTAGACTGTGAGGGCTTTTTGGTGACCGTGAGGGCGGACGATGGGCGGAGGGTAGTGTTTGGTAATCTACCTAGTGATGGGGTTACGGCTAGTTTTGTAAATTCCCTCGACATCCCGCAGGATGAGTTGTCAGATGTGCCCGTGGTTGGCCAGTATCCGGACGTCTTCGAGGAGGTGACCGGGCTTCCACCACACCTAGAGGTTGAGTTCCGTATTGATTTAGTGAAAGATGCCAGACCTATAGTGATGCTACTTCGTCGTATGGCACCAAGGGAGCAGCGAGAGCTCGGGGTGCAAGTCAGCAATCTTTTAAAGAAGGGATTTATTAGAAGGAGTGTCTCCGAGTGGGGAGCAACAGTTTTGTTTGCCACTAAGGCAGATGCTTCCCTTCGTTTGTGTGTGGACTATCGCGAGTTGAATAAGGTGACGAGGAAGAATAAGTATCCTCTGCCGCGGACAGATGATTTGTTTGATCAACTGGAAGGAGCAAGAGTGTTCTCCCAGTTGGACCTCGCGACAGGATTTCATCAGCTTCGAGTAGCAGATGATAGTGTTCCGAAAACGGCATTTAGGACGCCGTCTGGATTTTATGAGTGGTTGGTCATGCCATTTGGGTTGACCAATGCACCAGCTTACTTTGTGGATCTTATGAATCGAGTATTCAGAGATCAGTTGAATAAGTTTGTTCTTGTGTTCGTGGATGATATCCTTGTTTACTCAAGGACAGAGGAGGAACACAAGGGACACTTGAGGATAGTGATGGAGGTGTTGAGGAAACACCAATTGAAAGCGAAATTCTCTAAGTGTCATTTTTGGAGAAGGGAAGTGAGATTCTTGGGTCATGTTGTTTCAGAGAGTGGTATTGCCGTGGACCCTGCGAAGGTGGCTACGGTACAGGATTGGCCTACGCCCAAGAATGCGACAGATGTAAGAAGTTTCTTGGGATTAGCTAGATATTATCGTAAGTTTATCCAGGACTTCTCCAAGATAGCAGCACCGTTGACTCAGTTGACTAAGAAGAATCAGTCCTTCGTCTGGGACGGAGTGTGTGAGGATGCCTTCAAGAGTCTAAAAGAAAAGTTGACGCGTGCGCCAGTGTTAGTCATTCCTAAAGGGAATGAAGAGATGACGGTATACACGGATGCTTGTGGTACCGGATTGGGTGCTGTATTGATGCAAGGAGGTAGGGTTGTAGCTTATGCTAGTCGACAGCTAAAGCCGCATGAGAAGAAGTATCCTACCCATGATTTGGAATTAGTAGCGATTGTATTTGCGCTGAAGATGTGGAGACACTATCTCTTGGGAGAAAGATTTGAGTTGTTTACCGATCATAAATCGTTAAAGTATCTCTTCTCTCAGAAAGATCTGAATCTCCGTCAGCAGAGATGGTTAGAGTTCTTGGCTTCGTATGATTTTGATATCGCATATACACCTGGGAAAGGTAATGCGGTAGTCGATGCCTTGAGTAGGAGACATGCCAGTTTAGGGGAAATGTTTCTTGAGTGGAAGCAACTGGAGTATATCGCGGGGTCTGATTTCAGACCAAGGTGCGAATTGGATCCAGTCATGCTAGCTAGTTTGACGATCAGACCCACTTTGATAGAGCGGATTGGTTCCAGCCAGAGGGACGATCCTAATCTATTAGAAATCATCTCCAAGTTAGAGATGAGCATCGACGGTGAGGAGATGAATGTGCATGGGCTTGATCGAGATGGATGGCTTCGGAAGAATGGAAGACTAGTTGTGCCCAACGTGAATGATTTGAGAGATGAAGTGCTTAGAGAATGTCATCACTCAAAACTGACTATACATCCCGGTGGTAATAAGATGTATCGAGACATGAAGCAGACTTACTACTGGGAAGGGATGAAAAGAGACGTTGGGAAGTTTATATCCAAATGCATGAATTGCCAGCTAGTTAAAGCCGAGCAAAAGAAGCCTAGTGGGTTGTTGCAACCCTTAGAAATTCCCGAATGGAAATGGGAGCAAGTCTCGATGGATTTCATCGATGGTTTACCAAGGACTATATCGGGATATGATAGCATTTGGGTAATTGTGGATCGATTGACTAAGAGCACAAGATTTATACCAGTCAAATCGACCAGAACGGAAGCCAAGTTGGCAGAATTGTATATGAAGTGGGTAGTGAGATTTCATGGAGTACCCAAAAGCATTGTGAGTGACCAAGACCCGTTGTTCACTAGTGGGTTTTGGAAGAGCTTACAAGAGGGTCTAGGATCAGGATTACATCTCAGTACCGCATATCATCCTCAGACCGACGGTCAGACGGAGAGGGTGAATCGTATATTGGAAGATCTCTTGAGAGCTTGTATATTGGACTTTTGTGGATCATGGGATGACCATTTGCATCTAGTAGAGTTTGCATATAATAATAGCTACCAATCCAGTATCGGTATGGCTCCATATGAAGCTTTGTACGGAAGACCGTGCAACTCACCATCATGTTGGATAGAGACTGGCGAGAAGTTTGTGCTTGGACCAGATGTGGTGAGAGAAACTTCGGATAAGATTAAGACCATTCAGCAACGAATGAAAGCTGCCCAAGATAGGCAGAAGAGTTATGCTGATAAGAGGAGAAGAGACTTGAAATTCTCCGTTGGTGACTTGGTGTTTGTCAAGATCTCTCCGTTGAAGAGCGTGATACGATTTGGCAGGAGAGGCAAGTTGGCACCAAGATTTGTTGGCCCATTCCCTGTTCTTGAACTAGTCGGGAATTTGGCATATAGAGTTGGCTTACCAGAGAAAATGGCGGGAGTTCACAATGTATTTCATGTTTCCCAACTAAGGAAGTTCGTTCACGACTCCGATTTGACTATTTCACCTGATCAGTTAGAGGACTTCGAAGTAGAACCCGAGGCGGTTGGGAACCGCAAGCCGATTCGTATTGTGGGACATGATACGAAGCAACTTCGAAGGAAGGCGGTGAAGCTAGTCAAGGTTCAGTGGGGCGAGGACGAGAATGATTGTATTTGGGAGACAGAGGAGAGCATTAGGAAGGCGTATCCAGAACTCTTTGTCTGGTAAGATTTACTTTGCAATTTAGTTTTCCGCATGCTAGGATAGATTTGTTTTGCTTGTTTGCATGTTTAATTGTTGTTTTATGATTGGTAGGTATGCAGGACCTTTGTGTGTGTTTTGATTAGGGAATTTCGGGGGCGAAATTTCTTAAGGGGGGGAGAGTGTAATGACCCGCATTCTACGCATCGGGGGATCGTAGAATATTTATTTCTTTCCCGTATGAAGTCGTATGGTCATGTAATTTTGGGAAACATCCATTAGAGTCATTTCCCATGTTCATGATTTTTGTCGATTTTTAAATGACCATTTTGCCCTTAGTTGGTACTGTTTTGGCCATAACTTTTGATTGGAAAGGAATTTTGACCTGAAACTGCTTCCATTGGATTCGTTTGATGGTTTACCTTTCCGTAGAGTGGTCATAATAGCCAAACGGACTTACCGTTTTGGAGATATGGCTGAAATAAGGTTTGGAGGGTGAAAAACTGCTTAACCGGGCCAAATCGGGTGATTAGTGGATAGGCCCATAACCCATTTCAGGATTAGGGTTATGGGAAGGCTGAAATGAGATAGAGGATCATTCCATTTCAGTTTTCTAGCCTCCATTTATCACCAAGGAACCCTAAAAATGGCCTCCAACCTCTAAATCACCTCCAAATCACCTTTTGGTCAAGGATTTGGCTTAGCAACCTCTAATCAAGGAAGATCTACACCAAAGCAACGTTGGACCTGCTGTTTAGCATTCGGATTCACATCAAATCAGAGATTTATTTCAGATCTTAGTCTATTTTGTGGCTAAGGTGAGTGATTTGCATAGTTTTGCACTAATTATGGCTAATTAGGGGTGATTAGTGTTAATTCTCGAATTTAAGCATGATAAAATTCGGGAAAAATGTTCATAAATTCCTAAATGATGTTTTAGACCTCTGATATGAATTTGGGTTAATTTGGTTAAGTTTTGCTAATCCTATTCTTAGTTTCACCTAAACATGCTTAAGGGGAAATATGGGGTTTTGGGTATGTTTGATCCATTTTAGCCTATCATATTGATGTTTTGGTGTTTGTGATTGATTATGCATGTTGCTATGACTATATGAAATGCTTTGTGATTGATTTCAATAGTTAGAATGGTCGAAAACATCGTCGAATGACGTAAACACTTGCTGGAACAGTTCAGAACACAGTGCAGGTTTCGGATCGGATCGGATGTGGGGCTCGGATCGGATAAGTTGAACTGGGCAAGGAATCTGATCGGATCGGAACCTGACACTTGAGAAAATTAGCAAACAGGAAGGCCACGCTAACTAAACTGGGATCGGATCGGATTAAGGAGGAGGGATCAGAGCGAATAGCGGAGGTGGATCGGAGTGGAAGCACGAACTGGAGGGGAGATAGCACCCGACCCGACCCGAACCGATGGAGGAAAACCCGACCCGAACCGTACCAGAAGAAGACTCGACCCGAACCGATGGAGGACACCCGACCCGAACCGATGGCTTGAAGAGGAACCCGACCTGACCCAGTATTGACCAATAACCCGAGATGCATAGGTAGTCCAATATGGGAAGTTAGAGCTCAGGATCCAGTTGGGAACCGACGAGTTCACTTCATGGTTGGACTTTGCTGCGGGACGTGTGCTAAGGAGTTGTCGACGTTCATAACTTCGATTCACCACTAAAAATGAAGGATGGCTACTTATCAGTGCAGTAGGGTCATTATGACCTGAGGGGCAAGGTGATGGTAGCAAGACTACGTTATCAGTGCAGTAGGGTCATTATGACCTGAGGGGCAAGGTGATGCGTAGTAAGACTATGAGCCAGCGCAGATGGGGGTGAATAACTCCATGGGGCAAGTGGACATAGTAAGGATTGGTAAGGCTATGAGCCAACGCAGATGGGGTGAATAACTCCATGGGGCAAGTGGACATAGCGAGGAATTAGTGGCTACGTTATCAGTGCAGTGAAGCCATTTATGACTTCATGGGGCAGAGTGATCGTAGCAAGGGATGTTGGGTGATCGAAGTGGTGAATATCGTATGCTTTACGCACTGAGTGAGAGATGTGAGGATGGATGCTATGTTTGATTGTTTGCCATCATTATGACATGCACACCTCCCCCACCTCCGTATCTTTACACCGTTTGATATGATACCTTAGAGTGTTGTACAGTATGTAATGCTAACTCTTTGGTTGCAGGTCCAGGTTCAGGTATGTTTTAGTTTACCTGTTATTGTTCACTTTAGATGCTTATCGCTCATACCAGGCTTTATGTCTAACCCAGAGTTTTATGTCTCCTCTTATTACTCTGGGTGCTCACACGAGCAGACTAGAGACAGTTAGCTGGTGATGCGCGAGTAGCTGATTCGGAGGCGGGCAGGAGGCTTCCACGTATGATATATATATATATATGCACATTCTCCCTGTGTCGTTGGTGGTCGCTACTTGGGCATTAGTAGTGTACCTCATCTATCTTACTTTTGCTTTGAGACAGTTTGAAAGTTGTAATAAGCTGTATTTTGGATTTCCGCTGCCATGATGTTTAGTTCTGGTTTTCAGCTTATGCACTGTCTCACCTGTTTTATGTCAAGTATGTTATTATTATACTTTATTCTATGCGCTGTGAGACATTCTACAGGTTTTTTTTAGTTCATCTCCTTCTTCCTTTTCCTTCTGACGACCCGTTCCGTGCTAACTGGACATGTGTACAGCGCACTTTTGGAGTAAATGTTGGTTGGTGCAGGGCGGGCCGTCACAACATATATATGCAAATATCAACGAAAGGAATAGGTTATAAAGAGAATAAGTCAATGCTGGGTAGATTCTCTAATAAAACTTAGCAACCCACGTTTGTCAATTTTTGTGGAAGGGCTGATGCAAGTTGGAGATGAACTGCCACAAAATGTTACAAGTCACAAGTGCAACAAATTGATGCATGAGTAATGAATTAGGAGAATAGAGCCAACAATATTACATAATTTCATGCTGAAAATGGTATAATTCATCAACCAAATGCCCCATATCTACCATAACAAAATGGTGTAGCCGTGTGAAAGAATAGAACATTAAAAGATATGATTAATGCGATGCTATTGATCTCTGGCTCACCGACGAACTTGTGTAGGGAAGCTTTAAATATCTGTAATCACATTTTAAAAAGGTCCCTCACAATAAAATAGGAAAGACTCCATATGAGATATGAAAATGACATAAGTCAAACTTTAAGTACCTCAAAGTCTAGGGGTGCTTGGCAAAGGTTCCAGTTCTGCCTCCCAAGAAAGTCAATCTTGGACCAAAAACTGTAGATTGTTGCTATATTGGGCCAACCCAAAAAAGTAATGCCTACAGATTTTTGATATTCAAGAGATGTCTCATTTTTTGAAGATGTGTTTCCACATAAAAGGAATAAGGAGATAATGTCCCTAAAAGGACAAGAGAAGAATCGAGTTCACATGAAGATGAAACTCATGATATTGAGGAACTTGAACCTAGAAGAAGCGTAAGGGCTAGATCTTCCAAGTCATTTGGTTCGGAATTCTTAACATACATGTTAGAACACGAACCTCAAACATACAAACGCTACAACAAAAAACACTTTTCGCAATAGGAAAAATCTGTTGTAGTAGCCCTATTGCAACAGGCCAGCGCCCGCCTGTATAGTCGAAGTTGCAATAAGTCTGTCCCTTTTTGGAACGGTTAATTCCTGTTGCAGTAGACTTTTTTGCAACAGGCTTTTGCTGTTGCAATAGATCCTTTTGCAATAGTATATGCCTGTTGCAATAGATTCATATATCTATATAAAAATTATTGCAGCTTATATATTATGTATTAAATGTATTCGTTTAGTATTAGTGTATATCACAGAAAGAAATAAACAAATAAAAATTTTATTTTAACAAAGTTTTAATAGTACAAACAATTACAACAAAAATTTCTACAATTTTCGTACACCATTCATGTATAACAATTTCTTCTCTCACACAACAATTTTTTTTCGAATAGAATATTTTCTAATCATATTTCTACTCTATCATACATATACTATAACAAGAAAATAAATATCATTGTTTCACTAGAACAAATCTGGAGTTCATGCTCCAACTTTGTTGTCGATCATGAACAAGCACATGCCTATCCAGGGATATGTAAGCCATTCCAGCGAAACTCTACATCAAATAAAAGCTTAGAGCCGACAACACCTTATGTACTTCCTTGCAACCCATTGACGTGCAACACTGCAAAATCCAACTTTTTGACAGACTTGTTTCAACAAATCTGTGGTGTTTTATTAACAAAAAAACAAAAGTAAATTACCTGACGGGGACCAAAATCAATTGCAGTGAACTTGTCCTTTATCTTGAATAGAAGAATGCTGCATACATACACACATCAGTTAGCTAGATTGCTTTAAGCCTAAAACTTAGAAAAAAGGTAGTGCAATCTTCATGCCTTTATTCATATACAAGAAATACTGACTAACTCAATCAGTTCATCTTCAAGTACACTTCAACAAGAAAAAGAATGCACACAGCTATACTCCTATAATACACCACTTGTATCAAACATCAAAAAATGATTTTTTCAGTGCTTGATCTGTTCGCAGTATAGTTCAGTGCTTGATCGTTCGTTTGCATCTGCAATATCAAAAGCTAGGTAAAACAAGACAATTTTAATGTCAATTTGTATTGGTGTTAAAGTTATATCTCTAACCTGTTCATCTTTGCTTCTCATGCCATGCAATGTCTTGTGAATTTCCATGGCCGACCGAGGAGGAAGCAATTGGGATGGGTGCAATTGCATCCCGTACAAGTATCCCAGTCCTATATCTATGTGTGAGTAATGTGGCACATATATTCCATTATTCATGTACATCATCTGAATATATATTTGGAAATTAATTCCAACAAACATTCATATTCATATGCGTCAACTGCACAAATGCCGTAACTACAGGAAATAATTTTCTTAAAAAAATCATTTTCAATTAAAAATTCAAAGGGGATATTGATGATGTTTTTCTAAGGTACAACAAAATTATACTCTATCTGATAAGGCATAGAAAGTAGAAGCAAATTAGACTTATACCTGCACCTGTAACTGAAGGTTTTTAGGGTACTCGATAGCCTCATCAAGCATAGTTGCCTTATCCACCTTCCACAGTGATTCAATTTCAGTATGCAACGTATCAATATTCTCTACAGAAGTACGCATAAAATCATACTTGGTGTAGTTTGGTATAAGTTCTTGCAGTGCATGCATTTTCTCGTTTATCCCATCCCTTCTCCTCTGTACAAAGTAAAACTACAAATAACTACATGTTAAGCAAACAATTTGATATTTATGAATGTTCAGTATAAAACTTACTCTTTTAGACAAATTATGTACTTCTGCAGCTCGTGTTCACTTGCCAGATTTCTTTGAGGTAATTGAATCACTATGAGCATTTGGCACATAGTTAATTAAGAAATTAACTGGTTTTAGTTACGATGTGTAATACTCCATAAAGCACGAGGAAAAATATACATACAACATTTAGTTATCTCTAAGTACTTTATAAAGCATGGTTAAAATACATACATCATTTTGTTTTGAACATTCTTTGCCCTTTTGATCTTTTGCTTTCTTTGCAATCCCTGAATCATGAAATTTATCGCTACTGTTACTTCCTGAGCCAAATGATGATGAAGAAATAACCAATGCACGACATTCATTTGTAGGAACACAAAATTTATAACCATTTTATGTAGATATATTTTCATGACCAATCGTAGAAATTCATTAGAACAACATCAGGATAAGAAGTCTCTTCTAATTGAGAATTCAATCTTATACCCGGCCCAGGCAGTAAACTCAGTAACTCATCTAATTGGGAATTTAATCCTTCATTTTAGCGGGTAGACCATTTGTCAGATCAATAACACTTCCAACAAATCAATTTAAATTATAAACTAACTAAAAAGGGTTACCTCTTCAACTTCAGAAAGATTAAGGTGAAGCGTGGAGTTAATCCACGTGAGAATCTCAATTCGAAACACAAAATAAGCGCCATCCATCTTGCCAATGTTTGTAGCCGCCATTAGAAAAATAGGGTATGGCTTTTGAGAAAGGAAGAGAGATCGAAACAAAACGCTGCGATGGAGAAAGGGTATCTCGATTAATGAATTAGATAGGAAGTGGAATGGGCGGTTTAACGTGAAATTTTAATTCCCGCCATGTAATTAACGTGATGGGTTACACGACATCAACTTTGTCTAAACACAAACTTGATACGTGATTATTACTGCTAATAATTACCCCCTTTGTTTCACGTTTTATATATGCGAGTACATTATTGCCATTCATTTTCATTTTTATTGTATAAGACAATTCATGTATTTGAACTTTTTTTAATAAATAATTATCATTCAAGCAAAACATTTTTTATACCACTAAAGCGTAGTAATTTTGTGTTATTTTGTGCGTACTTAAATTTTACAAATCAAGTATATAGCAAGATTACTAAATAAAGCTATTAGGCATTAGTCTTAATAAATAATTATTTAATTATTATAACTTGCAAAAGATTTGTTGCAATTGGAAAAGGACCTTTTGTTAAAAATTATAGGGTTTTAGGGACAAAAGCAGAAAACAAAATTATCCAGAAAGGCAGCGGGAATTATTACGAACAAATTAGAAATATATTACTGTAAATTTATTTGAAATTAAAGCATTTAAAAAGTTGTAAGGCTCCAATAGTAATATTAGTCAATTATCGTTTATTTACTTATTATGAATTTATTAACTATTTAATTATTTAATATTTAAACATATTCATAATTCAAATTAATTATTATCTATTAGTTTTTTATTATTAATTTATTATTATTTAATAATTTTTTGTTTATTTTATTATTTTTTAAATGTTAATTATTATTATTTGTTAATTATTAATTATTATTATTTGATTATCAGTTATAAATATCACTTTATAATACTTAAATTTTACTATTAATTAATAATTATTAAATATTAATCTTAATTATTATATAATTACTAGTAGTTAATCATTTAACAATACTTAACTATTTAAAATTAATTAGTAAAAGTTAAGCATTAAAATTTGATATTAATTGTTATTAGTATGTTTTTCGCAATTGACTTTACCAGTTGTAAAAAAAATACAGTTATTACAAGTGGCGAAAACAGTTGCTAAAGATATTTATTTGCAACTAGCTTGGAAGCGCAGTTGTAAATAATATGTTTGTTGCAACTGTAATGGAAGCACAGTTGCTAATAATATGTTTTTACAACAGGAAGGGAAACACAGTGCTAAAAATAAGCTTTTTGCAATGGAAAACGAAGGTCTGTTGCTAAATCTCATCTATTGCAACTGCTATAATAGGCGTGTTGCTAATATCATTTACGGCAACTGTCATTTGTCGCCTATTGCAAATAGCTAGTTGCAATAGGGTATTTTTCTTGTAGTGAAGGAAGCAATGTCATCTTCTGAATTTGCATTTTGGAAAGAAGCAATCCAAAGTGAAATTGATTCAATTCTGAGTAATAAAACTTGGTAAAAATTTAATCTTTCACCAGGAATAAAACCGATTGGCTGTAAATGGATTTTCAAGAGAAAATGAAACCAGGTGGCTCTATTGACAAGTATAAAACCTGATTAGTAGCCAAAGGATATCGTCAAAAAGAAGGTGTAGACTTCCTTGATACACGTTCGTTGGTAACACGAATAACCTCTATAAGAATGCTAATAGCAATTGCATCCATCTATAATCTAGAAACTCATCAAATGGATGTAAAGGCAACATTCTTAAACGAAGATCTCAATAAGGAGATCTACATGGAGCAACCCGAAGTTTTATTTCCAAGGAAATCAAAACAAAGTATGTAAGTTGATAAATTCATTATATGGACTAAAACAAGCTCCAAAACAATGGCATGCAAAATTTGATAGTGTCGTGAGTATAAATGAATGTGATAAATGTGTTTATTATAAACAAGTTGGACAACCATACGTGATGGTTTGTCTATATGTAGACGTTATGCTGATATTTGGTCCTAACATTAAAGTTATAGAGACCGTAGAGAAATTGTTAAATAACAATTTCCATATGAAAGACTTAGGTGCGATAGATGTTATTTTGGGAGTCAAAATAGTAAAAACACATGGTGGAATTAAATTATCTCAGTCACACTATGAAGACAAAGTAATTAAAAGATTCCAGAGTTTTGAAATAAAAGAAGTACGAACACCATTTAATCCATCGGAACTTCTGCATAAAAACACCGATGAAAGTGTAATGCAACTGGAATACTCTTGTGTAATAGGATGTCTAATTTATCTTACGAATTGAACAAGACCAGATATAACTTATGTAGTAAGTCGATTGAGCAGGTATACAAGCAATCCAAGGAAGGAACATTGGAAAACACTAATGAAAGTGCTTGGATATTTTAAAAATACCACAAACTATTCCTTACATTATGAAAAACATCATGTCATCTTAGAAGGATATAGTGATGCAAACTGGATTGCTGATTCAGAGGAATCAAAACCAACTAGTGGTTATGTATTTACCTTAGTAGAGGCAGCATTGTCATGAAAATCTACCAAACAAACATGCATAGCTCGATCCAATATGGAATCATAGTTCATTGCTTCAGATAAAACAGGAGAAGAAGCAAAGTGACTTCATCACTTCTTAGAAGATATTCAGTTATGGCCTAACCTGAATCAGCCATACGCATACACTATGATAACCAAGCAGCGTTAAGTAGAGCGTAAAACTTTGTGTATAATGGGAAGTCACGACACAATTGTCGACGCTATACCACAGGCAATTACTCTCAAGTGGAAATATTTCCATTGATTATATGAGAACAAATGATAACCTAGCGAATCCATTTATTAAAGGTTTATCAAGGGAGAAAATTGACTGCGTATCGAGGAGAATGGGTTTAAAAGCCTAAAACAACAAGAGTTATCTTATACGAAAAGCAATCCTATCGACTTGATATCCCACAGACTAAGATTAATAGGTAAGCCAATTATGGATAACTCAAGATATAATGCATTTGTTTGGACATAGTTTTACTCCATTCCTATGGTGCACAGTATAAATGCATGCCTATAGAAGTATTAAAATGTTAAAACTATGTTTTTTATTGATGACCATATTTTGAAAATAACAAGTAGGGTATATGTAGGATACTCTTAATGGTTGCGATATGTTAGTATGAGCTGGGTCGACTCCATGAGGATATTACAGACTTAAATTCTCTATGACACTCGCAGAACCAAAAAGTATTCATGACCAAAATGAACACAACCAAGACACTGGATGAGAAGGGAATTAATGCTTCGTAAAGCATATTATCTGGATATACAATAAAGGCCGATGGTTCAAGATAAAATAATTCATCAATTAGCTAAGTGGATTCGGTAAGTTTTAACTAGGAAAAGTTAAAAGTGAAATCTCTACTTATCCACGATAAAGCATTATTCCATACGTACTCTGTGATATTCCACTTTGTGTGGGGAAAAGTATATTATCATCTATGTGGGGGTTGTTGGAATCTAAAGTGTAGATGAAATACACTTGTCCCACATCGCCAAATTATAAAACAAAGTCAAGTATATAAAGAGATTTCTTATGAAGAGTTTGGGGCATCGTGGTATCCAAATGTATGTTTCGTTGTGAGGAGGGAAGTCAAGCTTCACCACCACACACACATGCGCCGCCACCGTCCGTTTGACCGACCGAACCGGGCCGGTGTAACAACCCGAATATTTAACGATAATATATTTAAATATTTTATTTTAATATAATGTCATTGATTCTTAATCGAGTATATGACCAAAAAGTCACATTTTGCATACGGATGAATTTGGACTCGAAACCACTTCCATTGAGTTCAAAATGTCGTTTACATGCTCGAAAACTATAAACTTCGATATATTTCGAGTATGTGAAAATTTGCACTTTGGGGTTGGGTTTGTGTTAGCCAACCTAACTCACCCTTAAACCACCCCCCATTAGCCGACTATCTTATTCTCTCTTCATCTTCTAAAACGAAAGAAAAAATGGGAAATTAAATTCCCTAAGCTAGGGTTTTTAATCTAAAGCTCAATTCTAGTGCAAATCCAATTTTAAGACATGGGTAAACTTCTCTATCCTCTACTCTATCTCCATAGCTCATCAATTTCGGATTTTTTTTCTTGGCCTAGAACGTATATTCCCTTGTGTATGTGTTTGTGGTGATTTTGGAGGAGCTAATGAAGAGCGATTGCTTTCTAGCTTATGTGTGTGCTTCTCCTTCAACCATCCAAATCAAACGTGAGTTCTTCATGAAATCACATTTATTGTAACACCCCACGTCCATTAATGTCACTTTCAAAGGGAATGCATTAATTTTCATGGAGTATTATTGGTGAATAGAATAGAATATAACAAGACAAATACATATTTTGGTACTTGAAAATTTTAAAACAACTTTTATTGCAGTGGAGAAATAGTTTGATTGCATTAACACCATAAATCAACAGTAAAACCAAGTACACTTAGTAACCGTCTTGACAAATTGTTTTCTGAGTACATAAAGTAAAAAAGCATAACCCCAACATAAGTAGCTATAAAAGAGATGAGCTGAACTTTTCTTTCAGTAATCCAAGCACTTCCAAAGAGAGAGAAAGTTCCAAATCAAGCTCCATTAGCACTAGTCCCACCCTGAGAACCTGGGGGGAAGGGGGAAGGAAGAAAAGAGGCGAAAACAAAGGGGGTCAGACATAAAGTCTGGCGAGTCCAATAACTTTAACAATATAATTATTAAAGTAATTAGGATAAGGCATAAACAGGTAAAACAAGGAATGACTGTGAAACAAGTGGGTAAGACAAAACAAACAAGCGGAATATTCTGGCATTAATCTCGCTCCTAATCACTATAGGATAATTACTATACTGCACCACTACTAGTCACCCTAAAAGTTGATCCCGTCTACTGAACATAATAATCATAATGGTAGTTTTGTGTATCCCTAGTTGTCTCCATAGGTGTCGCCTGCCCCTATCTCCACTAGTTGTACCCACTACCCCCATGCGATCGGCTTCCTAACTCGTAGATACCCGTGCTGGTCTCACAGTGGGGTGTATCACTCCCCAAAGTGGCGACCCGATACCACTAAAAATGCACGACTTATATGTACACGATGCAACAATGTCTTACCTACCAGCCTGGGCCCACGCACACATATGACCCCGTTGGACTTGCATTGCCACCGTTATCCCGTTTTGATCTCTTACAATCAAACCCAGTAAGCATGTCCCATCCTCGATCTAACTCGAGCTCACAAAGATACTTAATGGGTTACTGGTTTGAAAAGGGTCCCCCATGCTTGACACAAGCTTTCCACCTATGCTTGGTCCCCAGTAGAATTTTCCACTTAACCCCTTCTTGTTCATGTCTTCTTACATATTTCAATTTGGTTAAGTGTTTCTAATCGTGTTTCACATGTCACCCATATCACCCACTTAACCCACATGTTTAACTTGGTTAAGTGTTACTTAATTCATTATAATCGTAACCTTGTAAGACCTCTCACATTAGACTACTGTTTGCGGTTGCTGGATTTGCCGGGCGGATATGGGCAGTCTTATACCGCAAATGAGTCTATCCTCGTGTCTTTACAACTGTTACGCATTTAATTTATGCCTTTGACATCTCACACTAGACTAACGTTTGTGGTTGCTGGATTTACCGGGCAGGTCCGGGCAGTCTTACACCACAAACGAGTCTAACCTCGTGTCTTAGGCGTTTATTATTACAAATTATTTCACTCCGATATGAATTAATTATCCCTATTCAAATTGTCAATAATTTCCAAATTAATTTGTCCGTAATTGTCACCTAGATTATGTGCATACTTTTTAGGTATAAAAATTATACCAATTAATGTCTCAATTTAATTATATGCTTTTAAAGCCATTTTATGCCAATTCACAATTTACATAATTAATATTTTCCCATTGTCCCCACGCTATTCGTACGTTCAAATATGAAATATGTTAGACTCGCAACTAGTCTAACTTATAAAAAAAGAAACATCACAACTTGCATAACACATAAAAATAGATCTAACTTGTAAATAGGAATTATAACATAAATTTGCATAGCCAATAATTTGCATAGACAATGGTCTTATAGAATCATATATTTGCATAAACTACCATGGATCTAAATATAGATCTAAACATGAAATTGTGAACTTGCATATATGAATTATGGGTCTCACCTAAACTTGCATATGGATTCCTACAACTTGCATATGAATTTATCACATGTTTTTACATATAAACTAGCATATGTATATACTTGATTCACATACAAACTTGTGTATAATCCGCATACAGACTTGCATAAGATTCACATACAAACTAGCATATGATTTAATATCCCAAACTTGCATAAGATTCACATATGAACTAGCATATGTAAACATAGATTTGCATAAGATTCATATACATACTAGCATATGATTTAACATCCCAAACTTGCATAAGATTCACATATGAGATAGCATAAAATAAATCAAGTTAAACATGTATAATTGGACATGTGAATTAGACCTACAAACATAAGATAACAAAACTGTCATATGTTCACCAACAGACAATAACATCACATGATTCAACAGTCATGTTCTCATAATCCACATTTTATAACTTATCACAATTAATTTATTAATTATTTTGTGAAAGAAATTGTACTCACAAAGATAGGTTAGAGAAGAGAATGATTCGTTCGTCTTTTGAATTAGAATTCTGACTTGCTAATCCCTAAGCTTTAAGAAGAAGAACCATCCTAGCAGCAGCATGGTCGCCAAGAGACTAATTTAGTTTAGGTTAAGGGTTTGAGTCTAGGCACTCTTTTATAGAAGTTTGAATCAATTTAAGCCGTTAGATTATCATAGGAGCAATCCCAACCATCCAGACTAGATAGAGTTATCTAGAACAGCCACATCAGCCCTAATGACTCAGCAAAGAGTCAGAAATTATCACATTTCAGATCTGCCCGAGGGGGGTAGGTCGACCCCCTGGTCGACCTGTATAGGGTAGGTCGACCCCCTGGTCAACCTGTATAGGGTAGGTCGACCCCCTGGTCGACCTGGCCTTGGGCAGGAGAATTTTCGCTCAGCCTGCTCCCCTGTTTGAATTTTGAATTTTGAATTTTTTATTCTGAACTGTTTTAATTTATATAAAATTGCTGAAACTTCCGAGAGCCATAACTTCCTCAAACGAAGTTCGATTTACGAAAACTTGGACTCTATTCCAAGCAGAATTTCGAGACGAACGCAATGGCGTAACCCATTTCCCTTAATTCTAACTTTAATAATTAAGTATTCTTATGATTGTTAATTTTAATATTCACAGAAAATTCAGGGTGTTACATTTATGCCACAAGCCATTGGCTTGTAAAAGTATAATTAGTGTTCATTTGAGTTTACATATGCTAATGAATTGTGTATGTATCAAATTAGTTGATTAGGTTGTTGATTTCCCTGCTTTTCGAGTATTGGAAATTTTAGTTTTCTCTTAGATTCAGATTGTGTATGTTATAGGTGAAGTTCTTGTGTGCACACAAGTCCTTACAATTTCCCGTTACCATTGCCAAACCATTGTATCGTAGTTTGAATTGCATTTGATTGCTTTGGTTAGATAATTTATTCGTTTTTGAATTTATAATTAAAATCATTGCAATCTTGTGTATAAGTGTTTATGCATGTTAAGTTTGTGTTCTAGAGCTTGCAAATGTCCCCCCTAAACATCACAAGACTTCACCTTTGACCCGAGCTCATCCGAGACCAATTGTAAATCATTACATAGGCAAAATATTGCAATTGCTTCAGCTCAGACGTCTGAACCAATGCAACAGACGCCTGTCAAAGCTCTTTGAAAAACAATCAATTGCCTCAGCTCAGATGTCTGAACCGATGCAACAGACGTCAGTCAATGCTCTATGAAAAAATGATCAATTGCGTCAGCTCAGACATCTGGACCGATGCAACAAACGTCTGTTCAGGCTCTCTGGAATTTTTTTACTGCAATCCAGACGTCTGTCGTGGGTGGTCAGACGTTTGAGGGCTGTTTTCTTGTTGTTGACCAGTAGAGACCACAGTCAATAGTTTAGGTCCATTTGAACTCATTTTCGGTTAAGTTTCGGCCTATTTCGCCTTCATTTATGACATCCCAATTTCTCTGGTTCACAGATTTCTACATTTCGATTTGACAGACTTTCAATTGATTCATGGTGAATGAATTTATAATCGATAGTCGTGAGACTCAATTTACTATTAAAATGTGAATTCTTCGTTTGATCGTTAATTTAATCGCTATTGCACGAGATTCGCCACTTCGAAACTACATTAAAAAGGGTTAAAATTATTAGTAAATACTATTTTTTTACTAAATAGTTTCAAATTCTACTTCATTATATGAAGTTATTTTCCTAATTGGTTTCTAATCCGACTTCATTATACGAAGTTGTTTAAACAACCGTTTTATAAATTGTTTTCCAATCTACTAGAATATACTTATATAAACCTTTAACTCATTCGTATGAGAAATCTAATTAAACGCCATAGTAAAAACAAGGATTATGACACCTTGTGTTTGCTTTGACGGTTAATTCTTAGACTTGTTCGATTGAACACCGTAGCAATGATCGTTTCGTCATTCCAGTGGAATACAACTTGTTCGTAAATATTCGAGTAGAGCAAGTGGTTATGGGACATGTAGCTCAACTCTTATGCTTACTAGATTGGCGTATTTACACTATCATTGATCAATTTTGATCATCGATGATCTTCGGATCATCATATCTTAGGAACTTCGGTTCTGGTGGATCTTCAGATCAATCCAACCTTCGGGTCACTCTGATGATCTTTGGATCATCACATCTTGAAGAACTTCAGTTCATTTAATTATATCAATGTTCTCCGGATCATTTCGTGTCGGCGAGATACACGATATAATATTTTCTATTTCATGTAGACTTGATGGGAGACATAATTTCTCATGAATATTCATACTGTTGTTCCCCCTTCTTTGGGATATTCTAGATTTCTAATTTATTGATTTCTTAAATCTTAGTTTTAATTGACATATGTGATGTCAATTCTCGTATCGATATTAATCTTAGTTTTGTTGACATATGTGCTATGAATTCTCGTATTGGTATTAATTTATCAATCTTAGTTTCTTTGTTATTGAGATATCCTTATATAGGGCCGAGTTTTCTTAGACATGTTTTATGGACATTTCTTAGGCTTCACATTTATTAGTGATCATTGTTGTTGTTTCTGCTATGTCATTATCAGTTTATATCTCTATTTCTATCTCAGTTTATTATGATGAGTAAGCTAAATAGATCCGTTTATTGTTTATTTTTATAAATAATACTCGGGTCAGACCGAGTATTGCAGGTGCCTCTCCTTGACTATAGCGTGGGCTAGTCTTCCTTTTGGTCAACAGTACTTGTTTTAGTAGTTTTATCTTCATGTATTTGAGATCGTGACTCCTATGTATACATATTCTTCTGTGTTGTACATGTATTTATTATCTTATGATATAGTGGATCTTGCATGACCACTTATATTATGACCACCACTTCTGTAGTATTATTCATATCTATTCCCGCCATAGTGATATGAATATCTTTATCTGACTCTGATTTTATTATATATATTTTATATTGCTTTCCGAATTATATATAGCCGCTGTGTAGTAGATTTGAACTTGATTTAGATGTGTCAGATTTCCTCATGAGATTTAAAAGTTAAACCACATTATCTGACGTATTTAACACTCGTTCAAAACTACTATACAAATGGTCGCTCCTCAACAGCCTTATTCTTCGGGCTAGTTGACACCATTGCTTGCAATGGCCTTGGTTAACGCGAGTATAGAGGTGGGGCGTTACACTTAGTATCAGAGCCAGGTTCGGAACAATATAAGATATTATGGCGAGGATCATTGTCCTAAGTTTCTTAAGAAATTATGTTTAGGATTTTATTTGAGTCTTAGGGCTCGTCATATCCTATCTTATATCTTGATCCTTTTGTTTGACCAATCAAATTTATTTGAATCTTACCTTTCTTCTCTCTTTTAGAGGAGAAGAATGGTTACGCCTTCTTGTCACGGTGTTGGCTCTTCAAGCAATCCCCCTCAAGAGGGGGAGCCTTTATGTCCTCTCAAAAATTCTTGGATCTTGTGACTAATGCTCATGCTGCCGGAGCTGCTTCCGTTCCTACCCATCCTAGACTCGGGTTCACATGATTATGTGGTGATTTCACCAAGCTTTGTAGAAAGCCGTTTTAAGGCTCTGGAAATGTTGTTGAGGTCCATTCATGGTTGAGGACATGCTACAACATCTTTTCCCACATGGACCTTTCGGACCTGCATCGAATACAAGTCGCTTCTAGTATGCTCGAAGATCGAGCTCTCGGTTGGTATGAGCTTATGACTTCTGAAATTCAAGAAGCGGACCTAACTTGGAAACAATTCCAAGAAAAGTTTGAAGCCAAGGTCATGCCTGAAAGTGGGAAGGAGGTATTAGCCCGATGCTTTATAGACCTTGTTCAGGGCGACTCTTCCGCGGCCGAGTATGCCACATCTTTTGACTCTCTATCCAAATATGGGCTACAGTACATTGACACTGCGAAGAAGGAGAATCGGAAATTTGTTCGCGGGCTCAACAAGGGTCTCAAAGATTCTTTGCTTCTTAAACTAGCTGAGCCTTTTGTTGAGCTAGTGGATATCGCGCTTAGTCTTGAGGAAGCCGATAAGGATAGAGATGGTGGTGCCATATGCAACACCCCACCTCCGCCAGGGTGGCTCTTGCAAGCACTCTGACTTTGGAGGGGCGTTTGAATCAGGTAAACATGCATAATGATATATCAAGGCAGAACAAGAACATATGTATATATGTAAACAGAGTAAATAACATAGATAAAACAACGGAAGATTTCAAACCATTTCAAAACAAGTCTGGTACAACATAATGTCAACTTTCCAAATACACAAGTCTAGATAAAGACAACATTGCTGAAAAACTGAAATACATAAGTACTATCCCCAAAATAAGTGATAACCATAGCTAGCTTCATGTCAAGACCGTACATGAGCTAAAATCCCACAAGCAAGCGATCAGAAATCCAAGCTAAGCTCCAATATTCCCTCCCTGAGAACCGGGGGGGGGAACGGAAGAAAAGAGGCGAAAGGAAAACAGGTCAGTCAAAAAGACTGAGTAAGCCCTACTACAATCAATGTAAACTGGTAAAGTTAACTGTCATGATGAAAGCAGGGATGAACATAAGGATAACAACATACTAGCATGATGATTAACTAACAAGGTAGATAAAGGTGCCATCGCATAATCAGGTGAAGTTTTTCACCACAGGTGTACCAGCATTCTAACATGTCATGTATAAACAAGAATTTATCCCTTGGCCTAAACTTGGCCCAATATCAGGTGTTTGACTTATATCAAGATCCAACTTCTTGGTACAAATAGTATAACAGGATTAGGTGTTACCCCAATGTTTACATCGAAACAGGACAGAACATAATGGTCCATACAGAGATAGAGTTTGAGAAAAATGGGCTTTTACCACCCTAACAAAACGGTACCACGCAGAGACAGACGGGTGTTACCACCCAACAAAACAGACGGTACCAACAGAATCAGACAGAGCTAAGTGTACACTAAATCCTAACCAAGCGATCGACTCCCTAATACATAAATATCCTATGTCGGCCCCACGATATGGTGTATCACTCCCTAAAGTGGCAACCAATTGGCACAGGCATATTTACAGATGTCACGGCGTCTTACATCCTCAGAGGCAGACCGGGATCCATGCACGCACATGACCCGGTTGGAACGCACCATCAACACCCATCGCCATTATCAGAATGAACCACTTATAATTAGTTCAGTAAGCGTGCCCGGACCCTACCTACAGTTGGGTCAAAGTTTTGATGCCAGAAAGGGTTACTGACTAATATGGGTCCCAAACAACAGATGACACAAGTATTCCCCCTTGTGTCCCCAGACTATCAGATTCAGATTAACTTATTAACAGAGTTCAGACATACAAAGTTCAGACGATCAGTTTTCAGACTAACAGATCAGATAACAGATTTACAAACTTGCCTAACTCGGTGTGGGTCCTACAGATCCGCAAAACAAGTTCGTTTAATTTATCAATCAAGTTAGTTTATCCAGACCAGGTATCAAATCGGTTCTCAGCCTTATCAAATTACTGAGTTGGATTGGTTAAGTATAGTTCAACTTAACCCCGTTAAATTACCGAGTTCAGATTGGTTAAGTGTAGGTTAACTTAACCCTAACCACTAGTCGTATTTTACGGTTAAGTGTCATTAAGAAATCAAGCCCGGTTTTACTTAACCTACCCATTCATATCAAATTGGTTAAGTGTCATAAATCAAATTTACTTAACCTTATCATGTAGCATTAATTAATTTAATGCACCTTAACCTTTCACATTAGACCTCGTTGTGGTTACTAGTTAAGTCGGGCGGGTCCGGGTAGCTTTACACCACAACCTAGTCTAACCTCGGGTTCAAGCACAACTTGACCAACTTCTCACATTGGGTCCTATTGTTTGTAGCCACTAGTTAAGCCGGTTGGTTCCGGGTAGATTTATGCTACAAACTCAACCCAACCTCGAGTTGGTCACACTTATATTTTCTAAGTGTCATGTCTATTATGTTTCCAAAACATATTACAAGTTTTCAAGAATTTGGGTAGACCTAACTTAATAGGTAAATTCCCAATGGGTAGACCTAACTTAATAGGTAAATTCCCAATCTTATGTTTTTATGTCTTTTAAGTTTACCCAACCCCAAACGCAATCCCATCGCTTACATATCGCAATAGCGCATAAAGGATAGAAAGAGGGAACTTGGCATAATCATGACATAAAGGTGTTGAAGCCACAAGTTCAACATGGTGGCATATGAAATGTACATATGTTCATATACTTGCATTTTACATTTTTAGGCCTCAAAAGCATGCATAAAACCAAACTTAGCATATTGGTGATACATGGTGATAAATGACATGTAGAAATGGCCATAAGTTCGCATTTGGCCTCACATGCAAGTTATCATAAGAGATATGATAACTTACATGTTGCCAAAATGCAACCTTTAACATAAAGCTTGAAGCTTTATGTCCATATACTCAAGATAAGCTTGCATAACATGATAACATGAACAAAATGATCATCCCAAACTTGCATAACATAACTTGCATATCATACGACAATCTTGCATATCAAACTTGCATAACATAACTTGCATATCATATGACAAACTTGCATATCAAACTTGCATAACACATCATAGCAAACTTGCATATCATAATGATCAAACACAACTTGCATCATTCATTAACTTTAGAGTTTAAATATGAAAGTAGAAAAGGGCTTACAATGCTTATGAAGACACAAAAATATGACAAAGCCCTTATGCAATCAATTAAACCCAAAATGCAAGCTCCACATCAATAAAAATCCTTGCTTTATGATGCAAATATAGAAACTTGACTTGAATGCAAGCTAATGACACTCATACAAGCTTGAAAACACTTGTATGCATGGAAAATCTCTCATAGAAACTTATTTAGGAATTAGATGAAGAGAGTGGAGGCCATGAGAGGTAAAATTTTGCCATAGTTTAGTTGTATGAGTGAATAATGATGATTTAGGGTTAGGTTAGGGCCTTATTTATAGAGATTAGAACTAATTTTAGCCTTAGGATTAAACCCTAGTTCCAATCTCAGCCCTTAAAACCGAATCTGGCCCCCAAACTCAACACAAACCCAAAATGGTGCACCAGGCAAAACTGCCCGGCTGGACCAAGTCGACAGCCAAGTCGACAGGGCTGTCGACTTGGGTCCAACCAAGTCGACTCCCAAGTAGACAGGGTTGTCGACTTGGGTCCAACCAAGTCGACTCCCAAGTCGACAGGGCTGTCGACTTGGGTGCTCTGGCAGGAATTTTCCTGCCTGGCCCAAACTGGCCCAAATTTCCAAATTCAAACTTGAATTTGAAATCTGTTTTTACCTTGAAATTTTCTGAAAACTTCGTTGGGCCTTAATCGGGTCATACGGACTCCGATTTTCGAAAACTCGGACTCTATTTCGCGTATTTTTCCGAGACGAACGCAATGGCATAGCCTGTTTCCCTTGATTCAGATTTATAAATTAAATTCTGCCTTGATTTACGATATAACAGGTTATCAGAAATACGGGTTGTTACATTCTCCCCTCCTTAAAGGATTTCGTCCTCGAAATCTTCAAGTTAGGAAGAACGCATCCTACCATCCATCATCCATCTACTCAAATCATCATTCACAAGCAATCATTGTCCTTAAAGATTCTAATGCGGTATGAACATATGCAAAAGGTGCGTGTATATGTTCTTATCTAATGCAAAGATCATCAATGCAAAGTATGTTAGTGAAATGAATCCATTATGTATGCAAATAGTCCTAATCATATAATACTATATGTGTGCACAAACATTCGTCCATATGCAACATCCATGTGCTGAATTAACCATCTTGCAACCATAAGAATTGATAATGTACACACGTCCATATGCAATATGAGAGTGTATTTCAAGCCGATCTAGTGCCTAGTGTGTGTTTATGCATCCACGAGCAACCACTAGCAACCACTTGCATCCACATGCAACCATCAAACATAACATGTCTCAAACACATGTTTACATCCATAGGATTCCTATCTCAACAAGATACAGTCGAGTGATGGAAGCGAGTACAGATAAAACAAAAACTTGGTACATATACTTACAGACTACTAGTACAGATCAGATTTCCCCAAATGATTCTTAGGAAACTAAGCATGGTAGAAACCCAGAATGTATTCGTCATAGTCACCCTCATGCTCAACACAGATACTCTCAAACCCCAATTTATCACAAACAGATGAGTTATAACTTTCAGGGAGTTTGAGACTATTACCAAATCAGAAGCAAGACTAGCATTAAAGTACCGAGTTTCCATTACAGAATCAAAATACCAGAAAAAGAGTTTCAAACTGAAAATCAGACAAGGAAAATTAAACATCCTACAGACAAATTATTCTAGCCCTAATTTATTCACTCGCCATGCGAGTATTCACCGTTCCTTCCGATGTAGTCCCTTTCTTCTTCGGGCAGTCCCTAGTGAAGTGTCCCATCTCTCCACAGTTAAAGCAAGCGCCCTTCCTCTTTCTGCAATCCTTGTTTAGATGAGTTGAGCTTCCACAAGTAAAGCACTTTTTTTCCTTCTTATCTTCAGACTTCTCCTCCTTCTTTTGCATTTCCTTTTTGGGCCCCGTTTTCTTGTTCTGAGACTCATTCACCTTGACCTCCTTCTTTGCACTCTTGTTCTCTTCATTGAGTAGGGCCATATCTACCAAACTCTCAAACGTGGCCCCCATGGGCACATGAGACATAGCTAACTCCTGTAACGGCTCGTTCAATCCTCTAGCAAAACGAAGAGCCTTCTTCTGAGTAGTACTCACCATATCCAAGCCAAAACGAGCTAACTGATTGAACTTGTTCACATATTCTTTGACAGACATGTCTCCTTGCTTCAAAGCAATAAACCTCTCCATTTGCAAATTCTCTTCAGCAGAAGACAGAAACTTAAGCCCGAATCTTGTCCTGAAATCAGCCCAAGTCTCAACAGGCCTAGTACCATTGGTGACTTCCCACCAATAAGCGGCTTCATCCTTCATAAGCCAAACCGCCAACAGGATCTTCCTCTGATCGTCTAACCCAAAGATAGCAAATAAATCCTCGGTCTCTTTCAACCAATTCCGGGCCTCTACAAAAGTCTCAGTACCTAGAAAGTCCTTGCCACCTATTGCTTTGAAGTCCTTGCAAATCTTCGTGAACTCTACTGGAGGATGCTGAGGGGGAGGAGGAGGAGGAACCTCAGCGACAGGAGGAGGAGGAACATTAACCACCGGAGGAGGAGTAACATTTGCGGGGCCGACTTCGGTCACCCTAGCCTCCATAAGTCTCCTATACCAAACAGGAACTTGCACTCCCTCTGGGATAACAAAGTTATCGGCCATACTGAAAACGAAGAAAAAGACAGATTCAGAATGGAGAAAAATGAAGGAATTTTGCTAATGGCTTTTTGGGGAATAGCCTTTAAAATAAACTAGACTTTCCTTTGGAAAATACTTTATACTTGGTTTTGAAAAATAGTTTTCCAAAAAGTTTTAAAAACCTTTTTGTTCCTTCTCATAAACCATATGCTCTGATACCAAATGTAACACCCCACCTCTGCCAGGGTGGCTCTTGCAAGCACTCTGACTTTGGAGGGGTGTTTGAATCAGGTAAACATGTATAATGATATATCAAGGCAGAACAAGAACATATGTATATATGTAAACAGAGTAAATAACATAGATAAAACAGCGGAAGATTTCAAACCATTTCAAAACAAGTCTGGTACAACATAATGTCAACTTTCCAAATACACAAGTCTAGATAAAGACAACATTGCTGAAAAACTGAAATACATAAGTACTATCCCCAAAATAAGTGATAACCATAGCTAGCTTCATGTTAAGACCGTACATGAGCTAAAATCCCACAAGCAAGCGATCAGAGATCCAAGCTAAGCTCCAATATTCCCTCCCTGAGAACCTGGGGGGGGGGGGGGAACGGAAGAAAAGAGGCGAAAGGAAAACAGGTCAGTCAAAAAGACTGAGTAAGCCCTACTACAATCAATGTAAACTGGTAAAGTTAACTGTCATGATGAAAGCAGGGATGAACATAAAGATAACAACATACTACCATGATGATTAACTAACAAGGTAGATAAAGGTGTCATCGCATAATCAGGTGAAGTTTTTCACCACAGGTGTACCAGCATTCTAACATGTCATGTATAAACAAGAATTTATCCCTTGGCCTAAACTTGGCCCAATATCAGGTGTTTGACTTATATCAAGATCCAACTTCTTGGTACAAATTCTAGTATAACAGGATTAGGTGTTACCCCAATGTTTACATCGAAACAGGACAGAACAGAATGGTCCATACAGAGATAGAGTTTGAGAAAAATGGACTTTTACCACCCTAACAAAACGGTACCACGCAGAGACAGACAGGTGTTACCACCCAACAAAACAGACGGTACCAACAGAATCAGATAGAGCTAAGTGTACACTAAATCCTAACCAAGCGATCGGCCCCCTAATACATAAATATCCTATGTCGGCCCCACGATATGGTGTATCACTCCCTAAAGTGGCAACCAATTGGCACATGCATATTTACAGATGTCACGGCGTCTTACATCCTCAGAGGCAGACCGGGATCCATGCACGCACATGACCCGGTTGGAACGCACCATCAACACCCATCGCCATTATCAGAATGAACCACTTATAATTAGTTCAGTAAGCGTGCCCGGACCCTACCTACAGTTGGGTCAAAGTTTTGATACCAGAAAGGGTTACTGACTAATATGAGTCCCAAACAACAGATGACACAAGTATTCCCCCTTGTGTCCCCAGACTATCAGATTCAGATTAACTTATTAACAGAGTTCAGACATACAAAGTTCAGACGATCAGTTTTCAGACTAACGGATCAGATAACAGATTTACAAACTTGCCTAACTCGGTGTGGGTCCTACAGATCCGCAAAACAGGTTCGTTTAATTTATCAATCTAGTTAGTTTATCCAGACCAGGTATCAAATCGGTTCTCAGCCTTATCAAATTACTGAGTTGGATTGGTTAAGTATAGTTCAACTTAACCCCGTTAAATTACCGAGTTCAGATTGGTTAAGTGTAGGTTAACTTAACCCTAACCACTAGTCGTATTTTACGGTTAAGTGTCATTAAGAAATCAAGCCCGGTTTCACTTAACCTACCCATTCATGTCAAATTGGTTAAGTGTCATAAATCAAATTTACTTAACCTTATCATATAGCATTAATTAATTTAATGCACCTTAACCTCTCACATTAGACCTCGTTGTGGTTACTAGTTAAGCCGGGCGGGTCCGGGTAGCTTTACACCACAACCTAGTCTAACCTCGGGTTCAAGCACAACTTGGCCAACTTCTCACATTGGGTCCTATTGTTTGTAGCCACTAGTTAAGCCGGTTGGTTCCGGGTAGATTTATGCTACAAACTCAACTCAACCTCGAGTTGGTCACACTTATATTTTCTAAGTGTCATGTCTATTATGTTTCCAAAACATATTACAAGTTTTCAAGAATTTGGGTAGACCTAACTTAATAGCTAAATTCCCAATGGGTAGATCTAACTTAATAGGTAAATTCCCAATCTTATGTTTTTATGTCTTTTAAGTTTACCCAACCCCAAACGCAATCCCATCGCTTACATATCGCAATAGCGCATAAAGGATAGAAAGAGGGAACTTGGCATAATCATGACATAAAGGTTTTGAAGCCACAAGTTCAACATGGCGGCATATGAAATGTACATATGTTCATATACTTGCATATTACATTTTTAGGCCTCAAAAGCATGCATAAAACCAAACTTAGCATATTGGTGATACATGGTGATAAATGACATGTAGAAATGGCCATAAGTTCGCATTTGGCCTCACATGCAAGTTATCATAAGAGATATGATAACTTACATGTTGCCAAAATGCAACCTTTAACATAAAGCTTGAAGCTTTATGTCCATATACTCAAGATAAGCTTGCATAACATGATAACATGAACAAAATGATCATCCCAAACTTGCATAACATAACTTGCATATCATATGACAATCTTGCATATCAAACTTGCATAACATAACTTGCATATCATATGACAAACTTGCATATCAAACTTGCATAACACATCATAGCAAACTTGCATATCATAATGATCAAACACAACTTGCATCATTCATTAACTTTAGAATTTAAATATGAAAGTAGAAAAGGGCTTACAATGCTTATGAAGACACAAAAATATGACAAAGCCCTTATGCAATCAATTAAACCCAAAATGCAAGCTCCACATCAATAAAAATCCTTGCTTTATGATGCAAATATAGAAACTTGACTTGAATGCAAGCTAATGACACTCATACAAGCTTGAAAACACTTGTATGCATGGAAAATCTCTCATAGAAACTTATTTAGGAATTAGATGAAGAGAGTGGAGGCCATGAGGTAAAATTTTGCCATAGTTTAGTTGTATGAGTGAATAATGATGATTTAGGGTTAGGTTAGGGCCTTATTTATAGAGATTAGAACTAATTTTAGCCTTAGGATTAAACCCTAGTTCCAATCTCAGCCCTTAAAACCGAATCTGGCCCCCAAACTCAACACAAACCCAAAATGGTGCACCAGGCAAAACTGCCCGGCTGGACCAAGTCGACAGCCAAGTCGACAGGGCTGTCGACTTGGGTCCAACCAAGTCGACTCCCAAGTCGACAGGGCTGTCGACTTGGGTGCTCTGGCGGGAATTTTCCCGCCTGGCCCAAACTGGCCCAAATTTCCAAATTCAAACTTGAATTTGAAATCTGTTTTTACTTTGAAATTTTCTGAAAACTTCGTTGGGCCTTAATCGGGTCATACGGACTCCGATTTTCGAAAACTCGGACTCTATTTCGCGTATTTTTCCGAGACGAACGCAATGGCATAGCCCGTTCCCCTTGATTCAGATTTATAAATTAAATTCTTCCTTGATTTACGATATAACAGGTTATCAGAAATACGGGTTGTTACACCATAGTTGCTAATAAAAAAAAAGGAAGGGGCAATCTAACCATAAATCCCAAGGCTTCTACTCAAGGAAGAAAGGAAAACAAGCAGCCTCCACGGAAAATACTCCTACTGGAGCTTGTGGATAATATCATTATTGTGGTGCTAAAGACCATCATTCTAACTGGTGCCTGAAACCTCTCTTTTGCTACTAATGCAAAAACTTGGGACATGTCTTACCTTCTTGCCCCAAGCTTAAGGGTAAAAGGAAGGAGAAATAATACCTATAAGATACCTTTCTATCCTTTCGTTTTATGATGCCAATTGCCATGATCATCTATTTTCTTTGTGTTAAAGGAACTTAGGGACACTATGTCTTTAGGTTGTATTAGGCATTTGCTATATATCTAAGTATGCCAATTTTCCAAACTTAAGTTTTTTAAATTTTTTTACCTGCTTATCTTGAGCTTTCATTACCCATTTATTTTGCTATTGAGACGTCTTTGGCTTCCTTTGGGTAATGATCGAGTATTCTCACTTGCTTTGGAGTGTTACTTGTTTCAAAAAGTAGTTTTGTCTTTTCGACTGAATAAGGAATTTAATTAAATGTCTTGGTAAAAACGAACGGGTCGACACACTTGCATTTACTTCATCAGTTAATTTTTGGACTTAGTCAGTTGGGATTCAATTTCATTCTTATGAATGAAATCTCAGGATCGTGTATGATCATCTTCGTTTGATCACATATGTTGTATATCTTTTGTACACCAATGTTGATCATTTTCTTTGCTGTGTGGAGCCATCTAGTCTTCGAACGTAACTGCTTCGTATGATGTGGAGCCACCTAATCTTCAGACCTAACTGCTTCGTATCGTGTTAAGCTACCTAGTCTTCTGACGGAATTGCTTAGCCAGCTTTCTTTGCAGTATGGGGCCACCTAGTCTTCGGACGTAATTTCTTCGTATGGTGTGGGGCCACTTTGTATTTGGAAGTAACTGCTTCGTATGGTATTAAGCCACCTAGTCTTATGACGGAATTGCTTAGTCAGCTTTCTTTGCAGTGTGGAGCCACCTAGTCTTCAGACCCAACTGCTTCGTATGGTGTGGGGCCACTAAGTCTTCAGACGTAACTACTTAGTATGGTGCGGGGCCACCTTGTCTTTAGACGTAACTGCTTCGTATGGTTTTAATCCACCTAGTCTTATGATGAAATTGCTTAGTCAACTTTCTTTGCGGTGTGGAGCCACCTAGTCATCGGACCTAACTGCTTTGTATGGTGTGGGGCCACATAGTCTTCAGACGTAACTATTTCGTATGGTGTGGGGCCACCTAGTTTTCGGATGTAACTGCTTCGTATGGTGTTAAGCCACCTAGTCTTATGACGGAATTGCTTAGTCAGCTTTCTTTGCGGTGTGGAGCCACCTAGTCTTCAGACCTAACTGCTTCGTATGGTGTGGGTCCACCTAGTCTTCGGACGTTACTGCTTCGTATGGTGTGGGACCACCTAGTTTTTGGACGTAACTGCTTCGTATGGTGTTAAGCCACCTAGTCTTATGATGGAATTGCTTAGTCAGCTCTTTTTGCGGTGTGGAGCCACCCAGTCTTCGGACGTAATCGCTTCGTATGGTGTGGGGCCACCTAGTCTTTGGACGTAACTGCTTCGTATAGTGTAAGGCCACCTAGTCTTCGAACGTAACTGCTTCGTAGGGTGAGAAGCCACCTCGTCGCAAGACGAAATGCTTATTCGATTCTCTTTGAGGTATGAAGCCACCATGTCGGTGAGACGGAAGGCTTAGTCTAGTTTCTTTGCGGTGTCAGACTACCTTGTCGAAAGGCAGAATGTTCCGTGTGATGATTTGCAACCTCGTGGCGAACAAGGTTGCTTATCCCTTCACTAAGTTTAGAACTAATCGACTTGGTGACTTTAGATTCGGAATCAGCCATTTATTTCTTTTGGTGAATTCCGTGTTCATGGATGTTCAAACTCTTTCCTTGAAGAGTGACCATTCTTTAAATGCCTTTTTTGTCATAGGGGTTGACAAATATTCCAATTAAAAAATTTAACCCTAATGAACCAAAGTTTTCGAGATCATTACCCGATTGGTTTGACCTCATTATTGTTGGTGATATCCTCAAGAATTTGAAAACCTAAGTTTTCAAGTTACTTGAGATTCTTCCAACTTTTACCATTTATCAGGTTCGCATGATTTAGAAGTTGTTCATGAAATATTAGAGGACGTGCTAATATTTCAAGTTTGAGATTTTGGGGTTTATTGGAAACATAAAAGTTCCAATTTATTTGTTTTTGAAATGTTAGAGAACGTGCTAATATTTCCAATTTTGGATGTATAACCCAAATTTTTATTTCTTGACCTTGCTTCCCCAAGGAGATTGTCTATCCTTAAAGATTTTGATGATGCTGGGGTGTTATTTATATTGAGATTTTCCTTAAGTAATTGCAGGAGCACAATTTATTTAAGGGGGAAGTCTGTAACAACCCGCATATTTAACGATAATATATTTAACTAATTTATTTAAATATAACGTCATTAACCCTTAAACGAGTATATGACCAAAAAGTCACATTTTGCATATGGATGAATTTGGACTCGAAACCACTTCCATTGAGTTCAAAATGTCGTTTACGTGCTCGAAAACTATAAACTTCGTTATATTTCGAGTATGTGAAAATTTGCACTTTGGGGTTGGGTTTGTGTTAGCCAACCTAGCTCACCATTAAACCACCCCCATCAGCTCGCTCTCCCCATTCTCTCTTCCTCTTCTAAATTGAAAGCAAAAATGAGGATAAGAATGGGAAATTAAATTACCTAAGTTAAGGTTTTCATTCTAAAGCTCAATTCTAGTGCAAATCCAATTCTAAGACATATGTAAGCTCCTCTATCCTCTACTCTATCTCCATAGCTCATCAATTTCGGATTTTTTTCTTGCCCTAAAACGTATATTCCCTTATGTATGTGTTTGTGATGATTTTGGAGGAGCTAATGAAGAGGGATTGTTTTCTAGCTTATGTATGTGCTTCTCCTTCAACCATTCAAATCAAAAAAGAGTTCTTCATGAACTCACATCTATGCCACAAGCCATTGGCTTGTAAAAGTGTAATTTAGTGTTCATTTGAGTTTACATATGCTAATGAATTGTATATGTATCAAGTTAGTTAATTGGGTTGCCGATTTCCTTGCTTTTCAAGTATTGGAAATCTTAGTTTGCTCTTTGATTCGGATTGTGTATGCTATAGGTGAAGTTCTTGTGTGCTAAGCCCTTTCAATTTCCATTTAGCATTGCCAAATCATTGTGTCATAGTTTGAATTGCATTTGATCGCTTTGGTTAGAGAATTTATTTGTTTTCGAATTTATAATTAAAACCATTGCAATCTTGTGTATAAGTGTTTGTGCATGTTAAGTTTGTGTTCTAGAGAGCTTGCGAATGACCCACCTAAACATCACAAGACTTCACCTTTGATCCGGGCTCGTCTGAGACAAATTATAAATCATTACCTAGGCAAAATATTGCAATTGCTTTAGCTTAAACGTCTGAACCGATGCAACAAACGTCTGTCAAAACTCTCTGAAAAATAATCAATTGCTTCAGCTCAGACGTCTGAACCGATGCAACAGACGTCTGTCAAAGCTCTATGAAAAAATGATCAATTGTGTCAGCTCAGACGTCTGAACCGATGCAATAGATGCATTTCAGGCTCTCTGGAAATTTGTTTTCTGCAATTCAAACGTCTGTCCTGGATGGTCAGATGTCTGAGGGTTGTTTTCCTGTTGTTGACCAGTGGAGACCAAGGTCAACAATTTAGGTCCATTTAAGCTCATTTTCGATCGAGTTTCGGCCTATTTCGCATTCGTTTATGAATTCCCAGTTTCTCTGGTTCACAAATTTCTGCGTTTCGATTTGGCAGACTTTCGATTAATTCATGGTGAATGAATTTGTAATCGACAGTCATGAGACTCAATTTACTATTAAAATGTTAATTCTTCGTTTGAACGTTAATTCGATTGCTATTGCACGAGATTTGCCACTTCGAAACTATATTAAAAAGGGTTTAAAATTATTAGTAGATACCAATCTTTTACTAAACAGTTTCAAATTCTACTTCATGAAGTTGTTTTCCAAGTTGGTTTTCCAAATTGGTTTCTAATCCGACTTCATTATACGAAGTTATTTTACACAACCGTTTTATAAATTGTTTTCCAATCTACTAGAATATACTTATATAAACGTTTTTCTCATTCATATGGGAAATCTAATTAAACGCCTTAGTAAAAACAAATATTCTGACCCTTTGTGTTTGCTTTGACGGTTAATTCTTAGACTCGTTCGATTGAGCACCGTGGCAATGATCGTTTCGTAATTCCAGTGGAATTTACAACTTGTTCGTAAATATTCAAGTAGAGCAAGTGGTTATGGGACATATAGCTCAACTCTTTTATTTACTAGCTTGGCGTATTTACACTATCATTGATCATCGATGATCTTCGGATCATCATATCTTAGGAATTTCGGTTCTGGTGGATCTTCGGATCAATCCAACCTTCGGGTCGCTCTGATGATCTTCGGATCACCACATCTTGAAGAACTTCGGTTCATTTGATTATATCGATGATCTTCAGATCATTTCGTGTCAACGAGGTATGAGATATAATATTTTTTGTTTCATGCAGACTTGATGGGAGACATCATTTCTCATGAATATTCATATTGTTGTTCCCCTTCTTTGGGATATTCTAGATTTCTAATTTATTGATTTCTTGAATCTTAGTTTTAATTGACATATGTGCCGTCAATTATCGTATCGATATTAATTTATCAATCTTTGTTTTATTGACATATATGTTGTCAATTCTTGTATTGGTGTTAATTTATCAATCTTAGTTTCTTTGTTATTGAGATATCCTTATATAGGACTGAGTTTTTTTAAACATATTTTATGGACATTTCTGAGGCTTCACATTTATTAGTGATCATTGTTGTTATTGCTCCTATGTCATTATCTGTTTATATCTCTATTTCTATCTCGGTTTATTACGATAGGTACAGCTAGACTGATCCGTTTAGTGTTTATTCTTATAAATAATACCGGGTCAAACCGAGTATTGCAGGTGCCTCTCTTTGACTGTAGCGTGGGCTAGTTTTCCTTTTGGTCAACCGCACTTGTTTTAGTAGTTTTATCTTCATGTATTTGAGATTGTGACTCCTATGTGTACATATTATTTTGTGTTGTACATGTATCTATTATTTTATGATATAGTGTATCTTGCATGACCACTTATATTATGGCCACCACTTCTGTAGTATTATTCATATCTATTTCCGCCTTAGAGATATGAATATCTGTGTCTGACTCTGATTTTATTATATATATTTTATATTGCTTTCCGAATTATATATAGCCACTGTGTAATAGATTTGAACTTGATTTAGATGTGTCGGGTTTTCTTATGAGATTTAAAAAGTTAGACCACATTATCCGACATATTTAACACTCGTTCAAAGCTAATATACAGATGGTCGCTCCTCAACAGCCTTATTCTTCAGGTTAGTTTTCACCATTGCTTGCAATGGCCTTAGCTAACGCGAGTATAGAGGTGGGGTGTTGCAGCCGAACTTGGGTTCGGGTCCTATAACCTTATTTTCGCTGGGCTGACTTTTAACAGTAACAGGCTTGGGCTGAAACTGGGCTGGGCATGGATTCGGGCGAAAGCAGGGGAAATTTCATCTGAAGAGGTGCGACTTTCAGACAGACGCAAGAGGATGCGAATGGGGAACGAGTGTGACCTGTTAGACAGTAGCAGACGCATGTTTTCTAGCAAATGAGTGCAGCCCGTTAGACGACAACGGCGAACGAGCGCGACCTATTAACATGGCAACGAGCAGGTGCATTGGTTGGCGAACATCAGTAGCAAAAAGATGGACGGGTGCGTCTTTTGTCAAACAGCAGCAGTAAACGCGGGTGAGTGCGACCAGCCGGAGCGGACGCGACTATTTGAAGGGGTAAGGAAGAAAATATAAATAGAGGGGATTACCGATTGCATTATCTATTTGAGTTTTTCAACTTTCTTCCTTCTCTCTTTTCTGTTGTATGATATAAATCACGGAGTTGACATACTCGTTATAGTCTCGTGTAAATTACGTCTGTTGTATCTTGGGAGACCTGAATAAAGTCTTAAGCAAATTATTACGATAAGCCTTAGACGAAATTTTCGATTAGATATCTACTTTATTTATATTTATAATTCTATAATCTTTCTGTTTCAACATTGTGCTATTTCTTTAAATAGCATAATGTTTGTTTATCACTTGTGATTGCTAAAGTTTGGAGTTGTAAATTATTCACAACATACTTATTGTCAAAATAAGCTAATATAAAATTCCAAAGTAGTGAAAATCTAATTTATAAACTTGTGAGACGAGTTTATAATTGATTAGTCTCTTTTTTTATATACTAGACGACTAACAAGTGTCAAGTTGATTTATACGTACAACCTTTAATGTCATTGGATTTACACTTTTTTCAATTGCTCTTGTTCTTTATACGACCAATATAATTCTTTTTAATCAAAATCAGGAATTAAGAAAGGAGAATAACATATGTGTTGTCTCTGTAATATCATGAAGTTTAACGATCGGTTTTCCACCGTTGTACGATTATACCAGAAGCCAATTCCTAACTACTATGTGATCCTCACCAGTTCTAAACATTTGAGTTGAATCGAGCATGCTGATCCATGCTCGATGCATGACACAACGCAAACTAGAAATGGTTTTTTTTCTTTTTTTCTTTTCTAGCTGGTTCAACCAATTAAAAAAAAAGGTAGTGCTACAGTGCCCCCAAAAAACAGGGTGCGGGAATGTACGATTTAAATCCAATGGGTGTAATTCATGGGTGGTTGCAGATCGTGAGGCTGAGAGGTTTTCGTACCTTATTCGGGCTCTTTCCAGTCGGGCCTTCTAGCTTCCGTAAAAAAAAAACCTAATCGGCGACAAAAACACAGCTGTACGGTGGATTTGAGGGGGTTGTTACAGGGGTACGGAATATTGCCGTATATGCAAACCGATTTACCTCCCGGAGAACTTTGAAATGCATCTTGGCCGTTTGTTTGAATCAAAAAACCGTCTATCTTCCATTTGACGGTTTCTGGAACCTTCGTTCTAATACACATATATTAGTCTACCGTTCATTTCTTCAGCCATATTTCTAAATCTAGGGTTTTCAATTTTTCGAATTCTCGTTTCCAACGTATAATCATGCCTCGCCGAAGTTCTGGAGGTAAATATTAGCTTTTATATATTTATATTGTTGTCAGTGACTTATATTGTTGCTTGCTGTTTGGTTGAGTAATATTTGGATAACGAAATATGGTATGATTGATGAATGAGAAATTTGAAAGCCTGTACGTGTTCACTGTAATAACCTGGTACATAAGGGGATGGGTTTTCTATGTTATCTTTGTCCTATCTTTTGCTTTGAGATGGAAAGGGAGGAGAAAAATCGGATGCATGATTACGATTAAGTTCACCGGTTCTTTTATAAGTTTGTGATTTTATCTATCTAGAAGATCCAGAACACATACTAATAATTCATGGAGAACTAGAAAATAATTTTTTTTCATATTCATTTTATTTTGTGAGGATCGGTTTGGTTGAACTTTTAAGATAAATCAAGAAAGTTGCCCGTCTAAGAGTCTATATTGTATTTGTTAAATATTGTGTTTTTTCTTTCATCATTTGTCATTTATATGGTTTTTGAGCTGTATAAAGAGAATACTTTTGTTTTCCTGCAATATTAAAACTTTAGGAGGTACACAACAGAATTATCGATTTTTGTTTCAGATCTTTATGCAGCCAAATTGTCGCTAAAGTAAAATTAGATGTTTTCTTTTGGTATTAGGGCACATATAGTTTTGTTTTTCCAGTTTGAACATATTATAATTTGTGTTCTAACATTGATAAAAGTGAAATTTTTGTATGCATGTATTTAGCTTGATGTAAGTTTAATTTGATCGGATATATTATCTTTCAATGATTCAATCTGTGGAATGTCTACCAACATTCACGGATCGAACGATAATTTACAAAGTCACATGGATTTAAATATGTAGCATTGCATTGATTTCACTTTCATATTTACTCAACAATGAAATATTTATGGATAAAAAATTATTAAGATGATATCTTGTTTTAGTGAAAACAAACTACACATATACATGGATATTTCTTGAATTAGTATTGAATTTCATTTGTTTTGAACTTTATTTTTGATGTTTTCCATTATGCTTGTGTATTTCACATTCAAACAACATCGATAACAATATCATCATCATGTTATAAATATTTTGTGCAAGATAGTCAAGGCGCAAAGGCACAAAAAAGCCCAAGGCTTGCGCCTTGGGCTTTAGTGCGCCTTGCGCCTTAGTTGCGTTTTTTTCCTGCTGTCACCGTAAAAACTGCACTTACAACTACAACTTAATATATAGTTTTGACAATAAATAATAGCTGAGTTTACAATTTTAATGATAAAACTTCATAAGTCCATGTCACAAACCGAAATAAGTAGTCGAAAAACCATTCAACCTAAATTTACAACAACAAAATACTTAAAATAAAAAAGCGCTTTGGGCTTTTTTGCGCCTTTGGGCTTTTTTGCGCTTCACTAACAAGTGCGTCTATATTTTTTACATTAAGGCCCAACTTGAAATTTGTTATTACGATATTTATTTAATAGCGGTAGTTTTATAGTTAATAAAGTTAGTATTAAGTAACTTGTAAGGATAATATTAAAACCTGTCATCTCTATTATCATCGTGTAGGTTTTTCACTCAGAGTTTTTCTTGTAAATATTTACACATTTTAACTCAGTCAAAATTTGCATTAGGTCGGCATGGCATCATTTTTTTTTTGTACCAGTACGACAATACCATAAAGTTATTTTCAACTCAGATATGCATAGTACATTAAGCATTAACTTGCAATATTGCGCACAGCGGGATAGAAGAAAAGAAAAATCCATTCAGTTATTCTTATACCTTGCTTTTGTTTGTCGCTTTTCTTTTATGCTAAGCATTAAATGTAATCACATCTACATTTCTAGTACATACTGAATGAACAATGCAAAAACATAAATTGTAGTTCACCCCATTAACAACAGAAAATTTGTGTCCCGTTTTAAACTAAAATTTACAATATAATGTAAAGATGATACATTTATTTTCCATTTCTCCCACTTGGTGACAGCTCTTAATGTCGTCGAAGCAAATACTCTCCTATACATCGCAAACAATGAAACTTGAGTTATGTAATTTGTGCTTTCTCATTTTGATACATTAATGATATTTTGGTAGATATTCATCAAACTAGAGGAAACTATGGTACAGCATAATTTATATTACAGCTAAATCCATATATATTGGGATCTAAAAGTGAAAATGTAGTTATCACCACATGATGAATCATGTAAATTGTGAAAATTAACATTATAGTTATCTTTACTTGACACACGTAATTGGATTCGTTGCACTGTTCGTTTGTCATATATTGATTTACACTATGTAGTCAAGGCGCGTGCCTAGGCGCACTAGGTGGGCTTTTTTAGACTTCAAGACGCACTTGTGAGCGAAGCACAAAAAAAGCACGAAAAATCCCGAGACATAAGAAGTGCGTTTTTTTGTACAAAATGAAATGTTTGTTTTTTTAGCCCCGAACGGCTTTTTCACTACTTATTTTAGTATATGACGTGAAGTTATGAAGTTTTATTTTTAAATTGCAAGCTTATGCTATAATTTGTTGTTAAAAGGCTGAAAACTGAATTTAAAAGGCAGGAAACTGCATAAAAATGCAGAAACTTGCGTTAAATTTCAAGCTTATGTTATACTTTGTTGTTAAAAGGCTGAAAACTGCATTAAAAATGCACAAAACTGTATGGAAATGTAGAAAACTGCATTACAAATGCAGAAAACTGCATAAAAAATGCAGCAGGTTTTGTTTTTTGGCAGCATGAAAAAGGCCGCAAGTAAGGCGCACTGAAAGGCGCAAGGCGCAAAAAAGGCCAAGGCGCAGGCCTTAAGCTTTTTTGCGCCTTTTCGCCTTGACTACATAGGTTCTGCACCCGATTGTTTTTTTGTGCTATACTAGAAGTCAAATGAAACTTCGGGAATATTCTGTAAGCATCATGTTCCAATTGTGTAGCTTGAAAAATCATAGGATCGTGGATGAGACGCCACAAAGACGAAATGTATGCATGTGTGTGCACATTAAATTTTCTTTTAAAAATGCCACTAGTTGACTAACTAGAACTTAAGTATGAAAAGATTGTAAGTTTACTAAAACATGATTTATCGCATGACAAAAGAAAAAGTCATATAACTTTGCTTTTTGAATTACCCTGATTTTTTTTTTCTTGACATTAATCACTGCGTGCATTTTTTGGAAGCATGGATTATCCAAATGCAAGATATTTTAATAAAACAGAAAAATCCTTCAATGTAAAAGACAAGAATAAAAGCCAAACTTTTTTTAAAACAAAGTATTATATCTTTTTGTCCGTTTGGTCAGAAAAAAAGAGCGGAAAAATAAATAAATAGAAAAGAGTTGAAATGGGAAAGAGAATAATTTTGCACAATTTGTCGATATATGTCTTGTGATATTTGTGCCATTTAGTATGCCATTTCATGCCTGCTGTGCTACAGAAAAAAAATGCTAATGCCGTGCCGCATCGTGCGTCATGGTGTAGGTTACTCTTCCCACAACTGTGAACCAAATGGTTTAAAAACGGCCAGTCTGGCACAAGAAATTCTCATAGCCAGAGTACTGTTTATATAACAGTCTGGATATAGCTATATGAATCATTAACATGTAGTTCGCAGTGTACACACCAAACAATAATTAATCCATTAAAACAAATTGTAGGATTTGGACCCTCTTTTTGTGAGTTTAATCATATTCTTAAGTTTTAGCTGGGATTCAATTAGAGTAGTTTTTTTTTCTTTTCTTTTTTAATATTTAAATTTGACAAGGTAGTAGAGAAAGAACATGTTTTTCAAACACTAATTACTTTTCAGCTTTTAGTTTCATGAATCGTGAAACCTTTTATCATGAAATTGTCAATTGATTTAAAATTGACCGTTATGAAAAATTTGCAAAAAATCGATAGATGTAACCATGAAATAACATATTTAAAATTTAAGCCAGAAGAAATCGGATTTTTAATGTTTCCCCACTATATATAAACAAGAAATTCATGGAGAACTTTTCATAAGGTTGAAGATAGTGGTATTTAATTAATTATTTTTTTAGCATACAGGTCTTATTGATCATATTATTATTTCAAAATCCAATAGATTGTGTAAATTAACAAGACACACGTGCGCGTGTGGATGACTGTTTGGACGCGATAAAATACAAAATGGAACTCAATACGTATTGGCTATTGGATCTCAATTTTTTGCATATGATGTTGAAATAAGGGGATCTCTTATGTCATCCATTGTGCCATCTATTTGTGTACAAAAAGATTTTCATGTATGTATGTGTATGTATGTTAATACGTATTAATACAAACATGTTTTTCATACATTTAGAGTCCCTAGAAATTTAAAGCTGTCACCTGTGACTTATCTTCAATAGGCTTGTGTTGCTTTTGGACCGTCACAGTTAAGGGTACACAATAGGATTGGCATCTCTATATTGTCTTCAGAAGTGAGTATTGTAGGAATATTTAATGGGATGTTGAGTTGGTAAACTTATGGAAGTTACATTAGGTTATGTTTTGATTGTGTTAACCTAGTATTGATTGTTGCAGTAGGTGATTTGTTGGTTTGGATAGTTAAGTTGTTTTTAAATTATTATTGAATACAGAAATGAAATGTGAAATCCAAAATCAAAATTTATATCAAATTTCGTGGAACTAGCAAAAGGACTGAATATTTAATGGGATGTTGAGTTGGTAAACTTATGGAAGTTACATTAGGTTATGTTTTGACTGTGTTATAACCTAGTATTGATTGTTGCAGTAGGTGATTTGTTGGTTTGGATAGGTAAGTTGTTTTTAAATTATTATTGAATACAGAAATGAACTGTAAAATCCAAAATCAAATTTTATATCAATTTTCGTGGAACTAGCAAAAAAAGGACTGAACATTAGTCAATTTTTTTATTACACACACACACACACACACACACACACACACACACACACACACATATATATATATATATATATATATATATATATATATATATATATATATATATATATAGAGAGAGAGAGAGAGAGAGAGAGAGAGAGAGAGAAAAAAGACTGTTAACATCTAGTTGTGTTGTCAGTTAGTCATATAATATGTTAGAAGAGCTATAATTGTTGCCGTTTTGCTCAAATAACCTGTTTTTGAATCATCGTATATTATAGAAAAGATTGGTGCAACCTAAAATTAAGCGTACTCTTAACAGTTTTTGGAACTAGCAAAATATGATACGATATTCTTAATTTTTGAAAGAATTGATAACCAATTCGAGACAATAATCTAATATCCAGTCTATATTATAATCATTAGGAAAGGCCAGTATTACTTGTTAGCATCTAGTAGTGTTCTGATATGCACCTTAAGAAATTAGAAGGTATTTGATGATGTTGATTTATTAAGAGCAAGGACAATGGGTTTGAGTATGCCTACGACAACAGAATTCAGTTTTTTTGGTATGAAGATGTTGATTTGAAGATAATAATTTTATGATATGTCATTTTTTTTGCAGGTCGTTCAGCTGCACGTGCTCCACGTCCTGCTCCTATGAGAAATCCCCCTCAGCCAGGTTTCTTTCCTTTTTGTGCCATCAATAATTTTATGCCTTTCATATTTTCAGTAGCTATTATATCAATAATACAAGGCCATCCATGCTTTTCTTTGAGCAATACGTGGTTTTTCTTTTCCCTATCACATACTATATTATATACCATAATCTCCCATTTCTCAAAAATGTAGGATTTTATTAGCTCAGTAGTGACACATTTGTATTAGCTGGATTTATTTGCTGCGAAAGCCATATCTATTAATTGCCTTATAGTTGATTTTATTTGCTGAACTAACTCGGTAGTGCACGGATATGTTTTTCCCCATTTGTCTTTCGTAGATAACAAATATTCATGTTAACTTGATCAGTTAGGCATGCATTTCAATTTTGCAGAACACACTTCTGCTGCGGTTTTGTCAACCCGCCTTGTGATTTTGTATTTCTTATTCTTATTCCCAGTTTTCAAAAGGTTTTAACCATTCAAATTCTCATCGTTTGCAAGTTTCTTTCTGCCTGTGTTCTGAAATAAACATGCAGTTTTTTGTCAACCCGCCTTGTGATTTTGTATTTATTACTATCCTTATTTCCAGTTTTCAAAAGGTCTTGACCATTCAGTTATCATTTGCAAGTTTCTTTTTGTTGGTAGTCCGAAATAAGCACTGCAGTTTTTGTCAGTGAGCCCTGTGATTTTGTATTTCTTGCTATCCCTATTCCCAGTTTTCAAAAGGTTTTAGCCGTTTGGATTCTTATCATTTGCAATTTTCTTTTTGTTAGTGTTCCGAAGAAGGTGCGTTTTATTCATTTTCTGTGCTTACTATTTTAGCTGTTTAACTTTATTTCCTGCAGCCCGTCAAGCTCCACCACCTGCTCCTGTTCAGTCACAAGGTGGATCCCTCCTTGGAGGAATTGGCTCTACCATAGCTCAAGGTACTACATACTCTTGTTTCAAATAAATACAGCTTGACTGTGATTGCATGTAGCTCAGGGCATCATTATTATCAGCTGAACATTATTTTTGTTACAAACTGATTTTATGATGAGTAATATTTACATTGCTATTAATCCTTGTTTTTCTCTTTAGCTTTTCATCACTTGTGGTTTTATGGCAGCATGGTTATAACTTTTACTGCCACAAGTATTTACATGTTAGGGCATTACTCTACAAGCTAATTAGGCCTAGATATTAGGGCTGTATGATTCAGTTATCCTGTAAATAATAATATGAAGAACAAATGTACTCGGATTTGTAGGTATGGCATTTGGCACTGGAAGCGCTGTGGCTCATAGGGCAGTTGATGCTGTAATGGGACCCCGTACTATCCAGCATGAAGCTGCTGTTGCTCAAGCAACTGAAGGTGTTTCAGCACCGATGGGTAACACAGCAAATGGTGGAGATGCCTGCAGCATTCACTCCAAGGCTTTCCAAGATGTATGTTTGCCCTTGATCTTTTGTTTCATACGTTCTTAGGAACATACATGTTAGGGAAATGCACAGCCAATTATCATTTTTTGTTTTACTTTGTCCCTACATCTAAGAAAATAAACGAGAAATGAGTAAATATTATTTTGGTGACGACGATGTGTATAGAATGTCAAGGTGTTCACATGAGGTAAGATGAATTGAATTTTAGTCTAGATCAATATGTCCAGTAAAGAGCTCTGAGTGTTATTTTACATATGCCTTGTATTATTTGACTCAAGGCAAATTATACAATTATGGTTGTTTGCAGTGTATCAACAATTATGGGAGCGACATCAGCAAGTGCCAGTTTTACTTGAACATGCTGAACGAGTGCCGTCAAGGGTCTGGTGCCACTACCGTTCTTTAAATTTGCTTTCTGGGACTGCATATCTCATGGTTATGCGTACCCCCCTTTTAAGTTTGAATTTAAGGCAATCATATTGCATAAGCTGATTTATTTATTGTGATGTTGAAACTGAGACATGTTCTGTATGTTGTAGCTGGTTGCTTTACACTTTAATGGCATTTGAAACTATTTTCGTACCGTAAATAAGTCATCATTGGACGATGGAGGTTATGGTTTTTTGTCTGCTGTGCCTGTTTATTGAGCTTGTCCTAACATGGGAGTATCCTATAATTTGTTTTGGTTCCTTTCTTTTTTCCGCCCCTTTTTAAAATTTGTTTTTGTTTTAATGTTTTCAGGTACCAATACCAATAACTTTTTTGTTTTTGTTTTAATGTATTCTGAGTATCAGTACAGACGTGGATATCGGCTTTAACTTTTGCACAGATGAATTTTTATTTTGTGAGTTTACTTGGTTGAAAATGGATCAATTATTGGATGATTTAATTTGGATTTTTTTCCTTCAACTTTAATTTGATGTACTAAAATAATAGGTTTAGAAAAGTAGGAATTTGTTAATTAGTTGGGAGATTAAATAATTTTAGTGAAGTATGATGGGTAGTGCAAAATGATGGGTTTTCTGCGGTCTTGGAATTACATTAGAATCAGATCAATAGAGCATGCGTAGTGCAAAATGATGGGTTCAAGTTAAAATTCCATCAGACCAATCACGTAGAATGTTGAAATTGGATTGGTCTGCGGCAGGTGAAATGGAGATTTGAACCATGGTAGGCTTATGTATTTTACCTGGATTTAGTTAATCTAAATACGATCAAATTTCATTTGTTTGTTTGTGTGAACAATGTATGTTAAATAGATGAATGTTTACATAAGGCAGAGCATGTCATCGTATACTGTTGTGCATATGATGTGTGCGCGCGCATCGTAGCAATGCGTACATGGTTTTAGCGTATACGTATATAGATGCTGATATTAATTAGACTCTACGGTGTATGCGTTTGCAACGCGTGCGCTGCAAACATTCACAATGTGTACATTATTATATTTATAGTTTTATGCACATGAATATTTATATAATTTCAATTTTTACTTTTGTACATTATAGAAGTTTAAAATATTTGATTAGATTTTGACAAAGCCAGTAAAATATAAGCTAACTGTTTAAAATATATACTTTTGGCTAGGTAAACTATTTTAAAATTTGAATTTAAGGTAGCATGTGGTTTTATTTTGTGTTTTGAGTTTTGAATTTTCGACGTTAATTTCGAAAATTGGAAAGAATTGGACAATAACGGAGGTGGTGAACTAAAGACGAAAGTGATGATGGAGGGAACAAAGATTCGTTAATGGATGAATTTGCTATCCTTCTTCCGTTGTTTCTTAAAATACGGAAAATAATAAAAAGTTGTTTTTTTTTTAATTTTATGTGTTAAATTCATTTTGTAAAACGATCGTTTTTCACGATATGTGTACGTCGTTCGTACGTATGTATGTACGAAAACCCAAAATTTAAAAATAGAAACCAATGACACCCTAAATGTTTGAAAATAAGATATGTTTGTAGGCTTGGCATAAACATCCAAAAGTAGGTAGAGAGCTAAATAAAGAATAGTAAATTTAAGCTGAAGAAACCATTAGAAAAACAATAAAGAAATTAGACAAAGATTTACAATGGTTCGATATTTGTACTTACGTTTTACCTGAAAGATTTTAGTAATCTTATTGCTGATTTGGAGATTATAGATTTTGGATCCTTGAAGATTTCAAGCATAGCGTACAATGAGTAAAAAAAAAAGAGCCAAAAAAAAAAAAAAAAAAAAAAAAAAATCCAAATTTCTCGAATGCAACTGGTATTTAAAAGCAGAGATGATCTTGGATCAGATTGAAATTTTGGTTTGAGAATCTCGAAGTGGAGTCCAAGTTGTATAAGTGTGGGCCTTAGACTCTTCGCCAATTCAGATCGATGTCGGAGTAGAGTCCAAGTCGTACAAGTGAGGGCCTCGAATTTGACATCAGTTCAGATCGGTACAGATCCGAAGAATTATCGAATCAGGATCCGCCACTTGGAACATAGGTCTTCCTTGCATAGGTCTTGATTTTGAAGTTGGTTCAAGTAATCGTCTTGGTATTCAATTGGAGTCATCTCGCATGAAGTCGAACCGGCTATAGCCTATGACTTGATATATACTCGAAGCAGGATCATGGCACTATGATTTGAATTCCGAACACTCCACCTTATTATTCTGCTGAGTTTGTTTGACTATCGTCCTACGGTTTTGTGTGGGATTGATATCTGAGCCCCTATATCATTATTTTGAGCCCCTAGTCAAATCACACTTGTTTGATAGGTCAGATGTTGCATATCACTTGCCTTGCAAAGTACGTCTTGTTATAAACATGATGTGCTTTGAATTGAGTCAAGCTAATGTTGTTTGGAAAGGTTCTACTATATTTTTGGAATATTCGCTTTCCTTTTGATAACTTAGAGTAATCTCGCGCCTCTTTGAATCGTTGCGACTCTTGGGTGATATTGTTAGTATAAATGTGGGATTGCACTTCATCAGCAATTATCTGCGCTCATTTCTATTAAGATGACCAACTGGGCCAATAGGCATTAGCAGTCTAGGCTGGACATCTCTTTGGAATTCACAGGTGGTTGTTTAATTGTTGTCGGATCGAGAAATCGAATGTCGGATATATACACATGCTCGTACTTTCATATTTACACTTTGGCTATTGACTCCTAAGTACGTTAAATTTAAATAGGTCACTACTGGATGAAGTCATACATGCGTGTATGCATGTAGTCATGTAGGGACACGAATTTGTCATTTTTGTCATCATTTTCATCATTTTTTAAACTTTGACAGAGGATTGGTTACGATCTAGTTTCTTGCATTTAACAGAGACTCAAGATCGATGAGCAGGCGGATTCAAATCAGGCATTATCTATATAAGCCTAACTTTTACTTCTCCTTCCTTTACTTCTTCTTAGCCGACCAAACACTTGCCTCAACTTGTCGCTATTGGAGAGTCCAAAAAATCAAATCTTTCACTAATTTCTCTCTCAAACTTTGTCTAATTTGGTCAGTGACTTATACTTCGTCTCACATTACTTTGGTTCCTCGATTTCAAACCCATTTCCAGAGAAATTAGGTGAGTTTTACTTCCAATCTCTTAAGATCTGCGTGCAACCAAAGGTAGAGATTTGGCATGGAGGTTGGAGTTGTTGATGACAAAGTAGGTGATGTAACAGTGGCGTGTCGGCTTTGGAGATGACAAGGTTGTTGGTGTGGTCTTTGGAACATGGGGAGGACAGATCAATTTGGTTTTAAGGAGAATAGGAAATAAGGGATCAGTTCGGTTGTGTCTGAAGGAGAAGGAGAAGAGAGCCAAATTGATTCGGTTGCAGTTTTGGTGTGAATTTTTGTTCAGATCGGTGATTGTAGGAAAAAGGGCCATGAGATCGCTTTGGCATATTGGGGTGAATTTGAATCAGTCACTTGAACAAACTTTTCCTCGCATACACACATTTGTCTGGCGATTGTTATACATCACTGATGCTTATATAACCAAATATTGCACTGTGCAAGCATCCGGTCTATGCATAACGGTTGCAAAAAGGAAGAAAGAGGAAAAATGAGAAAGAAATGGAGAAAACTAGAAGAGAAAGCAAAATAAAATAAAATCACAGAACCAGTGGTATATCTCATAGCGCATTAGGTAGCATATAATAGTGTTTGCATCAAAATTGGTTCAAACACCTAGAAATTCTAAAGAAGAGAATAAAATGAAGAAAATAGTAAATGAAAATGAAGAACACAAAAAATTATAGTTAATTGACGTGAATTGCCTATGTCCATTTTATAACTTCTCTTAATTCTTGCAAAAGATTGAGAGTAAAATAGTTGGCAATGATGAATCATAAGTACAACACAATTACAGTAAATAAATTGCATAGGAGAAGCCAGAAGAAGATTTCCAATTGTCTCAGGGGGCCACTTATAGGTGAGGTGCGGATACAAGAATTTCTTTTACGGCTTCAGCCTAATTATTCTTTGTTCTTTAGATCCAGTCTCTGTGAGTTTACCTTACTTTTAAACATAAACATTTAACAAGTAATCCTGACATGTTTATAAATCTGGATCTAAAACTTATGCCTGTTAAGAATCTGATTTGTACCTAACCAGTCATACTACTACATGTACACCTGATCTGCTGTTTAGTTCTTATATGCCTATTTCTGCTATCATATGCCCATCACTGTTATTATATGCTTATTTTGTTTTATGCCTATTCTGTTCTTCTCTCTCTTTCCCTTTTTATTTTTATAGCCTAGGAAACCTTCGAGCCTAGGCCAACATCGCTGAAACATGCGTACGAATGAAACTGGGATTAATTGGGAATGATTAGGAAGGGTAACTTAGGGGAATAACCTGTACTATGAATATGACTAAAATTTGGGGTATAACTTATAACTGAAATATGGGGTGTAAGAACATGTGAACATGTATGCTTAATTCAAAGATTAAGTGGGATATGTTAATGGAACTGTATGTCACTTATGCTGTATGTCACTTATGTAATCTGTTTAATCTGTTGGGGGTTAAGTAACTTGTTAATATGTTGGGGCTGTAGGGACACTATTAACCCGTGTAAAACTTAACCTGTGGAAATCTTAGTTGATTGGGTACACAAGTTTAGGGGTTTGACTTGTGTCATATGTTGTGTGGAACTCATATTAGTCAGTAACCCATTATGGTATTAAAAGGGGACCCCGCACTAGGTCGGGATCAGGGCACACTTACTGAGCTAATTACAAGAGGTTCATTTGGGATATGGTGTTATGATGACGCGTTCCAATGGGGTCATGTGCGTGCATTTGTCCGGCCTGTCTAAGAAAATAAGACGCCATAACACCTGTAAATAGGTCTGTGTCCTTCTGTTGGTTGCCACTTTAAGAAGTAATACACCTACTATGGTGTCGACAGAGGGTATTTACGTGATAGGGAGCCAATCGTTTGGGGTAGTAATTAGGGTACATCTAGTTCTATTTAGGTACCTGTTATTTCTGTTTGGGGTAACACCCGTTATTTCTATTTAGGTACCTATTATTTCTGCTTGGGGTAAACCCGTTGCTAGAAGTACACCTAAGTCTATCATTTATGTTCTGTTGGGATCATTCTGTTTCTGTTAAGTAATTGGTCAGCATACTAATATTGGTGCAGAGAAAGTAATTGAGAAGCAAAGTTTATCCTGTCCATCCTGTTTATTTCTGTTATATGCTACAATTATCTCTCATCCAGTTTATTTACTAACTTGATACTTTTATTTCTTTATATGCTAAAAGTCACTGGACTCGCCAAAATTTATGTCTGACCCGTCACTACAAGAAAACTTGTTTTCTATAACGCTAAGAGATAACGTGCTTTTTAATTGTGTTATTGATTTTCTCGGTTTGCTCTGATTAAAATAAAAATAAGCTGGTAACGCGGCTCCCTCGTTATTTTCGTTGGGAATTATTTTCCCTCTTCCCTGTTCCAAAATTTTCTCCGTTCCCGCTTCCAAACCAAAAAAAAAAGTTGGATATCAATCCTCAAATCGCATTCCATTTTTCAGCTTCTCACTAGTCTCGATTCCTCTAAAGCCGCCCCTTTCCTCTTCGTTCTTATTGTTTGACTCACGAATTATCCTTCGATTCTCCTTTTATCTATTCGCCCCTATTTTAATCTCTTTTTTCTTCAAAATAAATCAGAAATTAGATGGAACATGCGTATCTGCTGGTACGGTGAAGCTATTGAGGTGGTGACGTCGAAGGAGTTGCTTATGGCTTGGCGGAGGGTTTGGGAATTGGGTGTAATAGGTGACGATGGTGGTTCGGGTTGTTGAGACTGAAGTAATGATGGGATGATGTTGCGGAGGTGAATGAATTAGTTTGTGTTTGTCTGTTGGTTTGCGTTAGGTTATGGTTGGAGGAAGTAGGGGTTCACAAGGTGAGGTCTTGTTTTTGTGATGGCAGGGAGTTCGAGGATAGGATGTTTGTGGGTTGCACTTTGGCTATGAATCAAGGGTAGGCTGCACAGTTAGATGTTGGTTTGCTGCACGATCTTGGCTTGCTCCATTACTTGATACTGCTATTGAAAGGCTCTCACATGTGTTGAAATGTTTATTTGATCTTGCCATGGAGCGAAATCGCAGCCATGACACACATTGTAAGTGATTTTCTCCTTTACTTGTATCATTCTTGAAATGTTTGTACTCAGCTGTACTGTACTAAACCGCAAGCATGCACTGTTTTATTGCATAATGGTACCTAGTGTTTATCCTTTAGTGAAGAGCAAATAAAAACTGATTTTGATTATCTCCTGTATTTCAGTCAGAAAAAGAAAATGTAGATATGGATGGTTATATTGGTTTCCATGGACCATGCTGCTGTGAGGCGCTCATACAATAATTTTATTCACAAACTTTCCAAATGGTGCAAGGAACTTGTGCTCCATCACTTGGATTCGGTAACCAGACCCTATTCACAAGTTTGCTATGAATATGATGGTCATTCTAACACTTCTTCTATTAGCCGATCGAATCAATTTCAAACGGCTAGGTTTTTTCTTGATTTATCTGATGGTGGAACAATCCGGAGTGAAACTCTAAATATTTAACAAGAGAACATACCTCCAAAAGATCAGCAGCAAACGCCCCCTGGTAAAATCGCAGAACTGAAAGAAGCATATAGGGAAAGCCAACTAACCATTCCAGAAAACCCCCTCTCCTGAAATGCCAAGTAATGACAGTTTTAGGGCTAAAAAGAAAGAAAATGGTTTCGATGTTGGGGCATGTAAAAGGCAAGCACGAGTTATGGCCAATGGAAGAAACTCAGAAATCATCAGAATCAACGGTGGTTTTTCTTTTGGCAATTCGGGGTCTTCATATTCGGACATTTGCTCCATTGCTGCTCAGCATTTTGCAAAAATTAGGCGACCTGATATGCTTTTTGATGCGTTTGAACTTGGAAAGATCGTTCAAGACGGGTTCGTGTTTACTCAGAATTTTCATATAAGATCCTATGAGATAAGGTCGGATCGGACGACCTCTGTAGGGACCAAAGTAGTTAAGGCGCTAAGGCGCAAGCATTGAGCTTGGGGCTTTTTTGAGCCTTGGGCTTTTTTGTGTGCCTTTTATATGAGTTTGATTTGCTTTTTTACTAAGGGTTCGTTTGTTTTTTATAATAAGTTCTGAATGTAAGTTCTTATTTATAAATCAGAACTTTATAATTTGTTTGTTTTTTGTGTTTGTTCTGAATAAAGCTATCCATTCAGACAAAATTATTCAGAACATTTTTTGTGCTTATTCTTTGTTTTGAATGTTGAATATTGTTTTTTGTTCTGAATGCTGAATGAAAACAAACAAGTATTTGATTATTCAGAACTCAACATTAAGCAATCAGCAATCAGACTTCAGAGTTCAGCAATCAGACTTCAGAATTCAGCATATTAAACAAATAGAGCCTAACTACAAATTAATTTTTAAATGATATTTTATAATTCATTCAATTATTTACATATTTTATTAATAAGATTTAAATTTTAAACCATATTTCATAATTTGTTGAACAATCAAAATTTTTATTTAACTATTTATAAACAAAATTTTGAATTTAGCCAAAAAGGCGCCTCAAACTGCAAAAGGCGCACTCAAACTGCAAAAAGGCGCAAGTCTTGAGCCTTGACCTTTATTGCGCTTAGGCGCGCCTAAGCGCACGCCTTGATAACTATGGTAGGGACACTAACGAATCATATACAGGTATATCTTACCTTTATCACATTTGATAGTTATGTATGTTTATCTTTATCAAACGTTGATTTGAACTGCCATATCAATATTTGATGGTTTAGAATAGCCTCTGTATTTCAACACATAAAAATTATTACATTGCACTTAATGATCTAGATAGATATTATGTTTAACGGCCTAGATCAATAGGTGAATCGCTGCTTTTTAGAATTCCCTTAAATTCATATCCATAATTTAATGTTGCATTACTGGAAATGTACTAAGTTCAACAAATGAATAATTTTGAATTGTTAAACAACTCATAATGCTTAGACATTCTCCTCACTTTGTTTTGCTATGGAAGAAATGCCATGAGGTACGACTTTGATCGAAAAGTTCATGGCCATTTTGTGCTGATGTGTGCACAGTGCGTTACTATATATGATAGGGAAATTAGAAGTACGTTCACAATCATGTGATATGAAAATGCAAAATATTAGTATGCTATATATATATATATATATATATATATATATATTTATATGATTATTTTCCATTAATACTTAAAACTACCGTTACATGTTATATCGATAAGCAGGAAACTACACTCAATCATGTGAAGATTGCTGAGTTGTTTGGATATGGCTTTGGTGCGACACCTGAAATGAGTAGAAAGGAATTAATTTGGATTGTTACGAAGATGCACATCCTTGTAGAGTACTGTCCTATACGGTAAGTCTCTTTTTTAAGCATGATACGTTTATTTAATCTTATATATAGTTATACTTCAATATTTCATATGGTGTTCCAGCTGCACTTATCCCTTTTTAGATGGAGAAAAGATTTCAAATTGGATGTTTGATTGTAGTTGTTATTGGAACTTTCCCTCATTTTGATTCTAGCATATGTACATTTTTTTGCTGCTGCTCCTGTAGTGCTTATTGCATGAATGTGGAAGTGGTTGGCATTAAATAATGCTTCACATTGTTATTACTCATTCAATTTTAGATTTCAAACTGCAGATTTAGAAATGAATATTATTATGGAAATGGAACATTATTTTGTAAATACTTTTCCTGACAAGAACCAAATTTACCACCCAGAATTGTGTTCAACCGTTGATTTGAGTGGAACAATTATTCTACCAATTTCAGCTCCTGTTGAGGATTGCTGGCAATACAAATATAATTATTTGTTGCTATTTTTATATGCTTCTATTTTTAATGTTTTTTAGTAACCATATTTTTATTACTTTTCAAGTAACCGTGTTAATATTTTGCATAAAGAAAGCACAACAAACCAATTTGGTGCACAGATATTTTTGAACGAAACTTTTGCAAGTTTGAAGACAAAACTGAAGTGTTTTTGGTTATACTGGATTGTTTCTGTTTCATGATAGAGGAACTGCATATGTAACATTTGTTATTTGATGCATACTCATTAGGTAACGGTGACTGCATTTGGCCAACCTGTTCTTGCTTTGGAAAAGAAAAACGTTTTAGATGTTTTAGATTTTTTTTGCAGCATAATCAAGTGTTTTTTTATTTATACACAACATTGAGGGCACTTGTTTTATTGCGTCTGAATTATCATGTAATGAAATTTAGTATTTGAAACTGCTACAGTGGTTTTCACTTTTTGGTTTAGTCCTTGCTTTTCGTCTTCCTCTATCATAGATTCATAACTGGGTGTTGGAATTTGAACGTTGGTTTTGATGCAAGTACTAAGTTTGCCCACTTTGGTCTGCAAGGACCTGAATATTAACGATTACTCAATACTTTTGTTCGATTTGCCAAATAGTATTTTCAAATATACTAATGTGCGTGCGGTTTAGGGATACAATAAGTGATAAGTGTTTGTGACATCTGTCTTGAGAATACAGTATACACATACTTCATTTCAGTTCATGTATTACGGTCTATTTATATTATTATCAAGTACACCATTCAATTCATGTATTAGTTCCTTAAACTATTGTACTGTACATGTTGCTTAGCTGTTTATGTGAAATTGGACCCAAATTATGTCATCTGAGTCTGGTTTTGCAATATACAATGGTAACTTCATACATATATAAATAGCATAAAGCTTTGCAGGTCACCTACATGCACCTGTGAGATTAGATTTTGGTATACATGTATCTTTTTTTCCTTATTCTTTTATAGCAACTGTTGCCGAAACAATTGACATAAAACTGGTATTTATGCGCTTTTATGTGTTCCAATACCTGTACATTTTTGACGTTAACTTGATTTCCTAAGCCCATATTGCATGTACCTATACGTTACCACTCACACTCACATAAGATGGGATACACAAACATGCTTTTCAGATTGCATGAAATATATGGCTGTTACATTTGGTAGAATCATGTAGATCGTATAGTCATAAACATAAATATCAGATTGGTTAAACTAAAATTAAAGATTTCAAGTAGCATTTTGTACATCAAAGGCTAGAAGTTATGATTTTCATTTGTTATAAGTTAGAATTTGTATGCGTATATATGAATGAACTTTTTTATTTATATTTTATTCTAGTTATAATGATTTGGTTTCTAATTTCCATACTTACAGTAAAAGTCTCTTAAGTAGGATGCACTTAGCATTTTTTGTATTTGGCTATGGGCTTTTTGTATTGATTTGGTTGAGTTGCCCAAGTATATACTACTTTACCATTTCCTATTTCTTGCTACTTACATCAATTATTACCAAATTGGTTGGAAAATTGTAAAGTCAAATGTGGACAACTATGAAAATTTAATCAGCGAACTATTTTGATACTACAAGAACATACTGACAACAAAGGTTTGACAAAGTTTGGTTCATACTGACATATCTGCTGCTTCGCCTGTCAAATAGATTAGTCAATTCTTTGACAGCTACTTAAAATAATGAGGATACTGAAACACCATGAAAAATAACATTATTCTGAATTTCATTCATGGTTATGTTTACCTGGATGTTTTTCACTCTTTTTTTCTGTTACCACTTGCACAAATAATTCTATGGTTTCTATCATTCATTCATTTAGTGCTTATAGATAAACTGAAAGATGGTATATGGAAGAAGCCGCTTAAGAAGGCGGGGGATGACCCTTCTCAACATTATAGGAGGTACAATGATTTTGTTCACTATCTTGATTTTATTTGCTGTCTTGACGAGAACCCGGTTATTGAGCGAATTCCAGCTCGGTCAACGTTGGAACCGGGATGGTATTGCCGGAATAACGTCGTGCCGTCCGGAATCTCGCCTTGCTTTAAACACATACAAATAGGTTGACTTGGTTAATGGTCTGGACCGCAACATCAAATGTTATGAGTTTGAACCCGGACACTGACAATCCTATAAAAAGTACAAGTGTGTTTGACTGACTTGTACCATATTTCTGTGAAAACTATGTCTTCCGTTAACAATTAATGTTATTAATATAGTAATTTATTACTGACATTTTCATAAATTTTATGGATGAGTCATTCATGAAATATATAGGATGTTTAATTCAAACTCACCATCTTACATCGACAAACAATATCCTTACTTTTCTTTATTTTCTTACTTTGTCGCTATAGACATGGGGATAAATTTATAGACGAGTATTAAGCCATAATGACAAAAAACTTGGATTAACTATATACAATAAGCAATTGATCAGCAAGCTTCTTAATAACATGGCCGTTGACGAAGTTGATTATACAAATTTCTTTTGCTTGCTAGCCAACATAAAAGCAGAGCCTAATATACCAGAAGATGGCCTGCTTGTTCAACTGAAGGCTGCTTTGTTAGATATTGGCAAAGAAAGAAAAATGCATGGATCGGTTGGGTTAAGTCATACATCCAAGAGGTGAGTCATTTAGCAAGAAAATCCACCAACATTCTATTTATATTAATTGCTAAGGGTTGGATATTATAGTTCCATACCTTTAATCTTACTTCTTTGGAAATACATGTGATATGATATGAGCCTTTAATTGTTTTATCCTATGTTATTAACAAGTGCTGAACCAGTATGATTCAACTCTGGATTCAAATCTACTTGAATCCAAAATTAACTTATGTTTAAATCTGCGTTGGATTGAATTGTAATATCCATTACTATTATCAGCTAGCGGTGGACATGGATCAGCTGATCCATTCATTCCTGTCCAAAACAATATAATTTGGCTATCCTTGTCAACTACATAAAGATATAAAAATCATATGAATTAACTTTTGTGAATATACAATCTTAACATGTCCCCATTGGTATGCCTGAAATAAACTTTCCAATCCTATGTATGCTTTTTTGTGTGAAGACATTAATGATGTGAATTTATATGCATAATGAAGGGTTCGACGATTGGGCCGTGTGTCCATAGACGAGTTCCAACTGTTGGACATCATCCTCAATTGTCTATTTATTTCCAGTTGAACTTTGCTGGTAGAAAAAAAAATGCGTATGAAATATAATTGCTGGTTAACTAATTTTTTTGATTCTTATGGTAGCTTAATAGCGGTATAGCGCCTTGGAAAGGAGCGAAGCCGTTCAAGTCATTGATGGATGTCATGATATATTTTAGCAATTTTTTTTGAATTTCGTCACTGCCGGAAAAGCAATACAGTTTGAGATACCTCCAGAAAATTATCTAATAATCACTGTGAGTTTATTTTAGTTGTTTTGATTCTGTGTTTTGAAATATGAATGGTTGAGAGTTGATGAAGAATGAAAAATATACTCAAAAAATTGGGAATACTGAATGGAACTGAGGTAAGATTGAAGGATCTCAACCTTATAGGAGGTAAATGAATTTCCATGGCTGCAAACAGTGAGGATGTGTGAGTAAAAAGATGTGTATTTAAGGAGTATGTTAAATGAGGAAGACCTGGAAAAAACCGCAACTTCCTGTTGGTAAGACTATTTAAAAATCCATGCAATATTTGTTGATGTATGGAGTTGAAAAGTGAACTGTGTGGATTAAAAGCAAATTGTGAAGCACTGTTGTATGTTGGCAAAAGAGGTTAAACTTGGCTAAAAGATAAGTTATTAACCTTTCATATCTCTTTAAAATGGCAAAACAATACTTATTTTTATTAGGAGTAAACAAAGAAGCTAAATGAACAGTTAAATTCTATTCTTTGTATCTATTATGCATATATAGACTTGCAGTGTGCTGACACAAATTTAGTTTACATGCATTAGCTGACCAAAGAGAACTAGATACAAGTTTTCCAGCTCAAATTGGTTCCATGGCCATTTCAGTCATTTAGCTTCTTATAGTTGTTATGTCATAAGTTGCATGGCAAGTGTTTGTCATTTTTATCCCAATGATTGGCATTTGTAATTGGTGTCAGGTACATATTTTATCATTATCCCATTTGCACTTAGATATGCTTTTAGATTATATATGGATGTACATGCAGTGATAATGCAATGGTGCAGTGGTGATGGTCTTCGACTTGTGCGTTTGGACAACGAATGTGTGGAGTAGAGATCAGATGGGTAGCATAATTATGGAAATTTGATGGAGGAGAGCGGTTGGTTGGGGTTTTATTGTAGACTTTAAATTTGAACTATGTTTTATTTTTTGTTAACTCAAATTGTCATTAATATGAAATTGAAAACATATGTATTGAACTTATTTTTTGTTAGTTGATCCTTTATCTTGTTATCATGAATACGTGTTACATTTGTTGAGTATTACAATTTTTTGGATTATATACTGCTTTTGAAATTGTTGCGAAGATTCATTTGATTGCTATTATTATAATATATCGAAAAACGTTATAAAAGATAATGTAATACAGGAGCTTGTTGATAATAGATATCATCGAATAGGTGTTATATTTACATATTTTATAGCAGCATATATAGGCTGTAAAAAGATTTAGAAATGCTATCCTGTTGGTTTATAGCGCGATAAACCCGTTATTGAGTTAATATTTTATAGCAGTTATGTAGTGTTATTGAAATTCGTTATTTTCATGAAGAATGACATGTTTTATAGCGGAAATAGCGAGCTATTAATCTTATGTATCATAGCGGCATATAACCGTTATGAAATCATACTCTTTTATAGCGGCAGTTTCTGTGTTATAATTATTCAACTATTTTTTATAACATGTCGATATACAGCGCTTTTCGGGCCGCTATAGTATTTTTTAATAGCGGCTATATGCCGCTATAAAAGACTATTTCTGTTGTAGTGCGTTTAATTTCCTTCCCTCTCTCCTCCTTCCCCTCAGGTTCTCCGGTTGGGAGCACTCAGGCTTGACTAGGACTCTCTCTTCTGTTTCTGCTTGGATTTGGGCTTGCTTCGATGTACCTATTTGACTATTTGTCTACTTGTTTATGGCTACTTATGGGGACTATGGCTTTTTTACTTCTGCACTCTGATGGCTTACAGCACAAGGCAGATGTTTTTATTTGATGTATTTTACTCCAGTATCCCAGTCTGATATTGTAACTGGATTTTTACACCATGATGTTTTCTGTTGGAAAATAAAGTTTTAAATTTCCACTGCTATTTTATATATCTGTCTTGTGAGATTCTGTTTTGTTTACCTATAACGTTTCATGGAACTTAATGCATTCTGTTAAAGGGTGACATTAACAGACGTGGGGTGTCGCATTTGGTATCAGAGCTGAAGGTTACAAGATCGGATAAAATGTTTTGAAAATTGTTTTCAAAAGGTTTCAAAATGAAAAGTCTGTTTTGATAAACATATTCACCAAAACCATTTCTTAGAACTGAAAGCTTTGTGGAAGCATGGAATTGGCTTAAAGAGACGGAGAATATGTTTGGGATTTTCGTGGTTGTCGACCGTTGGAAGATTCAGTCGGCCGCATGGTAGCTGAAGGATGATGCTTCATTCTGGTGGGAAGTGATGCAAGCAGGGCGTCCAGTGGAAAATTGGGATGATTTTCGACAAAGATTCGAGATGAAGTTTCTTTCTCAGTCAGAAGAGAGTATGCAGATGGAGAGATTCCTAGCACTTAAGTAAGGAAGATTGTCTGTCAAAAAGTATGTCAATAAGTTCAATCAGCTGGTAAGGTTTAGTTTGGAGCTGGTAAATACCCCGCACAAGAAAGCTTTGAGGTTTGCAAGAGGGTTGAATCAATCTCTTCAAGCATTGACATTATCTCACATGCCTGTGGGAGCAACTTTTGAGAGATTGGTTGAAATGACGCTGATGCACGAAGATTGTAAAGATGAGAAAAAGGAGGCTAAGACCGAGGAGACGCAAAACAAGAAGGTGTGGCCTAAGAAAGAACATCAAAAGAAAGATGGAAAGAATGACAAAGCTCAGAATAAGAAGAAATGTCATGGTTGTGGAGGCTTGGGTTATGTGGTCAAGGATTGTAGAAAAAGGAAGAATTCTTGTTACAACTGCGGTGAAACTGGACACTACAGTAGGGAATGACCGAAGAAGCAAGGACAGAGCCAAAGGGCATGACCTTATGGAGGGTAAGTGCATGCTCTCGAGGCTAGCAGACCAAAAAGGGGTAGGAAAGTTTCCGTTGAAGGTTTGGTTTCTCTTTCCGATCATCCAGTTAGGACCCTTTTTGATTCTGGCGCTTCTTACTCTTTTATATCTGATTTTGTGGTTGACTTTCTAAACCTTAGTACTAGTATTGTTTCTGATCCAGTTATTGTCTCAAACCCCATTGGAGAAACAACTCATCTATCTATGATTTGTCGGTGTTTGAGGATATCTGTGTTGGGCGTCGAGTTTGAGTGCGACACACATGTGCTTGGTTTTATGGGCTACGGTTTGATTCTAGGGATTGATTGGCTAGCCATGTATAGTGCCATTCTAGACTGTGAGAGGAGGGTCGTTATACTTTTGACTTGCCATGGGAGGACTCTCGAGATTTCCTATGACCTAAGGGGGTCTGTCTGCTTAGTTTCCTAGAGTCACTTGATGCTTCTGTAGATGATTTGCGATCTGTACCTATAGTCTATGAGTATCCAGATGTTTTCGATGAGGTTAGGGACATCCCTCCGAGGCACAAGATTGATTTCCGGATATATTTGGTGGATAATGCTAAGCTTGTCGCATTGCCTGTGCTCCACATGGCTCCTAGGGAAAGGAGGGATCTTAACAAGCAAGTAGGGGAGCTACTTGAGAAGGAGTTTATTAAGAGGAGTGTATCAGAATGGGGTGCTCCAGTCCTCTTTGCAACTAAGGCGGATGGCTCAATTCGCCTATGTGTGGATTATAGGGAGTTGAATAAGCTCACCAAGAAAAACAGGCACCCACTCCTGAGGATTGACGATCTATTTGACCAGCTTGTTGGTGCATCTGATTTCTCGCAGTTAGATTTGGCTACAGGATTTCATCAGTTGAGGGTGGCTGAAGACAATATAGATAAGACCGCTTTCAGAACTCCAGACGGTTTATTTAAGTGGTCAGTCATGCCTTTTGGTTTGACGAATGCACCCGCATATTTTGTGGATCTGATGAGTAAGGTGCTCAGGGAGTTTCTGAATAAATTCGTTGTAGTCTTTGTGGATGACATTTTGATTTTCTCGAAGAAAGAAGAAGAGCATGCCCAACATTTAGGAGAGGTCTCGAGGACTCTCAGAGTACACCATCTTAAGGCAAAATTCTCCAAGTGTCACTTCTAGAGAAAGGAGGTGAGATTTTTAGGGCATGTAGTCTCCAAGGAAGGAATGGCAGTGGATCCCGCAAAAGTAGTTGCAGTTCAAGGTTTGAAAGTTCCAAAGAATGCAACGGAGATGAGAAGTTTTCTTGGTTTAGCGGGCTACTACAGGAAGTTTATTAAGGACTTCACAAGGATATCATCACCACTCACCAGACTAACGAAGAAAAATATGACCTTTGCTTGAAGTATTGATTATGAGGATGCTTTTCAACGATTAAAGAGGGCTCTGACATCAACTCCAGTTCTGGCATTGCTTGATGGGAGCAAGGCGTTTACAGTGTATACTGATGCATGTGGTAAAGGAATGGGTGCCGTTTTAATGCAAGAGGGAAGGTTAGTATGCTATGGAAGTAGACAGTTGAAGGTTCATGAGAACTACCACACTCACGATTTGGAATAGGCTGCTATAGTGTTCGCATTTAAGTCTTGGCGACATTATCTACTTGGAGAGATGTTCGAGTTATAGACAAACCATAAATCTCTCAAGTATCTGTTCTCGGAGAAGGATCTCAATTTGAGACATCAGAGATGGATGGAGTTCCTAGCATCCTATGACTTTGAGATTGCTTGTACCCCTGGAAAGGATAATGCAGTGGTGGACGCCCTGAGTAGGCAAAGGATGACCTTAAGTCCTCTATTCGTAGAGAGACAGAGTTTGGAGTACCCATCGACCTTCGGTTTTAGGCCTTCTACGGATCTTACACCTGGTTTCTTGAAATCTTTAGAGGTGCGACCTACTTTTATGGATCAAATAGAATCTTCGCACTGAGAGAACCCACAGATAGCAGACATTTTGGATAGACTCAGTAGAGGGGAGACATCTAGTCACCTTACCAGATATTCTATGGATAATAGAGGATGGCTACGACGGGATAGGAGGCTTTGTGTTCCCCAAGTTGGGAGTATGTTGAAGACAATCCTTGAGGAAGCCGATCGTTTTAGGATGACTATACATCCGGACAATGGTAAGATGAATAAAGACATAAAGAGGGGTTTATTTTGGGCTAGGATGAAGAAAGATGTAGTGGAATTCATGGCTTAATGTTTAATATGACAGCAAGTTAAAGCCGAACAAAGAAAGCCGGGTGGTTTGCTTCATCCTTTGGAGGTCCCACAGTGGAAGTGGGAGAGCGTCTCTATGGATTTCATCGATCGTTTTCCTAGATCAAGGATGGGAAATGCCAGCATCTGGGTTATAGTGGACCGTCTTACTAAGAGCGCTCATTTTATTCTTGTTAAGAGCAAGAGAACGACAATATGGCTGACATCAGTTTGTCTTCGTGAGGTAGTCCATCTACATGGAGTACCTTCTAGCATAGTGAGTGATCGTGATCCCAACTTCACTAGTGAGTTCTGGAAGAGCCTACAAGAGGCATTAGGTACACAGTTGTGTTTAAACACCGCATATCACCCTCAGACCGATGGACAGACTGAGATGGTGAATAGAGTTCTTGAGGATCATTTAGGGCTGTGTATCCTAGACTTCGGAGGGACTTCGGAGGAGCACCTTCCATTGATAGAGTTCACCTCCAACAATAGTTATTACACTAGTATTGGCATGGCACCCTACGAGGCATTGTACGGACAACCTTGTAGATCCCTGACTTGTTCGTGGGAGTCTACGGATAGGCTTCTACTTGGACCTGGGATGATTAGAGAGACTTTAGAGAAGATTGATCTTATCCGCAGATGGATGAATACAGCTCAGGATAGGAAGAAGTCCTACGTTGTTAAGAGAAAGACTGACATTGATTTTGAAGTAGGCGACATGGTTTTCATCAAAGTATCACCATTGAGGAATGTGGTTCGCTTTGGATCTGAAGGGAAATTGACACCAAGGTTCGTAGGGCCATTTTCCATAGTGGAGGGAATAGGTCAAATGGCCTATAGGGTGAGTTTACTAGAGAGGTTGGCTGGTGTTCATGATGTTTTCCATGTTTCCAATTTGCAGAAATGTTTGCATGATACGGCATAAGTAGTTGAGCCGAGCATGCTTGAGGAGGCAAGGGTAGAAAAGGAGGCGACATTTAGATAAGTACCTACCTGTATACTTGGATCAGAGGTTAAGAAGATACGTAACAAAGAGGTCAAGTTGATAAAAGTACAATGGTGTGAAGACAACGAGGATGCAACTTGGGAAACTGAGGACAAGATTCGCGCTTCATACCCTTTCCTTTTCAAGGGTATGTTCTTAACTTCTTTTTCCAAGCTTTTATTAGTATTTGTTTCTATCATTCGTATGTATCCTATCGATCGAATTTTCGACCTTTATATAGGAAACCAATGGGTGTAAACTTGTGTTTGAGACATGTTATGTTTGATGGTTGCAAGTGGATGCAAGTGTTTGCTAGTGGTTGCTCGTGAGTGCATATACATACACATTAGGCACTGGATCAGCTCAATCACTTACATATTGCATATGGATGTGTGTGCATTAGGATTTTATATGGATGAAAATGGATGTATCATCATATGGATGTTGCATTTGGATGAATGATTGTGCACACATATATAACTTACATGTTATCTAGGATTATTTGGTTACATGGCACGAACATAAATTGCATTAAGGAGGTTAACTAAATCAGTCGACCACCTAATTTTTTTTGCATTAGTGTAGGGACATATATGCACATTATTGCATATGTTCATAAAAGCATTAGAAAATTCTAATGGAAATGAGTTCTTATGGATGATTAATGAGTAGATGGATGTGGTTGTTAGGATAATAACATTCCTCTTAACTTAGAGATTTCGGGGACGAAATCCTTTAAATAGGGGAGAATGTAACACCCCATAATTTTAAAGAACATTAACTATATAATACTTAATTTAATATTTGGAATTAAGTAAAACATACTATATCGTTTCGTTCATCTTGGAATTATGGTTCAGATAGACTTTGAGTTTGCATAAAACGGACATCGTATGAAGAAGATATTAAGGTTATAAGTTTGTATACATAAAAGAGAAATATATATGAACTAAATAAAACCAGAATTTCAAAAATATTCAAAAATCAAAGGCCAGAGTTGAATGTGAGATCTAGACCCGTTAGAGGTCGACCCATGGGTCGACCCACTCAAGGGTATGTCGACCCTAGGTCGACCCACTCCAGATCCAGCCAGGTTCATTCCTTGAACCTGGTCCTATTTATGAACGAGATTCGTTGGGAAAATACTATATAAGGGTTGGTATTTCTATTGTTTTATACACCTAAAACAATGGAGACAAGGAGATGCTGCCTCAGCTTGGATTGAATTAGCCTATTTTCTACAACAACAGCTTATACGCATACCAAAAGTTCTTCTACAACTTCAACCTAATTATTCTTTGTTCTTTAGATCCAGTCTCTATGAGTTCATGTTACTTTTAGATATAAACATTTAAGTAATTCTGGCATGTTTATAAATCTGGTTCTAAAACGTATGCCTGTTAAGAATCTGATTCATACGTAATCAGTCATACTACTACATGTACACCTGATCTGCTTTTCAGTTCTTATATGCCTATTTCTGCTATCATATGCCCATCTTTGTTATTATATGCTTATTTTGTTTTATGCCTATTTTGTTCTTCTCTCTCTTTCCCTTTTTATTTTTATAGCCTAGGCAACCTTCGAGCCTAGGCCAACATCGCTGAAACATGCGTACAAACGAAATTGGGATTAATTGGAAATGATTAGGAAGGGTACTTTGGGGAATAACCTATACTATGAATATGACTAAAATTTAGGGTATAACTTATAACTGAAATATGGGGTGGGGTGTAAGAACATGTAGGCTTAATTCAAAGATTAAGTGGATTATGTTAATGGAACTGTATGTCACTTATGTAATCTGTTTAATCTGTTGGGGGTTAAGTAAACTTGTTAATATGTTGGGGTTGTGGGGACACTATTAACCCATGTAAACCTTAACCTGTGGAAATCCTAGTTGATTGGGTATACAAGTTTACGGGTTTGACTTGTGTCATATGTTGTGTGGGACCCATATTAGTCAGTAACCCATTCTGGTATTAAAAGCGGACCCTGCACTAGGTAGGGATCAGGTCACACTTACTGAGCTAATTACAAGAGGTTCATTTGGGATGGGATGTTCTGATGGCGCGTTCCAACGGGGTCATATGCGTGCATGGGTCCGGCCTGTCTAGGAAAATAAGACGCCATAACACTTGTAAATAGGTCTATGTCCTTCTGCTGGTTGCCACTTTAGGAAGTAATACACCCTACTGTGGGGTCGGCAAAGGGTATTTACCTGATAGGGAGCCAATCGTTTGGGGTAGTAATTAGGGTACATCTAGTTCCATTTAAGTACTTGTTATTTCTGTTTAGGGTAACAACCTTATTTCTATTTAGGTACCTATTATTTTTGCTTGGGATAAAACCCGTTGCTAGAAGTACACTTAAATCTACCGTTTATGTTCTATTGGGATCAGTCTGTTTCTGTTAAGTAATTGGAAAACACTTAATTCTGTATACTAGTATTCATGTAGAGAAAGTAATCGAGAAGCAAAGTTTATCTTGTTTATTCTATTTATCCTGTCCATCATGTTTATATTTGTTATGTGCTACATTTATCTCTCATCCAGTTTGTTTACTGTCTTGATACTTTTGTTTCTTTATATGCTAAAAGTCACTGGACTCGCCAGGCTTTATGTTTGACCCATTTTGTTTCCTTCTCTCTTCCTTCCCCTCATGTTCTCAGGTTGGGAACGCTCAGGTTTAGCTAGGACTCTCTCTTCTGTTCCTGCTTGGATTTGGGCTTGCTTCGATGTACCGCTTTGTCTATTTGTCTACTTGTTTATGGCTACTTATGGGGACTATGGCTTTTTACTTCTGCACTTTGATGGTTTTTAGCACAAGGAAGATGTTTTTATTTGATGTATTTTACTCCAGTATTTCATTCTGGTGTTGTAATTGGATTTTTAGACCATGATGTTTTCTGTTGGAAAATAAAGTTTTAAATTTTCGCTGCTATTATATGTATCTATCTTGTGAGATTCTTTTTTGTTTACCTATAGCGCTTCACGGAACTTAATGCATTCTGTTAAAGAGTGACATTAACGGACGTGGGGTGTCATATTATTCCACTTTGCTGAATCGGGCCTTGAGCAATCCAAAATTGCTTGTTTTTTCTTGGCTAATCCAGATGCATGGTTGATTCGGATTTTGTCTTCATATGGCTTAATCGGTCCGCGGTCTGGTCGAGCCGAAATGTGCTGATTTGAAGTCACTTCTGAGTCAGAATTGCCTTGACTATGAATCTCCATGAACTTTTCGGCCTTGTCAAAAGACATGTCAACATTTTACACTCTAGAGTACGTCGCGTTGAGAATGAGACATGCTTTGTATCGGTTGATCTGCTTCTCCCTTGAATGTCATATGTCTTTAGGAAAGCAGTGATGAATAGTCGTGTCCTTTTAAGTAGTCATAACACTTGGATTCTTCCATTGTGCATAAATAGCTAGACGTGCTCCATATGGTACATGTTAACCAAAGTCTTTGATCAAAGTCATTGAGAGACACATGTAATTACTCAAACCCCGTAGAGTCAAGAGGCTGAATATATTTGTCAGGTAGTCAAGTTGTGTTGAGTTGTTGGTTCCCGCATATGATTGCACACATGTAGGTCGTTGCCACACAACGTCGTTCTTTGCGTAAGTCGAGTGCATCGTCAGGTAAAGTTAATCGTTGCATGTGAGTCCATACGTGAAGTTATTGACCAAGTCGGGGAAATGTTAGAATCTCTCTTCCAAACTTTTCCTATTCTCTCCTTTTTTTAATTTTTTTTCCAGTTCGGCGATTGAACCGGATTCCGGATGGGCATAGCCGATCCAGACTTTCAGTGTCTTCAACATGAGATTGAGCATTTTGCTATCATGACATGACTAATCAAAGGTCGTGCAAATGGTTTAAGCTCCAGCGACAGAGCAAGATATCTTGTTATTTGTTGGCAATGTTTTGGAGTTTTGATGTTGTTATCTTTGTTCTTTTCTGGTTCCAACAATTATTCTTGGCTTTGTGTTAGTTCATGCTTGTAACTGTTAGTGTGTGTTCTTTAAAAATCGCATGACGATGAAAAGAGATTTAAGTTGTTTGAAAATATTTTGTGTCATTCACGCTTATCTGTAATTTGAAACGGAAACAAAGTCTCATTTTTCTTTATCTAACTAATAGTTATTTTAAAGCTGGAAGGAATTGATTTCTGCAGTAGATAAATTTTAGCGAAAGATAGATTTTTGCATTGTTTGATCATTGGTATTACTATCACCTATTCCTTTTTAGCTAAGATTTATTTTTGGGGTTTTGTATGGCTTCGGTTTTCGTATTTTTCTACGTTACCGACTTCCTTTTTATGTTGAATTGTAATCTAAGTCGTTTATGTTTCCACAAAACAATTTTTAAAACTTTGCCAATGTCGTTTTTATTATTTTATTTTAATCTTATTTATGCAAAAACACATATTTAGGTACTGTCACATACATACGTTTAAATATTTGTTTTGTATAAAATAGATAACTTAAATGTAGTAGGACACATGTTACCAAAATCTTAGTTCTTGTACAAATATCGTATGAAAAGCAAAGTAGTAAAAAAAAAGATTTCAAAATTTACATAGTTTTACGAAGCGAGGATTTATTTTTATAAATTTTTTGATTTTATGGTCATATGTAAAACGTATGGAAAATTTTGTGTGGTTATTTTTGCAGTTTTAGTGGTGCTTCAGGGATGACGATACATTAAAAAAGTTAATGGTAACAAGGGAAAACTGCTTTAGCTATGAAAACATTGTTTCCACACCTTGTCAACCATGCATGCGAGTTAATACTCAGTTTATGCCTTAAATCTTGTTTTAAGCCTTCTTTGCAGTCTAATATGGAAATTTTTGGAGTATTTCGGGGAAACTGAGGTAAAATTCCACTGTAGGACAGGAATTGGAAAAAATTTAAGCGGTTAGAATGTTAAATTCCCCACTTTAGTTTCCTTTTTCCGGCATAGAAGAATTTTTTTGAAAGCGATTTAGACACATATTGACGTATTGGATGTTAGGATTTGGATGCAAAATTGGTTGCTTCGCACTTCTATTTAAAGTTGTATGAGGATTTTTCGATGAAAAATATTTTCAAAAAGCTGTACTCATGTAGAACTGCCAGTATATCTAAGATGTTTGTATCATATTTTCAAAAGTGTTTTCGAAACAAAACGCATATATATAGGAGGATATGATTTAGAATCATTATGCATACGAATTTTGTGGTTATGACTCTTGATCTACACTAGACACATGTGCACGTTTGATTGTAGAATTGAATGTACACTAATTGCTTATGTAGTATAAGATAATTAGGTGCCAACACCATGACCAAGTCATTGGTAAAAAAATTAAGGGGGAAAGAATGTAACAACCTGGAATTTGGCAATAATTAATTTAGTTATTTAGTTATATTCCAAAAATAAAATTTTTGCAAATGATAAAGTTTGACCATGAAATTTATATCGTTGCGTCGTGATGGAATTTTGGTCAACTTTCATGTTTGGAATTTTATGAATGGAGTCCATTTGAAAAAGGTACGGACAAAATACAAAAACGGATGGAAAACAATTAAATAGAATATATTTAATTAGACAACTAATGTTGCCATTTATTACCCTGCCTCCTATATGAGGCAGATCAACCTGGTGGTCGACCGCCCTTGCGACCTGCAGGTCGCTGCTCCTGTGGCGGCTTTTATATATTATAATTTATATCCGAACAGGCGACTAAATATTGTTAGATTTGTGATGTTATTATTGCAGATTTATAAGATTTGGATGTAAGGACATAATTTGTGTAGCTTGTTGCTTTAGAACTATAAACCTATTTGTGTTTGGTATTTTTTTGCGGTTTTTACTTAATTGTTGTAAATAGCCATTTTTTCTCTTTTTAAATAAAAATGGCATTATTTGAAATGTACAAAAAATGTAGACAAACCAGATAGGAAGGGATATGTAAATTCATGTATTTTGTACATAGTATACATCATATATTCCAATTAAAATATTACCTATATTTTGTGATATGAAGTATGTCAATATTCCCACTTTTGAATAGTTTAGGAATTTTTTTTACAATAGCTAAATAAATAACTTTTTATGAGATTTTGAATCTTAATAAGATTAAACACAAAAAGGATTGTTAGCCGTTAGTTTGGACTAGAATATGAAGAATAATAATAATAAAACATAATTAGTAACTACGTAAATAACGCGCTAAAACACACACACATATATATATAATTATGTTATAACCTTATCCATCTGAAACCTACGTAAACAGCGCTATTATTAAATAAACGTATGTTGTGAGTTTGATTTTGAATGGTTTTCATTTCTGATGGGAATATAAATGGTAAGATTTCCCAAAATAAAAGGAAATGAATATTTGTAAACGTTATGTCGATAGCAACAAATATGGGGTTAACTGCTATAATTAAAAGGTTACAAAGAAGGGAATTAATATTATAACCATGAATGTTGTCGGTAAAGGAATGAATAGGTAATAAAAGTCAAATGGTTAAAATTTAAAGTAAATAAGAATAAATGTTGTGACTCTATTGGAATCATATATATATATATATATATATATATATATATATATATATATATATATATATATATACACACACACACTTATATGAGAACTAGTACAAATTAAATAACCATATTAATGTTTGGAAGTTGCAACAATTAGAATTAAGTAATTAGAAGGGACTGATATAAATGACATTTATTAGATTGTTTGTTGCCTTAGGAAACATGACCATTAGGATCATTAATGGCACGAGACATTATGAAATTAAATTGATTGAGTGTTCATTGTTTTAGGAAACATGACCATTAGGGTCATTAATGACAGGTGACCATTGTAATAATAAATTGAATCAAAAAGAATTTGTTGGGAATTTTGGCCACAGTAAAGACTAAGGAAATAAATAAATATCCTAGGATAGGAAGTTATAGGAAATCATCCTTATCTTATTCCTGTAGGATCTAAACTAACCCTAGAGAGGTGGTGAATAGGCTTTATCGCAGTTTTTCATTGAATAATAAATAATACCAAAATAGATAATAATCAGAGTAAATGTGAAAAAATAAATAACACACAGATATACCCTAGCTTCGGCAAAACCCTGTCAATTGCTGTATTCCCCAAGATTTCTACTAGGAATTAAAACAATCTCTACGCTTACAATCCCGTGTAAACTTGCGACATCCGCTCCCAACTGTTCTAATCCTACGCTCAAAACCCTGCACTGATCTCTATCCCCAAGATCAGGTTTCCCCGAATTACAAACCCTTAACTCGTCCCCCTAGTTTTGACAAACTAGAAAGTTCAAACACAATTACAAAATAAAAAAACTAAAAACAACTAAAACCCCAATTTAAAAATAAAAACAAATCTTTTTAGGCTTCTTTTAACAATTGGCCGACCCTCTTTGTTTAATTATGTTGGGTTTCTCTTTGAAACTTCAATGGAAACCGGTCTCTTAGAAGAAATTAGGGCTTACTCCTTTTCTTCGATGGCTACTTATGGTTTTATGCTCTATGCTGCTCCAATTGTCGCTACTCTCAGTCGAACTATTTGGGTATGGCTTGTGATAAAAAAACCTGTGAATTTTTGTGAGTTCTTCTGAATTTATTACTTCGATTTTTCTGCTTGAATTTTCAATGATAAATGCCGATGATGATGTTGTGTGTAAATAGGATTTTGATCTGGTATAATCTCTAATTTCAATTTGTTGATTTGGTCATTGGTATTTGCATAAATATTGCATTTGAAATCCTCGGCTTTGAATTTGTCCCTCACTACAAGAAAATGAGGTCATTACCTACCAATTGTAAACGTAGGTAAAACTAACATAATGGTAGGTAATATATTTTAGCTACCAATATTAAATTGGTAGAAATTGGTAGGTAAAGCTTAGTAGAGAAAAGCGTTTACCTACACTTATTGATATTGGTAGGTAAAAGAATCAATGGACCCCACCATGTTATGACTCAAATGATGAGTCATCAGCTGATGTGTCTAATGATGTGTCCTACATGGTTGATGACATAGCTGATGATGTGTCATCTTACATGGCTGCTATTGTCGCAGTAGCACACACTTGGCATATATTAATGCTGACACTTGGCATTTAATGATTGGTTCATGTGTCAAACAATAATTTTTCCATGTGTCATAATTTGATTAGTGCACATGACATCATTTTTTAGGCCATATGACATTATTTACTATAAATAAATATTTACAGGAATTGAATATTTACACAAAATTTATTTTTAAACAAATAACAAATATTTATTGCACTTTCGAGTAGTACACATTGTTTCCTCACTATTACACAAGGACTTATACATACACTTCCGCGCTACATTTCACTCGTATACATTGTCTCCTTACTACATACTCATTCACTCATATACATGTACACAATCACTCACACTCACTCTTTTTTTTCCTTTTTTTTGTTAATTGGATCAGCAAATCTAAATTCAGCATCACAAGTACTACCAAATGCACTTGGAAATGTAGACATGCAACATGCGAATACCATCAAAATTGAACTTGAGATAATTTCAAATCCTAGAACAAGGATAAATAGAGTGAAATATAGTAAAAAATAATGCTATGGTTACTGTGCAAATGAAGTCATACATTGCATGCCTATCCACTCAGCTTCCTCCTTCTCATACACAAAATTTTCATAAAGAAAACCAAACTGTTCGCTCTATGTATCATCTATACTATTTCTTGGAATGGACCTCAAAATCAAGAGCAGAGTAATATTCCGAGATTAGACAAAACATGTAGGATGAGTTGTGCCCCCCTGTATCAGTTATAATAAGGCTGACGAGCGTTGGTGGAATATAATCAAATGATGGATTCACAACGTTAAGAAGAGGAGCACTGTTGATAGTGCTGTAATCCATATATTCCGAGATATCCCCCAAAATCCAATAGCTCAAAAGGCGATCTGAACTCATTTAGCAAAACCTCTGGGTTGTGTGGATACAAAGGGCATAACTGTCATTCATACAAAAGAAGATATCAATTACAAAACAAATTATGAAAATAAGGATAATAGATACTTTGCGCAGAAACCAACATGAACATTAGCTGGAATTTGCATGTCTAGCAATAAAATCCTCCTATATTTTTAATGTTTTTACATGATAAATGGTACATGTGCATGTCAAGCAATAAAATGCTAGTCTATTTTTCCTATTTTTAGTATGCTACACTGTACATGTGAAGTCTGGGGGCATCAATAGCCCAATCGAGTCGGACCTGGATCCGAACAGTAGGTCTCAATTATAGGAAGTTCAGGGTTGGCTCCAAAGTATACATTAAAAAACCTAGGCTTGACCAAAAGTTCATGTTGAGTCGGTTAGGGTCTGACTGGGCAAAAACCATAAAAATACATGTATTTTGGTGATTTTTGACTGGTTCTTGCAGGTTGGGTTAGTTCAAGTTAGGTTTGATCAGAGGCCTTTATTATATTTTCATCACCTAGACCCAACCCGATAGGGTTCAGGATCAAGTATTCTCGGATCGGTTCAATTGGAACTTACAGGTCTCGGTTCTAACTACCAACGAAAGTGCAGCCAGTAGTTTGGAAGTAGACCCTACGAACATCCATATTCTACTAGTTGAATTAAAAAAAGGGATTATAACATGCAAGCGCAATGCGACAACTTTATCCAGTTAAGTTGTACTCAAAATAAATGTCCATGTTCTAGTAAGAACCAATCCAAAGGGACAGAAAAACAAACCTTGTGGTTAACATCAACAACAACAAAGGGTACAACGTGTCTTTTAGCAGCAAGAGCAATCATGTTTACCCCGACAGGTGCTATTACTCCACCATTAGCCATTATTGCATGAGCAGTAACTATCACCTACAAATAATATCTAATGCTAGAATTTAGAAAGAAAGGTAAGAACGGAAACTAAAAAAAATGTGCCAACATACCATGTTGATCCTGGAAATCATTGAAAAAACCTCTGATTCGGTAATAACAATTGTTTGCATGCCTTTAGCAATTATTTCTTTTGCTAGAACATTCCCCTGATACCTAAAATACAAAAGAAATCAAATGATAATTGTACAAAAAGATGAGCAACAGTGTGATTTCACAGCCATTTCAGGCATTTTGTTCTCAACATTTATATTTTGTTATTGCTACAAATGGAAGTGAAAATATATAATAAAAAACATAAACTAAGCTAAATAAATGAAACCTTGGAGCGGCCTCTGCCGCAAAAACTCGAAATGACTAATTCTTGTCCTTTGCTGCATAAAGAAATTCCTTGGTTGTTCTGCATGTTGTTATGAAACAAAGGCTTGTGACTATGACTAAAGGGCAGTACGTGCCTAGGAATCTTCAAAATCTTAACCTTGCACAGGAAGATTGAAATTAAGATTTAATTATTCCCTATATTTTTGCTAAAACCTGAAAACACTACATACAACAATTGATGATTAGGTATGTTGTTGCTTAAAGTAGTTCCTACTTCCAACCTTCCTGCAATTTATATTCATGGCCTTCTGTTACAATTTGACTTTCAATTTGACTCTAGATAAGGGAATTCTAAGGTGCATTTCGGAAGATGTCCTTGTGTTATGTTTAGCGTTTCTCTCTTCTCCACATGCAATTCCTTCCCAAAAAACACGCTAAATTTTTTAAAACTAAACTGAAGACCAATGCTTTCATGTTTCATATATGGTTTTCAAAAAATCATTGATTGCTTCTGCACCCCTAATGCCACTTTATAAAAAATTAGCATGTCATCGGTAGAGAAAATTTGCATCAGTGTGTTAATATCAACATCTATTACATTTAAATGTCCTTTTTTTTTTTTTTTTACCTTTTTCACCCCTTAGTAAATTGAAAAATCCATCAAGATGTTCACTATAAAATTGGTGATAATTGGTTAAACATCTCATCAATAGTTCACACATTACATTTTTTACTTCATATATACCAGGAATATGCAGACTATGATAATAGGGATTTAACCGAAAATAAGCTGAAATATACAATTAAAATAATTCAAATTTACCTTTCCAAGAATTAGTTTGATCATAATCACAAGCAAGCAATTTAAACTCAAGCACTACCACAATCCCAGTTTTCAATTAACCACTACGAAGAACCAATTTTGAATTCATATTACATCACTGCATGTCATATAACAAAACCAATTTCACCAATTGCAAAGACTGAAGGCTGGAGTTCGCCACCGCCTGCCTGGCCGTTTCCATCGGATGCCGAGATTGAGCGTACTAAGGTGAAGCCGTTGGTCATCTTGATCGATTGTATTATGTCATCTTGAGATTCAGATACGTTTTTTTTTCTTTTGAAATGAGGAACCACATATGGATATGCTGCCCTAAATGTTATGCGTCCCTAAGCGACTTCTTCACTTGCTTTGGTAAAGGGTCGGCTCTGCTTCTGGAGGCGATTAGGCGATGAAGAAAAAGCACAGAAGTTGGTGATTTGGTCGATCTCAAACAGCAAGAGAAAAGCTAGATTTAAGGGGGGAAGAATGGAGAAGAATAAAGGAAAACGAAAAGAAACATCTGAGTAAATGAGTGGCGGCTGTGGGAAAACCTAGTCCCAATTGATGAAGAGGAATGAGCTCTTGCCTTGACTCCAAAAATGATAAAGACGCCTAGTGAAAATGTAAGCGGGAATCCTAAGTGGCTAGCGAAAATAAAGTGGGAATCCAAACAAAGAGAATGCAATGAGGTGGGGTTTTTTGATTGGATGATGGGATAGTGTGTAGATTGGAAGGGTGAACTAGTTTAAATCAGTGGATTGATCACGGATGTACGGTTGTGATTTTATTTAGACTGTATCGTGGATTAATGAAATTGATTGTGGATTTTATTTATAATGCTAGTTGATAGAGTCGATTTAAGGTTGCCATAATTATGACCAAGGATTTAAAGCAACGTATATTCATCATATAGTTATTAAAAATTTAATATTATTTCTTAATTATTATATAATTATCAATAATTGATATTTAATAATAATTATTAATTATTAGCTAATTATTAATTATTATCAAATATTACTTATTAACTAAATGTTAGATATTGTTCACTTTATTTATTAAATTAATGGAAATTATTATTAGTTATTAATTGATTATGATTATATATTAAATAGTGAACATTATTAAGTTTTTTTACTATGAATTGTTAACTAATTATTAGGTCTTACTACTTGATTATTTATTAGCATTTGTTGAAAATTAATAATCAACTATTGATTTGTTGATGAAAATATTTTAAGAGAATTTAAAAAATTTATGAAATATTAAGTATCAAATATTGATTATTAATAGTTAATTATTAGCTAGGATATGTAAACGAAATCTTCAATTTAGAAAAAATTGCTAGAATATACTTTTTTGACACATCATCACACAGCTCAGCATTATTTTTAACGAAAGTCTAAATGATATTAGAAAAATGTAGGGGCTAATCACAAAAAAAGCTTCCCCTTTTGTATATGTATAGATAATACATTTTACCTACCTATAATTATTGGTACATAATAATCCTTCAACAATTTTTTAACATTGACAACATTATCTACCAATAAATCTTACCATTAAATATTGGTAGATAAAGGTTCTTTTTACCTACCTATATTTATTGGTAGGTAAAATATTGGTAGGTAAAGGCCAAATTTCTTGTAGTGCCTTCTTGAATTCTCAAATGACTTAGTCATTGTTGTTGTAAATACAAACTTGAAATCACGTTGCTTTGATATTCTCTGACTTGTTCGTTGCTTTATGACTTTGACTATTTCTATGCATATTTTGAAATTTGGAATTTATCTTTAGTAATACCCTATTTTTCTTTGAACCATATTGAACCTTAGAGGAATTGATATGGTGATTCTGGGTTTATTATGCATAGTATTCAATCTGATCTGTCATTGTATTTGCTTGGACTTGATGTATACTCTTGGCTATTTGAAAACTTGGTTGTATATCCAGTTCCCACTTATGTATTAGAACATATAATATAGCTTGATCTAGCTAAATCGAACAGACACTACTCATGATCTTCTCTATCCTTATACATTTTTTGATAAGAGAAGATGTAACTTGTTCCTTATTGCATTCGATTCTGGTTCATTTTGTCATTCAGCCTTCATTCATCTCTTGGAACTGAAATGGCCTTGTTTGTGTTGAACTTTGGAAATTGTTCCTTTTTGTTTGTTGTAACCTACGTTGTCCATGTTCATAGATATGTTCAACCATATACTTGTGTGCATTGTCACCTGTATAATGTGTGGCACCTTAATTTAGCTCCTGAATATGATATTGTATTTAACGTGCTTTTGCACTTTTTACGCTTGTACACCTGCTTCATTGATCTGCCATTTTTTTCAGATCCATATAATTGACCATGTGTTTACTTGTACGTTGCTGCTTTAGTCGTTTCTCCTCTATACATTTGCCCTTGTGTCCATTGATTCTAAAATACTCTTGTACATGGTTTTGACCAAAACTGTGACATTTTTCTGCCTTTATATTTCTTTAAAATATACTTGTGCACTCTTTTGCTTGCTAATCCATATCTTGGCAGACCTGTTTGGTTGCACTGACGTTTATGTTGATCCAGTAACTTACTCGACCATGCTTGCATGCTGAACTTCTTTGGGCTATTTCATGTTCTTAGTTGTATATATACATACACATTTTTCTTGTGCATGTATTATTGCGGTGACTCATAATCTTTGGCAATTCTTGTTTATGCTGAACCTTTTATTTGAACCTGCATTAGAACTTGTGCCCATTTATTTCTTGCACTCATGTTACTTCATGGATCTGAGTTCTTTGCTGTGTGTACTTGTATACAACATCACTGTTCCATTTGTGTTCCTCTTGACTGCACTTGTATTTGACCCGACTTGTGGCATTATAAATTCATGTTGCCATGTCATCATTTGTTATGGCCTGTTGTGGGATCTTACTGTTGCGCTCGTACTGTGTTGAGCTTGTCTTTGCTCGGCTTGTCCACCTATGTGTGACATATGTGTGGCTTTGCATGTCGAACCCGTGTACTTGCACATTATAATATATACACATAATTGTATATGTATACATGTATCATATATGTGCAACTTTTATATCTGTGGGCTATTCAAATGACAAACTTGAATTTTCTATCAGTAGAACACCATTTTTGCATTGTGGTTGTTCAGAATAAACTAATTTTAAATGCTAGTTCTAATCAGTAAACCAATATAGTTGTGTTGAGGCTGGTCTATGAGCATTAGAGATATAGTCTTCCTTCTAGTATTTTTAGTGTATCACTGTGAATATTACAAGTAGTCTAGACTCAGATTATATATATCAAACCTAGTCTTGAAAAATGATGAGAGACGCACCAAAATTCTAAGGCAAATAAAATTTAAAATAAATTTATATTTGCTTGTATTTAAATCTAATTTTTTTCCAGTTTACTATGCGTGCTTCTATGACATGTATACATGTGACTGGACTGGGTTGGAGCATAAGAAGATTCAGTGTGTGTCTGTCAATGTATATAAGTCTGTATATGAACATTGGGTGATACTGAGTGAAGTATGGTGAGGAAAGCCTGTATATGAATTTGATTGTGGACATGAATGAATAAAATTATACTATTATTTGTAACAAACAAACTGATTGAAATTAAATATATTCGTATTCTTTGATTCAATCTGTTTATTTTGTTGAATTTTTTTAGTAGCACAATTTCATGTGTATTATATATTCAAGTGTGTCATGTGAGAAATATCCAAACATATTTATGTGAATTATAAATAGTGGAGTCAAAAATATGTATTATTTCAAATACTAAAGTAAAATATTTATTTAAATAAAAATACTTTTTAAATATTCAATCATGTGTAATAATATTCTATTCAATAAATAGTATTTCTGTATGTGATGTTAAATATATAATAGTATTCTTTACAAACACATATATAAAATAATATATATTTTTTGTTACGATCAAACAAAAATCATACTGTTATACTCAACAATCTCTCCCTTTTGATGATGACAAACATACAAAGATTTTGAATGTGATAAATGTGTTCGAATGTGAAATATAATACTCCCCCTACTTGTATGCTCCCCCTGCAACTGAACTACCCCTATATATATGCATATATAAGTGCTTTAAAAATTCAATTGAATTCCCAATATTAAAACATTCTTAAATTCACTAATCAATCAAAATTTTAACCATTCTCCCCATTTTGTTATCATCAAAAGGATATTAGAAATTGAAGTAGTGATGAATATAGACTAGATATATAAATTCTAATCAAGAGGGAAAACATATATTGTAAATCGGATTTAATCAAATAAAAACATAATATTCTTCAAATTAGAAGCAAAATTCACTTTTCAGAATGATGGATTTCCGATCGATTTTATAAAATTGAGGAGAGTTTTTAAATTTAAAAAATAGAATTTATTAATTGCATAATTTTCAAATTTAAGCACAAAATAATAAAAGCACTTTCTAACCACGCATAACCCTGGGACTTTTAATGGGGTTAGTAGTAACTTAAATTTGTCAAGTATTTTCTAACCAGGCATAACCACTAAGATTTTTAAATGAGATTAGAAGAATACTCAATTTTTCCTCTCTTATAAGTTCCATCCATGCATAACCACGGGGACTTTTAGATAAGAATAGAAGCACATACAGAGATTAAGGTGATTCACCCCAGCATAACCACAAGGACATTTAAATAAGAATGGTAGCACATATAGAGATTAAGGTGATTCACCCATGCATAACAACGAGGACTTTTAAATAAGACTGAATACCAAGGATTTTATTTCAAAATGATTTCAAAAATATTTCCTTATTTCCAAAATAATTCAAACTTCCCACATTTATAAAACCACGATGAATGACAGAATATGGTAGAAATAGAAGATGATCATGAAATGAGCATAAATTCAAAAATATTATAAAATTTGTACAATCATCATGAGAATTCAAATAATATTTTCTCTTATTATGAAATATACCATAGTCACAACTCATCACAAAACTTCATAAATCTAGCAATAATTTCGATGAGTTCCAAAATGGTCCAAATTGATGAATACTTTCAATTTTTGAATAAATAATAAAAAGATTTTAAAATTGAAATTATCAATTTGAGGGGTTTTTGAGATAACCCTGCAAGTTGGAAATTAGTTTTCAAAAAATCAATCAGTAAAATGTGAAATTTTCTAATACTTCAAAGACTGATTGCTCCTAGACAATTTTAAAAACCACTTGTATATGTGTTGATCCCAAAATTTGAGTCAACACCAAGAGTACAAAATGCACTTCACAATATAATCAAAAAATAAGAGAAGTGGAGCCGCAAACTAGACAAAAATGCAAGTAAGGAAAACATAACGTTTTATAGTGGTTCGATCAAGTGCGATCTACATCCACTTTGAATAACGATTCCATTATTGCACTTAGAATTACAAGATAAGTATGTTCCTTCATTACATTCATCATTGCACTCTCTTGGAACTTAATTAAGGAAAATCGATGAGATTCTTCAAGTATAACAATAGGAGATCAAATCTAGGCTTCCACACAAACTTTGATGAATTCCCGCTTATTCATAATGAATTTAGAGTTGGGTCTTCACTTTGAGATGATTAGAGATGATTGAATCACTAACTAAGAGTTGAGAATTGAGTTTAACAGCCCTCCGGGGTCATAGGATTCCATCCCCCTTAAAGTGGGGTTGGACCTCTATTTATAGGTGTCGAGCAAATGAGGAGAATGACCAAAATATATGGTGCAGGGAACCGGTCGGTCGGGTATTTATTTATGGAAATGCCACTGGGTACAGCTGGAAAGGGGTACCAGTCGGTCGGTCCATATTTATCCACTACCGTTCGGTCATACATTGAACTACATATCGTCCGCCTCTATTATATTTGCACATCGACCGATCCTTAAACATCCGCCTGTTTTATATATTTGTATATACCAGTCGCCTCCTGTTTTCACGTTGGCACCGATCAGTTCATATTACAACCATGCCATACACTTCATGAATCTGCAACCGCCTTTTCACAAATGATCCCCATTTCACTTGCCACGTGCTCACATGCATTACTATTTTCCTTTATATGTTTTACTGTTCCTTTTGGGGTTTGGATATTACAAAAGTGCCTTTGTATCTCATGTTATTATTTGTTGAGGCCTCTTTACTTCATGACCGAACGGTACGGATGTTGCTGACCGACCGACCGACCTGTGATGGAGGAGCTGACCGACCCACCGACGATGGAGGAGCTGACCGACTGACCAACCGGTGATGGAGGAGCTAACCGACCGATATGAAGTGTTAGACTTTGTGATGTCCTCTTTTGCGGTTAATCATTGTATGAAAAATTTGGGCACATTAATTACAACTTTGCCATTCTTGAACTCTTGTGCCCATTCTTGTTTGAAACCATTTTGCATGCCGAACATGGTGCTGCACCGATCGATTGAGAGCTTATACGTGTGCCACCACATTATTTGTAGAAACTTTATTTCCTCCTTTTCAGGCCGACGCGTGTTATTATCAGTACGCATTTCTCAGTTCTGAACCGCGTTTCAACAACGGGGTTAACATTTGCCCCTCGAAGCTTGTATTTTTGGCTTGCGAGAAATGTGGGCTTTGAAATGAACGTTGCTGTTGATATATTCTGCATTGAGATCCAGTTACAGTTCTTTATTTGCTATTGTGGACCACACATTGAATTTGTATGTCTCATGCTACCTGTTCTATAATTAAAACAAGCACTTGCATGATTATGGACATGTACTTCACCATCGATCGTCCACATCGATAGTGGATTAGTCAATGAAATAAAGTGAATTTTATTTTGAAGTAAATAAAGTGTTTGCATAGAATTGTTCTACTCAACGGTTTAAAACTCTTCAAGTACTATCTGCACAAATATGATATTCGAATTTGAATTCGCATTAACGTTTGAAATCAACTAATTGACTAAGGTCGACTGTGGATTCCAAACGCTATCATTTCAATGATTTATATGATGGCGGGCAGCATTTCATATTTTTTTTGAAAATGCACACTCATGATTTATTCGTTGCTTCCTTTTGGAGAAGGCTTGGATATTTTGCGCCTAGTTTAGGAGATCGTTATTAGCCTTCCTCTAGGGAAGTACTTTGGATTTGTGGCCCTCGCTTGGGCTAAAATCTAATACTTGTCATATCTAAGATTTCCAGACACTATGCAAGTTAATTGGTTAAATCCGAACTCCATTTAGAATCCGGCTTGGTTAATTCAAATATTGTAGACTTTCGCCACTCAATTATATTGATTAAACCAAGCGGTGGTTTGTTCAAAAGTAGTGCCTTCAAAAAGGCTATGGTTAGAACCCCAATGTTTGTCGTTATTGCATCAGATGCTTCCTGATTCTGATGATCAATTGGGTGCCCCTGGAGAGGACTTCGGTTGAAACCCCAATGTTTGTCATTATCGCATCAGGTACTTCCTGATTCTGACGATCAATCGGGTGCCCCCGGAGAGGACTTTGGCTGAAACCCCAACGTTTATCATTATTGCATCAGGTACTTCCTAATTCTGACGATTAATTGGGTGCCCCCTGAGAGGACTTTGGTTGAAACCCCAATATTTGTCGTTATACCATCAGGTACTTCCTGATTCTGACAATCAATTGAGTGCCCCCGGAGAGGACTTTTGTTGAAACCCCAATGTTTGTCGTTATCGCATCAGGTACTTCCTGATTCTGACGATCAATTGGTCTATGACATTCATCACATCTGAGATTTCGGATGCTACGCGAATGGCTTTCATTCTACATATCCGGGGATTCCAGATGCTACGCAAATGAATTGGAGCAGTCATTGTATTGTCCAAGGGGAAGCTACTAAGCTCATTGGTCGGACGATCGACTTAGCAGGCTATTTCAGTTTTAGGAACTTGAAGCTTTAAACCTCCCACTTGGAGAGTTGCCCCTTGACAAAGGTTATAACTCCCTCGTTTATTTGTCGTGGAGCTTGATCGTTGTTTGAATCTTTGCGACTCCTCTCATTCACTTTTCAAGGCGGTGCTTTCTATTTTCATATTTTTGCGTGTTGATATTTATAGCATTTGGCACTTGAACTAGTGTTGTTGGGGTCGCTATCTTTCATCAAATTTCGCAAGAACAAACGCTCGACAGATGGCCTGCAATATGAAATCAAATTTTAAATAAGTTTTGATTTGACACATAATTTGGCAAGCTAGAAATTCATTCAAACAGACATGCTCTTAATCGTAGAGCTAATGTTCAGTGCATCACTTGCAGATTATTACAGACTGTTTACAAGAAGTTTTGAATATAACAGAAAGTAAAACATGAAGTAAAGTGTGAACTAAAGTGTGAACTAAAGCAGGAAAAAAGCATGAAGTAAAGCAGTGGCGACGTTGATCGCTTATGCTGGGCCATTGAAATTGAAGCACAATCAACGGTCATCAATTCATGATCAGCCTTGGCATGGTTTGAACAAAAGCTTCGTTGCTTGTTGCCCCCTGTCCCTAGGGAATCAGAGCAGCATTTGAGGACTGTGGATTTTTCACGTATTGTTGCAGATGATTCTTCCTAATCAGCTCTTCAATCAGTGATTTCAGATGCCTACACTCGTTAGTGTTGTGGCCTGGCTGATTATGGAATCGACAAAACTTTCTAGAGTTCGCTTGCTTGTTGCTTACTCTCCGAGGCTTTGGAATCGGATAACCCTCGGTATCTTTCGTTGCTGCGAAGATGTTTTCCGGAGTATCATTTAAAGGTGTTAGCTCTGATGGGTTGGAGAAGCGAAGCTTCTTGCTGTCTCGATTGTCTTTCCCGTCGCTTCCCCTTTTCTGACCTCTAGCATTTGCCAAATTGTACTGAGTAGCAGCATTTTTGGGAGCTTCAAAAGGTTGGTTTGAATTAGTAATTTGAAGAGGCGCAGGCTTATTCTCTAATCTCATGTACTCCTCATACTTTTTATATAATTTGTCAAGCGTGCTTGGCTCTTTCATTTTGATCCACTTGCCAAATTTGCTATCCTCATCTATAGCATCGATTAGAGACATTAAGATCATGCGAGGCTCGGGATTTCCTTCTTCTGATACAGCAGCGTCGAATCTTTTGAGAAAAGCTTTGACAGATTCTCCCGGTTTCTGTTTCATCGATGTAAGAGAAATAACGTCCTTCACCTTCGTAGCTTGCAACCTGAACTGCTCTTTGAACTTCAGAATCAAATCATCAAATTGGTTGATGGATTTGAGCGGGAGCCTTGTGAACCATAATGATGCGACACCTTCTAGATAGAGAGGGAAGCAAGGCATTTGATCTCGTTTGTTGCTTTAGCTCTATTCATATACCACTCGTATTTGTATAGGAAGTGATTTGGATCAGAATTTCCGTTATACGGCGGCAGAGTAGGATGAGTGAACTTTTTGGAGAATTCAGCCTTGCGGATCCTCTCTGTGAATGGGGTTTTTCCCAGAGAGAAGTCTCATTCCTTTTCACTATCCTTGCGATGCATGTTGTCTTTCATGATTTGCTTTACCACATCCGTGATATATTCCTTTGAGTTGTGTTGTTTCGGAGATCGGACCTCGATCTCTTTTCCGGATGCTCGTCGTGGCAAGCGATCGCGGTTAGATGGTCTAGGTCTTTTACTTCCACTATGGGAAGGTGCCCCCTTAATGGAACTTGCAACTCGTTGGTAATTTCGACCGGAGTGGTTTTAGCTTTCATTTTTAAGTTTTCGACATTGGCATCGTCTTCGCCAACAAATCCTTCCAAGTTGTCATTATGAGGATCGTTGGCTGATGAATTTGCACTCTCTTCAAGGTTGACATGGATTTCCGGAGGAGGAGCGGGATTTGCTTGAGAGATTAGGAGAGCGCTCACTTTATCCATCAAAGCTTGATTAGCATCCATGAGAGTTTTATTAGCATCGATTAAAGCTTTATTGGAGGCTTCCATGCGTTGACTCAAGTTAGCGATGATGGCGTCTAATTCGACTTTAGTCACTCCTGCCCCGGATATTGAATTTTCTCTACCTTCAAATTGATTGGTAAGTGAAGTAGTTTCGTGATTAGCAACATTGTCGTTTTCCTCAACGACATTGCTAGTGTTCTTCTTTGATTTGGCCATTATCTCGGACAAGGCCTTGAATTTTGATGAGAATTTATCGATTGGCCTAGATCTTAAATTTGCGGAATCCATGGTAGAAGTAGGCTTAGAACTTCAAGATGAAGGAAGGAGATGCGAACGCGGCCCCATGGTGGACGCTAAATGTTGATCTCAAAATTTGAGTCAACACCAAGAGTACAGAATGCACTTCACGATATACTCAAAAAATAAGAGAAGTGGAGCCACAAACTAGAAAAAAAATGCAAGTAAGGAAAACACAACGTTTTATAGGTACAATCATGTGCGATTTACATCCACTTTGAATAGCGATTCCATTATTGCACTTAGAATTACAAGATAAGTATGTTCCCTCATTGCATTCATCATTGCACTATCTTGGAACTTAATTAAGGAAAATTGATGAGATACTTCAAGTATAACGATAGGGGATCAAATCCAGACTTCCACACAAACTTTGATGAATTCCCGCATATTCATAATGAATTTGGAGTTGGATCTTCACTTTGAGATGATTAGAGATGATTGAATCACTAAGTAAGAGCTGAGAATTGATTTTAACAGCCCTCCGGGGTCATAGGATTCCATCCCCCGTAAAGTGGGGTCGGACCTCTATTTATAAGTGTCGAGCAAATGAGGAGAATGGCCAAAATATATGGTGCAGGGAACCGGTCGGTTGGATATTTATTTACGGAAATGCCACTGGGTACAGCTGGCAACAGCTGGAAAGGGGTACCGGTCGGTCTTATACTGGTCGGTCGGTCGGTCGGTCGATATTTATCTACTACCATTCGGTCATACATTGAACTGCATACCGTCCGCCACTATTATATTTGCATACCAACCGGTCCTGAAACATCCGCCTTTTTTATATATTTGTATATACCAGTCGGCTCCTGTTTTCACGTTAGCACCGATCAGTTCATATTACAGCCATGCCATCCACTTCATGAATCTGCAACTGCCTTTTCACAAATGATCCCCACTTCACTTGCCACATGCTCACATGCTTTACTATTTTCCTTTATATGTTTTATTGTTCCTTTTGGGGTCTGGATATTACAAAAGTTCCATTGTCTCTTATGTTATTATTTGCTGAGGCCTCTTTACTTCATGACCGAACGGTATGGATGCTGCTGACCGACCGATCGACCATTGATGGAGGAGCTGACCGACCGACCGACCGGTGATTGAGGAGTTGACCGACCAGTATGAAGTGTTAGACTTTGTGATGTCCTCTTTTGCGGTTAATCACTTTATGGAAAATTTGGGCACATTAATTGCAACTTCGCCATTCTTGGAGTCTAGTGCCCATTCTTGTTTGAAACCATTTTGCATGCAGAACATGGTGCTGCACCAATCGGTTGAGAGCTTATACGTGTGCCACCACATTATTTGTAGAAACTTTATTTCCTCCTTTTCAGGCCGACGCATGTTATTGCCAGTACGCATTTCTCAGTTCTGATCCGCGTTTCAACAACGGGGTTAACAATATGTAATTCAAATTGCCTATGGAATTCAATGAAATCTAGTCACAGATTTTTCAACACTCAAACAAAACTTAACAGATCAATTTTATTTATCAAAGCAATGAAAAAATAGTTCCAAAGTAAGAATCAAAAGAAAAAAAGTTCATAGCATTTTCAGCAAGCACAAAGGACAATCAATGATTCAAATCAAAAACAAGTTGTTTGAAATCACTTGATAAAAATTTATTCTCAGAATTCAACTCCAAATATATGGTACCCATGAAATTCAAAAACCAATCACAAATGATTTTATACTCTAAATAGTCAAGTCAATCCAAAAATTATGAAATTATCACAATTTTGTCAATTATACACTACAACAAAATAAGGCTTTCACAGCATTTGTAAAACGCTATTATAACCTAACATAGCGTTTTAGAGAACGCTATGTAACGACATGCTATCTTAGACCTTCCACTTTGAATAGCGGAAACAAAAATGCTAATAAAGACAACTTTTATATAGCGTTTTTGCTTGCTATCAAAACAAAAACGCTATAAAAATATACTATCCGATATTGACTTCTTATTGCGTTTGTGTGTATGTTTCTATATCGTTTTTGCTTATTTGTATAGCGTTTAATCACTTTCTTTTGTAGCGTTTCATGTAAATTCTATAGCGTTTGTTCTTATACTTCCATTGCGTTTTTAAAACACTATAATATCACATATAATTTCATCATACCACAGTTCCTACTCTTTCGTTACCTTCATATACATAAATACCTTTCGAACAACATTCATATATATCATTACCTATTTCCCAAATACATACAAACATAACACAATTTCACAAACAACATGCAAATTGCAATATATTATTCCATACATATCATTCAAACATCGTTCACATATCCAAACTTAATATTTCATACATATGATTCAAACTACTTTTTACATATCCAAATTTAACAATTCATACGTACTGTTTGATCAACTCTTCAATGCCCATAATATGTTATATATACTTGCATTAACAAGTTACTTACAAAGTAGTCAAATGCTTGATTTAATCTTGCTTTGCTTTTGATATTTTTTCAGTAACATAAGCATTTTGGTCCTGTTACAATAATGATAACAATATTTAGTTCAAAATATTTGATAATCATATAAATTACAGTGCAAAACAAATGATTGTAAGATAACTAAGTTGACAAACATGTTAAGATTGCAGTTCTTCTTTCCTCTCAAGTGCAAATTAATATATCCAAAATTATGAAGATCAATGTCCAGGAAGTTAACAACAGTGAATTAGCAGGGTCATTTCAGTGTTAATTTTTTGTTCGAATACATGCAAAATGATTTGACTGGCATGATTACTGACATTATGAATCATCATCAAAAAAAAAAAAAAAAAAAAACAAAAACAGGAACAAAAGAAAGGAGCAACATAAAAATTGCAAATGGATAAATACCTGAGTGACTTGGTCATAGTTCCCAACACTCCAGACATGGCATGGTGTTAATGAAGTACCATTAAGCACCTTTACTTCTTCCTTTTTGTCTTTGAGACACTATGTATCGATTTGGAGATGAACATACTGCAATAACACCCAATATCCAACCACCTTCATGAAGAACATCAATTTTATCGGTCACCTTGAAACCAATCTATCCTGAAACAGGAGGCCAGGGTCTAATGTGATTCAAATCGTTTTGAGTTATTGTCGTTGAATTTAAAATCATTTTTTTATAAAATTGTTTTTTAAATGTGTTTTATGAAACGTCCGCTACTAAAATGAAATTGAAAATAATGTTTTCTTGTTCTTGATAATCGAGAGCAATTTTTTTAAAATGGGATTCAAATCGTAACGTTCAAACCTTAAATCAAAATGATATTTATAGCTGCACTCAAACAAAAATATTCTCTTAATGATTTTTCCAACTAAGACCATTCTCCAACTCAGTTGATAAATCAATATATATTTTTCTTTTATTTGTAAAGCAGAAGCACTTAAATTGAATTTATTACCTTATGTAAGTCCTGAAGCTTGTCAAAGCCTATTACAAAAATAGTCCAGCTTGTACCTCTGCTGCAAATTATTGATCACTAGTAGTTCAAGCGTATTTACGATCATAGTAGTTCAAGCACAGAATTGACGGGGGTTAGAGATGGTTTTCCAACATTGAACTCTTCGTCGTTGGTTTCCTCATCATCCGCTTCTTTTACATACTCGTCCTCATCCCATGTTTCCCTAGACAGATCTATGTATTTGTACCTTTTATGCAGTTTAATATTATATCAGTAAACCTGCAATAATTATACACATAAATATACAAAATGAAACTAGGCATGCAAAATTTATTTGAAAACTTTGAAATTAGATCAGGGAACACTATCAATGTTATTTGATATTACTTAAGTGGGAAAAACTATCAGTAAGAATGATAGCTGAATATATAAAGTAAAAAATATGCTATCACAATACTGATGCTTATAAATGAGCCTTTAGGACCATGATAAAAATAAAAGTGGAGAGGATAACAAGTAGTATATCTAATACTACAATAAAAAAGCTAGCAAAACTGAAGAAAAAACTAAACGAATGGAAGTTCTTATAAATCGATTGTGCATAAAAATTTTCATGAATTGAAAGTGAATGGTGAGCTTGTAAGTGAGCTGAAATGACTATACATGCATTTAGACTGTTTCGGTTTTTCAGGTCATATCCGTTATTTTAAGTATACACGCACTCGGACTGAAATGATTCCAATTAGAATAGCGAAAAAATGTGAAAAGCAAAAATTAGTACAAACTAGATATATTATTGTATATCTCGTATAAATAGTTATGTGATGCCTATTTCACTTAAAATGTTAAACTAGACTGTTTCACTTAAATTATTAAATTGGATAAATTATTGTGTAATTGGTACAATTAGTTACATGCTGCCTGACATTTTTGTGTTATTGTGAATGCTCAAAGTAGAGAATCATGTTACATTCCCATGGAAAACACCATCGAATCACTATAGCATTCATATTTATGCTCGTAAGTGAGGTTTTTTCAGGAGCATGCAGGTCTTAATTTTTCTATTTCGTTTATTGTTATGATTACATGTATTTATATTTATTAATGGAGACTTATAATTAAAAATAAAGTAAAACATTACATATTTATCCATATAGCTTACTTATTGTCAATTCATTTAGATGTTTTCAGTTTCTAAATATCACTCCCTAATTTCAGTTCATTCAAAGGTTGTCCTAGTGAAATCAGTAAGGGGTAAAATATTTGTTATATACCTCCATGTATTTTGCACCTTTTTGAGTTTGGCTTTCCTATTCTGGATGGAATAAACCAAAATGTAGTGCCATAATGATAAGGAAAGCTTCAAAATAACATGACAAGATAGTTTAGAATTCCAAGAATTGTTCAAACCGGTCCTAGCAACAACATGATTCCCATTAATATTTCTGAAAATAGGGACATCATTTGAACAATTGCCCAGGCAATATATTCCTCAGCACCCGCTCTGTACAACAAAGTATTTTATGTGTCTTTATGTCAATATCACCCATACTGATCTGACTTGTATCTCATTTTCAAGGTGAAATTTAAGTAGTACATAGAGACAACAAACATTAAGAATACAAGTATCTTTCAAGAACGTAGAGGTTTACCTTCTTGTAGAAATCCAGAGTCAGCTGCTCAAAATCCTCATATAGATCCTCTCGTAACTTTTTTCCAAGCATAGCTAAAAATATTACAGCAGACATTATACAAAGGGTATAGATAAAATTCTAATGATAACACAACCGGTCAAAGAGAAACAGGACATGTTCTTCACGACCAGTTGTAATTTAAGGAAATTAAGAGCCTATTCGATACTGATCTGACAATTCATTAACTTAAAGACGGTCGGACTTTCTTTTCTTCTCTCTCTCTCTCTTTTTGAAAATAAGAGTGGTATTTCATTCGAGCAGAGCACTTAGTTTTACGTGTCGGGTGTACGAACCAATGTTACTTCTATTATTTTAATTAGTCATACAAACGAACTGTTAAACAAAACTTTGTAAGGACACCTGCAGAATCTGAAAAGACACTCTAGACCATAGTTGTAATTTGCAGCTGCATCTTCTAGTGCCATTTTTTGAACTCTTTATACGTAGATTCATTATATACTGTTGCTAGAGAAGTTTCATAGTACATCATAGCGATACATTATCATGGCATACCTCACTGCATCCAGTTCCGAATTTCTTCTGGTCGTTAAGACACCGTTTGTGAAACTTATGATACCTATATCATGCATCAACTAATGAAATTAGAAGCAATTTGTCATAAAAAAAATTAAGGATAAAAATTAAGATAGTGCAATTACTTGAGCTAAAGGGAATAAGTTGAAAATAATCCATACCTTTGTTGCTTAAACTCATTTTCTTCTAGGAGTTTATGTCTAGGATGCTGAAATGGTGGAAATGGCCTAGGCATGGATTCTACAGGTGGACTGCTCCCAGAAAGAACTCCATGAGGAGAACTCAAGTTTGACAGTGAAGGCCTGCAAAACACACCACAGTAGACATAACAGCTTGTATATATCCACTGGTCATCAAAACTTATGTAACATTTAGGTTGTGAAAATTCAAAGAAGGCTGAATTTTCGCACTAACAGACAAGCTTACCCTTCGAAATGAGTAGCAAACATAAAAAATGATTGTAAGGTTTGTAATAACATAATCACAGAAGATTATTATGAACAAAAAATTAAATAAGAAGAACTAAAGTACATTGAAAAGAGATGCACCCACTATTTTCAGGAAGGTTCATGATAGTAACACCATATTCCATCTCAACCCTTAAGGAAGGTTCGTGATTGGTAACATTATAGCATGATTCCAATTGAAGATTGGTAACATAAGTTAACGAACATCAAATTTATCATGGCCCTGCTTGAAATTAAACAGAATCATTACTAAGTAGTGAAAACTGAACAATTGCATATATTAGAAAAGGCATGGAGATAGCACAAGACATAAACAGCAAAATGAATATTCGATCCATTAAGTTTAAAAAAAAATGTAATTGGGTTAATACCTTCTGCTTTTCTGCCACGTCAATATGATTGAATTTTGGGTCTTTGGACAAAGCAGCCTCTCTGTAACTATTTATATAACAAACTAGTGGTCGCAAGCTGGTCCTCTTACTATCCATTCTTTATAGCGCACTTCAATGGATCCCTTTGCTGTGATTAATTCTCATTTTTCTATTGAATGCTTTAATAACACTAAATAAAATTATCTACACAAAATATAATGTACCTTTCTGAGTTCCTCTAGCTTTGCAACATAAACACCTTTTGCTTCGTCCTCACCCTCTTCATGGAGCCAGTCTACAACTGCTTGCATAAAAGATAAAACAACTTTAATCAGTCATCATCATAAAAGATGCTTATGGTCATATACTAATCTATCGTGCAAAACACATCTTTAATAACATAAAGAAGTGACGATTGTCGTAATTTGTAACATTTCCAATTAACGACACATTTTATGTTTATATTAATGAAAAACACTTTTAAGGTTATCATCGTATATGCTTAGACAGAACCACCAAGCCTTTATTACTATCTGTGGCGATTGAGCAAACTGGATTTAAATGGCTGATAGACATGAACAAAGATCACCATGCTAAGAAATATTACCCAGAAAATCTTCTGTTACTTGTTGCTTGTTTACTCAAACTCTGTTTTTGTTTGTTACTTCTTTTAAGTCTGATTTTATGAACATCTCAAATTAAGCTAATAACAATCTTTGGTATACCAATTCTTTCGAAAGGCTTCCCGATTATCATAAACCAGGTTGTTAACACAAGTTTTCTTTTCAAAAAATGCAGGAAATTGTGACATCTTGAAAGAATAATATCTCTACAAAAGTCAAAAATTCATAGTTAGTTCATGCTAGACCAATGATTATTAATAGAAATTTAATTCTACACATTTTGTAAATGCACATGAATACATTATTCAATGCAATGCACATAAAACAAAGACCTCAAACTACCCAACCAGTTGCTTTGCACACATTTCAATGTCCAGTAACATAAATCAAATTTCCACCTGCACAAACAATGCAACTTATGTATCCAATTCGCACATATATTAAACAGTGTTTTGGACATTAAACATTGTAGTGAAATCAAATACTTTACATATAGACGTTTCCATAATACATTATCAGATATTCATTAACCACGATGCAAAAAACAGGAGCTATTACCGCAAAATATAATTGTAAACCGAAATACGGAAATTGAAATAGTACATGAAATCAAACTACTAGCTATTGATGATGACGTTTTTCTAAAGTTAATCATAATGGGAGAGATCTTAACTCTAAACTGTTTCCCATTAATACTTCCACATGCTTTCTCAAACATCTCACAGTGAGATACATAATTATCAAATTTAAAGAAATATCATTAAGTATCCTCATTAGACTAATTAGTAGCGTTGCATGCATAGAAATGGAGATAATAGAAAGTCTAATTGAGACGACCCGAACTTCCCCGTTAAGGAAAGCACGGATAGAATTGAGAACAACACACAAAAGGACGCATACGGAAGAACATTTCATTGTTATTACAACAATTCCATCAGATACAAGAATATACAGAGTATAAATGAATAAATTACATTCGATAAATATCAGAGATTACAATAAATTACATAGCAGCGGAAAATAATACAAAATCACAACTAGAAGTGATACACGGATACAGAGCTTTCCGAGCATCGTCCCAGCTGTAAATCAGGACCCTGTGAATATAAATCTGCAAAACCAAAACTACTAGCTGCCCGTGCGGAAAATAGGGGCACCCAGAGTTTAGGTTAAAACAATAAACTCCAGGTCAGTCATGTGACTGGTGTGAGAACTGAAACAGTTATCAATCTTTATTTTTAAAGTTAGGTAAATCAAGGGACCACGCCGTATAACACGGAACGGGTTTCCTCCCAAGACTACCAGTGCATAAAACAACAGCGCAATGCTAAATAAAGGAAAATGAAGCTGTTATAAGACCCATGTCCCATCACACAATGTAACGCAAGCCGGAGGATAGGGTTTTCCCTTATAACAGCCAAAGCATGCTTGATACGTTTAAATCACATTATTTTGATATTACTATATGTGTATAGTGTCAAAACAATTTCACATCATAAATATCAATCATAGGCGGCATGGGTACCATCTATCATGTCGCCATACTAGTTCTACAATTAAAACCGCAATACACGTATTGGAAATTGGATTTCCGTCATGAGCCGAGGCAAGGGGCAAGCTCCTCTCCGCGTTCGAGACACTCTAGCAATGCCTCAGGACCCCACTCTGATCCTTTGGAACCTCCAAGGCCGGTCCTCTCTTACTTTTGAGGATTAGTTATTCCTGAACACACGTTTCCCGGTCCTTACAGACCTATATCCGAGGCGCCTCGTATCCAACAACCACACAGGTGAAAAGTATATAAATGTCAGGGCTGGTAGGTCACTGACACCACCCTAGCTAGAAAGAAACGTCGTGCACTCCTTGGGTCCGTATCCCGTTTTTGACTCATACCGAGGTGTGAGGCTCGCGAATCCACGTTATACACAAAGCTATGCCACACAGGCCGTGCTTTGATCATCAACCACAAGACTTTGCTTTTCAACAAAAGCCTTGATCAATTGCCACTTACGCATGCCACACAGGCAATTCACTCCATGCGTTTGATATCCATCAATATATAACCCCTGAGCTCGTACGTCTCAGAGAAGGGCGTTAAGCAAGAGAATAAATTCTCCGCCGCCAAACAGATATATATTTAATAGAGATCAATCACACGGACTAAAATCCAATGTCAGACACACAGTCCATTTACAAGTCCGTTCTGGGTCTGAACGAAACCGGAGGCACTTTCCTCGCATATCCATCGATCTCCAAGTACGTCTGGACGATCACCGACTGTTTCCCTCATCTTGGGTGTACAGCCCAATCAAGATCATCAGTAATCACCCAACCGATGTGAAGACTTCCGGTCTTCAACCACCGTCTTCATCTTCGACATCTCGTCGAATCGATTATTCAGAATGGGTATAAACCCGGCCTTTCTGAATAACCCACGTATATAATAAACGAATGTTACACAAACACAACAAACGCCTCATCCCAATTTAGAATATTCTTTTATTCACAATATCACATTCTTAGGGAAATGTTCCCATTAATTTTATCCAAGATAAATTCTTTCAAATTTATCCTACAATCTTCCTTTGGATATCATTTCAAACTAGTCGGGATTAACGAACCACACCGAAGTAATTATTTATTTTATTTCCCAATCCCAACCTATATCCATGGAGAAAAACTGGTAATACTCCATTCCTAACACCACGGTGTTATCGGTAAAATTAATTACCATTTCACGTTCAAATCTAATTAAAGATTTAACTATCGCTTTGGAGCAAAACTGGTGGTACTCCATTCTCGATCACCTTTCAGATTTGATAATTTAAATTATCAATTCACATTTTTAATCTAATTAAAGATTCATTAAAACTCCACTTAGTTTTAATCTTTTCAAAAATCAATATCCTGCCTTTAACTGGGTTAAAGAACCAATGTCATCAAAAACACGATTCACGACAAACCAAATCACATTTGATATTAAATACAAGGCTCTGAATAGAAAATATATCGGCTTATATTCAATATCAAATTCTGAAACCAACAAATATCGTATTGGAAATAACGATATAAAATATCTTTCAAATCCCCATAACAATATTTGTATAGTCACGAAATCCAACATCGAAATATCCCGAAGATAATTTCGATTCAGCTCCAGTCCAATCCACGTATTGGAAATTATCGATTATTTTCAAAATCACTTTCAAATTCAATTTATTTATTTTAAAAATAAATTGATTTCAATTCTAGTTCAAAACTAGTTCATTTCGATAAAAATCTATTTTTACCTTTTCAAATGTGGAATTTCCCAGCCCAAATCTTTCCAATTCACATATTATAATTTTACACAAATTATAGATATTTTTAATAATTTTATCAAGGCCCGTACAGTCGATTTCCAACAACGGCCATCGAACTGCACTTACAGCGACCTTTTTCGAATTTGATTTGGACATAATTCCAAATCCAACCGTTAGATTTCAAATTTCTAATATTCATTGGAAAGTTCTTTTCGATACGAACCCAACGGTTCCGGTTTTAGGAGAATCCGACGGTCGGATCTCCCGCAATGTCCGTTTGAAATAAATGGTCGAAATTCACGAACTACCGCGGCGCGGCGCGTTCTATTCAGGCCATTATATATATAATATATATATATTATATATATTTCGTCGATTTCCTTTTTAAAACGAATTTTATAAATCGTTTTAACTTTGTTTCAAAACCATTTCAACACTATTTCCATTCAAAGCCAAAATTGAATTTTTCTTTATAAATTCGTTTTAAAATTCATTTCTATTCAATTCAAATTTTAATTCAATTTGAATTCATTTCAATTCACTTTCAATTCAATTTGAATTCGTTTTCAATTCCATTCATTTCGAAATCGTTTTCAATTCAATTCATTTCGAAATCGTTTTCAATTCAATTCATTTCGAAATCGTTTTCAATTCAATTCATTTCGAAATCGTTTTCAATTCAATTCATTTCTATTTTATTCAAATTCAAATTCACTTCCTATTCAATTCGAATTTTAATCTAATTCAATTGAATTTCATTTCAAAATATTTAGTTTTGAAATCACTTTTCAATATTCGTTGTAAAACGAATAAAATCGATATAAATATCGTTCACGTCAAAATAGCGCATCTCTAATCCACACGGCTTTATATATTTCAAAAACTTCTATTCAATTCAACACATGAACCTATATTTCTTTCATCACACGACTAATCTCAACACATGAGTACTGTCAACACATCACTATTTTTGTTATGTAAAATATTTTATAAAACTATGGTATCTATCGTTTGATTTTAATTAGACTTCTACTAGGAAGTAGTTCTAATTTTAAATATGATAAAGATGTAAATTTCATTATATAAAATATTTCACTCAACACATGAACATCGTCAACACATGACTATTTTTATATTCAACACATGAATTCTCTTTTATAATATTCATTATTTTTCAAATTGGAATGAGGCCCAATCAATCACCATATAACGTTAATTATATGGATTCCATACAACACATGTATATAATAGCTTTGAAAAATAATCAATCATCAACCAAAGTGCACTACACTGTATAAGCACCAAATATAAATAATTGACGCTTACACAGTCTGTCAATCGACCGATCGACATATTTAATCAATCAGGATGAGTGAGCATCAAATTTCATCCCAACACCCGTGTGGGGTTTCAAACAATCAAACACAGATTTTATTTGTGCAGTTGGGCGATGTGTAAAATTTATCGACCCAATCAATATCAGTCAAATCAGTGTATATAAACAAATCGACCGATTTGTTTATAAATATTTATTTATTCACTTTCACGTTAAAAATTATATTTTTAACGATAAAACAATTTATCTTAACACTTGAATTTCTATTCAGTTCATTTATTCAATAAAATGATATTTTTATTTTTCTAACATATTTTAGAAAATTTCGGCGGCATAACGGCACGATACTAGAAACGGGACAAGGCCTAGCCTTATCCCCGGTCTAGTGAAGGCCCACGCCATTCACACATCAATCAAATCACTTTCGTTATGCAAACCACAAAATTTGGAGTAAGAGTCTAACCTAGTCTTACTCCTTCGCCTTATAACGGCGCACGTCTAATCCTAACCAATTTATCGATTCGATTTTTCACACCACAAACCACATTCAAACCAATATCTCAATCAATCACCAAACATCCAAACAAACAAGTCCATGGTATGTGGACGGGTGTCGGGTGCTTCTAATAAGCACCGTCTGCATCCTAGTATATATATATATATATCTAGAAAAAGAGAATTAAGAGTGAGAAGTTCTCACCGAAAGCTATCCAAGCTCCACGGCACTTCATTTGCAGAAGTCTTCGCCGTTTTCGCATCTTCGTCAGCTTCGTCGCCCGTAGCCACTGTATATATAAAAATCGAATTTTTATTTCGCTATTCAATATATAAAAATCGAGTTTTTATTTCAAAGTTCAACATATAAAAATCGAGTTTTTATTTCAAAGTTCAACATATAAAAATCGAGTTTTTATTTCAAAGTTCAACATATAAAAATCGAGTTTTTATTTCAAAGTTCAACATATAAAAATCGAGTTTTTATTTCAAAGTTCAACATATAAAAATCGAGTTTTTATTTCAAAGTTCAACATATAAAAATCGAGTTTTTATTTCAAAGTTCAACATATAAAAATCGAGTTTTTATTTCAAAGTTCAACATATAAAAATCGAGTTTTTATTTCAAAGTTCAACATATAAAAATCGAGTTTTTATTTCCCTACTATATAGATAAAAATTATATTTTTATTACGCTATTTTCTATATAAAGATTTCGCCTTTTTAAATTTAAAGTTTTCACCTTTTTAAATTTAAAGTTTTCACCTTTTTAAATTTAAAGTTTTCACCTTTTTAAATTTAAAGTTTTCACCTTTTTAAATTTAAAGTTTTCACCTTTTTAAATTTAAAGTTTAAATCTTTCACCTTAAAATCTAAAAATAAAAATCAGAAATTAGTTTTGAAATTTAAAATAAAAACAGTATTTAATTTTCTATTTATATAAAATAAAAGTAAAACAAAATAAAAAAAACAACTTACAGTTCTGCGAAGAAAAAAAAAGGGGGGTATCGGTGTAGGCGGAGGTGAAGCAGGAAGAGGGGCGGAGGATCGAAGGGTGGCAGTCGCGTCGACGGTGGCCCAGGGAGGAGGCGGCGGCAGGGTTGGTGATCGCGCTCGAAGGTGCCGCGATGTCTTCGGGGGTTGCTCGATTGGATGTCGCGATTGGGTGTCTCGAGGGGTTGTTCGATGGTTCGTTCGGTGGGAGGAGGAGGAGTCGAGGGCGGCTCAGGCGAAGGGTTCGGCGGCGGCTTCGTCGGTCAAGCGGCGGCTCCGATTAGGGTTTTAGGTTCTCTTTTTTTTTTTTTCTGGATAAATGATCGGGGGGAGGGGGGGCCAAGGCAGAAGAAAAGGGGAGAAGTTTATTTTTTTAATATTTTATTTTATTATTTAATTACTTAAATTATGCACAAGGGTTGACTTTTACATATGACCTCGAAACGAGGCCCACCGCCTGTCGTCCATAGCGTTTTACCCCCATTCCGAACACAATGGGATATGTATCGTACGCTGGTTCGATCGTTACAATCAGTTTCATTTAAATTTACACTTAAATCGCAATATTGAATTTTAAACGTGCATTTCAAATTACCGGGGTCACATACTAACTAGAAAAATTCCAGAAAAATATTTTCTAGCTTCGTATTGACGATACGGTCCTAACAAAACTAGTTTCGTCGAATTCTGAGACCGTTGGAAAAATGGCCAATTTCCAGTCGATTAAAATCAACTGAAATGGTCAAAACACGTTTTCCTTTGCCACGCTCACATATTGATTCAGAAAATTATGAAATTTGAAACCTAGCAATAACTTGACATCACGGACCCAACAAAAGTGGTTTCGTCGAAATCCGAGGTCATTTGCAAAATGTCCATTTTTAAGGGCCTGAATTCCATAGCGACTATTCAGAATTTTCAACTGGACATATCTCTCAATTTTTAAAGTGAAATCTCAGTTTCTTACATCTGTTAGAAAGATATTATCAATTAGATCCTAATGTTTTTGGTTTCACTAAAATCCGGATTGTTTTGCACCCGGTACATTCAATTGAAGTTTGAAATCGAATTATCGAACTACCGCGCCATTTTCAATTCTATTTATATTTATATATAATTATTTATATTCTAACGACGACGCGTATAATATATACGTCGAATTCTATTCAAAATAAATTTCTCGTCGATTTTATTTAAAATAATCTATTTTAAATATTCAAAATTCACTAAAATTGCCAAAATAAAAATTTTAAACTGGCCCAGATTTTCGGGTTATTACAATCTCCCCCACTTAAAACTTTTCGTCCCCGAAAAGGAACAAAGTCGAAAATGGTTTGATTAATCAGCTCTACGTTCGATCTGGCTTGCATTCTCCAACTTTTTAGTTTCTGAGAATTTTCAAAATTTCAAAAATTTGGCTAACACCCTAAATTTTCGAAAAATTTCGCCATAACCTCCCCTGCACCGGGAGCATCGGGGAATTTCAAATAGCTTCCCCGGTCCTTCAGATCTCAAAAAGAAAAAGAAAAAGCCAAGCGGCTAGCCAATAGGCTCACAAAATCATCATCACCCAAACAAAACAGGAAATTATGTAGTAAACATGTACCTATTTGTCGGGCAAACAAATTTTATTCTCTGGCTCTAGCCTCCTTGCTATGACCTGTTCAAAGATATATATGTATATGCAAGCAAATGCAACCAATTTTCAATATAATTCAATATTTGGTTCAAATAGGCATAATGGTTCAAAATTATCAAACAAATAAACAAACAACATAAACATCAATCAATTAGTGAATTAGAGTTTCAAATTCATAATTTTGATACATATACAAAAATCATGTTTTGATGCCAACTCACAACAATGTGTTCTAACTATATAAGTTTTGGTTCTCACACCAGTCTAATGGAAATATATAGAAAATCACACCTTCGAAACACGAACGTAAATACTGATGATGTGGCCACATCATCAGAATTATCCCCGGGTGTCTAGAATGTGATTCTATATCTACCCAGTATATTAAAACTTCGAATATACGTTCATGACGCGTATACGCGAAATCTATATATACTCGATTGTCCATATTCAAAATAAATAAATATTCAAATACGTTTAAAACGATTTAAATTTTCAAAACAAAATTGTTTTCATTTGAAAAATATACTCTTCACACTCGTTCTAGGATACTACTAATCCTATCTCTAACGAGTCATTCTAATTGGATGTTGCTAATCCAATATCTGATGAATTCTTTCGTATGGTTCTAATGTGTCTTGTTCTCGAGCTCTGTAAACCAAAGCTCTGATACCAAATTGAGACGACCCGAACTTCCCCGTTAAGGAAAGCACGGATAGAATTGAGAACAACACACAAAAGGACGCATACGGAAGAACATTTCATTGTTATTACAACAATTCCATCAGATACAAGAATATACAGAGTATAAATGAATAAATTACATTCGATAAATATCAGAGATTACAATAAATTACATAGCAGCGGAAAATAATACAAAATCACAACTAGAAGTGATACACGGATACAGAGCTTTCCGAGCATCGTCCCAGCTGTAAATCAGGACCCTGTGAATATAAATCTGCAAAACCAAAACTACTAGCTGCCCGTGCGGAAAATAGGGGCACCCAGAGTTTAGGTTAAAACAATAAACTCCAGGTCAGTCATGTGACTGGTGTGAGAACTGAAACAGTTATCAATCTTTATTTTTAAAGTTAGGTAAATCAAGGGACCACGCCGTATAACACGGAACGGGTTTCCTCCCAAGACTACCAGTGCATAAAACAACAGCGCAATGCTAAATAAAGGAAAATGAAGCTGTTATAAGACCCATGTCCCATCACACAATGTAACGCAAGCCGGAGGATAGGGTTTTCCCTTATAACAGCCAAAGCATGCTTGATACGTTTAAATCACATTATTTTGATATTACTATATGTGTATAGTGTCAAAACAATTTCACATCATAAATATCAATCATAGGCGGCATGGGTACCATCTATCATGTCGCCATACTAGTTCTACAATTAAAACCGCAATACACGTATTGGAAATTGGATTTCCGTCATGAGCCGAGGCAAGGGGCAAGCTCCTCTCCGTGTTCGAGACACTCTAGCAATGCCTCAGGACCCCACTCTGATCCTTTGGAACCTCCAAGGCCGGTCCTCTCTTACTTTTGAGGATTAGTTATTCCTGAACACACGTTTCCCGGTCCTTACAGACCTATATCCGAGGCGCCTCGTATCCAACAACCACACAGGTGAAAAGTATATAAATGTCAGGGCTGGTAGGTCACTGACACCACCCTAGCTAGAAAGAAACGTCGTGCACTCCTTGGGTCCGTATCCCGTTTTTGACTCATACCGAGGTGTGAGGCTCGCGAATCCACGTTATACACAAAGCTATGCCACACAGGCCGTGCTTTGATCATCAACCACAAGACTTTGCTTTTCAACAAAAGCCTTGATCAATTGCCACTTACGCATGCCACACAGGCAATTCACTCCATGCGTTTGATATCCATCAATATATAACCCCTGAGCTCGTACGTCTCAGAGAAGGGCGTTAAGCAAGAGAATAAATTCTCCGCCGCCAAACAGATATATATTTAATAGAGATCAATCACACGGACTAAAATCCAATGTCAGACACACAGTCCATTTACAAGTCCGTTCTGGGTCTGAACGAAACCGGAGGCACTTTCCTCGCATATCCATCGATCTCCAAGTACGTCTGGACGATCACCGACTGTTTCCCTCATCTTGGGTGTACAGCCCAATCAAGATCATCAGTAATCACCCAACCGATGTGAAGACTTCCGGTCTTCAACCACCGTCTTCATCTTCGACATCTCGTCGAATCGATTATTCAGAATGGGTATAAACCCGGCCTTTCTGAATAACCCACGTATATAATAAACGAATGTTACACAAACACAACAAACGCCTCATCCCAATTTAGAATATTCTTTTATTCACAATATCACATTCTTAGGGAAATGTTCCCATTAATTTTATCCAAGATAAATTCTTTCAAATTTATCCTACAATCTTCCTTTGGATATCATTTCAAACTAGTCGGGATTAACGAACCACACCGAAGTAATTATTTATTTTATTTCCCAATCCCAACCTATATCCATGGAGAAAAACTGGTAATACTCCATTCCTAACACCACGGTGTTATCGGTAAAATTAATTACCATTTCACGTTCAAATCTAATTAAAGATTTAACTATCGCTTTGGAGCAAAACTGGTGGTACTCCATTCTCGATCACCTTTCAGATTTGATAATTTAAATTATCAATTCACATTTTTAATCTAATTAAAGATTCATTAAAACTCCACTTAGTTTTAATCTTTTCAAAAATCAATATCCTGCCTTTAACTGGGTTAAAGAACCAATGTCATCAAAAACACGATTCACGACAAACCAAATCACATTTGATATTAAATACAAGGCTCTGAATAGAAAATATATCGGCTTATATTCAATATCAAATTCTGAAACCAACAAATATCGTATTGGAAATAACGATATAAAATATCTTTCAAATCCCCATAACAATATTTGTATAGTCACGAAATCCAACATCGAAATATCCCGAAGATAATTTCGATTCAGCTCCAGTCCAATCCACGTATTGGAAATTATCGATTATTTTCAAAATCACTTTCAAATTCAATTTATTTATTTTAAAAATAAATTGATTTCAATTCTAGTTCAAAACTAGTTCATTTCGATAAAAATCTATTTTTACCTTTTCAAATGTGGAATTTCCCAGCCCAAATCTTTCCAATTCACATATTATAATTTTACACAAATTATAGATATTTTTAATAATTTTATCAAGGCCCGTACAGTCGATTTCCAACAACGGCCATCGAACTGCACTTACAGCGACCTTTTTCGAATTTGATTTGGACATAATTCCAAATCCAACCGTTAGATTTCAAATTTCTAATATTCATTGGAAAGTTCTTTTCGATACGAACCCAACGGTTCCGGTTTTAGGAGAATCCGACGGTCGGATCTCCCGCAATGTCCGTTTGAAATAAATGGTCGAAATTCACGAACTACCGCGGCGCGGCGCGTTCTATTCAGGCCATTATATATATAATATATATATATTATATATATTTCGTCGATTTCCTTTTTAAAACGAATTTTATAAATCGTTTTAACTTCGTTTCAAAACCATTTCAACACTATTTCCATTCAAAGCCAAAATTGAATTTTTCTTTATAAATTCGTTTTAAAATTCATTTCTATTCAATTCAAATTTTAATTCAATTTGAATTCATTTCAATTCACTTTCAATTCAATTTGAATTCGTTTTCAATTCCATTCATTTCGAAATCGTTTTCAATTCAATTCATTTCGAAATCGTTTTCAATTCAATTCATTTCGAAATCGTTTTCAATTCAATTCATTTCGAAATCGTTTTCAATTCAATTCATTTCTATTTTATTCAAATTCAAATTCACTTCCTATTCAATTCGAATTTTAATCTAATTCAATTGAATTTCATTTCAAAATATTTAGTTTTGAAATCACTTTTCAATATTCGTTGTAAAACGAATAAAATCGATATAAATATCGTTCACGTCAAAATAGCGCATCTCTAATCCACACGGCTTTATATATTTCAAAAACTTCTATTCAATTCAACACATGAACCTATATTTCTTTCATCACACGACTAATCTCAACACATGAGTACTGTCAACACATCACTATTTTTGTTATGTAAAATATTTTATAAAACTATGGTATCTATCGTTTGATTTTAATTAGACTTCTACTAGGAAGTAGTTCTAATTTTAAATATGATAAAGATGTAAATTTCATTATATAAAATATTTCACTCAACACATGAACATCGTCAACACATGACTATTTTTATATTCAACACATGAATTCTCTTTTATAATATTCATTATTTTTCAAATTGGAATGAGGCCCAATCAATCACCATATAACGTTAATTATATGGATTCCATACAACACATGTATATAATAGCTTTGAAAAATAATCAATCATCAACCAAAGTGCACTACACTGTATAAGCACCAAATATAAATAATTGACGCTTACACAGTCTGTCAATCGACCGATCGACATATTTAATCAATCAGGATGAGTGAGCATCAAATTTCATCCCAACACCCGTGTGGGGTTTCAAACAATCAAACACAGATTTTATTTGTGCAGTTGGGCGATGTGTAAAATTTATCGACCCAATCAATATCAGTCAAATCAGTGTATATAAACAAATCGACCGATTTGTTTATAAATATTTATTTATTCACTTTCACGTTAAAAATTATATTTTTAACGATAAAACAATTTATCTTAACACTTGAATTTCTATTCAGTTCATTTATTCAATAAAATGATATTTTTATTTTTCTAACATATTTTAGAAAATTTCGGCGGCATAACGGCACGATACTAGAAACGGGACAAGGCCTAGCCTTATCCCCGGTCTAGTGAAGGCCCACGCCATTCACACATCAATCAAATCACTTTCGTTATGCAAACCACAAAATTTGGAGTAAGAGTCTAACCTAGTCTTACTCCTTCGCCTTATAACGGCGCACGTCTAATCCTAACCAATTTATCGATTCGATTTTTCACACCACAAACCACATTCAAACCAATATCTCAATCAATCACCAAACATCCAAACAAACAAGTCCATGGTATGTGGACGGGTGTCGGGTGCTTCTAATAAGCACCGTCTGCATCCTAGTATATATATATATATATCTAGAAAAAGAGAATTAAGAGTGAGAAGTTCTCACCGAAAGCTATCCAAGCTCCACGGCACTTCATTTGCAGAAGTCTTCGCCGTTTTCGCATCTTCGTCAGCTTCGTCGCCCGTAGCCACTGTATATATAAAAATCGAATTTTTATTTCGCTATTCAATATATAAAAATCGAGTTTTTATTTCAAAGTTCAACATATAAAAATCGAGTTTTTATTTCAAAGTTCAACATATAAAAATCGAGTTTTTATTTCAAAGTTCAACATATAAAAATCGAGTTTTTATTTCAAAGTTCAACATATAAAAATCGAGTTTTTATTTCAAAGTTCAACATATAAAAATCGAGTTTTTATTTCAAAGTTCAACATATAAAAATCGAGTTTTTATTTCAAAGTTCAACATATAAAAATCGAGTTTTTATTTCAAAGTTCAACATATAAAAATCGAGTTTTTATTTCAAAGTTCAACATATAAAAATCGAGTTTTTATTTCCCTACTATATAGATAAAAATTATATTTTTATTACGCTATTTTCTATATAAAGATTTCGCCTTTTTAAATTTAAAGTTTTCACCTTTTTAAATTTAAAGTTTTCACCTTTTTAAATTTAAAGTTTTCACCTTTTTAAATTTAAAGTTTTCACCTTTTTAAATTTAAAGTTTTCACCTTTTTAAATTTAAAGTTTAAATCTTTCACCTTAAAATCTAAAAATAAAAATCAGAAATTAGTTTTGAAATTTAAAATAAAAACAGTATTTAATTTTCTATTTATATAAAATAAAAGTAAAACAAAATAAAAAAAACAACTTACAGTTCTGCGAAGAAAAAAAAAGGGGGGTATCGGTGTAGGCGGAGGTGAAGCAGGAAGAGGGGCGGAGGATCGAAGGGTGGCAGTCGCGTCGACGGTGGCCCAGGGAGGAGGCGGCGGCAGGGTTGGTGATCGCGCTCGAAGGTGCCGCGATGTCTTCGGGGGTTGCTCGATTGGATGTCGCGATTGGGTGTCTCGAGGGGTTGTTCGATGGTTCGTTCGGTGGGAGGAGGAGGAGTCGAGGGCGGCTCAGGCGAAGGGTTCGGCGGCGGCTTCGTCGGTCAAGCGGCGGCTCCGATTAGGGTTTTAGGTTCTTTTTTTTTTTTTGTTTCTGGATAAATGATCGGGGGGGGGGGCCAAGGCAGAAGAAAAGGGGAGAAGTTTATTTTTTTAATATTTTATTTTATTATTTAATTACTTAAATTATGCACAAGGGTTGACTTTTACATATGACCTCGAAACGAGGCCCACCGCCTGTCGTCCATAGCGTTTTACCCCCATTCCGAACACAATGGGATATGTATCGTACGCTGGTTCGATCGTTACAATCAGTTTCATTTAAATTTACACTTAAATCGCAATATTGAATTTTAAACGTGCATTTCAAATTACCGGGGTCACATACTAACTAGAAAAATTCCAGAAAAATATTTTCTAGCTTCGTATTGACGATACGGTCCTAACAAAACTAGTTTCGTCGAATTCTGAGACCGTTGGAAAAATGGCCAATTTCCAGTCGATTAAAATCAACTGAAATGGTCAAAACACGTTTTCCTTTGCCACGCTCACATATTGATTCAGAAAATTATGAAATTTGAAACCTAGCAATAACTTGACATCACGGACCCAACAAAAGTGGTTTCGTCGAAATCCGAGGTCATTTGCAAAATGTCCATTTTTAAGGGCCTGAATTCCATAGCGACTATTCAGAATTTTCAACTGGACATATCTCTCAATTTTTAAAGTGAAATCTCAGTTTCTTACATCTGTTAGAAAGATATTATCAATTAGATCCTAATGTTTTTGGTTTCACTAAAATCCGGATTGTTTTGCACCCGGTACATTCAATTGAAGTTTGAAATCGAATTATCGAACTACCGCGCCATTTTCAATTCTATTTATATTTATATATAATTATTTATATTCTAACGACGACGCGTATAATATATACGTCGAATTCTATTCAAAATAAATTTCTCGTCGATTTTATTTAAAATAATCTATTTTAAATATTCAAAATTCACTAAAATTGCCAAAATAAAAATTTTAAACTGGCCCAGATTTTCGGGTTATTACAGTCTATGGGCGTTTACCTCCGCAAAGGGTATTAATTTGGAATGTGGTCATGCCTTTTTTTTATAGCATAACAATAATTATCCAAACAACAATGTGATTTCAGGCTAACTAGTAAGCGCACTGATTCTATAATTGGGGACTTCAGGTTCTGCTATACATGCAAATTTTTGAGAAACATTACTTACTAGTAATATACCGATTTCCGCCAGATGCCACAATGTCATTCAAAATTTAGAGCACTTAAGTGAGATAACTTAAAGAGTAACCTATATGTGTTTCAAAATACGTATGGAACTAAATGCTAAGTTAAAGTTTTCCATTGTTTAACTCATATATATATATATATATATATGTGTGTGTGAAAGTAAACGGAGCCATATATAAACAGACCTCACCCAGCAGAATCACTAGCAGCAACAGGCCAAGTCTTAACCAAAACTTCCTTTTTAATTCAATCACTATAAAGCCATTATTAATTTTAATGGGGCAATTTGCAAACTTGTTCGATGAGGTAAACCTATAATGATTGTTATTAGGTCATTGATATGATCTTTGACCTTAGGTCCAGCTTTGCCACAAAAAGAAATTAATCTACTTTATTTTTGATAGAATACTGTTAGTAATAAATATGTAATAATTTATAATACAGATATCCTTCTTTCAGGCATACGTATCAAGCGGTTTAAAAAACGATGGAAAAAACGGATTTGTACATGGCAACTCTTGTCTTGACAAACTTTTATGAGCGCGTGATGCTATACAAACTTTTCGAGCCACAAAAAGGCTTCGTTGAAGAACCATAATTATGCATATATACTGCTACATGAAATATTCATCTTTCTAGATTAAAGAACCATAACAACTTATGTATTCAGGCATTGTCACATCTTTTCTCTCAAACCCTTCTCATTTTCCCAATTCCAAATGCCTTACTGGCAAATTAAATCAGTTAATTGTTTCACCCACTTTTTTTTACTATGTCTTAGTTTATAATCACCTGCTTAAAATATAATGAAGCTTATATATTCAAGTAACGACTCCAGTCTTAAGTAGAATGATGCCCAACACTCCAGCTAATACCATTAGTGTTCCCTCAATAATGGCTCTGCAAGTTATTCCCCAAGCTTCATATTATTTAATGCTTAAATAAATGCTAATGTGTGTGCATGAAGAAAGGATAAAAACCATTTCAACCTTATACCCTTGTTTGTAAGTTCCAAACTTAGCATCCAACAATTTATAGACAACTTTTATCAAGCCCTCAAATAATAAAATTAGAAACAAAGTACATACATACATACGTACATACAAACATCCATACACATATGTTAATTAAGCACATATTGTTAGTAGGTTAGATAGTTGACAAAAGCATTTGTAGCAATTTCTGTTTCTTTTTAAAGTATAGAAGTCTCATTATCATATAAGAGAAATAATCGATGAATCCTACCGCAGAAACCTAGTTAACACCTTGTGGACAAACTCGTATTCACAAACTAATGTTGCGAATCAAATTTAGCAATCGAAACATGTGAAACCTCCATACCTAGTTCTAAGTCCAAGTGGATCGTCGAAGGGTCAATCAAGCATTGTTGATCATTTGATCCTCTTTTTTCAATAGGTTTGTGCTTTTATGATGCAAATGTTCAGATGTGTACAGCCGCTTTGTGCACCTATTCAAAGGGCCTATCCAGAAGCATAGAACACACAAAACACATTCTTACTGCAAATTAGGGGTCATAAATTGATATTCATATTAACATTACCAAAATGTAATCCCTAATTTTTTTAGGGTGAAGCCTTCTTGCTGTGAAAAAAGCCCTAAAATTTCAGATCTAAGTCACTTCAAATGCAATAACGTAAAAGTGCAAACAAATAAAATTATAGGTTTTCCTCGTCGAACAAGTTTTCAATGACCTAATAATGCCAAAAGTGAGGAAAGGCTTAGAGCAATTGTAAGAAAACCACACAACACTATAATTAAAATTATACGAAATATATAAAAATACATCCTAGGTAAATTCAAAACGGAGATGCTCCTCTAGGTTTATAGACTGCATAAGAGAGAGATTGCGGCATTAATCAATTACTGATGACAGAGATATGCGATTGAGATTTACGGAGGCAATGACGAACGATAGTTAATGTTTTCTGGAGGTGAAGAAATTAAACAATTTTTTCGATTGAGGAAGCGATGATGGAATATAGGCTTTCCTAATTCCTGCACAAAATTGGTTTCCCGCCTGCCTTTTTACTGTATAGCGTTGTATACCAAATTTAGCCAGTCAAATTTAGCCAGTCAAATAGCGTTGGAAACTCAAACTTGAATAGCGTTCCCAAGCTGGTGAGCGGCTGATGCTATGAGAAGCCCAATTTGTTGTAGTGATAACTTTCAAGTAGTGCGTTGTATTCAAAGTAGTTTTTCAATATTTTACAAAATGAATTAGAAGAGGCTCAAAGTAACAAAGATGCATAAAATTTCATTAGCTTTCCAAAACATCATAAATTTTAAAATTCCAATTTACAGTGTTCATGATATGCTCAAAATACCGCAACAATGTCAGAAATTCAGCTACCAGTCTTATAACTAAACTTCAAATGAATTGCAGTTTTTCACCAATTTAAGTTCAGAATCTCAAAATACTCAATCTATAAAAGTTGTAGACAATTGAATCTAATTTACCAAAAATCAAGAATTTTGCAAATTGAAGTTAAGAAGCTCAAAATATGTTAAAAATTACTATGCCAGTGTTAATATGAATTAGCATCAATAAGAAAAAACATTAGTCTAGAGATCATACCTGACTTACCATAATTGATGTGAACCGATGAATCTAAAAATCAGAAGTCTATGGCTAAGGAACGCTGACTAATTCAATAACATGGAACAATTTGAATTTTATATCTCTTAAGCAAAGTTGTTCCTTAGCCTCCCTCGGCACCTAAATATTTATAATATAGAGTGGTCTAACAAAGACTGTTTTACCACTCTTAGCTTCATCCACATATTTTGGTATTCAAACCCGTTTATATAACAATCCATTAGTATCCACCAAAGTGCCCTTAGGCACCCAAATTCGTTTAATCTTATTCAAATTCATTTTGTTATCTTTTGGGATCCACATTTGTTTAATTGGATTGTTTCTAAATAGGTTCTTACCTCGTTTATAATTTAAATACCCTTTGAGATTATTAGATTCCAAATTTCAAATTTGATCTTTTTCAGAACTATTTGAAGGATTTTTAAGCCATTAGAATTTTGTTTTTCAACTTGATTGATTTTTCCAAAATCGAGTCCTTTCTTATTCTTTAAAAAATTGGTTTTTTAACTACATATTCAGCTATTTTTTTCCTTTAGAAAAATTTGCCAATATTGATTCAAATTGCTGAATTTTAGATTTAAGATTACTAATTTATTTTATTAAACAATTTATTGCGATTTTTCTCTTTTCAGAATCATTTTGTTTCAAAACCATATTTTTGTTTGTAAAGCATTTTAATTTTGGCATTGAACTCAAAAATCTCAATTTCAAATCGTTTATGCTTTTCAATTTCAAGTTTTTCAAAACCCTTGAATATTTTAGTTTCTTTTTCCAAACCGTGATTTATACGTGTAATTTCAAATTCGTTATTTTTCATAATCATGTTTTTGTTTTCAAGGGTTTTGAAATTTTCTTTTGTTTCAAACAATTCTTTTTGAAAAGCTGTGCATTTATTGCATTTGAGATTTTTATTTTACTTGGTTTCAATTTCAAGCTAATTCAAAATCAATTCAATTTTCATGTTTGGAATTTTTAGCCTGCTTAAACCTATCCAACTCCTTTCGCAAAAAAATGTTTTTTGTTTTTAGTTTAGTCTCGTATATTTTTAAAAACACAATTCCCTTTTCAAGCTTCTGAAACTTTTCATTGAGATGAACTGAATCATTTTCTAAATTTAAACATTTTTTGCAATTCGAGTTTTCAATCTTTTTAACGTTTTCAAGTGTTAATTCCAAATCATGATTTTTGTTGGTCAACTCAATATTTTCAGATTTTAATTTTTTATTCTTCAATTTGAGACTATCAACGATTTTAGATAATTTTTCACAAAAAAGAACTAACTCCTGAGAAGGAAATTCACCACGCCCATTATCAATTAAGTCTTCTTCACTGTCATCATCTGATTCATCTTTTGTAAATCCTGTCAAGCATAATTCTGAAACTGAGTTGACTTTCGAGGGTTTTGAGCTATTGTTTACAACACATCAGGAGTTTTCCAGATTTCTTGTGCCATTAAACAATGGGAGATATGTTTTAACTTATCATCATTGGTATAAGAATATAAAATGTGCGTAGCATGAGAAATAATTATAGTGTCATTCTTATCCACCATATCACATCCATTTTTAAAAATATCCCAACATATAATGTTAACCAATTTTAAATAAAATTCCATTTTTAATTTCCAATTTAAAAAATCCGTTCCATTTAAAATAGTTGGGGTTATACTGGAAAAATTCTCACAAGATTGACAACTAGAGAACTCACCATTAGGGAAATCCATGACTCTATAGTTATTGTAAAATAAAAAACCTGCTCTTATACCACTTGTAGGATCTAAATTAACCCTAGATGGGGTATGTGCGTTAGGGATTGCAGAATGGATCGTTAAGGCAAAACTAATACTAGAGGGGGTGAATAGTGTTTTTAGAACACACTGGATTTTATACTTCTTCAGAATTGCTCTTACGTCCAGTCCCACGCAACGTTGGATTATGCAAAGTTTTATTACTATATCAATATCTAATTACAGTCCTCCTTGATTTCACGGCTGCAAGGGATACCACTGATTCCACACACACTTGATCAAGTATACCCTCCTTGTTTTCACGGCTACAAGGGATACCACCAATTACACGTCCTTGATTTCACTGCTATAAGGGATACCGCCAATTACTTACATAACCCAAATAATTACAAACAACCCTATAACTCTTTAATAGAACTTGATTCAGAGAGTAATGAGTAGAGAGTGAGAAGAGAAGAAGTTTAATGAAAAATAAAATTGAATGCGGCGGAGTATAAGTGTAGAAATAATAAAAATGAGAAGATATAATAGTGTAAAGAAAGGAGATGAAGATGGAGAAGAAGAATGATAAAAATTTGAAATCATCCCCTACTTATAACATTTGAAAGGTTGCAACGTTTCTGAACTATCACAAATAGTGAAAAGACTTCCTTTCAATTTTGAAAAAATGACAGTTATATGTCAACATGTATAAAAATATATGTCGACATATCATGTTTAAAAATTGAATTTTGACCATTTTTCAAGTGTTGTGATATATGTGTGTGTATATATATATATATAATTCTGGAAATTCTTGAATTAAAACAAAGTGTTACAAAAGAATATTATAAAGTGGAAAATCATATGAAAACATAAATATAAACTATATAAACATATTTATAAAATTATAGAGTTAAAACTATATAAATATAGAGTATATAAAGGTATAAATATAAATTTTTATAAAACTTGATTTTAAAATCAAAAGTAAAGTAAAGAAAATAAAATAAAGAAGATAGAGATTGAAGATAGAATTTGAAATCAGAAATTGAAAAACATAATTTGAATTTGAACCTGAAGTGCTATTCAGAGTCTTATTTAAACTAGACTCTATTACTATATATATCTTGAACTCTTGAGCTCTTAAATTCTTGAATACTCATGAGTCTTGAATCATCTCTGAATTTTGAATCTCTAATATCTTTAAACTATACAGTCTTCAGTAATAATTCCTGTATATAAATCATGCATATATATATATATATATATATATATTCTAGACAAAAGTGTTAGTATATATTTTATAATCAATTAATATTGAAATAAGGTTGTTCTCATCCAAACTCCATTCTCCAACAATCTCCCCCTTTTTGATATGACAGCCTTAGTTTATAAAATATCATACCTGTATAAACCTGTTGATGATGATCCTTCTAATACTCCCCATATCTATGTGAATCCTATATTTTATCATTTCTCTCTCTTTGGCATTATCAAAAAGAATTTCTAAAACAACCCCTCCTAAATCCTATAACTATCTAAATAATTCTTATAAGTAACCAAATCAAAGTAAAATACTCCCCCTTAATCTATATAATCCTATAATAGAAAATTAAAGCAACATGATTATTAATCATCAATACAAACCAATCCAAGTATTATAATTACATTTGTTTGATATCATACATATAAACCAAATCAAAGCAAACCACACCATATGTTTTAATATATATACAAGTTTTAAGTCATAAAATTCAATTCAAACAAATCAATCAAGTCAACCATGCCAATAGTTAAATGTTTCTTGGGACTTCAACCCAACTATCTTCTCCAAAGATTGGATCCTTCTTGATGACTTCCCAATCTTCATATTCTTTGGTTGGTGGAGCCTTAGCGAGATTGTTATCTTCATCTCTGAAAAGAGAAGAGATTAGCCACCGAAGTGCATCAAAATACTTCTCTTGCTATTCAAACATCTTTATTTGGCTTAATTTGAGATGACGTTGGTTTCGTAGAATTATAGAGAGAATATTCTTGAAAGAATTCAGGGTTTCTTCAAAATTTTCACTAAGATTATGAATTGGTATTTCCATGAATTTAAGAGGAAATGAATAAGGATGAAGGAGAAATAGAATAATGAGTTTTTCTGGAAGAAATAGGCTTAAATAGGGTCTGGAATTCGTTGGATTTTGAATGGATATGAGTTATTTATTTAATTTTAAAATTTGAAACAATTTTAAAATCTGGCGGTTATATGTCGACATATACATAAATGTATGCCGACATATCCTATTTAAAAATTTGGAATTTATCAAAATTTGAATCTTTTGAACTTGTATTAAACTATAATTAATTCTAAAGTTTTTACATAAACTTAAAGATGATTTTGAGATAAATAAAACTCCATTCATTACTTAATAGAACGCAAATACATCCAACTAATTAAGACACACTAAATACGAGATTCGAAAGCAAAACATAAGCAAATACATAAAGATAAATTAAACTAGATAGACTAGTTTTTGGATGATGATGAGGGAGGTGAAATTCCAAGTTTTCTTCTAATCTTGACCATGAACTTGGTTCTTTTTGAAAAGTTCTTCTTAAGCTTCTTTTGATTATTGGCAATCTTTACTTGATTTTGAGCAATTGTCTCTTTGGAAATGTGTCTAGTGTTGGTTGGACACTCAACACTTTCTAAAGAAGTTTCTTCTTCTTATTCGACTTCCATTGGTGCTTGTTCTTATTGCATTCGGGCTTATTTGGCTTCGAATGTCTCATATGGTTGGAAAGTGAGAGGAATTTGCATGAGACGTATTTTAAATGAGTCAAACACTTTTCTAGGCACAAATTCTTTTCCATGAAGATCAACTCCAAAATATTTGAAGATACGTGTGAGTTAAACACCATAGTAGAGAGTGTTTTCTGTTGATGACAATTCTATGGGTTTAATCTCTTTCATATCAGCCCAATTAATGTTATAGCCACCCATAATAGCAAAGATGACCTTTTGGACTTTAAGAGTTGGATTATTAAAGTTTCCGGAGCGGGGAGTGATGGTATGTTGGAGGAGAAGGTTGACAATTCTTTTTTTTTTTGGATGGAAAAAGCGATTTTTGAAATCCATATGAGCATCACTTTTGAATATGTCATGATAGGTCTCTAAATCGGTTTCATCGATAACGAAATCCGAAAAATCCGGGCATATGCTTCGACAATTCAAGATATTGCCTAAGAGTCTGACATCGAGAACAATTTGTGTGCCTTGGATGCTACTCCAAATTTGGTCTTTATTGCCTTCGTAAAATCCACGATTAAGATTCACATAAAACATCTTGACAAGCTTAAGATAACATACTTCGTCATTATCCCGTGAATCGATTAGACTCAAGACTTCGTTTCGTTGAAAGAGAGATGTAGGATCATAAGAGGGAAAATCGCTAAAGACGACGAAAGCACCCATGTTAACTTTAGCATTCACTACATAGTTAACATTAGTCTTGATATCTTCTTTGTCATTATGAAGATAACCTTTGATGGTTTTGGTTAACTTCAATTTCTTAGTTGAACTTGAGGAAGCCATTGAATTGATAGTTTTGAAGATAATAGATATGAAGAATGTTGATTTGAGTTATGAATGAAAGGTGGAGAGAATAGGTGTATATATAGAAATTGAATGGATATGAATTTTATAGGCACAACTTTTCAGTAGCCAATGACACCTTTTCAGACCTCGAGAGTTGGTGAAAAGTTAGAGGGAAGTTTGGAAGTTTAAACCTTTGAAATTAAAATTTTAAATTTTAAATTTCTAGTCATTTATGTCGACATATAGACATATGTATATGGACATATGTGCCTATTTTCGAAGGAAATTGAATTTTTGTGAAATGTAATTTAAATTATCGATTTATATTTCATGTTTAACGATTTCCTGAAATAATTCTAATCCTAAAAAACATTCAAAATTTTATTTTATTATTTTATTTGTTATTTATTATTATATTATTATTTTGAATTTCAAAATTCAAAATTCAAATTTGAATTTCAAATTTCAAGTTTAAATTTTAAAGTTTTAAATTCAAAAAAAAGTAAACAAACAAAGCAACCATTTAACCAAATAATATTAAAAATTAATTAAGGCATACCCAGTTTTTAGATCCTTTTCTTCGGAATTTTATGAATTCTGAATTGTCGTAAAGCACATATACGAATTTCCGGTTTCAAGCTCTTTATCACTTGATGATGAATCTGAATCATTTAACGTTGCTGTGTATGCTTTCTTTCTCTTTCTTGACGAATTGTATTGTCTATTTGTTGAGTCAATTTATCGGATATGGACACATTTTCTTCATATGGCCTGGTTTGTTGCAATTATAACATCGACCATCATTACTTCTTGAACTTCCTTAGTTATAATTTTTCCCTCTATATCTCAGAAATTTTCTAAAATGACTTTTCATAAGAGATGTTTCTTCATCATCTTCACTACTCAAGTCAGAATCATTTGTTGTTGCTTTTAATGCAATAGATTTCTTCTCAGTTGGCCCGTTTTATTTTCTCTTCTGTAATTGGACTTCATAAGACATCAGATTTCCGATTAACTACTCAATCTTCACTTTATTGACATCATTGGCTTCTTCAATTGCCAAAGTTTTCTGATTCCATTCTGGAGTCAATGAACTCAATATTTTTCTGATTGATCTACTTCAGAATATGTTTTTCCAAGTGCTGTTAATGAATGCACTATCCCTTGAAATATGTAATACATAACGGAGATAGACTCATTCTCGTTCATTTTGAATAACTCAAACTGATTAACTAACATTGCTATTTTAGTTTGTTTAACTTTACTAGTTCCTTCATGAGTAACTTGTAAAGTTTTCCAAATTTCATAAGCAGTTTTACATATTGATACTCTATTAAACTCATTCCTATTTAATGAACATAATAACATATTCATGGCTTTAGAATTGCTTTGTGCGGTAGTCTTTTGTTCATTTGTCCATTGTGCAAAAGCAGTTGTGGGTTCAACAAATTCATTTTGTGTACTATTCCATGTGCCTAATCCTACTGATTGTAAATATATTTTCATTCTACATGCATAATATGAATAACTACTACCATTAAACAGTGGTGGTCTAACAGTGGACTGACCCTCTACAAAAGAACTATTATTTCTACCAGTGTTGGTTGCCATTATCACTATTTTCAAAAATCAGATTATGAACTTTTTGAAAGAACTTTCTCTAGCACCAATTATGTAGCAACCCGCATTTTAGGTATCGAAGGATCGTAAAATATTTTTATTTCATTCTCTGAGGGTTGGATCATTCTCATCTTTTAATATGTTGCTTATAAAGATGTGAGACATGGCCATAATTTTTACAGATCTAGTTTGTGACCATTTTGCCCTTGTCAACCTTGTACAGGGCATAACTTTTGACTCAGGTCGAATCAGAGGATGAGACATGTGCCATTGGAAAGGAATTAATGATTTCTTTTTCATAGAGTGGTTACATTAATGATTTGGCTCAGTGGTTTGGCAGATATCGCTGTTTTAAGGTTTTTCAGTTGGCTATTCATGTTTTGGAGCCTTAGTGGAATTCTATAAATAGGGGGTGAGAGTGGAGGGAAAAAATTTACTTTCCCATTCTCTTATTTGAAGGCATTGATCTCCTTCTTCCTCTAACACCTTTCCACCGTTAAAAATCCAAATCTAAGGAAGGAAATCGAAGATCTTAACCATTCGAGGCTAGATCTACATCGTTTCAAGGGAAATTTCATCGAATCAAGGAGTTTGGTTCTAAGTATTCACTGTTTGGATTCTTATTTCTACCATTTTAGCTTGTTTTGGCAAATCGGTGAGTGATTTACTTCTCTCACATGAATGCAGTGAAGTATATGAGTGCTTGTGCATGTTTCTCATCAAATTGGAATGTTTTACCATAGATTTACACCATTACATGTTAATTTTCATATGCATCACCCTATGATCTAATTTAACAACTTTTACACATTAATTTCAGGTCATTTTACATGTTTATGTTAGTTAGTTCTCCCATTTTGATCATATGTTCATTTTAATGGTTTCTGGTGAGATTTACATCATTTTTGTGGTAATTGTCATATTCGTGTGGTTAGTAATGTTGTGATATGTTTATGATTGCATTTGAAGATTTCGGTTGAGTTGGTTTGGTTGGATTCGTCATTTGGCGAAGTTTTGGTCGAAATTGGAGTTGAATTGCAATATTCATAAGTTGGATCGGGCAGAAGTTGGATCGGACTAAAGTTGGAACGGACCATAGTTGGATCGGACCAAAGTTGGATCGACCAGAACCGGCTCAGCCAGAATTGGCTCGGGCAGGATTGGCTCGGCCAGAAATGGCTAGGCCAGGATTGGCTCGGCCAGAATTGGCTCGGCCAGAAGTAACTCCGACTAAAGTGACTCAGACACTTCCGATGATGATGTGACTTCAAAGTAAATTCAATTGGGAAGTTAGAAAGTGCTGACATAATGCTATGGATTGCTTTGAACCTTAAAAGATGTTGGTCAGTTCAACGATGATGGTGGCTTCGACGAGAGTCTAGAAGGGGATGTTCGAAGTGTTGGAGTGTTTGTTGGTCGGGAAGATGCAACGAATGTAGATTCAACTCGAAGGTTGTGAGTTGGTGGATAATGGTCACTTGAGAAGGTTGCTCGGGCTATGAAAAGTCGTCAAGATGGATGACTAGAGATGAGAAGGCTGAGGTATTGTTGTTTTCGTAAGTTCTAGCACCCTGGGTCTTGGGGAAAGGCCTAGTTGTCAAGGTTGGACATATGGAGTTTTATGCTAGAACTGGGGTTACCATTAGCCCTTGACATATGGCAAGGTTGGCCGTCATATGATTAACGATGGTTTCAAAGCAGGATTGGTGGTGATAGCCCGAGTCAATCACGGATGATTGGTTTTTCTGTTTGTACTATCTCACATAGATTATCCAAAGTCAAGGGAGATGTTCTTTGAGTGCTTAAATGATATTGGTTTAGGCCTCTGGGGAAAGTACTTGGGGGATGTTAAACTCGATTAGGGTTGTCTGTGTGAGACTTATATAATCTGGATGTTATGAGTGTTTTCCATGATTGAATGGGTGTTCTGGTTTCCATGGATGAATGGTTGAATTGCTTATAGTAAAGGCTATCACAGTCCGATGTAGGGAAGATAAGGTTGAGTTCTTCTCTTGTGTCGTGGGTAGATTAGTATGTTTATCTATCCCTTCTCATACACTTTATTGTTGAAGTTTGTTAGCTGTTTTATCATTCACTAAGACTATTGTCTTACTCAAGGTTTTATGTTTCCTCTTATTACCTTGGGCTGTTCATCTGGTTGTGGATGGACAGACTAAGTAACAGGTGACAGGTAATGCTTTAATGAAGACAACGATGTTGATCGATGGCGAGCAGGAGGCTCACATACTAGTTTTACTACTATCTAATAATTGGATTTCCACTGTTTGCTTTTCTGAGTGATGTAGCGAGGCAACTTTGTACAAACACTATCTCCAAGTTGTGGATACTACTTTCTGGTTGTATGAAAGTCTAGTGTTTCTGGTTCACTATACTACCATTTGTATATGTTCTATTATATTTTATCCTTGCGCTGTGAGTTTACGACAGGTTCCGTTTGTGTTTACCTACTCTGATGATCGTCCGTGACCGCCTGACACACCCTTCAGCGCATTATTCCTCTTGTATAAATAGGGGGTTATGGGCGGTCGTCACATTTGGTATCAGAGCTCTGGTCAACGATTTTTGGCCAAAGTTCAGAGACGTAACTACGTATGAGAGACGTACTTGTAGATTTCAGTTGGATTCTTACTATATATATTAGCATATATAGTAGTAGCGGTTGTTTTCCTTTAGTAGTTTTTCTTGAAAGTGACTAATTACTCTAAATTGTAGATTTAGAATGAATAGACTATCATAAAGACACACTGCTTAGGGAGATAATACTGGAGGGGGAAATGGTGGTGAACCTAATTACCTGGCCATGTTTGAAGCCATGGCAGAAACAATTATGTGAAGGGTACTCGCTCCAGTGGCAGCAACGATAGATGTGGGTGTGCGAGTTCCTAGAGTAGTAGATTCTGTAAAGTTGTGCAAGGACTTTACATCTCTAAAGGGAAAACCATTCAAGGGAACTAAACCAGCTGAAGAGGTTCAGAGGTGGATGGATTCATGTGTCCGAATCTTTGGAGAATTCGGTATTGAGGATGCAATAAAGAAAGCTTGCATCAAGGCAATTGTAAGGCAGGGCCATGGAATGGTGGATTTCTGTTACACTCGAGACTCCAGCGGAAGAAATTTCATGGGAGCAATTCCAAGCTAAGTTTGAAGCAAAGTTTATCTCCACAGCTCAGAAATCTGCTCTATTCAAGAAGTTCATAGAGCTAAAATAGAATGGTCGTTCTGTGCTTGACTATATTTTTGATTTCGAAGCCTTGTCTAGATATGCTCGTTCATACATTGATACACCTTATCAGAAGAATGAGAAATTTGTCTTGGGTTTGGATGCTTATATCGGAAAGACATTAGTGGACCATCTTAATGATTCATTTGAGAAGATTGTGGAAAAAGCTATTCATCACGAGAGCTTGTTTCCTAAAGAAGCAAATGTTCTCGTTGCAACCAAAGAAGTTCAGAAACCACGGCAGGGTGGTAATAATAAGAAGAGGAAGCAGCAACAACAGATGGAAAAAGATGGTCAAAAGAAGCCCAAGAGTGAGGTGGTTTGCTTTAGCTGCCAATAGAAAGGCCATTTTGCTAGTGAGTGCAAGAATCCCATAGCTGAGAAGAAGTGCTTCAAGTGTGGGTAGCCTGGGCATGAAAAGAAGGATTGCCCATAATCAGCTAAGGGCAAGCAGATTGTGAAGGCATATGCTTTGGAAGCCATGCCATCTTCTTCAAGAGCTCCTACTGCAGAGGAGATGGGAAAGGGTGTCATAGTGCAAGGTACTCTTTCTGTTAATGGTGCTTCAGTTCGAGTTTTGTTTGATTCTGGAGCATTGCATTCGTTCATTTGCAATGAGCTTGTTTGTCGCTTGGGTTCGGAACCCAAGATTTGTGATAGACCATTGATTGAGACTAATCCAGTTGGGGGTTCGTCCAGTCTGTGCATGATTTCTCGTGGTCTAGTGTTGTCGAGTCCTGGTTGCTCTTTTTTGTGTGATTGCTTTGTTCTTAACTTTGCTGGGTATGGGATCATCTTAGGCATGGATTAGCTCAAGAGGTATGCGGCAAGGGTGAATTGCGAGAATCTAGAGGTGAGGGTAGAGGATGTGGAAGGGCGAAAGGTGTTGATTAGATGTAAGCGCGAAGACGGGATCTTTGTGAGTTATCTATATTTGATTGGGATTCCATAAGAAGACCTATCGTCAGTGCTGATCGCTAATGAGTATGTAGATGTCTTTGACGAGGTCAAAGGATTGCCACTGCATCGTGAGATCGAGTTTAGGATCGATTTTGTTGAGGGTGCTAGACCAATAGTTATGCCACTTAGGCGGATGGCGCCTAAGGAACAGCGAGAATTTGAGGTGCAAGTTAGAGACCTTTTGGGAAAAGGATTCATTCGGAGGAGTGTATCTGAATGGTGTGCACCAGTCGTATTTGCAACCAAGGCGGATGGCTCGTTAAGATTGTATGTAGACAATCGTGAGCTGAACAAGGTGACAAAGAAGAGCAAGTATCCGTTGCCAAGGGTAGATGACTTGTTCGATCAGCTTCACGAAGCCAAAGTATTTTCTCGGGTGGATTTGGCTACGGGACTTCACCAATTGAGGGTGGCTAAGGATAGTGTGCCAAAGACTGCTTTTAGGACACCATCTGGTTTCTTCGAATGATTGGTGATGCCATTCGGGTTGACTAACGTGCCAGCATATTTTGTGGATCTTATGAATATAGTATTCAGAGACCAGTTGAACAAGTTTGTGCTTGTGTTCGTGGATGATATTCTGGTTTATTCTAGAAATGAGGAAGAACATAAGACGCACTTGAGAGTTGTGTTAGAGATCTTGCGATAGCATCAGCTGAGAGCTAAGTATTCTAAGTGTCACTTCTGGAAGAGTGAAGTGAGGTTCTTAGGTCATGTTGTTTCTGGAAATGGGATAGCGGTTGACCCCGCTAAATGGCAGCAATCCAGGACTGGGATAGACCTAAGAGTGTGACAGATGTTCGGAGTTTCCTTGGGTTGGAAGGATATTACCGGCGATTTTTTAAGGATTTCTCCAAGGTAGCTGCACCGTTGACGGGATTGACGAAGAAGAACTAGTGTTCACATGGGATGCAAAGTGTGAACAAACGTTTGGAATCCTGAAGGAGAGATTGACGAGTGCACCTGTGTTGACCATTCCAAGTGGGAATGAAGAGATGGTGGTGTATAGCGATGCATGTGGTACTGGACTTGGAGCAGTCTAATGCTGAAGGATAAGGTTGTGGCCTACGCGAGTCGACAACTAAAGCCGCATGAGAAGAATTACCCGACTCATGATTTGGAGTTGGCGACAATTGTGTTTGCTCTGAAGATGTGGAGACATTACCTGTTGGGGGTTCGATTCGAGTTGTTTACGGATCACAAGTCGTTGAAGTATCTTTTCTCCCAATGGGACTTGAATCTTCGGCAGCAGAGATGGTTAGAGTTTCTGGCGTCATATGATTTTGGCATAGCGTATACTCCGAGCAAGGGTAACGCAATTGCAGATGCGTTGAGTCGAAGACACGCAAGTTTGGGAGTGACGTTTTCAGAATGGAAGAGCCTTAAGTACTTGGCATGGTTCGATTTCGGGCCAAGGTGTGAGTTGGAACCTGAAATGTTAGCAAGCTTGTCGATAAGACCTACTCTTATCGAAAGGATTGGCGAGAGTCAAAAGAAACTGGAACCAGAAGATAAAGAGTTCGAGGTCGATCGAGAAGGTTGGCTTCGAAAGCAAGGGTGATTAGCTGTTCCTGATATTGATGGATTGAGGGATGAGGTTCTGAGAGAATATCATCACTCGAAGCTGACGATTCATCCCGGTGGTAATAAAATGTATCAGGATATGAAGAGAGTCTACTACTGGGAAGGGATGAAGCGAGATATTGGGAAGTTCATTTCCAAGTGTACAAATTGTCAGTTGGTGAAAGCTGAACAGAAGAAACTAAGTGGTTTGCTTCAGCCATCGGAAGTTTCTACGTGGAAGTGGGAGCAAGTATCGATGGATTTTATCGATGGACTACCTAGAGCTAGGGCAGGAAATGAAGGGATTTGGCTCATCATGGATCGTTTGACCAAAAGTGCGAGATTAATTCCTGTCAAGTCGACTAGGACGACATCGAAATTGGCTGAACTTTATATGAAATGGATAGTTCGATTCCATGGTGTCCCAATGAGTATAGTAAGTGCCGAAATCCATTATTCACCAGTGGATTTTGGAAAAGTTTGCAAGAAGATATAGGAACCGAGTTGTGCTTAAGTACGGCTTACCATCCCCAAACTGATTGTCAGACTGAGATAATCAATCGAGTTTTAGAAGATCTCCTGAGGGCTTGTGTGTTAGACTTTGGAGGATCATGGGAAGACCATCTACATCTAGTTGAGTTTGCGTATAATAACAGCTACCACTCGAGCATTGGGATGGCACCATACGAGGCGTTGTATGGAAGACCATGTAATTCTCCAGCATATTGGTTAGAAACTGGAGATAAGTTGGTACTTGGGCCCGAGATGATTAGAGAAACCTCAGATTGTATCGAAATCGTTCGGCAATGAATGAAAGCGACCCAAGATCGTCAGAAGAGTTCGCCTACAAGCATCATAAGGACTTGGAATTCGACGTGGGCGATATGGTTTTTGTGAAAGCTTCGCCATTGAAGCATATGGTTAGATTTGGTAAGAAAGGAAAGTTAGCTCCAAGGTTTGTTGGACCATTTCCGATAGGCGAGCGAATTGAAAAGCTCGCATATAGATTGGAGTTACCCGAGAAGATGTCGAGTGTCCATAATCTGTTCCATGTGTCGTTTCTACGGAAATTCGTGCGTGATTCGAATGTGGTGGCTCTAGAGCAGTACGAAGACTTAGAAGTAGAGACCGCAGTTCCGAAATCTCGCAAGCCGCTTCGTGTTGTCTGAAATGACACGAAACAGCTTAGGAGGAAGACGGTTAAGCTAGTCAAGGTACAATGGAGTGAGGATGCAGACGATTGTATATGGGAGACGGAAGAGAGCATGAGAGCGACTCATCCAGAACTCTTCGTCGGTACCCTTTGTTATTGTATCTTCGTTATATCGTTGTATCTTGTTGTTGTTTGTTAAAATTCCGCATGCTAGGATAAGGCTATGGATGCATGGCTTGACGGTTGCTAGTTTGGATGATAGAATTGGCTTCTCATGGATGATAGGCATGCAGAATCGTTATGATTACTTGTGTTTGTTTGGAATTTCGGGGGCGAAATTCTTAGGGGGTGGGGAGGGGGAGAGAGAATGTAACAACCCGCATTTTACGTATCGAAGGATCGTAAAATATTTTTATTTCATTCTCTGAGGGTTGGATCATTCTCATCTTTTAATATGTTGCTTATGGGGATGTGAGACATGTCCATAATTTTTACCGATTTTGTTTGTGACCATTTTCCCCCTATAAACCTTGTACAGGGCATAATTTTTGACTCAGATCAAATTAGAGGGTGAGATCTGTGCCATTGGAAAGGAATTGATGACTGCCTTTCCGTAGAGTGGTTACATTAATGATTTGGCTCAGCGGTTTGGGAGAAATCGTTGTTTTAAGTTTTTTCAGTTGGCTATTCAGGTTTTGGAGTCTTAGTGGAACCCTATAAATAGGTGGTGAGAGTGGAGGGAAAAAATTTACTTTCCCATTCTCTCATTTGAAGGCATTGATCTCCTTCTTCCTCTAACACATTTCCACCATTAAAATCCAAATCTAAGGAGGGAAATCGAAGATCTTAACCATTCAAGGCTAGATCTACCTCGTTTCAAGGGAAAATTCATCGGATCAAGGAGTTTGGTTCGAAGTATTCACTGTTCGAATTCTTATTTCTACCATTTTAGCTTGTTTTGGCAAATCGATGAGTGATTTACATCTCTCCATGAATGCAATGAAGTATATGAGTGTTTGTGCATGTTTCTCATTAAATTGGAATGTTTTACCATAGATTTACACCATTACATGTTCATTTTCATATGCATCACCCTTTGATCTAATTTAACAAGTTATACTCGTTAATTTCATGTCATTTTACATATTTATGTTAGTTAGATCTCTCATTTTGATCATATGTTCATTTTAATGGTTTTTGATGAGATTTACATCATTTTGTGGTAATCGTCATATTCATGTGGTAAGTAATGTTGTGATATGTTTATGATTGTGTTTGATGATTTTGGTTGAGTTGGTTTCGTCGGATTTGTCGTTTGGCAAAGTTTTGGTCGAAATCGGAGTTGAATTGCAATATTCAGAAGTTGGATCGGGCAGAAGTTGGATCGGACCAAAGTTGGATCGGACCATAGTTGGATCGGACCAAATTTGGCTCGGCCAGAATTGGCTCGGCCAGGATTGGCTTGGCCAGAATTGGCTTGGCCGGAATTGGCTCGGCCAGAAATGGCTCGACCAGAAAATTGGCTCGACTAGAAGTGGCTCGGCCAAAATTGGCTCGACCAGAAGTAACTCGGACTAAAGTGACTCGGACACTTCCGGTGATGATGTGACTTCATAGTAAATTCAATTGGGAAGTTAGGAAGTGCTGAAATAATGCTATGGAATGCTTTGAACCTTTTAACGATGTTGGTTGGTTCAATGATGATGGTGGCTTCGACGAGAGTCCAGAAGGTGATGTTCGAAGTGTTGGAATGTTCGTTGGTCGGGGAGATGCAACGAATGTAGATTCAACTCAAAGGTCGTGAGTTGGTGGATAATGGATAACTAGAGATGAGAAGGCTAAGGGATTATCGTTGTCGTAAGCTTTAGTACCCTGGGTCCTAGTTGTCAAGGTTGGACATATGGAGTTTATGCTAGAACTGGGGTTACCATTAGCCCTTGACATATGACAAGGTTGGTCGTCATACGATTAACGATGATTTCAAAGCAGGATTGACAGTGATAGCCAGAGTCAGTCATGGATGATTGGTTGTTCTGTTTGTACTATCTCACATAGATTATCCAAAGTTGAGGGAGATGTTCTTTGAGTGCTTAACTGATATTGGTTTATGCCTCTGGGGAGAGTACTTGGGGGATGTTAAACTCGATTAGGGTTGTCTGTGTGAGACTTATATAATCTGGATGTTATGAGTGTTTTCCATGATTGAATGGATATTCTAGTTTCCATGGATGAATGGTTGAATTGGTTGTAGTAAAGGCTATCACAGTCCAATGTAGGGAAGATAAGGTTGAGTTCTTCTCTGGTGTCGTGGGTAGATTAGTATGTTTATTTATCCCTTCTCATACACTTTATTGTTGAAGTTTGTTAGCTGTTTTATCGCTCACTAAGACTATTGTCTGACTCAAGGTTTTATGTTTCCTCTTATTACCTTGGGTTGTTCATATGGTTGTGGATGGACAGACTAAGTAACAGGTGACAGGTAATGCTTTAGTGAGGACGACGGTGCTGATCGATGGCAGGCAGGAGGCTCACTAACCAGTTTTACTACTATCTAATAATTGGATTTACGCTGTTTTCTTTTTTGAGAGATGTAGTGAGGCAACTTTGTACAAACACTATTTCCAAGTTGTGGATATTACTTTTTAGTTATATGAAAGTCTAGTGTTTCTGCTTCACTATTACTACCTGTTGTATATGTTCTATTATATTTTATCCTTGCGCTGTGAGTTTACGACAAGTTACGCTTGGGCTTACCAACTCTGATGATCGTCCATGACTACCTGGCACACCCTTCAATGTATTATTCCTCTTGTGTAAATAGAGGGTTATGGGCGGTCGTCACAAATTGTTAGGGATTGCGGAATGGATCGTTAAGGAAAAACTAACACTAGAGGGGGTAATAGTGTTTTTGCGAATTTAAACAAAATCCAAAACTTATATGATATACTATATGAATCAAACACCATAGAAACAATCATAGGCACAAAATCAAACACAAACACAAAGATAAATAAAAATAAAGTGCAGAAAAGGAAAGAACACACCAGATTTTATACTGGTTCGGAGTTGCTCCTTCGTCCAGTCCCACGCAACGTTAGATTACACAGAGTTTTATTACTATACCAATATCCAATTACAATCCTCCTTGATTTCACGGCTACAAGGGATACCACCTATTCCACACACACTTGGTCAAGTATACCCTCATTGATTTCATGGCTATAAGGGATACGACCGATTACATGTCCTAGATTTCATGGCTAAAAGGGATACCACCGATCGCTTACACAACCCAAATAATTACAAACTGCCCTATAACTCTTCAGTAGCACTTGATTCAGAGAGTAATGAGTAGAGAGTGAGAAGAGAAGAAGTTTAATGAAAATAAAATTGAATTCGGCAGAGTATAAGTGCAGAAATCATAAAAATGAGAAGATATAATCACTACACCATTTCAGCGAATATGGTACACAGGGATGCAGATATAAAATTGGGCTATAAGCCGTATCAAATTTGATAGTGCTCAAATCCGTATCAAACCGCATTTTGCGATCCGCACCACCCCAAACACCCTTAATCTGACCATCCATCAACGATGTCCCGGATCAGTTCATTTGATACGGCTTTGGACCATATGAAATTCATATCAAATTTTTGCCCTCGTACCTCCACACAGGCACGATCGAGTTTTGCCACATCAAAACTTTCGGTCAAATAATCCCTCTTTTTATTTTGCAATGACGACCATCGAATATCCAAATTATGGTTTTAGTACTCGACCGACTTCCTTTGTCAATAAGTCATCAGTCGCAGTCCATGAGTTATCGTCAGCTTGCGCTGCCTTCAACTGACCGGCGAAGCCTCAGTCCACCGCTATCCATCCTTCTCGTCGCCTCTAAAGGTGAGTACTAGATCACGGTTAAATTTAAATATGAATTGGATTTAATTTGAATTCGAATTGGGTTTAAATTAGGTTTAATTTGAATTTCCATGCCTCAGTTCAAAAATATGAATGATAGATAGTTGCATGTGCTTGTCTACTTAGAATTCATGCTGCTATTGTGTTTAAATTGGGTATTATCCCCAGTATTATAGTGCGGCAGTGTATTTGCTATCATTTACTTGTGCTGTAATTGTCTACCTTGAATTCAGACACTTTTACTTGTGCTGTAATTGTCTACCTTGAATTCAGACACTTTTACTTGTGCTGCCCTGCTCATTTGTGTGTATTATTGCATCATGTACACTGGTCCTTATTACTGTTCTGAAGTGCATGTGTATGATTTGATTTGAGAACTAAAGCATACTAGTTCTGATGACTGAGCTGAATGTATCTGGTAATTGATATTGGGAAATTTGTGTGATTGAGTAGAAATGTCGGTGATTGATGCATGAATGAAAATAGAATGGCATTTATAGGTTAAGATTTAGTTAATTTGTTTGGTGTGACATGTGTGTCACACTACGTGTGAGTAAAGGCATAAAACTGCTTTTCCATTTATGACTTGCTGCCTTGAACCAAGTTGCTTTGTGCTCATGTAACCAATCATTTTTGTTAGTCAACCCATGGGAAAAATAGAAGCTGACTATTATAACATGTGTGTGCAGCAGCCTCCGTCATTTGGATGAAGCTAATAAGCATGGATTTGAGTGTGTTGATCTAAACTTCAGGTAATATCTCGCTTTTCTCCATCCCCTCATCTCAGATACACTACATTAGATAAGGGTGATAGAATAGAAAGGGAAAGGGAAAGGCTATAGCAATGTTATATCTACATTGCAGCCAAGTGAAAAGGAGAATTATAATAATGTGGACATATCCTTTATATTGCTCTTTAATTAGGCTATAACAACTGTCTTTAATCGAGACTCAATCTCGACTGAACAAGTAAAAATGTTGTAGACTTTCAATATTCAGCTACTAATGAAAATAATAATGTGGACATATCCTATCCTGAACTATGCGGTTTGCACTTTTTTATAGGTCTTTGTAGTGTACATGCTATATGCTATCCAAGCTAACTTATTACCAGGCCTCTTGAAGTTTTCTTAGATTTGAGTAGTTCTTTGAGAGATTTGAGTGTGTTGATCTTCCTGAAGGGTTCCTTCATGTCTTGGATAGAATGCAATGTTTCTTGGCTGGTTTATGATCTTTTTTCTGTTTTGGAGGATGTCCATCTTGAAGGAAGCATTGATTCAGTAGGTGGCTGAACTTTAGCTCACGATGCCGGTTCGGGTATTTATCCTAGCTTATTTTAATGTAACATTATGTATCTTCTTTAATGTAATGAAACAACGTGTATCTTATTTATTATAATGTAATCAAATAGCATGTATCATTATATATTGTAATGTAATGAAATATTTCATACAATTGTTTCGTTTACTGTTAGAATTAGTGTATCATGTGTTATATATGCTTTGTGTTACAAATAACATGTGTTGCAGTTTCTGCTTATATATATATATATATATATATATATATACATACATACATACATATATATATATATATAAACACACATAAGATACAGTTTATAGCCGTATCTACTTGCACTTTAGATATGACCAATAGCCGTATGTTATCACATTGGGATACGGTTTTAAGCCGTATCTAAAAATTTAACACGCCATTTTTTGATGCGGCTTTTTGCCGTGCCTACATGCGTTAGATATGGCTAAAAAACACAGCCTAATTAGCGTATATGGTATAATGTATAGTGTAAAGAAAGGAGATGAAGATAGAGAAGAAGAATGATAATTTTTTTTTTTTGAAATCAGCCCCTATTTATAACATTTGAAAGGTTGCAACGTTTCAGAACCGTCACAAATAGTGAAAAGACACTTCCTTTGGATTTTGACAAAATGACAGTTATATGTTGACATGTATGAAAATGTATGTCGATATATCATGTTTAAAAATTGAATTTTGAGCATCTTTCAAGTGTTTTGATATGTATATATATAATTCTGAAAATTTTTGAATTAAAAAATAGTGTTATAAATGAATATTATAAAGTAGCAAAACATATGAAAACAAAAATATAAACTATATAAATACATTTATAAAATTATAGAGTTAAAACTATATAATATAAAGTATATAAAAGTATAAATATAAAAATTTATAAAACTCGAGTTTAAAATTAAAAGTAAAGTAAAGAAAATAAAATAAAGAAGATAGAGACTGAAGATAAATTTTGAAAATAGAATTTTAAATCAGAAATTGAAAAACAGAATTTGAATTTGAACTTGAATCTGGAGTGTTATTCAGAGTCTTACATAAACTAGACTCTATTACTATATTTATCTTGAACTCTTGAAATCTTGAATACTTATGAGTCTTGAATCATTTCTGAATTTTGAGTCTCTAATATCTTTAAACTGTACACAGTCTTCAGTGATAATTCCTGTATATAAATGTTTCATATATATATATATATATTCTAGACAAAAGTGTTAGTATATATTTTATAATCAATTAATATTGAAATAAGGTTATTATCATCAAAACTCCATTCTCCAACAGGGTGAATAGGGTTTATCGTAGTTTTTCGCTAAGTAATAAATAATAGCAACACAAATAATAATAAGAGTAAATGTGGAAAAATAAATAACACACAGATATACCCAGCTTCGGCAAAACCTTTCCTACTACTGCATTTCCTAAGGTTTTTATTAGGAATTAAAACAATCTCTACGCTTACAATCCCATCTAAACTCGCGACACTCGCCCCAACTGTTCTAATCCAACGCCCAAAACCCTACACTGATCTCTGTCCCCGAGATCTGATTTCCCCAAATTACAAACCCTTAACTCGTCTCCTTAGTTTTGACAAACTAGAAAACTTCAATCACGATTACAAAATAAAAATACTAAAAACAATTAAAACCCAAGTTTAAAAATAGAAACAAACCTTTTAAGCTTCTTTTAACAATTGGTCACCCTCTTTGTTTAATTATGTTGGGTTTCTCTCTAAAACTTCAATGTCGACCGATCTCTTAGAAGAAATTAGGGCTTCCTCCTTCTCTTTGATGGCCACCTAGGGTTTTATGCTCTCTACTACTCTAATTTGTCGCTACTCTCTGTCAATTGATTTGGGTCTGGCTTGCGATCGAAAATCTCTGAATCTTTGTGTGCTCTTTTGAATTTATTACTTTGATTTTTCTGCTTGAATTTTCGACGATAAATGCCGATGATGATGCTAATGTATAAATAGGATTTTGATTCGATATAATCTATGATTTCAATTTGTTGATTTGGTCATTGGTATTTGCATAAATATTGCTTTTGAAATCCTCAGCTTTGAATTTGTCCCCTCTTGAACTTTGAAATGACTTCGTCATTATTGTTGTAAATACAAACTTGAGATCACTTTGCTTTGATATACTCTAACTTGTTCATTGCTTCCTGGTTTTGACTGTTTCTATGCATATTTTGAAATTTGGAATTTATCATTAGTAATATCCTATTTTTCTTCGAACCATACTAAACCTTAGAGGTTTTGATATGGTGATTCTGGGTTCTTTACGCATACTATTCAATCTGATCTGTCATTCTATTTGCTTGGACTTGATGTATACTCTCGGTTGTTTGACAACTTGCTTGTATATCCAGTTCCGACTTATGTATTAGAACATATAATATAGCTTGATCAAGCTGAATCTAACAGACACTACTTATGATCTTCTCTATCCTCGTACATTTTTTATAAGAGCATATACAACTTGTTCCTTGTTGCATTTAGTTCTTGTTCATTTTGTCATTCAGCTTTCATTCATCTCTTGGAATGAAATGGCCTTGTTTGTGTTGAACTTTGGAAATTGTTCCTTTTTGTTAGTTGTAACCCATGTTGTCCGTGTTCATAGATATGTTCATATGTATACTTGTGTGCACTATCACTTGTATAATGTGTGGCACCTTAGTTTAGCTCCTGAATATGATACTATACTTAACATGCTTTTGCACTTGTTGCACTTGCACACCTGCTTCATTGATCTTCCATTTTGCCCAGTTCCATATAATTGACTATGTGTATACTTGTACGCTACTACTATAGCCTTCTCTCCTCTGTACACTTGCTCTTATGTCCATTGAATCTGAACTACTCTTGTACATGATTTTAACCAAAACTGTGCCATTTTTCTGCCTTTATATTTCTTTAAAATACACTTGTGAATTCTTTTTTGCTCCATACCTTGGCATACTTGTTTGGTTGCATTGGCATTTATGTTGGTCCAATAAAAGACTCGACCATGCTTGCATGCTAAACTTCCTTTTGCTATGTCATGTTCCTGTAGTTGTATATATACATACACAATTTTCTTATGCATGTATTATTGCGACGACCCATAATCTTTAGCAATACTTGTTTATGGTGAACCATTTATTTGAACCTACGTTAGAGCTTGTGCACATTTATTTCTTGCACTCTTTTTTACTTCATGGATCTGAGTTCTTTGCTGTGTGTACTTGTATACACCATCACTGTTCCATTTGTGTTCCTTGTGACTGCACTTGTATTTGACCCGACTTGTGGCATTATAAATTCATGCTGCCATGTTATCATTTGTTGTGGCATGCTGTGAAATCCGACTATTGTGCTCGTACTGTGTTGAGCTAGTCTTTACTCGGCTTGTCCACCTATGCATGACGTATGTGTGGCTTTCTCGAACCTGTGTACTTGCACATTATAAATATATGTGTGTATACACACACAACTATATGTGTATACATGTACCATATATGTGCAACTTTTATATTTGTGGGCTATTCGAATGACAAACATGAATTTTTTATCAGTAGACAACTATATCTACATTGTGGCTATTCAGAATCAACTAATTGTAGATGTCGGTTCTGATTGGTAAACCAGTGTAGTTGTGTCCAGGCTGATATGTGAGCATTAGAGACAGAGTCTGCCTTTTAGTATTTGCAGTATATCACCGTGAATATTGCAACCAGTCTATACTTAGATAAATGTATATATATCAGACAAAGTATAGAAAAATGATGAGAAACAAACCAAAATTATGAGGCAAATAAAATTTAAAATAAATTTATATTTTCTTGTATTTAAATCTATTTTTATGATAGGTTTACAGGTGATTGAATTGGATTGGAGCACAAGAAGATTTAGTGTGTGTCTATTAATGTATAAGTCTGTATATGAACACTGAGTGATACTAAGTGTAGTGTAGTGAGGAAAGCCTGTATAAGAAATTGATAGTGGACATGAATGAACAAAATTGTACTATTATTTGTAATAAAAAAATTGATTGAAATAAAGTATATTCGTATTATTTAATTCAATCTGTCTTTTTCGTTTGAATTCTTTTAGTAGCACAATTTCATGTGTTATATATATATTCAAGTGTTTCATGTTAGAAATATCCAAACATATTTGTGTGAATTATAAATAGTGGAGTCAAAAATATGCACTTTTTCAAATGTTAAAATAAAATATTTATTTGAATAAAAATACTATTTAAATATTCAATTATGGGTAATAGTATTCTATTCAATAAATATTTATTTCTGTAAGTGATGTGAAATATATAATAGTACTGTTTACAAACACATTTATTAAATAATATATATGTTTGTTATCATCAAACAAAAATCGTAATGTTATACTCAACAATTCTAGTTTAATTCAAGAAACAATTTCTTTAATTAGAAATAAGAATTCGACTTAGTAAGGTGATGATGCGAGGTCAATTCTCTTATTCTTCAGAAGTTTGCACTATCCAATAGTCGGGTACACGTACAATTGATATGAGATATCATTACGCATAAGAACCAATGGCAATAATTAATTGTGTAACTTGAATTATTCCTAAAGGTTTACTTCAAGCATTAAGGTATTAAGTGTCTGTAGGGCCTGCATCCCTTTCGAAAAAAGAACCAAGAAGGAAATAATTCATAGCGTAACCTACTTCGATGCTAGAGGTATTAAGTAGCGGGATTCGCCTATTGGGTATTAAGTAACTGGATTCTCCCTTCGCATAAGGGCAGAGTCATAGGGTCCACCCTTAATAGGTATTAAGTGATCGGATAGCTCACCTCCGCTTAAATAGGAAGTACTAATGACTAATGTGTGCGAGATCGGTAATCTCCATGATAGTCCGCTTCCTCTATGTAGTAAGTGACCAAGCTAAATTCCGCGTTAGGATAGAGTATTAAATGTTCTAGACTGCCTATCATACGGGAAGTACTAAGTGACTAGGGTGTTATCCAATAAGGCTAGCTAGATAGTATCACAAGGGTCTGCTTGGGTAAGGTCATAAATGACAAACAATCGTCTATCTAGCCTGTGGGTAATAGGTATCTGCTTACTGTCTCTCGCCTTATGCAGGGTTTGGGAATATGAGCGAATGGTGAAAGCCTTAAATTAGCAACTTGGTAGCTAGTATCCTTTAATTTATATTAGTGTATAGTAAACCACCTAGTAAGGTATTAAGTGATCAATGGATCTGCCTTGGGCATTAAGTGATCATAGGGATCCCCCTTATGTTATATTATTAGTGAGGCCAGAAGTTGCTACATAGAACTAACCTCCCTCCTTTACTAGGGTACTGAGTAGTTGGAGATCCCGCCTTTTAGTTTTGGTGTTTGTTCGAATGTGGTTTAAAGGCTTCATATTTATGCGTAAAAGTTATATCTCTGTATATCGCAGTAACATTATCTTTGGGAAGTGCTACCTTGGGTATGTTAGTTAATCATTGTGCGTAATCTTTGCAAAGTTAGGTTAGAATTACTAGCCTTGTTAGGCATATGATTTTGGATGGAATCAAACGGGATGTATTTGTGTATTATAGACAGTGTTATACATTTTCTACTCACCGGGACTTGTTGTTTTGACCCCTCTTCATAACAACTCTCGGGTTTATCTTGAGGAAGACATGTCTTCATAAGTAGTCAAGTTTGATTTTATGTTCTTGTTCTGTCATGATCGATATTGATGTGGCGATTTACATTTAAGGTAGTTGCATTAGGCAATACTTGCTATCCTATCTAGTTTCCACTGTGAGTTAGTTTTATTGTACTGTGATTATGCTCATGCTCATTATTTGCAGGTACCAGATTTAAATTCTCCATATTTGGATGAGTTTGATTTCAATTTTGTTGAAATTTAGGCTCAAAAAAGTATGGGGTGTTTTAGTTAGAAACCTTGAATTCAATATGTTAAATTAAAATTGAATATGTTGACACCCTAGACTTGAATCCAAAAGCCTATAAATGTGAAATTACATAATTTCTAATTTACACACATACCTTACTATCTAACTTGTAAGCACACAAAACCAAAGTTGAATTGGAATTTGGAAATTTAACTGGTCATTAATAAATTATGGTTAATTATACATGCTAATTAACATGAATTAAGCATATAACTAACCGACACGAAAAACTGCAAACTCTAGCTTTCACTCATGATCATTAAATCTAGAAACCTTAGTGGGTGACTGATAGCAATTGTCCTAATGAGAACATGGGTCAAATTTTCGGAATGAAATCTGTAGAACTGGAACCTTAGCTTAAGGCCCAAGTTAAATAATATTATTTATATAATTTAGTTGGAAATTACATAAATAAAGAATGGTTGAGTTATTTTGGGCTAAGTATACACATGAGAGGATATGGGAGTTGGTTTCCTACCAAAGTTATTTAGGACGATGAATGTTATACCAGTTAATACTGGTATGGGAGAATTGTATATCACAATGGTTGATTTTATATGGGCGACTTATTTCACATAAGCGGACTTTATCAGGGCGACTAACTGCGCACAACCTAGGGGGTTTCTGAGTGAGTGCAACAATCGACGATAGTTTTTGAAAAGTGCGGTATTAATGGAAGATCCAAGCATGCATTTTTATGGGGCTACATAGTACAAGCAGACTTCAGTGTAGTACAACAAATGGCATAGGCATAGAGTATATTTTGTCTCGGTATCATTGGGGGTTTCTACGAGACAAACAATGTTGTAGTACAATAAGTGATATTTTCCCTTTACAATCGAGAAATGAATATGGATATATATGATGAGTCCATATGAAAGTTTTCACTTTTGTCGTTCATCTCTCTTCGCATAGTGTTGACGAGAGATTGGTTCATTCTTTGGTCGATCGCTAGTATGAGGTTTAATTAGTAGGTTCGATTCATTGTATTAAATAAAAATTCTTGGACATTGGACCTTAGAAATTCACTGACACTTATTATACACCCTATGTCTCTTAGAGTAAATTATAGTTTAATTACACTTAATCATGATACAATCAACTCTTCAAGTTCTTCAAGCTCACTGACACTTCTTATACATCTAACAACTTTATATTTTTGACCATGAATTACAAATTCTTCAAGTTCGTCGATATAAATTTCCTCTTCAAATTCACCATTTAAAAATGAAGTTTTAACATCTATTCGGTGTATTATTAAATTATGAATAGATGCAACTGAAATTGGTACTCAAATGGATGTAATTTTAGTTACAGTGAAAATATATCAAAAAAGTCTACGTTTTCTCTTTCTTTAAATCTTTTAGCTACTAAACGAATTTTATATTTATCGGCTGTACCATCTGGTTTTAATTTCTTTTCAAGTACCCAGTTACAACCTATAGAATTACAATCAAGTGGTAGATCTACTAAGTGCAAAGTCTTATTGAATCTCAAAGAATCCATGTCATTATTCATAGTCTCTTTCCAAAAGTTAACATCTAAGGAAGATAAGGTCTCATGGAAGTTCAAAGGATAATCCTCTATAGTAAAAGTACAAAAATCAAAAATCAAAATCTTTTTTGGTTTTTGCTCTTTTACTTCTTATAGGTCCATTTTCAAAAGACTCGTTAAATCAAGATAATAGTTAGAGGCAATCAGCAAGCAGCTCTTTTTGTGTTTTAACAGGGACTAGGGTTTTCATACATCGCCTTCATTTTCTTCAACTTTCTTTCCTCTACCTTCCATTTCCCAGACCGCTTCTCCTCTTTCCCTTTTCAAAATCTTCTGATCTATCTGTACTAACCCTAGCTTTCCCCTTTTCGGCGAATTGGTTGCTTACATCACCTTTAAACCCCCTTCGCTCTCTGTATCCCTTCTTGTTCTTCTTCATTCCACGAATCATAGCTTCGTACATGTGGTGGTCCCATAAGCAGCTTCGTCAAGGTCCGATTAGTCTTCTTTGGTGGAGGATTCACGACTTCGTTGATGGCCTCGTCTTTAACACTGTCTTTTTGGGTTTTGCTGCCAGTGAACAAAGTTTTTGAGTTTTGGGTGTTGCTTGGTTTTGGTGATTCGACTTGTGTATTGAGGGTCTGATTTGTGCCTGTCGTATGAACTATGGGATTCTTTGGCTTGGGTGTTTTTGGTGGTATTGATGGGGTGACCCTGGTCTTTTATTCTTCGCTGATCACCTCCACCGACTTGCTTGGTTCGGGTTGTACAGTCTTTCTGCTGGACCTCTTGTCAGCTTTGCGATGTCAAATTTTCTATGTGAGTTGCATTGCTCTGAATGTTCTTCCTGGATTGGAGCGATATCATCTTTGTCATATCGTCACCATGTCAGGTTCTTTAGGAAATTTCCCTCTTTATCCTGCTTGCTACTTGTGCCTGTTTCTGGTTTCTATTGCTAGCTTCAGTTTTATGTGCGTGTAGCGGCTATTTATTGGTACTTGGGTTGCAATTTTTTTGCTCTGTAAACGCACATCATGTTTTGGTGTTTGTCAAGTTAGTCAATGGTTGTAGTTTGGTGCTTATTGTGTCCACGAAATGTCATTCAATATGTAATTGCCTTTGATTCTTGCTGGCTCAAGATAATTAAGGATGTGTACATTTTCCTGCATTTTGGGATTCTCCCGTGCAATTTGTGGTGATGTGGAGTTTTGTTCTACTTTATCACTTTGTATTGTTCTCATGTAATGGAATGTTATTGTAATTTTAGGTAATGTCACTCCCTGCATAAAGTATGTCAATTCGTAGTCTAAATAGTTTAGGCTAGCTCCAGATCTGTAAAATAGTGTAGTTGAGTGGTCGGGCTACTATAAATACCGTCTGTAGTGGATGGTCCACCTTAAAAATCGATTGTAGTAGGTTGATACTCTTCCAATCTCCTGTAATATTTGCAATTCTTATTTGTTGTAGGTGTTTGCAGTCAATATAAAAACCGATCGACTTTGCCAGAAAAAAGACTCATTAAATTTTGTTCTAATAGGCATGGTGTTACTTGATGTTCCCCTATCATTCCTCAATCTAAAAGAAATCTAAATTCATAAACATCAACATCATTATATTCTATTATATTATGTGTATTTAGGTCATAAAATCTATATGTTTTTCTATTAATGGCATAACAATAACTACACACTCGTATGCTCTACTTACTAATTTTATTCACTTAGGGTCTGGTATATATGCTAAACATCCACAAGTTCTAAACTAGAAATATAATTGGTTTATAATTTCTTATAATTTCGAAAGGCGAGATTTTACCTTTTGATTCAGGGATTCTATTTAATACATAACATACAGTCAATGAAATATCCCCCCACCAATGTTTTGCTATACCCGAATTAAATAATAAAGGCACAACTAATTCAGTAAAGATTCTATTTTTTATTATAGCTTTATCATTTATTCAGTTGTATAAGGTGCAGTTCTCTCATGAATTATACCATGCAGTTTATAGAAATCAAGGAATAAACTAGACTTATATTTTATTCCTCTATCAATACAGAGTCTCTTAATTTTCTTATCAGATTGATTCTCAACTTTAATTTTAAATGATTTAAACATATCAAATGCCTCACTTTTATTTTCATAAGGTATACATACATAAAATCAGAACAGTCATAATAAAAGCAATAAAGTAACAATACCCATGTTTAGTCAAAGTTTTATCAAGCTCACATGTAGCAGAATGAATCAATTCTAAATGTTCAAAAACTCTATCAACTGACTTATGTGCTTGACTACAGAATTAACATATATCAAAACCAGTTTATGGCACTTTAGGGATAAGATCAAATATGCTCATGCTGTGAATCATACGTTTATTCACATGACATAATATAAAGTGTTGGATATTAAAATCACACAACAGATAAGCAGAAGAAGACATTTTATTATACAATATTCAGTTTAACATACCATCAGTTGCATAACCCCTTCCCACAAACATACGGTTCATATTGATGGTTAATATATTAGCACCAATAGTCTATATATTAGTCCTAATAGTCTATGTAAAACTGGCCTTATTAAGAAGATAACTTGAAACAAGATTCTTTCTCATTTCTTAAGTATGCATTACGTTCTTCAGAAATGACGGCCTTCCCAGAAGTAAACTTAAGCTCTATGCTTCCAATCCCAACAACAATAGTGGTGTAAGAGTCTCCCAACAACACTTTCTTATTTTCTGTCTCCGTGTATGTTTTGAATATGGTACAGTCATAGCAGACATAGTTTGTGGTACCAGTATTTATCCACCAACTTTCTGATCCCCTAGTAAGGTGATTCTCATCAGTAACCATAGCCGTTAGAGGCTCCTCAGTCAGGTTAGCCTGAAGTGCAGAGCTAGGTCTGTTCCTACACTTGTTTGCCATATGATATGGTTTTCCATACTTGTAGCAAAAAACAACTTTCCAGAGTCATTCTTGCGATGATTTCTGTTTGTTGCGGTTGTGATTCATAAATTTTTTAAGATTTAGTTTCAGACTGCATCTTTCTTAATGTTGTCGGTAACAAGAACTTCTTCCTTCATATCTTGTTTATGTGATTCCTCCTCAATACGGAAGCGAGTTATAAAGTTTTGCAAAGAAAATTCTTTAGTTTTAAGTCTCAGATTATTCTTAAAATTATTCTGACCAGGGGGTATTTTATCTATCAAAACAATATCTTGGTATTGTTCATCAATAACAATACCTTCGGAGATGATCTCATGAGCTATTTTCTGGAGTTCATGAGACTGCGTCTTTATTGACCTATCGTCCGTCATCTGAAATTTAAGGTAGCGGTTGACGACATATTTCTTTGCTCCAACTTCTTCTATATCATACTTCTTTTGCAGCGCCTCCCAGATTTCCGTAGCTGTCTTATTTGAATTGGAGTAATCGTCAAGATTGTCGCTCATGCCATTGAGTATGAAGTTCTTGCAAAGGTAATCTTGCCCTGTCTAGTTCTGCAATTTTTGGTTTTGTTCTTGTCAGATCTACAGTCATTGTGCATTGGTTTTAACGGACTTCTCTTAGTACTGTTGGCTTTTCTACAATGAGCACACCAATCACCTTTCTCATCATCATTTTTTTCTTCATCTTTTGCCTCCAACACTTGAAATGTAGGCCCTCGAATCTGAAGGGCACAGAAGCAACCATGGGGACTTAAAATATTGAGGTCGGTGCAACATCATCAATAATTGCAGCAGAAGTGATTGTTATCTGGAACGTTTTTAATATGCTAGGAACAATGAAATTCGATTGAATTGTGTACGTTGTCACTCTCTCGAAGAAGTTTCGGCGTTCGACTCGAATGTACAAAGCAGTTCTGAAAAATAAACACTGTTACCTTTAGGATAAAACATCTGTAACAGCCGAACCTACGTTCGCTCAAGATATTGTCCCCAACTTAGCCACCGTATAGGTGTGTGGTTTTGTTCCTCAAAAGGCCTCGGCTAAGTTTCAAGATCCGCCAACACATGGCGTTGCCACACAGGCTGAGCCATCCTCCCTACTAACACTGATATTGTCCCTACTTTGCCACCTCTCAGGTGTAAGGTTTTCCATCACTAGGCCTCGGCGTTAGTAAGAGATGGACTCTACTATATAAGTATCAATTTCACACAGATTTCCACGATGTGGGACTTAGGGGTGTTACATTCTCCCCTCCTACAGAGCCCAGCGTCCCCATTGGCTCACAAACACCTCACCCAGACGCTGTGGTCCACACATGAGCCACAATTCCGGCTGGGTATTGGCTCTGATACCACTGTAACAGCCCGCATCTTCGTTCGCTCAAGATATTGTCCCCAACTTAGCCACCGGATAGGTGTGGGGTTTTGTTCCTCAAAAGGTCTCAGCTAAGTTTCGAGATCCGCCAACACACCGATATTGTCCCTACTTTGCCACCTCTCAGGTGTAGGGTTTTCCATCACTAGGCCTCGGCGTGGACTCTACTATATAAGTACCTATTTCACACAGACTTCCACGATGTATGACTTAGAGGTGTTACAACATCTCTTATTTGAAAAACATTGACCTGTTTGTAGTGATAAAGCCGATTCTGATTTGCACTTGGGAATACTGCTTAAGATGTTTAGTTTTGTTCAAGGAAGAAGAAAAAGAAAAATGCATGTTATTCTTCTTGAAGGAAGAAGAAAAATGTCCATTATTTTTATCATTGCTCTTCTGTCTATCTATCATTTAAATAGGTAAAATGAAAATTGTATACGTTACTAAAATGATGAAATAATAATAGATTTTAATTTATTCTCATTTAAAACAATATTGTAATATATGTATCTTTTGTATAGCTCAATAATAATGTCATATAAATATATTACCGTTGTAACGATTCAATTATAATAACGATTCATAAATATATCACCGTTATAAACTTACGATGGCTCAATTAAATATATTACTGTTGTAAACTTGCAACGGCTAAATTATAATAATGATCCATAAATAAATTACCCTAAGTGTTCTTATTTTTTTTTTTTTTTAAATAAATTCATTCATAAACAAACATTTTCAACAATAACTAGCATTTTAAATGAGCATGCAGTACCATTGGCATCAAATATGGAAATGCTAACAACAGTCGCTCAAAAGCGACTGTTGTGCATACTCGCTGACAGGTGTCAGGTGTTAATTCTTGGCATTAATTCTTGGCATTATGGACACACGTTGGTAAGGAGGTAAATGACAGGTTTAACAATTTCCCTTTGCATTAATTCTTGACAGCTGAATGAACACATGTCGGCGAGTATGCAGAACAGTCGCTTTTGAGCTACTGTTGTTAGCATTTCCCTACACTGAAATTACTCCAATTTTGATCTGAAAGTGCATGTATGCTCTTGAGTTGCAAACAGATACGAGGAACTTACATACTTTGTGTTGTTGCTTGATCATTTACATTTTTTTATTTTCACTTCAGTCGACAGTCAGCCACCATGCAGTGAACATGTACCAACCTTCAAATGCCAACTGAAACAATATATTTCTAATAATACCACTATGACTAACCATGTAAAAACTAAAAACTATTGCACGCCATGCTGCATGTCTACGTCTTCCACTTATTCAAGTTGTAAAGAGAACTTATACCGAGACATTTTAAAGGGAGTAAATTGTATTAAAAGTTTATTCCCTTATCATGATACATATGCCATGATGTGCCATATAGTCCATGGAATTTTATTCTGTTTTGAATTAATGTACCATGAATTCTAACGATATGTATCACATCGTCGTCGAATATTTCTTTTTACTGCATATTCCACACCTTGTCTGGCATTGAAACCAAAAATCTGAATGGTTTTGCAGTCTGGGCAAGCCATACCAGTGTCTATATAAGAAAGAGCGAGAACTCCATACTGCTCAAAACAAGGCGAGTATACTCAAGTCGATAAGCAAGCATGAGTTTGATTAGTAGCAACCAACCTTACTACAATTACGATGGAGAGCTTCAACTTGATGCACCCGCTCCATCTAAATTTTATAGTACTGCTTATGCTTCAGATGATGAGTCACAAACAACGGAACAAACAATGAGGATATTTAGTAAAGCGAATGAGAGTTACTCCCTTACTGTTAAGAACGGTGAGGTATTGCTTGCTCCTGCTAATCCAAGGGATCTTAAACAGGTAATCGAACATTAGCTCGTTTTGCATATGTGGTTTATATTATGCAAATTTGCTCTAGAAACTTTTTTTTTTTTTTTTTTTTTTTTTTAATATAGCACTGGATCAAAGACATGGAGTATGGCAAAGATGTGAAGGACGCACAAGGCTTACCAAGTTTTGCTCTCATCAACAAAGGGACCGGCCAAGCCATGCAGCATCCTTCGGGACCTGGAAAACCGGTATGCTACTTTTCAGCTTCCTCTAAAAAAAGGTGAGAGAAAGGACTTGTTTTCTCAATGATGAATCATTTTCAGGTTCGTATGGTTCCGTTTAACCCGAAAATCTTCGACAAGTCGATCCTATGGAGCGAGAGCCATGATCTAGGCGATACTTTCAAATGTATAAGAATGGCGGAAAACATACATCTCAACCAAATTGCTTGTCATGGACGTGATGAGAATGGAGTACAAGAAGGAGCTACTATCAAGCTCTGCGAAGGGTTCAAGGGAAAGAATCAGAGGTGGAGGATTGCTCATTACTGATTAATATCATAAAAATGTGAAATGAATATGATGGAGTACTTCATACAGAAGTTACTATTACTATATGTATTCGTAAGTTATTGCCGTGTATCTTTGCCGTATAATAAGTTCTCTTTTAAGTGCTCTGATGCAACTAGCAGCTGAGTTCTCAAGAGAAGAGCAGAAAGAGCTCATGTATCTGTCGATATGTTAATCGTTGCTTGGTTTTGAACATGTATATTTTTATGTGCTAGTACATCATGTTCTTGCTTTTCTTCTCGAAACATTTAAACTATTATTCCTGTATCAGCTGAGTGTTGTTTACTGGGTAAGTTTTAATTTCATTCCCCTATTCATGAGGTAATACACGATTTTACTTTATTAAGTTGATCCACAACTATTTTATAGGTTAATTCACAAGTGAACTATCTTATAGATTTCATACTTCTTCTAGTTAATTAGCTTGAGCAAGCATCTGGTATATATTATATAATGAATATCAACAGATTTGACAAAAAATGTACAAGAAATCGGAAAGAAACCATCTTTTAATTCAAATGTATCAAAAATGATACAAAACTAAATCCATCATGTACAAAGATGAATGAAATTATTAACTACTCGGAATCCTCTATTTCAAATCATTTTTGTTTTGTACGGTTAAAGCGCTTAGCGGTTTTATAGCGGTAAGAGTTGTAAAATATTATAACGGGGATAAAACAAGAAAATAATTAAGATATAGCAAATGTGTAAAAAGATTCATTAAATAAAAAATCAAACATCTAAAGTTGAATAATTATTATTTTTACAACATTTATGTAGAATAAACTAATATTAATCAATTTTATATAACAAAATCAAATAATATAATGATCATGCACACTAGTTTTGGCGACGGTAATAGATTTTTACTTTGTATATTGACAATTTATGCCTTAAAATTATCTCCTTACACTAATTTTGTTATTTGCTCCAAAAGAAAACGGATCAAATTAACCTTCATTTATTAATACTGCTAAAACAAATGCTAAAAATTGTTGATTTTGCCAGTACACCAAAAAATAAGGAGGCTTATAAAAGCGGATCTACTGTTCATTAGGGGTGAGCAAACCCCAGTTTGGTTCGGTTTGGTTGGATTTTGGGGTAAAACCGAAATCGAAACCGAAAGATCTCGGTTTTAAAACTCGATAACTGAAACCGTAACCGAAGCATCGATTTCGGTTTCAAAACCTCAGTTTCGGTTTTTATCGGTTCGGTTTCGGTTTTAAAACCAATTTAAATAAAAAATATTATAAATTTAAACAACCATAAAAGAAATTAAAATAAATTGTTTCAACCAAGTGTATTGAGACACATGGTACAAAGTACAGACTAACAGACTATAAGTCATTCAAAGTAGTACAAAGCTAAGCTAGCTAGTTCTAAGTCAAAGACAAGAAGAAGAAAAATGAGCAGGAGCACTCCAGTGAACCACAGTACAGCAGACCAGCATCAACTTGGAATTTTAGAAAATAGTCTACTGGTACCTCAACTTTCATCTTCAATTCAAAACATCCAAGAATCTGCAAAAATAAGAAATGAACATTTTATATTAGTCTACCCGTAACCATGTATTCAGCTAAATCAAATGAGTGAAGCAGTCGCCAGTGTGTATATACTATATAATACGTAACAACATGCAGCAAGAGACAATGTGCATCATTTTATAGTTCGGTTCGGTTCGGTTTTTTCGGTTCGGTTTGGACCTAAAACCGAAACCGAAATATTAGTACAGTTCGATTTTTTGATTTTCAGTTTTAGTTTTTTCGGTTCATTTTTTTCGGTTTCGGTTTTATTTCGGTTTTTTGCTCACCCCTACTGTTCATCGGTGCTGAATTAAAATAATGTAGCGGTGAAATAGTGTTATAGACTATAGCTATGATATTGCGGGATTTTAACTTATAAACATCTCCCATCACACATTTTAGTGCAAAATTTTCAAGATTACAGAACATAGTTCCCAATAAATTGTTTGCTGTAGCGGTGGTAAACAAATATGGTTTTGCATAATTTTTTTTTTTTGAAATAGAGATATAGATACCAAAAAGGAGAAAATAGTCATTCTCCGGTGGCTCACAAAAACATACCAATAGTACTGCATACTAAACTAAAACTGTAGATGCGGGACATACGGACTAAAGCAGATACAAAATAGCCAATGCATACAAAACAACCTATAAACCAAAAATCCTAACCAAATCGAAGGAAAATAAAGCACTTCCCCCAATGCCAAACAAAGGAAGAGAAGGAAGCCCTCTCTACTAACCCGCCCACCTAGCCACCCCAGCAGATTTACTATTGGAGACAGACGCCAATCGACGAGAAAGCCTCCAACTCTAGCACCAAAACCTGCAAGAAGCACCCGTCTAGAGCTCCAGGAACGAAGAAAGCTTCCTGAAGACGAGAAAGCATCCAACGCAAAACAGGAAACCAACCAAGCTCCAAAACATGGCCATTGGAAGGGGCATAGCAAGCCACTCTAGAAACCATCCAAGCAGCCTCTTACATGAGAACCACAACAATCCGGTTCTAGAACCATAAAAGCTTCGGATAGTAGATAACAAACTTGGTGGCCAATCAAAGGAACCTGAAATAATATTAAGAAGAGGGGGGGGGGGGGGGGAGCAAGAACCATAAAACCACCAAGATAAACAAAAATTCACCCAACACCAGCTTGAGGAAGAGGGCCCGTATCAATAGCGAAAGCACGAGCCAAAGCCACAGACCTAGAACGAAGAATACCCAAGAAAGGCCTTGCACGAAAAGCAAGGAAGACTTCCTTAACCTTTTGAATGACGGATCCAGATTCCATATAAACCTCAACAAACAAAGCCTTATTACGCGAGCACCAAAGATGCCAACAGACCAGACAAGAATTAAGACGAAAAAGGACAAACCGGAAAATCATCCCGGTCGATCCAACCCACCAAAGGCTTAACAAGTCAGGAAGGGAATTGGTGTTTCCCCCAAGTCCTACCAAAGCCCCGAAGAAAGACCAGGTGGCTTGAGCACAGTCTCCAACAAAAAACAAATGAGCGGTTGATTCCACATCTTCTGCTCTGCAACACCTACAACGGGACACAATTACTACGCCATAGATGGCCTACTACAACGAAAACCCAAGGTGTTGCCAGCTAAAATGTTGCCCCAGCTATGCTAATTTTTATCTATTGCAACGCACCGTTAAATGTGTTAGCATAGATATAAATTGTGTTGAGTTAGCTACATGTATATTCTAATTAAAAAAAATTAGAAAAAAGTTTACACCTCAGCAATCCACATCATTTGTTAAAACAAAATCTGAACCGTTGATCCCTATTTGCTACTCTTCCTCGGTTTCCCTTAACATTTTCATACTCGTGCTTCCTTTTCATTTTCATTTTTCCCGCTAACATTTTGATACTCGCGCTTCCTTTTCATTTTCATTTTTCCCCAAATTGCCAATTTTAATATCCAAACTTTCAAATGTTCTTTGGAGAATCAAAAATTGCTCCGTGACTTCAGTTCTTCCGCTTTCTCCTCAATCCACTTTCTCCTCAATCCGCGTTCTCCTCAATCGGCGGCTTCTAATCTCTACATATTTTTTGAAGCCAAAAATTAGGGTTTTTGCTTGTCGCAGCCTATAACTCCCTGCGTGGTGAGGATAATTTCAAAAGTAGGTTAATGAGGATAATTTCACATTGCGCACTGATTTAGATAGCATGTCTTGATGTTGCATGATTTTCTTTAGTAGGGCCTACTAGTTGATCTCTTCTTTGTTCCTTTTCTCATTTGTATTGTTTTCTAAATGATATTTGATACTTTCTTGGTACTTTGCAACATGATCTGTTTACTAAGTATGGATGCGTGAGTTCATAAATTTTGCTTGAAGATTTTAGCTTCAGCTATTGTTTAGCTAAAGTGTATGGCGTTAATTATATAGTGGGCATAATGGCACTTTCTAATACACGTTTTTTTTTGGTTCTAAGTTATCACAGAATAAAGAAGTTGGAGAATGGAATTAGGCGTTAACAGTGATGAGCTGAGTTAGGTGATTATGGTTTGGGATTGAATTAGGCATTAACAGATCATACTTTACTAGCAAAGATATTAGAATCATGACCATTGTTTCAATAGTCAGTGCAGTTTGTTATGGAGATAATTCTCTTGAAACAATGGTCGTGGTTCTAATTCTCTTGATAACAATTCTATATATTATCAATGCTTCAAAAGAAACCAATACTAATAACTTTGTTTAATTTAAATTAAAAGTCATAATACAAAGTCGTAGAAGGTAGAAGAGCAACATCATTTGGCATTCTTACTGGCATGTCTGCAACTCGATTTCTTTCCGAAACCATTACCGCTCGCTTCCTGCCTACTACTTTTACTTTTCCGGTCCTTGTCCTTACCATCGTAATCATCATCATCATCATTATACTTTCAAGTTATTCACTAATGTTTCGTCATTATATAACAATTTGCTCTTATGTAATATGTTATCATCAGGTCTCTGCTTCAATTGCGGTTCTTGCAGCTGTGTACAATCATCATCATCATACTTTCAAGGAATTCACTAATGTTTCATTGTTATATAACATTTGTTCTTATATTACATTTTTTATGAGGGTGAGAAGTATGCAAATACCATCCTTCTTTGCATCAATGCTAATATTCTCCTTACAGACAATGATGCATTGATTAGTTCAAACAGTGCTCGAATGCGATGGCAAGTCCGAATCAAAATGATGCATCCCCAACAAAAGTCAAGGTATTTAATTAACCATACCCTTTCATAGGTAGGCATGTGAGGACAACTGCATTTTGGACTTCATAGCGAAGTTGCAGCATTTCCCTTTAGAAAATTAAAATAGATATGTTGATGTATGCGAGACGTGCTTCAATTGTAGGATCAGCAATATGAACCATCTACCTCTTATTTGCATGCCTGATGTAGAAAATTTTGACCAACAGTGTTACGTGTAGTTTATATAAATTTCCCCTCCCTGAGTAACAAACGTGTTGCCTTCATGTTATCATCTTTAGTAAGAGTATGGTTTACTTCAAAGCAGCTTAAACATGCTACTGTTTGGTTGCTCTTGCTGATGTTCAATGCTATTATTCAGCCAACCACCCAATTGATTGAAGTAACATTCTTTTGGTCTTGTTGATAGTTAGTGGTGTTGCTTTATTAAAATTTTCACTTAGCTTTGGTAGATAGAAGCCTTAGCTGTTTGTTTAATTAAATTTGAATCCTTTGTTGTTTCACTTAATTAAATTTGAAGCCTTTGTACAATGCTATGTTGGTATATTAAGCATCTAACTTGGGAGCAAAACTAAGATACACAACATTACGGAAGAGGAAAACATGCTCGTGAGGTAGTTGATACACAACATTTTTGTGTATTTTTTCTTGTTTATGGTTGTATGTGTGAGTCATTATATGAGTGAATTAAGTAACAATGTAATGAGGAATGTACGTAAATATGAATGATTGTGTAATAAGTGAATGTACAATAGTGGAGTCAAAAAATTTGTACCATTTGAAATGTTGAAATAAAATACTTATTTGAATAAAATACTGTGTTATAATAATATTTATTATAATATTACGAAATCTTTGATTAATAACAATTGAGGTGTAATTATTTTTAGTGGTTGTAAATCAAATTTTAACAACTGCTAGAAAAAGTTGTAAAAAAGGTTGACTTTATTACGATTGCCAGCTGTACTTGACATATTACAACTGTTTTTGGCAGTTGTGAAAAGGTATTTTTTTTGTTCTAGTGGTACCTGTGGCAACACCTATACAGATGTTACCACAGGGTCGCAGAGGTGTTGCCTTTGACTCTAAGGCAACACGGCAAAAGGCAACCCCAAAAAAGTGTTGCCACAGATCATTTTTTGCCTATAGCAACACTTTTTGGTACCTACTGCGTCACTTCTCTGAGGTTGCCGTAGGCCATCTAGGGCGTGATGAATAGGAATATCGACCCTCTTTAGGTTTTCGTCTAGTGATTAACCCTCAATGAGGATTTTCCATATAAGGATAGAAATCTTAGGAGGAATACGACGATCCCAGATGAAAGAAAATGCAGGAATTCTAGGCACCAGAATCCTAGCCAAATTCCACTCTTTAGGTTTTCGTCCAATGGTTAACCCCCAACGAGGATTTTCCACATAAGAATAAAAACCTTAGGAGGAATACGACGATCCCAGATGAAAGAAAATGCAGGAATTCAAGGCACCAGGATCCTAGGTGAATTCCACTCAGCTCTAAGAGAGAAAGGGCATCCATTCCACCCAACACCTCCGCCGTGCGAGTCGGAAAAATATTTGACGTATTGCATCTCTTTCCTCGTCTCACTAACATATGGAGGGACCATAGAGAAATCTTCTAGAAAAAGATGTTGGTACTTAGCATGAAGAAAGGACGCCCAAAGAGAGTTGTTTGAGCGAAACCTAACCAACGTCATATATGCGTAAGGCGTACAAATATCCCTAGGATTATGTTGACCCTGACCTCTGTAACACCCTGTAAAATTCATAAGTATTAATAATAAAATAAATAATTAAAAATAAGCAATTTAGTAGTATGGCTGGAAAATAGGATTTTGCAGCTTTAGGAATTTGGCTACGAAATTCTTTTATTTGGATTCATGGTGAAATTCTAAATCGTTTTCATATATAATATGCTGAAAATGGTCAATGTATGAAGAAGTTGTGAACGAATGAATTTGGACAGTAAATGTAGAAAAAATATATATAAATATATGAATAATATATATATATATATGTCCAAATTATAAATTAAAAAAAGAGAGGGAGAATTCAATTTTTAGAACTAGAGATAAGATCAGGGGGACAAATTATATTGCATAAATGGAATATGATTGAGAGATTAAGGAATGTATTAAATAAAATAAAAAGCACAGCAACGCAACCTTATTGGGCATTCCAGCCCAAAAGAAGTCGACGCTCCCCCTTAAGGGGTGTCGACTGTCGGTCGACCATTAGGGGCCAACCACTCGGCGGCTGGACAACCAAATAAAGCTAGCTGGTTAGAGTTTTTCTAGGATATATATATATATATATATATATATATATTAGAGGCTTAGATTAATTCTAAACAATTCAACGATCTATGCTCATACATGCAACTATGTATACCCCTCATATCACACTATGAAAACCCTAATCAATCTCTATCCCTGCCACCATGCTACCTCTCCACCATTGTTAAATTTCAGAGAAAAATAGAAGAATAGGTTAAGGTTTTCTTCTATTTCTCTAACTCTATTCTAAATCTCTCTCTATTCTAATTTACATGAGTTTGGTATTTTGGAATTTGACATAAACATATATGTATATGATTCTAATGCATGTCTCTTATATGTATATAATTAGGAGGATTATTAGAGCACGCTTGAACACAAAGAATTATTGCAGATCTAGATCTACCACAGATTTCTCTCTATTCGGCCTAAATTTATGAGCGGAATGTGGTTTACTTGAGGCATATTCATTTTTTTAATATATTGTCATGTGAATAGATATGCCTAGGAGGATTTGGAAATTCAATAATATAAACATTAAAACTCCCAAATCCTCTATCTTGTAATTATGTATGAGTTGTCATGATTAAAGTGGTTTTGTAGATATTTGGTTTTAATATTGGATTAAAGATGAAATTGGAGTGTTGCTACTATTATTCTTATTTTGTGTAATTCACCTTCAATTATCATTTGGTCGCAACCTAAAAAGGATTAGATTTGATTATTTCATGATTTGAACTGGGTTTGGATCCTATTTTGAATCTAAACGCATTAACAATTAAAATAGGTCAAATGTAAACATTTTTATGTGTAAAACACCAAAAAGGGGTGAATTGAATAAAATATGAATTATAAACATACATGTATAAGTTTATGTAATACTCTATTTTTAATTTAGTATTGAAATCATTTTCTACAAGTCTAGGATGCAAGTTGAAATTGAGTGTACATATATTTTCCATCCACTGCTATTTGTTATCTTATCATTATGTTATCATGCCTATGTTGTTGCAGTAAAAGTATGGAAAATCTAACTTGCATGCCTTGATTTGGATAAAAGTTGACAATTGCCACCTCATTAGAACGTTTCACCAATTTTATGAATATTAACGTTATTTAGGCGTTATTATTATTATTATACTTATATAAACGTAATTAATGTTGTATTTGCGTAATAAATGCGGTCAGGTTATATTTGAATTTGAAATGTCCCAATAATAAATATGTTTTGTCTACTTGTGTGTGTGTATATAGAATGGCTTTAAATATATATAAATAGTGACACATAGACATGAGGTTAGTTGCCATTTGTTGTGGAAGTCTGCCTGGAACTGACCGGCAAATCGAGCAACCACAAGTAGGCCCAATTAACGTGAGATGTCTAGGTGCCATGGGTCATTCAAAAACTTAGTACAGTAGACACGAGATTAAACCAACTTGTAGTAGAAGCCTGCCCAGAACCGATCGGCATATCCAGCATCTACATGTATACAGTTTAATGTGAGAGGTACGGTGTGTATATATGTATATATAACTACATATATAAGTCTACTATATGTGAAAATTAGCAGGTTTACTATGCCTTGGAAGTTCTTAAGTGGCTGACTCACTTTTTATCTAGAGTAGGGTAATTCGCAGGGATGTCCACTTCCTTTAAAAGCTTGTATTGGCTCAACTAGAGACAGATTGATAATTGGAAGACATGTGGTCATTGCATGCTCACCAACCATCTAAGGGAAGTCTTAAGCGACATAGGTGTCCTACCGGGTAATATCAGTTAAGTTAGCAATACTACTTCTCATATTACAAATGAGAGAATAGACTTAAGAACATTAACGTACTAGGAAGGGGTCTAAAAGGGCTAGGGGTCCGCCTCAGGGTTGTATGAGATCGTAAGAATCCATCTTTAATAAGGCCATAAGTGACCGAGAATGCCACCTCATTGGGTAAAAGCCATGGACGATGTAATGATTAGGGTAAAAGCCATGGATGAAGTCATGATTGAAGTTGATGAAGAAGGCGAAGTTGTTATGTTATAATTAGTAGTTATTGCTTTACTTCTCTTGGAAACCTGTGAGAATGAACTATTTGATGTACCCATTGAATAGATTTAACTGTGAATGTTGTATTTCTGTGGTTTTTAATAAATGGTACATCTTACTTGTGTATTATATTTTCTCCTTACACTGTGTGAGATTTCCATTCGAAGTGTATGTTATTGTTATCTGTGAAAATATAATCCTTACAGGAACCAACGATCCATTTAGAATGGCTCTAAGTTTTGATGGGCTTTTTCTGGGTTGAAATTTAGGCCCATTCCGGACAAGTTGTTACATTTGGTATCAGAGCATAGGTTATTCGATTATAAGGGAAATATACGTATGACAGTCGTATTTGTAATTTGAAAAAATGATTTTTCAACCTATATATATATAATATATATTTACCCGAATAAACATGTGCATTTATACTAGGCATCTTTATCATTTTCTTGCCTTTCAGGTTAAATACTATCTCAGTAGTATCTACTAAAGGATTCTTCCTTTTCTTTTCAGATAGTAGGATGACCGAAAATCCTAATGAGCAGGGTAACCAAGCAAGATCCTGCTACTTGCTAGAATGGTTTTAACAGTATCTCCGTACTGTTGAACAGGTCCATATTGCTAATCCTCCCCCAACAGCTCCTGCCGCTGAAATGACCTTTGATTTTTCTCGATTTTGTAAGACCTTTACGAATCTTGGAAGTAAATCATTTTCTGGAAAGGAAGGCTTTTCTAGTGTCAAATCTTCGGTTGCAGACTATGAAAGAATCTTTGAGGCTACTGCCTGACCCGATGAAGTAAAAAGGAGGATAGCGGCCTGACATTTGAAAGATGAGGCCCTTGAATGGTGGAACTTAATATCGATGGAGAATGAGGGCCGGATCTTTACATGGGCCGAATTCAAGACCCGTTTTAAGGAAAAAAAATTGTCAAGGGCAGAAATGACCATCCAGCTAGGGAAATTCATCCACCTCAAGCAAGGAAGCTTGAGCTTGCAAGAATATATATCCAAATTCACTGAGTTTTGTAAGTCTGGAAGAGGATTGGTAGACACCCTATGAACACAACCCCTAGGTTTGTTAAAGGACTGAACTCCCCGTTGAAGGAAATTCTATTAGCCCAAGTAACATTTGGGGCAACTTTCGAAACCTTAGTAGAGACAACTACCCTTTGCATGGCTAAAAACTCCAAGGAGGATAAGGAAGGTGAGAAAGGAGAAAGCTCCAACAAAAATAAGAAGAAGGAATGGTGGAAAAAGAAGAAGAAAAAAAATCAAAAAAGGATGCAAAGACTTGTACAAGGTGCAACCGCAAGGGACATGATGCCAAGGATTGTAGGACCTAGTTGGCGAAAAAGGAGTTCAAGTGAAAATGTTACAACTGCCATGAAGAAGGACACATGTCCAAAGATTTCCTGAAGCCTAAAGTTGTCAAGAGTGGACAAAACTGTGCAATAGAAGCGACATCAATTCAAAGACGACCCCCAAGAAACCAGGGGCATCCCGCACTCAAAGGTATAACCTCTGTTTTAGGAAATTCAGTATACACCTCGTTCGATTCCAGAGCGACCCATTCTTTTATCTCCAACCGATTAGTAAATCTGTTGAATCTTTCCATATCTATCTCGGATAGTCCGATAGAGGTGGCCAACCCTATCAGAGGATCTAAGTATCTTGAGCTGTTGTGTAAAGACCTAGTGTTGGAGGTCAAGAATGTCGACTTCCATTGTGAAGCGCGTGCATTGGATTTTATAGGGTATGGCCTTTTCCTAGGTATGGACTGGCTATCGTTTTATGGGCTTGTTTTAGATTGCTATAAGAGGACCGTTCGTCTTAGGAGCTGAGGAGGACGTAACTTGAGTATCCCTTGTAATGTTAGAAACAAGGATAAAGCCTTATTATATTCCTTATCTGTTAGTTATGAAGGACCATCTTCGGTCCGGATAGTTTGTGGGTTCTTGGATGTTTTTGAAGAAGTCACGGGACTTCCACCACACAGGTAAATCTGTTTTTGTATTGACCTAGAGAAGGACGCTAGACCCATAGCACTACCCTTAAGGCATATGGTGCCTAAGGAAAGAAGGAAGTCAGATAAGAAGATTTCTGAGTTGTTGCAAAAGGGTTTCATTCAATGAAGTACCTCGGAATGGGGTGCACCTGTAGTATTTTCCAATAAATTAGACAGATCTTTAAGACTTTGTGTGGACTATAGGGAACTCAATAAATTGACCAAGAAGAATAGGTACTCTTTACCTAAAATTGATGACCTTTTTGACCACTTAGGAGGAGCACGAGTATTTTCCCAACTAGACTTGCTAGTGGGTTTCACCAGTTAAGAATTTTGGAGGACAACAAGGATAAAATTGCGTTTAGGACGCCAGATGGATTGTTCCAATGAGAAGTTATACCCTTCGGATTAACGAATGCACCCACTTTCTTTGTTGACATCATGAGTAGAGTGTTCAGGGGAATTCTAAATAAAACTGTGGTAGTCTTCATAGATGATATCCATATATTTTCATAAGATCGTGAAGAGCATGATAAACACTTGAGACAAGTGTTAGGGATATTAAGAAAGACCAATTGAAAGCAAAACTCTCGAAGTACCATTTCTGGAGGGAAGAAGTAAGATTTTTAGGACATATTGTGTCAATCGAAGGCTTGGTCATAGACCCCGCGAAGATAGAGGCAATCAAGGAATGGAGAACACCTCCAAATGCTACAGAGGTAAGAAGTTTCCTTGGATTGGCAGGTATTATAGGAAATTCATTAAAGACTTTGCAAAGATTGTTGCTCCAATTACCCAATTGACAAGGAAGAATTTGGTGTTCGCTTGGAGTAATAAATGTGATATAGCCTTTAAGAAATTAAAGGAGGCATTAACTAGTGCACTAGTCCTAATTATACCCATTAGTTCAAAATTGTTCACCGTTTACACCGACGCATGTGGGAACAGTTTAGGAGCAGTTCTTATGCAAGAAAGAAGAGTAGTTGCCTATGCTAGTAGTAAGCTCAAGGATCCAGAGAAAAGATACCCAGTTCATGACCTTGAGTTAGCCGTAGTAGTATTCGCCCTTAAGATGTGGAGGCATTACCTTTTAGGGGAGAAATTTGAACTCTTTGCTGACCATAAATCCCTTAAGTATTTATTTTCTCAACGTGACCTAAACTTGAGACAACAACAATGGATGGAGTATATTGCCTTATTTGACTTTACGATTCAATATACCCCAAGAAAGGAGAATGTTGTGGCAGATGCTTTGAGTAGGAAACATGTGACTTTGAATGCGATGATAAAATGTAAGAAACTAGAGTTTCTCGCTAATTTTAATTTGCAAGCCTTACCAACCACTTCTAATGGTATTCTTGGAGCTATGATAATTAGATCTACCCTAAGAGAAAGGATCCAAAGCACACAAGACTTAGACAAGAAATTAAGAAGCATAAAGGAGAAAATGAGAAAGAAAGAGACCTTTCCTCATTCGGTTAGATATTCGATCAGCGATGATGGGAGTTTACTTTGAGATGGATGACTTTATGTCCCTAAAAATGTAGGGTTGAGGAAAGAAATTCTAGAAGAGTGTCATAGGTCAAGATTGACCATACACCCCGGTGGGGATAAAATGTACAAGGATATGAAGAGGGATCTCCATTGGGAAGGAATGAAGAGAAATGTAGCCGAGTTCGTGGCTAAATGCTTAACGTGCCGAAAGGTAAAATCGGAGCAAGGGAAGCCCGGGGGATTGTTGTTTCCTTTAGAGATCCCCATGTGGAAGTGGGAACATATTTCCATGGACTTTGTAGATGGACTTCCTAGAAGCCAAAAAGGGAATGATACCATTTGGGTTGCGGTAGATCATTTAACCAAGAGCCCCCATTTTATACTAGTCAAGAAGACAAGGACTGCAGACTCGTTAGCCCAATTATATGCCAAAGAGATAGTCGGACCACATGGTTTCCCATCGAGTATCATGAGTGATAGAGACCGTTTATTCATAAGTGAATTTTGGAGAAGCCTATAAGCAGCATTGGGGACGACCCTTAACTTGAGCACAGCTTATCATTCGCCAACCTACAGACAGACAGAGAGAGTAAACAGAATCTGAGAAGACTTGCTCAGAGCTTGCATCATCAACTTTAATGGAGTTTGGGAGTAGCACCTACCGCTTGTGGAGTTCACGTACAATAATATTTTTCAAACGACGATTAGTATAGCCCCTTTTGAAGCGCTTTATGGGAGGCCATGCAAATCGCCAGCTTGTTGGTGGGAAACTACCGACAAATTTATACTCGGACTAGACTTCATCCATGAATCCAGGGAGAAGATATCCTTGATTTGGCAGAAAAGGAAGGCAACCCAAGACCGTCAGAAATCGTATGCTGATAATCGAAGGAGGGAACTTGAGTTTAATGTTAGAGACTTGGTGTTCGTAAAAGTATTCCCTCTTAAGAAAATGTTCGGTTTGGGAAGACTGGGAAGTTGGCTCCAAGTTTTATAGGGCCTTTTAGTATCATCGAGAAGATAGGATCTTTGGCTTATCGAGTGGACCTCCCAGAGCGCCTATCGGGAATCCATAATGTTTATCATGTATCCCATCTAAGGAAATGCCTTCATGATTCTGCAATCAGACTTGAGCTTAATGAAATTGGGGACATAGAAAAACTCAAGTTGGAGTCTAGGGTGCCCCGTGCCACTGCAAGGATTGTAGAGTACATAATCAAGATACTCCGCAATAAAACTATTCGCCTCGTCCGAGTACAATGGGGAAATGACCCTACAGAAAGCACATGAGAGACCGAGGATAAGATGAGACAGACTCACACAGGGCTTTTTTCGGGTAAATTTTTCCTCAAAATTATGTATATAGATGCATCACGGTTGCTAGATTGGATGTTAGGAAATTGATACAACACCATTGTACGAAGCACTCATATAGAATTATATGCATATTTAGGTTTTTTGCATACATATTGCATCACTTATTACACCTACATGCTACGGTAGAGCTCACTTTAGTGGGTCTGCTGTTCATAATCACGACGAGTCATGGATGTTTATGGATGAATTAAAAATAACATGGGTGTACAATATGGATGTTTCATGCGAGTTGTGTTTTTCACCCCTTAAACATATTTCGGGACAAAATCTATTTTAAAGGGGGGGAGGGGGGGAGAGAATGTAACACCCCGTAAAATTCGTAAGTATTAATAATAAAATAAATAATTAAAAATAAGCAATTTAATAATATGGTTGGAAAATGAGATTTTGCAGCTTTAGGAATTTGGCTACAAAATTCTTTCATTTGGATTTGTGGCGAAATTCTGAATCGTTTTCATATATAATATGCTGAAAACGGTCAATGTATGAAGAAGTTATGAACAAATGAATTTGGACGGTAAACGTAGAAAATATATATAATTATATGAATTAGAGATAAGGCTGAGAGATTAAGTAACGTATCAAATAAAATAAATAGCTTAGCAACGCAGCCTTATTGGGGGTTTCAGCCCCGAAGGGTTTGACCGCTCCCCCTTAAGGGGTGTCGACCGTCGGTCGACCGCTCGGCGGTTGGACTACCCAATAAAGCTAGCTGGTAAAAGTTTTTCTAGGAGGATATACTCCCTCCAGTTTAGTTTATAAGACATTTTGCAATTTTTCATGTAAATTAAGAAAACATTAATGCAACTGATAAACTATTTAGTGTATTAACTTGCTTTTGCTTTGAAAACAATGATGGCCTAAAGTATGCACGACAATGCATCTTCTAAAGTGTGTATTGGACCACATAACTTGGAATTCTAGCCACATGCATTGGAAAACTAAAGGAGCAGCCTAATTAATTACTAAAATGCCATTAATTATGAATTCTCATGAACATTGGTTTTACCAAGAGCTTCTCAGAACATTGGTTTTCTCAAAACGTCAAATATTTGGTAAAATGACCCAAACCTTAGAAGGACCTATAAACTGAACCGGAGGGAGTATATAAATTAAAGGCTTGGATTAATTCTAAATAATCCAAAGGTCTATGCTCACATGGGCAAATATATATACCCCTCCTGTCACACTACGAAAACCCTAATCATTCTCCATTCCTGCCTCCATGCTACCTCTCCACCATTGTTAAATTCTAGAGAAAAATAAAAGAATAGGTTAAGGTTTTCTTCTATTTCTCTAACCCTATTCTAAATCTCTCTCTACTCTAATTTACACGAGTTTACTATTCTGGGATTTGAAATAAACATATATGTATAAAATTCTAATGCATGTCTGTTATATGTATATAATCTGAAGGATTATTGGAGCACACTTGAACGCAAAGAATTAATGCAAATCTATGTTTACCACAGATTTCTCTCTATTCCGCCTAGATCTGTAAGTGGAATGTGGTTTACTTAAGGCATATTCATGTTTTTAATGGATTTTCATGTGAATAGATATGCGTAGGAGGATTTGAAAATTTGATAATATAAACATTATAACCCCTAAATCCTCTATCTTGTAATTGCATACGAGTTGTCATGATTAATTCAGTTTTGTGGATTTTTGGTTTTAATACTGGATTCTGTGCAGTTTATACCCCGCTGTTACCCCGCCATATCCATGCTATATAGTATAGCGGAATTCTACTGTTATGCTATTTCCAAATAGCCTCTTCGCTTTAAGCCCTAATACATTCTGATACTCCCGATATGTCCCATTATTTCAGCTATATTCCACTATTTCTGTTATATCTTCTATAAAAGAATTGAATTGAAAACAAACATTTTCACATTATAAAATTTATAAAATTAGTATTTTAATTGAATTTTTTGACATATATTTTTCAGAATATAAAATAATACAATATTCTATTAAAGTTAATCAAACTACATAATAATTTATAATAATTTACATATATTTGCAGATACTTTTATGTAAAATTAAGAACGTACTAATTATATTTAAATTGAATGTTAATTTTTCATTTATTTATCATTTGTATATTTGTAAAAGCAAGAGTTTTATATGCTATATTAGACTCATTCGCTATATCTCGCTATTTCCTCGCTTTATCCTCGCTCCAAATTTTTGCACCTCCGCCGCATTGTATCCGCTGACCGCTTTAACTGCCCAAACTGGATTAAAGATGAAATTGGGGTGTTGCTACTATTATTCTTAATTTATGTAATTCACCTTTAATTATCATTTGATCGCAACCAAAATGGGTTTGGATTTGATTGTTTCATGATTTGAATCGGGTTTGGATCCTATTTTAGATCTAAACGCATTCACAATTGAAATAGATCAAATGTAAGCATTTTTATGTGCAAAACAACAAAAAGGGGTGAATTGGATAAAATATGAATTATAAACATACATGTATAAGTGTATGTAATACTCTATTTTTAATTCGGTATTGAAATCATTTTCTACAAGCCTAGACTGCAAGTTGAAATTGAATGTACATATATTTTCCATCCACTGTTATTTGTTATCTTGTCATTATGTTATCCTGCCTATGTTGTCGTGGTAAAAGTATGGAAAACCTAACTTGTATGCCTTGATTTGGATAAAAGTTGACAATTGCCACCTCATTAGAACGTTTCACCAATTTTACGAATATTTACGTTATTTAGGCGTTGTTGTTGTTGTTATTATTATTATTATTACTATTATTATTATATAAACGTAATCAACGTAATTAATGTTGTATAAGCGTAATTTATCTTCGATTAATTCTAAAAGTGAATTTTAACCAATCATATTGAAGTTTATTCAGCTTATATATATATATACACTCACTATTCGGACATGAAATAAAAGAACTTAAAATTCTTGAGAATTTATTCAACAGCTGAGGAAGAAGATTTCTTCAAAGATATTTTCTTCTTAGCTTCTTCATTTGCAGCAAAATTTATATCCCAAAAATTTGGAGTATATGAAGGTTGTTGTGGACTTGGATATAACGGATTATATGATGATGAAGGATCATGAATGTACATCTTGACGGTTCCGCATACTCTTAAAGCAATTTTCCCTAAGAAAGTTAATCTTCTTGCCGTAACTTTCTGTTCAAAATATAGCTCTCATTAAAGATCGTGTTGTTGCTATTGAAAATGATGGATATCATCGATCTTTTCTTTTGTTGATGGTAAAATAGCTAAAGATCGTTTAGATTTCTTGCTTTTTGGTGTATAACCAGTATGATACGAAGACCATTTATAAACCAAATCTTGTTTCGGAGTAATATCTGAATTGGATTTGATGATAGTGAGGGCTTGGATGAGTTTGAGTGAGAAGACATAATGAATTTGTTTAGTAATATTTGATTTTTACTTTTGCTTTCTCATAGCTTGACATGGTTTTAGCTTGCTTTATAGTTGTAAATTTCCTTTTTACCAGGAAAAATTTTGTGGTGTTTAGTATGAATAACAATGAATAAGAGTTTAAGCGAAAAATAGATTATTAATTAGTGGTTAGGATAATGGAGTTAATGAAATATTTAAAATTATAAGTATATTAGGATACTTAGAATAGACAAGAAACACCCAATAGCCAAATGGAAAGGCTATCCAACTAAAATTCAAGCCATCAGGGTTTAAGTCCTGGTTGATGCAAGAAATTTTATTTTTGAAAAAAATATTTTAGAATAAAATTTTCTACATTTTAATAAATCCTTAAATGAAACGGTACCTAGTTCTCTTCTTAATTTAATAAATATATTTTCAAGTAGCGGTTTTGTGAAAATATCTACTATTTGATTTTCAGATAACACAAATTCTAAACTAATTACTTCTTTTTCTATATTATCACGTGAAAAATGATGTCTAATATATATATGTTTAGTTCGAGAGTGATTAACTGGGGTTTTAGATAAGTTTATTGCACTAACGTTATCATAGTAAATAGTTGGTTTTGATAAATTTATATTAAAATCTTTTAGTGTTTGTTGCATGTATATAACTTAAGCACAAGCCAAAGCTGCTGATATATATATTCAGCTTTACATAGTGAAATGCAATTTTGTTTCTTACTAAACCAAACGACTAGTGATTTTCTAATAAAGTGACATGCACCACTTGTACTTTTTCGATCCGTTTGTGATCCTTCGAAATCAGAATCGCTGAAAGATACTAATTCAAAGTTACAATCTTTCGGATAGAAAAGTCCAAAATATTTGGTATTGCTTAGATAACACAATATACGTTTTACTGCTTGTAGGTGTGATTCTTTTGGATTGGCTTTAAAATGTGGAGATAAACGAACACTCATCATTATATCAAGTCTACTTGCTGTTAAATATAATAATGATCCTATCATACTACGATATAATTTCTGGTCAACGCTTTATCCATTTTCATCTCTATCGAGATGTGTTGTTGTACTCCTAGGATTTGGTTTAGTAGAAGTGTTTTCCATTCCAAATCGTTTTATTAGATTATTACAATATTTTTCTTGATTTATAAAGATATCGTCGGATAATTGTTTAATCTGTAGACCAAGAAAATAAGATATTCTTCCATATGGGACATTTCAAATTCCTTGTCTTAATTTCTGAAAATTCTTTACATAGTTTTTTGTTTGTAAAACAAAATATTATGATGTTTACATATATTTGTATTATTAAAATATCCTTTTTAGATCGTTTTATAAATAATATTTGATTTCCTATTTGAAATCCTGAACTTATAAGGCAATTTTTAAAGATGTTCATACCAAAGCAAAAATTTACTCAGCAAATCAGATATAAACCAAATTTAATGGCTGAAACTGGAGACTGACGATTTCTTTTCCCCTTTTGCTCTTCGTCCTATCGCTCTCAGTCCTCCCCATCTTGTCTCTTCAATCTTCTCGCCTTCTTCTTCTATCCACCATCTCTTCCTCATGCCAAAGAATCGAAAGTCTAAACCTAGGTTAAAGGCAAGCGTGACGCGATCTGGTAGAGTATTTTTAGATTCGTCTGTTTCTGTGCTGCCAGCCGTTAACGAGCTTCAGGTCCTTGCTAATGCCCTATCTTCGCCTTTGTCATCTTCTGCTCCAATCCCTGGCCCAGTAGAAATCGAGCTATCACTAGTATCCTCCTTGTTAGAGAAGATGGTCACTGATAGATGGTCGGATCCCAAGATTACTTCAAACTTCGATCCTATCGCAAAGTCTGCTAAGTCAGGTAAATCTATGAATGAATATCGTTTGGGTGATGGGAAAAAAATCAATCCAAATGTGGAGGAGTCTGATTCTGTGCTGTTCTCCCTGCTGTTATATCAAAAAAATGGTGAAGTATTTACTTTTGGAAATACTTCTGGATGTGAGGATGGAGGAAATAAAGTAGGGATTGAGTGTTTGGATGTAACTGTTCCTACTAGTGGCGATGGTAACCTTTCTCCTCTCAAATTAAATGAATGCACTCTATCTGTTCGTTTAAATTTTCCTCCTAATCCAATAACTCAATCGACCGTATTGCCTAGCTCCATGCAAGCTCCTGATATACAGATGTCCAATAATTCTAAAGCCAATCCCTCGGTGTTGCCCACCCCCTCTCAAAATTCAATGCCTCCTCTTCAGCATCCCAGACCAAGCTATGCTTCTTGTCTTATATCTCTTCCTCGTTGTGCTGGAAAATACTGGCCCCATGACTTCACTTCGATTGCTGAAAACCCGTTTCTCCTGCTGATATTCTTCTAGAGGGTGCTAATTTCTGGAAAGATCATTTAGTGGGTTTTTTCTTGATTCTGTCACTCCAAATGTTGATATGCGTGTTATATGCCATAGGGTTTGGAACTTGAGAGGTGGTTTGGGTGTCAATATTGTTAGCGATATGTTCTATTTCAAATTTACGATAATGGAGGAGAGAAGGAAAGTATTGGAATCAGACCCTACCATAATAGGAGGTAAACCTTTTATAATTACATCTTGGAGTGCATCGGTTGAGAAAGCAAGAGAGTGTGTGACTTCTATTCCAGTTTGGTCCATTTTTACTAGAATTCCATCGGTTCTTCAAACTCTTCCTGGCTTGAATTGTTTAGCTAGTAGAATTGGGACCTTTAAATGTTTTGATGTGAACACAGAGTCAAGGAAAAATCTCATCTTCGCTAAAGCTTTGATTGAAATAACACCGAGTAGGCCACTGCCGAAAAAACTAAAGGTAACTGTAGAAGGATATGATTTCTATATTGATATTCAATACTCTTGGCAACCAGATATATGCTCTAAATGCAACTGCTTTGGGCATCTTGTGAAGTCTTGTTTTGTGGTTGGTCCGCCTATGGCTCGCCTACCCCTCTTGAAACCTCCTCCTAGTATTTGGGTACGAAAGAATAAGGAAGCAGATTCTGGTCTAGCTACAGAAACGAAGGTTAAGGGTTCGATCTGTGAAAATGATTTAAGGAAGATGAAGAGATAGCATCGGAAGGGATATCAGAAGATGATGGGATAAGGTAGATGTCATATGATCGCGCTTAGGTACATGAAGTTTCTGGTATGAGGTATGATCTGCAAGAAAATGAGTACTACAAATATGTTTCAAATTCAGTGGAGGATGTTAGAAGATTGAAATACCAGATAGTTGGAGATAGCTTTGAGCTCATTTAGGATGGTGATCTTGGCGAGAAGAACCGGTCGTTGTTTCTTTATTCATCTTGGGATTGGGAATGCGAGTTTCGCAGTCTGAACCCGTGTTATGTACCTAGTCAAGCTGTGCTTTTTTCTGAGTATGTCAATGTATCAGGTAGTGATTGTGACTCATCTAGTTATTCCACCCTAGTGGGGGATTAACTGTTAGGTCCTTTATAGTAGCTGAAACTAAAATGTTTCACTCCTGTTCTCGATAGTTTTAGTGTGCTGGCACTACAAACCAGTTGAAGTTTCTGTGCCTGTGCAGAATTCCACTTCCTTCTTCTTTTTCTAATAAACAGTGGTACGACCACTATAATCCGGCTTACCATGCCAAAAAAAGCAGGGGGTGTTTGTTTTAACCATATAAAACCTTTTTCAATTTATATACATAATCAGGATAATTTTCATGTGTGAATAAAGGTGGTTGTTAGATGTAAACATTTTCTTTTATATATCCATTTAAAAAAGCACTTTTTACGTCCATTTGATATGATTTAAAATTACGAAAACATACATAGGCTAATAAGATACGAAGTGCTTCTAATTTGGCGATCGGAGCAAATGTTCATTTGTAATATATCCCTTCTTCTTGATTATATCCTAGTTCAACTAATCTGACTTTATTTCTAGTTATTTCCTAATTCATTAGTTTTTTTTTTATATACCCAAGAACTAATTCCCAAACTGCATTACGTTCCAGTTGGTTGAGTTCTTGCATAGCTATAATCCAGTTTTCATTATTAGAAACTTCTTTTGCATTTTAAGGTTTAATGTCAGATAAAAACGCTACGTGGCTTACTAAATTTAATTGATTTCTAGTACTCTGACGTTTGAATTAATTTCTCCAATAATACTTTGAACTGGATGATCTCGTAATATTTTTGGTGGAGATCTTAATTCATTATTATTTTGAATAATGTTTCCATCTTCTCTAGTATTCTGAATATTGTTTTTATTTTCTGTAGTAATCTGATTAATATTTTCATATTTTCATTTTTATCTTGATTTTCTACGTTGTTATAAGTGATATTTTCATTATTATTGTTATGAATAGCGCTTTCATCTTCTTTAAATTATAAATAAAGTTATCATCTTCTCCAGAAGTTTTTTTTTTCAAAATTTCGTTATTATATGTATTTTGAATAAAATTTTCATCAAAAGATACTTGAAGTGTTTCTTTGATTTTATTCGTTCTTTTATTAAAAATACGATAAGCTTTACTTTAATCAAAATATCCTAGAAATATTCCTTCATCGGATTTCGAATCGAATTTTCCAAGTCGATCTTTAGTGTTTAAAATAAAACATTTTGAAATTTTAAAATGTGAAATATTTGGTTTTCTACCGTTGAATAGTTTGCATGGCGTATTTTGTAAATTGTCGGATAGAAAAACACGATTCAAAACATAACAGGCTGTTGAAACAACTTCTGCCTAGAAATGTTTTGTTAAAGTACTTCCGTTTAATAATGTTTTAGCAAATTCCTATAAATTTCTATTTTTTCATTCTACAACTTCATTTCGTTGTGGAGTTCTAGGAAAAAAGAAAGTGTGAAAAATAATTTTCTTTCTACAATATTGATCAAATAGTTCATTTTCGAGTTCTCCTCTACGGTCACTTCTTATATTGTTTTATTTAAAATCCTTTTAAATTTTGAATTCATTTAACAAAAGTTTTAAAATGATAAAAAGTATCACTTTTATTTTCATAAAAATCGTCCATGTATCTCTAGAAAAATCATCAATAATTACAAACACATATCTAGTATGATTTATAGACTGAACTTGGGTTGGCCTAAACAGATCCATATGTAGTAATTCTAATGGTTGTAATGTTGAAATGACCTTTCTGGATTTAAATGAAGATTTTTTTAGTTTTCCTAGTTAACAAGCGTCACAAAGATTTTTCACTTTAAATTTCATTTTTGGCAAACTTTTTAATAATTTATTTTTCGAAATTTTATTTATTGTTTTAAAACTGATATGACAAAATCTTTTGTGCCATAACCAACGATCATTCTCTTCAGCTAATAAGCAAAAATTCGGATTATTATTTGTTTTAATATTTAGAATATAAATGTTTTTATCTCTGTTTCCTTCAAAAAACGTATTTTAATTCTTGTCAAAAATCTATATTTATTTTCTAAAAAGATATTTTAAAACACTTATCACATAATTGACTGATACTAAGCAGATTATACTTTAAAATTTTAACTAATAAAATATATGTAATAAAAGGTAACTAGATATATAATGATTGCTCACATCGCGTTCACCGATGATATAGCCTTTGGAATTATCACCAAAAGTGAAAGTTCCTCCTTTTGAGTAAATAATATTTGTCAGCATCTCTTTGCCTCCTGTCATATGTTTTGAGCAACCACTGTCGAGTATCCATTTTTCTTTTCTCTTGAGTGGGTCCTGCAAAAAATATGTAATGATGTTGGTACCTACTTCCTCCGTTAGGATCCTAAGAGTTAGGTCTTAGGAAACCAAATCCTTGATGGTTCATTGTCCCTTTTGTAAATATAATTCTTATTTTTATGAATAGTTTCTAAGAATGATTTTATATATTTATTCCTAATAAAAAAAAATTATTTTTAGGAACCCATATGTTTATAGTTTTAGAAACTGACTTTCTCGTACTATGTTCCATGGAATTACTAATCTTATTCTTTTTATTCAATTTCCTTCTAGATTGAATGTCAGCCTTGTTTTTATAACCTAATCCTTTTTTACTAGTTGTAGGTTGATAATTTTCTATGATCTTAGATAAATTATCCCTTCCTTTGTAAAAGTTAGAAATACTTTACATTTAACTTAGTTTTTAGACTAGAATAATCAAATTCTACTATTTTAATCTTTGTTTTTAATTCATGATTTTCAGAAATAAGTGCATTATTCTTTTCTTTTTGAGTTTCAATTTCTGAACTCAATAAAGAAAGTTGAGAATTAGCATTAGCAAGAGATTCTTAAAGTTTTCTAATTTCTTCTCCTAATATCTCTTTTTCATCTTTTAGCATATCTCTTTCGAATTCTGTCTTTTTCTGATCCTCATTGGCTTGTTTATATTTTCTTTTAAAAAAAATTCTAGATTCTAATAATGTTGTATTTATTTCTACCATATCTTCAAAATTAAAATGACTAACCTCATTATCTTTGGCTATGAAGCACACATTAGCTTGTTCGGTATCACTCTCACTGTCGCTTTCAGAAGATGAGTAATCTTAGTCATCCCATGTTACTAAAATTGTCCATCTCTTGGACTTTTCCTTTTTATCCTTATTATGATATTCTTTTTTCTGTTTTGGAAAATTCTGTTGAATATGTCCTTTCTTGTGACAGCCAAATCATTCGATTACCGATGAAGATGCTTTGTTGTTATTGAAGCTTTTCCTTCCATTCTTTCTATTACCTTTCTTATATTTCAATAACTTTCTAAAGTTTTTGGCAATAAAAGCTAGGTCTTCTTCCTCTAAATCCGATTCTTCTTTTTCTGCATGGTACACTAGATTCTTTTCATCTTGCGCATGAACTCTTTTTGCCTGCATATATAATTCATATAACACTAGATTTCCTATCAACTCTTCTGGGTCCATGGTTGAGAGATCATTAGCTTCTTCAATTGCTAAGTTCTTTTTTCCTAATCCTCCATTAAAGAATTCAGGATTTTTGAAACTAGATCGAAATCATAATACTTTTCATCTAAGCCCAGTAATGCATGATAAATATCATGAAATCTAGAGTACATGTCATTTATAGACATTTCCATTCATTCTAAAATTCTGAAACTAGCTTTTAAGCATGGATATCTTGTTTTGCTTTACTTTGTTAGTTCCCTCGTGAGTTACTTTGAATGTTTGCCATATTTCATATGCATTATTGCACATGCAAATATGATTAAACTCATTTCTGTCCAAAGCACAATACAACATATTCATAGCTTTTGCATTTGCAGCAGCATCTAATTTTTATGAACGTGGCCACTCGGAATAGTTGGTAGTGGGAGGAGTATACTCAGTTTGAGTTTCATTCCAAGATTCAAATCAATTGGCTTGCATATATATTCTCATTCGTGTAGCCCAATAATTATAATTTAACCTATTAAATACTTAAAGGCGTGCATTGGGTTGACCTTTTGTAAAACTAGTGTTAGTTTTGGTGTAAGTGTTATTTTCCATATTATCAAGATATCAAATAACTGTTTTACGATCTTAAGATGTTTTGCTCTGATACCAAATGAAAAGACGAGTAGGATCGAGTAATATGGAAATATGTGAATGTGTGGAAGTATTGATAAGATGATATATTATTTTTGATATATGCAAGTAAATATTTAATGAGATAAATACTTGGAGATTATATCGCTTATAATAAATATAAATGTAGTACATAAAGTAAAGAATAGCGGGAATTTTTATACTGGGTCGAAGCACCATCCTACGTCCAGTCCCAGAATCCTTATGGAATTTAACTAATTAACACCCTCACTTAACCCAGAGGAACAGGTATTACAACACCTGAGTAGCAGAACAAGATTTCGCCTCAACAGCCGAAGAGGACTTCTTGCCTAAGCATCAGAACATGACTTCAACAAATACACATGGATTTTTTGAATGTATACGTGTTCTTGATAACACAGATAAGTCACAATTAATTACACCCTTCCAAAAATCTTCTCTTTAGTATATATATTTCAAAATAAGTGATAAATAAAGAAGGAAAGCGATTTATAATCAAAGAAAATTGAGAATATGATAGCACAATTGAATATATTACAAAAATAGTTCAGAATCAAAGAATATAGAAATAAAAAAGTTTTGTAATTGAAACGAATGATACTGAAGTAAATTTATAGTAAATAAAAGGTTGGAATTATTAGTGAAAATATTTAATCAAAAGATATAGTCATAACTTTGGGATTAAAGAGTTATGACTCATTGAAAAATTGAAACATTTCTGCTCAGCTGGCTGAATTTATAATTCAAATGGCTAATAAACGGCTAGTATTCGAAAAGTAGTGTACATATGCACAAGTCACATAATTCAGCCGACATAATTGGAAATTTAGCCACTTGAATATTAAAACTCATATGTTTGTATACTTAGCAATCAGCCGACTGATGCACATGACGTTGCACTTATGTTTCAGCCTTTTTAAAAATAAAATTTATATATTTATATATATACACTCTAGGAGAGATTTTAACAATAATAAAACACTAAATAAAAACTTGATTTCAATATAAATATACCAATATATCTTCTTGTCGAAGCTTCGTGTATTTAGACTATATTCTTCTCTTTTTTCCTGTAAAAAGTGTTATCGAGTAATGTCGTCGATATATAGCTGGCGTAATCAAAATTTAGTCCAGAAATGGAGGTTCGAACACGTAGCCTACATAAGGCTTCCAACCGCACTAGAGTAAGGAATATTACACATCCCTTTTTTCTTCATCCGATGTGAGACGCATTTCTCTAGATAGCTTAAATTAAAAGCCTAATGGAGTAGCCACTGGTTTAGCATTCTTTATATCGAATCGAGATAGGACTTTCTCGATATATCGAATTTGAGTGGGCCTCAAAAATCTTTGCTTTCTATCCCTCTGAATCGCCAAAAATTCTCTATGCATTTCCCAAATCTTTCATCTAAAACTCCTTGCTGAGCTCCTTCTTCAACTTTGAAATTCTAGTCACGCTCTTCTAAGCTATCAACATATCATCAACATAAAGCAACAAATAGATGATGTCATCATTATTTTTCTTAAAATAGACGCATTGGTTCTTAAAGCTTCTACAGTAACCTTGCGAGATCATAAACTTATCAAATTTCTTATACCACGGTCTAGGAAATTGTTTTAAACCATAAAGAGAATTGTTAAGTTTACAAACATGACTGGGCTTGCTGCCGTCATTGATCCCCTCTGGCTATTGTAGGTAAATGTCCTCCTCAAGGTCACCATGTAAGAATGTTGTCTTGACATTTAAATGTTCTTGACATCTAAATGTTTCAATTCCATGTCGAAATGAGCAACCAATGCCAAAAGAATGCGAATGGAAGTGTATCTAACAACTAGATAGAAAATAACTTGGAACTCTACACCTTTCTTCTGAACATAACCCTTCGCCACTAATCTTTCCATGTACCTTACGTAACCATTGTTCTCATTTTTCACCTTATAGATCCATTTACATCCAATTGCTCTCTTGCTAGAAAGAAGTGACTTTGAATCCCAAGTGTGATTTTTTAGCAAAGATTCAATCTCCTCCTCCATAGCTGCTAACCACCTGGAACTATCAACTGAACTACTGGCATTTAGATAGTCTCTGGGATCATCATTAAATATGCTTAATGCATAAGCTACCCTGTCATCAAAGTCAATGTCTCCAATACTTAATCCCACAAAATCATCAAGCCATGTAGGTCTTTTCTTCTCTCTGGTTGATCGAGTTTGAATTTGAGCACCACCTTGAGATTGATCCTTCGTCCTCTCCTTATCAACCACGATGTCATCGGAATCATCATTTTTACTTATATGGAAGTTTGATGGTCTACTTTGCTTTTGATATTCTGAATTTGTCCTCTCAACATCATCTTAACAGAAAAAGAAAGCTCCACCTTCAAAATAGCCTTCACATCAAATGTAACATGCCTATTAGTAAAAATCTTCTGGGTAATTAGATACCACAACCTATGACCCTGAACCCTTTTCCTATAGCCAAGAAAAATATACTTGTGCGATCTGGGATCCAACTTCACTTTTCTCTCATGCACATAAATTGTACAACTAAACACTCTATGAAAGGAATATGAAACAATCTCTCCTTTCCATACTTCTTCAGGAATCTTTATATCTATAGCGGTAGAACGTGTGTGGTTAATAAGGGAAAATCGCCATAGATAATGCTTCTGCCCAAAATCTCTTCTTTAATCCTGCAGTCAAACGTAAAAACGAGTTCTTTCCAACAAATCCGACTCATTCTCTCTACAACACCATTTGACTGAGTGTCCCCTAATTTAGTGTAACATCTTTTGATTCCCTCGGACCCATAAAATTTAATGAATTTTTGAAAAGTAAATTCAGCACTATTATCTGAGCAAAGAACCTTCACTTTCTTTCCAGACTGCTTCTCAACAAGAGATTTCCAAATTTGAAACCTACCAAAAGTTTCATTTTAATTTGGACTTCATAAAGTAAACCCATACCTTTCTAGATAAACCATTAACAAATGAAACAAAATACATGGCTCCTCCAAGAGATAGGAATGGTGCAGGGCCCCAAACATCATTGTGAACATACTCTAAAACATCTTTAGACTTATGCCCCGCATTGCTAAAAGAAACCTTCATCTACTTTCTAAGTACACCTCCTTCACAAAAGCCAAGTTTTAAATGATGAACACCATCAATCAACCTTGCTTTCTCAATACTTCTAAACTGCGTTCTCTTTTTGACCCATACAAAATAGCCACAATCTAATAGAGTCAGAATCAACAAAATCAACAATCGAAGCAGACTCTGTAACAACAATTATACCCTTCAAAAAATATAGATTTCCAGCTGTTACTCCTTTCTTCACTATCAGTGAGCCATTTGTAATTTTTAATGAATTCTTTCAATTACACACTTTAAGCCAAAATCTCACAATGTTCCAATGGAGATCAAGCTACGCCTCAAATCAGGCGCATGCCTAACATCACATAAAGTATGAACAACACAATCAAACATCTTGATTTTTACTAGTTCAATACCAACCATGCGACAAGAAGCATTATTTTCCATGAGAAGATCTCCTCTATCAAATCGACGATTAGTATAAAAAGAATATCTAGCAGTTGTTATGTGACAAGATGCTCCTGAGTCAATAACCCACATAGTACTCTGCATAGAAGAGGCAGAAGCTGTAAAAATGTCAGGATCACTCTTTGATTCTGACGTCTCCAATGTAGAAGCTGAAGCCTTTTGGGTAACAACTTTGTTTTTACTCTCCAACTTGGGGCAATTTGCAGTATAATTTCAAGGTTTTCTACAATAATGACAGACTCTCTTTCGAGCTCTACTTGACTGAGATCTGGACTTAGCTCTATCTCCACCAACTTTGGGTCAACTCTTAGTTCTTCTCCTTTGTGTAATAAGGCTTTTAGAATCATTCTCCATGCTCATGCTTGCTAACTTTCCCCTCAACATATCGTTATGTAAATTTATCTTCACATCCTCCAAGCAAATAGATGAAATCCCATCGATCATAGAGTTAACAAAAGTGTTATACTCTACAGGTAAAGAACATAACAGAATAATAGCTTGTGCTCCATACTCAATCCTTACATCCGTTGCTCGAAGATTCACGACAAGTGTGTTAAGGGCATCTACAGTGAGAAAATGCATTGGTTTCAGGCTTCATCTTTAATGAATAAAGTTGTTGATGTAGGATGATGTGGTTGGTGAGAGACTTGTCATAGAACTTTCTCTGAAGAGCATCCCATGGTTCCTTAGCAGTTTTCACATGATAAAACTCTCTAAGTACTTGATTAGAAAGGCTAACTTGGATGGTAGTAAGAGCATCCTCCTCAAATTCTTCTATCTCTTTAGGTGCTAAATTCTTCAATTTCTCCAGATCTGAGACAATCTTGAATGTCCTCTCTTTCTTCAAATTCGCTTCCATTTTTATCTTCCTTGTACCGAAATCTCCCGTTCCATCAAATCTAGCGACTCCATAATCTGTAGCGTTTCTACCACCATTATTCGTTTTGGAATTAGACATAGCTGAAATAGACTTTGAACAGAAAAACAAGCTCTAATACCAAATTGTAGTGGAAATCATTGATTTGGACAACGAAAATAGAATATCCAATAATCTAGCCTGTCGGCAATCTCAACAATGTCAACCTAACAAAGATAATAAAGAAAATAAAATGGATCAAATTATAGAAAAAAATAGAAATAGAAAACGGAAAGAACACCAAAAAAAGAGGTTCAGCTATGCCCACGTCCTCGGACCCAACAACCTTTTATTTCTTCACTTCAAGAGGAGGTAGTACAATACGAGAAGAAACACACAACACTCTGTACAAATTTCTCACCCTATAATAGATACAGAAATAGGGATCTTATTGAAGATATACTATGAAGGACTTTATTATCTTGTGTGTTGAAAATATGAGAAAATATCTTCATATATATAGGAGGAAGGGTGAAGAATACTTTGAAGATAAGGATAAATTGTTTCCATATTTTCTTGATATGATTCTACCACAAATCCAACATATTTGAATTTGTTTCCACCTATATCAATATTTGATTGATTCCTTAAATCATGAATATACCTTCTCCATATTAATATATTATTTTCCTGATTTGTTTCTCATATTTGACATTATGGGAATAAATTAATATCTTCTCATTAATAGATTTAAATTGCCCAAATTTAACAATACTGCAGCATCAAATGAATCTGGCCTAAACTTAATGGGCATGCATCCATATGCAAGCAAGACGAGTCCTGTTTCAACTACATGCATGTGCTTCCTGTCAACTAAATCATTCTTCTTTGAGGTATGAGGATAGGTTAATGGTGTATTATTCCCTTTTTCTGAAGTATTGCCTTAATGGTTTGAACTCTGTACCACCATCAATCTGGGTAATTTTGACTAGTTGATTTGTTTGATTTTCTGCTAGTGTTACAAAGAACTACAACTTTCATAGTTTCTATTTTAGACTTAAGAAAATATATCCAGGTTAATCTTGAATATGAATCAATAAATGAAATACAATAATTGAATCCATAATTAGAATTTAGTGGGGCTGAACCCCACAAGTCAAGAGCCATCATTTCCAATGGTCTAGTGCATGTTGTGAGTTTGGAAATGGTAGTTTGTGACTTTTTCCCAGTTGACATGCAGAAAACATATAAGAACTTGAAATATTTTTGAATTCGATTTTATTGCTATTAAGAATTTGCCTTGCAGTATTTAGATTTGGGTGACCCAATTTACAATGCCACAAGTCAAGAGTGCTCATATTATTTTTACATTCAATGTTAGAATAGTTGCACCAATATCTTATATCATTATTCATACCGTTCTTCATCAGATTGAAAGTATAAAGCCCATGTTGCATTTTGCCCTATAACAAGATTTCTTTGTTGGTTAAGTCTCCGTCTAAGCAATAGTTAGGAAAAAATTCAAAGTAAACTTGATTATCTGGGGCAAATTGTGACACACTTAATAAATTTTTCTTTATTGTTGGTACTCTAAGAAGATTATTTAAGTTTGATTTTCTTTTTCCAGTGATTGTGCCAATGCCGGTTTGTGTGATGTTAATTGATGTACCATTACCTAAGAGAAATGATTGCATATCTTTATAGTCTCTATTTTCTAGATTTAGATTATTTAGATTGCTTGTCATATGATTTGATGCACTTGAATCTGGTAATAATTCTTCATTTTAAAAGTTATTAGTTCTGGTGAAAGGTTTTGTGTCACTTTGGCTTTTAACAATATCAGTTTTCCCTTTGTTTTCTGTGACTGTGTTGGCAATGTGCGCATTGGGATAGGCATTTTTTGACTGTTGTCGCCTTGTTGGTAGTATGCCCAAATTTGAAGTAACACTTGCTGGCAGTATGCCTAAAATTTTCACTTGCTAGCAATATGCCTAAATTTTTCACAAATTTGGCATCTGATACGCTTGTAGTTGTTCCACCTGCCTCTTCCTCTGAAATTATGGTTATTTTTTGACTGTCCTGGGTGTTTTTGGTGTTTGTGTACCTTTCTTGATTCTTGTTCTTTGATGCAGATGCATAATTGACTGTGTAATCTGTATGCAACTTCTTGGCATCCAATCTTCCCTCATGGGATATCAATGTAGATTGAACTTGTTGTATTGATGGTGTTGTGGACTGAGAAAATAGAACTACAACAACAGACTCATAGTCATCATCTAGACCATTCAAAATGGTCAGTGTCTGCTCAGAATTTGACACTTTGTGGTCAACCACTTCAAGAAGGTCACATAGTGTTTTGACCTTTGTCAGCCATTCCCTCATTACTGATGAATCTTTTGTTATGTTATTTAGTTGCTTTCTGAAGTGCGTTATTTTAAGATATGACTGAGTACTTAAGATTTGTTCAACAGTTTCTCAAATTTCTTGAGCACTTTTACACCTAATTAGTTGAGGCAATAAAGCAAGACTTATGGTAGAGAATAGCCAAGAACAGAGTAAACTATCTTGCCTCTTGTAATTAGTATACTCTTTGTTTATAATCAGATTTTCACTCTCATCGGTTATTTTCTTTGCTGGAATTGATGAAGTCTCATTGACATAGTTTTCAAGCCCATAACTGATAAGTGTTATGTTAACTTGGCATTTCCAAAGAAGATAACTCTCTTTGTCTTGTATGGATATTATTTGGGTATTTGGGTTGATAAAAGTAATTGTTTCATTTGCAGATTGAGTACTGCTAGGTGACTGCAAGGAGTTGTTTGTTGGCGGGGATGTAAGTGAAGATTATCAATTGGATCGACCATCTTGATGGAAGAAGGAAAATCCGATCAAATGACTTAAGATGATGATCGGTTTGGCTATCGCAACTAGGTTGAATTCAACACACGATTGTGCAGTTAGCAACAAGGAACATATATCTTAATTTTAAATCAAGAATGCTTGATATTGAGGAAGGTACCCCCCTCAAGGATGAGAATTCTCTAAGAGGAACCTGATGGAAATCAAAGATGGATATTGAGATCACTTATAATTGTCATTGGGCATGAAAGAGCTCTGAAACCATGTAAAGAAAAGCAACAGAGAAATTGAAAAAAAGAAGCAAAATGAATGAGAAAGCACCCTGCTGATGTGTTTTATATTTCTCCACTGGTATTGAGGACGTGGCATCTCGTCAGCAACCAATTTATCAATATCACAACCGTTCCTTTAGCAATCTGATACATTATTTTTCATCCAATATTGTAGCAGCCCGAAGCCCATTTATTCAGCTTATTATAAATATTATAAACACTGGGCATTGTATCATATTTTGTATCAATTCAAATTCGCAATAAAATCATTTCTGCAACTTTCAATTCTCGCCTAAATCTTAATTTGGTATCGGAGCCATCTGAGCCAAACGACATTATCATCTGTAGAAATCTTGTGTGGATATACCCATCAGATAATTCTCATCACTTGGGTATTTTCCTCTCATTTGTGATTATTCACATCATTTGAGAGGTTTAGTACAGTGTGATCATTAGTGTCTTGCCATAAATTCTTTTAAATTTGGCTGCATCACAATTATACACACTGTATTCATCAAGATTCAGTATCAATCACCAAGAATTTAATACGAGAAAATCAAGAAAATCACCAGAAAGTGGTTTAAGCCACGCTTGAAAGATTCTTAGAAGCTTACATCATTTAAAAACATACCTCATCATCGAATCTTTTGGCTTTTCATATCTGAATTCTGGATCTTCCTTATTTTTCAATCAGAAATGGTACTCGTGTTCATTTCATCATGATTGAGACTTCCATGTCTGGTACATCTGATACTGGAGCTGCTACTGGAATTAATCCAGAATATCCAACAAGCACATTTGTACAACAATTGGTTAAGACATTTATAAGTCCACAAAGCCAATTGATTGCAATTCATCTTGAAGAAGATAATTATTTGCTGTGGAAACTACAAATCGAGACTGCTATACAGGGTTATGGTTTAGAGGGGTTTATTTTGGGTACTACCTTTGTTCCTGCAAAGTTTATTACATAACAAGATAATAGAACAGTTGCTAATGACGCTTATGTGCAATATCATAGGCAAGGTAGGCTTATTAGCTCATGGTTTCTATCCTCTATAAGTGAAAATTTGTTGCCAACTGTTACTGGGGGTACTTCTGCAAATGATATATGGATACCATCAAAACTGAATTCAACAATCAATCCTCAGCAAAGGTTTTGCATTACAAGAGACAACTTCAGAACATTAAAATGGAAAATCTAAGTATGAGAGAGTATATTTCTAAAGTAAAGAAATTATGTGATTTACTCAGTGCAACAGGGATAAAAAAAAACCAATGGAGATCATGTGTTATATTTGTTAGGTGGTTTAACTAAAGATTATGAAGCTGTTGTTGTAGTCATAACTACACAAAATTTTTTACCTCCCATTGATGAAGTCCATTCTATTCTACTATCTCATGAAGCAAGGATAAGCAACAAAAGAATTCAAGAAACTAATTTCAGTTCAAATCTTGCTATAGGCAACAAAAACAAGAATCAAAGTAATTTCAGACCTAAAACTTCTTACCAAAGAGGTGGTGGTGCATATAGAGGCAGAGGCAGGTCAAACAACAACAACAAACCCAAATACCAAATATATGAGAAGATTGGCCATACTACCATGAAGTGTTATTTCAGATACTCAAATAACAATCTGAAACACCCCACCTCCATTAAGGTCACTCACAAAGGGAATGCCTTAACTTCGGTGGAGGTTTATAAGTAAAAGTCACAGATAAAACACAAGACATATATAAATGCATATGTATAAGTAGTGGAAAACAAACGGACTTTCAATTCATAAATACGTGTTCATACAAAACATTTCCATAATTGTCTCATAATAACTTCCCAAAACATTACATCATCATTTCTGTCTTGATTATTAAATAAAGAAGCATAAAACATAATAAAAGCTGCATAAATCCCCATAGAACGTGTCCAAAAGCCATAGCCAAGGAAAGAGAGTCCAAACCATACATCTACTATCTTGAAGCTTACAAAGAGTCTGACTAAGCTGGGTTGTTTCCTCCTTGTGGACCGGGGGGGGGGGGGGGGTGACGGAAGAAAAGAAGACGAAAGAAAAATAGAGTCAAACATAAAGCCTGGTAAGTCTAGTGACTCTTCAGTATGAGAATAAGAAAAAGGGCACGATAGGTATAAATTGGAAATAGGAAAGTATCATAAACTAAGATAAAGCAGTTTGAACCGAATATACTATCACACCCCACACTATATCTCTGCACCCACTTGCAATGTCTCAACTGGCACCCCATGATCGGGGTGAAGTGATCCCCTTTCTAAAGATCGGCTCCTACTCGCAAAATCATATGTGTCATACGACCCCCAATGATTGTAGATACCTATGTTGGTCCCACCATGGGGTGTATCAAGTCCCATGGTGGCGGCCCGACACAATCCTAGAATGCATAGGTTATACTACTGGTGCCCAGTGCCCTGTTTGTCTGCTCCGAAGTGTGTGCATGCCCGCACTCCGTTAGAACCCACACTGCTGCACCAACCGCCATCGCTTTTGACCGCTTACAATCAGCCCAGTAATCGTGCCCCACCCTGCCTAGTTTCAGGGTACCATGATACTTAATTGGGTTACTGCTAAAATGGGTCCCCGTTACTAGGGTTTTCTAGTCAAACATGTTAAGTGGTTAAGTGTCTGTATTTACCTAACCCCACCCATCAGTTTAATTAACATGTTGAATTGGTTAAGTGTTTTAGTTAACTTAACCCTACCATCCTGACTTGTCTGTCCTTAGCTTTTTAAAGCACCGACCACTCACATTAGACAGGTATTGTTATGGTTACTGGATGTGTCGGTCGGTTCCGGACAGGTTTACACCGTAACTCAGTCTAACCTCGTGTCCTTATTGGGCTCAATGCTTAACCTCTCACAGTGTTGTGATTACTGGACAGCCGGGCGGGTCCGAGCAGGTTTACATCACAACTCAATCCAACCTCGGGTTAAGCATACTCGTATTTTCTAAATTTACATATTTGTCTCTATTACTTGTTATATGTAAATTTGTTAACAATTAAATGTTATGGCCCACTTTCCAAGTTCATCATTTTTGGTATAAGAATTTTATACCATTTAAGTGCCACTAATTATTGGCATGTGCCAAACATGCCAATACATATATTTTCACCAATTTATGTCAAGTTTCCTATAATTACCAATTTTTCCCAACGTTACCCCGTCTAAATATTAGACTAACAATCTTAGCCTAATTTTCCGTCCGCATGATTTTTAACATATAATATTAGGCTAAAAACTTAGCCTAATTTAGCGTACATAAAATTGGCATAAAGAAATTTATTAACATAAACATGGCATAGGTGTAAACTTGGCATTATCGGCATAGTCAATATGAACATCATAGGTGTGAACTTGCAACATAGGCTAAATCAACATACATATATGTGAATTTGCAACATAGACTAAATCAACTTACATATATGTGAATCTGCAACATAGGCTAAATCAACTTACATATATGTGAATTTGCAACATAGGCTAAATCAACTTACATATATGTGAATTTGCAACATAGGCTAAATCAACTTACATATATGTGAACTTGCAACATAGGATAAATCAACTTATCCATATGTGAACTTGCATTGAAATAGGGATCTAACTAAAAAGGTGTCACATGAATTAGCATATGATTTAGACAACATAAGCCTAAACATGTTTAGATCTAGGCATAACATCGAACATCACTAGCATATGACAAGGATATGACATGTCCATTAAGTATGTATAATTTTATCACATGTGTGAACTAGATCCAATCATATGTCCAATTATAACATGAAACATGTATTAAAGTGGATCTTGTCATGGATCCAATTATGAACTTGCAACTTTTGTATAAACATATGAGCATGTATATGAACTTAATCATTTAGGCATAAAGGTTTAGCATAAAGTATATACATGAGATCTTAATCACACACAACCTATATAATCACATAAACGTATAGGTGTAGGTATGAACAAAATAACTTGTATGTGAATTTGAGTATATCCAACATCAACTAGTTTAATCCACAAACATTCTAATGGATCCAACATTAAGTCAATTATATCACAAACATCCAATACCATTCAAAACACAATCGTTGCAACACATAGATATGAATTAACATCGTCGTTATACAATAGCACAATTCCATTTCCATTTTACATCGAATCAAGTCTTAATTTTATTCCCATCGGAAAAATCACTATACTTACAACAAACGGCGAACTTGGATTCTGGATTCTGAGTTCTGAATTTGCAATGCTTTCCTTTGGGTAGATAAACATTGTTTGATTCTTTTTTTTACTTTAGTTTTGCTCGTCTCTAATCTTTCTTCAAGTGGAGGCTACTCTTGGTTTCCTTCCAGCAGCATGACGGCTCTAGCTCTATTTTATTTGTGTGAATTTAGGTTGAAGACTAAGGTTGTTTATATAGAATTTCAAACTAATTAGAGCCGTCGATGAAGCTAGAGTTAATCAAGGTCATCCATCTCAAGAGAAGCCAATCAGAAAGTGACAAATCAGCCCTAGTGACATAGCCAAGCAACAGAAACTGAGCCAGGACCAGACCAAGCAGATCAGGTCGACCAAGCAGGTCGACCCCCAGGTCGACTACATAATCGACCTGGGTACCCAGGTTGACTCCCAGGTCGACCTGGGTCCTGGGCGGGAAAATTCCCGCCCAACCCAGTTCTGGTCCAGTTTTGAATTTTGAACATGTTTTCGGGCTATTTGAATTTTAAATCGAATTTTGAAACTTCCGAAGGTCATAACTCCTTCATACGGAGTCCGATTTATGCAAACTCGGACTCTATTTCATGTAGAATTCCGAGACGAACGCAATGGCGTAACCCGTTTCCCTTAATTCCATCATTTAGAATTAATTATACTTTAATTTTTTAATTCACTATTAATAGAAAATCGGGGTGTTACACAATCAGTATCAGAAAAATAGCAATAACCCAAATGCAAATGTGGCACAAATGAATCAAGAAGCAAGCAATCAAGACAAAGGAAATTATACTACTAGAGTGGAACATTTGCAAGATGACAGTTGGTACCCAGACTCTGGAGCAACTAATCACCTCACAAATAACCTCGATAATTTAAACACTGGATGCAAGGAGTACAAAGGTAATAAATCTATCTCTATAGCTAATGGTAAACATATTCGAATTACACATGTTGGTGACACTTATATTAATGGCAGAAAATGATTACATCTATGCAATCTACTTAGAGTCCCAAAAATCACTAAAAACTTGATTAGAATGTCCAAATTTGCTAGAGATAACAATGTTCATTTCGAATTCTTTGCAAAACACTGTTTAATTAGGGATATTCTAACTAGAAAAATTAACTTATAGGGTGATTTGGCCAATGGACTATACAAATTTAATTCTGTTAATGCCAGAGCGATGTTAGTGAAAGAAATTGTAATTCCATTAATGTAAGAAACAATTGTAATTTGAATATTATAGGCAAAGTTGAAAGCAGTACATTGAATTTGATTTATGGCATTGCAAACTTGGACATCCAAGTGTTAAAATTCTCTAGAAAATATTGAATGATAATGATATTGAGTTTGATCTTGTATCTTTACCTTATGTTTGTGAATATTGTCAAATGGGTAAAAATCATAGGTTAACCTTCACTGATTCTAATACTGTTTATACTGAACCACTACAATTGTTTGCTATAGATTTGTGGGGTCCTTCACCAGTTTATTCTGATTATGGTTATAACTTATAAATGCTATGTGTCATTTGTAGATGCCTACACTAGATTTACTTGGATATACTTTCTAAAAGCCAAGTCCGAAACTTATAATGCTATTATAAACTATATAACTATGGTTGAAAAGCAGTTTGATCATAAAGTTAAAATAATTTAGACTAATGGTAGAAGTGAATTCAAAAATTTGTGTAAGTATTTTCAGCAAAGGGGTATTATTCATAGAACCACTTGTCCATATACATCTCAACAAAATGAACTAGTGGAAAGATAACACAGGCGTATAGTCGAATCTAGATTGCACAAGCAAGTATGCCCTTAAAATTTTGGCTAGAGGCCTTAATGCCGTTGTTTATCTGATTAACAGACAACTAACCAGTGTATTAAAGGGCCTATCACCATTTGAAAAATTACACAATGTCAAACCAGATTATAAAAGTCTTAAAATCATTGGATGCTTGTATTTTGCATATTTAAGACCTTATAATGCTAACGAATTAAATTTTATGTCAAAACAGTGTACTTTTCAGGGCTATACCATTAATTAAAAAGGATATAAATGCATTGACGACACTAGCAGAATATATGTTAGCAGGCATGTTGTTTTTGATGAAAAGGTTTTTCCATATAGTGCAAAAGATATAAGTACTATAGGTAAAGTAAGAAATCCAAGAGTATCAATACCTGCAGTGCCACATATTAATAAGAGTTGGCAACAGATTGAGAGTAATCAACATTCTGATGCTCAAAGTTCACCAATTAGTAATCATCATGAAAACTTTGAGCCACCCAACATGACATCTCATCCACCTGCACAAATTCAGAGTCATGAAGATAATGAGAGAAAATCAAGAAATCAACAACCTACATCTGAAAGCTCAGAAGGCAATAATGACTCACCACCACCGAACAACCAGCACAAACTGGCCATCCAATGATTACGAGGGCCAAAAGCGGTATCTTGAAACCTAAAATATTTGTAGCCACTTCCAGTTCAAGTGAACCTGAATCTTTTGATCAGACAATCAAAAAATAAACACTGGAAGGCTGTAATGGATGAAGAGTATAATGCTCTAATCAAGAATAATACTTGGAATCTCGTATGTCCACCTGCTTATAAGAATATAATAGGTTGCAAATGGACATATAGATTGAAAAAGAACCAAGACGGTTCAATAAATAAGTATAAAGCTAAACTAGTAGCCAAGGGTTTCACACAAGAGTATGGTTTTGATTTTAATCAAACCTTTTCTCCTATCGTAAAACCTACTAATGTAAGACTTGTACTAACTCTAGCAGTGAGTAAGAATTGGCATATCAAACATTTGGATGTTGATAATGCCTTTTTGAATGGTGTTCATAAAGAAGAAATCTACATGTGCCAACCACCAGGGTATAATGTTAATTCAAACTATGTTTGTAACCTAAATAAGGCTATATATATGGCCTAAATAAATCTTCTTGAGTATGGTTTAATAGACTGAAACACACTTTACATAAATTAGGATTTTGGTCTACCAAATCAGATAATTCCTTGTTTACAAGAATCAATCAGTCATCAGTAATATGCATAGTAATATATGTAGGTGATCTGATAATAACTGGCAACAAAATTATAGACATAGATGAATTAACACAATACTTAGATAAGCAATTTTCTATAAAAAACCTGGGTGATATTAATTACTTCTTAGGCATAGAGGTAACTAGAACAAGTGATGAAATATTTCAATGCCAAAAGAAGTATATCACTGAGTTATTGAACAAAACAAAGATGATGAATGCTAATCCTCAACCAATACCAATGATAAGTAGTCAACAATACTCAAAGTTTAGAGGAGAAGCAATTATCAACGTCACTAAATACATGATGGTTGAAGGGGCCCTAAATATGCTACTATAACCAGACCTGGCATTGCATATAGTGTTAATAAAGTATCTCAGATTATGCATAAACCACCGAACACACAATGAAAGGCAGTCAAGAGAATCTTAAGGTATCTCAAAAGAACTGCAGATTATGGACTCAAACTAAAGGCCAGTCAACTCCTAAAAATTATAGGGTATGTAGATGATAACTGAACCTCTGATCCCGATGATAGAAGATCTACAAGTGGCTATTGTGTCTATATTGGTCAAAGCTTAATTTCATGGAGCACAAAGAAACACACAACAATTTCTAGATCAAGCACTGAATCAGAATACAGAAGTATAGCTAATGCTGCCGCAGAGATAAAGTGGTTACAATCTATACTGAAGGAGCTACAAATAAAGTCTACAGAAAAGCCAGTGTTGATGGCAAAAAATGTCGAAAACATCAAAGATTCCTATTACTAGGAATTGTTATTATGGTCGCAAGACTAAGTAGAAGAAAGCAGTGAATGACACAAAGGATTTATAGTGGTTCAGTCTTGGTAGAGGCCTACGTCCACTTTGAAAAGGCATTGGAATATTATTAAACACTCAAGAATTACAAAGTAGAGCCATGCTCATTACATTCACTTTCATAATTTCTATGCGCTAAGTATTTGGGAAAAAGAACATTTAATTCTACTTCTTCCTCAAATAGAAGATGCCATTTGTGAGGCTCATGAAGCTCTAGGAAGGTTCCAAGTGAAGAAAATATAACCCCTTTGAAGTGTGAGGCCATGGGCTATTTATAGGAGTGGGGGGAGGTAGGATTAGGTGAGAAAGGGGGACCACATGCAGATTTTCGCACCTATCACTTGCACTAGCAGAATTTTCGCACCCGGAGCTGGGTGCGAAATTTCACACTTGATGGGTGCGAAATTTTGCACCCTGGTTGGGTGCGAAATCCGCTTTCCGGGGTGCGCGAGGACTGCGGATTTGGGTGTTTTTGAGGGCTTGCGATTCCTTCTGGATTTGAGGCCTCAGCTCAGAAATGGGTCTTGGGTGCTGCGAGATTATGAGCGGCGTTGTCCCTTCTTGATCCTATCTCTTTTGGTCCTAAGCGCCCCTCTCGGTTTTAGCTCCATGCGATGCGTTGAGTCGAGCGTGTTTGATGTGCTTCTAGGAACCTAACCAAAAAGCCTGTTAACATTTGCCCACCAAAGTACGTCTTGTCTTGACATGATGTGCTTTGTGTTGGTTAAGATAATACCTGAGTTGTTGATTCTTCCTGTAAGTCAAAAGGAGAATAAGCGTTAGCTGTTGTGCTCGTTCGCAATGGTGGTGCGAATGAGCCATCGTTGGGGGCAATGTCGTGCTCAAGTCGCTAAGTACCCATAGCGCGTCACCTCCGTGGATGGACGGGAGTCGGTGCGCATGCAGGGAGTACATATACGAGAGAGTGTGGTGCCTCGAACTAGGGGGTGCGATTTATTTTTTTTGGATGTGAACCTTCGAACCCCTGGGGGTTCGAGATTTCGAGCCCTGGGGGTTCGCCCCTGGAGGTTCAAAATTCCGACCCTAGGAGGTTCGAATTTTCAAATCCAGGGGGTTCGAATTTTTGAACCCCTTACAGTTTGAAATTTCGAACCCGATAGGTTTGAAATTCTCAAACCGATCCTGGAATACAAAGGGACAAACTTTCCTTTTATAAATAGGCCTCCCTCTCACTATCTTCCTTCTATTATTTCTTCCCTGACCGCCATTGCTGAAAAGCTTCGAACCAGAAATTTCGAACCTGAACTAGGTAAGGTCTGGGGTCGAGAAAGTGAGGAGGAAGGGGGTCGAAGGGCCATAGCGCCGCCGCGAAAGGCGGAGTTGTTGAGCCTCTAAGGACGACTGGAAGCTCGAACCTAGCTGGGTTCGAAGTCTCAAACCTCCTTCGGTTCGAATTCTTAAACCCATGGGTTTGAATTTTCGAACCTCGTGAGGTTTGAAACTTCGAACCCTGATAGGTTTGAGTCTTCGAACACGGTGGGGCTCAAAATTTCGAACTCGGAGGGGTTCGAAATTTGGGACCCTGTGGGGTTTGAAATTTCGAACCTTGAGGAGTTCAAAAATTCGGACTTCGAGGCCTATGGCTCTGGATTTTGAAACGGGTTGGCGCCTTTCTCTCGCGCCTAGGACTTTGACCTCCCGACTTCCCGTCTTCAGATTTACATATCAATCGTACGACCACGCGTTTAGCGCTCATGTATACACTAGTGGTTGCGCGAGCATGGTTTTGAACTTTTCACATAGGATAGAACATACATTCGGACCAGGACTTGAACTGTTGGACTGTTTTGGACCCCTTTTTTGTTACTCTTCTTTGCACAGCACTACACACACATGTTAGTTATCACCAACACGAGGGGTGTAGGTCACTTTACTGCCAGTACTAACACTGATGTGTTGAAGTATAGTTAGCAATGCAAACAAGATTAAAGACTGGAAAGACCTCGGAGGCTGAAGCTTCCCTACTCTCACCGCACACATCCGACTCTACCCCTTGTGGTAGCTCGTCTGGCAGCGAGCTTGAGACTACCGAAGGATCGACTCCTTCTCACACAACCAACTCGCCTGGAGCATCTGAGCATGGGGAATAAACTGAGAGGCAGAATTCGCCGGTTGTAACTAAGGAGGTTGAGAATGCGGACATTATGAGCGAGGATGCGCCTGTGCCTCGGGTGACCCCAGATATGCTGCCTGACACAATTATCTTGGAGAATCCGGTAGATTCGGTACCATCGCGCATGGACGCCACAACAGTTAGAAAAATGGCGGTGTGTTTCAATATACCGGTGGGTGAAGCCCACGCCCCAGGAAGGGATGGCAGAGCTCATGCGCCGCCCGAGGGTCTCACTGTCTGGAACAGATAGGCTTGCTTTGTTGGGTGCGTGCCCCCGGCCAATGACTTCATTCAGAACATGCTATACTATTTTCTCCTTGCACCGTCGTAACTGCACCCGAATGCTTATGCTTCGTTCCTGGGTACCTACGTTCTCTACGACGAGTTCTTGCAGCGGGAACCAAATGGAGAAGATATCTGATACTTCTTCCATCTAAGGAGAACGGGCAACGTCGCACCCTCTCAATGGTTTCTGGAAGTGACACCTGGCACCAAATTCTTTATCGGGAAGTGGCCCAGGCCGTCAGTGATTAAGTACGAATGGTTCTTTTTCCGCTGTCCTCCTAGGTTTGTGAGGAGATAGATCGAAGGGAGTAAGTATTCCTCTAATTTTGTTCCTTGCTGTAAATTCGTGGATCTCCTATCTCATTTTTCTCTTGATTGGATCATGGCAGGGAATCCGGTGGCTCCTACCGGTGATGAGTATCGGCAATGCCTTAATGCTCTGTAAGCTATACCAGAAAATCTCCGCAATACCGACACTGTGACAAGCCAGGAGCGCCTTCGCCGTTCCAGGTTGCTTCCTAGTGATCGGGCTGTGATTAGGCCCGCAGTTGCAAGCAGTGCATCGAAGGAGATAGAGGCTACTGGTTCAACCGCCGTTGGGCGAAAGAGGAAGATGCCCCCTACTGGAGGGGAACTACATAAGACTGCCTAATCACAAGGAGTTGTGCGCGGAGGCGAGTCCCACAGTCAGGAGGAGGCTACCAGAGACGAGGGGTTGTCGAGCGCTCCTGCCCTGCCTCCATTGGGAGAGGGGGAAGGAGCGTTGGATAGACTACAATCTCCCGCGACACACTCTGGAGCCGTCGCTTCGCTCGAGTATGCGGGTCAGTTTGATGAATTAAATAAACTCGACATGGATTTGACTCCGTGGCCGAATACAACGGGCATGGAAGAGCTAACCCTTGCTATGGAGGGGTTAACTTCTTCACGTGGACCACAATCCGGTCTGTTGAGAGAACACTTAGGGCATACACTCATATACACTGCATAGCGTAGACGTTTGCCTGTGCGTGTGACTTGACTAACTTTGAGTTGTTCCCTTGGAAGGTGACATGACTAGAGGACTTGGTGGATGAGGTTACGGATATGGGGACCACCGATGCCCCCGCAACTATTCCTTCCAAAGCTTCAGGAGATCGACCAGTTTGTATGATGTCCCACCCCACCAGGACAAGGTAGTGAACATTGAGGTAGGGATCGATCTTGACAATCTCCGACCCTCCTCTTCCTCCTCCCATTCGCGTGTCTGAGGGAGATTCTCGGCTTAACCTAGGCGGTCCCCGGTCTTCGCCTGCGACAGCTTCCCTGCGTACTGCCCCTGTGGCCCCCGTTCAGCCTGCTAAGTGGAAGGAGTTGTTGTTTGGTCAACCAGGATGGGGTAGGGAGGCTATGACGGGAATGCAAGACCTGATAGAGTCCTAAATTCAAGCGTTTTCTTCAGAGGAGAGGAGGACATTTTTGGAGCTGTATTTTCCCTAGTACTACTTTGATGAGCTGGCGTCCCTTCCTGATCTCCACCCAGTTCCTAGCAGGGAGTCGGGAGAGATATGGATGCATGTTCGGGCTGTGTATCATCAAGCCAACGAGCTTACCAAGTACTCTTTTCGCCTTTCGGAGCTGATCAAAGAGAAGAACTTGGAGCTCTTTAACCAGAGTCGACTATTGATGCCGGGAAGGCCACTATTGAAAATTTGAACAAGAAGATAGGTATGTCCATTCCCCACATTGTAAGTCTTCTTTTAAGCATTAGCAAACCTTTGAATGCTAGCTCACGGCTCTTGTTGCTGCAGTTGAGATGATGTAAACTTACAATATACTGATGAGGGAGTCGGAGCACGCCCTTACGAATTTTAAAGACACTGTGGCTGACATAACTACCAAGAACACGACTTTCAAAAAGGACAAGGCTGATCTGGTGCGAGCATGTGGTATCTTGGAGAAGGACAATGCGAGGGTTACCGAATTGCGAAATGATAATGATGCTCTAAGGGCAGAGAATAAAAGGTTGCGAGCCGAGAATGCCAAGGTTGCTAAGCTATAGAGGCAACTAGAGGCTATGAGTAAAGAAAAGGAGGACGTCGAGGCTCGTAACCGGGATGTGTTGAGCACGGTTGATAGGATGAAGGCCGAACATCTGAGGGAGGTAGAGCAGCTGAGGGGACAGCTGGAGGATGTAGAATTCCACATAGGATCATCCTTTGAGGAAAGCATCCAGAATATGTATGTCAAGAGTCTGAGATTCCGTGGGCTTACATGGGTAGAAGACTACTCCAGTGAACTGGCTCGAACTTGGGAGAGGTTGGTCCCATATGAGGCCCATTTGCATCGAGTGGATGTGAGCACTTTGGATGAGTGTCAGCCTATGATCGACCTTGTGACCGCTGAGGAGCGCGAGGAGCTGGAGGAGGGAAGGAGACCATTACTAGATGATGCCGAGAGAGAGAGAGAGAGAGAGAGATTGGCCGGGCTTAATGCAGAGAAAGGGAAACCCGCCATCACTGAGAACGTGACTGTGGTGGCTACATTTGCAGAGAGGAGTTCTTACCGGCCCCGGCCCCCGAGTCTGCTATGATGAGTGGCTCTGGAGCCTTGGCCCAAGCCTCCACCAAGTACAATCCCCGATTATCTGGCTCTTGGGGACACCGGGTTTACCTTACCTGCTATTACGAGTGTCTTTCCTTCCCTCTCTACGGCATCCCTGATCGTAGGTAAATTTCCTTTATCCTGCATCTCTGAGGATGACGTGATCACCGAATTTGCGGACTAAAAGGTTGCATTTTTGTCGTGCAGCTCCTTCTGGGGCGTCAGTGCCTGATCCCACCTCCGTGATCCCACAAGAGACCAAGTCTGGACCAGGGCCTACGGTGATGTAGTTCAGAGAGGTTGACGATAGGCTTGACACTTTCTCAGGGATTGAGATAACTCCAAGCATGTGTGAAATCGTTAACGAGGTAGGAGAGGTGGTAGACAGACAGAGTGCTCCTGCTATAGGCCAAGTGGAAGAAAACGTGCCTTCGATGGCAGCTCTAGTGGTTTCTCAAACAGCCAAAATGGTTTCCAAGCGTGAAGAGGTGGAGGAGAAGGAGAGGGCTGCTGACGAGGCCCAGAAGAAAAAGGAGGACAATGAATCCCAGCGGAGGGTCGCTGAGACCCTTGAGAAAACCAAGGCTACCAATTCCACATCGCATAAGTCCCGGGAGCTTGCCGAGCGGAGGGCCGCTAGAGAGGCCAAGGAGCAGGCTGAACAGGAAGGAAAGGAGGTCCTGCAACAAAGCGAGGCCGTGATGGGCCTTGTTGCTGGGAGTGCCCCCATGTCTACGCCGCCTGCCATTATTACTGACATCACTGAGATCTCCAGTGGTGACAGTGCCGGTGAACGTTGCCTTTCGGTTACTCATGAATTGATTACTCCTCCAAAGAGCCGAGGAATCATAAGTGGGTCACGAAAGAAGAGGCATGGCACGAAGGATGACCCATCGAGCACCGAATCTTCAAAGAAAGAGCACAAACACAAGGACAAGAAGAAAAAACATGAACAGTGTTAATAACTTTAGTAGAAGTTACCATTGTTTTAGTAGTGTAGGACGATAGTTTACGCGAGTACGACCCTCGTTTTGTTTTTTCAAGACATTGTGTGGTTCTCATGTACACCCTGTCATTAGAAAAGAATATGTTAGACATGTAGTCTATTAAATGCGTGTGTGTAAAAATTGAAATATGAAGTAGGAAAGGTCGTAGTTTATGTCAAGTGTTCAGATGTTCTTTCTACGTTTTCCAGCGTCCGGTACTTGAATAAGCATACTTATCGTTGCACTGGTCATAAAAGCGATAAGGTACCGCACTCTGGGTCGATTATTCCAAAGGGGTGTAATAGAGCGCTGGTTTCAGTAAGTTTCCCTCAGCTCAGGAAACACATAGTTTGCGAAACCAGGCTGTGCACCTGCTGTTTTGGGTTTCCCGGGGTTAATCCCAAGTATAGCGAAGGCATAGGGCGTCGCGTTGTGCGGTCCTCCAGGTGGGTGGTTATCCCGTCGTTCATCGGGTTGGGGCAAGCCGTCGACGTCATTTATTCGTCGACGAGGTGAGCCCGGATGATCAGCTCGTAAAGTCCGATCATGGCCATGGGCTACCTCTAAGCCCTGAGAGCTAAGGGGGAAGAAACAATTTAAGGTTGGTCTTGGTGCTGCGCCAAGATTCGATCGGCACCTGCGATCGGCAAAGAGAGACTTGTGTCACTCCTAGTCAGTCGCTGGTTGGCGGCGCCAAGTTGCCTGGACTTGGATGCGGAACGATTTATCATCGGCCTCTACACGGGGATAAGGTTCGAGTTAGTGGTTGTTTATACTCGGTCGCGCCACAGGCTAGCGATTCGAGTAGCGTTGCCGGCTCCCGTGATCGGGGTGTTGGACGTAGCCAAGTGTTTCAGCCTCGATGTTGGCTCGAGGTTGGGACGACGGCACCATCTCCCGTCCACGGAGTGACGATACCGCGATCGCATGTTTGATTTATGCCGGTTGTCAGAACTAACAAGACACATCATGTGAGAAGTAAACAGCAAGGAGATAGGAAACTGAACATCATTTCTACTAATAACTTTGGCAGTAGTAGCCTTTACAATGCCTTGAATTTCTAGAAAACAAAACACTGTTGGAAAGCATAAACAACCGTAAACTGAGTTATGTGAAGTAGCGGCGGAGATGTTCGATGTTCCATGCCCGTGGGAGTTCAGCTCCGTCGACGGTGGCGAGTTTGAAAGTTCCATTGTTAAGCTTTCATTGTATGAAGTACGGGCCTTCCTAACGAGGTGCGAGGCCTGTTGGTGACGGAAAAACCCGCTTTAGGACAAGGTCGCCGATGTTGAGGTCCTTATGTCGAACCTTGGAATTGATGTATCGGGCTACCTGCTATGTTGGGCGGCGGCGGCTCTGAGATCGGCCTCATTCCTCTTTTCTTCAAGTAAGTCGAGTGATCCCAAAAGTAGGTCTTGGTTTGTCCTTGGATTGAATTAAGTGACCCGATGGGATTGAAGCTTGAGCTGAATGGGAATGACTACTTCGGATCCGTATGCGAGGGCGAAAGGAGTATGACCGGTTGTTGTCTTGTGGGTGGTCCAGTAGGCCCATAGGGCCAGATGAAGCTCGTCTGCCCACATGCCCGCAGCCTTTTCTAGACGTTTCTTGTTGACAGATTTGAGGACCTTATTAACCGCCTCGACTTGTCCATTGGCTTGAGGATGAGCCACCGCTGGAAATCTTTTATCGATGCCATGGCGCTGACAAAAGGCTTTGAACTCGGCGCTCTCAAACTGAGTACCGTTGTCGGAGATGATAGCTTGGGGAACCCCATAGCGAGTAATGATGTTGCGGACAACAAAGTTGATCATCTTCTTCGTGGTAATAGTGGCGAGGGCTTAAGCTTCTGCCCACTTGGTGAAATAGTCCACTGCGACGATGACGTATCTTGCCCCGCCTCTAGCCATGGGAAGAGTTCCGATGATGTCGATTCCCCACATGGCGAACGGCCATGGGCTGACCATTTAGGACAATTCACTAGGCGGGGCTCTTAGGAATTTGGAGAAGCGCTAGCACTAATCGCACTTGCGAGCGTAGTCCGCGGTGTCTTGATCAAGCGTGGGCCAATAATAACCATGTTTGAGTATTTTTCTGGTTAGGGTTTGCCCTCCAGTGTGGTCGCCGCATTTGCCTTCATGCGCGTTGCTCAGCAGTCGGAGAGCGTCGCCATGAGCTACGCATCGGATCAAGGGAATAGAGAAACCCATGCAATAAAGTACTCCATCCATAAGAAAATACTGAGCTAATTGGCGAGTGAGCGCCCGCCTTTCTTTGTAGTGCTTTGGTAGGATCCCGTGCTGTAGGTAATTCCTGATCGGTGTCACCCATGACTCGGTCTCGGATTCGGTACCCATGACCATCTCGGTTTGTCCTTGCTTGATGCTCGGAGAGTTGAGCACTTCAACTGGGGCGAACCCATTAAGTTGCGGATCTTAGGCGCTTGCCATCTTGGCGAGGGAATCCACTCTTTCATTTTGCTCTCGGGAGTCATGGGTGATGGCAAAATGGTCGAAGTGAGTAAGTAGCTCCTGAAACTGGCCCAGGTATAGGGCGAGCCGTCCCTCTTTTGCTTAATACTCTCCTTGCTCTTGACGAACAATGAGCCAAGAGTCAGAGAAGATTTGGACGGTCTTCAGCTTGAGTTCGATCGTGATTCTGAGCCCGACGATCAAGGCCTCATATTCCGCATTGTTGTTGGTAGCAGGGAAATTCAGTCTTAGCGCGTGATAAATTAGGCGTTCTTCAGGGGTGATGAGGACGACTCCGACCCTGGAGCATTTCCTGTTAGAGGAGCCGTCCACGAACAACTTCCATTGGGTACCGGGAGCTTCGGCACTCTCCATAGGAGTCTCCTCTGGTACAGTGAATTCCACTATGAAATCCGCGAGAGCTTGGCCGAGGATGGCTCGCCGAGGGATGAATGTTATCTCAAATTGACTTAGCTCCATACTCCATTTCAGTAGTCTGTCGGATGCCTCGGGCTGTTGTAAGACCAGACGCAGCGGTTGGTCGGTGAAAACTTTTATGGGTGAGACTGGAAGTATGCTCAGAGCTTTCGAGAGGAAATCAATAAGTAAAATGCCAGCTTTTCCAGCTTTGGGTAATTCTTTTCTGCTCCCGTAAGCCGCTTGCTGATATTGTAGACGGGTCGTTGGATGCGATCTTTGAGGCGTATTAGTGTGGAGCTGATTGCCTATGCAGAAACAGCCAGATAAATGTAAAAGTCCTCATGGTATATGGGCTTAGACAGGATAGGTGGCCGCTCTAAGTGGTCTAGAAGTTCTTTGAATGTCGTGATGCATGCGGGGATCCACTCGAATTTGCGTTTCCCTTTTCGAAGTAAGTCGAAGAAAGAAATGCACTTGTCGGTGGCCTTGGAGATGGACCGACTTAAAGCGGCGACCTTTCCATTCAGACTTTGGACATCCCTGATACCGTTGGGGATTTAGATGTCCCGAATGGATTGGATCTTTTCTGGATTGGCTTCGATGTCCCGAGAATTAACAATGAAGCCTAAGAATTTTTCCGAGATGACTCCGAAGGAGCATTTCAGGGGGTTGAGTTTCATGTCGTACTGGCGGAGAACATCAAACATTTCGGAGAGGTCGTGGACATGGTTGTTTGATATCTCCGATTTCACCAGCATATCATCCACATACACCTCCATGGATCTTCTGATTTGATGTTTAAAGAGACGATTGAACATTCGTTGATAAGTGGCGCCAGCATTCCTGAGGTCGAAAGGCATGACACGGTAGCAGTAAAGTCCGAGGTCGGTTATAAAGGAAGTCTGATCCTGGTCACGAAGAATCATTGGGATTTGATTGTAGCCTGAATAGGCATCTATGAAAGATAGTAGCTGGTACCCGACAGCTGAGTCGACCAGTCTATCGATCTTCTGGAGCGGGAAGCTGTCCTTGGGACATGCCTTGTTTAAATCGGAGAAGTCAATGCGTGTTCGCCATTTACCATTGGCTTTCTTCACCAAGACCGGATTAAAATCAACTCAGGATAGTTGGCTTCGCAAATGAAGTTGTTGTTGAGTAGGCGGTCTATCTCTTCCTCGAGCCCTTTGGACCTCTCGGGTCCCAAGAAGCGTCGTTTCTGCTTGACCGGAGGCATCGTAGGATCTAGGCTTAGAAAGTGACAAGCAATAGCAGGATCGATGTCTTTCATGTTGAAATGAGTCCATGCGAACACATCCAAGTTGGCCTTCAAGAAATCTATAAGATCTTCTTTGATTGCGGGGTGGAGTTGCGATCCTACCTTCAACACCCTTGTCGGGTCGTCGAGGTTTACAGGAACATCCTCTGTGGATTCGATCGGGGTGGCCCTCTCATATTCAGGCTCTTCGTCCTTCTGTGGGTCGAGGTCATCGAAAAGACGCAGTGGCGCCTGAGCCAGGGCCCAGACGCCGCTGATTGCTAATGTTGAGATGTTCTTGGTGCAAGAATGTGTAGGCACGACTTTGCCCTTTTCCTTGTTGCGCGCATTCTTCCATCCTATTGCATAACATTCTCTGGCGCTCACTTGGTCACCTTTGACTGTTCCAATCCCGTATTCTATCGGAAATTTCATTATGAGAGACCATGGCACCATACAAACCCAAAACTAGGTGAGAAAAGGCGCCTTAGAAAAGCATTTAGGGGGAATCGATGTCTATAACCACAAAAGTGAGAATCCGGACTCGGCACCAGTCCCCTTCGCCCAATTCCATAGGTAGCTCGATCATGCCTACGGGGGAACTAGAGGCCCCGTTGAAGCCATGAATCGCGGCGCGACACGGCTTTAAATCGTTCGTTTCCAATTTCATCTTGTCGTAAGCAGTTTTAAAGATGATGTTGACTGAGCTACCTGAGTCAATTAATACCTTTCTGACAGAAGCGGCACCGATCTGAGCTATGATAACTAGTGGATCGGTGGTCGGAATATCCATCCCAGTAGAATCTCTTTCGCGGAAAATGATGTCATCCCACATGGTCATTTGTAGCTTGGTTGGGGCGGATTCGCTGAGAGCGGAGCATGCTTCATAAGTAGCATACTTTATGGAACTCACATACTCCTCCATTTTTCGGAAGCTGTCGTGTGTGGAGTAAGGTCCGTCATATATAGTGTTGATCACAATCCCTCGCTTTAGATTAGATGGACCCGGAGCCGCCTTGGCAGGCACCGAAGGAGCCAACGCCGAAGGCAGAGAGTTCGGTTCGGGAGGAAAGGGTTCTTGGACATATTGTTCTAGTTGTTTTTCATGGATAAGCTTCTCGATTGTGTCCCTAAGCTGGCGGCACTCGTTGGTGTCGTGCCCGTACACGTCGTGGTTTCGACTGTACCTCACGGTGTTCTTCTCGCGATCAGTTGATTCCCAGACAAACGGCTTTTTGTATGACAAAGTGTTGCATGTTTCCAAGTAAATTGTTTCTAAGTCTTCGTTTAATGGGGTGTAGGTCTCGAAGGCACGGTGAGGGCCGGGTCTTCCTGTCTCCGCCGGGGTTTGTCTGTTGTTTCGGCCACCCGGCTTACTGTTGTTTGGTTTTTTCCTGTAGGGACCTGCCCCCTGTTTGGATTGGGGGGCTCCCCGACTTGCCTTCCTCTAAGGTGGTTATTTGCGGTGTCCGCTTGGGGGTCATTGGGACAGCTGGTGGCAAAGAGCCAGTTTCGTCTTGCCTCCTCCTGGCATAAGTACTGATCTGCCTTCTCATAGAAGGCGTCAAGGCTCTTTGGTTGCTTCTGATCGATTCACGCCCCGAACTCTGAAGTAGGGAGGACACCTTTTGCTAACTGAAAGAGCACGGTGCGAGGATCTGGGTCTTCGACCTCGGCGAGAGCTATGTTGAATCGGGAAAGATAGCTTTTGAGCGACTCGGCAGACCCTTGTTATAGATTGGACAGAGTGAGGAGTCGGGATATGAATGCTGAATTGTTTGACTAGTTCTGTCGCTAATTGCCCGAATTTGTTAATGGAATCAAGTAGGAGGCGAGAGAACCAAAGTAAAGCGGTTCCGGATAGGAAGACCAGAAAGCATTTGCATTTGGCTGGGTCATTACCCCAGCTCGAGTCCATTTGTCATTCATATCAATTTAGGAAGGCGCAAGGATCGGTAGTGCCATCGTAGAGTGGCATTTGCGGCATGCTAAAGCGTCATGGCCATTCGGCCTCATTCACTCTTCTAGTGAAGGGGTTACGCCTGATGTGAGCCTCCTATGAGCCATGTGTGCCCCCTCGCATTTCTCTCATGATCCTTCGCACCATGCTGTGAAGGTAAGTTGGATTGGGATCCGCCATCGGGATCCATGGGTTTTGACGAGGTTCTGGAGTTCTGTTGCGAGGGCGCCTTCTATGATGGACGTCCGGATCGTCTTCCTCCATGTCCTCGACGTCTCTGATTGGGTCTTGGTGTGGATGCTAAGGTGGGGCAGGGTGATGTGGTTCTTGTTCTGGAGGAATGCGAGTTGTTGGAACAGCGGGCCCATCATCTTGATTATTCACCATCGGGTTGTGTCAAGGAAGAGGTTGGTTTGTAGGACCTGCTCCGTTATTGATGATCAAGCGAGAGCAGTCTCGGTGTTGTGCTCCCTTGCTATATGTTACCGTAGTTCAGTCGCCGTTGCGGTTCCTATTACCATTGGCGTAGCCATTGCCATTACCGTTATCGAGGCATTGGTATGAGCGACGACATTGTTGATGAGGCTAAACCTCCTTCTTTGATGTGGGCCCCTCGACTCAGAAAAGGAGGTTTCCGTGGCAGTTGGTCGAGGTCGAGCGTTGTATCAAGCTAGTTGAAGTCGAACGACGACGCGTTGACTTTCTTGAAGTTATCCCACAAGGTCGATGTTATTTCTTAATGCTTGATTAAGCTCGACTGCTGTGTTCTTATATTTTTCATTAAACGCGCGGATTTGAGCTTTTGTTGCAGGCGCTTTGGGGTTCACAACAGGAGGGACGTCTTCATTAGTGGCCGGAATGTCCGTGTGTTCAGGTTGTTCGGATGTCCCGGCCTCGGCTGCGGCTGAAGAGCCGACCATCGCGTTCTTTGGCCGCTTTGCCATCGTGAGCGGACTTGGCGGCAGGTTACGCAAGGAACCACAAGCTCGTCGAAGGTCGAGATGACAATGTGCGACAAAGGCGTGAAATCCGAGTTTTCTAAGTGAAAGCACCAAATGTTGACGACAAAAAATGTCGAAAACACCAAAGATTCCTATTACTATGAATTGTTATTATGGTCGCAAGACTAAGTAGAAGAAAGCAGTGAATGACATAAATGATTTATAGTAGTTCGATCTAGGTAGAGGCCTACATCCACTTTGAAAAGGCGTTAGAATATTATCAATCACTCAAGAATTACAAAGTAGAGTCACGCTCATTACGTTCACTTTCATAATTGCCATGTGTTAAGTATTTTGGAAAAAGAATATTTAATTCTCCTTCTTCCTCAAATAGAAGATGTCATTAATGAGGCTCATAAAGCTCTATAAAGATCCCAAGTGAAGAAAATACAACCACTTTGAAGTGTGAGGTCATGGGCTATTTATAGAAGTGGAGGTAGGTAGGATTAGATAGGAGTAGGTGAGAAAGCGGGACCACATGCATATTTTCGCACCTATCACCTGCACTAGCAGAATTTTCGCATCTGGAGGGACGTCTTCATTAGTGGCCGTCAAACCCTCACAATATCAAGAACAGTAGTGAAGCAGGGCCATGTATATTCCTTCTACATTTTGTTCAAGTAATATTAACTTTTGTTTTATTGTGTCATGGAATCCATTAACTTAAATTCCTTCAATATGATATTGGCTCGAATCAAATTCACCTCAATATGAAAAATGTTATTATTAAACCGCTTCTACCTTTATTTGATTCTCTTTAGATGTCATTATTAATGCACCTATATATGCATCCAATGAAAAAAGATATTTGCTTTTTATTTAAGAAATATCTAATATGGTAAAACAATTTTATTATAATAGTGTTATTTTTATTTTGTGTGTTATAAGTGAAAAACTTTTGGTGCATGCAAAAAATTAGTAGTTATATTCTATTGATGAGTTATTTGATAGAGGATAGTATAAAAGGTATTTTTGGAATTTTGGAAAGGCACATAGAAATTATGATTGAAATTTCATTATTAACAGTAGTGATTCTTAGGTATAACCATGGTACAAGTATTACAGATCTTAGTATATGCAATATTTCAACATCTTAAAGATTTTCATTATCTGATTTGATGAATTACCTAGATCTAGCTATGCCTACCATATTAAATGAGTCTGATTTCAGTCAGTGTCTTAAAGTGTGTATGTGCTTAATTTCAGTCAGCAACAAGCTTTTGCCTAACACGCATACTTTGTGTTGCTGTTTGATATATATATATATATATATATATATATATATATATATATATATATATATATATATATATATATATATATGTGTGTGTGTGTGTGTGTGTGTGTGTGTGTGTGTGTGTGTGTGTGTGTGTGTGTGTGTGTGTGTGTGTGTGTGTGTGTGTGACGATCATACCGACCTTCTTAAATAAACATGCAGAAACTAGTATTACACAACATGCATGCTGTATGTCGAAATCTTCCACTTATTCAAGTTGCATAAAGAATTTATGCTGATCGAGATATTTAAAGGAAGTGAATTTTGTAAAGGTTATTCCTTATCATGATACATAAGCCATGACCGGCCGCATGGTCCATGGAATTCAGTTCTGTTTTGAATTTATGCACCTTGATCACATTGTGGAATATTTCCTTTTTATTGCATGATCCATACGTTGTCTAGCACTGAAATCCAAAATCTGAATGGTTCTGGACAAATCTTGCCAGCATCTATATAAGAAAGAGCGAGAACTCTATACTGCTCAAAACAGGCAAGTAAACTAAAGTTGATAAGCAAAAATGAGTTTAGTTAGTAGCCACCAACCTTTCTACAATTACGGGAGAGAGATTCCAGTAGCAGCACCAGCTCCATCAAACCATACCATGAAAATTTATTGCAAAGCCGCGGAGAATTATGCACTAACTGTAAGAAATGGAGAAGTTGTTCTGGCACCTGCTAATCCTAGAGATGAGTATCAGGTAAGCAGAGTACTTCGAAAATATGTATTTCCTTGTCTTACACCTAATACCACCTTGTATATAAACAATCAAGTGATAAAGGCAATCTTGTGTGCTTATTGCAGCATTGGTACAAAGACTATAGGCATAGCAACAGTGTCAGGGATGAAGAAGGTTTTCCAAGTTTTGCACTGGTTAACAAAGCTACTGGGCAGGCTATCAAGCACTCCATTGGACCACATCACCCTGTAGGTTTTACCTTGATTACAGTTGTTTCAATTTCATTTAAGAAGTTAATCTAATGTAACTTAATTCAAAATTTAATGAAGAAGGCGACTTTGAAAATTAATAGTGCTAAACTCCATGAGTGGAAGGATGCTTAATAAGAATCTTCAAGAGGATTTTTTAGGCTCACATAGACTATGGTTTGTTGCAAGTAAACCAATTGATGTTATAATATTTTGAGGAATGACTAACATATTAACGAGAGCAAATCATGTGTATCCAAATTTCTCTATTTCTCCGTACCCAACTAACAAAGAGCACTGATTTCCATCTTTTTGCAATTAAATCAAAGAAAAAAGAGGGTTTAATTGCAAAAATGTGAAAATCATGAGATCTTTATTGATTGGATACAGAGGGACAGAGGATTTTGGATACAAGGAATATCCCTACTCTTGTCTTTTCCACACCACTAAAAATTAAGAAAAATAAAACAATGAAAGTTACCCTTTTGTATTATTCAACTTAACTTATTCACTTTTCCATTTTATTATGCACTTTGATAATAAAAAAAATACGATGATGTTAATATATTTTGAAAAGACAAATGATTCCAGAATAGAATAATGTACTTTTCGTAAAGCTAGACTTGGTTACAACTTAGTTGCAACTTAGTTACGACTTAATTTCATAAAGCTAGACTTGGTAGGCCTTAACCTATAGGAACGTCAAAACACAAGTTCTACCATTGACCTGCACGACATTTCGAATTTATTCACGGAAGTAAATATGTTGACTACCATATTCTCTTTTTAAGAATTAAAATTGTTGGATCTCATATTCATATTGAGCCTTGGGCCGTCATCCAGTTAGCCTTGGTCCGGGACTGGCCCTGTCCATCCATAAAATTTATTTTGGATGATTCGCAAAATCATTGAGATACATATGAAGTGTGCGTGTGTACCCTTTGAAATTGGGCATATACACGTTTATGGAATGCACATGTAAAAATTCTAACATTACACATGCATAATCTTAAAGTGTGCTTATGTGCCCTCTAAGAAAAATATGAGTTCTATTCTTCGTAAATGAAATATCTTTCTGCAGCAAGCTTTAAACTAAGCTTGCGCTGCAAATTTACAATATTTCATTTGAAATGCAGGTAAGACTTGTCCCATACGATCCAAATTCCCTTGACGAGTCCGTTCTTTGGAGCGAAAGCAGAGACTTAGGAGACGGTTTCCGCTGCGTAAGAATGGTGAACAACATCCGTTTGAACTTCGACGCCTTCCATGGAGACCCTGAGCATGGAGGAGTTCAGGACGGAACAAAAGTAGTCCTTTATGAGTGGTTCAAAGGAAACAACCAGAGATGGAAGATCGTTCCATATGGTAACAGGCCTCCTAATGCTTCAAATAACTTGCTATTTATTTATTTTTAGACTCAATGCTCATTTCTCACACACACACATATAGGGCAAATACTTGCATATAATCCACCACCAACATTGGAACCTACAATGAGGATATTCAGCAAAGCAGCCGAGACTTACTCGCTTACTGTTAGGAATGGGAATGCAGTGCTTGCTCCTGCTAATCCTAGGGATGATAAACAGGTAATAGAAATTTTAGCATTTTGTTTTACATATATGGTTATAATATGCAAATCTGTTCCCAAAAAATGTAGCACTGGATCAAAGACATGGTGTATGGCAAGGATGTAAAGGACGAAGAAGGCTTACCAACTTTCGCTCTTATCAACAAAGGCACGGGCCAGGCCATGAAGCATTCCTTGGGAGCTGGAAAACCGGTACACTACCTGACCTTTTTAGCTCTCTACAAATAATATTATGAGTCTGGTACATACTGCTACAAAAATTTACCTTGGTATGAATCATTTTCAGGTTCGTTTGGTTCCGTTTAAGCCGGACTTCCTCGATGAGTCGATCCTATGGAGCGAGAGCTATGATCTAGGTGATGGTTTCAAATGCATACGAATGGCAAACAACATACGGCTCAATTTAGATGCTTTTCATGGAGATGATGAGCATGGAGGAGTACAAGATGGAACTACTATCGTGCTTTATGAATGGTTCAAGGGCAAGAATCAAAGGTGGAGAATTGCTCCTTACTAATGGATAACCATAAACATGAAAGACGAATATGTTGGAATACGTCTATACTAAGAAACCATGACTATTATTCCAGAATAAGAAATTGCAGTGTATCTTTGCCATATAATAAGTTCTACTCCTTTAAGTGTTGTGATTCAAGCAGCTGTTTGAGTTCGTGAGGGCACAACAGAAAGAGTTTATGTGTATCTATTTATATATCAATCGCTGCTTGGTTTTATATACATGTATATCTTTGCGTGCTACTGTCCTTTTTTGTTGTTGATATTCCCCCACGTCAAATCATTTTGTGTAATATTATTTACTGTAATACATCAAGGCAGTAAATGTAGTGCTTAAAGTCATACAAGTAAAAAATTAAATTTCATGAGAAGTTTTGAATTATCCTGGTTTTTTTTTTTTTTTGAGTTTGCCAACATCTAAGGTATTTGTAGAAAAATATGTTTTTTTCCCTCCAAAAAACAAGTTGAAGCCTAGATTATTTTAGGTTTGCTTTGATTATTTTATAGCTTTTGTTAGTATTCTTTTGTTTTGTATTATGCTCTGTATGCGGAGCCAATTCTTATTCAATAAAGGTGTGTTTAGGAAAGCTATTTCAATAGTTTGTAAGTGACAAACCAATTTCAACAATTGGTATCAGAGCTCCAATCATAAAGGCCCTGATTTGAATTAAAGAGGAGTGTTAAGAAAAAAAATCAAATGGAAGAAAGCACCAGGGCATAAGGGTTTGTCCGTCCTTGCTACACGGTTTGATAGTCATTACGACCATCGGGCTCGTTTGATGGAGAACTTCATTCGTTCCAAAGAATAGTGGGATCTTATAGAGAATGGGATCAATAAGCATGAAGGAGTTATACCTACTGAAGCACAATGGAAAGTGATCGACCAACATAAGCTAAAAGATTTAAAGCATAAGAACATTCTCTATCAGTCCATTGATAGAGATATTCTTGAAACAATTCTTAATACTGACACAAGTAAGCAGATCTGGGAAAGCATGAGGCAAAAATTTCAGGGATTGACTAAGGTGAAGAGAGGACGTACGACTTCAAGCTTTGCGCAAGGAGTATGAGATACTACAAATGAAAGAAGCTGAAACTATGAACAACTATTAATTTTGCAAGAACTCTCTTGCAATAGCAAAGAAGATGATAGCCCGTGGTGACACACTTCATAAGAATGTCATTACAGAAAAGATTTTGAGATCTCTAATTATGAAATTCAACTATGTAGTATGTTCGATTAAAGAGTCAAATAACGTGGATACCCTCGCTCTTGGTGAACTACAGAGCAACTTATTAGTTCAAGAACAATGTATAAAGGGTAATGTAGAAGAAGAACAAGTTTTAAAGATCTCAAATGAAGACAGAGGATGAGGATCATTTAGAGCAGTCATAGAGGAGGAAGAGGTCAAGGCATGAGCTCTAACGGAGTCACAGTGGAATGTTTCAATTGTCATAAACTAGGACATTATCAATCCATATGTTCTACTTGGGAGGTTAATGCCATTTATGCAGCATAAGATGAAAAAGAGGAAGTCTTTCTTATGACCTTTGCTGAAAATGAAGGTTCACAAAGGGACCATGTGTGATTTTAGGACTCTGGTTGTTCAAATCATATGATATGAGATCGTAGTTGGTTTACTACTCTGGATGAGAAGACCATGCACACTGTAAATTTGGAAACAGTTCGAGGATGAAAGTACAGGGACAAGGAAGTGTGAAGCTAATGATGAAAGGAAGGGCTCATGTTGTTACTTGTGTGTATTATGTTCCTGATTTGACAATAAATCTTCTAAGCCTACGTCAGCTTCAAGAAAAAGGGATATCAATTTTGATCAAGAATGGAAGTTGCAGGATTTTTCATGAGGAATGGGGTGTGATAATCCATACATTCATGACATCGAGGAGGATGTTGGTTCTTTTAGCTGACTATCCACCAGTTGCTTGCCTGCAAGCTTCGGTTGACGATTCTAGCTTATGGCACAAAAGTTATGGTCACTTAAATCAACAAGGATTACAGATCCTTCCAAAGAAACAAACGGTGGTCGGACTTCCTCAAATTCAGAATACTAGTGGGGTGTGCGAAGTATGTCTAAAGGGTAAACAACATCATATGACATTTCCAAAAGCAAGAAAAATGGAGTGCAGCGAGGAAGTTTCAACTAGTACATACTGACTTATGTGGTCCAAGCCTAGCACAGCCAAAGATAAGAGGTACATATTAAATTTTATTGATGATTTCAGTAAGAAGACTTAGACTTATTTCTTATCTTTAAAAAGTGAAACTTTTTCATACTTTAGAAGTTTTAAGCTAATGGTTGAAAATGAAGCAAGAATGAAATAGGTTGCTTAAGAAGTGATCGTGGAGGGGAATTCAACTCCAAGGAGTTGGTGCGTCTCATGGAATCAAGAAACAACTTACTGCTGCTTATACACTGCATTAGAATGGAATGGATTAAAGAAAGAACAGAATTATAATGAATATGGTTAGGTTCTTGCTAAATAAAAAGGGAATGCCTAGGAAGTTTAGGGGAGAAGTTGCTCGATGGACCAAGCATATACTGAACAGATGCCCTACTTCTACTGTAAAAGAAAAGACTCCTCAAAAGTGTTAGAGTGATAGAAAACCAAGTGTTAAGCATTTTAAAGTGTTTGGATGTATATGATATTTTCATATACTAGATTGGAGGAGAGTGAAGCTCGATGACAAGGGTCAGAAGTGTATATTTATGAAGGTTCCAAAGCTTATAAAATGTATGATCTTGTAACGAATACAATTACTGTTAGCCGGGATGTCATATTTGATGAGAGGCAAAGGTGGAACTGGGAAAGAAACCATGAAGAAGAAGCCACTGATGTACTGACTATTGATGAAGAAAATATTGCATAAAGTAATGATGATAGCAGTAACAACTTAGAAAAGGCAACATGCTTACAAGTTGAAACTTCTGAAACTTTAAGTGATAATAAGGAGCAAAATGACAGTAGGGATGAACAGGTTGAAGAAGAGAGAGGATAAAGAATGTCATCTAGACATTTACAAGATTATGTAAGTCGAGATAATCTTACAAATGAAGAAGAAGATATACAACATCATGCTTTGGATTTCACTGCCAACGATCCAACAAATTATTCAGAAGCTGCAAAACAGAATAGACAGAGAGATGTAATGGACGTTGAAATTAAATCAATTGAAAGGAACAACACTTGGGAATTAGTTGATGCACCAGTTAGAACAAAGAAACTTGGTGTCAAATGGGTGTATAAAACCAAGACAAATGAAAGAGGAGATGTAGACAAGTTTAAAGCTAGGTTTGTTGCAAAGGGTTATGCTCAAAGACATGGGATAAACTATGAAAAAGTATTTGCGCCGGTTGCACATTGGGATACCACCAGGATGTTGTTGGAAATTGCTGCGCAAAGAAAGTGAAGTGTATTTCAGCTGTTGGAGAATGGAGTTTTGATGACAACAACATTATTTCAATTATCATTAATATAAGATATATACTACCATCTCTATCTAGAATATATACATGTGTGCATGTGTGTGTGTGTGTGTGTGTGTATATATATATAGATAGATATATATATATATGCAGGGTTTGTATACAGGACTTAAATAATGAGGACTGTACAATTTTTAGAATTTCAAGAGGTTTAGGATTCAGAAGGGATGCAAGACTCACGAGTTATCAAGTTATCAAGATATTAAGAGTACAAGAAAAATATAGTATTAGTGTCTAGTTTATATGTAAGACTCTGAGCAGCACTCCAGGTTCAAATTCTGTTTTTTCAATTTTCAATTTTCAAATTCAGATTTCAAATTGTTTTCAAACTATTATCTTACTTATGATTTCAAATATGAGTTTAAAGTTTTGATAAATACAAGTTTATATATATAGTTATATAGTTTTAAACCTTATAACATTATAAATATGTTTATATAATATATTAATATGATTTCATATGATTTTACACTTTAGAATATTCATTTATGTTACTATGTTTTGATTGAAGAATTTCCAGAATAATACATATGTTTAAACACTAGAAAAATAGTTTTAAAAATAAAATTAAAGTACATATATCGACATACATTATTGTCTATATCGACATACAACTGTCATTTTCAATTTTCAAAGGAAGTGTATTTTCAAAGGAACTATCATTTTTTTCATTGCAGCTATTGAAATGCTATAAACAGGGGCTGATTTCGATTTTTCATAATTATTCTTCTCCATCTTCACCCATTTTCATCCCACTATTATTCTTTATCATTTTCTTGATTTCTACACTTATACATTGTCGATTTCTACTCAAATTATATAAAACTTCATCTCTTCTCAATGTTTATCTACTACTATCAATTTGGAAGTGCTATTGAAGAGTTATAGGGCTGTTGTGATCATTTAGGAAGTGTTTGAGAAAGGATGTGTTCCTTGTAGCCCTGAAATCAAGGAAAGGGAGCGGTGTTAACCTTGTAGTCGTAGAATCAAGGATGTTTGGAGCGGTGTTAACCTTGTAGCCGTGAAATCAAGGGGTTGTACGTGGATATTGATAATAATAAAACTCGGCGCAATCCAGCGTTGCTTGGGACTGGACGTACGAGTAATCTGAACCAGTATAAAATCCCGTGTGTTCTTTCCATTTTATGTATTTTATATTTATCTATTTCTGTGTTTGTTTTTTATTCTGTGTTTGTGATCATCTCTGGTGTGTGATTCATATAGTAGATCATTTAAGTTTAAGATTTTCATAAATTCCTCGTAAACACCATTCACCCCCCACTCTAGTGTTTGTTTTTCCTTAAAATCCACATTCCACAATCCCTAACAATTGGTATCAGAGCACGGGTTTTCAATAAGTTCATAATTTGGTTTTTTGAAAAAATTAAATGGCAACCAACACTGGTAATAATAGCTATTTTGAAGAGGGTCAGTCCACTATTAGACCACCACTATTTAATGGTAGTAATTATTCATGTTAGGCATGTAGAATGAAAATATATTTACAATCAGTAGGATTTGACACATGGAATAGTACACAGACTGAATGTGTTGAACCCACTACTTATTTTGCACAATGGACTAATGAACAAAAGGAGGCTGTACAAAGCAATTCTAAACCCATGAGTATGTTGTTTTGTTCATTAGATAGAAATGAATTTGATAGAGTGCCAGTTTGTAAATCTGCTTATGAAATATGGAGAACATTACAAGTTATTCATGAAGGAACCAATAAGTAAAACAGACAAAGATATCAATGCTAATTAATCATTTTGAGTTATTTAAAATGGACGAGAGTGAATCCATCTTCGATATGTATTGCAGATTCCAAGAGATCGTACATTCATTGATAGCATTGGGAAAAACTTATTCAGAAGAAGACCAAGTTAGAAAAATACTTAGTTCGTTGACTCCATAATGGGATCAGAAAAAATTGGCGACTGAAGAAGCCAATAATGTTAGTGAAATGAAGATTGAGGAGTTAATTGGAAATATGAGGTCGTTCGAAGTCCAATTACAGAAAAGAAAAGAAAATAAGCCCACAGAAAAGAAATCTATAGCATTCAAAGCAACAACAAATGATTCTGATTCAAGCAGTGAGGACGATGATGAAATTGCTTTAATGACCAGGAATTTCAGAAAAATTTTGAGATATAAAAGGAGAAATAATTTTCAGAGAAATAATCAAGGGGGTTCGAGAAGAAATGATGATAGATGTTATAATTGCAACAAACCAGACCATATAAAGAGAATGTATCCATATCTAGATAAATAAAATCAATAAATAGACAATAGTAATTTGTCAGAGAAAAGAATGAGGGCATATATAGCAACTTTAGATGATTCAGATTCATCATCAAGTGATGAAGAGCCGAAAACCGGAAAGTCAAATTTGTGTTTCACAGCGATTCAGAATTCTAGAAATGTTCGAAGAAATAGATCTAAAAACCAGATATACCTAAATTATTATTATTTTTGGTTGAATGGATGTTTTGTTTGCTTTGTTTGATTTTGAAATTTAAATTCAAACTTGAACTTTAAAATTCAAATTTGAAATTTGAATTTGGAAATTCAAAATAATAATAATAAAGTAATAAATAATAAATAAAATAATAAAATAAATTTTAGATGTTTGTTAGGATTAATATTAATTCATGCAATAATAAATCTAAAATATAAAATATAATAAAACCAAAATTCAAAACAATGTGTCCTTTGAAATTCAACATGTATGTCGACATACATAAATAGGTATGTCGACATATGGGCCAGAAAATGAAATTCAAAATTTGAATTTCCAAAGTTTAAACTTTCGAACTTCCCTCCAACTTTTCAACAACTCCCAAGGTCTGAAAAGGTGTCATTGATTTCAGGAAAATTGTGCCCATTCAATCTTTATTAATTTATCTATTCAATCCTATTCTCTCTACCTCTCATTCAAATTTCAAACAACTTTCTTCATATCTACACTCTTCCAAAACAACTCTTTAATGGCTTCCTTAAGCACACCCTAAACAATGAGATTATCCAAAACCATCAAAGAATATCTCTATAATGATAAAGAAGCGAAAAATGCCTATGTTGACTGCCTAGCAAATGGAAAAGTCAATACGGGAGCCTTTGCCGTCTTTGAAGATTTTCCGTCTTGCAATCTTCATTCTCTTTTCGAACACAATGAAGTTTTAAGTCTAATAGATTCACGAGATAACAATGAAGTATGTTATCCTAATCCACTCTAAATGTCCTATGGAAACCTAAATCGTGGCTTTTATGAAGGAGACGAAAATCAAGTTTGGAGTAGTGTAAAAGGCACTCGAATCGTTTTAGGTTGTTAAACTTCGGGTAATATCTTGAATTGTAAGAGTACGGGCACATTTTATCGGAATTCGAAATTGATGAAACAGATTTGGAAATCTTTCATCACATATTTGAAAATGATGCTCATTTAAAATTCAAAAATTGCTTTTTTCGCCCAAAAGCAAGAATCGTCAACTTTCGCCTTCAACATGCAATCACTCCTCGTTTCGAAAATTTCAATAATCCTACCCTCAAAGTCTAAAAAACACTCTTTGCTATTATTGGTGCTTATGACATCAATTGAGCCGATATGATTTTAAAAGAGTTGAAGCCCAATGAAATGTCCACAAGAGAAAATACTCTTTATTATAGATTTTTTTTCTCACTTGGATTTTTAAATATTTTGGAGTGGATCTCAAAGGAGAAGAATTTGTGTCAAAAAAGGTGTTTGACTCATCAAATATACATCTTATGCAAATTCCACTCACCTTTAAGCCTTATGAAACTTATGAAGATAAACAAGCTCGTATGCAACAACAACAAGATCCTAAGAAGAAGAAGAAACTTCTTCTGAAAGTATAGATTGTCCATCTAATACTAGAACCATTTCCAAAGAAATGCTTGTCCAAAATCAAGCAAAGTTAGCCAAGAACCGAAAGAAAATCAAAAAGACTCTTACTCATATGTCTAAGTTCATTGGAAAAATAGGAAGAAAACTTGGAATATCATCTTCCTCCTCATCATCCGCTGAAATCTAAGCTTATTTAGTTTCTGTTATCTTTCGTATGTGCTTGTATTTGCATTCGAATCTCGTATTTAGTATCTTGTATTAGTTGAATTTGTTTTCTTTCAAGTAGTAACGAATGGTGTTTATTTCTATCAAAACAATCTTTAATCTACTGTAAAAACACATTAGAATTAAATAAATTAAAATAATATAATAAGAATTAACTAAAAAATGAAAATTTCCAAAAAATCACAATATGTATGTCGACATACATTTCTCCTTATGTCGACATATAACTACCAGGTTTTCAAATTTGTTCAAAATTTAGATTTTAAATAAATAACTCATGTTTATTCAATTCCAACGAATTCCAAACCCTATAAATACCTGTTTCTTCTAGAAAAAATTATTCTATCATTTCTCCTTCTTCTCTAATCAATTCTTATCTAAAATATCAAATTATGGAAAATCATATTCATAATTTGAGTGAAAATCTTGAAGAAACTTTGAATCCATTCAAGAATATCATATCCATAATATTAAATAATCAACGTCATCTTGAATTGAGTCAAATAAAGATGGTAGAACAACAAGAGAAGAACTTTGATGCCATCCTTTGGCTAATATCTTCCTTTTCAGAGACAATGACAACAATCTAGCTAAAGCACCACCTACAAAAGAAGATGAAGATTAGGAAGTCAACAAGAAGGATCCAATCTTTGGAGGAGATGGATGGATAGAAGTTCCAAGAGAAGTTTGATTTGAATTGTTTTGTACGATTTGATTAGTTTGTTTGATTTGAATATGTTTGAATTTGATTTGAATATTGCTTAGTTTGAATTGCTTGGATTTGAAACTTGTATATATAGGTTGAAATATTTGCAAATATTAACTATAATATTTGGATAGATTGATTTGATTATACTTTTAGAATAATACAGGCATGAATTTAGGGAGATTCATGTATATTAAGTACTTTACTATGGAATCAAGTATTATATTCTTAGAATATATAGATAGATATAGGTTATAAATTTAGGGGGAGCACATTTATAATTTCTTTTTGTTGATGACAAATGGGGAAGAAATTATAAAATAAGGATTAGTTAGGCTTAGTTTAAGGGGGAGTATGTAGGATTCATGATGACAGGGGGAGTATTAGAAGGACCAGATCAAAAAGTATCAACAGGTATAAACAGGTATGAATGTTTTATAAATTAAGGTTGTCATCATCAGAAAGGGGGAGATTGTTGGAGAATGGAGTTTTGATGAGAACAACCTTATTTCAATTATCTTTGATTATAAAATATATACTAACATCTCTATATACAGAATATATATATATATATATATATATACATATATATATATATATATATATATATATATATATATGCAGGGTTTGCATACAAGACTTAAATAATGAAGGCTGTACAGGTTTAGAGTTTCAAGAGATTCAAGATTCGCAAGAGATTCAAGACTCAATAGTTATCAAGTTATCAAGATATCAAGAGTTCATGAAAAATATAATAATATAGTCTAGTTTATATGTAAGACTCTGAATAGCACTCCAGGTTCAAATTCTGTTTTTTCAAATTTCAAATTCTAATTTTCAAATTTCAAATTATGATTTTCAAACTATTATCTTACTTATGATTTCAAATATAAAGTTTTAATAAATATAAGTTTATGTATATGGTTATATAGTTTAAAACCTTATAACTTTATAAATATGTTTATATAATATATTATTATGATTTCTTATGATTTTACACTTTAGAATATTCATTTATATTACTATGTTTTGATTCAATAATTTCCAGAATAATATATATATTTAAACACTTGAAAAATAGTTTTAAAAGTAAAAATAAAGTACATATGTCAATATACATTACTGTCTATGTCGCCATATAACTGTCATTTTTTCAATTTTCAAAGGAAGTGTCTTTTCATTATTTGCAACGTTTTTAAAAGTTGCAACTATTGAAATGCTATAATAGTGGCTGATTTTGAATTTTTTCCATAATTCTTCTTCTCCGTCTTCACCCCTTTTCATCCCACCATTATTCTTTATCATTTTCTTGATTTCTACACTTATACTTTGCCGATTTCTACTCAAATTATATAAAACTTCATCTCTTCACAATCTCTATCTACTACTATCAATTTGGAAGTTCTATTGAAGAGTTATAGGGTTATTGTAATCATTTGGGAAGTGTTTGGGAAAGAGTGTGTTCCTTGTAGCCCTGAAACCAAGGAAAGGGAGTGGTGTTAACCTTCTAGGCATATAATCAAGGGTATTTGGAGCGGTGTTAACCTTGTAGCCATGAAATCAAAGGCTTGTACTTGGATATTAAAAATAATAAAACTCTGCGCTATCCAGAGTTGCGTGCGACTGGACGTGGGAGTAATCCGAACCTGTATAAAATCCGGTTTGTTCTTTCCTTTTTCTGCATTTTATATTTATCTGATTTTGTGTTACGTTTGATTTTTGATTCTGTGTTTGTGATCATCTCTGATGTGTGTGATTCATATAGTTGATCATTTAAGTTTAAGATTTTCATACGTTCCTCGTAAACACTATTCATCCCCCTCTAGTGTTTGTTTTGCCTTAAGATCTGCATTCCGCAATCCCTAACATCAACTTGATGTCAAAAGCGCCTTTTTGCATGGTGTGTTAAAAGAGACAGTGTAGTTGAACAGCCAGAGGGTTATGTAAAAGTGGGAGCAGAGCACAAGGCGTGTAGATTGAATAAGATCATATATGGACTTAAACATGCTCCCAAAGCTTGGTACAACAAAATCAAAGAGTACTTCACAAGAGAAGGATTCAGCAAGTGTGCGCACGAACTTACCCTATTCACCAAAATTGATGCTGAGGGAAAAAAAAATTTAATTATAAGTCTATATGCTGATGACCTGATTTTTATAGGAAATGACTTAAGCTTGTGTGAAAAGTTTAAGGCTTCCATAAAGCAAGAATTCGACATGACTGATTTTGGCAAGATTTGTTACTTCTTAGGTGTAGAAGTGCTACAATCTAAGGAAGGGATCTTTTTATGTCAAAGGAAGTATGCAACTGTGGTGCTTTCACGATTTGGAACGGAAAATTGCAATCCCGTAAACAAACCCATTGTTCCTAAGACAAAATTACCGAAGGACATGGAAGGAGAAGCTATTGACTCTTCTTTGTATAAGCCATTGATCGACAGTTTGATGTAATTGATTGTCACCAGACCAGATATTATGCTTGTTGTATGCTTCTTGAATAGGTTTGTGGCTCAGCCTAAAGAAGCAAATCTTTTTGCTGTTAAAAGAGTGTTGCGGTATATTAGAGGAACTCTAAAGATGGGATTGATGTACAAGGAAGATGATGAAGGCATTATGAAGGCATATACTGATAGTGATTTTGCAGCGGACATAGTCAGTGGAAGAAGTACATCAGGCTATGTGTTTCTAATGAGTAGAACACTCATCGCATGAGGTTCGAAAAAACAGCCTGTTGTGACATTATCTATAATCGAGGCTGAGTATGTTGCTATGTCTTTATGTGTATGTCGATGTCTTTGGATGAAAAAATACTCAATAGTTTCAATCAAGTCCAACATAAATGCATGTCCATTTTTCGTGATAATACCTCTTCGATCAGGCTATGAAGGAATCTGGTGTTCCATGGCTGGACTAAACATATTAAAGTTAGATACCATTTCTTACGTGATCTATGGGAAGGAAGAAGAAATTAGTTTGGTTCATTGTGGTAGTGAGGATCAAACAGCTGATATCATGACTAAACCACTTAAGTTAGATGTCTATCAAAAGCTATGAGAGATGCTTAGAGTTCAGGAGTTTGTAGATTCAAATTGCAATGCTTTTAGCGCATTTAGTTTGAGGGAAGGAATGATACAATTATGTCAAAGTTGATTTATTCAATGTAGAATAAAATATCAACTCCTAAAATTATGTAATAAATAACTATATATAACTGGGTCTTCTATCTGACCTATTCTCATGCAGACTACATAGTGTGTGCACAATATTTTAGGTCTGTTTCAACTATTTTATAGATTTTGTTTGTATTCTGTTGTTTTACATTATTCTCTATATATAGAGCCAGTTCTTATTCGATAAAGGTGTGTTAAGGAAAGCTATTTCAATAGTTTGTTAGTAACAAACCAATTTCAACAAAAAAAGTCATCCTTATGTGTAAGATTTTGATGATTGTATACAGAGAGATTTGTAAACGTAAAGTAAAAGTGAAATTATGTTTTGTATTTCGATAGATCATGAAATGTACATGAGTGTTGTTTATATATACAACAGATTATAAGCACTACGAGCTTTAAGCAAAATAAAACAGAGAATGGGCTAGGCCCGTTAGCCGTAAGCCGAACACAAAATGAAATAAAACATAGCCAGGTTTTCATTTACTTAATATTACTTCCCCATAAACAAAATCTAGGATTTTCTATATACAGTGGTTATGGCGAAATCCACTAAAATATTGATGTATACTCAGTAAAATTGCTCAAATCAACATTGTCTTAAACTTTACTGCACGCGATGGTGAGGATCTAAGTGATTGATCATGGAGAGTTCATGAAGTTTGAGAGAAGACTACAAAACCATATTTAGTGAATGATTTGTCTTCGTTTTCATTGTGAGAACGAAGATAATTCACAATGCAAGCTTGGATCAGGCCTATTTGATCTTGATGATGAAGCAGCTTTTGATTTCCGACCTAATTTAGTGTAAAAATTTATAACTTTGCTGGTAAGTGCTACCTTCTCCTGATCTACAGCTTGTTGACTTGAGTCTTGAGTATAGTCTGTCTTCTTCATTACTTTAAGTTTATATTCGAGTCTGGTAAAATTCTTATTTGATAGCACATGATTTACAAGTAGTTTTCCTTTGATAACTTGTTCACACACAAAGTACAAGTATGTTTCCATGTGTTTTGTTCTTAATTGTAGCACTGGTTCGCTGCGAGAGACATTGCACTCAAATTATCACACCATAGTGCAGGTAATTTGTTTGATGTGATTTTCAGTTCATTGAGTAGCAACTGCACCCACATAATTTCAGTAGTAGCTTGAGCAATGCTTCTGAATTCCACTTCTGTGCTAGATCGTGACAACGTAGGTTGCTTTTTAGAACACTAAGAAAAAGGATGATTTCCTAGATACATACAGTAACACGAAGTTGATCTTTTATCATCAGGGTCTGTTGTACAGTCAGAATCACAATATCATGTTATGCTTAGTTGTTTACTTGCCTAGAATCATAGCTCATGATCACTTGTGCTTTTTAAATATCTCACTATTGTCTTCTTTTAAATATTCCAACAATAAGAAATTGCAGTGTATCCTTGCCATATAATAAATTATGCTTCCTTAAACTACTATGGTTCAAGCAACTGTTTGAGTTCGCGAGAGCACAGTAGAAAGAGTTTATGTGTATGTACTTATATATCAATTGTTGCTCGATTTTATACATACATACATACATACATACATACATATATATATATATATATATATATATATATATCTTTGTGTGATACTTTCGCTTCTTGTTGTTGATGTACCCCCCACCCTAAAACATTCTTCTTATTTATCTTGTATTAAACGTGAATTTGTGTCATATCATTTTATGTAATATTATTTACTGTGATACATCAGGGTAGTGAATGTAATGTTTAAAGCCATCCAAGTAAAAAATATTAAATTTAATGAAAGGTTTTGAATTATCCTATGATATTTTTTGTTTAGTTGGCCGACATCTAAAGTATTCGATGGAAAATGGTCTTTTTTTTCTAAAAACAAATTGAATCAAAGGAGAAAATGTTTGTATGTTATAGTATTTTATTTTGGAATACTACGTATTTTTTCCTGTAGAAAATTAATATTTGGATGTCTTTGGATTATTTATTTATTATTTTTATCATTTTTATTCTGGTAAAATTTAAGGTTATGGAAATTTAATGCAAATTTTATGAATTTCTAACCGAACTCTCAACATTGTAGAATATTTTATTACTTTTAAAAAATCCAAATTATTATGATTCAACGGTTTGCGCCATTGCGTTTAATCCAAATTATTACTTTTAATGTAATTCTATAACATTAAGTTTCGCAAATTTAAGTATAAATAAATTTTAAAATAAGAATCAAGGGAAACGGGTTGCGCCATTGCGTTCGTCTCGAAACTCAGCTTGGAAACGAGTTCGGGTTTTCGAGAAACGGAGTCCGTATGAGGGAAATATTACCCTCTGAAGTTTCAAGGATTTTCAAAACAGAAAAACAGCACGAAATTTGAATTCAAATTCGAATTCAAAACCCAGAACAAGCTGGGCGGGAAATTTCCCACCCAGGACCAGGTCGACCTGGGGGTCGACCATAGTGTCGACCTCCCAGGGACCAGGTCAACCATAGTGTCGACCTAGGGGTCGACCATAGTGTCGACCTAGGGGTCGACCTGGTGCTGAAACCCAGTTTTGAGCCTAGGTTCATTCTGATGTTTCTGGTCTCGTTTTTAGTCTAGATTCGTCCGCCTAGTCCTATATAAATAGCCCCCTACCCCATTCTCTTTACACCATTTTATTCTCTCCTTATGCTGCCTCTGGAATAATTGAAATAAATAAATTAAAATAAAACACGAAGACTATTCTTGAAGACTACGGCTAGGAATTGCATATTAGAGATTCAAATAAAGTTAAAGCTTCAAGAAGGGAAGCAAAGGCTAATTCAACGGTTGCGAGCAACGTCATGCAAATCATAGCAAATCACCAACGCTATTTGATTATCCTTTTCTGAAACCGATCAATGTAAGTCAGTTACTTTTTAGATTTGAACGTCTAGATCTATTTGTGGCATGAAATTAAGTGAATATAAGAATATTCCTAATCCTCTCATTTGAATCTGTGCTTGTATATGCCTTTGGATCTAGTTAAGAACTATTGTGATTAATTACCGATGAGACTGTGCCTATGCTTATGACGTTGAAAACTATTGTTAATGGCATAAGACCATGTCTATGCCTATGACTGTGAACATAAGACTATGCCTATGCCTATGACTGTGAACATAAGACTATGCCTATGCCTATGACTATGAACATAAGACTATTGCCTACGACCATGATTCATGACTATGAGATCATTGCTTATGATTATGAACATAAGACTATTGTCTATGACTATGACTTTGAAATTATTACAGTTAATTGTCTATGACTATTTCGGATGATTGCCTAGGACTATTTTGGTTAATTATCCATGACTACTGTGGTTAATCGCCTATGATTCATAACCATGAGATTTCTACCTATGACCATGACTATGACTATTCTGGTTGATCGCCTAAGACTATTGTGGTTAATGGTTTATGCCCATAACGCAATAGTTACAAACCATGTTGTACACCGAGCTGGCATTTTGTTGGATCTCAAACCTAGGGTGTGACTTGCTTAGTTTATTCCTATTCGCTATTATGTACACCAAAACCATTGGACCCATTATCCTTGTATTTGGCTCGCTTTTGCATGCCTATTCTTTTATGTCAATTTTCATGTCTATCCTCTATTCCCTTTTTAGATTCATTTCATGAGTATTTAGAAAACTTGTGAAATCATGGTATACGTACGTTATGAATGCGAGGTTATTTGGGTATAACATGAAATCTATATTATTTGGCATAATTTAGAGCATGTATTATAACATGACTATTAGATGCAAATTGGGGTAATTTGACGTGAATTATAGAAGACGTAATTTGATATATTGAATCTAGTATTGGCTAGTAACCTAAGCTTTAGGAATAAATTGTAAACTAGAGTGTCAAATCTAGTTTTGACATGAACTGTAAATGGGAATACTAGATCTAAATTGGCATAGAACTGCAGGTTGGATTAAACGATAGGTAAATCAAGATTTGGGCCTCGAATATAGGTATGTTAGTGGGCATGACAAATGAATATGATATAGGCCAAATTTGTTTAAAATAGTTGTTAGCAATTTACATATAGACAAAAAGGATAAATATGTAAATCTAGGAAAGACGAATATGCCTAGCCCGAGGTTAGATTGAGTTACGGTATAAGACTGCCCGGAACTGCCCGGCAAATCCAGCAACCGTAACATTACCTATCTAGTGTGGGTGGTTATAGCATTGAGCCCAAAAGGACCCGAGGTTAGACTGAGTTGCGGTGTAAATCTTCCCGGAACCGACCGGCACATCCAGTGACCGCAACAATATCTGTCTAATGTGAGTGGTTGGTGCTTTAAATGAATAATTTAAAGCTAAGAAACAGTTAAGCTAGAATGGGAGGGTTAAGTCCATAGGAACACTTAACCAACTTAACATGTTAACAAGACAAGACTTGTAGGGGTTAAATAACCGTTATAACATGTTAACTAGACCAGAAGGTGGGGTTAAGTAAAATACATTTAGCCAATTTAACATGTTAATTAGACTAGAAGGCGGAGTTAAGTAAACTTAGAACACTTAGCCATCATAATGTGCCAAATGGACAAGGTTAAGTTAAAACATGAAGGGACAACACTTAACCATTAGAACGTGTGGATTAAATAGATGTTAGGGTTAAGTTAAATAAGAGAACACTTAACCGTTATAACATGTTAGCTAAACAGATGGGCAGGGTTAAGTTAAAAGGAACACTTAACCAATACAAGATGAAGGAGTGGGGTTAAGTAATAAGAAATACTTAACCAATATAACTTGATTTGTGGTAGGGCTAAGTCAACATGAACTACTGATAACACTTAACCAGTTTAACATGACAAATGAATGGGTTAAGTTAACTTGAATTGTCTAATGACACTTAACCAATCCAATTTGACGAGAAAAAGAACTAAGTATTAAACCTTAGCTAAGAGGACTAAGTTGTAAACCTTAGTTAAGAAAAAGACGATTTAGGAACTAAGTAGTAAACCTTAGTTGAGGGAACTAAGTAGTAAACCTTAGTAGAACACGAGAAGGAGCGAACATCCATCTGATCTTAAAGAAGGGTCCAACAAACTGGGTTACGAAGCACGCGGCTTCGAGGGGACGTGAGGGTACTCTTGGCATCCCTCTGTGAGGCTGCAGATGGTCCGTCTGGACTCACAGAGGTTAAGATCTGCGCTAGAAGAACCAAGAGTATTCCTTGGTTGCAATATAAGGCAACCTAAAGACTAGGATGGACCAGCGTGATTTGGCGAGACCAGTAGCCCTGTGATAGCAACTCGTCGTCTACCTACCATGTTGAGTCAGTCGAGATACGTACAGCGGAAAGGCGGAGAACTCCAAAATACCATATACTTGTTATCTAGTTATGGGAGCAGATGGCCATAGGTTAGTAGGGCATAGAGGGCCTACGTATAGTTCTCATTTTTCAAGGTGTGCCTTTCATTAGTTGAGGGAGCGGTCAAGTGGGGCCATAGCCACTGGAAAAACAGACCTTAGCATCTACATCGACAGATATCTTAAAGTTCCTGACCGAGTTCCGTGTTTCTTGATTTGCCCTGCCACGAGACTCGGGTCGCACATATAGAGGACATGTGCATCTAGACAGCAATAACGATCCACGACACATACGTGGGGAAAGTCTAGGAACATATACCACTCTGGGTAGTGTGTCCTAGATTAGGGGCGTCGTTCGATAGGTAGCATAATCCCTAGTTGGACCTAGGTCGCGTAAACCCTGAAATCCGAGAAACGTTCAATAGGTAGCATAAACCCCAGTCGCCCTGGGTAGCGTAAACCCTGGTTGGATCTAGAATGCGCTCGATAGAAATCCCTAGATTAGACCTTGGTAAAAAATAATAGATGTACACCTGAAACAACAGCAATTGCGAGAATTAGGACCATGTATCTGTTCTTATCACTTTATATAGATTACTAGTTAGATGGTGCAGAGATATAGAAATTAGAATAACAAGGTAGTAGCGAAGCAGAGAAAGTATAGAAGTGCATCCGGTTTATCTTACCTTATCATATCTTGTGCTAACCTTATAGTTCCCGTCATCATGGTGTTTTCTTGTATTCATTTAAGTTCATGTCATATTGCTTTTACCTGTTCAAATGCTGAAAGTTACTGAACTTACCAGACTTTATGTCTGACTCTGTTTTCTTTCGCTTTCTTGTCTTCCCCCCCCCCCCCCAGGTTCGCAGGGAGGGAATATTACTACTTAGTCTAGTTTTCTTTCCAATCTGAAAATTAGTCGAAGTTTTGCTGGGATTCTCTTTTCCGTTGCTATGGCTGGCCCACGCTACATTGGGGAATATAAATGTTATTTTATGCTTCTTTATTTTGTAAGACAGATATTCTGGTGTTGGAAAACAATTGTTGTACAAGCTATTTTATCAATAAAGTAAAGTTCTATTTTCAGCTGTTTTAATTTTGTCTATCTTGTAATTTATCTATATCTTTTACCTATAACTCTCCACCGAAGTTAATGCATTCCCTTTGTTAGTGACCTTAACAGATGTTGGGTGTTACACGTGGTATCAGAGCGGAAGGTTACCGGATCAGATAAAAGATTTGAAAAAAATAAATCAAAACGGTTTGTAAAGAAGCATTTTTCAAAAGAAAAGTTTTGTTTTAAAGGCATATTCCCCAATAGCCATACGCACTATCTTCTGATCCTCTGTTTGAATTCTTGTCCCCTTCTTTCTTGAGTCTTGGGGGCCCCTGTCTTTCTGGGGGGTAACCTCATCGCAACACAGTTTCGTAGGCTTGATAAGACTACGATACCTATCGAAGGGCAAAGTAGTGCCCGACTCCCATCTATAGCCATAGTAGTTTCACCTACAGCTAGTTCTCTTTCAAGCTTTGGAGTGTTTTCCATGCGATGGAGGCAACTTTTGAGAAACTTGTCAATATGATTACACAGGGATGGTAAAGATGAGGATGAGGGAGTTTGGCTAGGGAGCTCAACGCAATGATGAGAAATTCATTGATATAAACTCGACTCACAAAGAAAGAAGGAATTATAAAACCTAAGATGAGAGGAAGTATCTTTTCCATGGTATAATGGGGCATATAATTAAGGACAAGGGCAACGACAAGGGGCGGGTTTTTCAGAAAGGAGGGTGCATGCTTCCACCACCAGAATACCTGAGAGAGAGATAGTAAAAGTCTCTATTGGAAAAGTTTAGATTTTCGTTTTGATCAACCAGTTAGTACTCTTTTGATCTTAGCGCTTCGCATTTGTTTGTATCGACTTCCATAGTTGAGTCTCTGCACCTTAGTACTTGTATAGTAGAAGATCCCATTAGTGTCTCAAATCCAGTTGGTGGTTCAGCCCGTTTACCTTTGGTTTGTAAGGATTTGAGAATAACTATATTAAGTGTTGAATGTAAGCGTAATGCTTATGTTTTTGGTTCCATGGGATATGAGTTGATTCTAGGCATGGGTTGGTTGGCTAGTAATTCTGAAAGAAGGGTAGTTAGACTTTTGACTTGCCTTGGAAATACCCTCGAGATTCCGTGTAAAGAATCAGTTAGGCTTAGCTAGCTAGAATCGCTTAATGCATTTATCGACAATTTGCAATCCGTTAAGGTAGTCCATGAGTATGCAGATGTTTTTGATTAGGTTATGAGTTTACCCCTAAAACGCGAGATAGACTTCCGCATATATCCAGTTGACAATGCAAAACCAGTTATCCGATCAACGAAAGTTTTTGAAAAGGAGGTCAAGAAGCTTCGCAATCATGAAGATTAATTAGATAAGGTACAGAATAGTGAAGCTCAAGAAGATGCGACTTAGAAGACTGAAGACTAGATACACGCATCATACCCTTTTTCTTAAGGGTACATCCTTGATCTCTTTTCCTAGGAATTCTATGCATACTTTCTAGCTTTTAAGGTATATCCTCTAGAGCATATCATCGATCCTTAGGTAGAAGCCAATGGATGTAAACATGTATTTGAAACATGTTATGATTGATGGTTGCAAATGGTTGCTCGTGGATGCATATACATGCCATAAGCACTAGAACGACTCAGTCACTTTCATATTGCATTCCCATATATGTATTTGCTTAACGGATTTAACTTGATATGTTATCATATGGATGTTGCATATGGATGAATGGTTATGCACACATGTAGTATTTACATAATTAGGGATGCTTGCATACATGATTGGACACATGGCACTGACATAATTCGCATTAAGGAGATCAACTGAATCAGTAGACCGCCTGATTTTGCATTAGATAAAGACATACACACACACTATGCATATGAACATGAACGCATTAGAAATATTTTTAAGGACAATGAATGCCTGTGATTGAATGGTTGAGTAGATGGGTGATTGGATGGTAGGATACATTCTTCCTAACTTGAAGATTTCGGGGACAAAATACTTTTAAGAGGGGGAGAATGCAACACCCCGTAATTCTATAACATTAAGTTTCGAAAATTTAAGTATAAATAAATTTTAAACTAAGAATCAAGGGAAACAGTTGCGCCATTGCGTTCGTCTCGAAACTTAGCTTGGAAACGAGTCCGAGTTTTCGAGAAACGGAGTCCGTATGAGGGAGATATGACCCTCCAAAGTTTCAAGGATTTTCAGAACAGAAAACAGCTCGAAATTCGAACTCAAAACCAAGAACAGGTTGGACAGGAAATTTCCCGCCCAGGACCAGGTCAACCTGAGGGTGGACCATTGTGTCGACCTCCCAGGGAGCAGGTCGACCATAGTGTCTACCTAGGGGTCGACCTGGTGCTGAAACCCAGTTTTGAGCCTGGGTTCGTTTTCAGTTTAGATTCGTCTGCCTAATCCTATATAAACAGATCCCTAGCCTCATTCTCTTTACACCATTTTATTCTCTACTTACGTTGCCTCTAGAATAATTGAAATAAATAAATTAAATTAAAACACGAAGACTATTCTTGAAGACTACGGCTAGGAACTGCATATTGGAGATTCAAATAAAGTTAAAGCTTCAAGAAGGGAAGCAAAGGCTAATTCAGCGGTTGCGAGCAACGTCATGCAAATCATAGCAAATCACTAATGCTATTTAATTATCCTTTTCTGAAACCGATCAATGTAAGTCAGTTACCTTTTAGATTTGAACGTCTAGATCTATTTGTGGCATGAAATTAAGTGAATATAAGAATATTCCTGATCCTCTCATTTGAATCTGTGCTTGTATATGCCTTTGGATCTAATTAAGAACTATTGTGATTAATTACCGATGAGACTATGCCCATGCCAATGACGTTGAAAACTATTGTTAATGGCATAAGACTATGCCTATGCCTATGACTGTGAACATAAGACTATGCCTATGCCTATGACTGTGAACATAAGACTATGCCTATGACTATGAACATAAGACTATTGCCTATGACCATGATTCATGACTATAAGATCATTGCTTATGATTATGAACATAAGACTATTGTCTATGACTATGACTTTGAAATTATTACAGTTAATTGCCTATGGCTATTTAGGATGATTGCCTAGGACTATTTTGGTTAATTATCCATGACTATTGTGGTTAATCGCCTATGATTCATAACTATGAGATTTCTACCTATGACCATGACTATGACTATTGTGGTTAATCGCCTAAGACTATTGTGGTTAATGGTTTATGCCCATAACACAATAGTTACAAACCATGTTGTACACCGAGCTGGCATTTTGTTGGATCTCAAACCTAGGGTGTGACTTGCTTAGTTTATTCCTATTCGCTATTATGTACACCAAAACCATTGGATCCATTATCCTTGTATTTGGCTCGCTTTTGCATCCTATTCTTTTATGTCAATTCTCATGTCTATCCTCTATTCCCTTTTTAGATTCATTTCATGAGTATTCAGAAAACTTGTGAAATCATGGTATATGTACGTTATGAATGCGGGGTTATTTGGGTATAACATGAAATCTATATTATTTGGCATAATTTAGAGCATGTATTATAACATGACTATTAGATGCAAATTGGGGTAATTTGACATGAATTATAGAAGATGTAATTTGATATATTGAATCTAGTATTGGCTAGTAACCTAAGCTTTAGGCATAAATTGTAAACTAGAGTGTCAAATCTAGTTTTGACATGAACTGTAAATGGGAATGTTACATCTAAATTGGCATAGAACTGCAGGTTGGGTTAAACGATAGGTAAATCAAGATTTGGGCCTCGAATATAGGTATGTTAGTGGGCATGACAAATGAATATGATATAGGCCAGATTTGTTTAAAAGAGTTGTTAGCAATTTACATATAGATAAAAAGGATAAATATGTAAATCTAGGAAAGACGAATATGCCTAACCCGAGGTTAGATTGAGTTACGATATAAGACTGCTCGGAACCGCCCGGCAAATCCAGCAACTGTAACAATACCTATCTAATGTGGGTGGTTAGAGCATTGAGCCCAAAAGGACCCGAGGTTAGACTGAGTTGCGGTGTAAATCTGCCCGGAACCGACCGACACATCCAGTGACCGCAACAATATCTGTCTAATGTGAGTGATTGGTGCTTTAAATGAATAATTTAAAGCTAAGAAACAATTAAGCTAGAATGGTAAGGTTAAGTCCATAGGAACACTTAACCAACTTAACATGTAAACAAGACAAGACTTGTAGGGGTTAAATAACCGTTATAACATGTTAACTAGACCAGAAGGTGGGGTTAAGTAAAATACACTTAGCCAATTTAACATGTTAATTAGACTAGAAGGTGGAGTTAAGTAAACTTAGAACACTTAGACATCATAGTGTGCCAAATGGAAAAGGTTAAGTTAAAACATGAAGGGACAATACTTAACCAATTAGAACATGTGGATTAAATAGTTGTTAGGGTTAATTTAACTAAGAGAACACTTAACCGTTATAACATGTTAGCTAAACAGATGGGCAAGGTTAAATTAAAAGGAAGACTTAACCAATACAAGATGAAGGGGTGGGTTAAGTAATAAGAAATACTTTACCAATATAACTTGATTTGTGGTAGGGTTAAGTCAACATGAACTACTGATAACACTTAACCAGTTTAACATGACAAACGAATGGGTTAAGTTAACTTGAATTGACTAATGACACTTAACCAATCCAACTTGACGAGAAAAAGAACTAAGTAGTAAATCTTAGCTAAGAGGACTAAGTTGTAAACCTTAGTTAAGAAAATGACGATTCAGGAACTAAGTAGTAAACCTTAATTAAGGGAACTAAGTAGTAAACCTTAGTAGAACACGAGAAGGAGCGAACGTCCATCTGATCCTAAAGAAGGCTCCAATAAACTAGGTTACGAAGCACGCGGCTTCGAGAGGACGTGAGGGTACTCTTGGTATCCCTCTGTGAGGCTGTAGATGGTCCGCCTGGGCTCACAGAAGTTAAGGTCTGTGTTAGAAGAACCAAGGGTATGCCTTGGTTGCAATATAAGGCAACCTAAAGACTAGGATTGACCACCGTGATTCGGCGAGACCGTAGCCCTGTGATAGCAACTCGTCGTCTACCTACCATCTTGAGTCAGTCGAGATACGTACAGCGGAAAGGCGGAGAACACCAAAAGACCATATACTTACTATCTAGTTATGGGTGTGGATGACCATAGGTTAGTGGGGCGTAGAGGGCCTGCGTATAGTTCTCATTTTTCAAGGTGGGCCTTTCATTAGTTGAGGGAGGGGTCAAGTGGGACCATAGCCACTAGAAAAACAGACCTTAGCATCTGCATCGGCAGATATCTGAAAGCTCCTGACCGAGTTCCGTGTTTATTGATTTTCCCTGCCACGAGACTCGGGTCGCACATATAGAGGACATGTGCATCAAGACAGCGATAACGATCCACGACACATACGTGGGGAAAGTATAGGAACATATACCACTCTGGGTAGTGTGTCCTTGATTAGGGGCGTCGTTCGATAGGTAGCATAATCCCTAGTTGGACCTAGGTCGCGTAAACCCTAATATCCGAGAAACATTCAATAGGTAGCATAAACCCCAGTAGCCCTGGGTAGCGTAAACCCTGGTTGGATCTAGAATGCACTCGATAGAAAACCTTATTGGATCTAGATTAAACCCAGAGGGGGGTGAATAGGGTTTATCACAATTTATAACTAAATTAAAAATCTAACGAGATATATAATAATAAACAGATCACAGAATATAGCAGATACAGAAATGCAGAAAAATAAATCACACACAGATATACCCAGCTTCGGCAAAACCCTGCCTACTGCTGCATTCCTAAGGTTTCTACTAGGTGTTAATAACAGATCCCAATTACAGACCCTGTAAACTCGCACTCCCTTCTCCTGTACTAACCCTATGCTCAAAACCGTAGACTAATCTATACCCCTAGATCAGATTTTCCGGATTTCAAACTCGTAACCCGTAGCCCAGATTTTACAAACTCTGTCAACTGTCAATCAACACCCTGACTGATTCCTCTAGTGTTTTACAAGCACTAGAAAAACTGTTCAGAATTGTTTACAGAAGAAAATTGAAAAACAAAACAAAATATTTTAATAAATAAATAAACCCTAGGATTTAAACAAACTATGAGCTTTCTGAATTTTCTGCTTTGAAAATACTTGAATTGATTTTGTGGGTTTTTCAAATTATAATGCCCGTGATGAAATTAGTGTTAAATAGGATTATATAAAATCCTAAATCACACTCTGATTTCGCATATATGACTTGGCATTGATTTGCCTGTGTTTCCTCTTTTGGTTGCGTGAAAATGAAAATGATTTCTTGACTTGGTCTTAGCTGAAATACGTGATTGTGAAACTTGAATGATAATTTTAAGTCTGGAAACAAAAAATTAGTTTCCAACAGCTCCTTGCTTGATTGATGAATTAGTGATTGTTAAATTGCCGAGACATCCTGAAATGAAACAAATAGTTTCTCCTTGCCTTGTTTGAATTCCTTGGCTTTGATATTCTTACTTAATTTGATCCCTGCGTAATTTATTGATTGATTTCCAGAAATCCAAATGAATTTTACAATATGGCCTGGATTAAAAAGATTTTCCACATATTGAATGACATAGCCAACTTCTAGGAATGTTTAAACAGAAATTTGTTGCCAAACATTGATGTGTGATTTCATTCTTTCCAGAAAAATGTTGCTTGCCATATAAAAACATTTGTCCACACTTGAAATGATTTGTTGCCCACATAATTTGTGAAACTGATTTGATTGAATTTCTGATTCAAAAATGCCATTGCTACTTTCCCCATTTAGCTTGATAATTTCTGATTTGTTTCTTTCCTTGTGCATGATTAAGTTGCTATCCATTTTGCCGCCACAATTTCACTACATGGCTGGTCTGACATTATTCCACTTGTTCTTGAGAACATGCCATGCATTATACTGTCTTCATTCATTTGTATTAAAAACTACTATGCCTTCCATGTATACATCTAATCTTCTTTGTTGTTCTGGACAATCTTGTTTGAACATGAGGCTGACTTGAAAACATGTTGCACCACTTTGTTGAACAGCTGCTCCATGCATCATATACTTGTTCACATGCTTGTACACTGCTTTACCATGCATGACATTTGAGAATGCATCCATTCATGAATAGCTCCTTCCTTGCAAACTGATTAAGTTTGTCATGTTCATTTGTCCATGCAGTACCATATTCACTTATACTGGGTATAACCATGCTTATGCTGTATTGGCTATGCTGCTTCACTTTAATTTTGCTGAGCTATATAGTTTTACATCACCATTCATGCTCATGCAGTTGCATTATGACTTGTGTATATCATCCCACTGTGTAGTTGTGTTGAGTTGTTGGTGTAGTCGAGCCTTGGCTTGTCTATGTTGTGTATGCATATGCTCTCTACACACCAATCTGCACTTGTGCATGTACATGATCACACTGCTGAAACATACTTGAACTTGCACCATACCATTTGTGTTTGAACTGTTGTGCTACAATGAACACTCCATGTATATGTTAACATGCTTCATTTGTAGCTGAAAAGTGATTGCTTGCTGTGACCATCTATATTTCAATTTGCTGTAACCACCTTGAGCTTGCCGAACCAATTGTGTTGCACATGTACACTTCACTTTACTGCTGTATCACATGACCATGCATTGTCATGCTGAACCATGTTAAGATGCTTTTAGCTTGACCATTTGAACTGCCATGAACTTGACATGTTGTTTGCCTTCATGTTTGTGCTGCTTGAAAAAAAAATGATTTGCCAAGATAAACCAATTGATTTTGAACTGAAGTTTGTGATCTGCCACTTGTTTTTACTGCTGCGGTGATTTTCATCTTTCTTTGATTTGATTGGCCCACTGATGACTGTGCACTGAGTCTAGATTGCCCACGTGGCTACTCCTCAGTTGTACTCTGATTGGCATGGCAGTGCATGCATGTATATATATACACGTGTGTATATGCAGCCATTCAGAAAATTTCCTGTCCCTGTACATATACAAACTGTCTGCCTAGACACAGATGAATAAGATTAAGTCATGAAAAATGATGAGAAATACACCATAAAACTGAGGCAAATAAAAAAATTTAAAAATAAAAAATATTTGCTAGAAATTAGAATATTATTTCTGTTCTAGATGTTGTGTGTGTGTTTCTATTGTGACGGGTAAGAAGATGAGACTGGACTGAAAGCTGTGAAGACAGAAGATAAGAAGACAGAAGACAGAAGGCAGAAGGGACAGTGTTGGAGAAAGTATAAAAGTTTGTATGAATGTGTCAATAAAAAAGTCTGTATACTGAAATGTAAACTGAGTGAATATATGAGTGTTGCAGTGAGGAACTGTAATATATATATATATATATATATATGTATGTATGCATGTATGTATGTATGTATGTATGTATGTATGTATGAATTGTACTGATGTTTTTAATAAACAAGTTTGATTGAAATAAAATATTATTTTATTGTTGTCAAACAAACTTGTCTATTTTATTCTGTTTATCTATAAGTACAATATTCTGTGAAATGAATAAATAGAGGGGTTATAAGAAATTGTACTGTTTGTATGTTTGAAATATAATATTCCATAAAATACTGTGTGAATATGTGAAATTTTGTACAGTCGTATTCAATATAAATATTATATTCCTGTCTGCGATGTATAATAACAGTACAGTATCAAACACATTAAAATAATATTTATTTGGTTGTTTATCATCAAACAAAAATCAGATAATTGTGTATACAACACCATTATATACAACAATCTCCCCCTTTTGATGATGACAAACAAATAAAAGATTTTGTATACAATAAATGTGTTTGACAGTGAAAAATGAACTCCCCCTATTTATTAGCTCCCCCTACAACAGAAAGCTCCCCCTATAATTGTGCTTGAGTGAAATTAACTGAATAATAATGAATTTTAAAAAATTGAGAATATTTATCAAATATTCACTCATAAATGAAAATCTTAATCCATTCTCCCCCTTTTGTTATCATCAAAAGGGTTCAGAAACTAAAATATAAATGAATAGTGACTAACAAATATTATATCAGCTTAAGAGGAAGAACGGTCATCATAAATCTCAATCAGTCAAACAAAAATCATAATAAACTAAGAACTGGTGGCATATTTCACATTTTAGAGAATGACGGATTTATGATGAACTTCATACATAATGGAGAGAGTTAAAAAAAACGAGTTCCAATTAATTTCCAAAGGAATTTTATAAAAATGAGGTTCAAAAATAGTGATGGATTTGGACTATAATTAATAATTCAAATGAAGTGACAAAATTGAATAATCTCAAATCCCGATACCTATCAATCAACAAATCATAATACATCATAAGATTTCAACACATTTCACAGATTAGAAAGATGGATTGATAGGCAGGTTTTTATACTCTGAGGAGAATTTCAGATTAATTTATATTTATAGCACATTTTTCCTTTTTCTTTTTATTTTTATTTAAGAGCACACTGACCACGCATAACCAGAGCTTGGATTTTTAAATGAGGTCAGTCGCAACTTAAATTATAAGTTGTCTCATAACCATGCATGACCAGAGCTTGGATTTTTAATTGAGGTTAGAGTCACACTTATGTATTAAATATATATTGATTATTTTCAGTTATAAAAAGAAAAGAAAAAACTCCTCGGTATATAAAACCAAATATGGATGATAGAAATGTGGTAGGTACAGAGAAGGACTGTGAAATAAATTTCTAAATTAATTATATTATGAAATATGACCAACAGTACCGGGATCATTGAAAATTCTCAATTTCACTAATTCTGAATAATAACACAGTCACATTTCCATCACGAATATTTCCACTGTTTATTCATAATGATATTTAAAAAAATAAATAAACTCTCCGCATTTATAAAAAATCATAACGGATGGCAGAAGGATGGTAAGTAATGAAGATGGTCGTGAAGTAATTGCCAGTTTAAAGATATTATAATAAATATTCAACCATCTTGAAAAAAATTAAATAAAATCTCCTCTTGTTGTGAAAATATATTGCAGTCATATTTCATCACAATTTCAAGATCTGATAATAATTTTGATGAATTTAACTATAGTCCAATTTTGGATATTATTTCAATTTCAGAATGAATAATCAATAAATAAGTTTTAAAATTGAAAATCAATTACAAGAGGAATATGAAGAGCTATACAAAGCAATAGAGATAAGAAAATATATATATACATAAAAATTCAGCGCTTCTAATACCACTTGGTGTCTCTATTAACAAATTTCAATTACAAAGCCCAAACAGACAGAATTAACAAATTTTCATATTTTTTTCAAAGCTGTAGATAAGAATTAGAAATTATTTGAAACAGTATCAGAACGGCACATAAAACAATATCACATCAGACTTGTCAGAGGATGGTCACATAAGATCATTCATGATCCAAGATTAGAAATACTATTTATTTGAAATCATTTAAGGAATATGAAAAACTCTAGATTCAATGAATCGATCACACCAAATTATTAGTTTCACATTCAAGATATGTGTGTGATTCAGTAAATCAATAATTTCAAATGATTTTAAACAAACAGATATTCAAATCAAATAACCATGAAATTCCAATAAATTTCAAAACACAAAATTTTCAAGGAATTTTTTTAAAAAACAATTTCTAACAAGCACATAAGTAATTTCATATCATTTACATCAAATTTAAGAGATATCCATGATCCAGAAAATTAAAGTAATTTATTTGAAATCACTTGAATCAATGTCAATTTTTGGGATATAATGAATCAGTCACACAAGGATAATTTCAAATTTAGGAGGTGTGTGAGATTCAAAATATCAGGAATTTCAGATGATTTCAACTAAACTAATTTCAACTGTACTAATCATGAATAAAAATGAATTTTAAGATGTATCACTGAGACAAGACATTACAAAAAAAATATTCAAGCCAATCTGAAAATTACTGGAATTGTCACAACTGACAAATAACAGTGTGCTGTAATGAGTATAATATTTTGAGCTTTTCTAAAATGAATTAGAATAAACTTAGAACAGCAAAGATGTGTGAATTTACATATAGTTTTCAAATCTTCAAAACAATTTAGAATTCAGATTAACAGTGTTCAAGATATAACAAGAATACGTCAACACCGTTAGGAATTCAGAAAACAGAAAATGAACTTCAAAGCAATTGCAAAAAAAAATCAGTATCTGGAAGTAATTAAAAGTTTCAGAGTTTTATACACGCAACACAAATTTCCAGAATACCATGAATACTGCAATTCAAGAAGCACAAAAAATATGGCAGTGATAAATCAAATCAGAATAGAAGAAAGAGATAAAAGGGAGAAGAAGAAGAAATAAACAAGAAAAAAAATCAAAATAGAAAATATTTACAGAGGTGAGTTTAGAGATCATACCAGAATCCAGTGTAAATCAGAATCTCTAACTCAACCAGTTTGGGCTAAGGAACATATGCTGGATAGCTTCAAAATGTGGAATGATCTTTGATTCTTCTAGAAGGTCATTTCTTAGCCAGAATCCGGTACCTAAGCATTCAAAGGATTGAGTGGTCTAACAAAGACTGTCTTTCCACTCATAGCTGTGTGTCGGACTTTCGGTACCCAAACCTGTTTATATAACAATCCCTCTGAGTTTTCTTTTGTACCCTTAGGAACCCAAATCCATTTAGTTTTTCCAAAATTGGTTTTATTTATTTTTGGGGTCCACGATTGTTCAACAGGATTGTTATAAAAAAAATTCTTTCGCTTTCGATTTAAAAAACCTTCGAACCCTTCAGTGTTTAAATTTTGAAAATAATCTTTTCCATGACAATCTGAAGGATTTTCAAAACCATTTAAATTTAGTTTTTCAAAACCACTATTTTTCTCAAAGCCAAGACCACTTTTATTCTTAACAGAAAATTGATTTTTCAACAACATATTTAAAGATTTTTCACTATCATACATTTTTTTTCAAAGTTGACTCTAGTCGTTGAATTTTGAATTTAAGATCATCGTTCTCTTTTATTAAATCTGAACAACGGTTATCAGTGATCTTCCTTTCAGCATCATATTGTTTCAAAACCAAATTTTCAGATTCAAATAGTTTAATTGTGTCTTGGGATTGCAAAATCTCAAATTCAAAATGTTTCTGTTTTTCAATTTCAAGTTTTTCAAACTCCTTGAATTTTGCGATTTCATTTTCAAGTTCAGTCAAGATCGAATCAGTTTTAAAGAACTTTCCTTTTCAAAAATTTCATGTTCGAAATTAATCTTATTCAAATTCTTCTGCAAAGCATTATTTTTATGAATAAGCTCACCTTCGTGATTTTTCAAAATTAAAAATTCATTTTCAAGCTTTTAGAATTTTCATTAAGTTGAGCTAAATCAGTTTTCAAATTAAAACAATTCTTGCACTCAGAGTTTTCAAATTTTAATTTCAACATATTGTTATTGTGGGTTAACACAGAAATTTCAGATTTCAAAGACTTGTTTTTCCGTTTGAGACGATCAACATTTCTTGTTAAATTATTACAAAGAGATATCAAATCTTCATATGATAAGTCCCCATCGTCTGAGTCGACATGAATAGATCCAGTTAAGCACAAATCTGAATCTGAGTTGGCAGTTGAGGGTTTTTAGAAGTTGTTGTCATTTCCATATCTTGAATTGAGAGCTGTCCAGATTTCCTGCGTAGTCAAACAATGGGAGATAAGGCAGTATCGATCATCATCAAGATGTGAATATAAAATATGTGTAGCACGATTATTAAAACATATATCTATCATATCAAATCCATCAACAATAACATCCCAACATTTAAGATTGACAGATTTCAAATAGGATTAAATTTCAGATTTCCAATTCAAAAAATATGTACCATTAAAAATAGTTGGAATATGACTGGACTGACTCTCTAAGAACTGACAACTAGGGTTACCCATGACTCTAGAGTTAAAGAAATAACCTGGCTCTGATACCAAATGGTGTCTCTATTTACGAGGAATTTTAAGCATCCCAGTGGCCACCAAAGATACCTCAGACACTGGTTTCACGTCCTGCCTCTCGACACGGACAACTTCCCACGGGCATGTAGGGGAAAGAGTCAATACTTCGCCACATGATCATACATCGAGAACTCCCTATCATGCTGTTACCTTAAACCAGCTCTGATACCACTTGTTGGATCTAGATTAACCCCAGAGGGGGGTGAATAGGGTTTATCACAATTTATAACTAAATTAAAAATCTAACGAGATATATAATAATAAACAGATCACAGAATATAGCAGATACAGAAATGCAGAAAAATAAATCACACACAGATATACCCAGCTTCGGCAAAACCCTACCTACTGCTGCATTCCTAAGGTTTCTACTAGGTGTTAATAACAGATCCCGCTTACAGACCCTGTAAACTCGCACTCCCTGCTCCTGTACTAACCCTATGCTCAAAACCGCAGACTGATCTAAACCCCTAGATCATATATTCCGGATTTCAAACTCATAACCCGTAACCCAGATTTTACAGACTCTGTCAACTGTCAGTCAACACCCTGATAGATTCCTCTAGTATTTTACATATACTAGAAAAACTATTCAGAATCGTCTATAGAAGAAAATTGAAAAACAAAACAAAATATTTTAATAAATAAATAAACCCTAGGATTTAAATAGAAGGGTCATCCCCTCCATCGCTTAAATTTCTTGGCCAGCCACTTTTGAAACGTGTTGCACCATTTTTAATTCACCCGATCACTTTCTCTTTAGAACAACAAAATGGCGGCGACTCTCTAGGGTTTCAATGGAAACGTCCCCAAATCAATTTCAACTTTGATGGCTTTTTGGAATTGATTGAATGGCTTCTCTGATGCTTGATTGTTTGTGGCTTTGCTCGTCCGATTTGGGATTGCTCTCTGGTTCGATCAAAACTGTGAGCTTTCTGAATTTTCTACTTTGAAAATACTTGAATTGATTTTGTGGGTTTTTCAAATTATAATGCCCATGATGAAATTGGTATTAAATAGGATTATATAAAATCCTAAATCACACTGTGATTTCGCATATATGACTTGGCCTTGATTTGCCTGTGTTTCCTCTTTTAGTTGCGCGAAAATGAAAATGATTTCTTGACTTGGTCTTGGCTGAAATATGTGATTGTGAAACTTGAATGATAATTTTAAATCTGGAAACAAAAGATTAGTTTCCAACAGCTCCTTGCTTGATTGATGAATTATTGATTGTTAAATTGCCAAGACTTCCTGAAATGAAACAAACAATTTCTCCTTGCCTTGTTTGAATTCCTTGGCTTTGATATTCTTGCTTAATTTGATCCCTGCGTAATTTATTGATTGATTTTCAGAAATCCAAATGAATTTTACAATATGGCCTGGATTAAAAAGATTTTCCACATATTGAATGACATAGCCGACTTTCTGGGAATGTTTAAACAGAAATTTGTTGCCAAACATTGATGTGTGATTTCATTCTTTCCAGAAAAATGTTGCTTGCCATATAAAAACATTTGTCCACACTTGAAATGATTTGTTGCCCATATAATTTGTGAAACTGATTTGATTGAATTTCTGGTTCAAAAATGCCATTGCTACTTTCCCTATTTAGCTTGATAATTTCTGATTTGTTTCTTTCCTTGTGCATGATTAAGTTGCTATCCATTTTGCCGCCACAATTTCACTACATGACTGGTTTGACATTATTCCACTTGTTCTTGAGAACATGCCATGCATTATACTGTCTTCATTCATTTGTATTAAAAACTGCTTTGCCTTCCATGTATACATCTAATCTTCTTTGTGGTTCTGGACAATCTTGTTTGAACATGAGGCTGACTTGAAAACATGTTGCACCACTTTGTTGAGCAGCTGCTCCATGCATCATATACTTGTTCACATGCTTGTACACTGCTTTACCATGCATGACATTTGAGAATGCATCCATTCATGAATAGCTCCTTCCTTGCAAACTGATTAAGTTTGACATGTTCATTTGTCCATGCAGCACCATATTCACTTATACTGGGTGTAACCATGCTTATGCTGTATTGGCTATGCTGCTTCACTTTATTGTTGCTGAGCTATATGGTTTTACATCACCATTCATGCTCACGCAGTTGCATTATGACTTGTGTATATCATCCCATTGTGTAGTTGTGTTGAGTTGTTGGTGTAGTCGAGCCTTTGCTTGTCTATGTTGTGTATGCGTATGCTCTCTACACACCAATCTGCACTTGTGCATGTACATGATCACACTGCTGAAACATACTTGAACTTGCACCATACCATTTGTGTTTGAACTATTGTGCTACAATGAACACTCCATGTATATGTTAACATGCTTCATTTGTAGCTGAAAAGTGACTGCTTGCTGTTACCATCTCTATTTCAATTTGTTGTAGCCACCTTGAGCTTGCCAAACCATTTGTGTTGCACATGTACACTTCAATTTACAGCTGTACCACTTGACCATGCATTGTCATGCTGAACCATGTTAAGATGCTTTTAGCTTGCCATTTGAACTGCCATGAACTTGACATGTTGTTTGCCTTCATGTTTGTGCTACTTGAAAAAAAATGATTTGCCAAGATAAATCACTTGACTTTGAACTGAAGTTTGTGATTTGCCACATGTTTTTACTGCTGAGGTGATTTTCATCTTTCTTCTTTGATTTGATTGGCCCACTGATGACTGTGCACTGTGTCGAGATGGTCCACGTGGCTACTCCTCAGCTGTACTCTGATTGGCATAGCAGTGCATGTGTGTGTGTATATACACTTGTGTATATGCAACCATTCAGAAAATTTCCTGTCCCTGTACATATACAAACTGTCTGCCTAGACACAGATGAATAAGATCAAGTCATGAAAAATGATGAGAAACACACCAGAAAACTGAGGCAAATAAAAAAAAATTAAAAATAAAAAATATTTGCTAGAAATTAGAATATTATTTCTGTTCTAGATGTTGTGTGTGTGTTTCTATTGTGACGGGTAAGAAGATGAGACTGGACTGAAAGCTATGAACACAGAAGAAAAGAAGACAGAAGGCAGAAGGGACAGTGTTGGAGAAAGTATAAAAGTCTGTATGAATGTGTCAATAAAAATGTCTGTATAAAGAAATGTAAACTGAGTGAATATATGAGTGTTGCAGTGAGGAACTGTAATATATATATATATATATATATATATATATATGTATGTATGTATGTATGAATTGTACTGATGTTTGTAATAAACAAGTTTGATTGAAATAAAATATTATTTTATTGTTGTCAAACAAACTTGTCTATTTTATTCTGTTTATCTATAAGTACAATATTATGTGAGATGAATAAATAGAGGGGTTATAAGAAATTGTACTGTTTGTATGTTTGAAATATAATATTCAATAAAATACTGTGTGAATATGTGAAATTCTGTACAGTCGTATTCTATTTAAATATAAATATTATATTCCTGTCTGCGATGTATAATAACAGTACAATATCAAACACATTAAAATAATATTTATTTGGTTGTTTATCATCAAACGAAAATTATATAATTGTGTATACAACACCGTTATATACAACAAACCTTAGATTAGATCTAGGTAATAAATAATAGATGTACACCTGAAACAACCGCAACTGCGGGAATTGGGACCACATATTTGTTCTTATCAGTTTATATAGATTACTAGTTAGGTGGTGCAGAGATATAGAAATTAGAATTACAAGGTAGTAGCGAATCAGAGAAAGTATAGAAGTGCATCCAGTTTATCTTACCTTATCATATCTTGTGCTAACCTTATGGTTCCCGTCATCATGGTGTTGTCTTGTATTCAGTTAAGTTCATGTCATATTGCTTTTACCTGTTCACATGCTGAAAGTTACTGAACTTACCAGACTTTATGTTTGACTCTGTTTTCTTTCGCTTTCTTGTCTTCTGTTTCCCCCCAGGTCCGCAGGGAGGGAATATTACTACTTAGTCCAGTTTTCTTTCCAAGCTGAAGATTAGTCGAAGTTTTGTTGGGATTCTCTTTTCCATTGCTATGGCTAGCCCACGCTATATTAGGAAATATAAATGTTATTTTATGCTTCTTTATTTTGTAAGATAGATATTCTGGTATTGGAAAACAATTATTGTACAAATATTTTATCAATAAAGTAAAGTCCTATTTTCCGTTGTTTTAATTTTGTCTATCTTGTAATTTATCTGTATCTTTTACTTATAACTTTCCACCGAAGTTAAGGCATTCCCTTTGTGAGTGACCTTAACGGATGTGGGGTGTTACAAAAAGTCAATAAATTCCAGTTCTAATGAATTTATTAAACTTTTTAATAGTTGTTGACACCAAAAAGTGGTCGTCAACGCTCACATGAGTGAAAATAAACTTCTAGTGGTGGAAAGTAAGTAAGTAGCAATGAAATGTACAGGGGGAATCGCAAGTAAACGATCACACAGAATTTATAGTAGTTCGTCTCATCTGAGCCTACGTCCACTTTATATGGTTTTGCTCTTTTATTACGCTCTTTGTACTAGTTACAACATTGGACCAGAATATTTCATACATGGGTTTTGATGATTTCGGATACATGATTGAGTGTTTTCCGAGTGCTATTCTTGGTAGAGGAGGAAGTCCCTTCTTCCTGATCTGAATGTTTGAATTAGGAAGGATGAGTCTTCGAATGTTTGTGAGTCCTGAGCTTGGTTTAGGGAGGATGACGTTGTTATGAAGCTTTCATGTTGCAATCGTGGCCATGGTGGCAAGAATATCCTCAAAGATGATTTCTTTATCATCTTCATGGATGCCAAAACAACCAAAAATGATTATATGTCTGAAGGCATAGTCAAATGTCCAAGAACATGTTCATGTGTCCAAGAATATACTTCTTCTTCTGAGGACGATGGAAGATGTTAGGGAGACTTTGGGAAGGTTATTTTCATCTTAGGCATCCATTTGAGCTTGGCTGAGCAAGAACCAACCCTTTTCATGTTGAGAATGAGAGGCTATTCTAAATATGAAGGGTGATATTAAACATGAATGAGATAGCCTTGCGAATAAGGAGAAGGAGATGGGTACGACGCGATCCCGAGTTATACTTGCTTCTGCGTATTCAAGTAGCGCTTTTATATTGCTAACCCTCTATTGCAGAAACAAGTGCGATGAAACTAGAGCTGGAGGAGATGAAGGCTGTAATGGCAGCAGCCAGTAAACATTATAAAGATGTGTTGGCCTTTTCATTGACTCGGACCACCAATTTGAAAAAGGAGAAAAAGGCAATGAAAGAAGAGATAAGAAAGCGACAAGAAGAGAATGTGACGGTGCAGTAGTTGAGGATGGAAAAAAAGGCACTAGTAGAGGAAAACGAAAGGCTTCGAAAGGAGAATAAAAGGCCCAGTGCCACACGAAAGAGAATGAGGAGTTCAGAAAGATGATGAATAGGAGGAATGCTGAGTATGAGCTGGCCAAAAGGATAAGGAGGCGGCAGAAGCTTCTATCAAAGAGGTGCTTAATCAAATAGACGATATCAGAGCCGAGCACCAAGCCGAAGTAGTGGAGATGAAGCGACAATCAAAGATGCCTGGACAGAGGTAGAGATGGACATGGAGGAGGCAATTTGGGGCTTCTACGTCAAAAGCCTTAAACATCGTGGGCTCATAAGAGGTCAGCAACTATCCTCGGAGCGTGGCGATGACTTCGGGGAAACTTGTTGAGGATGAGGCCGCTACCCTAGGGGTTGAAATATGGATGAGGCCAAACGATGGACCAGTACCCAATGGAGGATGAGCATCGGTTGTTGACAAAAGGAAGAAGACTTCTTGAGGAGGACGTGGAGCAGGAGGCGCAAAGACGTGTTGCTAAGAAGGGAAAGACTATCATGACCGTGAGCATCATACTGGCTCACGAGGCATTTTCCAAATAGCAGCAAGCCGTTCAGGTTGCTTCCACTGGAGGCTCTTCCGTAGCAGCTCCAAGTGCATTTTCATCAACCACCGAAGGATCAATCAACATTAGGAGGTGCCACACAACAGGCGACTGAAGGTACACCCGTCTACTTGATGAGAACAGAATGATTATAGTATTTGGCAAGAGTGATTTATCCGTATTTCAATGTGCAGGTATTTATGGAGGAATGATAGCTAAGATAGAGACAACGATAGCCGCCGCAGCTGAGACAGATGAGGATGCCTACAAGAGGCAGATGGAGAAAGAGCACGGATTCCCACTACAAGAAAAATACCCTATTGCAACTAGCAATTTGCAACAGGCGACACATGACAGTTGCAGTAAACGATATTTAGCAACAGACTAATTACAGCAGTTGCAATATATGAGATTTAGCAACAGACCTTTTTTTCTGTTGCGAAAATTATATTTTTAGCAACTGCGTTTTCCTTCCTGTTGCAAAAACATACTTTTCGCAACTGTGCTTTCATAACAGTTGCAACAAACATATTATTTGCAACTGCGCTTCCAAGCCAGTTGCGAATAAATTTCTTTAGCAACTGTTTTCACCACTTGCAATAACTGTATTTTTTTACAATTGGTAAAGACAGTTGCGAAAAACAAACTATTAACTTTTAATACTTAATCTTAAATAGTTATTGTTAAATAATTTACTATTAGTAATTATGTAAAAGACTAATAATTAGTAATAATATTTAATTATTATAAATTAATATTTATATTTGATAATTAAATAAAAATAATTAATGATTAAAAAAATTAACAGCTAAAAATAATAAAATAAATAATTGTTAAATAATAATAATAAACTAATGGATAAAAAATAATTAATTTGAAATAGGCTATGTATAAATAATAAATAAATTAATAAATCCATAATCAACACATAAATGATAATTTATTGATATTATTATTAAAAAGTAATTAATAATAATTTTTTGTATGAGTTAATTATAATTCATGTCTGAAAGAGGTATTTTATGAATTAATTAATTATTTGTTATTAGTAATGGTTGATGCTGTCGTATTTAATTTTTTTAAGTATTTTTAAATTTATTTTAAATTAATGTTGATGCTTTTATATATGTTTAAAAATAATAGTCTATAGTTTTTTGGTCTCGCCGTAAATTTTAAATTTAGCTATTTAAATAATTCATAATTAATATGAAATAACTAATAAGTAATCAATGCTAATATTTAATAACTAAAGTTTAATCATCTTACAAAAAAAGCAACTAAAGCTTAATATTTATTTATTAGATTTCAACAGCAACTTTATTAATCGATCGCTGCCTTTTGCAACTGTCACTTATTACAAATCTACAAAATTTTTGGCTCCAAACCGTAAAAACTTTTGGCTCCTACGTCAGAAATTTTGGCTCCAAGTCCAAAATTTTGAACTGAAATTTTCACCCTTACCGAGATTCAAAATCGACCTGGCATCTTTCCCTTACTAATCAGCTATATTGGTTAAAATAAAATCGCCCTCTCCTCAAAATTATTCTGCCGCCGCCATCAAGCTCTAAACCCTAATCAGCCATCGCTCCAAGTGATTTCGTTCCTCTCCCAAAACAAAGGAATGGCAATCGAAAATCCTCCTTTCCCAAATTCCGTGTCACCGTCGCTCCTTCCTTCGCTTCTCTTCCCTTATCAGCCGTCGTCCGCCGCTTCAAGCGAACCTTTCACCTCTCTCGAAGTTCGAGCCCACCACCATCGGTATTTGTTCTTCTTCCCCCGACAAATCGAGCACCGCCTACCTCGACCATGCGTTGCCTTCAAAGACGGAGCTTCACATCGTTTTTTCCAACGTCGTCATCAAACCCAGTCCTTGCCTTCGGCGAGCCAACTCAAGTCGCCGTTGTCTGCTCCAACGACTGTCGAGCACCGCTCTGTCGCCAATGATGGTAAGTATCACTTATGATCAAATCTATTACAAGGCTTCTACTTTGATGTTTTTGCTGTGTATAATTTGTTGTGGACCATTGTTCCATATGAGCCAAGATTTTGCCTGAATTCTCTATTATGATGCCTAAGGTCATGTATATTTGACATCAATCAACCATGAGTAAGAAAACAACTTGGCATGATGCTTCCATTGGTAGTTAAAATATTCTGCCAAATCAATAGTTAACTGACGCATAGCTATCGTCTAAATTTGAGATGTATAACTCAAATACTTTTTTTTTTGAAGTTATTTTTAGGGGAAGCCACCTCAAATTCAAATTGTTAAATGGAAATTTGTAAGTTTTATCAGATCTACGATGTTTTCTTAAAGTGAATTTGTTGGTTAGAAGTCAGTGTAAGTCCTATTCTACAAAAGTTTCATTTTTTTCTTGTTTTGGAATGCAGCTTTGCAAACTTTGCGGATGTCCTAACTTTTGGTTGATCTTTAGTTTGGATGAATTAATTGTGCTTCTTATTCCCAGAATTTTTGGAAAACTTTTATAGGAAAAAATATCTTTGAGTAGGAAGGTTGATTAAATCTGGTCCACTAGAAAGACCTCATAAAACATTTGATCACCGCCTCAAGAATTTTAGAAACGTGATTTATATTTCTTTACGAAATCATTGAATGGATTACATACTTAAAATTAGTAGTACAGAAAATATAATTGTTGACACATAAATACACAAATGAATGAATGTAAACTCTGCTTCACCTTTTTATTTTTCTTGAAATAGAGTACTGATCTCAAAGTTAGTGTAACATCTCAATTTTATCATAGACAGGATATCATATCCACCTTCATAGGATTTGCTTCGATGATAATCCGTTATTCAGCGCACTAGAAGTATTTAAATTTACTTTGCAATATGAGGACTAGTGCCTTGGATATGTAATGTGTTGTTATAATTTGGGCAAGTTAAACATTCTGGTAGCATTATTAGAAACAAATATGGTTATTATGATGTTTGGTGTTTATTTTTACAGGAAAATGTCGCTAATGACCAGATGAAAATTTGATAAACGATAAATTCGTATTATACATATTTCTGCTTCTAATCTACGCAGGTGACGTGATAATGAGATCTTTAATAGTTCGATTTTTGCATATGGACAGGTATTTTTTATTTGCATAAAGTAAATGCATGTATGTTTTTGTTTTTATTTAACTACATATTTTTAATCATTATATATGTTTTTGTTTAACTACATATGTTTAATCAAGGTGCGGAAGCATTGCTTAGAGGTTTGCTGGTGATTCTGCGAAGTGCGAATTCTTTATGAAAATTATGATTGTTTTGATTAGCAGAGCATTCTTCTGTACAAGATGACGGACAAATTCATGTGCATGTTCATGATTGACGACTATCTTGGAGCATGAACTGCAGATTTGTTCGAGTGAACTGATGATATTTATTCTCTTGTTATAGTATATGTATGATAAAGTAGAAATATGATTAGAAAAACTCTATTCGAAATAAAATTGTGTTGTGTGAGAGAAGAAATTTTTATACACGAATGGTGTATGAAAATTGTAGAAATTTTTGTGGCAATTGTTTGCACTATTAAAACATTGTTAAAATAAAAAATTTATTTGTTTATTTCATTTTGTGACATACACTATTACTAAAATGAAAACATTTAATATGTAGTATCAATAAGCTGTATTTTTTTATAAATTTATAAATCTATTGCAACGGGCATATACTGTTGCAAAAGGATCTGTTGCAATTGCAAAAGCGGTTGCAGAAAAGCATACTGCAACATCTTATTGCAACAGGCGGAAGATGTTGCAAACTTTTCGCAACTTCGGCTATACCAACAGGTGCGGGTCTGTTGCAATTGGTCTACTGCAACAAATATTGCCTGTTACGAAAAGTGTTTTTTGTTGTAGTGTCCTCGTGGGTTTTAACTTAGAGACGTAAGGATTCAGATTGGTCAAGCTAGACAAAGTGCTTGTAAAAGGAAAAGACCCAGTAGCTGGAGATGTAGAAGGAAAAGAGCAAGTAGTTGGAGATGCTTAAGTCGTTGGAGAGACAGAAGCAGTTGGAAAATCTATGCACGAATTAGTCAAGGAACATAAAGCCCAACTGCTTATGAAGTCTGTGGAACTTGAGGCAAAGGAGAAGATAGGTGAGGAGGCCAAGGCCAAAGCCCAAACTAAAATGAGGACAAAGACCGAGGAGGAAGCCTATGCTAAAGTACAGGATGAAGCTAGGAAGAAAGATGAGTTCAAAGTCTCTCAAAAGCGAACCTAGGAGGAGCTAAACAAGGTGAAGATCCTGCAGTACGCAAAACTGAAGGCGGATCACATGGCGACAAGGAAGGCCGAGAGGGAAGCAAGGAAAGCTCAAAAGGAGGCAGTGCATCCCAAAGCTATAGGGGTCCTTGTCGAAGCTTTTGCTACCCCGCTGAAGGCGGTCCTCCCCGAGGAAGATGTGACGGACATCACGGAGATGTCGGGCAAGGAGGAAGGTAAAGGGCAGACTCTTCCAATGACTTAGTAGGATGATATAAATTTAGGTCTCCCTTCTCCACGACTCCACTAAAGGAACAAAAAATGGGAGTGGGGAGTCGAAGAGGAAGAGGAAGAAGGATGAGCCATCTGAAATCGAATATGAGAAGAAGAAGAAAGGGAAGAAGTGCAACTCTTCCAAGTAGTTGTATGGATAAGTTTTGTTTATGGCAGGCCGATAACATATGCAAGTATGGCCCTCGCGGTTTTGGAGACATGATGTGGTTGTCTTGCTGAGTCGAGGAGACGATCTTGAGGAATTTAGTTATCGGACGAGGTCCTAGTGGGTTGGGATTCTTTATGAGCGTTGGATGGCTCAGAAATTCCATGCGATGGACCCTGTCAGCACTGCTTGAGCTTTCCCTCATAGATGAGTTTCTCGATGTTGTCCTGCAAGTGGCGACAATTGTTTGTGTAGTGTCCGTAGACGCCATGGAACCAACAATATTCTGTAAAGTTCCACGGTGCGTTCATCAGGCCCTTAGGCCTTGGCCTCTTGTGACACCTCACATTCCTTAACATCACCTATATGAGGATGCGTTAAGTTTTGTGAAGAATTTAGGGATAAAGTAACTACATAGAGACTAAATTTCACAAGAAAAAATTGTAAAATACAGCGGAAACAATTAAAACATTTATAATTAGAATGAGAAATCAAGTCACAGTACTAATTACATTTCAAAGTGTTGTCATCATAAAGAAAATATGCTGTCTCGTGGAAAATATCAAAGTACAATAGTAAAACCACAAAAGCTATCCCCTCATAAGTCATTACAATGATCAGAAAACAAAAATTGAAATAATAAATGAAACTAGAAAGAGTCTGAACCCAAGCTGAACCAAAAGATCAAAAGTCACTACTTCAATCGTCCACCCTGAGAACCTGGAGGGGAAAGGAAGAGAGAAGGAGAAAATGAACTACATCATACATAAATCTGGCGAGTTCCAGTAACTTCTAGCACGAGCATAAGATAAGGAAGTATTTAGACAAATGAATAGTTCTAATAGAAATGGACATAAAAGCATAAGTATAATAGCGGAAAATACGAAATAAGGTAGACTTCTCATTAATATCCGAAAATTGCTGCACCAACCACCAAAATAACATAAGGCCTTACCTAATTTTTACCTATCGATTGGCTTATTTACTTAAATGTGAATAACATGTGCTAACTATGGAATCGGGGTTAGCAATCCCGAACTCATCAACTAAAAAGACACAACGTTAATCATAGGCATTGCAGCACCTTATCTTCCCCAATCGAAACAATGCACGCTCATGGTTCCATCGGAACACGCACACACACAACACATTTGAACCACTTACTATCCAATTTAGTAAAGCATGCTCTAATCTCTACCTAGTGCGAAACTCCGTGACAACAAAAAGATACTGACTGATACGGGTTCCCAAACAAAAATGCACTTGACACAAGTCACCCTTAGACTTGGTCCCAAATTTATAACTAGAATTTCTATGAGCCCCTTATATCCCCACTTGGAATGGGCTCCCTCTTAGCTTATTAATCTCATAATTTTATCTTACACGTTTAATTGAGTTCATTAATAAGCCCAATATAACCACATGTTATATTCCTAGGTTGTAGTTAACATTCTAGTTAACACGGTATTTATATACAACCCTTTCCGATGTCACTTAATGTCCCATTAAGCCCAATTTATTTCATTTGACATTCTTTTCACTTACATGTTATTTAATGTTGAATTAAGTGCAATTTATTCAATTTATAAATCTGAATATTCTCAATTTGGATTTATCCCAATTTATAGTCCATTATTTAGATATAATATTCGCCAATTCTCAACATGCCCAAAATCACCTTTTGACATACTTTTAATGTTATTCCAATTTTTATGCAATTTAAATGATAAAGGCATATGCTCTCGTTGGCCTAGGCTCATCACAAAAATAAATAAAAAGGATAAATTAATTTATACTACTTGTAAGTCCTGGACTTAGAAATGAACAATTAAATAGAATAAGGCATTGCAGGACTACAAATAAAACAATAACAGAGAAGGGGATGAAGAAGAAGGATTGTTTGCAAACAAATAAACAATTGAGAAGTAATAAACATAGCTAGCAAATAGATTGAATAATGGCTTGCAGAAGACAAACCTATATGCACTGTAATTGTAAAACTTATAGATCCAAACTATTTTACTATCTCAATCCTTCTTATGTAATTTGCTGATCTAAAAATCACAGAGAAAAGAATGCTAGTCAGAAAAGGCCTTGAAGAAGAATAAGAAAAAGAAGAATCCTTCAGTTTTACAATTGTACATTATTCTGACTTATCACGCAATTTTATATTATTTCAGAACATAGTGGAGTGGTGGCTGAAAAAATAAAGAAGAAAAGGTATGGGGGAAAAGTGAGGAGTAGCTGTCTATTTATAGGTGTAGAAGGATAATTCATGCCTTAGCATTTTAATTTTTAATCTCAACCCTAGAAAACACATCGGCAATTTTTTTTTCAAAACGTTACATCTGGTTCGACAACGTGCCAAGCACAAAGTCGTGTCTGGCTCGTATTGGTTTGACCCGCCTTCTATGTAGGTCAACACAAGGGTCAACCCACATGGGTCCTAGGTCGACACAGGGGTCGACCCGGTCATTACCTGGGTCGCCCAATTACACCGTTGATTAACTTTGTTTGTTTATTTAAAATTCAAATTTTAGTTGACCATAACTTGTTCATTTTTCATCCGTTTAACACAAACTAAAAGTCTATCTGAATCAGAATTTCATAACGAACGTTCAGGTGAAATCCTTTTGCCTAATTTTGAATATTATTTTAATTAATATTTGTTTTATTATCCCTTTCTATTTAACTATTTTTTATTAAAATTCGAGGTATCACATTCTCCTCTCCTTAAAATATTTTGTCCTCGAAATCTCCAAGGCTAGAAGAACGTTATGAATGTTATTAACCAATATCCACTACAAGAAAAGTGTCTATCCACAACGTTGAAAAAACGTTGTAATAGCCTTTAACAACATTTTGATGAATGTTGTCTACCAACAAGTTGTTATAGCCATGGAAATATCACAATACTTACCAAAACGCTGTAGAAAATTTATATACTATAGCGTTTCAAATGGTGTTGTTTTTATGTTTATACGGCGTTTTATATTGTTTCAGAAATATTGTTATCTTCCCTTTTCTACAGCGTTTTGCCACATATTTCAGCATTTCTAGAAGTTTACATGTTCTTTACTATCACAGCGTTTTGCCACATATCACAACGTTTATTTTACATCTATCACAGCATTTACATATTGTAGTATCAAAATATTCATGCATATACATATCAACAACACGTAAATATATATCAACTAACTAATTATCTAACACAATATTCATACACAAAGATCAAATCATCAATAACCCAAGTTTACATAATTTCCATAAACAAAAATAACACTATAAACTAAATTTACATAATATCTGTCGAACAAAGTCATAATATCTATAAATAAAACAAAATATCCATAAAACAAGTTTGCGCCAAATACCAACAAAATGAACAACTAAAAGTAACCTCTTTCTCCATAATCAGCTACCACAAGCGGTCTTATTGTTGAGGGATCTTCAGCAGTGCCTAACGATACGATTATAGTTGAATGCATAATGATGCCCTTCTCCAGTACTATACGCATGTGTTCATGTTAGAATTTAGTCATGCTTACACATTTACAAGAAAACAATGCTCGACAACAAGAAAAAAGAACACGAGAAGGAGCAAATCGAAGAATACTTAGTTAATTTTTAAATATTGCTATTATTATTATAGAATACATGGTAGTATTTTATATTTTTATATACTTAGTTAACTTTTATAAACTAGACTTCTTAATTTTTATAAAATTAGTAAACTTAGTTAATTTTTATAATACTTAGTTAATTTCTAATTATTGCTATTATTATTATAGAATGTTTGTTACTATTTTATATTTTTATATACTTAGTTAATTTTTTTGTAAACTAACTTATTAATTTTTACAAGATTAGTAAACTTAGTTAATTTTTTATAATAGTTAGTTAATTTTTATAACACTTAGTTAATTTTTAGTTATTGCTGTTATTATTATAAAATATTTGGTAATATTTTATATTTTTATATACTTAGTTAACTTTTATAAACTAAACTTATTAATTTTTATAAAATTAGTAAACTTAGTAAAAAATTTTATAATACTTAGTTAATTTTCATACTTAGTTAATTTTTAATTATTGCTATTATTATTATTATAGAATACTTGGTAATATTTTTATATTTTTATATACTTAGTTAACTTTTATAAACAAAACTTCTTAATTTTTTTAAAATTAGTCAACATAGTTAATTTTTTATAATAGTTAGTTAATTTTTATAATACTTAGTTAATTTTTAATTATTGCTATTATTAATATAGAATACTTGGTAATATTTTATATTTTCATATACTTAGTTAACTTTTATAAACTAAACTTCTTAATTTTTATAAAATTAGTAAACTTAGTTAATTTTATAATACTTACTAAATTTTTAGTTATTGCTGTTATTGTTATAAAATACTTGGTAATATTTTATATTTTTATATACTTAGTTAACTTCTATAAACTAAACTTCTTAATTTTTATAAAATTAGTTAATTTTTATAAAATTAGTTAATTTTTATAATAGTTAGTTAATTTTTGTAATACTTAGTTAATTATTAATTATTACTATTATTATATAATATTTGGTAATATTTTATATTTTTATATACTTAGTTAACTTTTATAAACTAAACTTCTTAATTTTTATAAAATTAGTAAACTTAATTAATTTTTTAGGATTAATTGTCAAGAATATTCCGAAGTTTAACGTGTCTTCCCATAATAATCCCAAGTTTGGAATATTTTTTAATAATCTGAAGTTTGGGGTGTCTTCTCGTATTAATCTCATTTACTTGATGTCTTCCCATATTAATCCGAAGTTTGGGGGTGTCTTCCCATATTGATCCCAAAATAACACATCAGCGGGTCATCGGGATCAATATAGGAAGACACCCCCCAAACTTCGGATTATTCAGAAATAATCCAAACTTGGGATTATTATGGGAAAACACGTTAAACTTTGGATTATTCTTGACAATTAATCCTATTTTTTATAATAGTTAGTTAACTTTTATAATACTTATTTAATTTTCATATGTTTATTAATTTTTTTTTTATAAATTTTAGTTAATTTACTACTATTATAAATCTTATTGTTATTATTATTATAGAAGTTTTGTTATGTTTTGCATTTTTATGTACTTTGTTAATATTTATAAACCAAAGTTGTTAACTTTTATAAAAATTAATTATCTTACTTGATTTGGTTATTCTACAAATATATTTCGTATTACCCTAAATATTAATCATAAAACGTGTCAAAATTAGCATCTGAGCAGATATATATACATACATACATATATATATAAACATAAACATAACAATTCAGTTTGGTTATTCTACTAGCCGAAGTTGTTGAAACAGAAATCAAGACATCAATAAAGAAAATGAACCCGTAGGATTTTCCTTAACTATGTAATTTCCCATGAAACTCATTGTGTACAAATAAAATTAAAACACAACAGAAAAAGTGCGCATTTCAAGTGTCAATTATTTCCTGAAACAACCTAAAATATCGACCGTGGTCTCCACCGGTCGATAGAAGGAAAACTAGAAACAACAGCAATTTAAGAAGTTTGATTCTATTTTCAGACGTTTGACCTAGTTCAGACGTCTGAAAATAGGTTTTAGACATTTGAAATGGACTTCAGCCAACACCCCGAGACGATTTCAGATGTCTGAAAATGTTCTCGGGCATCTCTATAATAGTCAGTGATAGCCAACCAGACTCGCCAATGTTTATCTTTTGTCAGCTCGACTATCGCAGGTAATAATGATTGAGAAAGAAGATCAATGCCAATGACCTGTTACAACATACAAAATTATTCAAACTGCTTACATCACTAAGGTAATGCTTACCATGTACCATATATAAGCACATACTGTAACGGCTTGGGTTTTCACGATCCTGAGTAATCGACATATAACCCAATATTGACTATCAAGCACCAGAAATACCGGATAGTTAATGAAAAAAATTAGAGGGTGAGAATAGATAAGATAGAAACATAGAATAGAAGAAGAAGAAGGAGAACATACAGCATCAGAGTAAACACGAATCTCACAGCGGAATGAATAAAATATAGTATACAACATAACATGGAAATACAAATATGTCGTTTGAGTATAACACTTACATCACAACGGAAATAAATAATAGCTATATAATCCTAAAGCCTCCTGCTCCAGCTCCTTCTAGTGTATCTGTAAATCCTGACTACTTGACTGCCCGTACAAATTTGGGCACCCAAGAGTTTAGGGAAAACAAAACAAAATAAACTCCTGGTTAGTCATGTGACTGGTGCGAGTAAACTCCAAACATTTGTTTAACTTTTAAAATCCTTTTAAAAGAAAGAATAATCGTAAGATCAATCCACGCATAAACACGAATGGTTTTTACTTACGATAACCCAAAATATTTCTTAAGATCAATACTGATATTATAATAATGTCTAAATCAAGCAGATAGCAATCTAGTAGAACACTTTCATCTCACGTTCTACATATATAATATACAATCAAAAACCGCGGGCTCTTATTAGGTAATGAATTCCAACTGGCAAGTTATGGGACTACCTTCCGACAATGTATCACTAGAGAGGAATACACCAGGTTCAACAAGAACATCTTGTAACCCAGGCTAAACATGACCGGTCAATCATTTCGCTTGAGTGTACCGAATGTATTATCACCAACGGTTGGGATCAGCAACCGTTTCCCAAAAGGGATAGCATCGAAATAGATTATAGAAGTAAATGGAATTTCTCTATATCAGGTGACAATACCCCCTAATTGGCAACTAACCAATTAGCCATGCGACCTACCCGATTTTATACCATTTCTCGGTTGTGAGGCTAGAGGCCATAACGTATCTTTTGATAAATCACATCTTCATTCACTTTGAATGTCACATCGTCCTACCCGCTAAATCACAAATTTATTTCTCCAAACATATCACGGGTAAACAGCTAAGATAAACGAATTCCTCCGCCACCAAACGTAAATATGTTTGAAGAGATCAACTTACACGATCTATTAAATATACTCCGTCAGACATTCTTCCATACAGGTTGTCCTGGGACTGGATAGACCGAAGGCACTATTCTGTAAACAGGACAACCCTTGCATAACTGCGTCTTCAATGATCTTCATCATATTTTGATCGCAACGTTAACGCCCATATAGAGTGGTTTTCAGATAATGAATCTAATCCTGGTCCCTCCGTATTGACAACGGAAAAATGGTTAAAAACTTTGATAGTCGGTGATTTAATTATCAAAGAAAAACATGTATGCAAACAACAACATTATTTCCAGATGGAAATTCTATCGACCAATCATCAATCAACATTTATTCATTTCCCCATTTCTTGTTTCCATATATTCATCAAATCCTTATTTTCTAATTTTAGAAAATATACGTTATTAACTTTGGAAAACGTTTCCATTTCTGATTCACGCATCACTATCTTCTCACATATATCAGTCTCTAACTGTAAACTAGTCAGAGAACAACCCCCTACGTATTAACCCCGAAGGCCTAAACTAACATCAGATCGATACCCAGAAAGCCATTCATCTCAACAAATTTCCAGTCAGTTTCTAATTTTAGTAATTCCATTTAAATTCCTAATTCAAAACCCCAGATTCCTTTATAATATTTTATTTGCAAAATATTTACTTTAATCTATTTTTTCACATAGAATGTGAATAATATTTCTTTATATAGTCAAAACAGTTTGATTTCATATTTTAAAAACAATATCCCAAACCCAAATTCTATTTATATTTTATTTGCATAATTATTCATATAAATCTCCTTTTTATTTTTAACATTTAAATCTCATTTATAATTCCCTTTATATAATTCTATATAAATCCTTTTATATAGTTCTATTCATTTTAAATAAAAATATTTCATTTTCAATGTTCACTTTGAAAATTTCTTTTTATACATTCCAGTAATTCATATGGTATTTAAAATACCAAATAACATGACCAGTGTCATCGTAATCAATTACAGATTATATGTCACATCATATATCACAATATATGAAAACAAACAGTATTATAAATATTGAGGAATCCAGTTGGATACCTCCAACCTGTTTCCCAACATCCACAGATGTTACACAATAATAATAACATCGATTTCATTTCAATATGAAATATTCTGATAAACAGAATCAATATTTGATTAACGATTTATATATATATGCATATATATATATATATATATATATATATCACTATCTATAATTTCGACCAACAAATCAGCAATTCAACCAAACAATCAACACACAGCAATCAATCATCATTTATCAATACTAGATTATATTTATAAAAATATAAATTGTACAGAGTTAGTGAGATTTACTCACATTGGTCGGTTTATCGTTAAATAACGATAACCGTCGTTGATTCTGGTCAGACAATTTATTTCTCTATAAATTGTAACGAGCTCCAATTCATTCCCAGTTAGTTCCATTGTGTAATCGTCGTCAATACGATCACATCGGATCCGTTTCGTTAAATTCTGATAAAGTATGATCAAGATATAAAAACGTTAAGTTAACACACTATTTTCTTTTAGAAATAAGCTTAATTAAATTTAATCGATGGGCTTTACCCATTCGATCCAGGCCCAACAGAACCCAACTCGCACCAAACTACACCGTAACCTTCTTAACCACCGCTCCTTACTCTTCTCCCCCCTGGACAGTTTCAAGCCTCAGCTCTCACCCTTCCCGTAACTTCAAACTTCATTTACTCCTTCACCTAAATCAAAACCAAAAACCAACTTCACCTTACTTAGACTGCTAAAAGCATCATGAACCTTAATTTGCCGCCCCTCATCCTTCCTCTCCTACCCGACACTTTGAACTTTCAGCATTTACAAACGCCCAATTTTCACGGCATCAATTTCCAAAACCGTCCACCTTCTTTATTAACTAAAAACAATATTTAATTAACACATAAATTTTCACTAAACCTTAATCCATGATTTACACTAACCCTTCTTCTTCAAAATGCCAGATCGAACTCCTGTTGAAAGCTCTCCATCAAACCGCACTTTGCTTCCCTTATTCAACTTCTATTCTTCACGAAATGGAATTAGAACTTCACTAACGTACTCCTCTTCAACCTCTCTGCGCATCCATACCATTTTCACTACTCTCGACACCCTCCCATGTATCGCGACCAGAACACCTCAAGGCATGGTGTGACCAAACATCGACATGAATTTGAACCGATTTCACAAAAATACTACCAACAAACCCTGTTTAATCCCCTCAAACCAAAAACCATATCAGTTCAATCAATTACAACTCCAAATTCATGAATCTGCCAACCCTAGTTCATCGTAAGAAATTTCTAGCGAATTAAAATTAGTTCGAATGCTTAAAACCATATATGGGGTTGGAGAGGATGATCCTAGAAATTCAAATATATAAGTTATAAGATTTATAAAGGACAATTGGATTTAATACGAATTTCTGAAGTTGATTTCTATTTACTGGAAGAAAGAATTGAAGACGGCGGATAAGCTATTGACCAAGAAATGAGAAAGTTTAATATTTAGGAGACTTGTGGTATATTAAAAGAATAGTTATACTATTTTTTTGATTATTTTATTCAGTTTTTAGTCAATCGCTACATATAATCGTCGTTTAAAAATCTGTACGATCACATACAACATCCAAAAATCATGAAAATGGACATGCAGCTACTGTTCGACATTACAGACCCAACAAACTGGTTTCGTCGAATTCCGAGTCCGTTTGCTTACACAACATATTTTTAAAGTCAAATTATCGACTATTTTTCACATTAAAATTCCGTACGGCCACATACTGACTTCAGAAATCATGAAAATTGAAATCTAACAATAATTTAATATTTCGGATCCAACAAAATTAGTTTCGTCGAAAACGGAGGTCGTTTGCAAAATTGGCTATTTTTAAATCCCTAAATAAATCAATTTAGATATAAATATATTTTAAAATTAGTTCGAATGCTTAAAACCATATATGGGGTTGGAGAGGATGATCCTAGAAATTCAAATATACAAGTTATAAGATTTTTAAAGGAGAATTGGACTGAAGTTGTTTTCTATTTACTGGAAGAAAGAATTGTAGACGAAGAAATGAGAAAGTTTAGAGTTTAGGAGACTTGTGGTTTATTTATAGAATAGTAATAATATTTTTTGATTATTTTATTCAGTTTTTAATCAATCCTACATGTAATCGTCGTTTAAAAATCGGTACGATCACATACATCATCCAAAAATCATGAAAATGGGCATGCAGCTGCAGTTCGACATCACGGACCGAACGAAACTTGTTTCGTCGAATTCTGAGTCTGTTTGCTCACACAGCGTATTTTTAAAGTCAAATTATCAATTGTTTTTCATACTAAAATTCCGTACGGCCACATACTGACTTCAGAAATCACGAAAATTGATATCTAGCAATAATTTAATATTTCAGATCCAACAAAATTAGTTTTGTCGAAAACGGAGGTCGTTTGCAAAACTGGCTATTTTTAAATCCCTAAATAAACCAATTTAAATATAAATATATTTTAAAATAATTAAATTAAATAAAAATAATTCAATATTATCGCATATAATATCATGCAGCTCCGAAATAACCATGTCAAAATTTAAAAACTCGATATTTAAAATCCGGATTATATCGATATCCAATTTATATTAAAAATCCATTTAAAATATAAATAAATCGTTATAAATTATAATGGAATTCCATAGCGACTTTTCAAAAATTTGATTTGGACATAAATCAAAATCTGCACGACGAAATCCTAATTTTTCTCTTCCATTAGAAAAATATACTTCACCAGCTCCGAATGTTTCTTGTTTCACAGCAATTCGATTTAAAACGGATTATGTACATTCGTTTAAAGTTCGAATCGCCAAATTACGAACTGTCGTGCCATTTCGAGCTCGATTATAATTATAATTTAAATTATACGTTCAACTGTCGTTTATATAATATAATTCAATTCTAAACTGAATTAAATATTATAAATAATCCAATTCACACAATATTGTGAATTCAGTTATTTCCAACTATTTCGGAATTATAATATATTATTATATTATTAGTACTAATTAAATATTCAATATTATTTAATTTTGTTCATTTTAAATTACCAAACCATTATTTAAATAACTAAATAAATTATTTATAATACCGTAAAAATACGGGTCGTTACATTCTTCCCCCCTTAAAATAATTTCGTCCTCGAAATTACTAAGGTAGAAAACAAACCTTATTAACTGGGTTAAAATTTATTTGTTTACTTCTTTACTTCAGTTTCAGCTGAACCAATTTAATTTCAATAAAATATTTATTCATTCTTACTAACAAAATTTTTCAAAAATCCTGAAAATTTCCTAACACTAAAACTTTTCGATAAATTTCGCCAGCACCTCCTTTGTACTGGTCAATAGCTCAAACTCCAACTCGCCTCTCTAGGCCTTCTTCAACCCAAAAGAAAATCAAACAGCCAAGTGGCTTGCCAGTTCAGCTCATAAAAACCTGATACCCAATATAAATATAAACTGGTACCTTTTTGTCGGGCATATCAATACATTATCTCCATTTGTTACCAATTCTGCATATACCAATGTCATCCCAATCATTCGGTTATACCCAAGCCAAATTCTGTTCTTAAGTCAGATTCCATTTTTAATTTCAACTCTTAACTTACGAGTCCAATTTCATTTCGGATTATCTCCAATCTAATCTAATTCGATATTTTCTATCTCAATTCATTTTCCCCTTAATTGGTTTCAATTTCTATTTCTATTCGCTTTTACAAATTCTAATTTAATTTGTTTCAATCCAAACAATCTCCCCTAGGGAATTTTTAAACATTTTAGCTTTTCTAAAACCAGATATCCCTTTTCAGGATTCAAAACAACTTGCTTTTCACAAAATAAATCAAAAACAAAATCTTTGGTAGTAACCCGTCACTTAGCATCTCGAAAATGACACTGATGATGTGGCCATCATCATCAGGGTTATTTCCCAGCTATCGAAGTGAGTTCAATACTATAACAATTTCAAAACCATATTTAAACACCTTTATTTTGAAATCACTTTCAAAATATCCTTCACAATGCTTGTAAACAATTTAAAATCTCCCAGGATTTTAAAATTCTCATATATTTAATCCAATTCCATACAAACACTTTTCTTGTTTTTCGGAATTTTAATTCCAATTCTGATTTAAATTCAGATTTAATTCATTTGATTTCATATATTCACTTATATGAATTCTATTTGGTTATTTACATAACCGTTTTACTTTTATAATCCTATTTGATTATAATCACAACTAAAACATCCAATATACTAAAATATTTCCAATTTCTAAATTTTTTATATCAAAATATAATTTTGGTAAAACTGTTTCATTTACCATCTTTTCAAAACATACTGTGTTGGTTCATCGTATTCGAGTGTTTATAAACTCCTACCGATACAGTGGATCAAACTGATCGACCAGAACTCATAAAAACTCAACCAACAAATCTCCATAATATAAAATCATTTTATATCAAATAACAAATACGTTCACTCATATATATACACTCAAACTCAATCTGGGGTATTACTAACCCCATCTCTACTGAGTCACGACACAGAGCCAAGGTAATAACTTAACCTTCAGCTCTGATACCACTGTAACAACCCAGGTTTTCGCGATCCTGAGTAATCGACATATAACCCAATATCGACTATCAAGCACCGGAAATACCGGAGAGTTAATGAAAGAAATTATACGGTGAGAATAGATAAGATAGAAACTTATAATAGAAGAAGAAGAACATACAACATCATAGTAAACCCGAATCTCACAGCGGAATGAATAAAATATAGTATACAACATAACTTGGAAATACAAATCTGTCATTTGAATATAAAACTTACATCACAACGGAAATAAATAATAGCTATATAATCTTGAAGCCTCTTGCTCCGGCTCCTTCTAGTGTATCTGTAAATCCCGACTACTTGACTGCCCGTATAAATTTAGGCACCCAAGAGTTTAGGGAAAACAAAACAAAATAAACTCCGGGTCAGTCATGTGACTGGTGTGAGTAAACTCCAAACATTTGTTTAACTTTTAAAATCCTTTTAAAAAAAAGAATAATCATAAGACCAATCCACGTATAAACACGAATGGTTTTTACCTTACGATAACCCAAAATATTTCTTAAGATCAATATTTTCTGATATTATAATAATGTCTAAATCAAGTAGATAGCAATCTAGTAGAACACTTTCATCTCACGTTCTACATATATAATATACAATCAAAAATCGCGGGCTCTTGTTGGGTAATGAGTTCCAACTGACAAGGTATGGGACTACCTTCCGACAGTGTATCTCTGGAGAGGAATACATCGGGTTCAACAAGAACATCTTGTAACCCAGGCTAAACATGACCGGTAACTCATTTCGCTTGAGTGTACCGAATGTATTATCACCAACAGCTGGGATCAACAACCGTTTCCCGAAAGGGACAACATCAAAATAGATTATAGAAGTAAATGGAATTTCTCTAGATCAGGTGACAATACACCCTAATTGGCAGCTAACCAATTAGTCATGCGACCTACCCGATTTTATACCATTTCTCGGTTGTGAGGCTAGAGGCCATAACGTATCTTTTGATAAAATCACATCTTCATTCACTTTGAATGTCACATCGTCCTACCCGCTAAATCACAGATTGATTTCTCCAAATATATCAGGGGTAAACAGCTAAGAGAAATGAATTCCTCCGCCATTAAACATAAATATGTTTGAAGAGATCAACTTACGCGATCTATTAAATATACTTTGTCAGACATTCTTCCATACAGGTTGTCCTGCGATTGGATAGACCGAAGGCACTATTCTGTAAATTGGACATCATAACTCCATCTTCAATTATCTTCATCATATTTGATCGCAACGCTAACGCCCATACAGAGTGGTTTTCAGATAATGAATCTGATCCCGGTCTCTCCGTATTGACGATGGAAAAATAGTCAAAAACTTTGATAGTCGGTGATTTAATTATCAAAGAAAAACATGAGTGCAAACAACGATATTATTTCCAGATGGAAATTCTATCGATCAATCATCAATCATCATTTATTCATTTCCCCATTTCTCGTTTCCATATAATCATCAAATCCTTATTTTCTAATTTTAGAAAATATACGTTATTAACTTTGGAGAACATTTCCATTTCTGATTCACGCATCACTATCTTCTCACATATGTTGGATCTAGATTAACCCTAGAGGGGGGGGGGGTGAATAGGGTTTATCACAGTTTTTAACTGAAATGAAAAAAACTGACAGGATATTAAAATAATAAACAGATCACAGAGAATATCAGAAACTGAAATGCAGAAAATAAATCACACACAGATATACCCAGCTTCGGCAAAACCCTGCCTACTGCTGCATTTCTAAGGTTTCTACTAGGTGATAGAACAGTTCCCGCATACAAGACCATGTACACTAGCAAACCCCTGCTCCTATTCTAACCCTACGCTCAAACCCCTAGACTGATTCAAACCCCTGAATCAGATTTTCCCCAGATTACAAACCCGTAACCTGTATTCCTAGATTTTACAGAGTCTAGTATTGTCAGTTAACTCCTAGCTGAAACTCCCCTAGAGTTTTACAGACTCTAGAAAATTGTTTCGACGGTTTACCGAACAGGAATTGAAACAATACACAATAAAAACAAATAAAAGTTGAACAATTAAAAAAAAACCTTTTTAATAATTAAGCCCAAAGTCCTTTGACTCTTGGCCGGCCCACTCTCCTTTTGTTTGCACCCGATCCCTTTACTTTCTCTTTTGCTCTGGGAAACAGAAATGGCGGCGGCGATTCTAGGGTTTTTCTTCAGACCCAAATCACGACTTCATGAGCTCTGGAAAATCGTACTCTGGTGCTCGAATTCGTTAGCCTCTATGCTTGGTGATTGGGTATACTTCCGATCGAAAAGCTTTGTGAGTTTTCTGAATTGATTTGCTATGTTTTCTCTTTGAATTGTTGAATGGTTTCGATTCAATTCTTTGTGGTTTCAATCTATAAACTGCCTGTGATGATGTGGTGTCATATAGGATTTCATATCCTTAACTTGCGCTCTGATTTCTTGAATGATTCGATCTGTTTCCCTTTTTGAAATTCTTGGCTTTGAAAAATCAGCGTGAATTTGGTGCTTTGATTTTTGCTTGTGAATCTGGTCTTCAATGGCCTTTGATGATTTCATAAATGGCTCGACTGATTTGAATTCAATTTCCACAGCTTTGAAATACATGCTTGATTTCTAGAAATAGTAATTTGCTGTCTAATTGAATTGTTGCCAGATTTGAGTAATTTCTGCGACTTGCTTTGCTTGTCAAAAATGGTTTTAAATCTTGCCAAAAGTGAATCGAGATTTCTTATTTGAATGATCATTGTTTTCTTTGGTTGACTGGAATAATATTTGGTAACATATAGTTGATTTTCCAAGTGCTTTGCGCAAGAAGACTTTGTTTTGAATGGTTTGTGATAAAATTGCCGAGATTCGATGCTGTATATTTGTGGATAAAATCAGGAAACTGAATTTATTCCCTTGCCAAAAATGATTTCTTGGAACTCCTTTAAAACTGATCATTGTTAGAGAAACTTCTTCCCAATTATGAATGCTTGATTTCACAAGATGCCAAATGCACTGCTTCATTTGTGGACACTGATTTGTAATTGATAATGAGTTGTGTGCAAGAATTTGAACTAAACATGTAAACTCTGGTTTGCAGCTTTATTTGAGATAAAAAAACTGCATGTAGATTTATTTCCCAAAACTGAAATGTGACTTTGACAATTACTGACATGTTTGAACTTGAATTTCCTGGAGCAAGTATTTTTATTGTATACTAGCACCCTGCTGGTTTGACCTGTTTTGCTTCACCAATTATATGTTGACTGAAACATGTTTAGCCATTTTCCATTGGCCATGTTGTCTTGACATTTGATTACCTGAAAATGTATTTGTGCCATGAACCCTAGCTGCTCCATTTTGTTTGCATGTGTTGCTCTTCCTATCCTATTTGCAAAACAGTCGAGTTTTTTCTTTATATTGTTATGCACTTGGACTTTACATGTCATTTGCCTCTTGAACTCGAGGTTGAGACAGGCCATATGCACTTGCACCATGCTATCTTTACATTTGCTCACCTGGAAATGTATTTGCACCATGATCATTGCACTATACATGAATATGAACTGCCAATCTAGTTTTGCTTGTGACCATGCTGGCTTGACTTGCTTGGCTACTCCGACTATTCTGATTTGCATTGTCCATTTTGTTAGAATCATTAAACTCCATTGTGACCATTGTCATGTATCTCCATATTTGCATCACTGTATTCATTTGTGTTTGACTAGATCATGTGTAGTTGTAGCTTCATGCTGATCACCATGTACAGTTGACACTCCACTTCACTGCTTTGACCTTGTTGACTTGTGTTTGTGAAGAAACATCATGCTGCTATGTGACTTTATATTTGCACTTACATTGCTTCACTAATTATTGCTGAACCAATTTTATTGTGCTCGGCCCTTCCTTGCTTGTATATGCTCCATCACCACGCAGTCATGTCCCTTGGTGGTTGCTCGACCACTTTGCTACACACACATGTATTTGACCATATTTGACTCCATACATATGCTATGGCATTCTCGACCATGCTGACTTTGTTTTGTCCTCGGCCATGTTTATTGTGCACTGGGTCGAGCAGGTCCACGTGGCTACTCCTCAGTTGTACACAGAATTGGCGTGGCAGTGCACACGTGTATATTCATGCACGTGTGTACATGCAGCCATTCAGACTGATTTTCCTGTCCCTGCACAAATATACGTGTATATACATACACATGTGTGTGTATACATGTATGTGCGCGTGCTATATTCACAAAACAGATCGAGTCATGAAAAATGATGAGAAACACACCAGAAAACTGAGGCACATAAAATTTTAAAAATAAAAATTATATTTGCATGTGTTCAATTTTATTTTTATTGCAGTATACTGTGTGTGTGTGTGTGTTTCATGTGACAGGTAAGCAGGTGATGACTGGACTGACTGAAGACTGACTAGAAGACTGTGAAGACTGGACTAACAATGAAGACTGAAGACAGTGTTGAGTGTCTGCATATGTGTCAATGTGAAAGAATGTATATATGAGTTGTGTAAACAAAGTAAGTGTTGTAGTGATGAATTGTACTGAAGTTTGTAATAAACAAATTTATTTGAAATAAAATATCATTTTATTGTTGTCAAACGAACTTGTCTATTATATTCTGTTTATATACAAGTACAATATACAGTGAATGTTTAAATAGTGGAGTTATACAGAGTTGTACTGTTTGAATGTTAGAAATATAATGTTCAATTCAAATATTATATTCCTATCTGTGTTGTATATATAAAACATTACAATAACAAACACATTTATAATAATATATATTTGTTTGTTATCATCAAACAAAAATCATATAATTGTGTATACAACTGCGTTATATACAACAATCTCCCCCTTTTGATGATGACAAACAAATAAAAGATTTTGATTACAATAAATGTGTTTGACAGTGAATTCTGAACTCCCCCTATTTATTAGCTCCCCCTACAACAGAAACTCCCCCTATAACTGTGCATGAGTGAAAAGAATGTAAAAGGATTCAGAATTCTCAAAATTAAAATATTTATAAAATATTCACTCATAAATCAAAATCTAATCCATTCTCCCCCTTTTGTTATCATCAAAAGGATACAGATTTTAAAACACCGATGAAAATTGACTGAAAATATAATTTCAGCTGAAAAGGAAGAATGGTCATCATAAATTTCAATCAGTCAAACAAAAATCATAATATTCTAAGAACAGGTGGCATATTTCACATTGTAGAAAATGACGGATATACGATGAATTTTATAAAAATGAGGAGAGTTATAAAAAATATGAATATTTCCCAATTATTTTCAAAAGAATTTTATAAGATTAAAGCACCAAAAACGGTGATGGGTTTGGATTATAATTAAAAATTCAATTTAAGTGAGAAAATCGAATAATCTCAAATCTCAATATCTATTAATCAACAAATCATAATACGTCATAATATTTTCAACACATTTCACAGATTAGAGAGATGGATTGATAGGTTGATTTTTACACACCAAGGAGAATTTCAATTTTATTTCAGTTTTTAGCACATTTTTTTTTATTTATTTATTTAAGAGCACACTGACCACACATAACCAGAGCTTGGATTTTTAAATGAGGTCAGTCGCAGCTTAAATTATAAGTTGTCTCTTAACCATGCATGACCAGAGCTTGGATTTTTAAATGAGGTTAGAGACACACTTATATATTTATTATATATATTTATCATTTCACCTTTTAAAAAGAAACACTCCTTGGTATAAAACCAATATATGGATGATAGAAAATGTGGTAGGTACAGAAATGGACTGTGAAGATAAATTTCTAAATTAATTATATTATGAAATAAGCTCAACTGTATCGGGATAATTGAAAATTCTCAATTTCACTAATTCTGAATATAACCACAATTCCATCACGAATAATTTCACTATTTATACAAAAAGATTTTAAAAATATTAAACTCTCCACATTAATATAAAAAACATGATGAATGGCAGACGGGTGAATGATTAAGGAGATGGTCGTGAAATTAACTGCCAATTCATAGATATTATAATAATTGTTCAACCATCATGAAAATATGAATAAAAAAAACTCCTCTCGTTGTGGAATATATTGCAGTCACAGTTCATCATAATTTCAAAATCTAATAATAATTTTGATGAATTATCAATACAGCTCAAGTTGGATATTGATTTCAATTTCTGAATGAATAATCAACAAATAATTTTAAAGTTGAAAATTAATTACAAAAGGAAATGTGAAAGGCTATACAGGACAAGAAGAAAAAAAAATCAGCACGTCTGATACCAATTGTTCTCTCTTCTCGAGGATTTAAAATTGACACTTGTGACGAACAAGGATATCAAAGAGTTTCAAACACAGAGCTCACTCAGACAAGATTTACAAATTTGGCAAGCAACAGACAAATCAAAACAGGGAGTTATTTGAAGACAGTATCAGAGCAGCACAAAAATAGTTTCAGAAACAAATTTGTCAGAGTGATGGTCACATAAGATGGTCCATGATCCAAGATTAAAAATACCATTTATTTTAAATCATTTGATGAATATGAAATACTCTAGATTCAATGAATCGATTACACCAAATTATTAATGTCAGATTCAAGATATGTGTGTGATTCAATAAATCAATAATTTCAAATGATTTTAAATAAATAAATATTTAAATCAATTAATCAAGAAATATCAATGACTTTCAAAGACCATTTTCAAAAAGAACTTTTCAAGAATTTCTCAAAAACTATTTCTTACAACCCCAATAGAAATATCAGATCATTTACATCAATTTTGTGAGATATTCATGATCCAAAGAAAATAATTTATTTGAAATCATTTGAATCAATGTCAAATTTTGAGATATAATGAATCAGTCACACAAGGTTAATAATTTCCGATTTAAGTGGTGTGTGAGATTCAAAATATCAGGAATTTCAGATGATTTCAAACTAAACTAATTTCAATCATAATAATCATGAATAAGGATGAAATTCAAGATGTATCACTGATTCAACCCAAATATTTTTCAAGTCAGAAATAATCAAGCCAATCTGAAAAATTAATGAGATTATCACAATTGAGAAGTAACAATGCTGTAATGAGTATAATACTTTAAGCGTTTCCAAAATGAATTGGAAGGAACTCAAAAACAGCATAAGTGTGTGAAATTTCATTAATTATTCAGATCTTCAAAATTGTAGAATTCTAGTTAACAGTGTTCAAGATATGATATGAATGCATCAACACTGTTATGAATTCAACAATCAGAAAATAAACTTCAAAACAATTGCAGATATATACAAGTTCAAATTCAGGATATGGAAATGATTAACACATAATGATTTTATACAAGTAAGGCAAATTTCCAGAAAATCATTAATTCTGCAACTGGAAGTTTAAGAAGTACAGACAGAGAAGAATATGGCAGTGTCAAATAAAAAAAACAAAAAAAAAGGAGATAGAGGAAGGAATAAAAACAAAAAATAAAAAACAAACAAAGAGAATATACAAAGGTGAGTTTAGAGATCATACCAGAATCCAATGTAAAGCAGAATCTCTAACTCAACAAATGTGGCTAAGGAACTGTGAATGATTCTGTGATATGAAGCAGTTTGAATCCGTTTCTCTTTTCAGCACAGTTGTTCCTCAGCCTCCTTTGGTACCTAATGATTGAGATGATCAAGTGGTCGAACAAAATTAGTAAAACCACTCACAGTTGTATTCATTTGTTTTGGTACCCAAACCTGTTTATATAACAAACCATTCGAATCTACCTTTGTACATTTCGGGACCCAAATCTGTTTGAATTTAGTCGAAGCCGTTTTATTTTTATTTGGGGTCAAAGATTGTTTAAATGATTTGTTATCAATCAAAATCACATCACGTTTTTGATTTAAGAATCCTTTGAGAATGTTAGAGTTCAAATTTTCAAAACAAACATTTCCAAAATGATTTGAAGGATTTTTAACACCATTTGAATTGCGATTTTCAAAAACATTTGTTTTCCCAAATCCAAGACCATATTTATTTCTAATAGAATTTTGGTTTTGCAACAACATATTCAACGACTTTTCACTATTAGAAAATTTAGTCAAAGTTGACTCTAGTCGTTGAATTTTGAATTTAAGATCACCGTTCTCTTTTATTAAATCTGAACAGCGGTTATCAATGATCTTCCTTTCAGCATCATATTGTTTCAAAACCAAATTTTCAGATTCAAGTGATTTAATTTTGGTTTGGAATTCAGCAATTTCAAATTCAAAATGTTTTCGATTTTCAGATTCAAATTTCTTGAAATTTTCAATCTCGTTTTCAAGTTCTTTCAAAATCAAATCACTTCTCACCAAATTTTCATTTTCAGCAATCTCAAATTTGGAACTTATATCAATCTTAAAAAGTTCAAATTCCTTTTGTAGAAGATTGTTCAAATTTGATAACTCAATCTTGTTTTCTTTTAAGATCAGAATTTCCTTTTCAGACTTTTGAATATTTTTATTGAGATGAACAAGATTGGTTTTCAATTTTAAACAATTTTTGCAATTAGAATTTGAAGAATTCTTAACGTTTTTGAGTTTTGATTCCAAAACATTATTTTTGCAGATCAACTCATGCTTCTCAGATTTCAGAAGTTTATTTTTAGATTTTAACTTCTCAACAGATTCAGTTAAACCATTTAAACGGTGAATCAAAGAAATATTTCCTGTTGAGTCTCCATCTGGATTTCCATCTGTACAACCTGTCAAGCACAAATCTGAAGCCGAGTTATCTTTCTGGGATTTTGAGCATTTGTCAATTTTTCCATATAGCGCGTTGAGAGTCTGCCAGATTTCCTGCGCAGTCAAACAATGGGAAATAAGGCTATATTGAATATCATCAATATACGAATATAAAATATGAGTAGCATGTAAATTAAATTCAATATCAACCCTACTTACAATATCATACCCATTTTTAATACTATTCCAACATTTAATATCAACAGATTTTAAATAAGATTTCATTTCTGTTTTCCAATTTAAAAAATCTGTACCATTGAAAATAGATGGAATATGACTGGACTGACTCTCAGAAGACTGACAACTAGAATTCACCATTTCTCTAGAGTTAAAAAAAAATACCTGCTCTGATACCACTTGTTGGATCTAGATTAACCCTAGAGGGGGGTGAATAGGGTTTATCACAGTTTTTAACTGAAATGAAAAAAACTGACAGGATATTAAAATAATAAACAGATCACAGAGAATATCAGAAACTGAAATGCAGAAAATAAATCACACACAGATATACCCAGCTTCGGCAAAACCCTGCCTACTGCTGCATTTCTAAGGTTTCTACTAGGTGATAGAACAGTTCCCGCATACAAGACCATGTACACTAGCAAACCCCTGCTCCTATTCTAACCCTACGCTCGAACCCCTAGACTGATTCAAACCCCTGAATCAGATTTTCCCCAGATTACAAACCCGTACCCTGTATTCCTAGATTTTACAGAGTCTAGTATTGTCAGTTAACTCCTAACTGAAACTCCCCTAGAGTTTTACAGACTCTAGAAAATTGTTTCGACGGTTTACCGAACAGGAATTGAAACAATACACAATAAAAACAAATAAAAGTTGAACAATTAAAAAAAAAAACCTTTTTAATAATTAAGCCCAAAGTCCTTTGACTCTTGGCCGGCCCACTCTCCTTTTGTTTGCACCCGATCCCTTTACTTTCTCTTTTGCTCTGGGAAACAGAAATGGCGGCGGCGATTCTAGGGTTTTTCTTCAGACCCAAATCACGACTTCATGAGCTCTGGAAAATCGTACTCTGGTGCTCGAATTCGTTAGCCTCTATGCTTGGTGATTGGGTATACTTCCGATCGAAAAGCTTTGTGAGTTTTCTGAATTGATTTGCTATGTTTTCTCTTTGAATTGTTGAATGGTTTTTCGATTCAATTCTTTGTGGTTTCAATCTATAAACTGCCTGTGATGATGTGGTGTCATATAGGATTTCATATCCTTAACTTGCGCTCTGATTTCTTGAATGATTCGATCTGTTTCCCTTTTTGAAATTCTTGGCTTTGAAAAATCAGCGTGAATTTGGTGCTTTGATTTTTGCTTGTGAATCTGGTCTTCAATGGCCTTTGATGATTTCATAAATGGCTCGACTGATTTGAATTCGATTTCCACAGCTTTGAAATACATGCTTGATTTCTGGAAATAGTAATTTGCTGTCTAATTGAATTGTTGCCAGATTTGAGTAATTTCTGCGACTTGCTTTGCTTGTTAAAAATGGTTTTAAATCTTGCCAAAAGTGAATCGAGATTTCTTATTTGAATGATCATTGTTTTCTTTGGTTGACTGGAATAATATTTGGTAACATATAGTTGATTTTCCAAGTGCTTTGCGCAAGAAGACTTTGTTTTGAATGGTTTGTGATAAAATTGCCGAGATTCGATGCTGTATATTTGTGGATAAAATCAGGAAACTGAATTTATTCCCTTGCCAAAAATGATTTCTTGGAACTCCTTTAAAACTGATCATTGTTAGAGAAACTTCTTCCCAATTATGAATGCTTGATTTCACAAGATGCCAAATGCACTGCTTCATTTGTGGACACTGATTTGTAATTGATAATGAGTTGTGTGCAAGAATTTGAACTAAACATGTAAACTCTGGTTTGCAGCTTTATTTGAGATAAAAAAACTGCATGTAGATTTATTTCCCAAAACTGAAATGTGACTTTGACAATTACTGACATGTTTGAACTTGAATTTCCTGGAGCAAGTATTTTTATTGTATACTAGCACCCTGCTGGTTTGACCTGTTTTGCTTCACCAATTATATGTTGACTGAAACATGTTTAGCCATTTTCCATTGGCCATGTTGTCTTGACATTTGATTACCTGAAAATGTATTTGTGCCATGAACCCTAGCTGCTCCATTTTGTTTGCATGTGTTGCTCTTCCTATCCCATTTGCAAAACAGTCGAGTTTTTTCTTTATATTGTTATGCACTTGGACTTTACATGTCATTTGCCTCTTGAACTCGAGGTTGAGACAGGCCATATGCACTTGCACCATGCTATCTTTACATTTGCTGACCTGGAAATGTATTTGCACCATGATCATTGCACTATACATGAATATGAACTGCCAATCTAGTTTTGCTTGTGACCATGCTGGCTTGACTTGCTTGGCTACTCCGACTATTCTGATTTGCATTGTCCATTTTGTTAGAATCATTAAACTCCATTGTGACCATTGTCATGTATCTCCATATTTGCATCACTGTATTCATTTGTGTTTGACTGGATCATGTGTAGTTGTAGCTTCATGCTGATCACCATGTACAGTTGACACTCCACTTCACTGCTTTGACATTGTTGACTTGTGTTTGTGAAGAAACATCATGCTGCTATGTGACTTTATATTTGCACTTACATTGCTTCACTAATTATTGCTGAACCAATTTTATTGTGCTCGGCCCTTCCTTGCTTGTATATGCTCCATCACCACGCAGTCATGTCCCTTGGTGGTTGCTCGACCACTTTGCTACACACACATGTATTTGACCATATTTGACTCCATACATATGTTATGGCATTCTCGACCATGCTGACTTTGTTTTGTCCTCGGCCATGTTTATTGTGCACTGGGTCGAGCAGGTCCACGTGGCTACTCCTCAGTTGCACACAGAATTGGCGTGGCAGTGCACACGTGTATATTCATGCACGTGTGTACATGCAGCCATTCAGACTGATTTTCCTGTCCCTGCACAAATATACGTGTATATACATACACATGTGTGTGTATACATGTATGTGCGCGTGCTATATTCACAAAACAGATCGAGTCATGAAAAATGATGAGAAACACACCAGAAAACTGAGGCACATAAAATTTTAAAAATAAAAATTATATTTGCATGTGTTCAATTTTATTTTTATTGCAGTATACTGTGTGTGTGTGTTTCATGTGACAGGTAAGGTGATGACTGGACTGACTGAAGACTGACTAGAAGACTGTGAAGACTGGACTAACAATGAAGACTGAAGACAGTGTTGAGTGTCTGCATATGTGTCAATGTGAAAGAATGTATATATGAGTTGTGTAAACAAAGTAAGTGTTGTAGTGATGAATTGTACTGAAGTTTGTAATAAACAAATTTATTTGAAATAAAATATCATTTTATTGTTGTCAAACGAACTTGTCTATTATATTCTGTTTATATACAAGTACAATATACAGTGAATGTTTAAATAGTGGAGTTATACAGAGTTGTACTGTTTGAATGTTAGAAATATAATATTCAATTCAAATATTATATTCCTATCTGTGTTGTATATATAAAACATTACAATAACAAACACATTTATAATAATATATATTTGTTTGTTATCATCAAACAAAAATCATATAATTGTGTATACAACTGCGTTATATACAACAACATATATCAGTCTCTAACTGTAAACTAGTAAAAGAACAACCCCCTACATATTAACCTCATAGGCCGAAACCAACATCAGATCGATACCCAGAAAGCCATTCAACTCAACAAATTTCCAGCCAGTTTCTAATTTCAGTAATTCCACTTAAATTCCTAATTCAAAACCCCAAGTTCCTTTATAATATTTTATTTGCAAAATATTTACTTTAATCTAATTTTTCACATGGAATGTGAATAATATTTCTTTATATAATCAAAAACAGTTTGATTTCATATTTTAATAACAATATCTCAAACCCAAATTTTATTTATATTTTATTTGCAGAATTATTCATACAAAACTCCTTTTTATTTCTAACATTTAAATCTCATTTATAATTCCCTTTATATAATTCTATTTATTCTATATAAATCCTTTTATATAGTTCTATTCATTTTAAATAAAAATATTTCATTTTCAATATTCACTTTGAAAATTTCCTTTTATACATTCCAGTAATTCATATAGTGTTTAAAATACCAAATAACATGACCAGTGTCATCATAATCAATCACAGATTATATATCACATCATATATCACAATATATGAAAACAAACAGTACTATAAATATTGAGGAATCCAGTTGGATCCCTCCAACTTGTTTCCCTGCATCCACAGATGTTACACAATAATAATAACATTGATTTCATTTTAATATGAAATATTCTGATAAACAGAATCAATATTTGATTAACGATTTATATATATATCGTTATCTATAATTTCAACCAACAAATCAGCAATTCAACCAAACAATCAATATACAACAATCAATCATCATTTATCAATACTAGATTATATTTATAAAATTATAAACTGTACAGAGTTAGTGAGATTTACTCACATTGGTCGGTTTATCGTTAAATAACGATAACCGTCGTTGATTCCGATCAGACAATTTATTTCACTATAAATTGTAATGAGCTCCAATTCATTCCCAATCAGTTCCATTGTGTAATCGTCGTCAATACGATCCCATCAGATCTTGTTTCATTGAATTCCGATAAAATATGATCAAGATATAAAAAGGTTAAGTTAACACACTATTTTCTTTTATAATTAAGCTTAAATAAATTTAATTTATGGTCTTTACCCATTCGATCCAGGCCCAACAGAACCCCACCCGCACCAAACTACACCGTAACCTTCTTAATCACCGCTCCTTACTCTCCCCCCTCCCGGACAGTTTCAAGCCTCAACTCTCACCCTTCCCGTAATTTCAGACTTCATTTACTCCTTCACCTCAATCAAAACCAAAAACCAACTTCACCTTACTTACACCGCTAAACACATCGTGAACCTTAATTTGCCGCCACTCATCCTTTCCTCTCCTACCCGACACTTTGAACCTTCAGCATATACAAACGCCCAATTTTCACGGCATCGATTTCCAAAACCGTACACCTTCTTTATTAACTAAAAACAATATTTAATTAACACCTAAATCTTCACTAAACCTTAATCCATGATTTACACTAACCCTTCTTCTTCAAAATGCCAGATCGAACTCATGTTGAAAGCTCTCCATCAAACCGCACTTTGCTTCCCTCATTTAACTTCTATTCTTCATGAAATGGAATCAAAACTTCACTAACGTACTCCTCTTCAACCTCTCCGCGCATCCATACCATTTTCACTACTCTTGACACCCTCCCATGTATCGCGACTAGAACACCTCGAGGCACGGTGTAGATCAAACATTGACTTAAATTTGAGTCGATTTCACAAAAATACTACCAACAAACCCTGTTTAATCCCCTCAATCCAAAAACCATATCAATTCGATCAATTACACTCCAAATTCATGAATTCGCCAACCCTAGTTCATCGCAAGAAATTTCCAGCGAACTAAAATTAGTTCGAATGCTTGAAACCATATATGGGGTTGGAGAGGATGATCCTAGGAATTCAAATATATAAGTTATAATATTTATAAAGGAGAATTGGATTTAATACAAATTTCTGAAGTTGATTTCTATTTACTGGAAGAAAGAATTGAAGACGGCGGATAAGCTATTGACCAAGAAATGAGAAAGTTTAATATTTAGGAGACTTGAGGTTTATTAAAAGAATAGTTATACTATTTTTTTGATTATTTTATTCAGTTTTTAGTCAAACGCTACATGTAATCGTCGTTTAAAAATCTGTACGATCACATACAACATCCAAAAATCATGAAAATGGACATGCAGCTACTGTTCGACATTACAGACCCAACAAACTGGTTTCGTCGAATTCCGAGTCCGTTTGCTCACACAGCATATTTTTAAAGTCAAATTATCGACTGTTTTTCACATTAAAATTCCGTACGGCCACATACTGACTTCAGAAATCACAAAAATTGAAATCTAACAATAATTTAATATTTCGGATCCAACAAAATTAGTTTCGTCGAAAACGGAGGTAGTTTGCAAAACTGGCTATTTTTAAATCCCTAAATAAACCCATTTAAATATAAACATATTTAAAAATAATTAAATCAAATAAAAATTATTTAATATTATTGCACATAATATCATATAGCTCCGAAATAGCCATATCAGAATTTACAAACTCGATATTTCAAATCCGGATTATATGGATATACAATTTATATTAAAATCCATCTAAAATATAAATAATTCGTTATAAATTATAAAGGAATTCCATAGCGACTTTTCGAAAATTTGATTTGGACATAAATCAAAATCTACATGATGAAATCATAATTTTTCTCTTCCATTAGAAAAATATACTTTGCCAGCTCCGAACGTTTCTTGTTTCACAGAAATCCGATTTAAAACAGATTCTGTACATTCGTTTAAAGTTCAAATCGCCAAATTATGAACTGCCGCGCCATTTCGAGCTCGATTATAATTATAATTTAAATTATACGTTCAATTGTTGTTTATATAATATATTCGTTAATATAATTCAATTCTAAACTGAATTAAATATTATAAATAATCCAATTCACACAATATTGTGAATTCAGCTATTTCCAACTATTTTGGAATTATAATATATTATTATATTATAAATATTAATTAAAAATTCAATATTATTTAATTTTGTTCATTTTAAATTACCAAATAATTATTTAAATAATTAAATAAATTATTTATAATACCGTAAAAATACGGGTCGTTACACATACTATAAGCAAATCTTAAAAGAACGTGAAGTGTGAACAGGTGATAGTTGTTAACACCTATAGCCACCTCAAGTTCAAGTAAAACAATTGATTGCGTAATAAATGATTATAACAAAAAAATGAGAAATTGACCGTAATGGTCAATCAGCAATTTGGTTTCGCCTAGGGTCTCAGATTTATGAAAGTGCAGATATACGAAAATGCAGGCATACTAAGAATTTTACTTTCAAGGCAATGATCCGTACATGGTAAAACAAGCATTTTACCTCGTACCCCTTAAGATTCTCACTCCATTAAGGTCCTATTAGACTCACAGCGATGTTGACATAATACATAACGCTAAATCAACTTAACCGCTAAACCTATGGTTATTTACAGTCTGGATTGTCGAGTCTTAGTTTGTTGTTAAAAAGATAACTTAACCGTTTGACCAGACACAGCAAAAATACACAAATCAAAAATGGATATGGAAACAACACCAAATATTGTGCAGAAACAATATAAGAAAAAAGAATGGAAGGTTACCACTACTAAATGATGAACAATACCGCAAACAACATCAAATATTGTGCAGAAAATAGAGTACCATATATTGTGTCCATAAAATAAACTTATGTAGCTCGCCTATGACGCCAAATTAAGCATAGAGTCAAATAAGGAAAATAAGAAAAATGCATGAGGTTATAATTGAAACAAGTATGGTGACAAGTATTTTATGTTCCAAGAAAAAACACCTAAAATAAGTTACTTTAGGCTAATAAGGATAATTACCAAAAATCAATACAACATATGCTACAGCGTAGTTTCAAAAGTTAAAGAATGTGCTAAAATGGTAATTACCTTTAATAAGGATATAGATAGGTAACATAGAATAAAGCGTACCACAAAATTTTCCATGCCCAGAACTCAAAAATTCATGATTCATTTAGTTGCATGAGTCATCTCCCTGATTGACAGTTCGTATTCAGATATTTTCAATATAAAGATTATATTAATACAGCTTAAACATGAACGTAAAAACTAGATAACTTCTAGTAGATTTTGCATAATGATGTATTACAGCTATGTACAATAGTAAAACCAAACATCTGAGCAATATATTATATGAGTGTGTAATATGCATATACACCTATTTACCACCTAAGTCTCAAATCAATGTGACCATTTATTTGATCTAAACTCGATTTTATCACATGACGCTTTTCGAACACCTAATGGACTCTTAAAATTTTCGTAAGTATTTATAATCTGTATTCGTACGATTACAACTAAAAGTCAATGACATACAATGTTCGAACGTATCATGTTATAGTTCTATATACTTTACTTATACATTAATTGTTGCATTTATTTCTACATTCCAAGTTCATGCTTTATTTAAACATATAGAAGGTTTTACAAGTAACATAGATTGATCAAATGAACTGTTAATACATTCACAAATGTTCTGACGTTCAGTGTAACGATCCAAGATTTTGCAATTAAATTTGAATTTAATATTATTTTAAATGAAATTTTTAAAGGTTTAATTGATTTTTTTAATGAGATTTTAAGGCTATATTATTATTTATAGTAATTGAAATAAATTTTTATTATGAAATTTAGTTGTAACAATTTTTGTTTTGGAAAACATTTCGTTGTAAGTCGAATTATCAGAACGATTTGGAATTCGGTTAATAAAATTGATCAGAATTTGAAATAAAATTATAATTAAATATCCGTTTCAAACTTTTGTTCAGTTTCAATTTGTGTAGTCTTAAATTATTTTATAAAATTTTATTGTAATTTTTATTTTGGAAAATAAACATATATTTTTCTAATGTATTTTAGGGTAATTGTGGTCCCTTATGACACTTTATAGAACTAATCAACCGGTCTGTTCTATTTTTGTTTTGGGATCATGACGTATTAGTGTACACGATTCCAATGCTAGTTTGTCGTTGATGGTTATTGATAATTAAAAATAAATGAAATTGGAAAAAAAAATCAGTGTAAAAAATTTAACAAAAGAAATTGGGTCATGGTGCAAAACGCATGGAACTAGGGGTTCACGCATGAATATAAGAATGGACAATTTCCTTTTAATATTTGGCCTCTCTTTCCTATTATGCCATTCTCTTCTCTTTGTATATGTTCCAATTCTAACCTGTCACGCATGCTTCTCTTGAAACTTTGTGCCACCTTCCATCTTGTGAATGTAACACAAGACATAGAAAAAAAATGTATAAGCTAAAACGCGGCATGCATATGAAAGTAACATGGGACAAGTATAAAAAAAGTTTACACGTGCTGAAAGAAAATAAAAATTAGTTTACTTGTATACATACATGGACAAGTTCTCTACTTTTTGGTCTGTAAATCCTTCCACTCCAACTCTTCTACTTCCACTTTCTTTTAACGGAAAAAAAGTAAAATGAACTGTCGAAAACCAGCACGCCTCCTCCCCTTTTTAAAGTAGCCGCACCTCTTCTTCCTGACATCGCTATTCTCCCCACATCCGCTCACCACAGCACCGTGCTTATAGTCCGCCTTTCACAGAAAAAAGCATGAAAACGAAAATTCCTTGCATGCATCCCGCCTAGCTCACCTCCGCTTCACGTTTATCCTTCCACCGCAAATAAGCAACTCCCACTCCTCTTGCCTGCAGTGCATGCACCTCACTCTCCGCATTGTATGAATGGATGTGCATCGTGTGTGTTCACAACTAGCGGGAACTGGTTGCATATATGTTAAATCTAAATACATCGAAGTAATGCATTGTGTGAATGGATGTGCATCGTTAATTAAAACTGCACATTGATACGCGTTATTTTTAACGCGAAAATATTGGTTACATGAATATGGATAGAGTAATTTGTCGATAACATGTCTATTACTGAGATGGTTGCCGATATGATATATGTATCAAGGCGCGTTAGTGTATAACGCGTGTTCGCAAATTATTGTTGTGTGCATGTAAGAAATGAACGCATAAAGTGATTGTTGAATGTGTAAATATGCATATGTACTGATGTCGGCGAATTTTTTTAATAATTCCTTAAAGTTAATTAAAGGCGATTTACGGGTTAAAATGACATTCGAATGATTATGAAATATTTCATCGATTTAGTAATGTTTATTGAGTCAAAATGTTATTTGATTCGATAATATTTTATTAACTAAGTAACAATTTATTCTTTAAATAAATTTCTAATTAACCTATTGTTTAATGATTTTGAATTAATTATAAGGTGTTATTAAATTAGTTTATTAACTAAGTTATGTTAATAAGATTTAAATATTGAATGAAATAAGGGTTAGAGTTGTACTTGTGAAAATGGAAATTTGATTTAAGAGTACAAATAATTTGATTTGGAAACAAATTAATATGCTATTACCATGTAACTAATTTTGTAAGTACATTAAATTAGAATTTTCGATTTGAACTGTGTTACAACGTTAAATGATGATTGTTGAAAAAAAAACGAAAACTCGTAATATGACTTCAGATAATAATAGGAAATTGTTTTGAAAAGATATGTAAACTTGAATTATTTAGCTATGGAATTGTATATAAGTGTAGATAAATATTTATAATAATATATTATAAATTGTTTTGAATGATAATTTCAGATTTAATGTTCAAGTAAATAATATAACTAAGTATATGGGTTAACAAGTAGATTTGTTTTGTTACTAGTCCAGAATAGTAAACAAGATGTGTAACTAAGGCAAGGGATGTAGCAACCAGTGCGCTGAACTTACCAGGCCTATGTTTACTTATCTGGGCTGGTAAAAGAGCAAATTGAAAATGAATTTCGAAAACCGTAACAGTAACTATAATAAATGATTTTCCAATTTAAAATTTGGTTAAATTTGAGATTGGATGAAAAGTGATCTTCCGATGTTTAATATAAGTTTGGTAGATGATGACTAATACTATCTAAGGAATTAAATGGTAGAAAGTCATAATTCCACTTATAGTATCGGTTTAATATGGAACATATATATTGGAGATAAGAAGTATCAATATCTACCAATCGTATATCTAATATAAATCGTATTTCTAACCAATTGATATGATAATAACATTGGTTTACTGAGTAAGGCTGGGATTGATCATGGAAGTTAATATGGAATTTAGTGAATGAAAGTGAAAGTATTTTATACATTTATATGTGTTTCAACTATTTAAACCATAGTATCTTAATTTCAAAAATATTTAAATAAAACTTATTTGATTTAAAGGATATATATATTCAAATTATTCCATTTGTATACTTCTTTAAACTGTAATATATGTTAAGTAATTATTTTTAACCCTTTCTATTTTAAAATTAGTTATATATATATTAGTTTATAACAAATGTATTATTTTTAAATATTTATTTTATTTTATTGGGATTTGTTTCAGTCCTAAATGCTTTGACTCGAATATAATGAATCCATGTTGAATGAATACAACGAGCTGAATTAAAGAAATATCATTAATCTAGATCCTTGAGTTATAAATGGTTGTTTGAAATTAGATAAACGATCATTTTGAAATTTAGAAAAAATTAAGTTATGTACGTGCTTGATGGAAAGAACTTAATTTGAAATATGGATTTCATATGAAGAGCTGGTTATTTGGAAAGACCAGGATCATAATTTACTTCTTGAAAACCATTTCAAATAATCATTCGATGAAATAAATGAAGACATATAAACGGCGATTGAAGATCATAGTTCTTCACATCGAACGGGTTGCCTGCTGATTTTTTTTCTTTACTGAATAGCTACAGTAGAGAGATGACCCTATTACCGAAGTGGCGGGAAGCCCGATCGCATTTGGAGAATTTTTGGATTGCAAGGGCCTTGCACTCAAACTTGAGTCGTGAAATAAGGTGCCTTCGGCTTCATTCGAATCTGGAACGAACTTGTATGAATGTGTGTCTGACACTGTATCTTATAGTATATTAACTGATTATTACCGAACATAGCTCTGTTTAGTAATGGGAATTTATTACTTTGGCTAAAAGTTATTTGGTCAATGATTATCAGTTGGAGACTAGAAAATGATAGTGTGGCATGCGAAGTGCTGCAGTTGATGAAATCAAAGCATGGCTTAGTGTAAGAGCGTAGCTTTGTGATACGAAGCCTCGCGAACCTCACAACCCAGATTGATGGTAAACTGGCGGTTAGGTTGTATACATAATCTCTAGTGAAAATTGAAAGCTTCGGCGGTAGATCTACTTCGAGCCTGAGGGAATAAAGTATATACAGTGTCCGATGTCTGGATGTTAACTGGATTATATACTTTCGCACTATGTATTCAGTGTCCGTTGTCTCGATGTTAATCGGGAGATACTTAGCTTCATGTCCACGATTGACCTTTCGTGTCGGGAACCAACTTGTTGGAAATCCAATAACCAATACGAGCCTCTCGCTT